>OY728157.1:1060867373-1063284272 GCA_963277665.1 Viscum album | reverse complement strand
ACTAATACTCAAAGACTATTGTAGGGTAATGTGATCTAATCAGATTTTATCTAAATCTAGCTTTCAAGGTTAGTACTAAACTTCCTATGATACCAACTATAATGCACCCACCCCATTTACCCATAGTCGGTTCTTTATTACATAACATTGACATGATTACAAGGAATCAAGTCCCGAAAGACCGATCAATTTACCAGTCTTGGAAAATAGATTACATACATAAGTTCAACATTACAACATGAAAAGAAATACAACACTAATTTATTTCATTAGAAACATCCAAGAGTCCTAGATTATTCCTGCAAGTCTCTTATAACTAACTTCTTCATATCCTAGGAAAAATAAAACATAAGAATGGGGTGAGCTCAAATGCTCAGTAAGGATAAGTAATACATTATAAGATATCATAAACATTAGGAATTGTGAATAATTAAGAACACATTCCATTACAATTAATAAACATGAACACTTTATGACAGGAATATGAGATGAGTAAATAATGCCATAATAAAACATAGTCATGTGTATTATACTAGTCGAATAACCACATGAACAATCAATATTATTTTCATTATGAGGGAATGTATAATTCTAGACATTAGGAAACCTTTTGTCAAGGCCTCATCCAAGACGTCTAAAAATGATTGAGGCCTCGGCCAAAACCATATATCAAATTGGGAAAGGCCTCGGCCAATTACACGTCTAATTGTATCTTAAACTAGGAATATTATAATAGTAGAATATTCTTATGGTTAATTAATTTACATAGTCATAATGAGAAAAGTGCATATGTCGGACTGTGTTAAGGCCTCATGCTAAGACCTAGGGGATAAATGTAACCATACCCCAACCCGGAGAGCCTCTGTAACCAGAATCCATCCCAGAGAGCCTCTGTAACCGAAATTCAACCCGAAGAGCCTCTGTAACTGGACTCCAACCTGGAGGGTCTGCTGTAACTAGACCCCAACCTGGAGGTCTTAATTTTACAGGTTCCCAACCGATAACATACTAGGTCCAATGAATTACTCATATGAAAAGGTTGAAACATAACATAACCATTCGTATTAAAATAGCATACGAAATGTCAATACTTTAACCATAAATCATGAATGGTATATAAAAAAATAACACATCCATAGTCAAATATATCACAAAACATTAAATACAATATTTAAGATTTGTATAATAATAAAGTAACCTCAAACAAGTGTAAAATTTATCAAAGGGTGTTGACATAGATGAAATCAAAATCATTTGAGAGAAATATCTCTTTCTATTTTGAAATCATTTAAGAGTCACATAATTATAAAAGAAAAAATTTATTTTTAAAATATTCTTATATGCTTGTAAGGGGAGCTTCGACGATGTTATAATGGTGGAAAATAGCTACACCTACCATATAAGTTAAAAAAACATTCTTTCCTAAATTTTGTCGAAAAGGTCGTAAAGTACCTTGTTTGGAAAACGACGGAAAGATTCCTTTATAAATATCTTATAAAAGTTAAACGAGGGTATAAATGACTTTAAACCATAGTCTAGGAAATATTAAAAATATTTTGAAATATATTTTAAGAAACATGGATGTGGATGATAAAGAGGTCCCAGTAGATAAATACGTATAAACAACCTCGAATAATAAAGAGATTTTGAAATTAACCCTTACCTTGTACTTTTCCTTGGTCAAGGGTACGTTAAAATCTTGTATAATAGTTAAATAATTTTTATTAAATTATACAAGAACCACTTACATAAATATTATATCACATATGGTCTTCTAATATTTCTTTGTTAATAATATTTCAGTATTATCGTCATTTCGGGTGTTAACTGATTCGTTTTACTTTATATACTTGGTTAAGTAAGTCATGTTTATCATGGATAGGATGTATTTGATTAATATAAATAATTATATTAAGTACTTTAAATATTATTTTTAATCATCAAATGAAAATTATTCTTGAATGATTACAATGGGGAATGAATCTTATCACGTTCGTAGAGACGGTAATCCGTACATACGCACAAGCAAAAATATCATTCTTTTGATATTAAAATCGTATGTAAATGGATGATATATCATATATACATAATCATTAACACGTTATATTTATTATTTATATCAATTATACATCATTATTATACCCATCCATATAATAATGTATTGAATAACAACTACACCACGACGTGGAGACGGTAAGCCGTGCGTACGCACATATGGTGACATGTCATTAATAGGATGGATAGAGTAATAAATATGGTTGTACCATTTTTATAACAACATAATAGTATATAGAAGATACTAGAGTTATTATTTTATAATTTAAGCAACAAATAAAGAATAAGTGGAATAAGAAAAGAACTTGAAAGAGGTGATGAAATATTTACCCCTTCTTTGGGTTATTCTTTTTGATTTGATCAAAAGGGCTCCTTAGGTTGGCTTTATGATAGAATTAAGGCCTCTAGGATGAAGGTAAGAAAGTTGAGAGGATATTTGGGCATGGGTTGGATGAGCCAAATGTCTTTGAAGGTGTGAATTTGAGAGAAGGGGAAGTTCCCTTTTATAAGAGAGGTGCGGGTCACTTTAGGAAAAGCAAAAAATACTATTTTAAAATAAAATAATTTTCGGTTTATAATGGCTCCAAAATGATTTATTTAGAGTATAAGGTAATTGTGGGTAAAAAAACACTCAACTAATAGGTTTTATACAGGTTTGGGTCACTATATTAACTTTATTTGTTTAGGTTTAACTCTTAGTTAAATAGTTTGACATTTACCATGTCTCTTTGTATTTTTATATTATATGGTTAATAAACTTACTCTAAACTTCCAATTGAACCTCAAGTGGTTAATTAATTATATATATAATATTATTTAAGCCCTTTGGATTAACCTTATATTTTTAGGAATACAATTTCAATTAATAATATAATATTAGTTTTAAAAAATATTTTTCTTCAATTTTGACACTATTTGTTATTTTGTTTTTGTTAAAGTGATAACAACATGATTACTTCTAAAAGAAATCATGTAATGGACCATAACATGTCATAGTAACCTATTAAATTAGTTTAATTCATCAAAATTCTCTAAATACATTTATTTGGATATTTATAATATCAATTATTTTAATTTTTCATTAATAAGGTAATTACTGCATCATCATTGTGTCATCAATAAATTTAATTATTTAATGTCTCAAAATTATAAATAAAATACCATTATGTATCAATTTTTTTTAGATTTATAATAAATATCTATAGTCAAATTTATCTTATGTATAACCCTATATTAAAAATTGTTTAGTTATTAAACTTTGATTTTAACTCTTTTAACTCTTCTTCAAATAAAATAATAATAAATGTCCTAATCTAGTCCAAGTGGACCAAAGAGGATTATATTTTATTCATAACGTTTTTTTGGTAGAATTATACTTATCCAATATAATTAAGACATGTGTTAGGGTAATTATAAAATCATTTTTACCTTTAATTACCCTATTTACTTTTAATCGCGATAAATAAAAGTCAAAAGTTACAATTCATCAAAAATTATTTTCATCTTATTGAACCACATTTTACTTAATAATACTAACCATTTCTCTCAGAATTTTGAAATTAAACTCACAGAAGCGGTAAAATTAAGTTCTATACAAATTTGGAAATGCTTTTAAGAGGTGGGTAAAAGATGGAAAAAAGTTCGATAAAATTTTGTATATCTAAACTTATTATAAAATGACTCCAATAAATTACATTGAACATATATAGGTATTATGTATCCATTTTTACCTAAAATAAATTAAATTAAAATAACAAATTATTTAAGTAAAAAGTTTTTTTTAACCAATAATGTAGTGTTTTTTCACTATTCATCAAAAATTGAATGTTTTCAGAAAAATACCTAAAATTCACCCTAAGCTAATTTCAATATTCTGAATCCAAAAATGAAGTCCATTTTGAAAGGTAAAATTTATAAAATTTCAAAAAGTGGGTATTACTATTCATAACGGCTAGTTTGATTGGTTGTGGTGTGTTAGAACTCGAAGTTGCGTACAACACAAGATATTTTATTATTCAAGGAGAAGTATACCGTGGAAGCTTGGGGTGTTACAGTTAAAGTGTTGTGAAGAACCTATTTTGAATAAACTTCACATTTTCCATAGTTAATTGAGTTAATCCAAGCCCAAACAAGGACCTCTATCTCAAAACTTCCTAGCATAAGGTAGATCTTCATGTCCACTCATCTAATGCTTCAAAGGGAACCATATTTATGAGATCATAATAATTATTGTTATAGAGAAAATAAACCAAATGGAAAAATATTCCCTTAATCTACCAAAATCAAGCACGCAAGACCATATAATATCCTTAAGAACAAATATAGATATATTTGTTTGTCTATCCATCTATGGATGATAAGCATTGCTCTATTTCAACTGGGAATCCCATCACCTCTTCTAAAATATTCCAGAGCCTATATGTATAAAACTATCCTAATTAGAATAATCAAATATGGAACCCCATGATGTCTGAAAATATATTGAATGTACAAGTATCTAAGCTATTATTCCTTCTTTATATCATTAATAGGTATGAAATGAGATTACTTCATATGTTAAAAAAATGATCACCCACATCACATCCTTACCACTAGGCGTCTATGGGATAAAAATGATGATGTAGATGGAAAACTCATCCCATTTTCATACTAGAGTGGTTAAAGGTTCCCAAAATCCAACAGGTCTCTGGTGTTTTTCCATAGTTTTCTGATAAGTGAGACACCTTGATACGAAATATGGAATTGATCACCTCATCCCTGGACACCAATTCTAATGTCTCAAGTCATGTAACATTTTGGTATCACCTGGGTGAACATATCACCATGAATGCTTTACAATATCTATCAACCCATGAACCAAGGATACCAGAACATCCAAATTTCTATGAATGCATAGAGCTCCACTAGGAGACCGAGACCACTCACCCAGGGCCTCCCCACCATAATGGATTTCACCAAACCATTTAAAATAATTACATGTCACCTAATTGAGCTGAAATTACTCATTGAATATTGATTTATCTTTAATATAATCTAATAACACCTGTCCACAAACCTCTTCTACTCCAAAGATCATCTCAGAAAACTAACTCTTTAGATACCACTCCTCAACTGATTATTTCACATCTTGTGTCTGTAATTTTTGGCTCAAAGCATCAACAACCACATTAACTTTACCTGGATTTTAAACATTATCAAAATTAATATTTTAAAGACACTCCAACCAGTTCCTCAGTTTTAACATCATATCCCTCTATTTAAATATATATTTTAGGCTCATATGATCATAATATACTATAAACCACTCCCCAATGAGATAGTGTTTCCATTTTTTATATGGATCCATAACTACTTCCAACATAAAATCTTGAGTTTGGTTGTCCATATCATGATCATGTAACTAGAGAGAGTCATAGACCACCACCTATTTCCCCTACATTAAGAAAAATACCAAGCCCATACCAAAATCACCATAGAAAACCTCAAAGCCCAAACATGGTTAAAAAATAATTGAAATTGGTGTTCAAGTCAACAACATGTTCATCTCTAGAAAATAAATCATATATTTTTTATTCTATTAAAACAATACGCCCTTATGGGTTATATATGTCAAAAAATAAGCGAGATTAGTGAAATTCTGAAAAAACCATCTATAGTAACCAACCAAATACAAGAATATTCAGTTCTCAAACACATTTATACTATTTTCTCAGGACATAATGGACTGTATATTTTCAGGATCCACTGATGTTCCCCTCTTAGATATCATATTCCCTAAAAATTTTACTTCTATTATACAAAACTCACATTTGTAAACATTACCATAAAAACGATGTTCTTTCATGTTTAAAATAATGATATCTAAATGGTTTATATACTCCTCCTATATCACGGTGTACACAAAAATATCATCCACGAACAAAATAAAAAATATTCGAAGAACTAATGAGAGGATTTTTTCATTAAAGATACAAATAACATAGGAGAGTTGGTGAGACCAAATATCATATACAGATAATCAAAATGTCCATACTAAATACTAAATGTTTTATTAGGTATATCCTATTCTCGAATTCTCAACTAGTGGTACCTTGATTGAAGGTAAATCATTAAAATCTAACAAGACCACCTATGTTAGTTAAGAAGATCATCAAACCTAAGAAAACTATATTTGTTTTTAACATCCACCCAATTTAACCTTCGTTAATCCATACAAAGTCTGAGACACCCATCTAGATTTTCACAAAGGTGGATAAGAAAATACCATGTTGACATGCTAGGATGAATAAAGCCTTTAGCCATTAGGTACTCAAGATGGAATTTAACTTCCAAAAACACAACAATTTCCATTCGATAAGATGACACAGAAATGGGAATAATACATGGGAGAAATTCAATAGTAATCTCAACCTTTCTATATGGTGGTAACCCCAAAAAATAATTATGAAAGACATTATACACTGAACACACGACCACGTGAATATTATTACCCAAAAAGGGTCAACAAATTCAAATAAAATATCTGACAACTAGCATGAGATTACCCCAACATAAGGAAAAATATTCCCCACCCTTAGTAGTCTAGAGTCCCACTCACCCTAAAAGACATGAGTGGACCATCAAAAGATTCAAACTAAAATTTATGATGACAACATTATATCTGGTGCCTAATTCTGATCATCCAATTCATGCCAAGTATCAGGTTGAATACATTAAAATTGAGCAATAAGTAGTATAATTATACCTAAAAGTTATCTATCATTATAAAAAATTCATGAAACTTGATTCCTTGTTCAAACTTCTTTCCTAAAGGTGTGTAAATATATGAAAAAATGACCCAAATTCTGAAAATAATACAAACATTCCAACTAAAAATGATGATATAAAAAAATGATTAGAACTTATATCAAATAAAGATAATACTAGAGAAAATGAAATAAAAGACATACCTCTAACAGTTGATGTCCATTATTTAGATTCCTCTATAACATACACATTCACATAAAGAGATCTGCTCATATCCAAATGAGAATTCACCTTGATATGAGTATTAGAACCCCCCACCATTAGGATCATCAGTATGAACTCGTGAACCCATATGTTTTAAGTGGATCCTCTCTTACTACCTTGGGATATCCTTTAACAAAAACATTTTATATGGCCTGATAACCCATAAAAATGATAAGTATTTGGATCAACCATACAATACAGCTTTTTATGACCACACCATCCACACTGATAGAAGATAAACTACTACTATCTAGTTGAAGACCCTAAAACCATTCCTGATGAAAACTGACCATGCTTACACTTTATTTTATCACCAGAAGTCACACCCGGGTTAACAACAGCACTAACCAAATCTTCACCAAAACTAGTCTTTCTAACATTGTTTACCTTAGAAAATGTTTCATTGTTTACTACCACCTTGAAGGTTAGAGGTAACATAAAAATCTACATCATATGATTATCCATCATTAGTCCCAACTCAAACCTCTGAGCCTTTAGGTACCCATTGGTGAATATTTCTTATTCCAGATGCACCTACTCAACAAAGTGGGTGGAATAATATAAAATGATATGGGCCCCATTCACCATGGTCAAAATCTCCCAAGCCTTCTCCACATGTAACATCTAAGGGTAAAATAGCTGACTAAATATTTTCTGGAAATAATTCCACGAAATCTTATCATCAAACATACTTATATAATTGATCTCCACCACCTCCTTCTATATCCCTTAAACATGTATGAATAAAAACACACCTTAGATTCCTCAGGAGTCTTTATGAAGTTTAATATCCTCTCAAACCACTCAAGGCACTCCTCAGATTCCTAGGATCCCATATCACAACATAAGATGAGTGAATGGTTCTTTGTGAGTTCAGATCCATGATATACTAAACATACTAGGTTCACAACCCCCACTTGACAATGAGTCTAAATTTTATATATTATAGATTCAACAAAATATGGGTCCACTACAGGATTATTCAATGGATCCAATTTCATAGCTTCCTCCCAGAATTATGGAAGTGATATTCTGATAGGCATTTTCTTTTAAGAACAAGACAATAACCAATAATCTTTATAGAATATCCCAAAATCATTGGACTAACTTAAAAAAATAACATATATGATTTAAAACCTCAAGAATATAAATTAATAACGAATTATAAAAATAAAAAATATCAAGTAATAGGCCAATTTAAATAAAATACCCATACAATATTTTCAAATGATCTCAAACTGAAATTTTGAAACATGGTAAAAAAATTCCAACCACCCATGATAACTCGAGTTGCGACACCAATGTGAGCTTTCTAGTAATTCTACTGCACTTACTATCCAAATTAAAATAGTCCAAACTCCAATCGACCTAAGTCCTAGAATCAAACAAAGGATGTGTCAAAATTCTTCATGCTTAGAATCCCATTGATACTATTTTGTAATGTACCAACATTAGTTAACTAGACAGACCACCTGATCTTGCCTATCATAGTGGTGAGGTGAAACAATATAATATAAACAAGTATTGAATACAAAAAATTCAATACATGCAACTATATTACATAAAAGAAAAAAATGGATATTACTAGATCTATAAAGACTAATAAAAAAGGATTAACTAGAAAAATATGAATCAAACAAGACAAAGTAGTATACATTTAACCAATTGTCACTTCCAAACATTCAGAAACCGAAGGTCTTGAGAATAAGAAAGTCCAAAATTCTATAAGAAACCCTTCACTTTACATGAATACAATAATATAATATCTACAACCATCCAAAGAAAAAAGTAGAGTGTGAAAAAAAATCTCAATAGGATACCACCACATAGTCTATATAAGTTATAATAACAAGAATTCATAAATTATAACTTTTAAGACAAAAAAGGTATTAACATAGCATTTTCATAAATCCAAATTTATTTATAAGTGATGTTCCTTTGGGTTTTAATAAAATAAATTCATATTTTAAAATCCGTGAATTCAAGAAGTATAAGTATTAAAATAGGAATTATAATCCATAAATCATAAAGTAATATTGTAAAGACACATCCATTAATGAATCCATCATGCGAAACCATGGGATACAAGATTATGAGAAAAATTGTGAGCATCAATCCATGAAATAATCCGTCATTTTTTAAATAAAACATAAATGAAGAAGCACTCCATATTGGTCCCTAGCCTATTATAATATGTACTAGGACAAAAAGGAAGCAAGAAATAGGCATATATTGGTACCAACCAATATCGAGTCTTACCAAAATTCATCGATATCCCAAAAAAACCCCCTAGATGTGCCACACACACTAGGGTCACCAATGCCCCCTTTCTTATACACCCAAGGTTCCTATTATGATAGATTTTTCCCAATCCATTTCAAAACCATGATCAAAAGTTAAAAATAGTATTCAAGACAAAATAATATAATTTAGTGTTTGAAAACACATTTTAATTTCAATACCACCATTAAATAATATAATAAAATACTTGGTGTCAAAAACCATTTTTATAGAAAACCACTTTAAAAAAATTTAACATTCCATGACAAAAATTTAAAACAAAAATCACTTATATTAAATGAATAAGCCAATGTAATTTTAAAATAGTGATAATGAATTCCTAGAATTAACACTTTTAATAGAAACACCATCCTCAAAATGGAGGTTGAAGTAATCACCTTTGAAAATGATGAATGGGGAAGAGTAGATTAGGTCCCCAAAATACAAGATCCATAAAAACATTTTTAATAATACATACAAACCATTTGATCCATCATCAAATCCCAATTATTTTTTAATATAATAAATGTATAAGAATTATATCACATATATACAAAGAATATGGAAAACCATATAAAAAATGAAACATACGTCAACATAATACCTCAAGAACAAAGTATTAACACTATGAATCTCAATGGAGAAGACTCTAGGGCACTGTGGAAGGTTTAAGATGATACAATATTATATTAGGGGTGATTAGGATTTAAAAAAACCATGTGAAAAAGGTAAAATTCCTACTTTATAATAGTTTGGTAGGAGGCCGCTTAGTTTCCTAGGACATGATTCACAGTTAAACTAAAAGGGTGCATTAATAAGCTCCCCTAATATCCTTTCTATTTGGGGTGAATGGTTTAATGAATATTTTATTTAACTGATCACTAACCATGAAACCCCATATGTCCAAAGGGGTCATGGTTTTCACTAGATAAAATATAAAGATAAGGCTTAAAAATTATCCACAACTTGTCTAATTCCTATTATATGATCATATTTAAACATTATCTCTAATAAGGTTTTAAAATGGTTCATTTTAAACCCTCTTGTGATGAAAAAAATATGAATTTAATTAATTCTTTACAAAAATTTCAAGTGTGTCCTATCCCCCACTTATAAAAGGCCACCCCTATCATATAATCTTTACACATTCAAAACCTTTTGGTTGAGCTGATATGATCCAAAATCACTTCTTTAAATCAATACACTCATAGTAGAATACTATTTTTAATCATAAATTCATCCTTGAAAGGCTTTGGGTGAACACCTAAAGAAGTTTTGTGAAGAAGTAGTAACGTCCTTAACCGCTAATTTTATTTTACAAATCATTCAACCCACATAAAATATTACTAATCCATGATGACACAATAAACAAATTATATTACATATATTAGGTCTTTTTTATGTTATGGGAATTAACTACAACAATCTCCACTCACCATTAATGTGAAATGAAACCATTGATCATGTGTATAGGGGACTACCGCCTCACAAATCAACATAAATTGTTTTCCATAACCACTTACCATAGATAGTTATAATTATTTACTTAGTACACACACACAAAAAAATATTTATATATATGATATTTATTATATAATTAGACATCTATAATTAAATATCTCATAATCCTTCTTACTTTCCATCCCACATGGAATATGATAATGTCACTTGTGTGTATGGAATACTACTGCAGCACGAAGCATTGTGATTAATTTTTTGATTTTTATTTACATGGATGGAAATAAGGATTAATTTAATGGGTATGTATGATATTATTGAAACATTAATCATTTTATAAAATAAACATTTCATATAATTTCATACCTTAACATCCATTAGATAAATTATAATATCGTTCCTGCTTACGACAAACTACCATCTCTAAAAGAGATGTGATTCATTTTTATTGACACATCACATGGAGGGTATATTTGAGGATATTTAAAATAATAATATGATATTTTTAATATAATAATCATCATGTGAATATAAAAAAACACTTTCCTTATTTCTATCATGATCGTAGAAAACTGAAAATGTTACTCATGTGTGCGTATGATACACCATCACCACGTCTATTAACTAGTTCATTTTTCATAACCATATTTAATTCATGGGTTTGAAAGTGTAATTTATGTATATAAATTATAATAATTTCATTATTACTACTCTATATATGATTAAATAATAATATCATTGAACATAGTCAACTTGGCAAAGTGATTTTGGATATATGGTCATTTTTTGTTAGATTACCTGAGTTGAAATTAATATGTTACATAATTTAGTATGAAATTAAATTTAATTAATAAAAGGAAAAATAAACATGGAATTTTTTCATAATAAAGTAAATAATTAACATAATTAAAATATTCAGTAATATAAGGAACACACTAGATGATTCCGTCACAAGGTGTGGGTTTAATCTCAAAAAATCATGTATTGAGAGGAATGTTCTTTAAGGAACCTAATTTATTTAAAAGGTGTATATAATTCATCTTTAAATTTTCTATCATGAATAATTATACTTTATGATATTTTAATTAAATATATATATATATATATACATTCCATTGGATTTAGGATTAATATGTGACCAAAGTGGTAAGGTTATATGTTTCAATCTCATTTTATTTGGGATTATTTATGACTAAATTCCAATTATAGAAAATTATCTAATCCTTATCCAATAAAAAGATTAAATTTTCATCCACTGTTTTCATTGATGAAATTTTGATGAAAAAAATACTATTTTAATCCATTTTTTACTTAAAATTATTATTATTCTTTTTACTAAAATCCAAATTCATTTCTCTCATTAGTCGGAAATCTCTTTAATTTCATATCCATATTTTCTAAAAAATTTTAAAAAATGATATGAATAATATTCTATTATTGTTAAAAGTATTTTTTACACATGCTTGAAATTTTAAAAAATGGTTTTAAAGGAATCTTTCCATTATTTTCGAAATAAGGCATTTTTATCTTATACCAAAAATATGAAAGGAATCCTTGTTTTAATATGTATAGTAGGAAAAGTATTTTCCACCATCATGACCATTATTTACCTTGAATATTAATTTTTACATTTTCATCAGTATTTCTAAAGAAATGTATTTCCATAATATTTTTTTAATTTTAATTTTTCAAAAGTGTTTTTTCAATATAGAAAGGTAATTTTCATTAATAATGTTTTCAACTTTTTGAAGGTATTTATATTCATCAATAAAATCAAAATTTAATGTTATAGAATGAATCTAAATTATTTATATAAGCCACCCACATGTATACTGATATTATTATCCTTCTTTTTATGATGTAATACATGACTTCTGTTCATTTGTCAAATGTATTCATTATGAAATTTTCATTGATTATGATATGATAGATGATTATCAAACCCATTTTATTTCTATGGGTATTTCTTAAGTTATGATTTATAATTAATTTCACTTATATGGAAAACATAGATATGGAAAATGTTATTATGGTTATGGAAATATAGTGATCCCATTAATTAAGTAATGTTATAGTCTCATGAGACGTTATGTGTGGGGTTAGGGATTAAACCAAATGCATTTACAAGACTTTGTTCGCATTGTGATATTGTCTAGGCAGTTATCCTTGGATCATGTTTTTGTCATGTTATATGTTACTTCAAAATTTCTTATGTTACCATGATCTTATGATAACATATTATTTATGGTATTATCCTATGTTATTACTCATATTTCCACTATTTTTTTGATATGATGTTATATCTTTGACTCACATTCTTTGTTACCTTATCATGTTTATTCCCATATTGGGATTTCTAGATCACCCCTTTCTTCAATGCATTACCTACTTTAGGCTAGGAAGTTTTGTGAGATAAAATGGATTTAGGATATCAATATGGAAAGAAAAAATTATACCATGCTTTAGTTCCATTTAGCATATTATGATCATAATATTCTAAAGACACTATGATTCATGATCTTTGGGTTATAATTAAGGGGTTTAAAATTGAAAATAATGTAATAATACGTGTAAATGGATTGGGTAACTAAAAAGCCTTCCAAAATAAAAATGAATTTAAAACCATTGCACAATGATATTTTAAATTAGTAAGCATCATACCAGATACAACATCATTCTAAGCATAAAAATCCTCATCAATCCAAGACTCTGATTTCCTACTGCAAAATCATGATGACAACATTAAGAGATTTAAAGCAATTCACTTAGTAATTCAAATTTTCATTCATCAAATTGATATGTTATATAATTTCTTGAAGATATCCCACATTCCAAGGAAATTGTGTAAAATTAATTGAACATTTAAAAACTGAGAAAAAATCTTCCAAAAATCAATAAATCATGTGATTGTAAACTCTCCATCGAATTATCCTCTCAAAATCAATACTTTGACCATCATTAGGTTAATTTTTATCAAAATAAAATTTATTGGAACCATCAATAAAAAAATTGAAATTTTTCAACTATGAAAATTACTGAGACTAAACCAATAATTTCTAATAAAAATAGAGACCCATTTCCATAAACACATGTGGCTAACATTTAGGTTGGAGGGGTCATATTAGTATTCTAATGATAAATACACTACATAGAGTTTTGGGAAAATCTGAATACTATCATATAACATAAATGATATGATATCCCTAATCGTAAGGTATTTATCGATATATAAATTTTCCCTCTACAATTATATTAGTGTAACATCAATATTCTAGTCAAACCATTATTTTATGTGAACATTATGGAAATGAGGGAAAATTTTCCTCTTTAATTTAAAGATACCCTCCCATGAAATCAAGATAATGATATTCTCATATTCTTTATGATCTCTAGAATAATACCTTTAAATAATTTTGCAGATTTATTCAATTATTTTAGAGAAGTTAGCGGGGAAGAAGATGTACTCATGTTCCTATCCTCGTAAACCTTTAACATAGAGATATGATGATGATATAAATCATTGAATACTTCAAAATTTACCTAATTCAAAGTAGTATGACCATGGTCATACACAGGTTTGGGATATTTTTAATTTATAATGAATTCCTTTTACACCCATACCTTCAGACAGGCCAATTTTACTAGATGACCAAGATATCATTGTCTTGGGATGATTTTAGGAGTCCATTCAATTCCTATCCTTCTTCCTTAGAGTCAAATAGAAAACCATCTCTGAAATAATATCAGTTTTAAATTTACATATATATGAGAAAAATTACTCATTAACTCAAATCTCTTCACCATATACAGATGAAGCTTGAAATCCATCCTCCTCCTCATTAACATATCTGGATATACCATTTGAACCTTATATGTGAAATTGTTACTATTTATGTGTGTCTATATATTTTTTCTTTAGAATATATAAATTTTTGGTTAAATATATTTTTTTATATGGGTTATATATATATATATATGTTTTTTATATATTATTTATATACATTATATAAATGTTATGTGGGTTACACACACATATTCTTTATAATGTTTTGTATCTTATAAATCTTGTAAAAAATTCACATAAATTATAGGGAAAAAATATTTTTTTGATAAATGCATAATATATGTTTTTTTAAATAGACATTCACCGGAAGTAATGTTATAATATAAAGATACTAAAATATAATCATACCTTTGAGTTTTTGTTGATTATTGGATGGAAATGGAATCATGGAATGGATTTTTATAAAAATAACTATAAAATAACTTTGAATATTGAACACACATGTTGGAATATTTCATTTTTTTGATTTTAAGATTTATATTTTTTTCAATATTGAGTTCAAGGGATACTCCCTCTTACTCACTTGTCACTCACTAATTTAAGGGATCATAATAAGAATGGAATCCTGATGGATTTAGATGGTTTCATGAGCTCACATGATGAATCATGATTATAAATTTATAATAATCTTCCATAATAAAACTTATAAAAGCATATTTTTGTGATAAAGTATGATGTTTACCTAAAGATACATGTACATATTATGAGGAAGTCTAATCCAATAAGAATGATAATATATTCCATTGAAAATTTAATCCAAAACTAATTTGAAAATATTTATTATGGGTACATTGAGATTCAATAAATCTAGATTCTTGAAATATTAATGTATAAAATTGTAATAATGAACAATCATGTCATTTTTTTAATTTAATCAAAGTTAAGCCTTGGTCTTGGTCACCACTCTATAACCACAAAACCGAATTTTCTCATGGTTATATAAATCAGTTTATTTATAAATCTAGTGATACACATCATGTTCAAACATAATTCGTATAAATAATACAATTTGTATTCATAAATAAATAAAATTAGTCACTAAACTAGAATTCATATCAATTATCAACACACAATTACCATGATTGAAGAATATAATCGAGGTATATAAAAACAATCAAAGGAAAACCCCAAACAAATCAATCATTAGATTTTAGTATTCTACAATAGCTAATCCGCCTTTATTTAAAAACTCAATCACAAAAAAATTACACCTTACATAAATCACGAGGGAGTGGGGGAAAACCATAAACAACCAGAAATTTCAACATTAAAACCTATATCCATTCCATAGTAGTGAAACTATAAAAAATATTTCCTTCACATGTATAGAATGAACATTAATTTTTAGTAAAAATCACCCTCATAGTCACATGTGAACACTCTTAATGTTCTTCACCATGATGAAATTTATGAAATCAAGCCAGTAAAGTTCTTATCAAAATGGAATGAACAACGCATATTGGGTATTATACGCAGATGATTTTCATACACCATTTCCATTATCTTCAAGTTGCACCATCATAATATCCTCTATGTTAAAAAATCCTGGTCATGTTAGGTTTAAAATTACTACTTGAGAAATGAAATTTCCTTCCAAGACTTAATAGTGGAAATTTATACCCAGTATACACTCCTATAAGGTTTAACTTATCTATTCCACTATGACTCCATAACCATTTCACTCCCTACCACCATCGATGATTCCCATGCATACATTTCCAATATCTTCTTCTTCTTCTATTAAATCATATGAAAATATTATCATTACCATCCAATCATACATTAGTATTGTGTGGTTTGAGTTAATATCATGTAATACAGATTTCGTATTATGTATCTCCAGAAACATGTAAGTTAACATGATGTAACTAATTTTTCAATCAGATGTGAGGGTTATTGCTATGATTCACTCTTCTTATGCATACAAAAAATATAAAATCACCAGGAAAAACACTATGAATTTAATTTATTCATTATTATGTAGATCATTTTCCATGAATCTAAATCTGATGTGTGATAGACCTTATAGATTTCATCTTACATATCCAAGACCGTGTGTGCTTGAATGAAACAAAAAAATCATGCATGTGAGTTTAATCATAATTGAGCATATTTTAATCAATTTTAATATTATGTATCAAGTTTGTATTCACAATTTTTTATATTTTCTTACAAAAAATCACCAAAGTCCCATGTAACCATTTTACATTCAATGAAAACATAAACTAATAAAAACAATGAAAATGTATTTATTTAAAAATAAAATTATAGAAAAAAAATTGAATGAATTTTAACTGTGAAATCACAAAAAACATAATCACTTAATTTTAATCAAGCATAAAATCTCCACAACATCCAAATGGAAAAAAACCAACCATTTGTGTCATTATAGAAAATAACAATTATTAAGAATAATTAAAATTTCAAGCAACAGAAAATTAGTATCACTTAATGTCATCATTTCTCATGAAAACTAGTCAAAACATTCATAATAATTTACCTCTTTAATTGATGATAATTTTATTAACATCCATTCAAAACTTTAAACCTATTATTATTATGAATTCCCCTCGTGATCTAACACACCAAAGTATTTTCTAGCATCTCTGAAGGAATATTTGACTAGATCTATTATTTGATATTGAGTTCATGTATCCAAACCGTAGTATAGAAAATCCTCTAAATTAATATTCTATAAATAAAAATGTCTATATTAATAATAAGGGATATCATTAAAGGATAAAATGATAATGTGACTTATTTTTTTTTTGTAATTAATGAAAATAATCAAATCCTATTGATTGAAAAATTAAGGATAAAATCATACAGTAAAAAAGAATGATTTTATATATAAATATAAATAAAAACCCACCTATTTAAAAATATAATTCAGTAAATATGACTCCCAATAAATAATCCATTATCATATCATTGGCTCACAAATCATGAATATCATAATAATGAAATAAGAACCCTATTTTTCAATACAATTATTTTTCAATCAGTTTTTTCATGTTCTTTTTAGAGGGTAGACAATAAGTCACAATGGAAGGAAATTTATTTAACATTCTAGAACGAAAAATTATAATACCTCACATATTCACATTAACATTGAAATAATTCCCTTCATATCATGAGGAAAAATCTTCCCCCATACTTATTCTATTGTAAATGATGAAAAAATACCAATGTTTAGGTATAAATGAAAAAAAATATTGTAATTTAGATTCCCTATCAAGGTCATTCATGAATTCTGTATTCTTAAAACAAAGATCAAATGTAATGGTGGTTCTCAAAGCTAAAAAGAGATTAAATCCAAAATTCATCAATCATCTTGATGTTACTTTATCATTTCATATCATTGAGAAGATATCAATACAAGATCTTGTAGTCTACAGACCCTAAGAATCAATCAAGAAATATAATATATGAAAGAATATGAAAAAAGGTTTAAAAATATACTAGTAATGGAAAAAATAATATTATATAATCATTCATTTAGTTTTAATAATAATAGATCAATCGACACAAACTTTAGAAAATCAATGAAAAAAATAGATAGAGGAGTTTAATCTATATTTATAAACCAATACTACAAAAATAGAATTTATCTAATAAATTTTTTCAATTTTATATTTAATAAACAATATTCAGTTTTACTCCTTCAATCTTAAAAAAATAAAATTTAAATTATTTCTTGATGGTATTACTAAGTAACTCTTTTATTTTTAGATAACACATAATTCAATATTTCTATGTGTGGTGTGAAAATTCCTTAAAACTCATAAATAATAATAAATACATTGGGATGGTTAAATATATATAGAATTAAAAATAACAACCCCTATCCAATGAATCTACATTCATTTTTTTATTTTATTTTAATCTTTTCCAATTTTTACCATTATTTTATACCTATAAAATCAAAATATCCCAGTTATAGGGAATGATTCATTACATTATAGATAAAAAGTAAAAGGGTGATTGACTCTATATCATAGAACATATTTTGAAATCTATGATCCTAAAAACTAATTTTATAGAAATATTAAAAAATATAATTGTTTTCCACAAGAGAATTGTTTAATTTTTTATCTTGGAATTACCACAACATGTATGTTGTAATAAGAGTGTGAAAAAAGTTACCCAATTTGTATTTAAACTTTAGTGAAATTTCTTCTCATAAAGAGTGATACTTATTCTCTTTATTACTAAATACATATTGGCAATCTCATAAGGTTTAAAAAATTTATTCCCTTAAATACATGAAAAATGATCAATTTACCATATAAACATGGTAATACAATACTTTTATAACATATACTTTTAATTTATCTACTTAAAATTCTTGAATACTCTTTTTTGATTAAGCAGTTATCACCCCACTTCCTTATTCTACTTGTCTATAAAATTGTATCCTTTTTATTTTCCCAAGGTTTAATAATTTTAATTTTTCTTACCTAGGTTCTATCTTATATTTATCCCCATTATTAGAAATCTCCTTAGGTCTAACCTCAACCTTAGTACCACAATTATATTTCTCCTCAAGTTTTACATTGAATTTATCTTCCCTCTTGGTTACTTATTATAAATTATAATCTAATTTGTAAATTCTATCTTAGAGTTCCAATCCATCCATGAATGATTTTCCATTTTATATAGGATTTTTTATTTTGGACCCATGTGTGGTTGTGGAACCCTTTCTTGGATTTTTATATTCCTTTTGATTATGGTAATTTGTTGACTATGATGTTTTATTTACAATACCAAGAGTATTTGGGAACCCATGATCTATCTATCATATAGCCACAACTAAAACAACCAAGATCATAAAAATAAAAAAAAATATGAAAAAAATTCCAAAATTATAAAATATAAATCTATGGTAAAATTGTTTTCCCTAATCTATCAAACTACAATATCCTTCAAAGTTAAGTCTCTAAAAATGAATCAAAAAATATTTATAGTACTATTTGGTGTCATTAACTCGCATAGTAAGTCATGTTTATATATTTATTTTACTCTTCTATATTCACAACCACAAAATCATAGTATGTGGTCATGTTTGTGGTAGTTCCCACATAGATAAGTACTTACCATTAAAAAAATATACTACACCAGTCAATATGAAAAATTAAATTGATGTAGAAAACTAAAAATAAATTGAAAAATATGAATTATAGATGAACCTATCTTTTATAAATAATGGGTTATTATGTATTAAAGCATAAAAATGAAATAATAGAAAGTCACATTTTTTTTCTTTATTAGATCTATTTGAACAATTGATCTTGGTCATCAATTTATGACTACAAAATCCTCCTTTAATATTCTTCAAATACACTAGTTTCATTAGAAATTAGGTGATACAAAATCATGTTTGAGTAAAATCACTCTTAATCACACAATTTATATGTATAAATCAAATAAATTATTCCATTCACTAAAAGTTGTATAAACCATCAACCCATAATGTTCATGATTGTAGAATGAATATTGTGTATGGATTAAAAATGGAATAAAAAAACTCAAAAAAATATCCATAAAAATTTGGATACTATAATATCCAATCCCCCATAAATACAAAACATGGGCACAAAATAAGTACTCACTGATAAAAATAATATAGTTGAAAGAAAACAAAAAAATAACATAAAACCTAAACCTTTAAACCTATAAAAGTAATGCAACAATGAACATCTATTAAGTATTTCCTTAAATTTTCTAGCATTGACCATTATCTATAGAAAGAAAACCCATCACATTACCTTGAAACAATACTAATGAATCTTCATCACCTTGACATGTATGACTTCGATCTAGTGTAGTTTATTAAAAAATGTTAAGCTGAAATCATATTGGGTGTATCACTTGGTTATTTCTGAGGAAATTTTCATCAATCCCAAATAAGTTCTACCATGAAATGTTACACATTGAAATCCTAAATTATTTATGTTTATAATTTATTTATGATCCACAACCATTCCCAAAATGGAATAAAGAACATCATTTCAACCTACTGTGCACTCCTATCATGTTAAATATATCCCAAACATAATGGAATCATGGCCATTTTACTCCTTAATATCATTGTTGTTTCCCTTGAATGTATTTATAACACATCCTTATTATTCTCTATAATCATATATGAACATCTATTGTCCTGAATAATATTATTTTCTTGACAAAATCCTTTCACGAGGCATAAAAGAAGAAATATTATTTTCCTAGTGCAGCACAATGGATGACTAGAGTCATCTCACTTGAGTAGCCTTTCAGTTTTTTTACTCACTTATTCCAAATCACATAAACTATTTCTTTTTGTTGTTTTATGAATTTATTAATAAAAATGAAAATATTTTCTTATTTTTAATTATTTAAAATAATTATATGTAAAATAAGATTTCTAATTTTATACTAACCTGAAAATCTATATAGAATGAGATAAGGAAGAATGGAATGGGTCATAGGTTTGGATTTGGATTTAATCATTATTTTCTATTATATGATCGATTTCAGTTTGATAATCCAAAAATGAAATCTCATGTATGATCTACTATTATTTATTTAGAAATTGTTGAATAACATTGAATTCCTAAAACATTGAATTCTAAATCCTCCTTTAATGAAGGTTGATGTCACTCCTTATTCTAATAGGTGAAATATTCTAGGACCCATCTCTATCAATGATGTTTAACCCATTGATTCAATCAACTTTAATGTGTGAATACCTAACAACTGGATAGAGGTAAAAGTGATTAAATAAAATAATAGAGATATATGGTGTTTTATGTCATTGGGGTCATTCACCACATTAGAGACATTCACCTCACCCATATATGCTACTCAATTCTATCTAAAAATATATAATTAAATATTAAATAACATTAAAGAACACATTGAACTCCCCTAATGCCAACCCTGAGGTACAAATTTTCATTTCCGAGATTAAGTGATCAGAATGGTGGAGTGGATGGAAGTAGAATAGAATGGAAGATAACAAAATTAAATTGAAAGAATGGTGGATAAATAAAATAAAAATTGAAGAATGTGGGATGAGAAGAGAGAGATAGAGGTAATGAGAGAAAATAAAATAAATAATATATATATAATTTATAAATAGAGTTAAAGTAATTATATTAAGAATATTAATTATTATTATTATTAAGAAAATAATTTTAATAGAAGATGAATTATAGTAAGAAGAAAATAAGGAAAATAATTTTAAAATAAGAATGTTAAAATTATTATTAAAATAATAAAAATAAAAATAAAAATAAAAATAATATTATTAATTTTGATAATACTAATAATAAATAAAAGAAGAATAATTAGAGAAGAGGATTAAATTGGTGGAAACAAAATTAAAAGAAATGAATGATTTTATTAAATCTTTAAATTACTGTTAAAAAAATAAGTCTAAAGTAGAAGAAGAAGAAGAAGAAATAAGGGAGGAAGAAGATGGTACATCTTAGGTCCTTAGTCGAAATATCCTCCATAGTGGTCGAATGATGGAATGAAATGGAGGTAAAACTCCTTTATGTAGGCATGCGAGAGTGTCTTGGCCTTAATGTTTTTCAAAGATCCGTCAAATCTGGGATAAGATATTAGGGAATGTAAAGCACCACATGAGCCGTGTTTAATGAAGATCCTATATAGAATGAATAAATATTTAAATCACCTAATTAAATTGGGTTAATATTTCTTTAGAGTGGAATAATATATGCATGCATCATCGGTGAGGTTGTAGCGGTGAGCAAGCAGCCTGTGGGTGAGCAGTGGTGGCTGATGGATCTCATGTAGTGGTGGAGAATGAGGTTTGTTATGTGTTGTTACATGTAGAAAGCATCAACAATGGAGGTGACCAAGCTGTGTTGGATGGAGGGGAATCAATGACTGCATGCATGATGTGATGCTCGATGGAGGCAGATAGAGGAGGTTGTGGAATGTATGGATGAAGGTGAAGTAGCGGGGTAATAATAGGGTCTGGTGACACCATGCAGTGTGTGAATGTGGTGGTGTCATAGATGATGTGGCGACGAGTAGTTAGTGATGGTGGAGGGATGGGGTGGTGGTGAGTATAGAACAACGATGCATTCATGGGGAGGAGGTGAGAAGTGGTGCATGCATGGGGTGGCATCAAGCAGTGAGCGGTGATGCATGAATGGGGTATCAGTGAGTGGAGACGCATGAATGGGGTGGCATCGAGAGGTAGTTCATGCATGGGGTGGCATTGAGTAGTGATCCAAAATTCATGCATGGGGTGGCAGTGAGTAGTGAGCGACAATTCTTGTATTGTGTGGCTGTGAGCAGCGAGCGGTGACACATGCATGGGGTGGAATCCTGCTTAATGGCCTATTCTCATATATAATTACAACTAAAAGAGTTTGAAAAAAAATCATCCAATGTAGATAAAATTTTACTAAATGAATTCTAAATATAAAAACCACATTATTTTACACTATTATTTCCATTTAAATTACAGATTCAAAATTACCCATATTTTACAAAAATATTGAAAATAAAGGGTTTCAACAATTAAAATCATAAAAAACCATCCAAATTGTATTAAAAATATATATAATATTTTGGTTTTTCAAATACACACAAACATAAACCATGCCTTCCCACAGATATAAAATCTCAACATGAATGATCATTGGTCACTAATGTTACAAATATTCAAATTTCAAAATAATAATATCAAATGATAATCAATTTCATATAATTTTTTTAAAAATTCACATAAAAATTCAATTTGATTTCTCAATTTTTAAATATGTAATCGAATAATGTATTTTACTTTTTCTATTTGAAAATAATGGAAATTCTCTTCTCATTAAATATATGTTGCTTAATCCATAGTTGTTAAACATTTCCAATCATCATTTACCTCACCTAAATATTTTCAATCATATCATATGATAAAATTAAACTATATTTATGCTAATATCATGATAACATTCACCTTATCCATATTCCTATAAAAGATCTACTTTATACACTTTGTAAATAAAAAATCACATAAAATCATGATAGATTGCAATTACGGTTCAAATTTCGATGAGGATTTAGGTTCATAGGAGTTTGAAGTTTAAAATTTATGTCTCATGGAGGAGGTTTAACAAATAAATCATAAATCATTATATTAAATAATTAAATATCAATGGAATTATCCCCTTCAAATTATAAACTCCCATTTCCCCAAAACTAAAAGTAAAGGGTTTGATCAAATAAATCATAATGAATGATTTGTGAACCCTCTTGAATTTTTTTTCTACTTTTATATGTTTTTTATATTTTTCAAAGAATTTTTTTACTTTTTTTGAAAGTATTGATTAAAATAAACCCCACATACACCTCTAAACCACATATGATAAAAATAACATGTCCATTTATGGTGATTCTTGGTTTTCCCAAATCACAACCCATTTTTCTATTTTATTAGGTACTTTATTTTATTTTAATTTTTTTAATTAATGAGGGGAAAATAATGAACTACCACGAAGGAATCAACCAAATTAATATATTCCCACAATATTCACCCAAACATTTCATCCTTATGATTTAAATCATCCCATTTACCATGATTACCTAAACCCCCACACTTTAGCATTAAAATATCATGAAAATTCCAAGAGTAGGGTATAAATAGGTAAAAATATCATAAAACATGAATCATTCCTCTAATGGTCATTCACGGTTTCTATGGGATTAAGAAGGATTGAGGTAAAGGTGGTACTTTTAAGGATATGTTGTTTTTAAAATATTCATCAATAATTTTATATGTTATTTTTATAGTCATAGATTTTAGAAGTTGAAATTCAGGTTTGTATTGTTGGAATGTCCCTGGATCACTGAAGAAATATGCTCAAGATAAAATAGGAAGTACTTGGTGTAGAAAATCTCTAGGGAGTGGAACATATGATTTGGGAAAATCACTCATGTAATGATTAATAATATCAACTCAATTCACACGAATTTAAGAAATTAAAACCATGAAAAATGGTTGAGTAATTTCATTTACATGAATCAATAAATTCCCTCATGTCCTGAGTCACTATTTCAATATCCTTGTTTCACTTTGATTATCTGATTATCCATTTTTCTCATTCAATCTCATTAATATTAAAATCTATAACATGGCATCAATGGATTCCTAGGAAACTCATTTCTTATAGAAAAGGAATGTAAAACATGAAATCAAGTGTGGGCATTCCATTTTTTCCTTAAATCTCAACACATGTTATGTGGAAAATTATAGAGAGTTTAAATGATGAAAATAAAAAGTGAACTCTCTTTCCAATGAAGATTATTCCTCTTTATTCTTTATATATTGAGGCTGACATATAAATTATTAAAATATAAAATAAAATTACACAATTAGTCACAAGGATCATGTTATTGTTGCTAAAAAAGACAGGATAGAGTGGGATGCTTGAAACACTATTTCTAAGAAAATAAATTTAAATCCAAATTACTAGAATAACATTGAAAGGGATAAGTCTTAGTATAATCCCCCAAGTTTTCCCTAAATTTTTACTACATTTGGAGGTTAGTACTAGCTGTTATCTAAATTCATTTGGTGGATTAAGCTTCTTTGATTTTAACCACCACATGTGGATTTTCCAAACCTGTTCTTCATCTTTGTTCTTTAATAATTATCATGGATAGAGTACACTAGATCCTCCCCATTCAAAATTACATACAACTTACATGGTGGGGCTATAATGAAGTATGAATCATCCTCTATTGTGGTAGCTACTTGTGCAACCTATTCCAATGATAGTTTCACATGGAATGCATGCTATGAATGATAAAAGGGGTTGTAAACACAAATATTTACTTGCATAAAATTTAAATTTTTATAAATTAATTACTCCTTTCATAAAATCAGCCTCTTTCATGATTTCCTCAGGCTAAAAACATGGATATCATTATAATGGAGACCCTGAAATGTATATTCATCATAATTAGGGTGCTCCATGTCATCCTCAACAGGTGTACATCCAGTTTCTTCTTCTTTCTCTATGTTAACATATAATTTGGAATAATCTAAAAATTAAAAACTATTAGGAGTGATACTCAAATTTGTTTCAATAAAATAAAATAAGTATGATTTCATGAATATATCATCTCTTAGTGTTGGTTCAGCTGAAATATATTATTTATTTGAAATTTTATCTTGGAGTTGAGTAATAGAAGATAGATTCAAGTAGTAATGCTCCTCCATTGATTATATGAATTCCATCTCTTGGGTGGTTTCTTCTTCTTCCAAGCCTAGAGAGAGGTGAAATGGTAATGATTCGTATTCTTTATAATGGACAATGAGATAATATTGTAATTCAATTTCTCCCCAATTGATCCAAAATTTATCCAAATTTACATGATCTCCCTCTTATAAATTAAAATAAAATGATATTTCATCAATATCCTATAGATATAATTGAGCATGGTAGAATGAATCTTTAGGTACCTCCAATTATACCTCTTGGTTTTCTTTAAATTCAAATATTAGTGGTGAAATTTCTTACTCCACTTCCTCGAGTTCTTTCTCCAAATCAGGTTCATGTTGCTCCATTAATGAACGAATGTATTCAAATGGACCTTTATATTTTCTCATGAGTTGTTTGATGCTTTTTTTATGTTATTTCATCTGAACTCTATTATAATATTCTTCTTCTTATTATTTTTCTTGCTGCTGCTGTATTTTCTATGAGTAATCTACCGGTGCATAATAATCTGAATTTTTATACATCATGAAAAGAGTATTTTTTATGATAATTTTTAATAAATACTAAGAATAATATTTAAAAAATTATGTATTCAAAAAATTGATTTAAATAACTATTTCTCTCCCCTACAATGGGGTCAGTTTTCATGCACACTAGTCATGAGGCATGGAAAAATAAATATTATGTTCCTAGTGTAGAACAATGGATGACTAGGGAAATCTAACTTGAGTATCCTTTTTGTTTGTTTACTCACATACTCTAATTCACCCAAACTATTTATTTTTATTGTATTATGAGTTTAATGAAAACAATTATAATTTTTTTTGTTTTTGATTAATTAATATAATAACATGTAAAATAATAATTCTAAATTTATACTAAGATGAAAATCTAAACAGAATGATTTAAGGATGAAAGTACTTAGTCTTGGGTTTAGTTTTGTATTCAATCATTATTTTAATTTATATGTTCAATTTTATTTTGCAAATCCAAACTTCAAATATCATGTTTGAACTACTATTATTTATTTATAAATTATGGAATATCATTTAATAACTGAACACTATCAATTCTATGACCACCAATATTTAATGTTGATGAAAATCCTTAGACTTGGATGTTCCATCTTCTATAAACCCACACTATTGATTCTATTTCATCAATTTATTATTTCAACATAAATGTTTTAAGAATAACCAATTGAGAGAGAGAACTATGACTAAATAAATTATTAGAGATATATTGAGATACATATGATTGGGGGAAGTCACCAAATTGAGGACATTATCCTCACCAGTTCACACTAATCAATTCAATCTAGAAAAATAAAAGTTAACATTAAAGAAAATCCATGAACACCTTGAACTCCCTTGGGAAAATCCTCAGGTTCATCCTCTAATTTTTCGAGAATAGGATATCACAATGTTGGAGTGGATGGAAGTATAATAGAAAGAGAGTGAATAAATAAAATAGAAAGAATCATGGATGAATAAAGTAAAAATGGAAGAATGGGGGACGAGAAGAGAGCGAGAGAAAGTGATAAAATAAAATAAATAAAATTTATATAACTTATAAAGAGTGGTAGAATAATAATAATAATAACAATAAAGAAAAAAAATTTAATTTAATAAGAAGAAGAGAAAGAAGAAAATAAGGAAAATAATTTTAAAATATGAATGTTAAAATTAAATTTATAATAATAATAATATTATTTTTATTTTTATTATCAACAATAATTATATTAATTATGATAATAGTATTAAAATAAAAAAATAATAAGAATCATAGAAGAGGACGAAATTGGTGGAAACATAAATAAAAGAAATGCATGATTTTTTTAGAAATTTAAATTATATTTGAAAACTAAAAAAACACAAAACTAAAAAAATGAAGAAGAATAAGGAATGGGGGGAGTAAGAAGATGACGTAGTGCAGATACTTAGTGGGGATCTCCTCCTAAGTGGTTGTATCATGGTATGGGATGGAGGTAAGGCTCCTTTATAAAGGTAAGTGGGAGTGGATTGTTCTTAATTGAATTTTAAGATCCTTATAACTAGGGAGGAGATCATGGGGAATTTAAATCACCCCAGGGCCTGTGGTGAATGAAGATCCCATGTGGAATGAATAAATATTTAAATCACCTAATGAAACTAGTTTTATCATTCTTAAGTAAGGAATAATCCATGGAAGAATCCTTGATGAGGTTGTAACGATGAGTAGGTGGGTGATGGGTGAGTAGTGGTGGCTAATTGAACTTGAGTAGTGGAAAATAATGAGTTCTATCATGGAATGTTCCATAAAGAGGTTTTCAACAATGTAAGTGGATAAGCTATGAATAATGTAGGGGAATTAGTTACTACATTCATGTTGATATGCTCAATGGTGGAGGAGAGAGGAGTTGGTGGAATACATGTATGAAGGTCAAGAAAAACTATGGTAATGGAGGCCAGCAACACCATACGGTGGGTGTTTGAGGTTTCAACATTCATGCACTATCCGTATTCATGCATTGGAGACATTCATGCATTTGTGTCATGTAGCGAGCAGTTGTGGATGCATTGTGTGGTGGAGAGCGGTGAACGACAGTGTATGATTGATGTGGTAGTGATCAGAAGTGAGTGTATGGGGTGACCGAGAGCGACAAGTGGTGGTACATGCATGGGGTGGGGGCCAGAAACGAGCAGTGGTGCATGCATGGCATGGAAGTGTATAGTGAGAATCAATTAATGCATGGGGTGGTGGGGAGTGGCAAGCGGTGAGCTTCGATGCATTCTTGGGGTGGAGGCCTGCCCGCAGGCCTATTTTTTACACAATCACCATTAAAGGAGTTCAAAAAAAATTCAACCAATGTTAATCAATGTTTCTTAAATGAATTATAAATATAAAAACCACATTTTTTTACTCCTTTAAATCCATTTCAATTCCTCATTCCAAATTATCCATATTTTACTACAACATTGAAAATAATGGGTTTTAACACAAAAATAATCAATATATCATCATTATTTAATGAAAAATATGCATAATATTTTGGTCTGTTAGTGTATAGTGTGAACTATGAGTTAATCATACATGAACTCAATTTAACATCAAAATACTTTAGGAATCTCACTTGTTAACGTAATGTGACTCCTTGATCAATATTGTGTGTTGATTCCTCCAAAAATTCATTCTTTTTACACAAGTGGTAAAAACATAAGAGCACCTTACTTGTCCTTGGGAACAATATTTTTTCACTCCAACAGAGCCCATTTACCACACCTCTAAGAATGATGCAATCCATCACCAATGGTTTTCATCATACATAACTAATACATAATGTGTTTTAATCTCTTGAATATGGATTCGTTTGTGATTAATTATACACGATTAGGTTTCCTCCATTATTAATCCTATATATCTGGGTTTTTTACACCATATTTTCATTTTCCTCTAAAAAAACCATTAAATTCCTTAGTAAGAGTGTTGATACTCATTAGGACATTAAAAAAATAAAATTAAGGAAAATATATGTATTTAAAAATAATGCATTAATATTATATATTACATGGATGCCATTAAATAATTGGATAAATCAAAATTAATCCCCGAACATGTGATGTTATGACTCTTTATCTCTATATCATCATAGAGAAAGAGTATATCTCCTCAGGGTATCTAGATGTTTTTATTTTCACTAAGGTAATAGACTCTACAATTTCAATATATAATTATATATCCAACATAAGTATAAATATTCCTTCCTTTTTTCACCACAATCCCTTTACATTATATATATATGTCTCTTTTATAATTTTAAAGAAAATAACAATGGTTATGGTTTCTTTATGAATCATTTATCTCTTGATATTATACCATATGTTATATATAATAATGTATAGTAAACATATCTCAATATATTGAATTAAATTTAGTACTGAAGTTGCTAAACTTTTTAAAAATACATGATACATAAATCATCAATTCAATAAAATATTCACAAAATACAAGTGTGGTTACCACACTATATGTGTGGTTATTATAAGAGTCTCTAAAAATAATGTCCAGAAGAATGTTTATATATTTAATATCATATCCATTTTCATAATTTCAAAAACATCCTTATTTTATCACTATTTTTATTTTTCTAGAATGAATATTTTACTTCTAACTCAATGACATTATTCATATAACCCAATTATATTCCATATGAAACATTCATCTCCACAATTTCATAACATTTTTATTTCAAAAATTATTCATAGAAATTATTCATTTTATTATCCTGATCAAAATAGATATTATAATAATATCTCAAATCCCCTTGTGTAAATTATAGTTTTAAATAACACGTTTTTTCTATTTTTTCATTTTGATCCAATCCAAAAACTCACATTAATTTATCATTATTATCACCATTATTATTTATCAAAAAAGTTATAATTTTTCTTCATGAGTAGAATTTCACGTTCATCCTAAATCATGACTTTATTTTTCCTATACTTCTCTATTTGTCTCCTTTCATTCTCGAATAATATTTAATTTTATTCAAGAGAAATATATGTATTTTTTTGTTTAATTACCAATTAAAATAATACCAATACTTACAAATTTATTATTGGTTATAAAACTATTTAAATAAGTATTTATTATATCATTGTCCTAATTTTGGTTTTTTATAAATTGTCTATTATTTACAATTTTACATATAAATAAAAAATTCATTCATTGATGCAACTGACTATGGTAATTTTTGTGTCAAAGGTTTTCCTTGAAACACTTTATTATATTATTATTGTAATTAAATAACCAAATATTTATAATTTTATACATTTATTACTTTTATACTTACTATTATCTTAAGAATGTTTTGTGTGTAATGTTATTTTAATGGGAATAGATGTAACTCCCCGACCCCAGCAACCCAGAGTCGGTGCATTACTTCGTAACATTGGCATGATCACAAAAGATCAAGTCTCGAAAGACCAATTAGTTTAGTAGCCTTGGAAACACTAGATACATTCATAAATGTTACATTACATCATAAAGTGAAAAACTAATAACAAAGTCTTCATAGTCCACACTCATGTCCTCTTCTTACTATCCCTGCAGGTCATTCATAAAATACTTCTTCACATCCTGGAAAATATTAAAACATTGAAAGGGGTGAGCTCAGATGCTCAGTAAGGATAACAATATAGCGAAAGCTTTCATCAATAAACATAAACATTTAAGGCAATGTATAACTAAAACAAAAGCCTTTTAAACTTGAACTTCAACATAATATGACAAAAGTAAAATGAGATAATGCCATTCACCTCTTCACATGGATATTCTACTGGTCAAATAATCACATGCAATATCAATAACCAATTTCATAATGATGGAATGCATAATGCCAGACTATCATAACCATGTAGTCAAGGCCTCGTGCCAAGACCACAAATAAGATTTTGTCAAGGCCTCGTGCCAAGACACTAGTTTGTCTCATGAGACCTGCCGATGCATCGAGGAGCTATAGCAGGTTCCACCCGTCACTTACTAAGTCCAATGCATTCCCTATATGAAAAATGGTATATAAACATTTTGGAATACCATTTTTTTAAAATACCATTTGAAATTAATTGCGGTATCAAAATACCAGTTTAATTTTTAGAAGATACTTACATTTAAAATTTCTCAAATATACTCCAGTGTTTTTCTAAAAACATTATGCAAGCTTCTGAAAACAAAATAACTAATTCTGAGACTGCTCGACTAATTGCAGGCCATGATGGGTCCACGCCCAATCCCTTCCTGTCTACCACACTCGAGAGTCAGGTTTTCTAACAACATTTTTAAGCTTGCGTTAAATACTTATACTTTTTCACTGGATTTTCATACATTTGAGAGAAATATCTCTCTTTTTTTTAAATCATTTAAAAACAGTTATGGCTTGTAGAGGAAGCCGAAACTCAAATAATGGTTACGGCGGTAGGGAAGTCGCTGTCGCCGTATACGTACGGAAATAAAAACATTCCTTTTTGTCGTTTAGTAAAACGCTTCGTATAAAAAATATTCATTTTGAATAAACGTAAAAGCCAAAGGGGTTTATACACCGTATAAATGAAAGTTGTGTATAAAACCAAATATGCCTCAATGAAAGGAGATTGAGACGAAGACCTTAAAAAGACCATTTTTAAAATAAAATAGATCTATTATGTGTATTCACTATAGGTACACATAAAGAAAGTAAAAATACAAAATAAGACATAATAATATCATGACATAATTTGAATGTAGGAGATTAACCCAAAGAATGGAAGTTGGGTTAAGAAATTCCCTTACCTTGTGTCCGACTTGATTCAACCATTATTTAAACTCATGAATAATAAACTAGAGTTAATATCTACCATTTTAAATTTCATTATCCTTTTTATATCACTTATTACAATGTTATGAACATTATGTAATTATTTAAGTTAATAACGGTCGTTTTGTCGATTTTTGGTACTTGAGTCAACAATAAACTTCTTATAATTACAAGTTGTTTATGTGGTAGAATATCCATTATCTCCAGAATTATATTCATGATTTAGATGTCATATATATCATATATATCTAGTATATACATTCATTCATAATATTACGTAACATTTAGAGGTAAGAAATGAAATGCACCGTTCATGGAGACGGTAAGCCGTACGTAGGCATGAACGCTACTTTCATTTATATTTCATATTTAATGGAATGAAATCATAATTATATAAATGTATAATATAGTTCCAGTATAATATCATATATAATATCATTTACTCCATCCTTTATACATCCCACATATGGCATTAACGATTCACATCACTTTGAGAGGGCGGTAGTCCGCACTTCCTAAAATGAAATTATCGCGTTTACCCATAATGGAAATCATAAAGTATTCCATAAATGAGAAATAAAGAAGCATAAGGAAAACATAACCATATAATATATCATATATAAATATAGTTACATCTTAATGGCCACCTTTGAAGGTGTTATATGAGTGTCGAACAATTATCGTTTCGTGAGACAGAAATTCGCCATCCACAGAAACAGTATGTTCTTTAACCATTAGATGTAGGTGTGTGTAAGTGTAGCTCGAATAATTATTATAAAAACATCCTAGTATATTGAGGATACTGGTGTTGTTACAAAAGAAATTAATAAAAAGTGTTTAGGGGGTTGGAGAAGAAAAATAAAACAAAACAAAATTAGAGAAGACATTATCTCAAAATCGGGCAACTCTTTTTGATTTGAGCCAAAGGCTTCCTTGGGAAGAGTTCTTCACAAATTGAGGCTTCTAGGAGTAAGGGGGGGAAGTTGGGAGAGTATTTGGGCAGAGTTTTGCCGATCCAAATGGCTTGAAAGTGTGAATGAGGTGGTAGATGTGGGGGCCTTTAATAAGAAGAGAGGAGAGGCACTCTTGGAAAGTAAGGAAAAGTCACTTTATTATAAAATGATTTTCGGATTTTAGAGGTCCCACACTTATATAATTCGAGTTTAAGGTGATAAGGGTTCTAAATACACCCATCCAATAGGTTTTGGACATGTTTAGGTCTTAGATATTACATTATCTTTTCATTTTATTTAAATCGTTAAATAATGAGGTCATCGCTGCGTCATCATGATGTCATAAATAATTTAATTTATTTAATGTCTAAAAATTATAATAAAAATACTATGTTGTAGGAAATCTATTTATCTTTTCAATGAATATTTATAGTCAAAAATATAACTTGTATAACCCAATGTAAAAATTGTTTTAGTAAAACATTTCATGTTTGTGTCATTTTTTTTACTTTAACATTAAATAAAAGGTATTTTTGTCATTTTCCAACTAAAGTGTCTCCATGGGGTCCCAAAGTTGACCCATGGATTTTCTTGGTCGGACATGGAATATCCAATGAGGGTAGGACATGTTTCAAGCTCATCTCATATTATTTAAACATTATTTTTACCTTAAACTACACTAATTACCTCTAATCGCGATTAAGAACTTAAAAGTTACTATTCACCAAAAATTATTTTAATCTCATTGAACCACATTTTACTTCTTAATGACAACCATGTATGTCGGATTTTTGAAAATCAAAACACAGAAGTGGTAATATTTCATTTAAACGAAAAATCAGTTATTTAACTACCACTTAGTGGTTTCACTATTCTTCAAAAATTGAAGTTTTTCAGAACAATGCCAAAATTTCACCCTAAGCTATAATTGATATTCCGAATTCAAAAATGATGTCTATTTTACAAAATTCCAAACATATAAGTTGCATTAATTAATTTTATAATTAATTCCCGTTGTCACAACAAATAGCGTGTTTTTAAGAAACAATTTATATCAAAAGATTGGCAATTGTTTAAGTCCAATTTCAATGTTAAATTAATTCTAATGACCACCATTAGATAAAATGGTAAAAATATATTCTAATTATACTTTAAAACCACTAAATAGTATAATTTATCACTATAAATTATTTTGATTAAAAAAGTTGTTTTTATGTATTTTTCACTATTCATAAAAAAATTGAAAGTTCTCAGAAAATTACAAAAACTCAACTTAGGATAATTTCGATATTCCGAATACAAAAATGAAGTCCATTTTGAAATATAAAATTTCTATAATTTTAAAAAGGGGTTATTACTATTCATAACGTCTACTTTGATTAGTCACGGTGTTTTAGAACTCGAAGTTGCGTACAATGCAAGCTATTGCATTATTGAATGAGAAGTGTATAGTGGAAGCTCGGGGTGTAACATTCTACCCTCCTTCAATAAATTGCATCCTCGCAATTTGAAAATTTTCTTGGAAAATAAAGGGTTGAAAATAGAAAAACCTTTGTAGAAAACCCACATCGGAAATAAGGATAATAAAAATATAACTTTAAAAGAAAGAAAGATAAGTAAAAAGGTCACCCGAGATAGCCCATACTAGGATTCTATGAAAATATGGATATGGAAGAAAAACAAACCATCAAGGTCAGATGGAGAGTTGTAGAAAACTGGATTAGGGGAAAGTTAACAATAATAAAATCACAAACTTGTGATTGGTTAAACGGTCATTAAATCCCCAGTTGGAAAAGTTAACCGGAAACATTTTTTTAAGTTACCTTTTATAAAGTTAAAGAATTTATTTGGGAGATTTACTATGAACGTAAGGGAATATACATACTTGTCATGTAGACTTTCATTCTTTAATAAATTTTTACCAAAACCCATCTTTCACTCTAAAAGGTAATAGAACTCATAAATATTCTATTTATCCTAATTGTATAAGGTTCCAAATATTAACACATACTGTTTAGATTAGAAAAACTATTTTGTAATAACCAGGGACTTCACGTAGTCCAGTGGTAGGCGATTAATCCCAATCGCACTATGGTTGTGGGTTCGATTCCCACAGCTTCGTCCGACGCGATGGGTTGTCACTCGGTCTGCGTGTTGTCCTTTTTATAAATATCCAAAAATAACCATAACAATAGTATCCAATGTAAAATATAATCCATTCTAACCTTTATAGTTATCCAAAATACTTATGTCCAACTCACAGTCCAGATTTTATGAGGAAGGTAACCATAATGAAGCTCCTTTTTTTTCTGCGTAACAACATGTGAACACCTTCATCATGTATTCTATTAAAACACTGCAACATACTGAATTACCATAAATCCTTATTGATTACATTCATGATCCCTTATTCCTTATAGAAAACTAGATATACTCCTTCTATCCAAAAATGTATACAAATCATTAATCAGTTTCAAGGATGTTAAGAATATCCAACATAATTTATCCGAATCAATCATGTCTTATCCCAAAATCACTATCTCGGTATCAGAACCATATTATGGTTTATCTTTCTCTAAACCATATATTTTCCAAAAATTTAACCTACATTGGAGTCACTTTTCTTGGTTCCACACAATCTCAAGTCCTAGATGAAATAGTACTGCAGTACAATCCTTATATACTCCATAATTATTATAACCAGTAAATCATTGATACAACACTCAAATTACAAAATTCATTAATAACAACATAAGAACTCTAATCATTCCTCCTCATCTGTGGTAGTATCATAACTTGATTATTATCCAATAACATCATTTGGGGCATACTCTGATGATTTGAACATTGGTTTGCATAGTGTCCCCACTCCTTGCAGATGAAGCATTGTACATTTGAAACCTTTTTCTTACCCTTGCAGTCACGCACTTGGTGTCCTTTTTCTCCACACTTATAACAAACTCCCATTCCTTTTAGGCAAATTCCAAGGTGTTTCTTCCCACAGTTATCACATATTGGAAAATTCTTCTTTTCCCTCGTCCCTTTATCCATCATTCTCTCTTCCATCCTTTTCTTCTCTTCCATCCCTTCAAATCCATAAGACTCAGAGAATTATCTACTTATCTTATTAACACATGATACTATTTCTTCATATGTTGATAACACATGGGAGAATATTTCCTTTATAAATGTTGGCTTAATACCATGAAAGATATGATCCTTCTTACTCTTTGGATCATACGTATTGATGGAGTTCACATTCCTTCTACTGGGTGCCATTTATATACAATGCCATAAACTAGGTTAGTTTATGAATCGAAATACATAATAACAAAATTGAAAACACTTATAATAAATTGAACTATTTATGGATATAATCCATAATCATAAAAAATGTTTTTTTAGGAAGTATATACTCATAACCCTTCATAGTGGTTTGTAAAGAAAATGAGAATTATCCAAAGCATATCCCCCAGGAGTGTTGTAACCAATAGTGCAGCAAGGCCCGTTGTCGTGCACCGGTTCCCGTTCGAGTCTAGCTCAAAGCGGTGTTTTTTGGTTTTACCCCTAGGTACATCTGTGCCAGAGCCGCCTCTACCTGCTCGTATCCAGACATGGATGTATTGCTCGGAAAACTCACAAAATCTCTATAATACCAAAATTCTAGGAAGTTCTTCTATACTAATCCTTAAAGTCTATCTTCGGGCTATGTGCTCTAATCAGAGTTTATCTAAATCTAGATTCCAAGGTTAGTACTAAACTACCTCTGATACCAACTTTAACGCCCCGACCCCAGCAACCCAGAGTCGGTGCATTACTTCGTAACATTGGCATGATCACAAAAGATCAAGTCTCAAAAGACCGATTAGTTTAGTAGCCTTGGAAACACTAGATACATTCATAAATGTTATATTACATCATAAAGTGAAAAACTAATAACAAAGTCTTCATAGTCCACACTCATATCCTCTTCTGACTATCCCTGTAGGTCATTCATAAAATACTTCTTCACATCCTGGAAAATATTAAAACATTGAAAGGGGTGAGCTCAGATGCTCAGTAAGGATAACAATATAGCGAAAGCTTTCATCAATAAACATAAACATTTAAGGCAATGTATAACTAAAACAAAAGCCTTTTAAACGTGAACTTCAACATAATATGGCAAAAGTAAAATGAGATAATGCCATTCACCTCTTCACATGGATATTCTACTGGTCGAATAATCACATGCAATATCAATAACCACTTTCATAATGATGGAATGCATAATGCCAGACTATCATAACCACGTAGTCAAGGCCTCGTTCCAAGACCACAAATAAGATTTTGTCAAGGCCTAGTGCCAAGACACTAGTTTGTCTCATGAGACCTGCCGATGCATCAAGGCGCTATAGAGGGCTCCACCCGTCACTTACTAAGTCCAATGAATTCCTTATATGAAAAATGGTATATAAACATTTAGGAATACCATTTTTTTAAAATACCATTTGAAATTAATTGAGGTATCAAAATACCAGTTTAATTTTTAGAAGATACTTACATTTAAAATTGCTCAAATATACTCCAGTGTTTTTCTAAAAACATTATGCAAGCGTCTGAAAACAAAATAACTAATTCTGAGACTGCTCTACTAATTGCAGGCCATGATAGGTCTACGCCAAATCCCTTCCTGTCTACCACACTCGAGAGTCAAGTTTTCTAACAACATTTTTAAGCTTGCGTTAAATACGTATACATTTTCACTGGATTTTCATACATTTGAGAGAAATATCTCTCTTTTTTTTAAATCATTTAAAAACAGTTATGGCTTGTAGAGGAAGCCGGAACTCAAATAATGGTCACGACGACGGGGAAGTCGTTATCGCCACATACGTACGGAAATAAAAACATTCCTTTTTGTCGTTTAGTAAAACGCTTCATATAAAAAAGATTCCTTTTGAATAAACGTAAAATCCAAAGGGGTTTATACACCGTATAAATGAAAGTTGTGTATAAAACCAAATATGCCTCAATGAAAGGATATTGAGACGAAGTCCTTAAAAAGATAATTTTTAAAATAAAATAGATCTATTATGTGTATTCACTATAGGTACACATAAAGAAATTAAAAATACAAAATAAGACATAATAATATCATGACATAATTTGAAAGTAGGAGATTAACCCAAAGAATGGAAGTTGGGTTAAGAAATTCTGTTACCTTGTGTCCGACTTGATTGGACCGTTATTTAACCTCCTTAATAATAAACTAGAGTTAATATATACCATTTTCAATTTCATTATCCTTTTTATATCACTTATTACAATGTTATGAACATTATGTAATTATTTAAGTTAATAACGGTCGTTTTGTCGGTTTTTGGTACTTGAGTCAACAATAAACTTCTTACAATTACAAGTTGTTTATGTGGTAGAATATCCATTATCTCCAGAATTATATTCATGATTTAGATGTCATATATATCATATATATCCCGTATATACATTCATTCATAATATTACGTAACATTTAGAGGTAAGAAATGAAATGCACCGTTCATGGAGACGGTAAGCCGTACGTACGCATGAACGCTACTTTCATTTATATTTCATATTTAATGGAATGAAATCATAATTATATAAAGGTATAATATATTTCCAGTATAATATAATATATAATATCATTTACTCCATCCTTTATATATCCCACATATGGCATTAACGATTCACATCACTTTGAGGGGGCGGTAGTCCGCACTTCCTAAAATGAAATTATCGCGTTTACCCATAATGGAAATCATAAAGTATGCCATAAATGAGAAATACAGAAGCATAAGGAAAACATAAACATATTATATATCATATATAAATATATTGACATCTTAATGTCCACCTTTGAAGGTGTTATATGAGTGTCGAACAATCATCGTTTCGTGAGGCAGAAATTCGCCATCCACAGAAACAGTATCTTCTTTAACCATTAGATGTAGGTGTGTGTAAGTGTAGCTCGAATACTTCTTATAAAAACATCCTAGTATATTGAGGATACTGGTGTTGTTACAAAAGAAATGAATAAAAAGTGTTTAGGGGGTTGGAGAAGAAAAATAAAACAAAACAACATTAGAGAGGACATTACCTCAAAATCGGGTAACTCTTTTTGATTTGAGCCAAAGGCTTCCTTGGGAAGAGTTCTTCCCAAAGTGAGGCTTCTAGGAGTAAGGGGGGGAAGTTGGGAGAGTATTTGGGTAGAGTTTGGCCGAGCCAAATGGCTTGAAAGTGTGAATGAGGTGGTAGAGGTGGGGGCCTTTTATAAGAGGAGAGGAGGGGCACTCTTGGAAAGTAAGGAAAAGTCACTTTATTATAAAATGATTTTCGGATTTTAGAGGTCCCACACTTATATAATTCTTGTATAAGGTGATAAGGGTTCTAAATACACCCATACAATAGGTTTTGGACATGTGTAGGTCTTAGATATTACATTATCTTTCCATTTTATTTAAATCGTTAAATAATGAAGTCATCGCTGCGTCATCATGATGTCATAAATAATTTAATTTATTTAATGTCTAAAAATTATAAAAAAATACTATTATGTAGGAAATATTTTTATCTTTCCAATTATTATTTATAGTCAAAAATATAACTTGTATAACCCCATGTAAAAATTGTTTTAGTAAAACATTTCATGTTTGTGTCATTTTTTTTACTTTAACATTAAATAAAAGGTATTTATGTCATTTTCCAACTAAAGTGGCTCCATGGGGTCCCCAAGTTGACCCATGTATTTTATTGGTCTTCCATGGCATATCCAATGAGGGTAAGACATGTGTCAAGCTCATCTCATATTATTAAAACATTATTTTTACCTTAAACTACACTAATTACCTCTAATCGCGATTTAGAACTTAAAAGTTACTATTCACCAAAAATTATTTTAATCTCATTGAACCACATTTTACTTCTTAATGACAACCATGTATGTTGGATTTTTTAAAATCAAAACACAGAAGTGGTAATATTTCATTTAAACGAAAAATCAGTTATTTAACTACCACTTATTGGTTTCACTATTCATCAAAAATGGATGTTTTTCAGAACAATGCCAAAATTTCACCCTATGCTATAATTGATATTCCGAATTCAAAAATGATGTCTATTTTAAAAAATTCCAAACATATAAGTTGCATTAATTAATTTTATAATTAATTCCCGTTGTCACAACAAATAGCGTGTTTTTAAGAAACAATTTATATCAAAAGATTGGCAATTGTTTATGTCCAATTTCAATATTAAATTAATTCTAATGACCACCACTGGATAAAATGGTAAAAATATATTCTAATTATACTTTAAAACCACTAAATAGTATAATTTATCACTATAAATTATTTTGATTAAAAAAGTTGTTTTTATGTATTTTTCACAATTCATAAAAAAATTGAATGTTCTCAGAAAATTACAAAAACTCAACTTAGGATAATTTCAATATTCCTAATACAAAAATGAAGTCCATTTTGAAATATAAAATTTCTATAATTTTAAAAAGTGGTTATTACTATTCATAACGGCTACTTTGATTAGTCGCGGTGTTTTAGAACTTGAAGTTGCATACAATGCAAGCTATTGCATTATTGAATGAGAAGCGTATCGTGGAAGCACGAGGTGTTACAATAGAAATTATTTTCCATCTGATGGAGTTTACTGAATTAAAAATTATGAACTTGTTTCATAAAATGGATGGAAATTAAATTCACTAGGAAAAGGTATATAAATTATAGAAGATGAAGTATTACAATGTTTCACAACAAAATTCTATACGACATCCACCCGACAAAAATCATTGCATGAAGGCATATATGATTTCTAGAAAAACTACTATAAATCCCATTAGATGGATGAAATTCATACATTACACCAAAAAAATAAGATTAATTCTATGATAATGAATCATTATATCATTATAATGGTTCTTTATTAAAATGGACATTTGATGGGGACACTCTGGTGAACCTTTCAAGTGATGACATATTTCATATGATGTATTTGCAAACAACTTTGAAGGATAAAAAAGAAGACCATTGAAGAAATTAATATTAATTGAAGTGAAATTCAAGTGGGGGAAATGTTTTTCAACCCATTATTTATCATCATGAAGTATCTAGTGTTTTTTTTATAAAATATGGTTAATAGAGATATATTGATTTTATTTCTTTAGAAAATTTTACATCAATAATCCATTTTTTATTGTTTTTATATTGTTTAAGTTATTTTGTTTTATAACTGATGTTTCCTATCATAATCGATCAAGGTTTTTGAGGGTTTTTTGAGATAGATTTTATTTCAATCTAGTGTTTTCATGGTGACCCATTGATCACAAACTATCTATTTTTCTGATCATAGTGATTAAGGACTTTCAAATATAGAAATATAGTTGAAAAAATGATATTTTTAAAAAGGAACATCATATTCAATAGAATATATGACCCAAAACACTACGATTATATGAGAATGTAATAAGAAAAAATATTAATATCTAATTCTATTTAAATAAATTTAATTTATTAAATATCTTGGATTACACACAACACTAAGTTTAAATAGAACACAATACTCTATTAAAATGGTATTATTTAAATATTACAATTACAACACAACCATTAAGTTTGAAGGTTTGAGTAATAATAAATAAACAAACAAAATTATATGGTTTAAACAATTATAAAATAAATTCAATGTATATCCATTAATAATAAGGAAAATAATAACCATTTTAATGGGAAATAAATTTTTGCTGGAAAACATTATTTTTCTGAAAGGAAGATTAGTGGCACTTTGCACACATAATTTAAAATTAGTATTTACCAATTCAAGAAAAATTTTAATAAAAAAGCACCACATTTTAAATATAAATCTAAAAATTATCATAGGTTGTTTTTTTAGATTTTTTTTGGAAATATTGATTTGTTGATGAATAGTAAAATGTAATAATTTTTATTCAAAATATCATTTTCTTTTAAATTATTTTAAAAGATAAACTATATATAAAATTGGTTTAAAAGTAAAATAAATTAAATAATATTTTAATTTAACTATTTTAGGTGATTTTAATCAATTTAATTTTGAATTTGGATTTTAAAACATCCTATACTTATGCACATTTTCTCTTCAAAAAACTGCACTATCGTCGCATCTGTGGTTTAATATTGAATTTAATTATGACACATATGTGAATTTAATTTTTATAAATTGATTCCATATTTGGAATCATAATAATTTTAATTATATAATATTTCCAAATGAATTTTTGACAATATTTAATAGTGAAAATAGTAACACATAGTTACCAATGTTGAGGTAAAAATCAATTAAGGGGGGTGGGGGTTAAAATAAAAATATAAGGATTAAAAATTAATTAATAATTTTAAAAAAACATTTTATGGTTATATATCAGCCTTGAAATATATATGTATTGATAATGACCCATTTTGGTGACTTTTTTCTTGAGGAATGTGTGGGTATTTCATTATCATTTATAAAATTCCATGTGGGTCCTCTCCCCCACTTATAAAAGGCCACTCCCTCTCATCCCTTTTCCACACTTCAAAAACCATTTGGTTTAGAAAATAATGTCAAAAATACCTTTTTAATTACCTCCCCAAATTATATAATCCTCATTTTGATTACAACGTCCTTCTATGAATTTATTAGGTATAAACCTAAAGAATCTCTCAGAAGAAGAGGTAAAATTCTGAAACGCATGTTTTTATTTTATTTATTATTCAATGTACTTAAAAAATTAATCAAAAATGGTAAAATAATAAATATATTATATACTATATAGTGATATATTATTATTTTTATTTCAAAACCAAGATCGATCTCCACATATATCAAATGGGAAACGAAATTGTCGATCATGTGTACAATAGTTTATCGACTCAAAAACTGATGTAACTCATTTTCCATCACCACATTTATTGGTTTGATATAATGATGGATGTAAAATATTTAATTTATATTTTTGTAATTTTGAAACTTATATAATTTTTATATCACATATAACTTCTTAATTCTCATTCCATGGGGGATAGAATAATGTCGCTCATGCTTACAGAGGACTACCCCTAGAAAAGAGATGTGATTTCTTTTTTCTTTTATGATTTACATGAATGATAGTAAATATTATGTTAATGAAGATATATTTTATTTATGATCTAAAATATTCTCATGTAAATATAATATTATATATAATTCATTACTTTCTAATCTATTAGAAAACAATAACATCACTCATGTCTACTTGTGGACTACCGTCTCCATGTCAAGATAGGAAATGCATTTCATTTTATTTTTATAAGGATTTTAATGTGGAAAAATTTGACTAATATAAATGATATATATGACACAATAAAGATTCATTATATATTAATTAATATCATTTTTCTATCCATCGAAAAAATAGAGACAACGTTCATCCAGACATAAGGCCAACCACCTGGATGAACATTATAATCCATTTTCCATCTCTAACATTAGTAGATTACTCTAAATACATTTATAATAAATATATATGATGTTTATTTCAAGTTTAAAACTATATATATTTTGTTAACAAGATCAAATTAGAAGTTACCAAATTATGGAAATAAAACATACATGAAGAACAAAGCAATTATCACCCGAAAGAATGATTTTAAAAATGAATTATTAACATATGATTGATGAAATAAAATATATAAATAAAATATGGAATTAAATATTTGATTAGTTTTATATAATATATTTATAATAAACCTATTTTTTATACAGGAGGTTTATACACATATAAGAGACGTCCAACACGAGGTAAGGGTTTCTTGTATCACTTTTACTTTCTTGAGGAATATACCATATTAAGTAGTAATTTATTTTTTGTGGGGTATATAAATAACTTTCAATATTTTTTATATAATTAATATATATTAATCCATGTAATTCAATGTTTAGTTTGACTTTATTTATTTTATGGGTCTTACGGTTTAGATTTTATAAAAGTAGAAAGGGTTTATTTCACAATCTCAACATTATTTGGGATTATTATTGTGTAAGTCACAATTTGTGTAATTATTTGTTATTTATATCCTAAAATAAAAATATTTTATTATCATCTATTTATTATTGAATATTTTCAAGTAATAGTACCACTTACCACTCAGTGGTAGTTAAAATTATTGAGATTTTGTTTATGAATATCAGAATTTCTTCCTGTCATTGATCGAATTTGTTTCAACAAAATAATTGTCATAATTTTTTTTTCAAAAACATTTTTAACCTTTTAAAAATGTTTTAATGCATAAATATTTACCAATTTTGAATTTTTACAATTTTTTAATGAACATTCATCTCTTTTTCAAAACAAGGCATGTATGGCTTTTACCAAAAAATGAGAAAGGAATCATTATTTTAACGTGTACGACATGAATAGAAATTTCCACCATTAGGAATTCTATATGTTTTTAATATTATTTCAATATATTTAAAGGGATTTTTTTTTTAAAAATTCTTTTCAAATTTTCTGTTAAATTATTGTTTTAGAAGGCTATTTTCAATGTGTAATAGATATTTTCTTCAAGAATGTTTTTAATAATATTTTTCAAGTATTTTTATTAATCGATAACATCAACCATTTATTATAATTTTGATCCCCTAGGGATATGTTGTATTGATATATTTTTTATTATTTATTTGTATGATTTGTTTTTATATTGATGGTGGATGTAAAATTTTATTAACATTCACTATATTGGTCTAGATGGTTTATGAATATGTTTATTAGATTGAGCTAAGTATTAACATTTTGTATGATTTTTTTAATATGAATGTTTATGATGATTATGTTTCACCCCATTTATTTAAGAATATCATTATACATAATAAGTTCTAGGTGGTGATTGGTTATAGATATCCCCTCGATGCATCAACATGTATCTTGAGAGAAAATAGTTTTCCAAATCAGATGAGTTTTTTACCCACATATTCAAACTATATTATGAATGGTCTTGATAGTGTGTTTCAGATTCATGAAATTATTTATTCCACATTATGGGATTAGTTATTTATTTCCATGTGATTATTCAATTATTTAAAATACCTATGGATACATTTATTGCATATGTGATAATTTCTATGGATTTATTTTTTCATAATTTATTTATACCATATTAGGATTATGTAGTTGATTTAATATTTTGTGTTTTAGTTATTTATATCTGTATATTTATTATTCTTGTTTTTTCATGATAGCTTACACTATACTCTTACCCTTACTGAGTATCTAATCTCACCCCTTATGATTTAATATCACTATTATAGGGGGAAGTGTTTTATAACTGATATATTGGTTTATTCTATGAGGAATAATGGCGTTCTCAATGAATACACTTTTTGTATTATATTTTTTCAATTATGATTTGAATTTAAATTATGTATCTAGTTTAAAAACTCCACTAACCTTTTATTCCTTTGGTAAGAGATTATTTTTATCTTATTCCAATGTAATACTTTAGACACCAACTCCTAGATATTGGGGTCAATGCATTTACTGTTGGTATCAAAGGATGTTTAGTTTAAACCATAGGAACTAGATTTCTGAAAACATAGATCAGGGAGAATAAAAATTTGATATACATTATGGATAAGTATAAGTATATGATAAAAACCTTATGTTTGGTAAGTTAGATATTATGTGGTTTTCTTACCCATGCATCTAAATCTAGATACTATAATAGGACGTTGTTTTGGCCAAAATGAACCTATGTTTAATAACTCTAAAATTTAATGCTTGGATTGATTGGAGCCTTACCCAGTACACAATAATAGGACTTACTGCACTCCTATATTGACACATCTACAAGATATTATTAATTCAATTTACATTTTCCTTTCAAAAAAATATAATGGATTTGAATATATTTTTATGATATGAAAATTATCACAAAGAAACCTTGTTTATGATTATGAAATTATCTATACATAAATGTTTCAAATTTTTGTATGAATTTTTCTAGTATTCGGATAATACAATATGTATCATAATGTTTTAATCAAATATAGTTTATTACATTGTTAATATGTAGAACATAGTTGATGGAATGAGAATTATATCAATGCACATCCCCTATATATGTATTTACATCTTGGGAAAGATTATAAAGATGGAGTTTGATAAAAAATAGAAACTAATGAAATTATAACAAAATTGGGAGAACTGACTCATGCTATGAGGAATAAACGTTCCCATTTTATGGATTATGTTGATCCACCATGAGGTGTGAAAATGTTTAACCAATTTATACATCAATAAACTCCATCATTGAATGGGCATATAAATACATTTTTAGATGAGCAATGGATATGTTCCTTAGAGAATATATTTCCCACATTGAGATTTAATTAATAGGATATAGTTTTCAGGGTAATTTATCATCTCCCATGATAAGTATATAAATGGTGTTAATTTATCAAAAAAACTATGAACGAAGAATAAATAAAAAATATTTAATTAATGAATTTTAAGGTACTATTATCAGAAATGTATTTTCCTAAAGGGAAAAATTTAGATATTGAAATTATAACCATATTAGGGTAGATGATTTAGGTTATATGTAATAAGATTTCCAATATTAAGCATCCTATTGGTCCACCATGTGGTGTAACAATGTTTTACCAATTTATGTAGCAACAACCTCCATCATTAGATGGGTCTAAAATCCATTTGTGGATGAGAAATGGATATGTTCCCTTGAGAAGATATTTCTCACTTTGGAAACTAATGAAAGGGATAATGTTTTCATGTTAGTTTATAATTTCTTAGGAGAGGTGTATCAATGGAAGTAATTAATCAAAAACACTAAGTATGAAGAATAAATTACAAATAAGGAATGAAAAGATTAAGGTATTATTCTTGGAAAAGTATTTTTCCAGACTAAAACAAGAAGATATAGAGATGAAATTTCAGAGTCTAAGATTAAAGGATGGTGAAAATGTATCTATGTATGAATACAAATTTAAAATATTTATAAGGAATACTAAAAACTACACACTTATTCTAAATATTAATATTGATCTTTTCTTTAATGGGTTAAATAAAATCCTTTAACAAGAATTAGTATCCCAAACCTTCCCATCACATGATTACATAGTATCATGTTATATAAATGAAGAGAAATAATTGTAAAATTCTTATTTATTTGAAGAAAACCAAGAGAATTGGAGGAATGAAGATGGAAATACTATTTAAGGGGAAAAGGTAAAGAAGGATTTCCCAACATGTGATAATTGTGGAGGGAAATAACCTGGTACTTTTTTGAATAAAATTGGATTTTTTAAAAGTTTGGATATAAATTACACTATAATCATGATTTAAATTTTATAAAATAAGCTTCTAATGTTCAATTCCTCGGATATAAGGAGATGAGGAAATACATGAATAGATTCTCCAGGCATCAAGGGAATAAACCCTATAAGATTCTAAGGGATCCATGTAAGGGTTATGATATTGATAAAACTAAATTGTAATTATTAAGTTATTTACATTTTTATACAAGAAATTGTTTTAGAATATTTTTACAAATTATATTAACATTATAATAATCATAAAATTAATTAGTATTTTATTGTAATACATTTTATTTAAGGATATAGAAGCATATCATGAATAGTTATGATATCCAAGAAAAGAGATGTAGTAGAGAGTTAATATTTTTGGAAAGAACATGACTATTGGAATATAACCCTTAATTTGTGCTATATATATTGAGAAAATAATGATAAAGGGATGTTTTTGGGAAAATATTGATGAATATTTTGTAGTAGTTGATGGTTTATATTATCTTTTCTATAGTTTACTTCTGGTTTGAATTATGGAATATTTTCTACAATATGAGATTTTATTGGAATACATGATTCCATTATGGTTTCATGGTTATAAATTTAATCAAATATTTATAAAGTGACATTAAAATAAACTTTATATTTTCTATGGAATATATTTTTTATTTAGTGACCTTATTTCAAAATATTTGGTCTTTGAATTTGGAAATACATATTTTAGACATGTAATAAGGTTAGATATATATGGAATTTATTATGTTTAACATTGCATTCTACTAGATAAAAATTGATAACTATTTTTGTTATATAAAATATATAAAAAAATGTGGAATTACTTTTCATTCTAATGATTTATTAAATGTGCTTCAGGAATAAAAATTCATTTTTGATATTCATTTTATGTAGTAAAAAATTAAGTGGTAATTAAAAGAATAAAAACCAAAAGATGAAATTATAACTATAAAATATAATGATATCAATTATGTATATTTTAATAATTACATTACCTTATTACTTTCCATTCAATGGGGTATACGATAACATTACTCATACGTATGTTGGACTACCACCTCGATGCGATTTTTTTCACTTAAGAATTACATAAAAGGTAATAATGTTAAATTTAATAAATATATGTGATATTTATGGTGTAAAAATACGTATATAAATATAACATCACATATATATACTTATCTTTATCTCTATTAGAAAATAATAATGTCTCTCTTTCGTAGGTGTGGACTACAGTGTCCACATAGCGACATGAAATGTTTTTTATTTCACTCTTAAATGGATGGTAAGAGGGTTTTAGTTTATTAATATAAAAAAATATAAAATAATTATTATTATCTAATTGTTAATTAATATTTTTTTCTATTCGTTTTAGTTGTTAAGAAAAATGGTAAAAACACTCATGCGTATCTACAACCTACCATTTATATGAATGGTGTAATCAATTTTATATTATCAAGCTCAACAGATTAATATACATACATAATATATATATGTGACATTTATATCATGGATAAATTTATGGATAAGATGTAACCCTGATTAAATTAAAATGAAAAAATTAATGAACTAGAATATACATGAAGATCAAAGCAATTATCACCTAAAAACATGTTTTAAACAAAAAATTATTAATAAATAGGTGATAAAAAAATACATATAAATCAAATATGGTTTGATATAAATGATTAGGGTTCAATAATATATGTTTTATATGACAATATTTTTTATACATGAGATTCATACACTAGTTAAGGATGTAAAACCTGAGGTATCAGTATCTCGTATCACTTTTCTTCCATGTGATATATGCCATAATAAAAAATTAGTTATTTTGTGTTTTGAATATAGTGAAACTTTTTTAAGTTATATCTGAAATCTATTTATATTATTGGGTTTAAAATTTTCATTTTATTTTATTTAGTGTATGGAGCTTACGATTTAGAAGTTAACAATGTGGCAATTTTTTAATTTATAATCTCAGGATTATTCAGGATTTTTATCGTTTAAGTGTACATTGGGGAAGTTATTTAATATTTAAATATTAAAATAAGTTTATTATATTCTCCTATTTTTATTAATGGAAATTTTTAACTAATATTTCCATCTTTCCAGTCTTTTCTACCTAAAATTATTTATCATTTGTTTTAAATAAAATCCGACTTTATTTTTCTTATTTATTGAAAAACTAATTTCATAAAAATATATGATTTCTAGAAATGTTTTTAACCTTTTTCAAATGCTTTATTAAGGAATTTTTTCCTATTTTTAATTTTTATAAAATTTTTTGAAAGAAATATATATGTCATTTTCAAAACAAATATCATTTGGATTTTACTGAAAATGAGAAAGGAATACTTTTTCAACATGTACAGCCATAATTTTTTTTCCACCATCATGAACAGATAATGTTTTATGAATATTTCAAAAAAATTATAAGGTTAGCTTCAAAAAATATTATTTTAAATTTTCTTTTAAATTTTCTATCCAAAAAAATGATTTTCAAAGTGGAAATGATATTTTGATCAAAAAACTTTTAATGATATTTTTATCGATTTCTATTCATAAAAAAACCTATATTATATTTATGATCCATTAAGGATATGTTTTATTGATATAATCTTTATAAATTATTTGGTTGTTTTATGATCTTCTTTATTGAGGATGTACAGTATTATTAGCATTTATAATAATATTATGGATTGTTTATGATTTTGTCTTCTTGAGTTGGTTCAGGATCAAAATTTCATATCTGAGTTTTTCAATATGTATTTTTATTATGATTATACTTCACCCATTTAATATTTTGTATGAATTTTACATAGTAATTTGTGGATGGGTACCAATCATGGACAACCCATTGATATATCGATAGGTCTCGTGAGATAAATCATAATGTGAATTTAATTTATGAATCTAGTTTAAAAAGACTATTGTTTTTTCCATTGGGATCTGATTCTTTTTATACTATTCCAATTTAATAATATAGACACCAGATCTAGGTTATTATGATATAGGTATTTACAGTAGACCATTATGATTTGGTAAAAAGCATGGATATCTTGAATCTCATTAATAATCCCCTAACACCGAAGTTTATGGTATTGTAGCATTATTGGGAAATATGTTCTAATTTTTTTTACAAGATTTCTTATTATTTTTAATTTTTTTATAATTTAATTTTTTTTACACACTTTGGGACTATTATGGTTTTTGACAGTAGAAAATTTTTGCTTCAAGAAGATTATTGAGATTTTTTATTTTCTACCCAGTGAATTAGTTTAACAAATGAATAAATGTAAAATGATCATTATTCATAGTTTATAATATTTAGAAGATACATATTTTAGTGATTAACAATCGGTAAAGAAATTAATTATAATCACCCTCAATGAACGATAATCTAACAGAATAGCTCAAGATGATACTTACACCTTAATACTTTTTGATTGGATGATCATACTTGAACTCTCATAAAATATGTGAGTACATTGAAAAAGGATGATAAGAAATCAAAAAAGAAAAATATATTTCTTTTTACCTGTACATTTATAGAAATTATGAAAAATGGATCATATGAAAAAGACACCAAATCATTGAATAAGGAAAAATTAAAAGTTTACACTGAAAGTATTCTTTCTAAACAGAGTGGGGGTGAGATTTAAAATCATTCAAAATGGTTGAACAAGATTTATTATAATATAGATTTCATTTATTGTTATAAGAAAAATATTAATGATATAAGTGATAAAAATGATATTAATGAGATAATTTGAGAATAATGTATGAATCCTAGAAAAGAAGACCAGATTTTCCATAGTTGACAAAGAAATATAAGAATTATTGAAATTATAATAATTTCTACAATTATAAATTTAATAAAAGTATAGATCCTATACATACATAGATTTCTAGTGGTGGAGATAACTCTTCAAAAAATGATTCAAATGATTATAGTGATATTCAAAAGAGAAAGGGAATATGTGATGGAATTCCAAATAAAATAAATTCTTATTGGATAAGTTATCAGATAAATACTTAATAAGTTCAACTTTTAATGATAATTATCTATATTAGGATGATCAAAATAATATTATATATTCATAGGAAGAAAGAGATACATCATCTAATAATGAATATTCTTTACCAAGTTATGAGAAATTATTCTGATATGCCAATTTGTTAGATTAAAAAAATAGTAATGTTTCTAAATAATATGAAAATGTAAATGTATAAAATTCCAATTAAAATTATTATATTTCAAAATTTTCCCTAGATACTTCAAATATTACTAAAGAATTAGATGATAAATATTATTCTAATTCAATTGATAATAATAAATATTTAGTTTTTAATCATAAATTTATGCTTCTTTGTTTAAAAATTTATTATCAAATTCTATTTTTGGAAATTATTTTTTTATAACGTTAAAAGCGTCTAAAAATATATGAAATACTTTTTGGATTGGATTTAAAAACTCAAATCCTCATTTTCAAAATAACCATATTATGTATAAAGGTTCTCCCTTCTAAATAAAATTCTAGAGTCGTGGAAAATGGATTAATTTTTTTTAATAAATTTAAAAATTTTTGTTTTTATAAATTTTACATTTATTTGGAATTTATAAAAGTAAAATAGAATAGTGTTAGATAGATGTTAATCGGTAAAGTTTTATTTTATAAAAATATTAGACCCCAGAATGTATCAGTAAAAAAACATAAATTTTATATTTTTTTAAAATAAGAGGAATATTAAAAATAATATATGTTACATGGATAGAAGATATTCCATACAAATGACTACAAGTAAGAAATTATTACATAATATTATTAAGATTAAATTCCATAAATTTACTTTTAGCGATAAAACTCATGGAAAAATATAAGTTATATGTGATATTGTTCTTCTTGTAAATAATTAATTTTAGATGTTTTATTTTTTATAGAATATAAGAATAACCACATTACAATAATTCAATTATGTGATGTAGGTTACCTTGTGAACTTCAGTAATAATAAATGTACTATTCAAAGTTTAGAAGGTAAATTTATTAATTTTAATGATAGACATGGGAATGTATACAAACTTAACATAGATGACCTTATAAGCCAATATCTTCCTTTGTTTAGTGAAATGTAGGATCAATCATGGTTATTAAATATATGGTTAGGATACTAAAATGTTATAACATTAGAAAATATTTCTTAAAATGTCTTGTTAATGATTTACCAAAGTAGATTATTTATTATTCAAATGATTTTTATCCTTGTCAGTTTGGAAATAAATATAATTGAATATTTAAATATATTAGTGAAGTATCAACATATAAATCATTATAATTAGTGAATATGGATTTTTTAATCTAAAAAACCAGATTTATTTTTAAAAAATACTATGTATATGTTTTTTTGATGACTACAATCGATATATGTGGGGATATTTTATAGTGAAAAAGGAAGAATACGTTTTATGTTTAAAAAATTTCATATCATGTGTTAAAAGTGAGAAAAGTATAACATTGGTAACTATTCAATGCGATCATGGTTTATTATTTCTAAATTTTATGTATGGAACATGTTGTAGTAAAAATGGTTTCATACAAAACTTCTAAGAACCTAGAACACTGGGGAAAAATTGTGTAATTGAACGAAGAAAAATATTTAGTAGAGATATTAATATAACCATGTTATGGGAAGAAATAATTGATATTTTTTTGGGTTAATGATGTTTTTAATTTCTTCCAAACATTAAATCGGGTTTTAATTAGTCCATTTTTAATAATACTCCTTATGAGTTTTTCATGGGATAAAAGACAAAACTTTAATAATTCAGATTTTTTGGATGCAAAATATTCATTTTGAACACTAAATAAAATTTAAATAAATTTTCACCAAAATGAAAAAATAAATTTTATTATTTACTTCATTACTTCTATGATTTATCAAATTTTTAATAAAAAAATCACCATTGAAGAAATAGTACATGCAGAACTTGATGAAACCAATCATTTTATTTTGAAATTTCATAAACCCACATCTTCATATGATTTTTCAAAAACTACTTTTCAAACCCTATTGTAAAATATTTATGATAATCGAACAACTAATGAAATATATTATGAGGTTATATATTTAGTAAAAATTCAACCTATTTTTGAAGAATATAATTTTATAAACCCCATGAATTAAAAAATATTACAGAATTGACGCACTGATAATATCATTAGTGATGTATATCAACCAATCAACTAAATAATTTTCATAAGAAAAAAAATTAAACACTATGAATTTATATATTAATTTGAGCCTACAACTCATAATGAGGCGTTTGGTGACAAATTTTAGTTAAAATAAATACAATATTAACTCAATGAATTTGAAATAAATAATTTTTGGAATTTGGTTGATCGACCTATAGATTTTTCTACAATTAGTGTAAAATATATTTTTTGTAATAAATCTGATGAAAATAGAGTAATAGTCTGAAATAAAGCTATAAAATTTTAAGGGGATATAATAAAAACATAGGTATAAATAATGAAGAATCATTCCTTTTAATAGCTTGACTTGAAACTATTTAAATTCTTTTATCTAATACAGACATATAATATATTAATCTTTATCAAATGAATGTGATGTTTAATTTTCATAATAGATATGTTTAGGTGGATTATTATGTACAAAAAAACACCTATGTTTTCAAAATAAAATTCCCAGATCATATTTATTTCCTTATAGAGGAAATTAATGTACTTAAACAATCTCCAAGATCATTAAATGATAGATTAACTATATTTTTGTTACAATATTTTTCGTGGAGCTATGGATGTAAAACATTTTATAAATTATTTATAAAGAATATTTCACTGTTAAAATTTATATTGATGAGATTATATTTATATCAACTCAGAAATAAATTTTCTATTCCTTATCATATCTTTAGAAATTTGTGTTGGAAATTAGCACGATGGGTGAACTTAATTATTTCCTTATATTTCAATTTTCTGAAATACTAAAAGGAAATTTTATATCCTAGTAAAATTATATAAAATGTACTCTTATAAATATTGAATATGAAAATAATTAAAGCATTAATAATCTAATCAAAACCTCAAAAACATGTTATCATGATGTATATAAGAAATTCGTTGATCAAAATAATTTTAGATAAATGATTGGTAGTTTACTATAGGTTACAATTAGTTAACTCGAATTAATTTTTTATATATGATTATGTGAGAGACTATAATAAAATACAAAAGTGTTTCATATTGAGTCCATTAAATTAATCTTTCATTACATTAATGGAAATATGTGACATAAATTATTTCATTCTTCCTAAAATGGGTTTGAATTTTTTTTTTCCAGATACTGACTTTTGGGGATGTAAAATGTATATAAAAAGTATATATATAACTTCTTATTTATTAGTAGAATCTTTAGTTTCCTATTATTTTTAGACAAAACACTCAATACACATTTTACTACTAAAGATGAATATATTACAGATAAAATTTATTGTTCTCAGGTATTGTGGATGTAACACACACTCATTGTTTTTAGAATGAGTTTTTATAAAAATCATATTTTTTGTGATAACGTAAGTGTCTTTAATTTATTTAAAACACCTATAACTCACTCATGAGCTAAGAACACGCACACACACACGCACACACATGTAATAATATTTCCTTCAGGATCACACACAAATTGATAATTATTGTACAATTTATCAAAATTTGAAAGAAATTACTAATGTTTTCACAAAACCCCTATATACTAAGAGACATGAATATATTAAATAAATGTTTGGAATTATAAAAATAAAATTATTATATATGTAATTAATTTTTAAACCATATCATTATAATAAAAACTCTTTAAAACATGTTAGAACATTTTATTTACTTTTTTTGAATTTATCATTGTTTTCCTAATTTATTTTAGAGGAAATGATTCCATATTTTTTTTGAACATATTTGTCCTTAAAAATATTTTAGAAAATAATTTACAATAGTTTTTAAAAACCAAATATGATTTTATTTCTAGATAATATTTTGTGAAAATGTTAATATTTCTTATCTGAGAGGTAAATTTTAATTATTTTAATTTTCTGTATCCATTTTTATAATCTGTATTATGTTGTTTATAATATTTAGGGAAATTATTTTATATTATATTATGTTTCTTCATAACAAATTTTCATTTGATAATAATTTTTAACAATTTTTTTTAAAATATTAAGAGTTTAATCATTTTTACATAATTCTAGAATCTTTATTAATAATTGATCTAAATAACTCTTTATTTTCATGTTTTTCGTTATGGAAAAATTGAATAATCTATATCCTAAATTATATATATAGGATAAGTGGGTCACCACATCATGTACTACTTACTGAATTCTATGGAGGACACTTTCTAATCATATTTCCCTTTTTTAGCTTATATCAGATTCATCTATTTCTCAATGTTATCTTGACCAGGAAAGATGGGTTCTTCTAATGATATCTCAAATATAATAGTTGTTAAAGAAATATTGATTTAATAGAGATGGAATTTAATGTGTGACTCCTTTATGAAGTGTATTATCATTTTTTATGTTTGGAAATCATTATTTGTTTGTAGAGATGACTTCAATCTACACTTACATGATGTTTTTTTCAGAATATTTAACATATTCTATGTTTTGTGAAGTAGAGGGACTATATGTTATTTAATTTACTCTTTTTTTTAAATTTATATCAAATAAGTATCCCTTAAGAGATATATTTAGATTATATTTCATTAGAATGAGATGAAAACCATTTTACTCATATGTTACCTGAGAATTTTGGGAGTTGTAGGAAATCTATGGCTGAAACATCACTGTTTTATTCATAATATAATGTTAAAAATGTTACCCATTTATCTTCAGATGTAATGATATTGGATCCTTGGGTGAAGAAATTACTTATTTCTAGAATATGATATGGATATGCACTAAAAATTTATTACTTTTATGGAATATGTTTTCTTTTCAATATGAGTAAATTCAAATAGATGATGTATTTGTTCAGTGTATTTGAAACAGTAAAACATGGATATTTGAATTTATGAATTTTACTTTATCAAAGATTCATTGAAATTTGTTTGGTTGACTTTAACTTTGCCTTAAAAATACAAAATGTTGCAACTCTAATAAGGTATAAATTTTATTGTATTCTTTAGGAGACCATAAATAAGATAAATCTATTATTTATTCATTCTATATATTAATTGGTTGATAAAATATGCAATGTTATGACTATTTATAAGACTGAGAAAACTCAAAGAAAATGTTAGACATAAGAGGAAAGATTGATATAAGCGACCTTTTTTATGATGATAATGGAAAAGACAATGTCAAATGGGGATTTTAGTTATTTTTTGAATAATAATGAAGAAAATAAAAGTGATGATCCATGTTTTGGTTTGGATAAGATTAAGGCTCTAGATTTAAAGGTGTAATCCTATAAGAGTATCAGAGATTTCGAAAAGAAGAAAAGTTAGTCTGAGAATAATATAAAGGAGAAGATAACCAGGAAATTAGTGATTTGACAAAATAAATTTAAAATTCGATATTTTTTGATAAAAAAATTGATGGGATAAATAAGTTAACTGAATTAGTTTCAAAGTTTGAATGATCTATTAGATCAAAATATTGATAAAGTATGAGGGAAATTGAAAATATGAAATCCGTAGAAATGAATCATAATGATGAAATAAAAAATCAATGGAACATGATTCCAGCTCTATAATAAGATGTCTCAAGGCTGAAGAATGAGGCAAGTAAGATATGTATTCTTGAAGTGGAAGTGGGGAATCTCAATACAATAATTTTTGAGTGACCAAAATATAAAGCGGATGTGAGGAATTTTTTTTATAAAAATATTATTTCAATGAAATATTGAAATTTATTTTTAACACTTTAAGGGTTTTAATAATAATAATAAAAACGTTTTATATAATTTTGTTTAGATGTATTTCAGTTTTCATATAAATTATGTCTTAATATTTTTTCGATTCTTCTAAAATTTTATGCACACATTCTACTTACATATTTTTTTTAAAATATAACCATGTTGGAGAATGTACTCAATCCTCTATTAAAAATGCTACGTATCAATATTTTCTTTATATAATGGATTTTTTTTAATATAGAACGAATCCCTTTTTAGATATAGAGAAATTTTATGTTAATGGGATGAATGTTAAGAAAGATAAATCTAATAATAAAAAGGATAATGTTTATAATTTATAAGATAGGGGGAGTATGTTTATTTCAAAGTTTCATAAATTTTTTTTGTCATTAAATTGTGTGTTTTATAATTTAAAAATGGGGATTATTGATTCAAAATGTTTTTTTCAATGATTTATAACTTTATATTTGAAAATTGGAAAAAAAATTCCTTATAAGTTTTTATATTTATAACTTTTATGCTTCCCATGTTCTTGAGAATGTTTTGTGGGAATGTTGATTTTACCAGACAAAGAAAATCCATCCCATGTGATAGAGTTTTCTAAATTGTATGAACATGTAAATTATATATTGAATATAAGGATTCAAAACTCATAGTATGACATTATATGAAGTCCATAAGAAGAAGTATTACAAAGTATCATAAGAAAATTTTATTCAACGTCTATTGGAAAAAATACATCACACCAAGGTAGAAATGGTTTTTGGTTGAATTTATATAATTTTTATCATATATATGGAAATCATAAATTCCACCACAAGAAGAAAATTAATTATACCTGATTTAATATTTTAATAATTTAAACGATTCTTCATAAAAATTACTAACAAATAGAGATGCGACAATGAACATTTCAAGTGAAGAAATAGTTTTTTGATGTTGTTGAAAATAAATCTAATTATTATAGAATATGAATGTCAAATAAATGTGTATAAATAAAATTTTCATTCAAGGATGATAAATAATATGTGAATCAATCCTTTTTACATAAATTATCTAGATTTTTTTAAGAATTTATAATATATTGTTATGAATATATGATTCATTGTATTTATTTATAGATTTTTACTTAAGGTATCCATTTTTATTGAATTTTGTAAATAACATAAGTTTAATTTGTATTAAATATGTCTGAATAGTCTTGATTGAGGGATATCATATTTTGATACATAAAATTTATTCTATCCTTGTATGATCTTGCATTCATAGGGATAAGAAAATATATTTTTATTTAATCTTAGTGACTGAGGGATTCCAGGTCTATTAATAAGACCATCATGGTCTGGTTAAAATTACAGATATATTGATTCTCTTTAATACACCATTTACATTGAAGGATAAAAGTGTGGTAAGTTTATTTTACTTTTTTTAATCTGTTCATACAAGAATTAAATTATTTTTTCTTCCTAACTTTTATTAACTACAAATTTATGTATCATTCACTATAAAATTATTAAAGAAAGTTTCATACTATTTGTTATAAACTTTTATTAACTATTTTTAATGTATATGTTCATTTATACATTTAATTACTTTTACATAAGAGGATAGTGAAAAAATTTATTATTTATTTCATCAACTAACGTTCACCCCCTCTTTAAGTAAACATATTGTCATTAGATAATAGAATTATCGATTCCATAATATATAATATTAAATTAATCAAACATGGTAAATGAAATAGGAGTGAGTGTATATATTCCTTATATTTTCATTAATAAAACCAATTTTTATGATCCAATTGATATCAACCTAACCTTGGATATCTACACCAATATCTTTTGTAACTGATATCTCACCATTATACAAATATATTGTCAATTTTTATATATGGATACTTTCAATATATCTCAATATTTTCCCAATTTAGAATTAAAAATGTGATGAATTGTGGTTTGGGTGAATTATTTATTAATGTTTTATGTTTTATGTTTTGGTTTTTCAAGGATGAAATTGATTTAAGTGGTTTGAATTTTAGAGATATTGTAATTTCATTTTTTGAATTTAGAAAATTTAAGGATTATTTTATGGGTTATATGATATGAAAAAGTTAAATGGTTTAGTTTATAATCTCAAAAGTGAAATTTTAATGTATAATTGTGTCTAAAATGAGGTATTTATCTTAGGGTTCATGTTTTTTGAGAACAAATATTATTGAAAAAATATAGGATATATTTTGGAAAGGGGTAAAATTAACTCCATTGAAATAGATACCATGAAAAATAGCTCTTCATTTTAGATATCTGGGATATCTATTGAATGTATTAGTGAATTTTTTGATGCATTTCATCGTTCATGGGAATTAGAAGTTTGAAATGGATTCTTTAATGAAATATTTTATAGGGGTACAAATATAATTTTATAGTCATGTGTTTAGCTCAAATAAGAAATTTGTTTCTGAATTATTGAGTTTATAATGGTGGTGTATACCTTGGAGTTAATATTTGGTGAGATTTTGGGACTTTAATAGATGTGGGAAGAGTTTTTAAGAGGCTTACAATGAGATTCATATCTAGATAAATCATGTGAACAAACCTTGAATTTTGGATTTTCATTCAATGGGGAATGCATGGTTAGATACACTTTATTAGAGATCATTCAAACTAACTATTAATTATTAGTTTTAAGACAAATTTGGTTCCATCATTATATATATAATTAGGGTGGATGTGAAGCTTAACAGTTATCTTGATAACAAGTTACATGATCTTATTTTTGACAAAATGAAATCCCTCATTTAACATTATTAATCAATCTTAAAGACATACTGAAATATTTTTATTGTCTCTAGGTTGATTTTTTCACTCTCTAAAAAGTATTAATTAATTTATTCATATAATTGAACATATTAAAATATAGATAAAAAGTAAGTGTAATCTGTAGATCTATTTCATGAGATGTCTCAATCAACTCTACTATGTCTTTTTTTATGAATGTAATTTTATTGTAAATTTATCTAATTGATGAATTATTAATTTTTTTTATCATAAACTCATATTTAGGGATTTTATGTTTTAAATATTAAATAATTATTTAATTAAGGTTTATCCTTCTTGAATAGGTTGAGTATTATGATATTTTAATTTTTATATATTTTAATTTTTTATAATTTTATTGATTTGGTGGTGTTTAATTAAAATATAGATTTATAATTAAATTACATGAATGATTGTAATGTATGAGATATATTTTCTCTATGAAAACAATAAAATAATATTTCTACTATATTTATGGAATGAGAAAATTATTTAATTTTATAAATGAGAATTAATTAATTAAATAAATAATGACAAAAGAATAACTTAATTCATGTTATAATAATGTTTAATTATTATATTGGGTTTTTAAAATTTTTTTTCGATGGATTATTTGAGTAAATAGAAATTTATGAAGGGGAATTGTTTTTATAAAAATGGGGAAATGGGGTGTGATTGAATTCAAAGTGAATGAATTATGATTTTGTGTTATATGATATATTATTTTTTTGCAGTTTATTTGAGGTTATAAGACATTATACTTTTTGAGTAATTAATTGATGAAATCCATGAACTAAATTTTATATATTGATACTTATTGAAGGGATTTTAGAAATTATTTTTCACTTATCTATTGGGTAGTTCATTTCAGTTTCCCAAGGAAATGTGAATTTATATAAATGTGAGGGAATAAGCTAAGTGAATGTCAATTTTTTAGGGATAAAAAAATTTAACCTAAAAATGTGGACTATTGATTTAGAAAAAGTGCATATGATAATTGATATGATGTGAAATATGGTATCATATTTTAATTGATGTTATATGTTTATAAATGGAATGTTTTATATTATATTGATGTGTTTTTTATGATTTGTGATATTGATTCTTAGAATTTATGTTAATGAGATATAGAGGGATATTTTGGTTCCTGTGGATGATTTAGTATAGATGAATTTATTATTTTATAAGGGATATTGTATTCCTAACACGTGAATTATTATTATTATTTTAATCATATTACAATACATTTTTTGTATGTTTTTAATATGTATGTGTTATTATTTGACATAAAAAAATTAATTATTATTTTTGGATATAGTTAATTTGTTTCTTGTGTTGTGTATGAAGAGGGGGTAATGGTGTGATAAGAGGTAAATTTATGTAGTTGTATCCTATAACATTTTTTGTTCCCAATGGAATGAAAAAAAGTAAAAAATATTCGGTTATAACACAAAGAGAACTAAAAATTAACCGTTAATTATTTTTTCACTTATTATATTTTGGTGATATTTTATAAATTTGAAAATAGGGAATGGAGTTGAATGGTTTTAATGGAAATTAGGGTAAAGTAATTGAAAATGAAATTCATATGATATAAAGAAAATATATTGTGCTCGGTTGAATTAGGAATTTCATTTTATCATTATTCCCTAATTATTTTTTAATAGCTACAATAATATCAATCATGTAATTAATGTCAACTTCAATGTTTTGTAAGTGTTAGAATATTGATATCACTAGTGAAGTAGACATTATATCCTATTATGTGATAAAATAGATTCAATCAACTCTGTCATAGGAAATGTGTTAGGAGTTCCTTAGATTATACAACATGACGAATCGATGATCAAGTGGTGAATCCGTAAAAATATATAAAAAAATAATTACTCCCAAAAACATTTGATCATTACAATGAACCAATTATACATTTTTCAGTTAAAATACACCATATAATGGTCGAATTATGTCATGATAAGTAGTGAATTTTCAAATAGTAAAATAAGAAATGTAGTGGTGCGAGGAGAATAGATAGTTATGTAGACCTCCACTTTAACTAGAATCACCCACATTAATTTTTATATTGAAAATAAAACCATATCATATGTATATTAAAATAAATAAATAATGTAGGATTATGTTTCTTCCCTATCATATTTGGCCACATGCGACGATACTCTTGTTTTTTAGGTATGAACAACATGGGAAGAGTATAATGTAAATAAAAATTTATAAAAAATCTATAAAATAAAAACTAAAACTAATTCTTATATGGGGAACTAATTCTCTTTAATATACTCATTTATTTTTTAGATTCAAATTCCAACTAAATTTTCTTATTCTTTTAAGATTTATCCATTTTTTATGATGCTTTTTTGATGAATCCACATGTACCTTCTTAAATTCGTGACACCCTTTTTATTTTTATATACATCCACTTTGTCTCACTAATTATTTTCTGATATCATTAATTATGTAATATAACAACACTTTATTAGTCCAAATTTCTTTTAAATATCCAAAACTAATTTTCCTTCCCTTCTCAATCAACAACACCCAACATTCCTCAAAAAATCATTTCTCACATTTTCGATGTTCATAGAGTCTATTTTGATTAGTGATTAATTGATTCATATATAAAATCATACAAAGAATAAGATTCCCCCCTCTGTACATTGCATGTCAACCACATGTCATTTCAATCACATCCCCTGGTTTGATTAGATTATCTTAATGTAACTCCTAAAATCAGTACATTCATATCTATTATATAGTTTTAGCATGATAGTTGGTTTAAAAATGATACATGAGGTTTTTAAAACCCGCATAAAATCTGTGTGAGTTACTTCCCATTGTATGATAATCCACAAATTTCATTTTAATCTTCATAGTCAACATCTACAATTCATATATCTATGAATTTTTCTCCATGGTTGAATCTTATATTTTTCATAGTTGACAGTGTAAATAAATGTTTTAATATTCATGTATCCCAATAAATAATTTCATGGTATCCATTTAAGTTCAATTCCTTGAAATTTTTGGTCATCTAGACTTTAACTAATAAAATTAAAAATAATTAAAATGTTGTTATATAATATTAAAAAAATTCTTGAATAATAATTAATTAATCAAATAATTTAATTATATGAATATACTAATTAATAAAAAATGATCCAAATTTTTTAAAATGCGAAAAAGTTACTCTAAAGTAAATTATGATTGAGCCTAAAATAATGAATTATATCTAATATTCATAATATGATGATATATATATATATAATTATATCATTGACAATGTTATATGATGAATTACTACCACATGATCCACAATTTAGTTCATTTTCCTTGTTATTTATTTTTCATATTGTGATGAATAATATATATATATTATCCACTGAGGTATTATTATTTCTATTTACTTGAATCAATAATGTTTTGAAGGAGGATCCAACTTAGAATACTTATATTGTCACCCTACTATATATATATATATTTTAAATTTAGCTGACTGAAGGAATGTTGTTATATGATTTTTTGTACACAGGATAATCTCGATGGGATTATGATGACTCAAGTGACTTTTCCTTTGTGTTTATTTTTGGTACTGGTTTATATTTTTTAGAATAGTTACAGAATTGTGAGTTTTCCATAACTATGGATGTGTTCATTAAAGAAGACGGTGTTTGTTTAATTAATTTTTATGAATATTGTTATTGGGATTTTAAATTAAATAAGGTTAATTTCATCCATGATTTTCTTTTGAAATATTTATTAATAGTCAACACCCTAGGTCTTATTGGAGGATAGATTCATGGGTCACTATATATCTCGTTATTTTCATAGGTGGATTCATAATTTGGTTGGTTCATGATAGGATGGGGATAAAGGGAGAGTTAGAGGATTGAGTTTTTATTAGGTAGTAATGTGTATTACATGTGTTCATATTGATATTGTAGTACATAAACCTATCATATAAAGTAGGACAAAGAAACTGGTTAAGCATATAAATATCCCTTTTGATTCATAGCATGGTCTCTTGTCACCTATAGATTTCTACTCGAGTAATGGTTTATATGTATAACGAAGTTATATATGTAGGTGTTTATTGGTCATATAAAATTTTTTTGGGATGACTTAAAATTATATTCATTAAATTATTATTTTGAATTATAAATGTGAGAGTTAAAATATAAACAACTACATTATCTGTTGGATAAAATATTTGTTTATCTATATAATTATGTCACTTGTTCATCAAAAACATGATGTAGAGTAAGAGTATTTGAAAAAGTAACATGTTATATTCACTTGAGAGTGTAACTGACAACTTAGGTGGCATGATGCAGTACCTTAGGATATATTCAATGATATAACTTATCATTGTTTGAGGAATCTATTTTTACTAAATATAGTGTGATAGTGTGTATAAGTGGAGATAGAATTCTAGTTTATTTATGTAGATGTGGAGTAAAAGATTATTTTTGGAATGATATTAGTGTTAATAAAAAAATTATAGTCATTGAATTATTTCATAAAGTTCTTTATCCTTCCATAATCATGTGTTGTCAGTTATAGATCAAATTATAGAGTAGTTCCTGATCACAAATCTTTAATATGAGGATCAATAGGAGGGAATAAGAATTAGACAAGGAATTATAATGTTCAATATTATAATTTAATGTGTAATATTCTTTTGCGGTATAAACTAGATTTTATAGTTAATAAGAAATTTATATTCCTCCTTGTTGAGAAGGGACTATAATCATAGATTTTGTAGCATATTGGTTTTCTTACTTTTATCATATGGAGATGTGTTATAGAAGAATGAATTTATCAAGAATACACAAGAAAAGAATTTCATTGTACGTAATAGAGGATATAAGATCTTGGTATATGGTAGATCTGGGGAAAATAACACATTATTCTTATGTTCTATTGGTTACTAACATAGAACACATTATTTAAAAATATAGATAGAAAGAAGTTCATAGAACATAGGTGTGAAACATGGTCTAAAATGCAGTTAATATAGAGTTTGAATAAATTATTAGTTCTAATGTCCATCATATTAGTGTTACCAATATAGAATAGATAATAGATTGATGGTGGATATGTGTTTTTATAAACCTCAATATCCACCCTGAATGTTTCCATAACATCATCTAATATATCTTTACGAGATTGTAGTGAAGGGTTATGTTGATATAATAAGGTTGAGAAATATAAAAAATAATTAGGGATTAATTATTAATTATTAATTATAGTTAAAGTAGAGGTAGTTATATTAGAAAACATGTTAGATTAATTTTTAATGAGAAACATAATTTAGTTGATGTTCTAGATTTGGGAAAAACGAAAGAATATTGAGTTACATTCTATATATATTCAAACATTGAAATTGTTTAATTTATGTCTATATGTAAAAATTAATTTTTTATTACTAGTCTAGTATGAATATTAGATCTCTAATTGAAAATTTCATTAGCCTCTTGAATTAACTAGTCTAGTAGAGGATGAGTCAATTTTAGTTGATATGGTTTGTGGGTGAGAGTTAGTGATATGTATTGATCATCTAATGTGGGATATATTATACCATATTAAAACTTATGATTCCATATATTTAAGGATTAAATGAATTTAATGTGATCTAATTTTTTTTCAAATGTGGGTATCCTTTTCAAATATTGGTAGATATTTCATGATTTTCATTGGAAAGAGAGATCAATTAAATAGTTTTTGATGTATTAATAAAAAAATCATATCAAAACTTGTGATAATAATGTTTTGTTGTTTTGAGAATATGTAAAGATTATTTTGAGTATTAATTAATTTAATCTTTTATATTATAGAGGTATTAACATTTGTACATCATAGAAATAGATTAAGTTTTATATAGGGATATACCATGGAACATATTTAATATATATACCTGTTTAAGAGATGAGACCGGTTGATCTATGGGAGTTATAGACTCATATTGATGATATAACACATATGAGTTTTATAGAATATATTCTTTACCCATGGATTCTACTAGTCTTTATTTTACAATATGGTTTATGGTAGTATATAATTATATATCATTAACTATACTTGAAAGTACGTGATGGGGAAAAAATATGAACTCTTATTCAGGGATGATAATTTATTTTATCATTTGAATGGGGTTAGTTGACGCTCAAAGAATAACCTATATTTATGATTGAATAAAACAATCTTAAAATTTTAATTTATTTAGAATACTATATACAAATTTCATTATATGAGTTTATAGGTTAGGTATATACCCTTAAGGGTTATTAATACACCAATTTTTTATTATGGTAAAGTATCATATATTCTATTTTATCCTCATAATTTTTTAGTGGTTCTTATTGATGATGTTTTGGTTTAATTTAGTAAATATGAAGTATATATTGAATACATCTAAAGAGATTTTTAACTTCGTCACCAATATAATTTGAATGGAAAAATATTTATGTTTAGGTGTTTCCAACTTTTCAAGTCCCCACTTCATGAACTATCCTTTTAGCATGGATATCATTGTCGTGTTGGGATGCAAACAATGGAATAGAGTGTATGCGTGGTTAAGTCATCATATAAAGGATATTTTTGTCAATTTTAGGACAATCTTATCGATTTAAGAATATTTTTAAATCCATACCTATAATAATGTTGTTTATCTATGAGGAAAGAAACTGAGTGACACAAATTAATTTGATAGAGAAGAAATAAAAATTAAATCATAATATACTCAATGAATAAGGAAAATTATATTTATCACATATTTAATAGTGATTAAGTTATTGTGTAAATCCATATTGTAAGGAATAAATGAATTGAAATCCATCTAGGAAGGCTTAATGATAGGGTGCGTTATAATTATTTTGGTATCAAAACTCTAAAATCACCCCTATGTATCTACATTGAGTTATTAAAAAGCATGGAGTTTAAATTTATAGTTTAAATGAACATGACATGGTGTTCTACATTCCCTGGATAAAGAAGGATAGAAATTTAAGCCAATTAAATAAGGCATAATAAATAGGTTAAATTCATATGAAAGGTGTATGAAACTTATTCATGAAAATCAATCTTATAGTTTAGATTCATGTAATTGGTCATGAAATAAAATATTATGTTATACAGTATGTATGGAGTATATATCTACTATGATTTATCAATTTATTGATTTAGAATATTATATGGATTATTTTCAAAGACATGCATTGTTAAAGAGTGAGATTTTGAGGCCCTATGTTCACAAAATTAATTTTTGAAATATGTTAATTATATTAATATGAAACATGTGAAATATTACTAAAACATTAAAATAACTCACAAACAAGAGCCTATGTCAGAAATCTGAGTGTAAAAATGAGTTCAGAGCATGAGTTTTACTCTAGATGCGACATAATCAATATCGGTATTAGGTATAGGGCTTAAGTGCCTTCATATTTAATATTAAATAAAATAAAATAAGTTTAAATAATTATTAATTAAAATTAAATTACCTATGTGTCTCTAAAAGATATGATCTTATGGAATTTTTTCATGTTTAACAACATAACCCTGTAAATCGAGAGGATCCATTGGATAGTGATAGAGGATCTTCCATGGGGGTATGATGACCAAATCATGGATTGTTAATTAGTGTGGAATAGAATGTGTGGATATGACAATTGATAGTGTTGTGTTACCATTCTTCATTAGTGATCTATCCAAAATCCCAATAGGATGTATTATTTTTGTAATTCAACCCAATTCGTTTATCTCAGATGTACACAGATCAATTACACAAACATGGGTTGATTCAAGCATCGATGCTGGATTTATATTCGATGGATTTATTTTTATTTTCTCATTATCTAAAATTATTTCATCTAAATCGATGAAAATAGATTGAGGGAAAACATAAAAAGGCTTATAATCATTTCTCACATCTTATGGTTTGTGTTTTTCTCCCCTATTTCATTTCATGTTCATCGGGGTAATTTTTTCCCTGTTGTTCAACGATTAATCCTTATTTGATTTCTCAGGACTGTTATTTGGTGAAATAGATCAGTTCATTAGGTTCCATTCCTGATAGAGTGTTATATTAAGGTGATATAATGAATGAGGATGATCATAGGTGGATAAAAACGTATTGGTGATTCCCTTTCATCCTATTTTCAATGGTGCAGCTAGGAATGGTGCGTGGGGTTATTTACCAAGTATACATCATGTCTAGAATCCAAATATATGGAAATAGGAGTGTTGGATGAACCTGGATATAAGCTCTCTAATGAGGATGATAGCGATGGTGATGAAAAATAGATCCTAATGGATCTATAAATTTTTGGGTTACATGGCATGTTATCCAGGACCGCACACTGAATGGGACCCTTATCCACAGTGCTCAAATTTCTACTAGGAGTTAAATATCACATTCCATGTGACTGTATCACACACCATGTTACATTTTAATGGTAACTCATCATGTAACCCGGATGTTACATGGGCACACACGACCAGATTACACAGACATGACCATAGTACCTAAACATGACCATAGTATATAAATAAGGTCCGTTGTATATAAACAAGGGTAGACTAGGGGTTTAATAGACACTCCATGTACCCCCTTTAGGCTGTTTGTGACCCTTAGATTCTTCAGTTTGGACAATTATTAGTTGAGTATGTTCCCTTGGTCCATACCGTCTAGATTAAATTGTTTCATTACATCCACATCATTTGATTTTTTCCCATTAGAGTATGAATCATTGATAGAGTTTGTGGAGTCCCTCCATGAGACCAGAGTGAGATTCACTATCATTATACTCCCAAAGAGTGGTTTGTTTTATTGATGCATCATCCTTATGTAGGGAATTGATCCTCCATATATAAGGCCATTTCATTAGGGTTAGAGGTTTCAATAGAGTGTTATCATTTACATAGATGTTTGATATAGATTTGGTTTGAGGAGTCCCCCAGTGATCCTAGGTGTAAACCCTATTTGATTGTCGAGGTATTTTGAGTCTAGTGATATTTATTGTGTGGATCCCAATGATCATGAAATCTTGTATCAGTGTATCCTATGATGGAGTGGACCATATAGTCAATTCTTTCATAATGATAGTTTATTTGAGTAGAATATTTTGGGGTGATGTTTTTTATGCCCGCCTATAGGAGCGATGTCCCTCCTCAGAATATGTGAGTATCTTATTTTGAATTAATTTTTATATCGTCGTTTTAATATTACTAGTCTTTATGATTCATGTTTAGTGTTTTCTTGGGTTCCATATTGGGTATTGTTATACTCACCACTACAAGGTCTCTTCCCGCACATGTCATGGCTTATGTAGACAATAACCCATTTGATGGTGTTTTGGGTGGATTAGGAGCTAGTGGATCATTGATTTAGCTTGATAGACTGAGGTGTTTTTGGTATGGTTGTGTTTTATCTTAGTTCTCACCACTAGAGTTGTGTGTGTTTGTATAGGTAAGTTATACCAATCCCCGCCCTTTATGTGATATTCCTAGTCAGTACTGGTCTCCAACACCTGACTTATTGGAGGTGGGCTAGGGTAGTCACTATTTAGGCCTCAGTGGGCCAGGTTATGAATGAGTGGTATCAAAGGATTCATTCCAAAATTAGTAATGAACTCTTTGATATTGAATTATAGAAATAATGTAATGTTTTTTTGATTTCATATTTTATGATAGGGTCTCTAGTGTTGATGTGGTTACTGACATATCAATACATCAGAACTCTGATATTTGTTCTTTTGACTCCATACATATAGAAATTGGTTTTATAAAAAATATTGGTACATGAATTATATAGGATTGAGTTTTGGGTTCCATGTCATTCGTGAGTTACCCCTGATATACTCTTTATCAAAAATATGTCTTGTTTATTTTACGATTCTTCTACGAAGACCTCCATCCATGATTACACCACATGGTCAGGAGGATGATCCCATATGTCATGAAGTTTTAGTATAGGGTCCTTTACTAGTGACATCCCCTCTGGGTGGTTTCCAACTATACCCCACCCTTTGAGTAGAAACTAGTGATGGAAGTCATAGAAGAGGATGCATGCAGCCTGAGTGTGCTATATGAGTTCTATAGCTAGAAAACTCCAAGGTTTTTGGGAGATATAGACACTCTGGTGGATGGGAAATCCCTAGAGGTATTAAATTTATTTTTATACCTCATGATAATGCTAGTAGAATAGATTGTGGTCCTCACATTGAGTCTTATTTAGGGATCCATTTGGCGATGGTGGAGTTCAGTGACTTTTTCCAGATGATGAGAAAACTATCCCATGGCCAGAAATAGGGAGTTTATTTAGGGAGTAGTTTTATCTAAAAATGTTATGAAAGTGATCATCTTGGATATTCTGAATCTATAGTAGGGTATTATGATTGTAAAATAGTATTCAACAAGGTTTACTAATCTCTAAAAATACTCCATGGATATAGTGAGGGTTCTGTTATTCAGAGAAAAAAACCGTTTGGAAAGTATTACACCTTGATATCAGAGATTAAGTGATATGTATATGCATTCCCACTTATTCTAGGGTACATGAGAGGTCCATAGTGGTGTAGAGATTCCTAGAAGAGAATGCCTCGATAGTGGGTCATTGTAGTGGGAACCCATGAGTTGAGACCTTTGTAGAAAATATTAGATGACAGTCACATGAATTTTGGAATGATAGACTATTCTGATGATAATCCTAGGACAGAGGTTCCATGGTGCATGGCTCTTAGGATAGATCAAATACACATAGGGAGTGGTGGTGTTTCTTCTTCGATGGATAATGAAATATGGAACAAGATTGATCGACATGTTGTACCACTGATTGGAAGAAGGTTGGGGGACTATTGAGGTAGAGACAGGGGAAAAATAATGATAGTTTATAGGGTGGATTACATGGAAGAGGATATTTAAGAGTAGAAAGAGGTCATCATATGTCTGACTTATTATCACCACCACCCGTAGGTGGTCCACACCAGGCTTAGGAAGCGGGTAGGAAGGGATGAGGCTAGCTCTAGGCTATGAAGGGGTACAACCCTGAGGTTCTAGTGATGATACGAGGTATGTTCCATATATTTTAAACCTTAGTTTCAGTATTGATAGAAGTAGAAGTGGTTAATTTCTTTCATTCCACTTCTCTGGTTCCGGACATAGAGAGTATAGTTGAGCCATTTTTTCAACTGTTATGATTAAAGACTCATACCAGAGGTGACTTAGTGATTTCCAAAATATTCTAATAGTGATATTTGATGCTTGGAGGATAGATATTTGTATGGGATTTCTTGGTAAAAGTGATGAGGACTAATCTTGTCATCTTAGGCATGGATTAATAATCTAAATTTTCTTCTTATAATTGTTATATTGGCCGAGGATGTTGTGTGTCCATAGTAATGGAATGGGGTTTTCCTTTTTGGGTGAGGAGGAAGACTTGGTAGAGAAGGATGGGATCAATCATAGGATAATTGTAAAGACTCGTAAATTTCAACAGAATTTTTTTTTATTTTTCATTGGAATTTTACAAGATCGCAGTTTCTGACGGCACGTGATTCCAAGGACCGGTGTGCCCGGAATCATTTTCTGAAGTTTGGCTCGGGTAAATTCAGTGAACGAACGAGCGGGTTTTTCTAACTTTTGAACCGGTGCTCGGAATCGAATTTCGAGGGCACTGATGGAATCGCAGTGCCGCTTTTTTCTTAGAAACGCCTCTTCCGGAGTTGCGTTTGCTCGGGTGTGTTTTTTAATTTTTTTGGGTTAAGTGAAGAGAATAAAATAAAGTGGTGTGACAACTTTATTTTATTTCACTTAAAGCCACTTAAAGCCACTTTAAGCTGCTTAATCTAAGTTGAAGCGGATAGGGTGGAACCCAAAATATCCTACCCTCTTGGTAGGATATTTGTGAGGTGGGGCCCGCACGAGCCCCACCATTTCTTTTCCCCTATGTAATGCACCCACGAAAACTCATCTTTAATGAAAGTCAACTGGAGAATTTTCTAAAACTCTTAAACGCTCCTATTAAATGGATAGTTAAGTCGTTACCATTAATTCACCAAATTAATGGTTCATTTCTTAACCTGTTTTTCAAACTGTTGGCATAATAATAAAATAAGACCAATGCGTGTCTTCTTGAGGATTGCTTGTTTAGAGGATTTGGAGAAATCTCTGAAGCTAGAAGATCTTCATATTTCTTCTCGAAGAACATGAAGAACGCGAAGAATGAGAAGAACGCCGGCCTTCGATGAAAGGCTACAAAGAACGCCGAACCCTCGGAGATCGACGACACGACGCCGTGTACCGCGACACCGACGAATCTCCTCCCCCGACGTTCTTCTGCGACGATTCTCCTCCCACAAAAAATCTTCGATCAACAGCTTGAGGTAGGAGATTGTGGATCTTTTAAATTTCCTTTGTAGATTTTAACCTCAACATGGATTTAATTTGTGAAATTAAATCTTTGTGTTTTCTTTAACCCTCGGAGATCGTCGACGCGACGTCGTGTACCACGACGACGTGACGCCCCTTCCGCGACACGAAGATCCTCATCTTCCGCGACGGTAAATCCCGCGAAGAACTCACATCCGACGACTACTACGAGGTAGGGGTTGTTTCATTTTAAATCTTGATGATTTATCTCCCCGGTTGTTAAAAATGATTGTTGTGAGACTTTAAAAACCGCTAACGCGGTGGGTGCGGACCAACGAACAAGTTTGAACCCACCGCCCTTTTTGTTGTTATGAGAGGATTGGCAGGAGACAACAAACGGGGACGCAAGTTAATTTTGAAGGCTTTTCAGTGAAGAACGAGCCCCGGGACGAGCACTGGCGAAGACCGTGCACAAGTCGGACCACCGGAGCGCGTCCGGTGGTCCGCAGAACCCCCCGCCGGCGCGCCACCGGGAAGACCCGCCACAGCTGAAGCCGTGACGGTGCTGGCCGGTCCCGCGGCCGCGCGGGACCATGGAGGAGGGACGCGGCTTAAGCCGCATCGGGGTGTCACGGAGCGGCCCCCACGCGGGGGGCCGTGGCTGCCTTGCGTGGTGCCTGGCTAGTGCCAGCGCGCCGGCCGAGCCGCCCGGCCGGACCGTCGGGCCGGGCCGTGCCCCACCGGGCCGGGCCGCACCCCACCGGGCCTGGACGTGCCAACCGGGTCGGACCGAGACCCGGTTCGGGCCGACCCAGGGGGGTCGGGCCGGGTCGGTCCGGGCCCAGACCCCCCGTTTTGGACCTTTTCGGTCTTTTGCTGATAACTTGAGCTGCGGGCCTCCGATCGATGCACCGTTAGTGGCGATGCGATCCTTGGATCAAGATGGTCGTTTCACTATATTACACTCAAGGTTTCGGAATACTTTGGGTTCGGCCGGGTTGGTTTGTACACGAAGCCAACCGGGCCCTCGGAGCAGAAACACTCATAACTTGAGCTCCGGACGTCCGTTTGACGTGCCGTCGACTTGGTTGGATTCCTCTAAGTGAGACGGATCTTTTGTCTTACCCCGCCTGAGGTTTTTAATGGAGGTAGAGTACGGTCGGGTTGGTTTTGCCTTAAAAACCAACAGGGCCCCTGGAACGAAAAAGCCAATAACTCTCAGACCGGGCGTCCAATTGACGCGCCATCTGCGACGTTGAGTTCCTATTGATGATATGGAACTTTTGGATACATCAACTCTGGACTATGTGTCAGTTGATGTATCAGCCTCTCGGCTCGTGGAACTGACTGTCCCGAATGAGCTTGCTGTGTGCGAGAACCCTAGAGCTGGCTGCGACTGCGACGACGACGATGACTGTGCAGAGATCCTCAGTGGATTCGTCGATGACTGTACAGAGATCCTCAATGGATTTGGCGGCGACGACTACAGCACTCAGCGATCCTTTGTGGGTCAGTGCTACCGATCCTGTGTGGGTCCGATCCTGTGTGGGTCAGCGCTCAGCGATCCTGTGTGGGCCTGCACCTACAGATCCTGTGTGGGTCCGATCCTGTGTGGGTCTTTGCGGGGGTTAGTTACCTATCGATCCTGTGTGGGTTAGATCCTTTTTGGGTCATTGCGGGGGTTAGTTACCTATCGATCCTTTGTGGGTCAGATCCTTTGTGGGTCATTGCGGGGGTTAGTACCTATCGATCCTTTGTGGGTCCGACGGCTTCAATAATTCAGTGGAAATATCTGATCATCTCTATCGTCATACAAAGAAGTATACCTGTGTGAGCTGAAATCCTGTTTTTCTTTCCTTTGTGGATTGTGTTTTGTTATCCTGTGTGAATTTACGTTTTGGTTTCCTGTGTGGACTGGGTTGTACTTGGGCTCGGATGTTGGAGCCGAACGAGAATTGGTGACTTAGGTATATGTATGGGCATATACCTAAGCAGTGTCGGATATTACTTTGTGATTGTATCCTTCCTTTGTGGTTTATCCTTTGTGGATTCTGGGAGACCTTCGGGGGTCTCGGGGTCCCTACTGAGTAGCTTATACTCACCCCTGCACGAGCTATGCCCGCACTACGTTATGTTGGTTGCAGACGACGGACAACGCTGATCGTGGTTGAGGCTTGCGGAGTAGGACGGTACCTGGAGGTGGACCACTGGGCGGGACGTACTCGGAGCGGTCGGCTGGACCCGAGGAACTGTGGAGGCTATCTGTACCCACCCTTCCGGTGGGATTTCCAGTGGATAGCTCGACGTTGCGGCTTTACTTTTCAGTTGTTGTTTTCCCTTTCGAGTTGTACTTTACTTTCAGTTTGGGTTTGTATTCTGACCCACTTACTTTTCCGCACATACTGTTGTACTCAGTTTTTACTTAGTGCTTACTTCTTCTGCTTGCTTACTCTATGGTGCTTGTTTACTTTACAAAGGCAATGCCTTCCCTTTTTACCTGGATTTATGCCTTGGTGCTAGTCGCCAGCCCCTGGCCTAGGGAAGGCGGGCTTGGGGTAGTCACGACACGGGCCCTGAGGATGGGTCGTGACAAATTGGTATCAGAGGAGTTCGGTTCTACCGCAGAATCTGATCTTTCCTCTATGTGAAGCAATAGTGTTAAGTGTATTGGATGTGGTTATCAGTCTAGGGAGTCCAGTGTTGGTGTGGCGGCCGACGTATCCGTACACCAGGACCTTGACTTCTGATTTCCGACTTAATCCACGAAAACATTGATTGTATGTGTGTTTCAATTTTTCTTTGTGATTACTTTGTGTCAGCTCACCAGGTATACTGTTCTGACCGTGGCACACCTGTTTCTTTTCATTATGGCCCCACGACTGCAGCCAGCTAGGGTTCTGAGAGTTGAGCGTGATGACAGCCCAACGAGCGACGAGGCCTCGGTATAGGTCCCTTTGACAGCTGAGGCACCGGCGGTACCTCTACCCGCCGAGGCACCGATGCTTCCAGCCCCAGCCGCTGACGATGCACGTCGCCTTAGTGCACTGCATGAGTTCCAGCGCCAGTGACCACCCAGGTTCCGCGGGGAGACGGTCCCCCAGGCAGCCGAGGACTGGCTAGAGGCAGTGGTGCGAGTTTTCCGGTTAGTGAGGACACCAGCAGACCTCATGGTGATCCTCGTAGCGAGCCTACTGCACGCGGAAGCGGGCCGATGGTGGAGCTTGATGCTCCAGGTGCACAATGAGGCATCTCTTCTCTGGACGGACTTTTAGAGACTCTTCCGCTCAGAGTTCGTCCCAGCCACCCTCCGTGCGGTGTGCATCCAGGAGATTCTTTAGCTGCGGCAGGGCAGCTTCACGGTCGCCCAGTACTCTGTGAGATTTACCGATCTCTCACGTTACTCGACAGACATGGTACGAGACCCATTATTCCGGGCCTGCACCTTTGAGCAGGGTTTGAGACATGATATCAGGTCATCGCTGATCTCCCTCAGCATTCCGACTCAGGCAGGAGTACTGGAGCAAGCCCTTTTGATCGAGAGCTTCCTTGCTGAGCCTTCATCAGCAGCGAGACCTACCGCGGGGTGGCACGTAACAGAGTCTTCTGCGGCAGGCAGTCGACGGATGACTCAGGGGTCCAAGCAGACCAGACCCTCACGTAGAAGACCTCAGAACACTGGCTCAGCAATGCGGGGCACACAGCGTGGAGCTAGTCTTTCGAGAGGCAGGCAGTGCTACACATGCGGCGGACAGGTCCACATGGCTCGTGACTACCCGACCCACCGTGCCGAGGAGCAGTAGACGGTTGAGGGGCCACCTTGGCAGAGGCACAGGGTTGACTGTGGCGGTCCGCAGGGAGGAGGCGAACGAGGTAGAGGAGCTGGCCGAGCAGTAGGGGGTGGTTGACGCTTTAGGGCTCTACCACCACCACCACCAGGAGGTCCACCCCGACCCCAGGCAGATGGCGGGCAGAGGCAGGCACAGTACCAGGCAGCGGAGGCCTATGACCACGATGCGTCTGAGATGATTCGAGGTACTATCTGTGTCTATTCCACCCATGATGCAGTTCTTATAGAGACAGGAGCAAGTCACTCTTTCATAGCCGCTGCCCTTGTTCGGAGCTCGGAGATTCCGACAGAGTCGTTGGCTCGATCCTTACAGCTAGAGACTCCTACGAGAGCAGACTCGACGATTAAGAACTAGTTCCGGTAGTGTGAGCTTACTCTAGGAGGTGAGAGCTTCGGTTGGGATCTTCTTGTTGCGGCGTCAAGGCCTTACGACGTCATCTTGGGCGTGGATTGGTTATCTACAGTCCATGCTCAGATTTACTATATTAGGTGCAAGGTGCGATGTGTACGCACCGACGGGAGTAGGTTCACCTTCACTGGCGAGAAGGGAGCCTTTGCAGCACAGGATAGAATCTCGTAGAGTAGAGGACAACCCATCACTCATTAGTTGGCTAGCCTCATCCTAGGATCAGTTGACGTGCGAAGTCCTAGTTTTCCCGCAGTGGTGGATCAGTATGCAGACGTCTTTCCCGACGACGTTCCAGGACTACCTCCTCACAGAAAGGTAGAATTTTATATTGATCTGTACCCCGGGATAGCCCCGATATCCACTCCAGCGTATCAGATGGACCCCGTTGAGCTTTGAGAGCTACAGGTACAGTTGGAGGACTTGCAGGGAAAGGGATTCATCCGACCCAGTGTTTCACCCTGGGCTTGCCCGGTATTGTTTCCCAAGAAGGAGAACGGGAGCTTGAGACTTTGTGTCGACTATCGTCACCAGAACTAGGTGACAGTGAAGAACAAGTATCCACTACTGAGGATTGATGATCTCTTCGATCAGCTCAAGGGAGCACGATGGTTCTCAAAGATAGACCTCAGGTCAGGCTATCATCAGCTCAGAGTTCGGGACGAGGACGTGCAGAAGACGGCCTTCAGATGTCGGTATGGCCACTATGAGTTCTTGGTTATGCCATTCGGCGTAACCAATGCTCCAGCAGTGTTCATGAGCCTCATGAACAGGATCTTTCAGCCATACCTCGATCGATTTGTCGTAGTCTTCATCGACGACATTTTGATATACTCGACGACTGAGGAGGAGCACGCATGCCACTTGCGGGTTGTGCTGGACACACTCCGAGAGCACCAGCTTTATGGTAAGCTCTCTAAGTGTCAGTTCTAGATGCGTGAGGTCCACTTCTTAGGACCCGTCATCTCTGAGGTGGGAGTTGTAGTGGATCCTGCAAAGATCGAGGAAGTGCTAGCTTGGGAGCCACCCAGGAGCGTGACAGAGGTGCAGCGTTTCTTGGGACTAGCCGGATACTACCAGAGATTTGTGCCAGACTTCGCCAGAGTTGCAGCACCACTCTCAGATTTGACGAAGAAGGGGAAAACCTTTTTGTGGTCAGACAGATGTCATCAGAGCTTCTAGGAGCTGAGACAGAGATTGACAAGCGCACCTATCTTGGGTTGCCGGAGGAGGGGATAGGGTACGTAGTCTACTGCGATGCGTCAAGGACCGGACTTGGATGTGTCCTGATGCAGGATCGGGCAGTGATCGCCTATGGATCACGTCAGTTGAGGCCGCATGAGTAGAACTACGCTACCCATGACCTGGAGTTAGCAGCAGTGGTCTTCGCTCTGAAGACATGGCGACACTACCTGATGGGTGAGAGCTTTACAGTCCTTTCTAACCATCAGAGTCTCAGGTACATCTTTTCTCAGAAGGACCTGAACCTGAGACAGTGGCGGTGGCTCGAGTTCCTCTAGGACTACGACTTTGAGATAGTCTATACTCCTGGGAAGGGGAACGTAGTAGCCGATGCTCTTAGCATGAGGACAGGCATTCAGCTTCTTGAGGAGGCGACAGAACAGCTAGACTCTTTGCAGATATACGTCATGGATAGGGATGGAGCATCCTTACTTCAGTCACTCACAATCACACCTCCACTACTGCGGTGGGTTAGAGAGGCACAGTGGGGCGATGCTGACTGTGAGACGTGGCGTGCACAGATATCCTCAGGACAGACACCTGATGGTTTCTCCTTTGGAGCAGAGCACGAAGTCCTTTTTAGAGGACGTACCTTGGTACCAGTTGCATTACGGGAGGAGGTGCTGAGAGAGTTTCACACTTCTCCTTTGGCGGTAAATCCTAGAGTGGCGAAGATGTACCAGGACCTCAGACGATAGCACTGGTGGCCAGGCATGAAAAAGGATATGGTAGAGTTCGTTTCACGATGCCTCACCTTCCAGCAGGTGAAGGAAGAGCATCAGGTACCAGCAGGCTTGGTACAACCATTGGAGGTCCTAGAGTGGAAGTGGGACGAGATATCTATGGACTTCGTGACTGGACATCCACGCACTTCCAAAGGTCACGACTCCATTTGGGTGATTGTTGACCGACTCACTAAGTCGGCACACTTCTTACCCATCAGAGAGCAGGGCTCAGTGGAGAGCTTGGGGCGTCTCTAAATTCAGGAGATTGTACGACTTCACGGTGTGCCATCATCTATCGTCTCCGATCGAGAAGCTCGCTTTACTTCCTGGCTTTGGAAGGGGTTGCAGGAGGTGTTCGGGACGCAGCTACGTCTGAGCACTGCCTTTCACCCTTAGACGGATGGTCAGACGGAGAGGACCATTCAGACTCTCGAGGACATGCTCCGTGCATGTGTCCTTGACTTTGGCCGCAGCAGGGAGGACCACCTACCCTTGGTGGAGTTTGCGTACAACAACAGCTACCACTCCACCATCGGGATGGCACCATACGAGGCATTGTACGACCGACCTTGAAGATCTCCTTTGTGCTGGAAAGACCCTGTGGAGTCAGCACTCGTGGGACCGGAGATGGTCCAGGCCACGAAAGGGAAGGTCCAGATCATCCAGGAGTGGATGAGGACAGCTCAGAGCTGGCAGAAGTCTTATGCTGACAGGAGGCAGAGGCCACTAGAGTTCGAGGATGGCGACCACGTCTTCTTGCGTGTCTCACCTCAACGTGGATTATGGAGATTTGGCCGAGGCGGCAAGTTGTCTCCGTGCTTCATCGGACCATTCCTGGCCCTCAGCAGGATTGGCGAGGTGGCTTATCGCCTGGCTCTACCACCTCAGTTGCACCAGGTGCATGACGTCTTCCACGTATCTCAACTGAGGAGATACGTGCACGACCCGAAGCACATCATTGACCATGGGGAGTTGGACGTTGATGATGGGGCGACTTTTGTGGAGGTCCCAGTGGAGATCGAGGATCTACAGGAGTGAGTCCTATGTGGATGGTCGATTCCCTTAGTCCACATCAGATGGCAGCATGAGAACCTCCAGGAGAGCACTTGGGAGCGAGAAGCTCAGATGCGTGCTCAGTACCCGCATTTGTTTCCCTAGTTTGTGATGTATCTTTACGGGGACGTAAAGCCCTGAGGTGGGAGTGGTGTAAAGAACCGTAAATTTCAAGGAAATGTTTTTCTTATTTTTCTTTGGAATTTTACAAGGACACAGTTTCTGTCGGCACGTGATTCCGAGGGCCGGTGTGCCCGGAATCATTTTCCGAAGTTTGGCTTGGGTACGTTCAGTGAACGAATGAGCGGCTTTTTCTAACATTTGAATCGGTGCTCGGAATCGAATTCTGAGGGCACTGATGGAATCACATCGCCATGTTTTCTTTGAAATGCCTCTTCCGGAGTTGCATTTGCTCGGGTGTGGTTTTAAATATTTTTGGGTTAAGTGAAGAAAATAAAATAAAGTGGTGCGACAACTTTATTTTATTTCACTTAAAGCCACTTAAAGCCACTTAAAGCCACTTTAAGCTTCTTAATCTAAGTTGAAGCAGATAGGGTGGAACCAAAAATATCCTACCATCTAGGTAGGATATTTGTGAGGTGGGGCCCACATGAGCCCCATCGTTTCTTTTCCCCTAAGTAACGCACCCGCGAAAACTTCTCTTTAATGAAAGTCAACTGGAGCGTTTTCTAAAACTCTTAAATGCTCCTATTAAATGGACAGTTAAGTCATTACCATTAATTCACAAAATTAATGGTTCATTTCTTAACATGTTTTTCAAACTGTTGGCATAATAATAAAATAAGACCAACACATGTCTTCTTGAGGATTGCTTGTTTAGAGGATTTGGAGAAATCTCTGAAGCTAGAAGATCTTCATCTTTTTTCGCGAAGAATGCGAAGAACGCGAAGAACGCGAAGAACGCAAAGAACTCCGACCATCGATGAAAGGCGATGAAGAATGCCGAACCCTCGGAGATCGACGACATGACGCCGTGTACCGTGACGCCGATGAATCTCCTCCCCCGACGTTCTTCTGCGACGATTCTCCTCCCGCAACAAATCTTCGATCAACTGCTTGAGGTAGGAGATTGCAGATCTTTTAAATTTCCTTTGTGGATTTTAACCTCAACATGGATTTAATTCGTGAAATTAAATCTATGTGTTTTCTTTAACCCTCGGAGATCGTCGACGCGATGCCGTGTACCACGACGACGCGATGCCCCTTCCACGACGTGACGATCCTCATCTTCCACGACGGTCAAACCCGCGAAGAACTCACGTCTGATGACTACTATGAGGTAGGGGTTGATTCATTTTAAATCTCTGTGATTTATATCCCTGGTTGTTAAAAATGATTGTTGTGAGACTTTAAAAACCGCTAACACGGTGGGTGCGGACCAACGAACAAGTACGAACCCACCGCCCTTTTTGTTGTTTTGCGCGGATTGGCGGGAGATGACAAACGGGGCTGCAAGTTAATTTTGAAGGCTTTGCAGTGAAGAACGAGTCATGGGATGAGCACTGGCGAAGACCGCGCACAAATCGGACAACCAGAGTGCATCCGGTGGTCCGCGGAACCCCCCACCGGTGCGCCACGCCGACAAGGCGGCGCCCGGCAGTGGCCGGCCGCCAGGATGCGGCGGCGCCCGGCGCGCCTCTGGGAAGACCCGCTGCGGCGCTGGCCGGTCCCGCGGCCGCACGGGACCGTGGAAGAGGGACGTGGCTTAAGGCGCGTCCGGGTGTCACGGAGCGGCCCCTGAGTGGGGGGCCGCGGCTGCCTTGCGCGGCGCCTGGCCAGCGCCAGCGCGCCGGCCGAGCCGCCCGGCCGGACCGCCAGGGCCGCGCCCTACCAGGCTGGGTCGCACCGCGCTAGGCTGGGCCGCACTTGCCGGGTCGGACCCAGACCTGGGTCGGGTCGACCCGGTTCGGGCCGACCCAGGGGGGTTGGGCCGGGTCGGTCTGGGCCCAGACCCCCCGTTTTCGGACCTTTTCGATCTTTTGCTCATAACTTGAGTTGCGGGCCTCCGATCGATGCACCGTCAGTGGAGATGCGATCCTTGCATCGATCCGGTCGTTTCAGTATATTACACTCAAGGTTTCAGAATACTTTGGGTTCGGCGGGGTTGGTTCGTACACGAAACCAACCGGGCCCTCGGAGCGGAAACGCTCATAACTTGAGCTCCGGATGTCCGTTTGACATGTTGTCGACTTGGTTGGATTCCTCTAAGTGAGACGGATCTTTTGGATTACTCCGCCCGAGGTTTGGACGCAGGTGGAGTACGGTCGTGTTGGTTTTTCCTTAAAAACCAACCGGGCCTCTGGGACGAAAAAGCCAATAACTCTAAGACCGGGCGTCCGATTGACGCGCCGTCTGCGACGTTGAGTTCCTGTTGATGATACCGAACTTTTGGATAAATCAAATCTAGAATATGTGTCAATTGATGTATCAGCCTCTCAGCTCGTGGAACGGACCCTCCCGAACGAGCTTGCTCTGTGCGGGAACCCTAGATCTGGCTGCGACTGCGACGACGACGACGACTGTGCATAGATCCTCAGTGGATTCGGCGACGACTGTACAGAGATCCTCAGTGGATTCGGCGGTGACGACTACAGCACTAAGCGATCCTTTGTGGGTCAGTGCTACCGATCCTGTGTGGGTCTGATCCTGTGTTGGTCAGCGCTCAGCGGTCCTGTGTGGGCCAGCGCCTACAGATCCTGTGTGGGTCCGATCCTATGTGGGTCTTTGCGGGGGTTAGTTACCTATCAATCCTGTGTGGGTCAGATCCTTTGTGGGTCATTGTGGGGGTCAGTTACCTATCGATCCTTTGTGGGTCAGATCCTTTGTGGGTCATTGCGGGGGTTAGTACCTATCGATCCTTTGTGGGTCCGACGGCTTAGATGATTCAGTGGAAATATCTGATCATCTCTATCGTCATACAAAGAAGTATACCTGTGTGAGCTGAAATCCTATTTTACTTTCCTTTGTGGATTGTGTTGTGTTATCCTGTGTGAATTTACATTTTGATTTCCTGTGTGGACTGGGTTGTACTTGGGCTCGGATGTTGGAGCCGAACGAAAATTGGTGACTTATGTATATGTATGGGCATATAACTAAGCAGTGCCGGATATTACTTCGTGATTATATCCTTCCTTTGTGGTTTATCCATTGTGGATTCTGGGAGACCTTCGGGGGTCCCGGGGTCCCTACTGAGTAGCTTATACTCACCCCTGCACGGGCTATGCCTGCACTATGTTGTGTTGGTTGCAGATGACGGACATCGCTGATCGTGGTTGAGGCTTGCGGAGCAGGACGGTACCTGGAGGTGGACCACTGGGCGGGACGTACTCGGAGCGGTCGGCTGGACCCGAGGAGCTGTGGAGGCTATCTGTACCCACCCTTCAGGTGGGATTTCCAGTGGACAGCTCGATGTTGCGGCTTTACTTTTCAGTTGCTTTTTTCCCTTTCGAGTTGTACTTTACTTTCAGTTTGGGTTTGTATTCTGACCCACTTACTTTTCCGCACTTACTATTGTACTCAGTTTTTACTTAGTGTTTACTTCTTCTGCTTTCTTACTCTGTGTAGCTTGTTTACTTTACAAAGGCAATGCCTTCCCTTTTTACCGGGATTTATGCCTTGGTGCTAGTCGCCAGCCCCTGGCCTATGGAAGGCGGGCTTGGGGTAGTCACGGCATGGGCCCCGAGGACGGGTCGTGAAAATAATGAAGCAAAATAATTACTAGTTGGCTAGAATGACACATGGGGAAGTGGATGACACATGCTACAAGATCTCTATAGCGGTGTTGGATAATGATGAAGGATTTTATGAGGGTCTTCTAGGATAACCTAACCACATAGAGCTAGACTCTTGGGTGGAATTACAACCTAGTATGACCCCGATATCTACACCAACATATCAGATAGATCTAGTAGAGCTTCTGGATATGTGGGTGCAGTTATAGGACTTTCACCAGAAGGGATTTGTGAGACCCATTGTTTCACCCTAGGAATCCCCAATGTTATTATCCACGAAGGTGCATGGGAGATTGAGACTATGTATGGATGAAGAGGGATTGAAATAGGTGACTGAAAAGAATAATTATCTACCATCAATGATCAAATACCCTTTTGATAAATTGAGAGGGGTGTGATGGTCCTCAAAGATTGAACTCAGATTAGGTTATCACTAGCTATGAGTACATGATGAAGATAAAATGAAGAAAACATTGATATGTCTCTAAAGTCACATTGATTACATGGTGATTCCATATAGTTTGATTTACACCCTAGAAGTTTTCATGACACTCATGAACCATATCATTCAGCCTTTCATTGACCGGTTTGATGTGGTGTTCATCAAAGATATCATAGTACACTCAACATTCGAGGAGGAGCCTATGATAAATTTGAGGATGGTCATGGACACACTCTGAGAGAACCAACATTATGGGACATTATCAATGTTTGAGTTTTGTATTTTAAATTTCCTCTTCCTATGACACATCATCTTAGAGTTAGGAGTGTTAGTAGACTCGGGGAAGGTTATGGAATTAATTTATTAGAATCCACCCAAGAATATTATTGAGGTGGATAATTTCATTGGGATGGTAGAGAAATATCAGAGGACTGTTATCAATTTATATAGAGTGACATAACCCTTGAATTATTTGAACTGGAAGGAGCATAAATTCTTGTGGACAAAAAGATTCTAGAATTTCATTCAGGAGTTGTGGTAGAGGTTGAAGAGAACTCCCATCTAGAGATTTCATGTGGAGGGTTCCGAGAACATAGTTCAATGCGATGCATCAAGGAATTATTTTGGTTTTATCGTAATAAAGAGGTAATTGGTCTTTTTATATGGTTAACATCAATTGAAATCACATGAATAGAACTAAAAGACCCACACTCATGTGAGAGAATTGGTAGAATTTATACTGAAGATGTGACGACCCTATATGATGGATGAGCGGTTTATCATCAACTCTGGAAACAAGAGACTCTATTATATCATCTCTCTAAATTATTTTAACACGATATTGTGGAAACATTAGGGTTACTCTAGGATTGTGAAACTGATATTTAGTATAATAAATGGAAGGGGAATGTGCTGGAGAACACTCTCAGCATGTGATAACATTCTTAGTTGTTTTCTGAGTTGTTATAGGCACTTAGCCTCATTGCAGTTGTCCTCAGGGTACATGTATGGTGTTTAATAACTACATCCAATATTTTTTAAGACATTTATTTTAAAAAATTTCAAGGATACTCAGTTTGAGGATACCAAATGTGAGACCTTATATAATAATATATCCAATGGATGTGTTCTTGATGGATATTCTAAAGGAATGGATATCATAATCATTTTATGAGGATGAATTATGGTACCATTGTATTTGTGGGAAGAGGTGATGTATTAGATTCATAAATCTTATTTTTGGTATATAACATCATGTAAAGGATCTACCTGGACCTCATACATTAGTTTTAGTGTCCAATAATAAACTTTTTTTTAGAGTTTTTCTCTCAATGCCTCACTTCTTATAAAGTGAAGGTTGAGCATGAGGTTCCAACAGGTTTATCTCAACCCCTTATGGTTAAATAGTAAATGTGGGAAGGGATATCAATGGACTTCATGATGGGGTTACCATGTATGTCTAGGGGATATTATCCATCTAGGTTATTATATACCGACTGACCAAATCATCCCACTTTCTAATTACTCGAGAGTACAGATTTGAAGAGATCTTGGGATGATTGTATGTACAAGAGATATTATGACTCCATGGAGTTACCTCAGAAATAATTTTAGACCATGATTCTAAATTTACATAACAATTGTAGAGAGGGTTGTAAGTGGAATTTGGGACTTATTTGTGTTTGATCATTACATTTCCACCGAAAGAGATGTCCAGAATGAGTATAATATTTAGTTTTTGGAGAACATGTTACGATAATTCATGTTGTATTTTGGTCATTTATGGGTGGATCATAAACCCTTGGTAGATTTTAGGTACAAAAACATATACCATTCTATCATTGGTATTGAACCATTTGAGTCCTGGTATGGGCGAACCTGTTGGTCAGCCCATTATTGTATTGATCTAGAATAGTCAACAAATATGGGAATTTATTTGGTGTGAGCTACTACAGAGAAGGTGAATAACATCTAGGAAAATATGATGGTGGAAAAGAGCCATGAAATGTCATATGTGGATCTATTATGTGAACCTCTATATTTTGGGGAGGGAGACCATGTGTTCCTAAGGGTACCACATCAATGTCAATTATGGAGATTTGGATGTGGATACAAGATATATTTGAGATTTATTTTCCTATTCCAAATACCATATAGAGTTGGTGAGTCCGCGTATCCCTTAGATCTACCGTGACAGTTGGACCAAGTGATTGAAGTCTTCCACATGCTTTAGATAGGGAGGTACATGCACAACCCATCACATGTTATCGATTGGGGTGAGATTGGCATTAATGATGGAGATACTTTTCCCGAGTACCTAGTGGAGATCAAGGATAGATAAGAGTGGATAAATTATGGCTGATCGACTCCCATAGTGCATGCCCGTTGATAGCATAATAATATTAAGGAGAGCACTTGGGAGAAGGACAACCAGATGCGAGCCTACTACCCAAATATTTTTAATTATGTTTTTCTATTTTTAGGAAGAAACAACCTAAGGTGGAGAGAATTTAATGAGACAAATTTTTCCATGAATTGAATCAGAATGTTATATGATTATTTTTTGATTCAGGCACTGATATTGTCTCATATTTTGAGGCCTTGTGTGATAAAAAATAATTTTTGAAATATATTCAATAAATATATATATCATGCATGTTATTTTTTCATAAAAACGTTTAACAAGTCTCCAATGGGGGACCATGTAAGATAGGGAACCATTGAGTTAAAAGAACTTGTTTTACCCTAGGTGCAACATAATCTATATCATAGCTGGGTGTTGGGATTGAGTATTTTCATGGGAGAATAATTAATTAGAACAAGTTATATTTATTTTAATTTTTAATTAAAATAATAATCCTAATGGTACCATATAAGTATTATCTGGAAAAAAACATGAATGTTTCATCACATAACCCTATATATGGATAGAATCCATTGGATAGCGTTGGAGAAGAATCCATGGAAAAACAAAGACCAGGTCCTGGATCATTGATTAGTGCATAATGAATTGTGTGGATATCACCAATAATAGAAATGTGTGACTATTTTTCATTATATATCTTTACCAAATCCTATTAGGATATCTGATTGGTGAAATTCCATTATTTTAATTTATCATGTACAGATGGGGATCAATTCTATGAACAACAATTTATTCTCACATCGACGTTGGATATATTTCTGATAGATTTATTTTTTATAATTGAATATTTCCTATTAATTCATCCAAATCTTTGAAATCATATCACGTTCAAATAAAAAATGGTTAAGGTTAATTAGTAAGATCTTGTGTCTTATGGTTCTCCCCCATTTTTCTTCTCACATTAATCAAAGGCATTTCCCATTGCACATAGTTTGACAATTACTTGATATTTGATTATTAAAAGACCATTATTAAGTGAAACATATCAATAATGATAAGGAATTTTATTATTTTTTGTACAATCAAGGCACGGTGATGATGTAGGTGATCATATGTGTATAAAAAAAATTTGTGATTATCATTCATCCATTTTTTGAAGGTGAAGCTACGGATGATGCAAAGGGGAATTTCATGAGTGGATTAAAACCATGGAATCTTGATCTACAATTATTATAGTGTTGGTAGAACATATAATATGATATTAAATGAGTTAAATAGATAAAATGATGCAAAAAAAATGTAGAAGAGATCCCGATAAGTCTATAAATTATCGGGTTACACAACATGTCATATGTGATAACATGCCATGTGGTACTCCTCACAATGGTGATAGGGGTTCCATGGGGTGTTAAATATCGCATTCCATGTAACACTATCAAATACTGTGTTACATGTTCTTAGTGTCTTGATGTGTAATTCAAACGTTACACAGGAAGATACATGACTAGAGTACACAAAAATGACTAGAGTACATGAAAACGACTACAGTACACACACATAGTTTGGTGTATGTGAGAATGGCCAGATGGAATGGGAAAAATGTTGGCTGATATTTATGTGAAATTTAATATTACTGGATAGTGATTATATGTATAATTAAATGGAATATGAGGAAAATCTAAATTAGAAGACTGGGGGTTGGCTGGACATGACTTGTACCCACATTACATGCCATGTACCATCTTTGAGGGTGTTTGGAGCCATTTACCATCTTTGAGGGTGTTTGGAGCCCATTTTTTATTTAAATTGGACCAATATCTGTTGAGTGTGTTCTCTTAGTCCATCCACTTAAGGGTATAGTGTGGAATTACATCAACATCATAGGATTTTTATCCCATCTGGAGGATAAGTCTTAGATAGATTTTGTGGCGTAGCATTGTGAGATTGGAGTGTGATCCTATATCAATATTTACCCTAGGAGGGTTGTGTAGAATTGAAATGAATTCCATGAGTAGAGAGTTGATCCCATATCTATCTGGTCACTTAAATTTTTTTACATTATTTTTGGAGTATGTTCCTCTAGATAGTGGGTTAGTCCATATTCAGATGGGGGTGCCCCCAGTGGTCCGAGTAGTGATCCTTTATCTAAGTATCTAGGTCATTTTAAACCAGTTATATTTCTTCAATGAGGCCCAATGATCCCAAACTCTAGGATGAGTGTCTCCAATGAATTAATGTCTCATGGATAATATTCTCCTAGAATGATCATTTCATCGAGGAAAATCATGTGGTTGGTAGTTTGTTTATGACCATCGAATGGCATAATGTCCTTCGAGATTATATATGGGGTCTTATTATGTATTGATTTTTATATCAATTTTTTCATTTGACTATTCTTGATACTCTATGTTTAGTGTTTTTAGGGTGTCTTACTGGGTATTGTTATACTCCTCCCTACATAGGCCATGCTCACATATGTCGTTTCTTTTTCAAACGATGACCCATTTTATGCTTCCTTGGGAGGACCAAGAGCTGGTGGAGCATATCTTGAGCATGAAAATCTGAGTTTTTTTTCATGTGGATTCATGTGATCATAGTAGTTTCCCATTGAATAGATTGGAATCTCTACAACATTTATTTAGTAGAGTATTTGGACCCTATTTATCACTTTCATTATTTTAATATCTTACTCCAATTGTGGGATTATATATTTATTTATGGATTGGTTTTAATTTTTTTACATTTCAAAAAATTTGGTGTTTGGATATGTGAATGTCTATAGAACAACATTAGGTGGATGGATGCCATTTGAGTGATGTTCCTCGTCAGTGATGGTCCCTATCCCCTAGACTATTGGTGGCAGGATTGGGGTAGTCAGGGTTCGGGACCTAGTAGACTAGGTTATGATAGAGTTCCTCACTTGTCCCCAAAAAATAATAACGAGGAGTACTAAGTGTGGTATGTGGTGTATCAGAAAAAAACACAAATTTTATTTAAACCTATTCAACATTACCATGATGATTAAATACAAGATCCATTAATGAAACTGATTTGTGATTATGTGAGATAGAGGAATATATAACATACATGATAAAACTATTTAAAAGGTTCACATAATAGTTTTATTGAGTAAAAAATACTCAGTTTTAGGTTCCAGTTAGAGAGATAATTATTATTGGGGTTGTTTTCAACACATTAATTATTATATTAAATGGATATACCATTGTATACATGATGTGGAATCCCTAAACAATTTCTTTTTTCTGATGAAACCAGATTGACATGTCAGAACAAAGAGGATATTTCTTATAAAAATTGTAATTATTTCAATTGTAAAGGAACAAATAATACCTCAGTCATGAGATATTTCGTTTAAGAACATGTTGATCATAAGAATACCTTTTGTTACTTCATAATTATGATAATATGATCCAATTTTAGAATCTCTCAAGTGGTGATCCACATGTACAACTTTGATATCTAAACAATGTTGAGGAATTGTCATGTGATAGTGTTATGGATCAATCATCTTATAAATTTCTCCTAGATAAATTTAATGATTATTTTGATCATGAATTGTCATTATTTTAATCTCATTATTGAGATGATAGATTAGGGAGGAGGAGCTCGTGACCTTGAGAGCAAACACTACAGAGCACTCATTGTTCTCGAGAGAGTGAAAGTGAGCTAGAGACTTGACTGTGAACAATGAATCTCTAATTCAATTAACCAAAGCACAATATATATAATAGTATATTTATAGAGGTATGTGTTATTGGTTAATATTATTTAATTTCATATATTCCCTTAATGACATATTTAACCATTAAATACCCCCATTACATGTAACAATAATAATATTATTATTTTCTTGTGGGAAACACTAACTCTCTAAAGAATAAATATTATTTTATTATCTTGAAAATTGATATTTATTATTAAAACACATACTGGTCTTCCAATCATCCTATAAATTTACTTAATACATGAATAAATATCTATTTTAATATTTATTCATTCAAAAATAAATTTATAAATAAATATTCTACATCAGTGTCTTTAAATAACTATCCTATGAAAAAATATTTAGTTAATTTATGTGATCAACAAATATTGAATAAATATTTTCCAAAAACCTAATAATTTTATTTATTCCAACATTTATATTCAAATACACATTAATTGAGATTAAAAACACATAATGTGTGACACTCTTTGATTCATTGTCATTATCATGAGGTGATATTATCTAATCTCCAAGATTACTCTATACCAACAGGTCAAGATACCTATGGTGAATAAGTTAATGTTTCAATGTACAAAAACACATACAAGGGTGAACTATATAATATTATCTATTTGTATCAATATCCCATCAATAATAATTCATATTTTTGTCATTAATCTAAATGATTGATAGAGTAAACATGTTTACACCACTATGGACAGAGAATTTAGTTCGATAGTTCAATTCCAATATATGGGTAGAGATATCAAAATCCATAATGATAGGGGAAAAATCCATGAACAACATATTAATTGATGATATATTGATCTTGACATACCAAAAATGTCATAAATAGTGTGAAAATAGAGTATAATAGGTTTCATCTATCAAACTATATACTTGAGTCATTAAATGTATTATTAAGTATTAGGACAGTTACACATGTTCTAAAATAACAATATTAGGTGACCCACAAACATGAAGAATTCCTTTGGTAGGGATATCCTCATAATCTCTCATCTTAGAGACCACTAAGTGTGAACTTCATGAGATGAAGTCTCATCCTCTTATGATCACTAACAATATAAAGTATAAAAACATTGTTCCCCATTATTATTTACCATTATAACTATAGAAAAAAAATAATTAAGATATATCATCGCAATATATCATAGTTATCATCATATTAGGGATCTTCTATGACCTATTTTGATATACTAGATACCATAGGAAATTATAATATTAAGGAAATATAGAAAAGGATTTGTATCTGATAAGATAAAATTAATATTAATTTTTTTAATATATCAGTACTCTAAATCACAATCAAGTGGGTTCTAGGACTCACATTCCAATAAACTACCACTTGGCCAAGAGAAAATTGCTAAAAACTTTTATTCTTTTAGCTCTCACATAAAAATATTTTTTATAATGAGATAAAAGTATTGTTAAGTGGTAAACTAAGTTTCATTTAGAAGAAATTATACTCAATAAAAATTCAACACTATGAAAAAAATCATTCAATAGATGACACTTTTAGAGAACGTTCTTCATCCTCTTATGTGAAATTGAGATTTTGGCTAAGGCCATTGACTTTTTATTTTCAAATAATCTTTGATAGGGTTTTAACCCTCCCTAACAAATCCAAATCTTAGATGAAATTTTACATCCATATTTATTCTTTAGCTACATTTGAAGCCAGAATATACACTATATCCACTATAAATTCATATAACATTAATTTTTTTGATCTATTGTAGCTTATTAAACCTCTATTGGATATTAAGTGATATCTCATTAGTGAATTAAAATCATATTGATATATTTATAATATTCCATTTTCATATACTTCGATGACTACCTCCACATCTACTTCATATACTAAGAACATATACCTAGTTTCTCCAAGATACTTTTGGTTAATTTTGATAGCCATCCCATGGTGGTTCCTAAGATCTTCTTGATATCTATCTACTACCCCCATGGTATATGAAAAATCTATCCTATTACACATAATAATATATATGATTGACCCAATTAATATATTATATGGAATCCTTGTCATTCTTAGTGCCCATTAATGTGCCTATGGGAATAATTTAGAGGAATGATAAATACAATGTGACATAGGAAACAATACACTATTTTATTATTACTTATTAAATATCCCAATTATCTTGTCAATATATATACCCTGACTTAGACCAAGTAGCCTCCTGGTTCTGTCATGATGGATTTCGAAACCAATAATGTATGATACTTCACCTAATCCATTCATGGAGAAATATAGATTTAATCATTTAATAACGGTTATCAATACTGGTATGTCATTTTAAAAATGTAAAATATCATTGACATATACAATTAAGAAACAATCTCAATCTAAAAAAACTATTTCTAGGAACAAGGCTCATATTCATTCTATTAAAACCAAATTCTATTATGGATTTCTTAAAATTAATTTTTAATGAAAAATATACTTTCCTAAATATATATATGGAAATTTTTAGCTATCATACATTATTATAATTATTTTTATTAGAAAAAAATTATGGTTTTTTCATATAAACATATTACTGATAGTTTATGTTAAGGTATGATTATTTTTTATCCATATTATGAATCTCATAGTCATTGTATGGTACTATTGAACATAGAATTATGATAATGGTGACTAGTGAGATGGTTTCATCATAGTGGGTTCCTTGAAACATTTTGCACGATTCTTCAACCAGTGACACATTATAGGGACTAACTTGACAATAAATTTCTAGTTTCTTCTTGAATACCCATTTAGAATTAGTAGTATCTACATATACTAGACAGTCCACTAAAATCCATACTTTTTTTGGTATATGAAATCTTTTTCAATATTTATTTCTTCTTTACATTTAGTATAATATGTTCCACAAAACACTTCCCTGTAGGTTATATGATATATATTATCTATTAATAACGTGTCAGCATACTCTATGAGTAGAACACTGTATATTTAGGTTCCATAACCTCTCTTGTACTCCCATGTAGTACCTTTATATATATAATAGTTTCTTCCATGGGACATTGTATAAATTGTTCCTGTAGCAAATCCCATGTATCCCAAGATTACAATTAATAAAATTAGATCTCACTGCCACTATCATTTTTATATAAATTCCCACAATTAAGGAAAATAGAATATATCTTTACTGTTACTATTTTATCTGATGGGTCTTGCAGGTAATATCAACTTGTTCTATAGGGAATCCTATAAAGATACACTTTTTGCCTTAATGTAAATGTTTATTTACTGAATAGGAATTAAAAAACTAATCACATCGCCACACATGTAAGATTTACAATATATATTTCCATCAACTCTATAATTGGTATATAACATCATCTGAGACTTCAGTTGGTACATGGTTTAGTATGTATGATATTGTGTGAAAGTATTATTCCAGAAATGGTAGTGGATAGATTGCATGACTCTTTATTATCATCAACATGTCTAAGATGGTTTCATTAATCTTTTGGTAGTCACCATTCCACTGGTGTAAAGAGAGGGTTGATATTCCCATACTCCCATAAATAATTAATAACTTTTGGTTTAAGAAATTCTCTATAAATATTTGAGTACTATTTCTGACTATTATTAATAGGATGAATCTTATAATCATTCTTGAATTCTAATAATTTATCAAAGTATTTTATTTTTTATAATTAATTATATATATCCATACATACTAAACTCATTAGTATAAGTTCCAATATTTGAGTACCAACCCTATTTTTGAACTAGGAATGGTCTACACACATTAGTGTGAGACAAATCTAAAATCTCTATGGGCCTATCCATTTTCCACTAAATAGAGCCATGGTAATTTTACCATGCTTGAAAAATACTATGTTGTTTTTGTTGGAATGAATCTAAATAACCATCTTGATGTAATTAAGTCAATAATTTATCATTGACATGAAGTAAATGGTGATGTAATATATGATGTGGTATGGGTCATGTGAATAAGATTTGTTATCTATTTTAAATAGTTTTATATCATCATATAATATATAACCAACATTATGTAAAGTTGTGATACCATAACATATTATTTATTTATAAAATAAGAAACATTAATTTCTAAAAAAGAAAAATTAATCCTTCCATATCTAATTGTGATATATATTTTTTTATGTAATTAATGACACACATTAAAAATTATGATGAAATAAGTTCATTATCATAAAAAATTTGAGGTTCTAGTATCCAATGGATTTTACTTTCATATTAACTCCATTTGGATCCGATACATCCACCTCACACTTTTAATAAATTAATAATCTTTAGGGTTACTACATTTTAATAAAAATATGAGAACCACATACGGTATCAAATACACAATTTATAGAAATTGAAAGATTACGCAAAATAATGAACATACAAAAAACAACTCATTGATTCATACCCATTAAGTAGTTTTTATTAATGTGGACCTTATTTCCACTCATGAAATAGATATAATCTTCCTCCCACACTTCCACATTGATATTCTAGTTCTTGGAATGGCTGTACATAAAATCCTTAGACTTAGACTTAGTACTATTTCTATTTTCCTTTACTTTCCACTTATTCACCATAAGGAAAAATTATTATTTATTATTTTGTTCCTTATCACTCTAAGGAGATAAAAAGAGGATATTTTGGAGTGAATTATTTCTATTTTTAAAATTTAAATTCATAAAAATTTTAGATAAATTTTGAGGATGTGAATTGGGAATAAGATTGGATCACAATTCATTAGGTAATTTAATCCATGGAATAACTAGATGCCTGATATATCCAATAATATTTACTACATGATGTCAAACTAGTGTTCCATATCTACTCTTACATGTGAAGAGTTCCATAGAGATATCAAAACATTATTGTCTTATTGTCTCCTAATAAAGGTCATTGATATTACTAAGCATTTCACATACACCCATAGTGTAACATTATTTTTGTAGTTCAATTAAAATTGAAGATAGAACTGAATACTAGAAATCTAGATCATTTTGAAATTGTATCTCATAGACATATAAATTTTCCTGAATCAAATCCAAAATGGGCTAATCAGGTACTCTTGTCTCCAACATATATAAATTCTATTTTGGGTATAGTACTATGCACAACATTCTATATCATTCATGGAATTTAGTAACGGTAAGGATATTATCATCATTTGGGATATTTTTCATGGATTGTGTTGTGATTATTTAATATTTCATCCATTTATATAATAATTTAGATCATATTAATGGTACATTATCTAGTTACCAAAATTGAGAAGAAATAAATTGAACTATATGTCTCCCAATATTCTATAAAGTCCCAAAAGCCTCTACCATTGGAATAAGAATGTATAATTGTAAGGAAATTATATTGGAAAGTACATGTATTCAAATAATTATAACCAACAGGAGGGATTTTCCAATTAATCAATTGTTTATATGTATTCAGATATTTTCCAACTTCAGGATTTCTACTCTTTGATTCATTAAGTGCATTACAGAATCCTGAAACCCTATATTGAGTTTTCACAAGACCTAACCCTAAATAAAATCAAGATTTACACTCCAATATATTAAAATAACAATAATGGTTATGATATAATAATTTTCATTAAAAAAAGTTTATATTATAATGGAACAACATGAGAATTTAAGATAAATTTACATTCAAATAAAATTGACTTCTCTAATATCTTGTAGAACATACAATTACAAGTATAATTCAACCTTGATATATTAGAATTTATAACACTATAAGTTACATTGGAGGTCAAAAATATTATTAACTAAAATATAAATGTATTGGTTATATATTGATTAGAAATAATATAATAATCATTTAAATGAAGGAAATAGTTTTTTGAAACCCGTGTGTTTCTAAATGACGGTTTAGTCAGGCTTAATATACATAATTTAATAATTAATTATTAACACATTGAGAAATTATTTTTGAAAAATTTAACTTTAATCTTTAAAAATTCATTTGAAAATTACTTTACCAAGATGTTTTGTGAATTTTTTGAAATGTTTCATTTATTGAATAATAGTGAAAAACCTGATTTTTTTAGAAAACTACATTTTTGTTTAAATAATTTACATGGATAATTTTTATTTCATATTGAATTTAGAGTAAAATTAGTTCAATTTTATTATAAATTAACTAAATCAAGTAATTTTAATCAATTATATATTTTATTTTGATAGTCAAACATTCCATACTTATTATAATTTTCTTTATCAAAACCCACTTTTTCATTGTGTCTACTGGAATAATTTTAAATTAGATTCTCCAATTATGTATATTTGATTTGGAAGAATGGATTCCATATTTATAATTAGTGTTATTTATATTATATAATAAGTTTAAAATCATTTTTTATAATTATAAATAGTAAATTTACTAAAAATTAATTACTTTGGTTAAGGTAGAAACTAATTTAATGAGTGTTAAACTAAAAATACAAGGGTTATAATGGCCTATAAAAATGTTGAAACCAAATAAAATGGAATTATTTAGAACTTAAAATGTCTAATGATTTATAATAACCCATTTTTATGATTTTGGAATGATAAACACACATGTGTAATTGACTAATTTTAAAAATTCTACTTGTGTCTAATGCCATTTTATGAAAGGAAACCCCCTCTTATCATATCTTCACTAGTTCAAAACCATTTGGTTTGGCCATGAAATAATCAAATAAATTCCTTAATCCCCTAAAATATTCCTAGATCCCATGGTTTTATCATTAATTTATTTGAGTAATGATTTTTGTGGAATATAAAAGATGTTGTCCAAATAATAGAAAACGTTCATAAATGAGTATTTTTTTTGGCTCTTCCTAAAACCCCTTCAAATATTATTATAAAATTGTTATGTAATAAAATATATATATTTAATATAATTTTATAAGCTTATTTTATATTAATTACTTATATCTATCTCCACTCCTATCAAATGGGAAACAAAACCATCTATCATAAGTACGACGTACAATCATATCGCGAATCGATGTAATTCATCTTCCATCACCACATTTAAAGGTTGGAAATAATGATATATTTATCAGAATTATATTATATTTTAATGTTATTATATTTATTAATTTTAATATCATATATAACTTTTTACATTTCATTTACAATAAAATAATATAATGTCACTCATGTTTACGACGAACTACTCCCTCACAAATCAATGTGATTTATTTTTCACTTAAACATTTAATGAATGATAATCAGGGTAAATTTTGTGATCATATATGATATATATAACATTATATTTATTATTAATAATTAATATATCTCCCACTTCCTTATTCTTTCACCGATTAAGGAAATGATATTATCGCTCGTGAATATGTACAGTCTACCATCTCCATGAAGCGATGTGATCCATTATCAAAGTAGAAAGTTAAATAGTTATTATAAAAATATATCTAATGAAAAAATGATATTTATCAAATTAATATAATTATATATATGATTAATCTATATAATATTCAAAATAACCAGGACTTTGAGGAAAAACATGGATGAGAAAACAAGACAATTAACACCCGAGATAACAAAAATAATTAAATATTATTAACAAAAAGAAGATAAAATGTTATAATAAGATCATATATGAAATTATAAATATTAATATGATTTTGTTATATAATAATATACATGATTAAAACTCTTATACATGAGGTTAAGTCTTTTTTTTGTCCAAAAATAAGTGTGAGGTAAGAAAATTTGTCTTAGTTTTTCTTTATTGAGGCATATTCTAATGTTATACATGTAATTTATTTTATATGGTTTATATAATTTCCCATATAATTATAATGTCATGATTCCTTAATAATTTTTTTATGTTTTAATTTTAATTATTTAACTGGATGTGACTTAATGTTTACCTATTGGTAAAGAATTTCATAACACAATTTTTTTAATTATGTTATATTACTTCTTAATTGTGAGTGATATTTTAAGATTATTTGTGTAATTAATTTTTACTATATTACCTTTTAAATTAAAATATTTTATGTGGATTAAGATTTTATACACACTATAAATTAATTGGATAATTATCACCTTAATGTTATGAACTTTTTATGGTTTTAAATCACAATTTCATTTTAATTATGATGGTTTATTCATAGATTTTAATTAAAGGAAATTATTTGATCATTGTATAATAAACCCATTTAGTTTTATTCCCATATGGTTATTCATGATTTTTTCATGAAATAGTTCAGTTTTTTCACTATTTGGTGCTTCAAATTATTGGGAAAATATTTTTAATATAATTCAACTTTTTTTTCTCTCTTGGTCAAACAATATTTTTTCTTTTATAATTGAGTTTTCTAAAAATTTCTTCAATTTTTTTCAAATCTTCCAAATGATTGATTAATTAAATTTTAACCCATGTTAGTCTTGTTAATAAAGTTTTCTAATGGAATATTCATGGTGTTTTACAAACAAGGCCCATTTGTATTGTACCAAAAATGTGAAAAGAATATTTATTTTAAAATGTAAAACATGTAAGTAATTATTTATATTAATATCACTCAATGTTTTAATGATTCATTTTTAAGTTTAAAAGATTATTTTAAAAAAATATTATCAAAATAATTTGTGAACATTTAGTTTTAAAAATATTTATAAAGTAAAAAATGATATTTTCTCGAGAATATGATTAATGGAATTTTTATGGTATTTCTATTCATCAAGGTCAAAAACCTTTATTTTTCTAATAATCCTTGAGGACATATATAATTTAAAATATGAGTGGGTCCTTCAAATTAATACCAACTTGATACATCATTATTATTATGTGGAAGGTAAGTTTGATATACTTAGTTATATTAGTTTCTACTATATTTCCACAAATGAGTTTTAAACTATAATGATTAAGAACTTGAATGTAGAGGTATCATGGTGCATGAGATAATGAAGTCCCATAATTAATAATTTCCATCATTAAGAATATAGTTATTATTTTTTCAGATATTTTCATAATAATATTATTCTAAGATTCATTTTATTATCAATTTATTAATTAAGTGACACACGTGTTTAGTTATTGACCATTCCAAATTTATTACCCTTTATCTAATAATGATATTAATGTTATTGATTAAATTAAATGTATACTAAGTTAATTAAATTTCCATATTTATTATTACATATCTAATCATTATAGATCGGTTATTGATTACATAGAATGTGTGTTTATTTATTTACCTTTATATATTGGTTGTGCCTCATCTAAACATAATAGAAATGTTATTTAATAAATGGAATGTGTGTTTAGTTATATACCTATCTAGATTGATTATTCCATATCTTATAATGATAGCCAAGTTATATATTAAATGTAATGTTTGATCAATTATTTACCATTCCATGTTTGTTATTATTATTTATTCACTATAGCTTCTACCATATGAAAAACTTATTGAGAATTTTATCTAACCATTATTTTATTTCCATTACTAGGAATCCAATATGTGTAATATTGATAATATTCAAGGATATTCTGAAGGGAATAATGATTTTCTCAAACAAACTATGTTGAAACTTATGTGTTTAAATGTAATATAATAATTATATATGTATTTATTTTACCAAGGCTACTAAAAAAGTTCAGTCCTTTGGGATGCAATCAATTGTATCTTCTACTCAGGAACTAGCTTTGGGTTACTTGGGTTGGGGATTCTAGAGTTTGTATCATAGAAAGTTTTATAGAAACATTGGGAACTAGGTTTAATAAAACATATATTGGGGTATATAATCCTATGATATACTTTGAGGATATATATAGAGATATATCCACATGATTAGTTAAGGTAGATATTATATGGGTTTTCATGGAAATATATCCCCATATAAACTCTACAGGTAGATGCGGCGTTTGAAAAAGTGTACCAAGGGGAAATAACTCCAAAAAATGTGAATCAGTATTGACATGAGCATTAAATGGTACACAAAAAACTGTACTTACTTCACCCATGGTTTGAGAATCCAATTTTATATGCTATGAATAACTCACATTTTCCTTACAAACCATTATGAAGAATTTAGATAGTTGGAGACAATGAATGACATAGGTTAAACCTTAGGATTTATTGATTGAAAAGAAGGTGTCCTGATTTAGACATCCTATAAGAGATTCTTCATGATTATTATATGGTTTCCAAATATTATTATTTTTTACCACCCTTGGAACCAATGTATTTAATATCAAGAAATATATTGTATTTTGGGGTTTTTTCAATCAATACTGGGTTGATAAATGATTTTGAAAGGAAAGTTACTATTATTTATTTCATTACATGAGGACGATCTAGTTGATCCCCATTCCCCATTTGAGTTGACATTATTAATTTTTTCGTGGTTGTGATAAAGGTATTTGGGGGATGTATGATATTTAGGGACTTTTTTTCACTAAAATTAAAAAATATAGGTTATTTGGGTATTTTTCCAAAAGGGAGAATGAAATACAATGAAATGGTTTATAGTATTTGTAAGTTGGTCGGTTCTCTCTCTCGACATAACAACCACTTTTTCCACTCTTATTTTCTAAACTAATATTTTATTATGTAGAATTAGAGTAAAATATGAGTTATGTTAAGCCTATAAAGTTTTTGGTTGAGGATGTCCCTTTATTAAATTTATCTAAAAATTACCAAATAACCCAATAGAGAAAGTTACTAGAACCATGGTTTTTCACAGCTATAAATAGCATGTATTTATTTTTTCGGAAAATAAAAAAAAATTGATTATGGAGTTTTCTTTGATATTGATCTTATGGGAAGTGAGTTTTCAATGTTGAAAATAGAAACATTTCCTAGAGTTTTCTTATTATTTGGAGCTCAGAATCCCAAGGGCAAAGAATTGTGAAATATGGATTTCCAGGATTGACACTTTATAAATATTGAAATTGAATGGATATCATGAAAATTGAAGGTTTAAAAATATATAGAACTTAGTGAAGGAATCATTCATCTATTTTTAGGAATGTTTGATGGTTTATGAAAGAGTATTTATGAATAATGGATGTGAAATAGTGGAAAGACAATAATCTATGAGAATACGAGAGCTTCCGAGAAAGAACAATTTCACAAATATCTTACGGTGGAAAGTATAATCATGATAAAGATCAAAGAGGTTCACAGAATTCCATTATGATCATGAAATATTCTCAAAAAGTAAATTTATTTAAATAGGAATCCTTTATATTTTTAGAAAATGGGAAATTTCTTAAAAAGATTGAAGAATTTTTATTTTTTGAATGGACCATGAGGATGAAATTCTTTATTAATTTTGAACACTTCATGATAAAAAACATCACAAAAAGAATCGTGAATAAATATTTGACAATTAAGAATTTCAGAAAAGGGTGTTTTGTGAAGATTGAGAGTTTATAGATTTTATTGATTTCAATGAAGGTTTTTTTGATTCACGATGTTTTGGAGTTTTGTGACTTCTTGGAGGTTTACAAAGGTTTGGATCCCCAAAAAGTTATGTAGTTTCACAAGGTTTGAAATATTTTTTTAAAAATTATATTTTCCAAAATATTGGGAGCTTCACAAACATTAGGTTTGAACATCTGATCTGAGTGAACTATGGATTCCAGTGCTTCAATTCAAGACTATGGTGTAGGTAGAGTCTCATGATAATCAGGGAAAAAGACTTATATGCAGAATATACTAATTTATCCTTCAATTTGATAAACTGAGTAAGACTATAACCAAGTTAGTCAGAAAAGGGGAGACAATAGAAGTGATCCAAGGGAGGTAGTTTGTTATCTCTAAAGTTCCGATTATGGAAGTATTCATGGCATGGTGTGACCTTGTCTGAAAAATTTTAATATAAAATACCTAGTAAATATTAGTGGATTTAGGTAAGACTGGTGCACTTTCTAAATATTCTCTTTAGAATATCGCTTAGCAGTGAACTAATTAGAACCATTGTGTTGTGTTTCTATTTTTTCATAGAGGTTTTTGATAATTTGATGATTCCATCAGTCATGTTTATTTGGTTCCTAAAAAAACATGGATAAGATAATTTCATGTGAATAAAAAATTTTCAACTCGATTAATCTCTCCCATATGAGGATATTCTAGGGTCCTACAATGACACTATACCTATCAGTTTTAGTCAGTGGATATATCCAAATGAAATCATGTCAACATTAAATGAGAAGGACAATGTGGTTACTATGAGAAACATAATGGGATGGTTAATGTAGTAAAAGATATCATGATTATGCCTAATCATTTATCTATAAATATGATTAAGAACCATTACCTTTAATAAGTCTCAAACTAAACAAATAAGAGGAGGATGTAGTTCACTAAGAGCTTGAGTGATGGCGGCCTTGGAGGAATAAAGGCTCAATTTATTCCATGTCCAAAATTTGGGAATAGTGAAACCTAAAAGTTTATAAAAGTAATGAGAAAACGTTTTATGTGTGGAAAATAAGGGAATAAAGAAATAAATTTTCTAGTAAAGATGAATAGTATGATCAAAGGAAACAAATTCCTTCTTAGGGATCAATTTATATTTCATTTTCATAAATGCAGGGAACCTGAGAATTATCTGAGTCAATGCTCTCTTCTAAAGGATAACCCCTAGAATAAGGAAGGGAATATGTCGAAATAAAATAGTGTAAGTTCTTATGTATTGGGATTCAAGTATAAAATTGTAGAAGTATTTTTATAAATGGTATTTGGGTTATAATAATCATGAAACATATAATAATTATGTTAAATTTAAAAACAATATATTATTAATTAACTTATGAATTACTGATACAATCACAATTTATGAGTTTATGGTTGGTCAATAGTTAAAAAATATTAAACAACCATTTTTAAATATATTATTTTTAAATATATAACATGAATAGGGATATTTTCTGAAAACATTTATTGGAATACAACCTATTGGTTTAGTATATGAAAGATTTATTTGAGGAAGGATTCCTTTATTTTTTTTGGAATTAATATTAAAGGTATTTGTAACATTTATGTTTAATATTATATTTCATGTTACAGTATTAATGGGTCATAATAATTTTTTAATTCTATTGGAATTAAATTAATATATTTTTAGAAATGGCCAACCCACATACTAGGTGAGAACACATTTCATCTGATGAAGTCCATGGGGGCTTGGACCCACAACTGAACGACAATAAGGGTTTAACACTTAACAATGGGCGATGTGATGTTCTAGTATAAATGTCATTATTTTAATTATTTTTTTGAATATATTTTAATTATGAACCAGTGGTGTTACTTATGGGGTTTTGAGTTTAATGTATTATATTGGATAATTTGAGCTAACCATAAATATTTTAGAAGATATTTAGAAAGAGGAGGAAGTACTTCTCACTATTTTATGGATTTTACAATACAATAAAAGTTAATTTGAATAATTTATGAATAATTTTTCATTTTGGATATTCATATCCTAGAGTAAGAGATGATGTGGAAATTGATCGATGTACAACCAACGGATGAAGTTCTGCTTATTAAATATAAATATGTAAATTAAGAACAATTTCTTATATTCCTATGTAATAGAATAATTCATAAAATTTTGTAATATGATCTTGAAAAAAATGAAATTTGATTAAATTTACATAAAATGAATTAAATAATCTTTCAAATAATCATAATTATATGGTTTTGAGGCCTTTAACTTTCAATTGACCATTCACTTTTTTCTGATCAATTATCTCTATCATAGTCTATAATTATTTACTATTTTATTCCTCTTTCATATGTGAGGTTACCACAAACATTCTCATACATGGAAACCTTGATATGTGTTATTCCAGATGAAATTCATAGTTCGATTTATCTCTTATAAATAAGTTTTTTTATTAAACTAGTTACGATGTTTATTTTTTGACAATGGTATTTTCAAATTGAAAACCATTGATTACAGTTTCATGTTTCAATTACGAAGATGAATTTTACTGAAGGTAGGGAGTATGTACCACCAAATTATTTTAAATGAGGAATGTTGGGTTTGATAGAATATATTTCACAAAACTCCATGCTTAGATGAGAATGTAAAACCCTGATACATTATGATTAATTTCTTTTTATATAAATTCAATCTCTCTAATAGCTCATGGAACATAGAACCACGAGTCCAAATGAACATTAATATAATATATTGTTATAAATAAGTCATTAATTTTTTTTGAATGTATAGTAATAAATAAATTTTGATAATTATGGTTATCTATTGATTAGAAAAAAATATAAATCATTTGAAAAGAATTTTTTTCTAGAAAATATTATAGTTCTAAAAGACGGTTTAGTCGTCCTTCTACACATAATGTAAAATTTGTGTTTACCACTTATAGAAAAATTATTAGATAAAATTAACCTTATTTCTGAAATAATAACATTTAAATTAGGTTAGAGTGAATTTTGGATATTTGTTTGGAATATTTCTTTTTTTTGATGAGTAGTAAAAAATAAGGATTTTTATTAAAAAATGCATTATATTTTAATTATTTACGAGGTTAAAACTCATTTAAAATTATTTTTAAAACAATTTTTGTTAAATTATATTATTATTTTACTAATATTTGTAATTTTAATAAATTTTATAATGATTTTTTATGTTAAAATATCCCAAAATTATGATAATTTTCTCTTTGGAAATCCGCCTTTTCAAAACATCTATTGGTATAATTTTAAATATTATTCTACCAGTAGTGTGAATTGAATTTGAAAAAATGGATTAAATATTCAGAATCATAATAATTATATCTTATTTTTTTACCATTATGAATAATAAATATAGTAAAAACTGTATTATTATAGTTAAGGTAAAAACTGATTTACCATGGGGTTAAACTAAAAAATAAGGATTAAAATGACCTACAAACTTGTAAAAAAAGGAGATATTTATACATTATAATCTATATTGTTCACCAATAATTTGTTTCTATGGATTTTGGAATGATAAAACGTGCTTGTAATTAATTATTTTCAAAAAATTCCATGTGTGTACTCTATCCCCTTATAAAAGGCCACCCACTCTCATCCACACAGTACACTTACAAATTAATTTTTTTCTTCCAATTCTTGACAAAATAACTTTTTTAATCCAATAAAAACATCATAGTGAATTATTATTTGAAAAAATTACCACATGGGAAGGATTTTGGTGCAAACATAAAGAAGTTGTTCGAATAAGAGGTAATGTTGTTAAAAGAGCATTTTTTTGTTTCATCTTCTTCATCCTTAAAATATATTATTATAACATGATTATACAATTAATTAATTATCTTATGTATAATTATATTTTATCATGTTAATGTTATGACCAATATCTATCTCTTATCCTATAAAATTGATAACTAATCCATGGATAATGTGTATTCTAGACAACTGCCTCATGAATCGTTTTAATTAATTTTACATCACCACATTTCAAGGCTTTGTATAATGATTGATTTAACACATTAATATGATATTAATTTTATTATTATAAATATAAAATTTTAATTTCAGATATACCTTCTTAATTTTAATTTTTGTTTTAAATATGATAAAGTCGGTCGGGTTTGTGGTGGACTACCCCCCCACACGAAGGGATGTGATTTTTTCACTAACAATTTATATAGAAGGTAAATAGGATAAATTTAGTTAATATATGCGATATATAAAAAATAATATTTATTATGAAAAAGTAATACATCACCCACTTCCTTACCCTTTAACCCATTAAGGTAATGATATCATCAGTCGTGTGTGTGTACAACCTATCATCCCCATGAAGCTATGTGATCCATTATGAATGTTAAAATTTAAATAATTATTATAAAAATGTATCTAATGATAAAAATATATTTTTATGATTAATTTCATTATAGGGATGATGGAACAATATAATATTCCCAATATTAAGAACATTCATGATAAAACTTGTATGACTAAACAAGAGAATTAACACCTGAAACAAAGAAAATAATTAAATATTATTAAAAATTAGTGGTAAAATGTTTTAACAAGAACATATTTGATTTTATAATTGTGAAAATGTTTATTTTATAAATTAATAATATGATTATATCCATTAAACAAGATGTTATTAAAATTTCAACTAAAAGGAATCATGGGTAAGGGAATTTGTCTAAATTTCCCTTAATATGGGCATATTGAAATGATATGCACTTAATTTCATTTATGTGGTTTTATAATTTCCATTTAACCTATAATTCATGTTATTTTATGTTCCAATTTGAATTATTTTAGGGAATTTGACTTAAAATTTACCAAGTGGTAATAAATTTCACAACTCAATTTCTTTTCATTGGGTAATATTAATTCTTCATTATATTTGATATTATAAGATTATGCATGTAATTAATTTAGAATGTATTATTCTTTATATCCACTTGTTTTATTTGTATTTAAATTTCATACACATAATCAATTCATTGGTTAATTATCACTACATCATTATGAACTTTATAAGGGTGTATTTCACAATCTCGTGTTAATCAGGATTATTTATTCTTGGATTTCCATTGAAGAAAATTATTTCATAATTGGATGATAAAACCCTATAATTTTATTAAACTATAGTTATTCACGATGTATTGAAATAGTATCATGTTATTCAGGGATTAAATTAATTATTACATATATGATAAATTCTATGGACATGGAGATATAGGTGGACCCAAATTATATATATTCCTTTGATGCATTGGTATTCCCATTAGAAGAATCAATTGAATGAACTTTGTTAAATTGGTTGTTGGTTTATACCTATGCATTAGTTTTAAAATTTATTGTTAAAAGTATTAAGAGTAGAGGTATAATGATTCCTGAGATCATTACATCCATTAATCAAGAAGTTATTTCATTAAGAATTCAATACTGTTTTTCCATGATATTTTTTGAGATGTTATTATATATTTATGTATTTCATTATCAGTTTTTTGATTAAATAGAATGTGTTTATATTTATTTAACTTCCCATGTTGATTATGAATTATCTAATCATGATAGTCATGTTATTCATAACATGTAATGTTTTATTTATTTATTTAACATACCATATTGATTATTCATTATCTTATAATGATATTCAAGTTATTGATTAAATGGATTGTGTGTTCAGTTATTTACATTTCAATATTGATTATGAATTATCTTATCATGAGAGACATGTTATTTATTAAATTGAATGTGTGTTCAATTATCCACCTTTCTATATTTGTTACACCTTATCTAATCATGATAATAATTTTATTGATTAAATGGCATATGTGTTTATTTATTTACATTAACTTGTTGATTGTGATAATTAATTCGTGATAGGTTCCTCTGTACTTAACTATTACTGAGAATTATACATCACCATTATTTTGTTTTATTTCTCAAGTATCTATATTATGTACTATGAATGAAAGGATATTCTAAATGGAATATTGATATTCTAAAAAAAATATTGAGTAATTTTTTATCCAACTGCAACATGGAAATTATGTATCTATCTAGTTTACCATGACTACTAATCTATTATTATTGTTGGGATGAAACAAATTTAATATTTAATAAATGTTATAAACTAGAAATTGGCTCTGGGTTTTTGGGGTTGGAGTCACTACATAAAGTACTACAAGGGATACACCTATTAATTCCTATATGGTTAATTCAACCAAATACATTCATGAGAACTCCCATATAAAATAGAATCCCCAATTAGGGTTGGAACAAAACATAGTTCTATGGTTTCATTATCAATCATATAAAGGAATTCTTATTTTGACTTAACATTATGATAATAGATTTTTTATTATGTATAAATCTATTATTTTATTCTTTAACATGTTTTGTTAATATTAAGTGGATTAACTAAATTTAATATCCATGTTTTGATAAAATGTTTTATGCCTAGCCCATGAGTTTTTATTTCATGTTTTCATATTTTTGTAGTTATTTATTTGATCACAAACATTCTTTGATAAAATAAATGACGCATAAGAAAAATATAACATTAATAAATAAATGAAATGGTCAGAAGATATACTAATTTTTTGATTTGTTGAGTAGAAAATTCATTAACATATTATCCTCTAGGAAAACACCTCATTCGGTCTTAACAAAAGTAACAACATCCATCTTATCCACCAATGTATTTCCCCAAGATGGGTTTTCCTCAATTCCATCTTGAACCACCTCCATATTGGTTCTACCCATTAATAAACTACATGAATCATAATATACTCATATTATTACATATTTTTTATTACTCAAATATATTTGAGGGGAAAAAAAGTACCAGTTCAGGTAATTTTCCAAAAACAACCGTGGACACATAGGTCCAACATAATAAAAGAAGGAAGGATCACATACATGTGATCATATTTAATATCATATTAAATAATTTCATACCCAAGTAATAAAATTAAATTAAATAATTTAAATACATACATAAGTCGGGATAAAGATCATAATTTGTAACACATATGCAACTACTACTCATTAAAAATTTCTAACTAGCATTTTTTCAATTTATTTATTGATAATAAAATAGATGAATAAATTAATTTCATTAATTATCTTGATAATTAAATAATTCATTTTATCTTATCCCATACATTATTCCGAGGGATCCCCTAAGCCATGATCTTAAATAAAATTAATAATATTTTTTTTATTTGACATTTATTAAAATAGTAAAGAACATTTTACTTAGAAGAAACATGGGTAGTACATATATAAACTAATTAGTATAGTCCTTTTTATATAAAATTAAATCACATGACATATTACTAACACAATGCGGTTGTAATTTCATGGTTCATACTGTCAAATTAATGAAACATAGAAAACATTAATGTTTTGCTTCCATATAATTTTTTTTTCACATTGAGTCTTTAGTATTCAATGACTATACATGGATTTTATTTTTGAATATTATTATGAATTAATTAATCATCTAATATAATATAAAACCTAATAACTTAATAGTACTATCAATTTAATAACCTAGAAAACCTTGTTTAATGAGTTTTAATGTAATAATTACTTAAATTTCATATTTTCACATAAATAGGTAAAGTAAAACACATTTGTAGGTTGGCCTCACAGTATGTAATTTAGTTCACTAGAATTATATATTACATGCCTAGGGAGACTATGTATTCTTCTTGTGGAAATTTATGAGGTACATAATGTGTATAAAGGATACACAACATGTACGTCATGTTATATTAATTCCAACCTATATGAATTGTGTATTAAATAGACACATTTTATTAATTATACAACACATCTTAACCTCCATGTTTTCCACAATAAAAACACACGGACTACAAGGTGTCTATTTTGAAAAAACAATGTCCTAACCTGGATAGTCGACACATAGTTCATATAATACATACAAAGTGCATTCATTAAAAAATTAACCAAATTCCACATTGGTTTTCTAGGTCCACAAATAAAGATACACATTTTATAAGGAGAGAGTTCACATTTTTTAACACTATGTTATCCAACTATAGTTTTTAGAACCTTTAGATATGTTTTCAATATTTGGTCTTTATTAATTATAAATGGATCAAGGTAACAGGATTTGGAAATGAAGATGTGGAAGAAAATATATTGATTATTTGTTATGAATTGATTAAAACAAGAAATGAAATATAAATTTTTTATATTTAATGATACAATTTTTTAGGAATAATTATAAATTTGAATTTGACTTATCTAATATAACATATAGGTTATGGGAATATGGAATATGATTTTTGTGGCTAGAAAAAACCAAAAAAATTATGATTCAATGAAAATTCCATGATGTAGATTATGTAAAAGACATGAAAAATGATTTTTTTGATGAAATATGAAAAGAACGCATGAACCAAGAGTTTATTTCATAATAAATTTATAATTAATTAGTTTTAGTGACTAAAACACATTGGTGTTGAGATCTTTCTTCAATGAAGATGTTGATCATCCAGAAATATTTTTCAATACCATCATTTCCATTGATGGATCTAAGTGTAGAATCTATCTATAATTGACCCACAAATGAAAATTTTATCTATACACAACACCAATGAATTGTAGAGTGCTAGAAAAATAGTTCAATCATCTTCCATTGTTCACCTTGTTCATTGTGATAATTTCTTAAGGCATGTTGAATCATTATTACAATCTATTTAATGAGAATATGAAGGAGGGGGTAGAATCACTTAGTCTTGAGTGAAGAATATATAGATCATCCTATGGTCTTGTGAGAGGGGGATATCTAGATTTCACTATGGGCAATGATTCTCCAATTAAATTAACACAATAAAAATAGACATAATAGTCTAATTTTAGTATTATGTGATAGGGTTAAATATTATTTAATTATATAATGTCCTTGAATAATATTTTAAACCATCAAATTACCCCATTCTATGTATTCAAAATAAAATTATTATTTTCTTATATAATGTTATAATTGGTGGAATGATAAATATTAATTTACCATTATGAAAATTAAAATTTATCATCATACCATGTTCTGGCTCACTTTTCATCTTCATAATTTAATAATTACTCTTATAAATAACTAATTAAATGTTTATTCATTTAATAAATCCATACATAAATAATCTATATCCATGTAATTGAATAAGAAATTTATGAATTAATATTTATTTAATTTTTTCTATTAAAAAATACCGAATATAATTATTCATTATAATTGATAATAATAATTATTATTCGAACAACTAAATCCAAATGGAATTTAATTTAGGTCAATAAAAACAATTAGTATCTGACCCTGTAGGATTATTACTCATTGGAATTTGACAGTCATGCCAAATATTCAAGATTACTGAATAACAATAGGTAAAGTATCCTAAGAGGAATAAGTTAATTACCATACCTCTAAAACCACATATGAATGCGTAATATGGAATATTATTTTTTTTTCCTTAATATATCATAAAGCTAGGTGCCTATTTATTGCATCAACCTTAATCCTGGATATATAATTCTTTGATTATATGAATTAAACATGTATATATCACCATGTCTATAGAATTTAATTCAATATTTCAATCCCAATCAAACAGATGAGTTATTAACTTCCATAATTGGAATGGAAAACAATTCATCAATATATTCATTAATAACATCTCAATCATTTCATAACCAATATAACCTACTTATTGTGAACATATAGAATCATGAGTTTCATCAATACATATATGTAAACAATTCCAAGTATAAATGATTAATATTATTAAAGTATAAGGACTGTCACACCTGCTCATAGATATGAATATTAGATGACACACAAACATGAAGAATTCTTATTGTAATGTGTTTTCTGATAAAATCTCATCTTGTATATCACTAAGTTTAAATGATATGAAGCCTCATCATATTATGAGAACAATCACCTGACAGTCTACAAAAAATGTTCCTTACTATTTTTTTTCATCTTGATCATATGGTGAAATATTTAAGAGATATTGTCATTGAATCTCAATGTTATCACCGTAGTGAGGAAATAATGTAACCTCTTTTGATATAATATATACCCAATAAAAGTATCATAATAAATTAACAACAAATAATGATAAATATAAGATATTATATATATTTCATATTTAATTAATCAAATATAACTACTAATCTAAAGTACTAACTAGTAATTTCTTGGGCATCAATTACATCACTAGTCTCCAATGATTGTGATCCTCTTGTTTACATTCTAAAATTATTATTAATAAGATGAAGGAATATTGAATAATTATAGTCTTAAACTACAAGTAAATAAAATATCTAAAGAATCCTTGATAAGTTAATGAATCTAATACTTCCCTCTATATATTTATTTGTGGTTATATTTAGTTTTTACCTACATTGTTCTCCTTAATATTTACCAAATCTATATAGAACTCTCCATGTAATTCTGGTTCATATTTATCAGTGTTTGATCACACTTTTCTACACGAATCTCTACTTTTTATAAACATAAAAAATTTATAAAATGATGATCATGTGTTGTGGTTTAATAGTGTAGACTACATTGTAACCATATTACTATAATTAATATTTTTATAACCTTACAAAAGCTCACAAACTTACATAAATCTTGTTTTAGTATCATTGTTTGATAGATACATAATATTAAGTCATAATACCTTTAAAAATAATCACTATATAATTATTGTATCTTATAATGATATTTACACATATGAGAAACACTTATTCTTCATAGGCAAGAATAAATATTCACACCACATCCATGTTTCTTGATCCCCAAGAAAACTACATTCATTTTCTACTAACATAACATTAATTATCCAACAATATATCCATGTACATGTTATTAATAAATATAAAAATAAATATCATCTAATATCATGAATTAATTATCTTAGTAAATAATTCATATCAATATTACAATGTGATCGTTATCTAAACAACACATATATTCATAGAATTATGTTTTTAGTGCTCAAAAACCCTCTATGAAATGATAAAAACTATATTAATTAATATAAATTGATATATTTTCAACTCACCCTTTGTGTCTTCAATTTATGAGTATTTTTAATCAATATAGTATAATCAATGCCCGCCATTGTATTTGTTGTGAACATGCAAACATAATTTATGATCTTCTCGAGGGATCAAACAACCAATGACTTTAGTTTCCCCTATAGGGAAACATCACTTACCATCCATTTTTTGCCTAAAAAAGTAAATATCATTCCACCTTTCTAAGGAGGCATACCATTTTAGTTTATATCTTTTTGAAAAAATTTATAAGAACAAAATATGTGATATAATGAAGAAACTCAACTTCAATTTTGTGGAGGATTCACTCTAAATGCATATCTCAAGTACTAGAAGGAATCATTCATTTAGGGTTTGATGATGATGTCATAATCATTATCCATCCCTAAAAGATATTCCAATTTAAGATATCTATATTAAAAAATCATCATGACGAAGTCTTAATTATACTAATTATATTTAAACTTTACTACTGAACTATATTCTCTAAAAAAATGATTGATATTGGATTGCTATAACTAATCTGCCATGGTTTTGAAACATCAATCCTCACATATTTAAGATATGAATTCATCCAAAACATTTTGGTTATTTCTAGTGATTCATAAATATACTCATGATGCGTTGTGTTTAAATAGATCAAATTTGTATTTTCAGGGTTCAAATAAATACATATTTTCATCATAAAAATGAACCTATGGAAGTTGATTTTTTATCTAAAAGGTTACATTTACAATCCACATTAAAAACCATAAATCTAAAATTAGCTACCTTTTTGATACCTCAATAAATAAAAAATATTCCATTTTATTTAGTATAATTACTATTTAAATATCATTAGATGAAATTATATGGTATTTCATTGTAATTTCTCACAATGAGTAACGATAAACACAATATCCATTCTTTTTTGATATCATGTAGAGTATGTTTATAGAAGTCCTTCATAATTATATTTCATATAAAATCCTTTCTTAATTATATAAGGATAATCTAGTCTCATGTGTAATCATATCATATACCTCTCTGAATTAATCAATTCCAAACATTTTCAAAAACTCCAATGCTTAATTATCTTGTGAGAGAAATATATAATATTTTTAATGTTATTGAAACTCAAAAAGAATTTCATCTAACAAATCATTGATACTATTTCTTTTTCATTTGGAAATTATAGTCCCCATATGTTTTTAATTAATTTAAACTAAAATTATATCATTGACTTAAAAAATTACAATGATTTTGTTTGATTGAAATCCATTGACATAGATATTTCTACCCACATTTAGTTTTTTGAAATTTATGCTCTTTTATATTTTTTGTTTACTTGAATACCATTATTGGGGAAAATTTGCAACCCCATTAAGATATTTATTTTTAGTACCCCCATTTTGAGGTATGTGGCCTTTGGTTATACATTTTTATGTGTTTAAAGTGCATGGGATGAGTTGGGAAGAGGTTGGGAGAGTTTGGAATGGTTTTGGATGAGTTCGGAGGATTTTCTTAGGGAGCACGATTAGTATAAACCATGCGGATGCTCCAAGAAACCATGTAGGGGGAGACAGTCAGCTTCGCACATCCTCCGCATGGTTTTCCAAACCGTGCGAGTCAACCGTGCAGACCCTTTCTCTCGAGGTAGTAGCATGCACAAGGTTAGCGCACGGTTTTCCGAACTGTGTGAGATAACAGTGCGACCACTTAAAAATAGGGTTTTAAAACCTTGGCTCACTCAGGTTTGCCTCATTCCCCTCAAAATTTTCTCCCACTCGAGCCTCACTTGGGATTTTGGGTTCTCAGGGGATGAGGGTGATCACCCACTCATTTTGGAAACATTTAGAAGAGGTTTCTTAACAGATTGAAGGTGGTTTCTCCCGGATAAGTCTCTTCTCTTGTTCTCCTTGTGTTTTCCTCTATATTTACATCCCTATCTTTATTGGGTTCTATATCTACACTTTTTGTGTGTAGATATAGGGTTGTGGTTTCCTTGGATGATGTTTTTAAGGCTTGTGAATGTTAGGGAAGTGAATCTAGATAGGTTTTGTTGGTGCGTTAACCGGATTTGAGGTGCGGTTGCTTGTGAGTCGATTTATCAGGAACCCTAAAGATAGGTGACTTCTCCCTCGACTCCACTTGGTTAGAGCTAGTTGTTTATGGTTACAATTAATTTTTTTGGCTTGAAATTAACTGTGTTTTGATGTGAAAAGTTGGTTGAAAATCCATTTTGGAATTTTTGGGAAAAGGGGGTTTTATGGTGAAATGCTTTTGTTGTGGATTTCAAAATGGATATTTTAAAATGGGATGCTATGGTGGATTTGTGAAAATGATTTATGGAAAAGTGTTTTCAATTGAAAGTTTGTTTCATTTAAATGTGTGTTTGCATGGAAAATTATTTTTCAATAAATGTTTGATTTATTGAAGTGGATTGATATGCAATGGAATTGGTTGATTTCATGTTTTTGTGACATTGGTGGGTGATATGCTTAGTTTGTTTTGATTGTAATGTTGTGTAGAAGTGGTGAGAAGTAACACTATAAAAAGGGGATGGATAGTGGATGGTAGGGCCACCATCAAAGTATAAGTGGACGGGAAGAGACACAAGTTGTGAATGGGTGAATGGGTTGGACGGAAGCTCCACAGTTTGTTTTTTTTGGTTGTTTCTTGTGCATTTCTTTTCAAGTTGGAAATTATTGTACTAGTGTGTAAATGAAAAAATGCCTTGTGTCATGTTTGTTTGGTTTTCCCTTGGTTGCTTGGTTTGGGTGTGATGTCTTGGTAAGGGCGTGTTTGGCTTATGGAAATGGTTGCACTTGTGATTTATTTTCTATGAGCTGTTTTATATAAACGTGCTAATGGTTTTATCCTAGTGGCACATATAGGGAAGTCATTTGGGGAAAACCTACTAAGTTTTAGTACTCACCCCCTTCATTGGCACTTTGGTGTCTTTGTAGATGTTGTGTACTAGGACGTGGGAAAAGGTAAGGCATCTCCCTTCTTTAGTGGTGCATTGTGATGTCTTGGTGGATCATGGAGCTTGGAGCTTGGTGTGGAGTTGTGGTAGTGTCATGGATTGTAGTGTTTGTCGTTTAGTTTCCGCTTGTACTCTGATGTGGGGTAGACATGTCTTGTTGTATTATTTTTGGGTTGTATTGTGGTACAATTTGGTTGTCTTTTGGGAATGAATTCTTGAATGTTTTATTGACACACATCATATAGTGGTGGTTAATAGATGGTTTGGTTGGTTTTGTCTTAAGGGAAAATCATTCCCCAATTTGATCTTGAATCCCTCAACATTTATTTTCAGCCTTTGGTGTCTTGGGAACGTCACTTAAGGCCAAGTATCCCTCACCACCTCCTCAAGACAATGAGGTAGGGGCGAGGTGTTACAAGTGGTATCAGTTTGTTTGGTCCTTAGCTTTCAAGTGAGACCAGTTGTTCGGTAACTTTAGTGCCTTGGTTTTGGAGTTTACATTCGTTGTGGTATATTCCTTGAGTTGGGATGGTAGCAAGGTGTAGGAGTGTTGGAAATTGGAATGTATAGTATAAAATTATGTAGCTAACCCTCTTATGCTGAACTTCAAGTTATCAGGGAGTTGGGTATATAAGTGTTTTGGAGACACTTATAGAAATTAAAAATCTCATTGTCGTGGGTGTATCCAATGAGATGTGCATGAGATATAAGGTTTAAATGACTTCTCTCTAGGATGAATATTTCATTGGGGTAGAATGATTTATGGTGTGATACAAATGTGTGAAATTGTAATGTCAATAAATTGGTATTTTGAAAATGGTTTGGTTTTCAAAATGGTAAAACATGAAAAAATGTGAACTTTTTGAAAGCCTTGTGCGATAGTGTTTTGTAATGTGATTTTAAATGGGATTTCATGATGTCTATGGAAGTGAGACTCATGGTTTTTTGTTTTATTTTTATAGGAATGGCACCGGGTAGATGTCGTAGAGACCAACTGGAAGTGGACGATGAGAACATGGTTGCACCTGAGCCTCTGGTGAACCAGCAGCCAGTGTAAAGTATAGTGCAAGATTTCCAAGCTATGGAAAGTGGAAACAAAGAGGATGAACCAAGTCATGTGGATCATGCTATTCAGTTTCGAAATCAAAATCCACCCATCTTCAGGGGTGATTCAGAGTTGGAGAGGGCAGAAGAATGGTTGAATAGAATGAACAAGATCTTCGAGTTCTTAGGAACACTGGTAGAGTTGAAATTAAAGTTAGACATGTATATGTTGAAAGATCTTGCCCTTCAGTGGTGGGAGTTGGTAGTCCAGGCAGGGATGGACCAGGGCATGACATGGGAAGGCTTTGAAGAATTGTTTAATAACAATTTCTACCCACATACGTTCTGAATTCATCATACGACTGATTTATTCAGTTTGAAGTGACAAATTATGTTTGTGACGGAGTATGCAGCTAAGTTTATGAACTTAGTGAGGTTTTTACCAGAGGTGGCAGGTAGCACGTCGTTAAAGGCAAGGATATTTGAAGTGGGATTAAGGCAAGAAATCCATTCAAAGATAAAAGTACTGTGTATAGATGATTACACAGAGATGGTGAATAGAGACTCGATGGCTGAGCGAGATTTGTTGGGAGCTTTAGACGAAGGAAGCATGGTGGTACCCATGGGGAATAATGGGAACTCTAACACTGGGTTCAAGCGAAGGAGGGAAACTTATTCCCAGGGCGGGAATATTGCGTATAATCTGACGGTAGGATCAGGGAATCTTCCTCCGAAGCCCCAGCGCAAGCCGATATGTTTTCAGTGTGGTTCTACGAACCACATCAAGCGGGATTGTATGACACAACCTCGAGAATGTAATAATTGTAAGTAGATGGGGAATCTGCATCATTATTGTCGAAATTCTCCAAGTTCGGGTGTGCGTGACACTCCTCAAGGATCACAGACGTTGTATGCTTCGACAGGATGGGGACTACAACACACCCCTCATCAGTAGAGTAAAGTGGTTCATGGTGATTCTTTGAATACCATGATGCCTCAGCAAAGCAATAAAGAGCAGATTGTGGCAACAAAGGCCTTGTTCGGAACTGAGCAGGTTGTGGTGGATGAACAGTCATGACCATCCATGGTGCGAGGTAATATTCTTTTAAATTCTACCTTAAGTGTTGTTTGATATGGGTGCTTCAAACTCTTTTATTGCTGCACATACGGTTGAGTTGCTGGGTTTAAGGGTAGAAATGATGCCTTTGGTTTTGAAACTTCAAACCCCACAAGGTCGAAGAGAGTGTCAAGCCTTCTTGTGTAGAGCATGTAGTATTGTTGTGGGCAAGGATGAGATAACCTGGAATTTCTCAGTGATTGAGATAGATGGGTATGATTTAATCCTGTGAATGGATTGGCTGGTGGATTTTAAGGCCCACATTGATTGTAATGCACAGACAGTGGCTTTTACAACACACGATGGTGTTAGAAATATCTTTAGAAGAGAGAGGCATGCAAGGAAGTGTGCAACGAGTTTTTTTGCACGAGCAATGGGCACGTTATCGTATTAGTTGGCGGTGTTGTCATTGGAATCGATAGACGGTGTTGAGCAGAGTGTTCTTCCAATACTGGTGGATCGGTTCATGGATGGTTTTTCTGAAGAATTATCTTGGTTACCTCCTATAAGAGAAGTGGAGTTTACGATTGATCTGCTTTTGGGGACCAGTCCTATATCACTTCCATCTTATCGAATGGAACCGACTGATTTGTAGGAATTTAAAGTCCAGTTAGAAGAGTTAGAAAACAAAGGGTTTATCCAGCCTAGCACGTTCCCATGGGCAGCGCCGGTGTTGTTTGTAAAACAGGAAGATGGAACTTTGAGGTTCTGTGTTAATTATCATAGACATAACCAAGTTATGATAAAGAATAGATATCCACTTCCACGAATTGATGATTTGTTTGACCTATTGAGGGGAGCCCAGTGGTTCTCCAAGATTGATCTAAGATCAGGATATCATGAATTGTGTGTGAGGAAGGATAATATTCCAAAAACAGCTCTCATAAGTAGATATGGCCATTATGAATATGTGGTTATGTGCTTTGGTCTAATGAATGTGCTGTCAGTGTTCATGGAATTGATGAATTGGATATTTTAGAGATATCTAGATTCATTTGTGGTGGTGTTTGTAGACGATATTTTGGTGTATTCAAAGGTAAGGGAGTAGCATGAGCAGCACTTGGAGACAAAGATGGGAATCTTGAGGGATCATCGTTTGTATTCCAAATTATCAAAGTGTGACTTTTGGATACAGGAATTTCCTTTTCTTGGCCATGTGATTTCTAAAAGAAGTGTTTCAGTGGATCCAGAAAAGATAGAGGCTGTTATCTCGTGGAAACCACCAAAGAATGTGTTTGAGGTATGGAGTTTCCTCGGTCTAGCTGGGTATTATCATTGTTTCATTCATGATTTTTCACATTTCGCTTCACCGATGACATCCTTGACAAGAAATAATGTTCCATTCCAGTGGAATGAACATTTTCAGCAGTGTTTCGAACAGCTAAAGGGTCGCCTTACATCAGCACCAATCTTGGTTTTTCCAGAACCGGGAAAAATTTACGTGGTGTATTGTGATGTATTGGGATCAGGGTTGGGGTGCATTCTCATGCAATGGAATCATGTGGTTGCATATGGATCACGACTGTTGAGGGTGCATGAGAAGAACTACCCAACTCATGATCTGTAATTGGCAGTAGTGGTCCATGCTTTGATAGTGTGGCGTAATTATCTCTTCGGTGAGAAATTCATGGTATATATAGATCATAAGAGCTTGAAACACATTTTATCACAAAGGGATTTGAATTTCAGGCAAAGGAGATGCAAGAAATATATCCATATGTTTGATTTTGACTTAATGTACACACCAGGTAAGGGAAATTTGGTGGCAGATGCATTTAGTAGAAAATCATATGCTCAGATGGTTGAACATGCATCAGACCAGTGGCAGTTGATGTCAGTTATAGCTGACATGTGGTTGGTATGTAAAGACTAGTGTGATAGAGGGGTATTCTTTTTGGTTTTTTTTGATTCCGGACTTGGTTGGCCTAGTTAAAGAGGCATAAATATCTGGTTCTGAGTGTGTGACCATGAGGTCAAAACTCAATGGTGGGGAGACCATTGAGGGTTGGAAACTGAATGGAGTTCCAGTTTTGTGTTTTTGGAATTGGATGGTTGTACCGGTTTTTTTTTCAGGAGGATCTTATCATGGAATATCATCATTCCAGGTGATCTGTTCATCCTGGAATTAGGAAAATGTATAAAGCATTGAAAGCGTAGTTTTGGTGGGCTGGTATGAAAAGGAGAGCTGTTGAGTTTTTTTCGAGATGCTTGAATTGTCAGCAGGTCAAGGCAGAGCATCAGAGGCCAGCAAGAATGCTGCGGTCTTTACCAATCCCTATTTGGAAGTGGGAGCAAATAGCGATGGATTTTGTCACAGGTCTCCCAAGAATGGCAAGAATTCACGATGCCATTTGGGTGATAGTGGATCGACTAACGAAGTCATCCCATTTAATTTCGATTCATGAATCTCATATAGGGGAGTATCTGTCCAAAATCTATATCCAGGAGGTGGTAAATAGGCATGGCATTCCAGTTTTGATTATATCAAATAGAGATCTGAGGTTTACATCTCGTTTCTGGAAATACTTACAACAAGACCTTATAACTATGTTGACGATGAGCACGACGTATCACCCTCAGATATATGGTCAATCCAAGAGGACGATACCGACTTTGGAGGATATGTTGCAGGCTTGTGTCATGGATTTTGGTGGCTCGTGGGAGGATCAATTGTCGTTGGTTGAGTTCTTGTACAATAACAGTTATCATGGATCCATACATATGGATCCGTTTGAAGAGTTGTATGGGCGGCCATGTCGTTCTCCACTTTTCTAGGTGGAAACGGGTGAGACCTCGATGGTTGGACCGGGCCTTGTCCAGGAGACTACAGAGAAGATCAAGTTGATAAAGAAGAGAATGAATACAGCTCAGATTCGTCAGAAATAGTATGCAGATCATCGTCGACGGCCGTTTTCGTTCGAGGTGAGTGATCATGTTTTCTTGAGGATCTCTCCTAGGATGGGACATCGTCAGTTTGGGAAGCAGGGAAAGTTATCTCTAAGGTATATTGGGCCTTTTGAGATTCTTGAATGGGTTGGTGAGGTGGATTATCGTTTGGATTTTCCACCTAGGTTTAGTGAGGTGTACAATGTGTTTCATGTGTCATAGTTGAAAAAGTATCATCCGGATCGTGACCATGTGATTCGATGAGATCATGTTGAACTAGTACCGGATGCTTCATTGGTGTACGTGCTAGTGCGGGTTGTGCATAAGCAAGAGAAAGTCTTGCGTGGTAAAATCATAGGTTTATTTCATGTTTTGTGGATGCATGGTCAGATTCAAGTGGAGACTTGGGAGTGGGAGAAAGAGATGGTGGAGTATTGGCCCGAGGTCTTTCAGCAAAGGGCAGGTTCACTACTTTCCGAGGACGAAAAGTCCAATGGTAGAGAAAATGTAGTACCCCCAGTTTGAGTTATGTGGCCTTTGGTTATGCATTTTTATGTGTTTAAAGTGCATGGGATGAGTTGGGAAGAGGTTGGGAGAGTTTAGAATGGGTTTGGATGAGTTTGGAGGCATTTATTAGGGATCACAGTTTGAGCACGGTTAGTAGAAACCATACAGATGCTCTAGGAAACTGTGTAGGGGGATATAGTAGGCTTCACATGTCTTGTGCATGGTTTACCAAACCGTGTGAGGCAACCGTGTAGACCCTTGCTCTCGAGGCAATAGTGTGTGCACGGTTAGCGCATGGTTTTCCAAACCGTGTGGGATAACCATACGACCACTTAAAAATAGGGTTTTAAAACCCAGGCTCACTTAGGCTTGCCTCATTCCTCTCCAAATTTTCTCCCACTCGAGCCTCACTCGGGATTTCGGGTTCTCAGGGGTTGAGGGTGATCTCCCACTCGTTTTGGAAGTATTTTGAAGAGGTTTCTTGGCAGATTGAAGGTGGTTTCTCATAGGTAAGTCTCTTCTCTTGATCTCCTTGTGATTTCCTCTAGATCTACATCTCTATTTATCTGGGTTTCTATATCTACACTTGTTTTGTATAAATATAGGGTTATGGTTGCCTTGGATGATGTTTTTAAGGCTTGTGAATGTTAGGGAAGGGGATCTAGAGAGGTTTTTGTGGTGCGTTCGCCGGATTTGAGGTGTAGTTGCTTGTGGGTGATTTCTCAGGACCCCTAAAGGTAGGTGGATTCTCTCTCAAATCCACTTGGTTAGAGCTAGTGGTTTTTGGTTACAATTAATTTGGTTGGTTTGAAATTAACTGTGTTTTTATGTGCAAAATTGGTTGGAAATCTATTTGGGTATTTTTGGGAAAAAGGGGGTTTTATGGTGAAATGATTTTGTTATGGATTTTAAAATGGGATTCTATGGTGTATTTGTGAAAATGATTTATGGAAACGTGTTTTCAATAAAGAGGTTGTTTTATTGAAATGTGGTTTGGCATGGAAAATGATTTTTCAATAAATGGGTGATTTATTGAAGTGGATTGATTCGCAATGAAATTGGTTGATTGCATGTTTTTGTGACCTTGGTGGGTGATATGCTTGGTTTGGTTTGATTGGAATGTTGTGTGGAAGTGGCGAGAAGTACCACTATAAAAAGGGGTTGGATAGTGGACGAAAGGGACACCATCAAAGGATAAGTGGATGGGAAGAGCCACTAGTTGTGAATGGGTGATCAGGTTGGATAGAAGTTCCACCGTTTGGTTGTTTTGGTTGTTTGTTGTGCATTGCTTTGCAAGTTGGAAATTGTTGTGCTAGAGTGTAATTGATGAAATGGATTGTGGAATGTTTGTTTGTTTTTCCCTTGGTTTCTTGGTTTGGGTGTGACGGCTTGGTAAGGGCGTTTTTGGCTTATGGAAATGGATTCACTTGTGATTTATTTTATATGAACTATTTTATATAAATGTGATAATGGTTTTGTCCTAGTGGCGTGTGTAGGGAAGTCATTTGGAGAAAACCTATTGAGTTTTAGTACTCACCCCCTGCTTTGGCACATTGGTGTCTTTGCAGATGTTTTGTGCCATGACATGAGAAAAGTTAAGTCATATCCCTCCTTTATTGGTGCGTTGTGATGTCTTGGTGGAGCTTGGAGCTTGGTGTGGAGCTGTAGTGGTGTCATGGATCGTCGTGTTTTTTGTTTGGTTTTCACTTGTACTCTGATGTGGGGTAGACATGTCTGGTTGTGTTGTTTTTGGGTAGTATTGTGGTGCAATTTGGTTGTCTTTATGGAATTCATGCTTGAATGTTTTATTGACACACATCATATAGTGGTGGTTAATATATGGTTTGGTTGGTTTTGGCTTAAGGGAAAATCGTTCCCCAATTTTATATTGAAGCCCTCGACATTTATTTCCATCCTTTGGCATCTTGGGAACATCACTTAAGGTCAAGTTTCCCTCACCACCTCCTCAAGCCAAATAGGTAGGGGCAGGGTGTTACATTCTTCTTCTTGGAAACTCAAGAACCATCACCATCAAGGATAAAACCATTTATTTGTTCAATGTAATCCTCATCCTCAATTTCAACTTCCATTAAAGAATGAATTTACATCCATTTGGAATATTTTATATTTACTTTGAGCACATATCACAATAAATACCCACTTTTCCCCATCATATTTTTGTAATTTGGGAATTTTAATAACTTTGAAGTTCCATTGTTATGAATTTTATTTAGCACTTATTACATTGTTGTGATCAAATACTCATATTTAAATAATTCATGAAAACTATTCATTTAAACAAATTAACGAAACCCTGGAAGATTAGAATTTCATAGATATGGTTTTTTAAACTGTGGATTTAACTAAAAAGATTTTTTAGACACCAAATTGATTATAAATATTATAATACAAGTTCTACTATTCTTTGGGACTTCAACATCACTATAAATTTAGAATAAAAAGGATACTCTTAAAAATATATCACATCATACAACTATATACCAAGTTATCAGTAAATTTTAATTTTTTATTCATTAATCTCCTCAATAATGAGAAAAAATGTTTTAAAATATTGATTTTACAAAATGAAGTAATAAAAATTATTAATTATTATCTTTAAAATAATGTTTTGAAATTTATATCTACTTCCAACATGTGTTAATCTTATAAATATACCATATTTAGATGCCTCATTAAATTTTCTAAAATGTCTTCCATTAATATTGATATAGAAAGGGCCACCATATAATTTCAAACTATTCATTTTGGGACATATAAAAAACTATATCTCATAATAGATATTTGCAATATTCAATCATAAAGGTGATAATATTGATATGTTTACTGTTGTTTTTCTGGATGTCTCTAAAAGAACATTTGAATGACATGAACTACTACCATGGTTCTCCCCATATATACCAGAAATAAAATTATTTCCTTTAATTATTCAATTTTATTGGTCTATTTATGGATAAAAATATTCATTCAATATCGTATGCTTATCAATATATCATTTAAAAGTTTTTTTGGTAATTAGATTCCTTTTTGGATTAAAATATTTCGAAATAAAGTTCAAAATGATTTCAACACACCTTTGAAAGGGAACAACCCTATAATTATCTTATGATTTTTTAATATAATATATACATAGGTTTGAATGTCCCAGAACTCTCTGGTAAACTCCAATGCTAAAATCTAGTGTTTGAGGTGTTTTGGGAGGTCAAAGTGACTTATCCCAATCACTTTTCCAAATTTCTAGTTCTATAAATAGCATTTCCAGTTTTTTTAATAGTTCCATCAGTGTGTATTTTTGGGAATAGTGCCATTAGTGATTCATTTTTGTGAAAAGTTCCATTAGTGAGTCATTTTGTGAATAGTTCTATCAGTGAATCATTTTGTGAACAGTTCCATCGGTGTGACATTTTTTGAACAGTGCCATCGGTGAGTCATTTTTTGAAAAGTACCATCGGTGAGTCATTTTGTGAACATAGCCATCAGTGATTAATTTTATGAATATCGCCATCAGTGATTCATTTGGTGAGAAATGACATCAATGAGTTATTTTGTGAATAGTACCATTGGTGAGTCATTTTTTTAAACAGTGCAATCAATGAGTCATTTTGTGTATAGTGCCATCAATGAGTCATTTTGTGAACAGTTCCATCAGTGAGTCATATTTTGAACACTGCCATCAATGATTCTTTTTCTGAACAGTTCCATTAGTGAGTAATTTGGTGAATAATTCCATCGGTGAGTCCTTTATTTGAACATTTTCATCAGTGAGTCATTCTATGAACAACATTTCCAACATCTATAGGTGCACTGTGTTTCTAGATTCCTCCAGTTTCACCCACTTGACTTGTTCTATGATGTAAAATGAATTCAAGGATTTATTTTAGGGGATTTAAGGCCAATTAAAATCCCATAACTCCGATATTAATTTTCCTAAGGCTAAAGATGCCTTTACTTGTTCAAACCGCATGGTCTAATACAATTCTCTTTTAATGGAGAATATGGCATATCTTAAACCACTGCTTCATAAATCTTCTAAAGGGATGAGATATCTTCCTCCCTTGTTCTAAGTTCTTGTTACTTAGTGTGATATGCTCAAGCATTTCCTTATTCCCATAGTATTGGTGTGATCTAACCTTAATCATTTGATCATTTCCCCATGATGTTTATTCCAACTGTATACACACCCCCTGTTTTGGTGCAAACAGCAAGTATCGATCTGTCATTAATAAGAGGTTTGATCTACATTTGTTTATGTGTTTTCATCTATCATTTCCCCCCATTTTTTCCTTGCTATGTTTTGGAATGTGATTTCCATGCTTCTAATGGAGTTTTCTTGGGTGTCTCTTAGTGTGGTTGTGCTGCAACATCCTTGGGTTGATACAGTTGTCACGATGGTGGAGATCATAATCCATTGTGTGGATCTTTCTTGTATAAAGAATGTAAATAACCTTTTGAGGAAGGGGATTTTTTTTCTATCCTTTTACATTCATTCATAGAGTTTTCATTATTTATCCACTAGACCACAATGGAATTGAAATAAAAAATATTTTAACTGGATCAATCAATTTATTTCGATCATATGTTATTGTCTATTGTTTTTATATATAGTTTGATATCAATTATTTCCTTGTTTAGAATTTCATTCTTGATGGAAATTGGTAAAGAATGTAAACTGGGATAAATTTTAATTATTTTTCAAAGATAAAGAGGCATGTAAATGAATCTGGTTGTTGTTTTTGTAATTTGATGTTAATCAAATTGATGCAGTAAGCATGTTTAATTATTTGTGATAGCTTACTGTTTAGGTTGCCCATCGTTGGAACCTAGAAATTATAAATCAGTTTTTTGAATATGGATTTGAAAACTGATTTTTTGTTAAAATATAATTCATCATAGGGTTTTGAGTTTCCCTCTTTCTTATAAATTCCAAGAGCCTTATGCTTTGAGCTGTGAGAGCTCATTGTGTTTGAAGGTTGGATGCCTTGTTTAATGGATAAGAGCCTAATTGAAATGATGTTTCTTTCTTCACTGCTTGTGATGTGATGTGATCATCAATGGCTGTTGTGATATGTGGGGGTAGGGAGGGCCATTTTTTGTGGCCACAATCAACACCTAGAGTGGTGAGATACATCATTTTATGCATGTGGGTGTCAGGGAGGACACTAGAGACGATGAAACAGTTTGGGTGTGAGTCTTTGTATGCTTTCTGAATCTTATTGGTTATTTTTCTACATTACTTTCCCCACTCCTCAAGGAATCTGGTCTTTCATACCCTCCTTCCAAAATGAGAAAATATGCATGGGGTATTCCATGCTCTTTCTGTGTTTAGATTCTCAAGGGAGGATGGGTCTATACTGTTTCTATAGGTGGAAAAGACTAGATGGGTAGTTCAACTACCTACCATATTGAGCCCCCTTGATTTTAGTAGCTTAAAATGTTTTTCTAAAATGCTTGAGAATATGGGAAAGTAATAATACTATTAATAAATAATTGAATAAATGATTTTAACCCATGGGGTTTGAGCTTGCTGGGATGTAATGCTGAGGAAATATTTCTAAGATGCTATGGACTTAGTTTGGTGAGGCCTAGAGGGCATGAAACTTTGGTGTGATGCTAATGAAATATAATTTGTAATTGTTAATGGTTAATTAATATTTAAACAATTAATTAACATAAAGTAAAACTGATAACAATATATTGAATTAATGTAATAAAATTCTTTAAATGCTTGTGTGCTTATAGGATACCTAGTCTTAGAAGTGACAGTCCGGAGTCTGAGAGACGTTAGCTGCAGTTGATCCTAAGACTAGGTTATTCCCATTGTGGGGTTGTGAGCTATGGTATATTCTGTAATTTTTGTGTTTCTATATGATATACCTCCCTTTTATTTTGGAAATCTAACACCCTAGGGATTCTGAGCCCTGTCAATGTTTTCCCCAACATTCCAGTCGGAGGATGGATGAATGACTTCCCCCTCTAGCCCCGCTCTCTTCTCTTGGTAGTTACTTATGATGGAAGGAATAGCAGTTAGTTTTCCCCATATATGTGTGTAGTGGGCTGTAATGGCTTGTGGTTTTTAACACACATATAATCTGGATATAGTTTCTTATGTACAACTATAGGTGCAACATGTATAGGATGTGATGGCTTGGGGAACCATACTCAGTGTATGGGCTATAATTTCTTGAGGTTTAATACTCGACGTATGATACAAATTATGAGAGCTATGGTGGATCTCAGAAACTAACTAGTTACTTTGGTTACATGGACATGGTGGTTGTGCTGTATGAGGTGAATGTTGTGGTGCTTTGCCCAAGTGTCTGTTGAAAATCCTTGTAGAGATAGATGGATTAGGACGTGTGAAATTGGGGAAAAGCAACAAACCAATGGGAATATTGTAGTGGGGTACCCTTGATATTATTTATTTTACTATATACTCTTATATGTGATACTTGGTGGGAGTAGCCATGGTGAGTTTTGGAACATAGTATACCTGTTTAGGTGACGAGTTAGTTTCACTTATTGTTCACTGTGCTTTAACATGTTTTTTTACTATTACATGAGAGGATTCAGAGAGGATCCTACAAAGTATACTGTTATACTCAACTTATGTATATATAAACAATTTTTTCACGTCACTTAGAGAAGGTTTTAGATCAGTATTGTTACTACTAGTTGGGGTTGTAGGAGCTGTTTGGGCATCATGGTTACTGTTGTTTTTACTTTTCTTTGTTACTTGTAGTTTTCCCTTTTAGTTGTAGTAGTTCATACATTACATTACATATGTCTGCTTGGGATTTATTTTATACTGTTGTCTGAGTTGTAGTTGGTTATTGTCTTTATTATCTCTATTTTTCATGTGTTATCTTATAGGGAAATTCTACCCATTTATGTGTTTACTATAACATTAATGCTAGTCACCAACCAGGGACCTACTGAAGGTGGGACTCGGGGGGTCAATATCTCCCTTCTCACATTGCCAGCCAAAGTGGGTACACCTTGTGAGGAGGGGGTCGTGACAGAGTGGTATAAAAGGTAGGTTGAGGGATAAGATGGAGTTTGGTGTTAGGAACAGGTGAGGTTGGACGGGTTGGTAGGGAAACAGGGTAAGTCAAGTTTAGAATGTGATGTAAACTTTGGAGACCAATTAAGACATAGGAATTTAGGCCCCCCTGTGATATGATACACAGAACTTTATGTTTTCAGTGGATACTAAACGAGGTCATACTAGTTACAGGGTAGAGACCTAGGAAAGGATAATGCATAATTATTCTTTGTGCTTATGTTTGAATGGGTAAACCTTGGGATATGTTAAACATAAATAAAAGAAAAAAATTAATTAATTAATGTCAGGTTTTCCATATTCCAGGTTTAGGAGCTCTAACTGTTTGTTATTTTACAGGTATGGATCTGGGTTAATGTTCTCATCAGGTTCATGCAGAAGATATCCAGCAGGCTGTGCCAGCAGATCGACGTTGGGCATAGGTTGACAATGACAACACTTGGAGGAGGACACTCTATGAGTTTTAGTTCCTGAGTCTAAAAAAAGTACAAGGGATCCATTTCAAATAAAGTCACAGAAGACTGGTTGGAGGAGGTTGAGATAGACTTCAATTTGATCCATGCATGGAAAGAGCAGTAGGTGTCTTTGGTTTTGACGATGTTGCGTGGAGTAGTGAGGAAGTGGTGGTTCTTGTTCCTCAGAGATCATGAGGAGTTAGTGATCTCATGGGAGGTGTTTTGAGACAATTTTAGAGTCAAGTTTCTTTCTTCAACCCAGAAGGCTTCTACTCTCCAGGAAATTCATACCATTCAAAAGGGGTAATATAGTGTGATAGAGTTTGGATCCATTTTAAGAACCTTTTACGATATTTTTTAGACCTATTTCTAGATGATGAGGCTAGGGAGAGGCATTTCAAGGAGGATTTGCATCCATAGATCCAGTTCCTGGTCACCCCATCTATGCTAAAGACATATTGTGAGGTGTTAGTGAGGGAAGAAATTATTGAGAGGACATTGATCAGAACTGGATCTGCATGAGAGGGGAGTCATCATGATTCCTCATGAAGAAGAGCTGTGGTCTGTGATTCCCAGTTTTTAGGGAAGAAGAGTTTTTGTTCAGTTGGGGGTAGGTCCCAGCCCTCAGCATTTCGTTTCTCTGGGGGTCGTGGCTCTCAAGAAAACTCCAAGGGATAATGCTCTTGTTTTTCTTGTGGAGGAAAAATTCACTAGGAGTGAGAGTTCCCAACCACTCAGAGCAGTCATCATGGACCCGATGTTCCTCTCCATGTTCATCTGTTGAGGCAGTTCCTTCTGAGGCAGAAGTAGCAGGTTGCACTAGAATAATATTATCTGAGAGAGGATGGGTCATGGAGAGGACATCACCGTGATGCTCCCCATCCTTAGAGAGTAGAGCGTGTCTGTGGTTGTGGTCATCATCAGGGTCATATATTTCATAGAGGATGTTATAGTCAGGTTAATGCTTTATAATTGCTAGTTCCAAGAAATCCAGACATCATTTGAGGTACCCATTTCTTGTTTTATACTTGGGTGTATGTCTTGTTTCATTTAGAAGGGACACACTACTTCATATAACCTTCCCTTTTACAGGATTTTTGAATTGAATTATAGAGTCTTCCAGTGCCCTCGGTGTTGACTACGACAGTTGGAGGTTGAGCTAACTTGTTTGAAGTATGTAACGAATATGAGCTTGTGATGGGGAAGAACCACTCTTGGGGAGATTTCCTATGTTTATAGATACAAACATATGATGTCATCCTTTGTATGGATTGGTTGTATTCGATGTAGGCTATTGTGGATTTCTTCAGGATGAAGGAGGTGTTCTTTGATGCTAATAGAGAGCCATCAATGTTTGTTGTCGAGCGAGACCCTCATATGGGTCATAGGAGTGTTTATTCCTTATCATTCTTGATGGATGAGATGATGTTGAGTTCCTTGAAGGTTCAGCAATTGGAATTTCCCGGGGTTGTAGAAGAATATCCAGATTTCTTTCCAAAAGAGGATGTAGCATTAACCCCTTGACGAGAGATCGAATTTGGTATTGAGCTATAATGAGGAGCGTCTCTTATCTCTATATATCCATATATAATGACCCCTTTTGAGTTACGAGATCTGTATATATAGCCTGATATTCTATTATAATGCAGTATTGTTTGACTCAGTGTGTCTCCATGGGGTACACTAGTTTTGTTTGTGAAAAAGATGATGGTAGTTTGCAGTTGTGTATCGATTATCGTCACTTAAACAATGTGATAGTGAATAGTCTCTATCCCCTTCTACATATTAATGATTTATTCCATCAACTAAAGGGTTCAAGTTGGTTCTCAAAGACCAATTTGTGGTCAGGATATCATCATATGTGTGTGAAGGATGTAGGATATCCTGAAGACTACATTATATTATGGTCAGGGGAATTATGAGTTCGTTGTAATGTCGTTCGGTTTGGCGAATGCTCCAGGTATGTTCATGGGATTGATGAATGATGTGTTCCATGAGTTCCTGGATAAGTTCATGGTGGTTTTCATCGACGAAATCCTTATGTACTTCACATCTGAGGAGGAGTATGCGAAGAATATGAACACTGTTTTGGGAGTTGTTCGTCTACACCAGATATTTTGGAAGCTGTGAAAGTGTGAGTTTTTGGCGCAAGATTTTCGTTTCGTGGGTAATGTGGTGTCCCAATAGGGAGTATCTATGGAAATGTCTAAGATAGTAGCAGTTGTGTCTTGTGAAGCCCCCAAGTTAGTGGTGGAGGTGAGAAGTTTCCTTGGTCTTGCAGGCTACTACATGAGGTTCATAGCCAATTTCTATTGGGTTGCGACTCCTCTCACAACATTGAATAGGAAGGATAAGGAATTCGTATGGACAGATCGGTGTCAGGAAGCTTTCGAGTATCTGAAAGAGAAGTTGGTCAACACACAAGTTCATTGTCTGCCAGAAGAGGGATATCATTTTGATTTTTTCTATGATGCTTTGCATCTAGGGTTATGATTTGTTTCTATGTAGTAGAGGTCAATCATTTCTTATGGGTCTCGATAGTTCCGTCCCTATGAATGTAACTATTCCATCCACAATCTTGAGTTAGTAGCAGTGGTGTTTTCTATAATTTTGTGGAGAAATTACCTCATTTGTGAGCACTTTGTGGTTTTCACCAATCATAAGAGCATGAGGTATGTTTTCACCCAACCTAACATGAACTTGAAATAGCATTTGTGGAAAGATTTATTACAAGAATATGACTTCTAAATAGTGTATACTAATGGAAATGGAAACGTTCTTGATGATGTGCTGAGCAGGAAGTCACATAGTGATGTAGTGTATGAATATGGAAATTCTTGGATAGTGAAGGAAGAAATTTCATCATTACATCTCAATATGGGAGAAGTTGGGGGATGAGGTTGTATTTTCGAGATAAGAGAGTAGTCATATCTAGTACAACATGTATAAGAGTCCCAGTTGGGGGATATAGAGGTGGAGGTCTAGAGAGACTGAGTTGTTTTTGGTAAGGACCCTAATGGTTGGTCTAAGGATGAACACCACCATGTTTTGTATCATGGTAGGATTTTCGTTCCCTTGGTGATGCATGATACGGTTCTCAAAGAGTTATATAGTTCACAATTAGTGTTGCATCATAGTCTGAAAAATATTTACCAAGGCTTGAGGAGTCATTTTTTGGTGGCTTGGGATGAAGTGTGTAGTTGCAGAGTTTGTGTCTCAATGTTTGGTTTTCCAAAAGGTTAAGGCTGAGCACTGTGTCCTTGCTGGTTTTCTCTAGGCATACGATATTACTCATTGGAAGTGGGAGGACATCTCAACGGACTTTTTTACTAGTTTAACTTGACCTCAAGGAGGAAATGATGCTATTTGGGTGGTAGTGGATCATTTAACAAAATCATCCCACTTTATAGTGATCAAGGAGTCAAGCTCAGTGGAAGTTTTTTTGAGGTAGTATCTTGAGGAGGTGGTGAGACTCCATAGAGTCTAGGGGATGATCATTTCAGATCGAGATCCTCGTTTTACCTCTATGGTGTGGTGAGGTCTCCATCATGCTTCCATTTCTTAGCTATGACTTATCACATTTTTTAATCCACAGATGGATAGTCAGATAGAGTAGACCATCTAGACTCCTGAAGATATGCTGCACTCCTGTGTCCTAGATTTTGGATATGTGTGGATGAGACACTTACCCTTGGTGGAGTTCCCTTAAAACAATAGTTTTCACTCCACTATCGACATGAATCTATTTGAATCCTTGTATGGATGACCTTTCCATTTTCTTTTGTGATGAGCTGGGGTCAGAGAGTTAGAATTTCTCGGAATTGAACTAGTGCAGAATACAATAGAGATGGTTCAGGTAATTCTTGAGAGGATGAAGGGAGAACATGATCATTAGAAATCACATGCTAATCCAAGGAGAAGACCATTAGAGTTTGATTTTTGGGATCACGTGTTTATGAAGGTGACTCCCCATCATGGGAAGAGATAGATTGTTCATGGGAGTAAGCTTTCCCCTATATTTTAGGCCTTTCGAGGCGTTAGATCGTATTGGAGCCATGGAGTATCGAGTAGTACTTCCCCCGAAAATGAGCCAGATACATGATGTTTTTCATGCATCATAACTTCATCATAATCTTCATGATGAATCTCACGTCATCGATTGGGGATAGATCATTGTTGATCGGAAATGAGAAGGTGTTGCATGGGCATTCCATCCCCTTGGTTGATGTCTTGTGGCAGTAGAGTGGCGTGGAGGAGAGTACCTGGGAATGTGAGTCGTAGATACATGCTCAATACCCAGAGTTGTTTGATGTTTAACTCTTTTCATGTAACAATGTTTGATTTGTGGTTGTAGAACTTTTTTGTTTATGAGATGACATTATTTTGTTTCTTATTAGGGCTTTATATCTTTTTAAAGGTATCATGATGGGTGGTTGTTTGGACCCCTTTTCTATCTCCTTTAAGGTTGGTTTTGTATTCTTGAGGATGAAAATGTTTTCAGAGGTATATGATATAATAGCCCAGACCTCTCAAGTCAATTCCATTGCTGAAATCTGGTGTCTAAGGTGTTATGGGAGGTCAAGTTGACTTATCCCCAACACATTTCCAAATTTCCAGTTTTGTGAATAGTGTTTCTAGTTTTGTGAAAAGTACTGTTGGTGATTCATTTTGTGGACAGTGCCATTGGTGATTCATTTTCGAGAAGAGTGCCATTAGAGATTAATTTTGTGAATAGTGAAATCAGTGACTCATTCGGTGAATAGTTTCATCAGTGATTCATTTTGTGAAATGTACCATCAATGAATCATTTTTTGAATAGTACCATTAGTGAGTCATTTTGTGAACAGTTCCATCAGTGAGTAATTTTGTGAATAGTGCCATCGATGAGTAATTTTGTGAAAAGTCCATCTTTGAGTCATTTTGTGAATAGTTCCATCAGTGATTCATTTTGTAAATAGTGCCATCAGTGAGTCATTTTCTGAACAGTGCTATCGGTGAGTCATTTTGTGAACAGTGCCATTGGAGATTCATTTTTTTAATAGTGCCATTGGTGAGTTATTTTGTGAACAGTTCCATTAGTGAGTCATTTTGTGAACAATGCCATTGGTGAGTCATTTTTTGAACAGTTCCATCAGTGAGTCATTTGTGTGAAAATTTCCATCTATGGGTCATTATGTGAATAGTGTTTCCATCATTAGTAGGTGTACAACGTTTCCAGCTTCCTGCAATTTTTCCCCTTTGATGTTTTCTTTCATGTAAAATGCATTCAACCCCATTTTTTATGGGATTTAAGGCTGATTCAAATACTATAACTCCTATAATAATTTACTAAAGGATCATGATTCCTTTACTTGGTCAAACCATGAGGTTTAATGTGATCTTCTTTTAATGGAAAATCCAGCGTATCTTAAACCACTACACCCTAAATCTTTTAAAGGTACCAGATATCTTCCCCCTTTGTTCTACCTTCTTGTTCCCTAGTGTGATATTCTTGATCCTTTCCCACTTCCCATAGGGGTGGTATGATCTAAACATAATCCTTGGATTATTTCCCCTTGATGTTTCTTCCTACTGCATGCACACCCCCTATTTTGCTGCAAGCAACAAGTATCGATCTGTCATCGATAGAAGGTATGATATACCCCTGTTCTTCTATTTTCTCTGATATTTTCCCTTGTTTTCTCCTTTTCATGTTATTCTATGTGATCTATATGCTTATAATAGAAATTTCTTGGGTTTCTGTTGATGCGGTTGTGCCGCAACGTCCTCAGGTGGATGCAGTTGTCACAGGGGAGGATATCGTAATTCGTTTTGTGGATCAATATCGTATAAAGAACGTCCAGAAACATTTTAGGTAAGGTATTAGTTTATTTTTATATTATTTTATATGAATTCATTTAGTTTTTAGGACTTATACACTAAACCACAATATAATTGACATAGTAAACATTTGAAGCTGATAAATTAATTGGTATCGATCATATGTTATTGTTTCTTGTTTTACTAGGTAGTTTGAAATATATGCTTTCCTTTTTTAGCATGTCGTTCTTGAAAAAAATTGGTAATAAACATAAACTAGGATTAATTTTAATTATTTTTCAAAGATAAAGAGGCATTTAATTGAATCTAGTTGTAGTTGTTTTAATTTTAAGTTAATCAAATTTATACAGTAGGCATGTTTAATAATTTTTATAGCTTACTACTTAGGTTTCCCATCATTGGAAGCTATGAATAATAAATCAGTTAATTAAATATGTATTAAAGAACTAGTTTTTTGATAAATGATAATTCTTAATAGGGTTCTTAGTTACTATATTTCTTGTAAAGTCCAAGAGGCATATTCTTGGAGTTGTGATAGCTCATTGTGTTTGAGGGTTGGATGCCTTGTTTAAGGTCTAAGAGCACATTTGATATGATATTTGTTTTCCTGATTCTTGTGTAGTGATTTGAGCCTGGATAGTTGTTATGATATGTGGGGGTAGGGAAGTCAATTGGTTGTAGAACCAGTTGACACCTAGAGTGGATAGATGCATCGGTTTATGCTTGTGGGTGTTGGGAGGACACAAGAGATGATGAAATGGGTTGTATGTGATTGTTTGGATGCTTGCTGAATCTTTTTGGTTATTTGTCTACATTACTTTTCCCACTTCTCGAGGAAGCTGTTCTTGCTTACCCACCTTCCAAAAAGAGGGAATGCATGTGGGGTATCCCACGTGCTTTCTATTTTAACTTCCCAAGGGAGGATGGGTGCACGCTCTTGCTATAGGTGGAAAAGAATTGACGAGTAGTTTAATTACCCACCATGTTGATCACCCTTATGTTTAGTAGTTTAGAATGATTTTATAGAATTTCTGAAAAAATGGGAAAGTAATAATTCTATTAATTAATGATTTCATAAATGATGTTAATCCATGAGTTTTCAGCTTGCTGGGATGCAATACTGAGGTAATATTTTTGAGAGGATGTGGACTTGCTTTGTTTATGCCTAGAGGGAATGAAACATTAGTTTGATGATAATGAAATATAATGTTGAATTTTTATTGATTAATTAATGTTTAAATAATTAATAAACATAAAGTGAATCTAATAAAAGGGGAATGAGTTAATGTAATAATGCTATTTAAATGATTGTGTGTTTATAGGATACCTAGTCTTAGAAGTGGAAGCCGGGAGTCTGAGAGACGTTAGCTATAGTTGAGTGAAATAATTGGATATTCCCAAAGTTATTATTTGATATATAGTGTATTATGTACCTTTTGTGTTTCTATATGCTTCTCCACCTCGTCAATTAAAGAAACTAACATCCTAGGGATTTTGAGCCCTGGGGGGTGGTTTCCCCAGCATTCTGGTGGGAGGATAGATAGAGGATTACCGACTTTGGCCGCACTCTCTTCTATTGGTAGTTACTTGTGCTGGTAGGTAAAAAATATAGTTTTCCCCATATATTTTTTTAGAGGGTTGTAATAGCTTGTGATTATTTACACATATATTCTGGATATAGTTTTCTATACACTACTATAGGTGTAATACATATAGGATGCGGTGTCTTGAGGATCCTTACTCAGTGTATGGGATATAATGGCTTGAGGTTTAATAACTGACCAATGATACCTGTTATTAAAGATCGATTGGATCCCAAAAACTACCTTGTTACTTTGTTTACACATACATGGTGGTTTTCCTGCATGAGTTTCATGTTGTGGTGCTTCGCCCAAATGTCTACGGGAAATCCTTTTTGGAGAGAGATGGCTTAGGACTTGGGACATTAGGGAAATGTGGAAAACCAGTGTGGAAGTGGTAGTGGGGTACCCTTGATATTAATTATTATATCATATCCTATTGTATGCGATAATTTGTGAGAGTATCTATAGTGAGGCTGGGAAATTAGTATACATGTTTAGGGGATGAGTAAGTTTCAATTGTAGTTTACTGTGCTTTAGCATGATTTATTTACTTTTTCACGAGAGGATTCAGGAAGAATTCTAATGAGTATAATGTTATACTCACCCTATATATATAAACTATTTTTCAAGTAACATAGAAAAGGTTGAAGATTAGGCTGGTTACTACTAGAATGGGGTTACAGGAGCTATTCAGGATTCATGGTTTCTACCATTTTTACATTCCTTGGTACTTGTAGTTTTCCCTTTCAGTTAAAGTAGTTCCTGCATGACATTACATATGAGTACTTGGGATTTATTTTATATTGCAGTCTGAGTTAGAGTTGGTTGGTATCTCTATTTTCTCTCTTTCACATGTGTTCTCTTAGAGGGTAATGCCTCCCATTTGTGTGTTTACTATACCCTCGATGCTAGTCACCAACCTAGGGCATACCAGAGGAGGGAATCGAGGGGTCACTATCTCCCTTCTGACATTGTCGAACTAGAAGGGGTACACCTTGTGGGGAGGGGTTTGTGACATAAGTCATGTGAGAAAATCATCAAATTTTTAATGAAATTATTATTATAATTTTTTTATTTTACACTCACCAGACCACACAAATTTGATCCTAAAAATTAAATATCCTAATTAATTTTATTTTCCACCATATTAAGAATATTTTTCACTACATTTCTCATGTTATATGAATTTCATGGGTTTCCACACTCATGATTAATCTTTGGTAGATTGCTCCCTTCTTTCAATTTGATAAATATTTTCATCTCTTTTTAACTAAATGGATATGAATTTTATGGAAAAGATCATTATGATCTTATAATGATAAAAACACAAATTCCGATAATTGTAAACAAAAAAATCATTTAGGTATTATGCCTTCATTATCAATGTTTCACCTTTTTACCAGATAATGACATATATTTCTTTTAAAGATCACTTAATATCTATTTTCATAATGCTGAGAGACCCTGAATAGATTGTTACTTAGCCTCTCAACAAAGAGAATATCCCTAGACTAAATCTTATCAACAATATTTTTTTTAATTCTAAATCCTTTGACATTGACTACTGTATCATTTCCATAATATACAACTATACCCTTATAAATTTTGATATTACTCATTATATTTCTTTTCTATACATGTTTGATGAGAAACCATTGTCCATTATCAAAATCCTTCCACCATTCACTACATTTTGCGGCACCTCAAATAAAACTTATTTTTTTTATTACTCCTCCCATTGATATATTTATACTTCTCCATTCCTTTTAGTATATATGGTAGAATCATAAGATATATATTGGACATGTGTCTATTTTAATCATATGGACCTTACATTTCTACAATTTTATTTGTATAATTATTCAATCTGACCATGTATTTTAGATTTAATTTTGGTGGGTCATTTTTTCTTAAGATAATCCCCTCATTTTCTCTTAGATTACATTTTATTAATTGAATGAAATATTTTTCTATGACATATATGGTCTGTTTTTTATGGTTCTAAAAGACAATTTATTCTATAAAACTATAATATCTTTAGTTTGAAATTCTCTTCTACAAAATAAATTTATTTATTTTTTAACATGTTTTTTCATTATTCTTTTGTTACAATTACTTATGTTTAGAATCATAATCATTTATAAGTTTTTCTACATATCTATGATCATAATATCATTCTTCTTCCACACCTCATTATATTTTTAAATTTTAATAGCATCACTTGAAATAAAAATGGGTGTATCTCCATTAATTATTAAAAATAATCACCTTGTTCACTTACTGATAATTAATTCAACCTGTTTTTTATAATAATAAGAATCTATGAAAATTATCCATTATATCATAGGATGATAAATCAGTTTATTATAGACATCAAAATATTATTCACTCTTCTAGTAGATCCTCTAATCCCTTATTAAATTTTGAAATTTTTATTTTTATTTTCTCATTAATGTTTATGTTTCAAACAACTTCAAATCATGATAATGCACTTATTAATTATTAGAAAAATAATAATCTATTATGATCTCAACAATATTATCTATTTATTAAATTATTTTCTTAAGATAACCAATCTTTCTTTAAAAATCCATTTTTATTTTGGAAATAGTCATACCATTTTCTTCATTAATAGATTTAATCATTGTATTATTCTCAATATTAAAAAATTATTTTCCATATCACTATTATTGAATTATTTTATACAAACTAATATACCCATATTTAATGGAAACACTAGTGGTTTTTCCTTGTCACTGCATTATTCTTTTTGATTGTATTATTCTTCACTAGAGGGATCATTGTAATAATTTTTCTATAAAATCATGATGAACATTATCTCTATGTCTAATTTCTAATTTTCAATTTACTCATACCATAATGACAGATTGCATATTTTAATATAAATAATTTTCTAGTAATAATTATATTTACCTTTTGCATGATAGAATTTTCTTCCACTTTAAGTAAATTTTAACATGTTTCAACTTGATGATATTTTGGGATAACCATAATTTTTATCTAATTTTTACCTATTATGGAAACAAGATAAATAATTATTAATATTTATGTAATTGAAACAATTTAACATTATTTTCCCTATATATTTTCATTTTTAATAATATATTACTTTTAGGAAAAATGATATATATACATGAATGTTAATGATTTTATCATTAGTATTGAGTTCACCACATGAGGCCTTCTTGTTTTGATATTATTCAAACCCTATAAGGATTTTAATGATTTTTTATTTTATATTTTTCCCATATTCTTAATGACTATCCCCTCATCATATAATAGGCTATCAAGATGATATAAAATTATCAACAATTATTTTACTACTATTAAATCCTCAAATTCATATCCATAACTTTGAACTGATCAAACAAATTTATTAACTCAATCAATGAAATCAGATTGCAAATAATCTTATTTTATATGAATTATTGAAAATTGTGTATGTAAATAAAATAATAATAAATCCTTTAATTTATTATCCTTCCACTGATATCATGTTGTTTTTTCTAAATTACATTCACAATCATTATTCCCATCACTCATGTCAATTTATTTTCAAAGAGGTTTTAGTGTAATCAATTATATTTTCTTTTATCTACATTAATATTATCTTTATATTTTATATTATATTACTTCCTAACATTTATAATATGAACACCATTCTTTGAATTTTCAAAAACATGTTGACCATGAGAAAAAATATACTAAACTATTTTATATCTCTAAATATAGATAAATTTTACATCAAACATGGGAAAAATATTATTGTTTAAAAAAATTATTCATTCCATAGTTACAAAATAAAAGAGGATTGTTTATAAACGATAACCTTGACTCTTGATAACATTAAATACTAGGATACCAAATGAAATTCACTTGTAAATCAATGCGATAAGCATTGATAGAAGAGGTGGGTGATTTAGTATAACTGAAAAAAAATTTACATTAAATCACCTTAGTATTATCATGATTGTTAAATAAAGTATCCAAGAATGAAGAAACTTTACTATGTTGTTATATATAGAGTGAGATAAAAAAATATAATGTATAATATTAAAAAGGCTTACACACTTTTCCTATCAATTTGATAATAATTGGGGTATAATGGTTAAAATACCACTCTCCACATTCTTAAATTATTATCAAAAGGAAAAAAATAATATAGTTATAATATGGTATCAATATCTACATACAATAAATATATTAGAACATATAAATATTTTTCTTAATCTTCCACTTCCCTACAAAAGTGTATTTATGTTTAGATTGAGTTTTATCCTTAATTATTCTCATAAATCCCATCCAAAATATATATTCATATCTCTATAGAATGTTTGATAACATATCTTAAAATTTCATCAATATTTTATAAATGAATTTTCACTTTTCAAATACTTTTAAGAAATAAATTTTCAAATGTATTTTTTTTCCATTTTAATAATTTAGATTTTGGTATAAAGTTAGACCCATAATAGACACTTATAGACACCCCCTTATCTTTAAAAGGATATAGAAATAATAATGTGAAATCATATATTGATCACTATATAAGATTAACACATAATTCGATCAGAAATTATCAAAATAAAAAAATGAGTCACACAACTTAATTTATGTAGTACTGGAATAGTTATTTCGTATTAAGATGATTCTAGTGTAATAAGATCTCATCAGGTTGTGTTTCCATCATCCTTCAGAAAACATCATTCCATTACTTCCATAATAGGAACAAAAAATGTAAAATTAATCCATAAGAATGTTTATAATAAATATAATTTATAAAAACTATAAAAAACCATGAATGAAACCACCCATTAAAATAGACATAATAGGATCTTAATGTGGGATTTATATAAAAAATTTGAATAAAATAATATTTCAGAGAGTTCTATAACCCACAGTAATAATATGAAAACATTAATGGAAAACCTCAATTAAGGTATTCTAAACTTCCCCATTTCCTCTGTAATTTGTGAGGAACTTTAATCTTAAAGGGGTCATTAATACCATATAATTTACGTTCATGTGGTCAGGGCATTATGTAATTCAGTTTAGTTTCATAACATAAGGACCACTCTATATAGTTAAAGGTTACCCTAAGTGAACCACTTTATATCTATTTAAGGTCATTAAATAAGGACCACACTGTTTTTTCTATTAATGTAACATGAAAATGATAATGTATATTGCTTAGTGTTTTTTTACTATGACCTATTTTGGGATTAAGGTAATATATCACTTCAAAGTAGGCAATGAAATTGTAAATTATAAAAAATTAGGGGTATGAAGTTATATTTATAGATAAGTTGTGTAACACCCCAATATTTTTTTTAAAATTAATTTAATCTTTTTGATAATTTTCATTTCACTAAACATTGAATATAGCGTTTTTTATATTAATTCGTTATGTATGGATTAAATTATAAAAAATACCATGTTAATCATTAACTACACAAAACATTTCGATTAAATTAATTTATATTCAATAATAGGTTTTACTTATGTTATACACAATACTGAGTTCCTTCGATATCTTTCATTACACACAAGGTCGAGTTTCACTGAACTATAATATACTGTTAATATTTTTATTAAAATATTAGTGTAGTTGCCACCTAGACATTGTAATGGATGTTATGAATAATATTAACTAATACATGACATATATTTTACACATGTATATAAAATGAATCATTTTGTGATTAATTATATGGAAATGAAGGTATGAATTATTTGAAAACAAAACCACTACTTTTATATGAAAAATATTTTTTCTCTGTACAAATTTTTTTTATATCAATAAATATAAAAATCCAATTTTTATGAATTTAATAAATATAATTTATATATTATATATTCAATAATTTTTTTTATTCTCATCAAATTTATTTGATAGGTATAAGATAAGAATAAATCCATTTTTCTGAATAAAAAGATGTATTTTTCTAAAATGTAATTGTACCACCTTCTATTGGAGAACCCATTTTAAATATAAAATTTGAACCTTTATAATTATTATTTAATAAATAAGCTTATTTTTTGAAATTATAATATCATAATTTTGTTTGGGTGAAATATTGGTATTTTTTTGAGATGTTTCATTTTTTTACTGAATTGTGAAAAAATACGGAATTTTAATTCAAAAATGCATTTTAATTTATTTTATTTATAAAATAAAATAATAAATTAATTTGTATTTACATTATAAAAATATAAATACAACATAAATTTATCCAATTTAGGTCATAAAAATTTTGACATTGAAGTTGGATATAAAAACATTTTTATATTTTGATCTTTTTCACTTTAAAAACCCACTTTCATGACACATTTGTGGGATTAATTTTAAATTAATTTCTACCAATACTATTTTATTAATTTGTAAAATTTTATACCATATTTGGAATCAAAATAATATATAATATCTAATAATTTAAAATTAGTTTTTTCACAAAAAAAATATTAGTAAAGGCAATTAAATTTAATTATAGTGATTAATGTAAAAACGAGCTTACTTAGTTGTTAACCATTAACATATGGGAAAAAATAACATAAAAATATTAAAAAATATATTTAATAAACATATATATATATCATATCCACCCATTTATAAAAAAATTACAATTTTTGGATGCACATGATGTATATGAGACCTCTCAATAGTGTTTACCTTTGTATATTTACAAGAATGCCAATCCTCCTCCATTATAAAAGGGAACTCACCCCTCACATTCTCACTCCTCCCAAGACACTATGGTTTATCAAAACACAACAAAAAAAGTTAAAAAATTCCCTCCTATCATCCTATAATAATTGATGTGTTCATATCAAAAACCAATTTTTCCTGTGGTGAAAACCAAAAGGAATTAACCAAAGTAGAGGTAACATCATTCCATAGGTTCTTTTGTTCTATTTTCATTCTCCAACCATAAATTATTATTATAACATGGATATTAAATAACATCACATTATTCGATATACTTATAAGTTGTTATTATAATATTTATACCTTCACCTACACACAATTAAATCAAATGGGTACCTAATTTATCATTCGTGTGTACATTGGACTATCGAATCACAAAATGATGTCATTTATTTTTCCTTTACTACATATCATGGTCCAGAATTATGAATAAGATGATATTTTTATTTTATATTCTAATATTAATGTATTATTTATTATTTTATAAATATAAATTAAAACATAAATTCATTGATTCCATTTTCTATAAATACAATTACATCTTTTGTAGATGTGTGGACTACCTTCTCCTCGAGGGGATGTGATTCATTCACACTTTACATAGAATGCATTAAGGATGGGTTTCATAAAATTATATGATATATATTAAATAATAATTATAATTTAATGGTATTATATTTATATAAATATATTTATATATTTCATTTTATTTCTTTTTTAAACACCACAACAAAAAGGAAACAACGTTCATGCATACGTACGACCTACCATCTCCATTAACGATGTATTTCATTTTATATTTATATGTTTTATAAATTGTTATAAATATAGATATACTGAATATTTATGATATTTAAAGTATGTTTTAAATTATTCTAATATGTAAATAATGATATAAGTTATAGGATCAAGAATTAGAAATCAAAACATATACGAAACACAAAGCAGTTATTACCCAAAAAACAATATTAACATGGATTTTTTAATAAAAGGGTTATATAAAATCATAGTAAAATAATATGTGGCATTATATATGATATTTTTATAGATATATAATAAACATATACTTATTATACAAGTTCTTTGACCATTTATAATGAAAGTCAAGACATAAGGTAAGGGTTTTTCTCATCGAACTTTTATTTCAGGGTGAATTATCTCTCATTCACAACTCATTTATTTTTTGTAGTGTATATAATTCTCATGAATGTATTATATTATTATTATACATATATTTATGGGTATTTAAATAACCCTTTTATTATCTTTCTTTCTTGGGGTTGATGGTTCAAAAGTTTCCAAATCAGTATAACAATTTTGTAAATTGTTTCCCTATTTGAGACACATGCCATGTTATGCAACTATATTGTTCTATGAGGTGTATATACTCAAAATTGAAATGTTATATAATTAATATAATTATTTTAATCATATTTGGATCATCATTTAATGTTATTCTTTCTATAGTATTACAGTTCAATGTTACCAATGTTGTAACGTTTTATTACCACAATCTTATTGTTTATCATGATTTTTTATGATTATGACTACATTGATTAAATATTATTAACTTCATATAAAAAATTATCCTCATTTTTCATATCCTTTGTTTTCCCCTGAAATATCCATGTATTGGTATCATTTTACCACTCTTTCGTACTTAATATTATTATGAATACTTTTTAGGAAAATTGGAATTTATTTATATATTCGATAGAAAATTTATTTTATTTACCAAACAATTTTTTCTAAAAATGTTTTCGAAAATGTTTTACTATGATGTATAAAAGAAAACTTTACTCGTATTTTACTGTTTTTAATTCTATTAAAAATTAATACCCTTTTATTTTTCCAATCCTGATAAATTTTTAAGCATTTTATGCTGAAAAATTAATGTTTGGAATGTATGTATTTACCCACCATCATTTCTACAAATCTTTTTTTTAATGTTTACATGGTTATTTTTTTTAAATTATTTCCTAATATTATAAAAATTAATTTTTAATTTTTTTTTCAAATATATTGTTTTTCAAATTTTTTAATATTTTAAAAAGTGTTTAAAATGGTTTTTAAATATTCCTTTATATGTTATCATGTTTATTATTAATGGGAAATATATTCAAAATGTTTTATTTTTTCAAATGATTTTTAATAATAGTAAAGGAAATTTTCATCTAGAAATTTTGAAATTATTTTTTGTGATTCCTTTATATGTTTTCAAAGTGGTTTCAGAGAGATGGATTTTGGAAATTTTATATGTTTAAAAAAATTATTTTCAATGAAAAAATAAGTTCCAAGTGAAATTTAAATATCCTTCTCCAACTAAGATGATATAATTTGATAATTTTTTTTTGATTTAAGATATTTATGATTATAGTAAAACATTATTATAATTTCTTTTAATGGTTTTAATATAAATTGTTATTTATGAAACTCTTTTCTCTTCCATGGGTTATACCAAGATAAAACCCTTATGAAACCCACTTCCATTCATGGGTTATTATGTGATTAAATGACTAGAGAAGCTATATATTTTCCATATGTTATGATTTGATGAAATATTTATGATAATAATTTTATTTCATTAGTTATGATATAAGGTTTACAAAACCCATCACATTGTTATGTGTCATGATATGATGAATGTTTTATTATATAGTGGCACACATAAGTATGATTTCATTATGCGAATGGTCGGACCTATATCTCCCTCAAATTATTGGGTAAATATTTTTATATCTAATTATATAGACAAGTATATAACAATTAGTGAAATATGTTCAATAATACAGGGATGAAATGAGGAGTGAAACTAGTAAAGTACGATGGGGATGAAACAACTAGTGATCTTAGTTCAATAATATGTGGATTGAAAGATGAGTGAACTCGATTTAGTAGTACAAGGCTAGAACTAGGGGTGAAATCCATTTTGTAAAATAGGGCTAGAATAAGGAGTGAACTTTGTTTAGTAATACATGGATAGAATAATGTGTGAACTCTATTCATTAATAAAGTGATAGAACGAGGAGTGAACTCCATTCCGTGATACGAGACTGAAACAAGAAGTGAAATAGGTTTAGAAATAATGGAATTGATAATGGGAAAAATAAGTTTAGTAATATAGGGCTAGAATAAGGAGTGAACTTGGTTTAGTAATACAGGTATTGCATGGGAGGTGAACCTAGTTTAGTAACACATGGATGGAATGTGGAGTGAACCGAGTTTAGTAAAGAACTTTTTCCACTAAAATGATCTTGGGAGTGAACATTGATTACAAAGATGATTTTGGGAGTTAACCCATTACATTAAGATGGAATTGGAATTAATCTTTGGCTACATGGTAATAATGTCATATGTTTTTTCATCTTCCATAATCACATATATTATGCTTGTGTAATGATCTCATGGATTGTACTCATTATTTCCATACAATTCTTATCTTATGTACTTTAAATATTTATTCCATGACTCTTGATTATGATTTTTATATGAAGGGTATGATATTATAATGTTAATATCATCTTATCATACCCTTATGTACATATTATCCTTACATGTCTCCCACATTTAACCTTATTTATCATATGAGATCACACCATTCTTATGTCTCCTTTACCCTAGTTATAATGTATTAATTCATGTATGAGTACTGAAGAGGATGATATTTAAGGGCTATGTTGATGATATTTCACTATGTAAGAAACTTTTGTTTCCATGTTTCCAAATACACCAAACTATTATGGTCCTCAGGAATGTATTTATATAATGTGTTGAATATTCACCAAGAATGTTTTAATATCCATGTCTGTTGAGCCTGTGTATTTATAAATGATATCAAAGTAAATGTTATGTTAACCATTTTAAACTAGGTTGATAAAACATTAGTGATATACCAAGGAAAATTTCTAAAAATAATCTAGGGATTATTATAAATATAATCCTAAGTTGTCATAGATTAAAAAGTAGATGCCATGATTTAGACCTCCTGTAAGTAATTATTCTTGATTATGTGTTTTTTTCTCTAATAAGTGCTTGTCATCCTATTATTCCCCATTTTATTCAATGAAGTTAACTATATGGAACATTCTTATCATTTAATGTTTTAGATGTAGATTGTATGGGAATTTTGAAAATTTATTTCCTAAGTGGAAATATGAAAATTGGAATTAGGAAGGTATTAAAAGTATTTATAATACTGCAGAAGATAAAGGTACCTCATACAACATGTGATAGGTATGGTATGTTATAATAGTATTTTTTTACATTAAACATAATAGGGACGATTATATTGAGGTTAATGAACCTTAATACATGATTCATATTTTATATTTTAGGAAATGGGTCTTACGGAATAAGATGATGAAGCCTTAGTACTGGATTAAGAATAATGTAGGATTATTGTTAGGCATATGTTCTAGAATTCAAATATTATGATATAAGAATCTCGAAATATAGAACTATTTTTAGTATTAATTTTCATTATGGATTGAAAATGATATGTTGAATGATGTTAAAGATAACAAAAGGTGATTCAATGGAAAAATTATATTGATGTGAAAATCATTACTAAGGGAAATATAACCCTTAGTATGTTCCTTATGATAAGAAAATGTTTTTTGAATAATGATATATTGGATATGAATAAAAAAACTGGATGGTAATAATTACCTTGGAACTAATTAATGATTTATTGAAAAGTTTATTATGCTATTTTTGATATATCTTTAAAAATTATTTTGGATTTGAGGAATATATCCAATAAAAATTGGAATAAGGAAACATGAAAGTTTGCAATAAGTATTTATGGTAATTTAGGATTTTATAATGTTTCAAGAGAATACATGATGAAGTTATTGACATGTTTATTATATGAAAAAAATATGATACTATATGATATATGGGGGAAAATTATAATCTATTTTTGAGAAATTTAGTGAACTTATTTATAATGTTTTGGACTTCTATCTTTATGAATGCTTATATAATTAACAAATTATGGAATGGTTTTGGTCAAACCTCAGATGAGGTTTTTTAGATTAATGTATTATCTCCCAATATTAGGATATAAGTATATTGGATAAAATGTTCACACCTATTTTTGTGATTCTTAATGACATATTGAATCACCTATCATTCTATTTATGGACCGCATGATCTTATAATGCTTTAGGAGAGACAAATTCAACATTATTTCATTTAATAAAAGATGAAGTCATTATTGATCAAGCCAAAAAGGGTTAGGTTGTACTAAAATCATGTAAGTATATACTTTTATAAAAATTATACAATATTAAGAAAAATGGTAATTAAATATTTCCCCATATTATCATCATTTTTCATGATATCAATGACCTATTTAATACTTCTTTGGTTTATGATTTTTTGATTGTTAACGTTCTCTAGATCACCAACCTCCGTGTGATTAGTGATATTTATCAATATATAAGAAATTTTATTCTTTTTTTCCTACCTTTGATTTCACTTTAAACAAATACTATCATATGTAGAAACCTAGTTGTGTGTTACTTTGGGAAAAATTATGTTTATATCTTTTTATTTTTAATTAATTTTTAATAAGAATTTTTACGATGTGGGTTTTTATGAATAAAACATTCAAGTATTACACCATCGATAACATAGATTCATTTTTAGAGGTGAATTAATTTTATGGGGGGGGGTAGAATGTAACACCCATATATTTTGTGATTTTTTTAAAATTATTTTAATAGTTTTTATATTTTTCATTTCAGACAACCCTGAATATAAAATTTTTTATATTAAGGAACTATGTTGGGATTGAATTATCCATAACACCGGTTTAGTATTAAACTATACGCCACACTTATATTAGTCTTTGGTACATTGAACACTATTTTTGGCTTGTGTTATACATAATACCGCGTCAAATCTATAGCTCTTGTTACTCACAAGGTTGACTTCCACCAAACCACAATATACTATTAATATTGTTATTAAATTGTAATTATAGTTACCACATATCTATTTTAATGGATGTTATTCTTAAAATTTAATAAATTTTAAAAATATTATTTACACATGTATATTAATTTTCCTTTGGTTATTGATTAGTTATAAATTAATGTATGAACTATTTGAAAATAATGAAATTAATTTTCCCGGAAAACTATTTTATGATGTTAAATCAAAGTTCTATCACCATAAATTAAAAAAACACATTTGGTGAATTTTTTAAATTGAATTTTTATATTATATATTCAATTAATTTTTTTTTGAAATCATCCAATAGATTTTATTGGTATAATATAATAATAATTCCAATTTTTTGAATTCAAAGAAGTATTTTTCAAAAAGGTAATTTTACCACATTTAAGGGAAAACCCAATTTAAATATAACTTTTGAAGCATTTATTTTTTTATTTGAGAAAATAAGATTCATTTTTTAAACAGGAATATCAATATTTACTTTGGGTGATTTTTTGGTATATTTCATAGATTTTTAATATTTTGATGAATAATAAAAAATAATGAATTTTAATTTAAAACATCATTTTTATCTAATTTCTTTATGAATTTAAAATATATATTAATTAAATTTTAAAGTACAATTATATCAATTATACATAAATTAATCTAATTTAGGTAATTATAACCAATTTAATGTTGTAACTGGATATAACAACATTTCAAACATTTGGACATTGAATCTTTAAAAACCTGATTTGGTGACACAATTGCGAGACTAATTTAGAAATAATTTCTTCCACATATATATTCAGAATTTTGAAAAATGGAATTCATATTATTAACCATCATAATTTACAATATTTGTTAATTCAAACTTATTTTTGACCAAAAATATTAGTGAAAGTAATTAAAATTAATTACAATAATTAATGTAAAAACAAGTTTACTTATTGGTTAAAATTTATCTTAAGGGAAAAAATACCATAGAAAACATAGTCCTATATTGACCATATAATACATTGGATAAAAATGGACAACTATTGGAGGCACATGATGTAAGGGATACTTCTCAATAGTGTTTACCTTTTTATATTTATAAGAATTCCACTCCTCCTCCACTATATTAGAGAACTCACCCCTCACTATCTCACACCTCTATGGCCCCATTTTCTCATCCAAAACCATCCTAAATAAGCTAAACACTTATACCCTCTAAACCTGAAATACACACAATTCGAATAGAAAAATCCATGGTAGTCATTTGGTGAAAACCAAAAGGAATTTCTCAAAGAAGTGGTAATACCCGTCCACAAGATATTGTGTTTTATTTTAATTATACACCCCATAAATTATTCTTAACCCATGGTTATATAATAACCAATGTATATTAAATATTATGAGATTTTTTTATTCAAATATTTCTAAAAAATTCTATACACACTTCCATCATATGTGTAACAAACTTACCATTCGTGTGTACAGAGGAATGTTGCCTCGTGAAATGATGTCATTAATTTTTCCTTTACCACATATTATGGTTTGAAAATGTGATAGTCATATTATTTTTATATTATATATATGATATTTATGGTATATTTATTCTTAATTAATTATTATATAAAACATACCTTCGTGCTTTTTATTTTGTGTAAATATGATAACTTCGTTTGACGACATGTGGACTACCACCTTCTCAAAGCAATGTGATTGAATCACACTTTACATGGAACATATTTAAGATGGGTTTAGTAAAATTATATGATATATATGAAATAATAATTATAATGGAATTATAATATAAATAAATAAATATATATACATATATTTAATTTTGTTTCCTTCTTTCTATATGATAATAAAACAGAAACAATGTTCATGTCTTCATACGACCTACCATCGCAATAAATAGTGTATTCAATTTAAAATTTCTATATTTTATAGATTATTATAAATAATAATATAATGAATAAATAAGATATTAAAATCATGTTTAACATTGTGTAAATAAGTAAATAATGATCTCGGTAAGAGGATTGAGAATAACACATTATTACATATAAGAAAAACAAAGTAGATATTACCCGAAATGTACAATTAACATGAAATTGTTAATAAAAGGGTAATAAAAAGTAATAATAAAATAATATATTAAAGTATATATTAGTATCCTATGATTTTTTAGATATATATTAAAATTATAATTATTATATCGGAGTATTTGACATTTACGATGAAATGTAAGACATAAGAGAAGGGTTTTTGTCATCTCATTTTTATTTCTGTGATAGACTGGCCATATTCACCACTATTGTTTTTGTGTACATAATGACCATTAATTTATTATATGATTATTATAATTAAACTTATGGTTATTTTCATATCTTTTTGATAATCTTTCTTTCATGGGGTTCATGGTTCAAAAGATCCCAAATCAATAATGTAATTTTGTCTCAATTTTCCTTCTTTGAGACACATGACATGTTATTAACATTTATTTTTATATGAGGTTTATATAATACCATTTAAAATTTTATATCGTGAATATAATTATTTTAATTATATTTTAATCTTCATGTAATATTATTATTTCCAAACTACTATGATTTGTAGTTACCAAAGTGGCAATTGTTCATTACTATAATCTCATCATTTTTTGAAATCGTTTATGATTATGATTACTTTTATGAAATATTATGATACACATATAAAGTAATATAAATAATTTTATAATACTATTATTATCCATGAAATCTATATTTATTGGTACCATTTATACACATTTTTTTAATTAAGATAATTTAGACAGTATTTTTATGAAAATCAAATTTGGACAAAAATTTGTTTTATTTACAAACCATGTTTTCTAAAAATGTTTTAAATAATGTTTTACTATTATGTTTGAAAGGTATTTTTATCTATGTTTTACCTTTTTAACAATGTTTTTAAGAGTAATATTCTTTTATCTTTTCGATCATGGAAACTTTCTAAACTTTTTATGATTCAAAAGGAATGTTTGTCATGTATGTTTTAACATATTTTAATTTATTATAAGATAACTTTGAATGTTCATAAGATTATTTTTCAAAGAAACTTTTTTCATTATAGTCTGGAAATTATACATTTTAAAGTGTTTTTCAATTAAAATGGTTTTCAAAAATATTTTCTATTTTAAAAAGTGTTTACAATTCTATTCAAAGCATCCTTTTTTTGATTTCAATGTTATTTTCAAAAGAAAATATTTTCAAATTGTTTAATGATTTAAATTTTTTTCTCAAATTGGAAAGGATATTTTCCTTAATAAATGTTTCTAATGAATTATCATGATTCCTTTATATGTTTTCAATGCGGTTTCATATAAAAGGATTTTAGAAATGTTATATTTTTTAAAAAGTTATTTTCAAATAAAATTATTCTTCCAAGAAATATTTCAAAGTCATTCTCTATCTAAGATGACATCATTTGATATAATTGATATTTACTATGGTTATTATATGAGGATACCATTTTTATTCTTTCTTTGAATCATTTAGGATTAATATGACAAGTTGTATATGAAACCCATTTCTATCGTATGTGTTATACCATGATAAAATGATTATGAAATACACTTCCTTTCATGAGTTATTATATGAAGAAAATATTTTGAAGCTTGTATCTTTTCTATAGGTTATGATATGATGAAATGTTTATGATACCCATTTAATTTCATGCGTCATCATATGATGTTTAAAAAAGGTCTATCTTTTTTATGGGTCATCATATAATGGATGTTTTATTATATTGTGGAACATGTATGAATGATTTCATTATGTGATGGATATAATTTATATCTCCCGCAAATTTTTGTGAAAAATATTTATATATACCATGAGAATGATAGGGCTAGATTGATGAATGAACTCTATTTAGTAATATAGGCATTGAATGAGGAGTATAATCGATTCAGTAATAAAGGGACGGAATGAGGAGTGAACTTGATTTTGTAATATAGTGATTGAAAAAGGATTGGGATTTATTAAGTAATATAGGGTTTGAATGTGGACAAAAATCAATTTAGTAATACATGGATGGAACAAGGTGTGAAAAACATTTAGCAATACATGGATGAAATGAAGAGTGGACAATATTTAGTAATACAGGGATAGAATTAGGTGTTAACTTGGTTCATTTATATGGGGTTGGAATAAGGAGTGAACTCAGTTCTGTAATACAGAGCTAGAATGAGGAGTGAACCCAGTTCAGTAATACAATGCTGGAATGGGACATGAACTCTATTTTGTAATATAGGGATGGAAAAGGGAGCAAAATCAGTTCAGTAAAGGACTTTATTCATTAATATGGTCATGGGAGTGAACCTTCACTACTTATATGGGTTGCTGAGTGAACACATTTCAATAAGATAAAATTGGAATTAATCCTTAACTACCATTGAAATAATTTTCAATGTCTTTGTGTCTTCCATAATCATGTGTATTATACTTATTTTTTCATCTAATGGATTATACTTTTGATTTCATTATGATTCATGTATTATGTACTACTAATATTTTGGATATGAATCTTGATTATGACATTTGATATGAAGGTTATGATCTTATAATGTTAAGATCATGTTCTTATACACTTATGATCATGCTATTCTTATATATCACCATTTTTAACCTTTATTGCGGATCTGATCTCACCCCATTCTTGTGTTTACATTCCACAGGTTATGAATAAAGGTTTTTAGGGGTAATCAAGGAGATGTTATTTAAGGGAGATGTTTTTGACCTTTCACCATGTTAGAATATTGTGTTTCTATGATTCCAAACACACTAAACTATTATGGTCCTCAAGAATGTATTTTTCTAATGTACTGAAAATTCTTCTAAAATAATGTACTATCCATGTCTGTCAAGCCTGGTCACTATAATCTACCCAAGATAAGGAATCTCATCAATGAATTTTGAAAATTATTGGCACTTATATCAAGAAAAATTGGATGAGTATATGAGTGCATGAAATATAATTAGGATTTATGAATTGGATGTATAGAGATCATTTAGAAATATAATACTTGACATGAAGGTGTAATAATGATATTAGGAATTCATATAATATGGGTGGGATTATGCATAAGTGGCCTAGGATTTTTAGGGATTTCAATGAACATGATATTGGGAGATCACCTCACCTGGATGTGTCATGATACTTCAACACCTGTTCCAACCCCCACTAGAATGTCAAGTCACCCTATCATAAGAGGAGTTATTGTTTGACTAAATTAAGAGTGGTTATAGAGGTAAATTCATTTGAAAAATAATCTTTTGGGGCCAAAAAATGGTAATCTTTTTCCATTATGGTCAACATGAACACATGTATGAAATAGAAAGGAATAACCATGGTAGGGGACCGTGTAATAGGTTTAGGATATAGAGAATTAAATTCTATTAGTTAATGTTACCATAACCATATTGAAGTCTCCATATATTTAAGAGACATGATAAAATGACCCTTTGTAGTGAATATTTTGAAATTTTTCTCAAATGATGAAATTCTCCAAGGACTCCATTTTAGACAGTTGGAAAGAGGTCTCTTAGGAAGGTTCTACACATGAAACACTAGGATGGATAAAATTCACTCATCTACCCCATTTCATTATGTTCTTATTAAAAAATAACTTATAATGTTTTATTATCCTTTAGTTTATAGAATTCGTGTGTTGTGCTAATTATATGATCTCATTTGGATATTGATTTGTAAAATTCTTACCAATTTTTCAATATATGTATAATATAGGGATTAAAATTCCATATTTATTGGAAAAAGTACTCTTTTATCCCATTCTTGGCCTTGACACATTCTTATCATAGAACCATTTGCATGATACGATTTATGTTTAGTGCATATTGAGAATCGAGGTTGGTGTGCACTAAGCTTCCAACTTGACATGCACTAAACCATTATCCTAGTAGGCCACACTATGAAAATTGCAAAATATCCAAAATATTTCTCAAGATTTATTCGATTATATTAAAATTTCTGTTGTGAAAAAATAAATTCACAATTTTTAATTAGTTTTGTTTGGGATGAAAAGGATGAAATTATAAGAGAAAATGATAAGATTTGGATCATTTTTACTAATTTTCACCAATGAAGTATATGAATTGTCAGTTTTCCATATAATTTTGAGAAACATGAATAAAATAATACCCTAATTATCACCTTAAATCATTTAGTTGAAGATCCCCATTTCCTATAAAGTTATTCTTTAGTGAACCAATCATTTATATAAGTATTGTGAAAATATTTTCTTCCCCATGACTGAAAATAATTTGGACTTTATCGAAGATCATAGTGAATGAAAATTTTTATTATGTAAAAATTTCATAATTTTCACCCCAATACAAAATTTTATCACTTTTTAGTGTATCTAGATCCCTTTTATGAGATTTAGATACCTATTTGATGTTATTAAATGCATAAATTTGTCTTTTACTACACATAATTCTCCTATTGATAATCCCACTTTATGGGTTGAGGACATAACTAATAATATTGAACCTTGAGTAATTCATTATCCAATGTGTCAAACTTATTAGCTTGTGACATCATTTCCATATTAATTACTTTCAATTATTAGATCACGTGTAACAACTCAAAAATGGACTACTAAAGGATACACACATCCTTCAACCACAACATAAAATTACTTTTTATTGATCTCTTATTGACCATGGTTATAGTGGTTGTATATAATTTTTCAGAGATATATATTAGAGAGTAAAAAACAAAAAAAAAACATATCTCTTAAGGAATTAGTCAACCACCCAAGAAGAATGTAGGCGTGGTTCAGAGACTAATATTACTAATTACCAATAAATATACAATTTATTTCTCTTGGATTAATGTTTGAGTTCAAAATTATAATCAAGAGTATGCATTAACATTGAATAGGAATTGGAATACTTGTTAAAAAATGATATGATGAAATTCAGGAACAATTATAATATATTAGGATACCCAGAATCATTTATATTTCTTAAACAAATGTTTTTAATCCTTTAGATTTTAGTGTTGACCATTTAAGAAGTAAGATCCCATAAATGAACACATTGAAATTTCTTCATAGGGAGATTAACAACAGTATATGTGAGATATATTTAATTGGAGGGGTACCCATTTTGGGGGATTCATACTTTAAATTCACTCCTCAAGCTACCACTAAGGGGGTGCCAAGAAGACCTCTACATTGGTATAATAACTATTAAGGGAAGTGTGAGATACTATAGGGAAGAATCACCAAGAAAGAATTAATATTATATTTTAGGTATATATGACCATATTTTTAACGGATATTTATAGTCTATAAAATTGAGTCATCAAATGGGGTGTTCAAAACACTATAGAAGAGTGCCTAAATGTAGTTACATGAATTATCATGGGAGGATGAGCATAGGGATGGAAAATTTATGATAATTCTAGAGGTATAACCATAGATACAGTAGATTGATGTCCTAAATATGAGATTATGTGAATACCAACTATTGGTTCATGATTTGTTATATTAATGTGAGTGTATGAGTGTTTATGATAGAGAAACATCTATTACAAATAAGACCAATCACCCAGAATATACCAGTTTTATAATAGATTCATTAAACCATAATAAATGAATATGAAAGAATTCAAATATTTATTATATTAGGTATATTATAATTTTCCTAGGGTGGGATTCAGAAAAATATTATGTATAAAAATTTCAAATATATTTTAGATCCCTCAATAAATATTTAGACTATACATCTAGAATTATTTTGGGACCATCCATTACTAGTGGGAGATAAATACATTTTCATGTCCTTGGGATACAATCAATGTTTTATTTATTACCATAAATTTAAGTATAAAACGAAGATAAAAATATAAAAACTCTAAGAGTTTTGATGATTTTTCATAAAAGGAAGTTCTCTATGATGTGATTTATGTCTTATGGGACATCAATGACCTAATTAGTGACGTGTATTCCCCCTAAAAATTTTATTTTCAATTATAATTCCTCTAAAGGTTTTGTTCAAAACTACTTTCTAATATAATTATAGAGAATCATCTCATAGTTGATTAATAGATATGGTTAATGATAATATTGTATGAAACTTATTATTTCTTCATACTACCATCATTGGATGCTTCCCTTCAATAGTGTTGCGATTATTTGGAAGAATGTATCAAATCATTCTCAGTAGTAATGTTGAATGATCTAGTGGTTTAAGTTAAAGGTCCTCTAGATAAAAATAATCGATGACAAAGAACCTAAAAGGAGTGGAAATAGATAAACATAATATAGATCCCACTTAATTGTATCTAAATAAATGTTATAAAAACCTCACTTATAATAATTAAATAACTATGCCTAACTAAGGATAATGTGAGGGAATATTATAAGATGTGTCAATGTGAGACTGTATCCAGAGATGAATGAATAATAAACTTTTTGAAATTCAATGTGATGACCAATTATTTTGGGTTAAATGATTCTTAAACATATATTACTCTATATTACATCTACACATAGGCTATCAAATTTTGGAAAATTTGGAAGTAACAATAATAGAATGGGATTATTATGGAATTCTTTAGGCATCCATTCATAACAATCATATTAGAATGTTCAAGGCTTTAGTTGATGTGAGTTATATAAAAAATATCACAAAGATCAATTCTAATACATTAGAGGTAGAAAGTTTTATCCATGTAGTTTTTAGTGAATACAACAACATGAGATGAGTGATATAGATCATGTATCTTGGTGATTGAGAGGTCATATATATTTATAATGTTTTTGATAAATGGTTAATGTATGTTGATGTGAAGTTGATATATATGGATTTTGTTGAGAATTCCTATTTTTATTCCTTGATGACATATATGAATGAGATTAGTCATTAAAAAATAGTATAAACTTTGGGGTCCTCAAAATTCCCCCTAATAAATATAGTCAGGTTAACAGATTAGGGATGATATAGATTTAAGAGACTTGATGAAGGGAGACATTTCATTAGTGTGTATTTCACTATTAGAGGATGTGATGGTTGATCCAATAAAATCGTTGAAATTCATATCACATGTGGGTTTTAGTGTGATAAAATTAACTTAGTAACATCTATATCATGGTTTTACTAATAGGATTATCACATATATTTTTATAGGTGTGATTGGATAACTTCTAATCTTACTCCCTCTCCCTTGGTTGAAAGTTTATATTGATAGCAGTCCCACTATGCTTATTGTGTCTTTATTTTTTTGGGTAAGGGAACTATATTACTATGATAAAGACACAAAAGGTTGAATTATTTTGTGATATGATGTTATAAAATGAATATGTAGAAATCATAGTTGCTGGAGTGGATAATATGTTAGCTGTAGTCATTCCTCTAGTATTTGTTTGGAAACATGAACCACATGGGATGATTCTCTCGTATACATGGAATAACCATTAGTGTCTGGGATATAAATACATTCAAATTAGGAGAGAACTATTCTAGGTAAGGTATCAATCAAGTTTTTAACAATTCCAAATTATTCTAACCACATATTCATCTTTGTATTTTTAAAATGTTGTAACATGGTTCAAAAAATAGAATAATTAATGTATGTTCTTAGGATAATCCTTGAGAAATATTTCACAACATCAATAAAATAACTCTAGGATATCACCTCATTATTTGAAAGATGAAAGTCATAATTAATTTTTTTTCATGTTTATGTTTATTCATATTATAATTCTTACATGAACACATTATTTTATCAGATTAATCCCTAGATAATATAGCTATGCTGATTTAGTAATTAGAATAGAAACTTTTAATATCCCTATTGTCTAATATTATTTATTCCCTATATTTGATGCAAGACATTGCGCAGCTAGACCCATTATGTGAATCCAGTAGTAGTTTGATACATAAGATTTTTTTAGGAATTATTTATCAATATTATTTATATTTATCATAGACTATTTGACTAATAATGACCAGAGTCTTATTTAAAATAGACTCAATCTAGAATACTATTATTGGTAGGCACTTATTATTTTATATTAACGTAATTATAAGAACTATAAAAATAATGAAGAATCATCTATGTGAAAAATTCAGGGGAAATAAAATATAATATTTAGATGATACAAAAATAAAAACCCAAAATTCAATTATAGGTAAAAGTAAACACTCACAAGATTTACCAAATTACCCTTCACCACTTTTGAAACAACAATTCAATTCCAACTCTATGATTAAACTCACATTATATGAAACATTAATAATATTTCATTGATAATGTATTAATATAAAAACCAGATTCCTCTAAAATATAATATAATGCTATATCCAAGGTTTAAAGGACTGAACAACATCAACAGAGTCTGGGTATATCATAAAACACACAGGCTTGAGACCATATCAAAGTATTGAAATGAGAAATATTTCCCCAAAATACCAATAATCATGTAAAGGGATATAAAATTGGAATTGATAAATAGAAGAAAAAAATACAAGTTTAATGTATGGAAATATACACTTCCACTAGAACAAGCCATAGAATATGTTTAGATCCCATAATTTTAAAAATAAAAATAAAAATTATAATTACAAAATAATTGAGAGAAAACATGGATAAAAACTAAGAATAACTACTTGAGTTATCCTCTCACCATAATGAGAGTATAATATAATAATTAAGAAAAAGAAACATTGTAATTTAATTAAAATAGAAAAAAATAATAAACAATAAAGCATAAAAAATACACCACATATAATTTTAATGAGTGGGGAACCATTTATGGTGATGTAACCCCAAATTTATGAACACCTTTAAGATCTTTCTCAAGATACCTTTCCATACTCATTTGTTAATACTTAATTACATAGGTTTAAATTCCCTTGTTCTTACTAACCCTTTTATCAATATATATAAGGATTTTTTTATTAAAATATTTCCTAATTTAGTTAAATATTGGAATGAATAATCTATGTTAGTTTCTTAAATTTGTTCAATAAATACACAAGATAAATAATTTTGACTAATGGATATTATAAATCCTTTTATATTTAGAATTTCAACTTTTCTAATATGAAAAAACTTACATGGGAATGATTTATCTTATCAAAGGATCCATTCATTTTATTATAGTAATAATTTACTTTTATATAGGTTCTAATTATTCTTACACATATTTTGTTTAATATTAAATGGACATTGAGGTTTTAATCATAACCAAATATAACTATCCCTACTCCCTCATTTTGTATAGAACAGTATAATTCAATCGTTAGCATATTCATTTATGAAATTTAACTTACATAGGTTTTGATATTTTGAGTTTAATCCTATGTAACTAAAAGTTAATCATTCATGGGATACATCATTTTTTATTTAATTATATATAATAGGGGAACTCTTCTAGATTTACTGTAATATACAAAAATATTACACAAATTCTATTTTATCTGAGTAACTCTTACATAGCCTTAAAAAATATTTATTTAACCATACATGTAAAACATATATTTTTACATGACCTAACCATTTTCTCAATTAATCTAATGCGTAATATCACAATTTTTTATTGATAAATAGCTTTTAAAAATTCCTATTTACTAATACATGTTCTAGAATGGTCTTATATTTCACTTATAAAAAATATATAACCCCAATTTTCAAGTATGTACATAATATTTAATAAATAGTATTAATTAAATTAATAAAATCTTAAAATTATAAAATATTTATAATGAGATTAATAATCCTCTTGAGAACATAATATATTTTAAATTAACCTAAAATATTAAAATGGGGATGATATTTTCAATGAATTACAACATGAAAATAATAAAATTTAGTTCTTTTTTACTCCACTATAACTAAACATTTCTATACTTCAAAAATACTATATACAAAGGTGAAATTAAACTCCTCACAATAAGATATTTGCAACTTTTTATATTTTAACTCTTTTATTCACATCATCCTTTATATATTAATGTCATCTCCCAATTACATTATGTTTATGAAAATATATTCAACCCTATACCAATACCCAAGAAAAGTTTGTACAAACCTTCATGAATTTGCATCTCACTTCTTACAAGGCATTCTATTCAAGGATTTTCTTCTCTCAAGTTAAATAATCATTTAAAAAGGTTACAATTATTTTAATATTTCTAGTTGAATGAATTATAATTTTATATCCATTATATGTTCTTTGACCAGGGGTATCCCATTGTAATGGTAGGTGGTCAATTATGTGATAAAATAAAAGTATGGAAGGGGATTTTTCTTTTTTATATTACACAACATGACATGGAAATGACACTTATTCATGATTTCCTCAATCTTACCCCTTTAAATAGTATTACCCATGACCATTATTCCCTTTTTGTTCTTGATTTATAAAGTCATTATAAACAAAACAATGAATAATCATCCTATTATCTCTATGCACTATTTTTAAATATTTTTTCTTTTTTATAAGCACATTTTCTACATATTCATTTATTTTGATATTAATAAGGAAAAAAATACCAAAAGGATATTTTTTTACTTATAGAACCTCACTACCCCGAACTAGATGTCACACTCTCTAAATGTTTCCAATAATCATTTTTTTGTATATAGATTTCATGAAAATATATCACCGAACACTTTTAATAAATCATATTCATGAAAATTACCTTAGAATAGGGTATCGAAATATTTATATGGGGTGTAACATAGGTTATCAAATATTACATCACATGTTTTTTAAGGTATTAAAATAATTATAAATGTTAAGGTTGTTTAAATAGACAATAAGGGATTACAAATAATTTTCTATTCATTTTAATTAATGTACTAAATTATAATTGTTTTTGAAAAATAATCATATCATTTAATAGATCACATGTCAAGAATCATTAATCTCAAAAAAATGAGATGTGTATGAAGTTGGAAAATAGGTTTAGAAGCCATGCAGGTTGGTTATATAACATTGAAAAAGACTTGTGCATAAGATTCTCACTTTTTATCAAAGTTCATTAGATATATAAATTTTGTACTAGGGAATAAAATGCATGTCAAAATTCAATTAAATATTTAAATGATAAAATCAATTACTTTTATTAAAAAAAATTAGTGTAATTTTACTTGAAAAAGTTATTTAGTATAACATGCGAAAATCGTAAAGAAAACTAAATAAAAAAGGCAATATACAATAATGAAATTTCCAACGGTGCTACCCTGAAACATCTAGTTTCTACTCTTTTATACAATACAAATGTTATTATTGTAGTGTAAATATGGAAAATAGGTTAATAAATAAAAAAACTAATGAGTAAATGTGATACAATACAATATATATTTATAATATGGATACTATCTCAATTATTTCATAAAATGAGATATTCAATACACTTTCCCTCCTTAAATCGAGTGGAACAAACAATAACAACTAAAAAAATATGAGAAAAACAACAACTAGGACATGAGTTAACCCTCTAATGTAGGGGTTCATTTTTGTTATCTAGCTTGAAAGTACCAAGAACATAGCCCTAATTCATAGATGTATAAGGTTTATTGAGAAGAAAATACATACAATTCTCATTATAGTGAATTTTAATATAAGGGAATATAATGAAAATGAAAACTCCTTCTCCATATTCATTTTATATAGTTCTTATTTAACTATTAAATGAATTCTCTCTACATCAATAGGTTTCTACAGGTAGTATAGAAATGGCGGGGTAATAAATATGGGGGATGTAGACTTAACTTATTCTCCTTATATTTTTAGACGACCATAATAATATCTAGGATGTCCAATCATTCCATATTATATACCTCCACTTATAATTCAAAATCCACAAGGGATATCCAAAAATATAATAATTCTATAAAAACATCAATGGAGGTGTTGGTTATCTATTTACTTCAATAAAATTAGAATAAATAGAATTTAAAATGTAATACTCTCTATAAAACATTGGTTACATTATATTTACTTGGTTACTTGTTAATAGATAAGCCACAAATATGATTGATTTTCATTTTAACCCATTATTTAGTTAGTTGGTTTTTATTGAGGTTTATATATTTTTTTTGTACACTTATGGAAGAATAATATAAGAGTAACACTTAATGAAAATGGTTCCAATTTTACAGAATGATTTTTTCAAGAACTACTTATCAATGAAATTCAATTTCCCTAAAATAAAGTATTAGTGATGAGTAGTTTTATATCCTAATGATAATTACTCAATCACAATGTTTATACAGTTTTAAATAATTTAATTAACAATAATTAAAAAAACTAAAAAACTAGAAGAATAAAGATAAAAAATAAGTAAGTAAATAGAAATAAAAACATTGAAAAAAACACTTAATTTAGACATAGATGAAAGGAACCACTAGTAATATTGACATAATTCTGATTCATTATCAATGAAATATATCTTCAATTCTACCTTTAGGATTATTACAACATCATTCATACACTTATCTATGCTGAAATGATTATTTAGTCACAAAATAGTACTAGATACCTCAATCACACCATATGAAACTGTTTCATATGTTTATTAGAGGAAAAACACAACCTAATTAGATTCTATTAATAATTTCCCTAGTATAAAACTATATTTTATTGTTAACTAAAGTTACATTTCCCTTATATACTAATAATTTATGAAACATAGATAATATTTATATTATTAACAATAAAGAAGTAAATAGATAATTATGTTAAGAAGAAACATCACCATCCACACCTCAAAATTCCTTATGTCCATAGAATTTTGAGAAGAAAAATAGTCATGGAAAATATAGAGTGTTTAAGAGAAAACTCGAATACATTTAGTGAATAAAATATTGGGTTTTACACTCTCCATTGTAAGAGTAGGACATAATTATAAATAAAAATTAATGCTGAAAATTAATTAAAATGGTATTAATTGTATAATAAAACAATCACAATAAAACCATTCTAATCCCAATGGGTATGAACTTATTTTATAGTAATGAAAACCAAAATTTATAGATTACTACAGAATCATCCTACAATATAAATTCTATACTTCTTTCATATATTTTGATTCTATATGTATTAATAACCTTATTACCATATAATATGAAAATAATATAATACGTTTTTATTATTAAGGATTTAATTGAAGTAGTTATAATTTTTTGTGCATATTCTATTTTGGTTCCTGCAGTGTGTGCTTGTAAGCCATGTGGAAAGGCCTGTTAATAAAATGGCTAAGGTATTATATAATTGGTTCTTGATTTTTTAATGTAAAAACCTCATATCATCTTCAATTAACCTTACACATGATCCTTTAAATATTTTTAGTTAATATTTATTCTTACATAAATTTTAATTATTACAGTATAAATTTAATTAAATTTTGCATGACCATTGAAATTATCTATTAAATCATATGTAACTAGACATACTCCACCATTTCCTATAAAAATGTATAATTACATACATTAATTTTGAATATAATGGGGAAATATTGTTGGGATTATTGGGTTTTGAATTTAATCCATTAATTTTTTTAGTTATTTATATGTAGGGTTCATAATTTTCTATTTTACCTCTCTATAACTGGGACACATGAAAAATATTATAGAATTTTTTGAAAATATTTCATTTCTATGATTTTGGGTTAGTTACTCTAATATATCCTCTAGAATTATTAATCTAATCATATGATCGTAGTGTTTGTTCTTTCATGACATGACCATTTTCATAATTAATCATACATACTAGCTCAGAATTGATTTCTTCTTACATAAAATGTCTAGAAACTAGTTAGTCATATATGGTTGGACCAAGTCTTCAATTTCACCTATAAAATTTAAAACATATGAATTAATGTATAGGAATGAAATATTTTTAAAAAATATTAATTAAATCAAATATATCTTAATATTATGAGACATTTAAAATAAGTTATGAAATTATAATACTTTGTTTTGAAATTTTGGATAAATTTTTTAATATAAGGGATATTATCAATAAATTATAGCATATAAATATGGAAAGATATAACTTTTTTAGAGATATTATGGGGTGTAATTTAAGTAAATTTTATAATATAATTAGCCAATTGGGGAAATAACATTAAGGGAATATGATGTTGAAGAAACATCTTACAGTTGGTGAAAATATTTTAAAATAATATTATATATATATAAGTCTTGACTTTTTTTGTTTTCATCTCAGTCATTAAAACACCATCCCATGTCAATTGTGGGTAGAAAGATGAAATCGATTCCTCATGGTCACATGTTCCCAATCATTCTAGTGTAATTCCATCCATTATTTAGTCGTAATGTAATTCAAGGTTAGATATAGGTTTTTCCTTCCCCTATTCCTATGTTCTTATTTCCTTTTATATCCCACTAATTAGAATGTTTATGGGACATGGCTTGTCATACATTTTAATGAATAATGGTAAAATTAAGTGAGGATGATTGAGAGTTCTCAAGGATTAGCTAGAGGATGCCCTAGTATAAAGAACATATTATATTGCTCATTGTTTGGTAGAAAAAATGTTACTTTATGAATCTTAAGAGGGATTTGGATTACAGTAGAAAAAATATGGTGAGTGGGAAGTGTTTTGTGATATGGATTTTTTGTTGGGATATATCGAGATAATTCCAGCATAAATTTACATGTCGTTGTTCATGGATTGGGAAAATGGACACTATTTAAGAAGTTTTTATGTGGTCATATATTTTATAATTAAATTGAAAAATATATTAGAATTTGTTTTAATTAATTATTTTAGATTTAATAACATGTTATAGTAGCTAATGGGATTGTACAAGCATGGACAAGGATTATATAAGCTCACGTAATGGTGGTTGATCATCTATTAAAGGGAATGACTATAAATGTGGTAGGTGGGAAAAATAAATTTCTCAAAGGTTTATGAATCATATTATGAAATATGAGATATAAATTTTTACACTAATTATTAGTTAACCATAAATATAAAGGAATTACTTTATTAAACACCCCAAAACTAAAAAAATGTCAAGGGCCATGATGGAACTATGAACACTAGTTTTATACCTATTCCACAGATGGTCTAGGTATTGGATATACTTATTTTATTTATGAAACATATATCTATAGAAGTGTAATTAAATGTAATAAATGAAAATTTTAGACGTACGAGTATAGTTTCTTTGAGCCTCATAGGTTCAGAGTGGGTTTCTTGTGATATTATGAGAAACAAAACCACCTAACAACTATATTCCTATGGCAGTGAAGATACCTAAAAAGGTTACGGGACACCTTGGATGGGTCCTTATGTTTTAGATAAGATTATTATAATTATCCAACATCATGTTTCATATATGGGATTGGCTTATCCCTACTGGGGATGGTGGGATGTAGGAATGTATCATGTCTGATGGGGAATACACTCATGAGGATTATTTGTATCCTTGGCTTGTTTAATGAGAAGAATAATCCTCCAGGACTATATATAATATGATTGGAGGTTTTCCACTAGATGATTTCATTAGAGATGTCCATAGGATTTTGTGAGATTACCACAATGAGCATCAATGGTTTTGTTACTAGATAAGGAATCAGGTTTCCATGGTGCTTGATGATTGTTTTCTTAGAACAACCCTAGGTTAATAAGAATACATTATTAGGAGATAATTAGGTGAGGTTATGAACTATAATATTGAGGATAGGGATAGATGAGTAACCTATGAGATATGAGAATTCTACGGGGTGTTAATACAGTTTGGTGCAGTTTTATAGAGTACATGGTGGCTCTAATGGTTCTAGTGGACACACGTGTGAGGGATATGACGATAAAAATATGTTAGGAGTGAGTTCTTGTGTGATAAATATAGTATTAGGGGAATAAATATGAGGATATAGACAGATTAAGAGAATTTATTTATGGCATAGATGGGAACACAAGTTAAAATTTTATCATTTATTCTCGAGTGGCTATCCTATGGAATATTTTTTGGGTTAAAGTGAGTGGAAAATATGAATTTAATGTTATATGAGGTTTTTAGGAGAGAGTATTCCCAATTTATATATGATATATGATGTTTTAGGGTAGTATTTTGTCCCCCAAGTGTATGTGGTACATGTTTTATTATGAATTAGGGTGAAATAAAACACCATGTTAAATTTTTTCTGGGTAACTATTAATGTGTTGTACGTGGCTCCCTATATACATGCTATATGAGGTTTTGGGGTGAGATATGATTCCATTTTTGAATATTTAATTCTAGGGAATATAAAGTTTAAATTTATAATATTAATCATAATTTATAATATCTAACAAGTTTATAACATTGTAGTCCAAGGATAAACCCATATAAATGAATTTTAAGGCCAATTTGAATAATAAACAATAATGAATGTAGAAGAATTTTAGGTTGTAAATTCAATTAAAAAGAGAATAGAATGAATTATTAAATCTAGGTTTATACACTAGTAATTTACGAAGGATAATAAATTGATCAATAAGTCGTTGGAATGGGTCTATGAAAATCCATGGTCCGGGTACCCACACTCTATTTTAAAGAAAATATTTTTATTAATATTTATTTCAATTAATCAATATAGTACATTATGAATATCAATTTACAAATGTATAACACAATCCACCAAATGGTCCCGAGGAATTCCAATAATAGTTAATTTAATTAAGAGATAACACCCTCTATTGTAAGATAATGGTTATCCATAAAAGGTGAGGAAGAGTTAAAAAATAATATAATTAATGAAGGAAGCCCAACATGAATGAATCATAATAGATTACTTTACTAGATACAATCACACTGCGATATATTATTTTCACTGTAAATATATTCCCCTCATGATATTAGTTACATTGTGTTAAATAAAAGAGTCATAACCCGGGATTTAGGAGTAGTATACTAGAGAGTGTTCACTTGATGAAATTCCAATTAAATGATTCTTAATAGATTGGATAGTTATCCAGTGACAAATCTATCGTTCTCTATTTAAAATAAGGTAAATCCATCAATATATCTAAAAATACCTTTATATATAATATCTATCCTAATCAAATTGGGGATCGTATTCCATGAATATTTTCTCCCAAAACTAGGTAGGATTGCTCTTGTATCTCTCTAAAAATATATATTCAAATAATTTCACTATGAAAAAGCTACCCAATATATATATATATATAAATTATAGATATATAAGTAACAAAAAAAGGGGTTCATCACTGCATGAAATGAGTACCTTTCTAAAACAACCTTCAAATTTTTAGATTTTATAGGAATGTACCCATGAATATATGATTTGAAATAATCCTTTATACTCATCGTAAAATATGTATCTAGTGTAGGTTTTCAAATTTTTTTTGATAGAAACTCTCTATGGATCTATGGTTCATTTTACTATATACATATACACTACTTAATTATTATATCAACCTCCACCAATATGAAACAAAGATAAAATGAAATAAAATATCCATCATATCCTTATAGAGGAGACATCACTAAATGGACTCTTTTTCTCTCAATCTAGAAAATGAACAACCATTATCTAAATCTATCATCAGTAAGACTCTTAAAAAACATAAAAATCCATTAATTCATATAAAATTATAATTTTTTGACACTTAAATTCATTGAATTGATAAGTGTTATGCGTGTCAGATTATGAATTATAAATCCTCATACATAATTGTCTCATAATTACATGACATCAAAAAATATTTTTAATGATACATTCCTGTGAACTTTTAGGTTTAATTTTTTAGGGATTTAGGAAAAATAACTAATTAATAAAGAACTATCATTTTTCAAATATCATAAACATATACTAAAAAATAATAACATATTTATCCTATAATATGTATTCAATATGTCGCATAAATTACCCTCACGTTATTTTCTTAAAGACACATCATAGATTTTACTTTTATTCATAACCTTTGGAAATGTAAATGTAAAGACCCGTAAATTTCAAGGAATTTTTTCTTTCTTAATTTTCTTTGGAATTTTACAAGAACGCAGTTTCTGACGGCGCCTGATTCCGAGGCCCGGTGTGCCCGGAATCATTTTCCGAAGTTTGGCTCGGGTACGTTCAGTGAACGGACGAGCGGGTTTTTCTAACTTTTGAACCGGTGCCCGGAATTGAATTCTGAGGGCACCGATGAAATCGCAGCGCCGGTATTCGCTTAGAAACGCCTCTTCCGGAGTTGTGTTTTCTCGGGTGTGGTTTTTAATTTTCGGGCTTAAAGTTAAGAAATAAAATAATTTTGCAACAACTTTATTTTATTTCACTTAATCCGCTTGGAAGCCACATGAAGCCACTTAAAGGCGGATTGAACTGAGTTGAACTAGATAGGATGCTATCCAGAAATATCCTACCCCCTTGGTAGGATATTTGTGAGGTGGGGCCCGCACGAGCCCCACCGTTTCTTTCCGCTAAGAAACGCACCCGTGAAAACCCGTCTTAATGAAAGTCAACTGACGCGTTTTCTAAATTCTTAACAGACCATTTAAATGGGATGTTTCTTTCGTGAATTAAATGGGATGTTTCTTTTGTGAATTAAATGGGCTGTTTCTTTCGTGAATTAAATGGCCTGTTTCTTTCGTTGAATTAATTCAACGAATTAATTCAATCGTTTCTTAACCAGTTTTCGTGTGTTGGCATATTAATAAAATAAGACCAACCCAAAATCTTTTGAGAAGACTTGAGAGGATCCTTGTTTCTTCTTCTACCTCACGAAGAACGCGAAGAACGTGAAGAACGCGAAGAACGCCGAACCTGGAAATCGACGACGCGATGCCTTGATCCGCATCGCCGACAACGTTCTTCTGCGACGTCTCTTCCTCCGCGACGGATCTTCGATCGGCTTCTTGAGGTAAGAATCTCGGACCTTCCTTTTTATCTCCTTCGTGGTTCTTAACCAAAAACACGGATTTAATTAATTAAATTAAATCTGCTGTTTCATGGTGCGTTGAGTTCGCCGACTCAACACCGGATTCCGCGACGACGCGACGCCTCCCCGTGACGACGCGACGATCCCTCTCTTCCGCGACGAGCTTTTCCGCAAAGAACGCCCGCGCGCGACGATCGACGAGGTAGGGATTTTATAATTTTGGAATACCCCTCTTTATATTCCCATGAACGTTCTTTAAAAATTAAAGAGCCGGTTTCAAATGATCAATTTTATTTTATTAAAATTGTCTGTTCATGTGTTGAACAATTTCTCTCGTTGTTTATCTCTAACGCGGAGGGTGCGGGCCAACGAACACGGCCCGACGACCCTCCGTCGTTCTTCTTTTTGTGCGGAATTGACGGGCGACGACGGAACGTGCCGCAACGGATGTTGGGTGATCCCGCAGTGAAGAACGGAACCCGAGAGGAACATCGGCGCAGAAGAGAAGGAAAATGGGCCACCGGAGTGACTCCGGCGGCCCGCGGAAGCCGGCGGGCGGAGGCGGCGGCGCCCCAGCGCGCCGCCGGACAGGCCGCCGCGGCTGAGCCGCGGTGGCGGCCAGCGGACCCGCGGTCCGCGGGTCCGGTTCTTCCGGTCGGGACGCGGCAATGCGTCGCGTCCGCTGACGACCCGCGCGGCCCGCACGCGGGCCACGGCTCCCTCGACCGCGGGCTGCGCCCGCGGCGTCCACCCGCGCCCCTCGGCCGGGCCGGGCCGGGTCAACCGGGTCGGACCCGGGTCGGGTCGACCCGGTTCGGGCCGACCCGGTTAGGCCGACCCGGGGGGGTCGGGCCGGGTCGGCCCGGGCCCGGACCCCCTTCTTCTGACGTTTTCGTTCAAATGGCCGTATCTTGAGCTACGGGCCTCCGAACGACGCGCCGTCAGTGGCAACGCGATCCTTGGATCGAGACGGTCGTTTCGGTATACTATACTCAAGGTGCATCTTCCTTTTCGGGGGCCTACGTAGTTAAAACTCCGTAGTTAAGCGTGCTTGGCCTAGAGCAGTGATCAGGATGGGTGACCTCCTGAGAAGTTTTCCGGGGTGGGTGTGAGACGGAAAGGCCAATAACTAACAGACTGGGCATCCGATTGATGCGCTGTCTGTTTTGTTGAATTCCTCTAAGTGAGACGGATCTTTTGGCATACTCCGCCCGAGGTTTGGACGCAGGTGGAGTACGGTCGGGTTGGTTTTGCCTTAAAAACCAACCGGGCCCCTAGGATGAAAAAGCCAATAACTCTTAGACCGTGCGTCCGATTGACGCGCCGTCTATTTCGTTGAGTTCCTCTTGATGAGACGGAACTTTTGGCATCCTCCGCCCGAGTTTTGGATGCAGATGGATAGTGGCCGAGTTGGATCGCACTGAAATCCAACTGGGCCCCTGGAACGGAAAAGCTGATATCTTTCAGACCAGACGTCCGTTTGACGAACCGTCAGCGGCATTGGTGATCACGTTGAAAAACGGTCCCTATGAGTATACCCTGTGAGTGTTCGGGGTATAGTTGAGTTACGGCCGGATTGGTTCGCTCACGAAACCAACCGGGCCCCTAGGACGAAAAGGCTAATAACTCACAGACCGGGCGTCCGATTGATGCGTCGTCTGTTGCGTTGAGACCCCTACGACGAGGTGGTCCTTCGAGATACTTCCTTGCGGGAATTTGTGATACTTGGAGTATCGACCAGCAGCTCGTGGAGCGGACCCTCCCGGAGACGAGTGGGCGGAGCACGGAGACCGTGTAGCTGACTGAGACCCACGATAGTTGTGCGCTTGGTTGTAGCGGCACATGGGAGCTCTTGGTTGTAGCGGCAGACCCACGATAGTTTTGCGCTTGGTTGTAGCAGCACATGGGAGCGCTTGGTTGTAGCGGCAGACCCACGACAGAGGTGCGCTTTGTTGTAGTGGCACATGGGAGCGCTTGGTTGTAGCGGCAGACCCACGACAGTGGTGCGCTTGGTTGTAGTGGCACATGGGAGCGCTTGGTTGTAGCGGCAGACCCACGACAGAGGTGCGCTTGGTTGTAGCGGCACATGCGAGCGCTTGGTTGTAGCGGCAGACCCACGACAGTGGTGCGCTTGGTTGTAGCGGCACATGGGAGCGCTTGGTTGTAGCGGCAGACCCATGACAGAGGTGCGCTTGGTTGTAGCGGCACATGGGAGCGCTTGGTTGTAGCAGCAGACCCACGACAGAGGTGCGCTTGGTTGTAGCGGCACATGGGAGCGCTTGGTTGTAGCGGCAGACCCATGACAGAGGTGCGCTTGGTTGTAGCGGCACATGGGAGCGCTTGGTTGTAGCGGCTGGCCCGCATTACTTGATAGGTGGAGTACTACAGCAGTCTTAAGTTAGTGGGCAGTACCTCAGAGTTGTGATAGGACCACTGTACACTCCAGAGACGGAGCTCTTCAGCAGTTATGGTTTCGATGATGAAAATCCTGGTTTGAGCTGAGACTTTTGACCTTGTGTTTGCCTCATGATTGAGATGGGTTACTTGATAACTTAGGTATATGTATGGGCATATATCTAAGTAGAGGTTATCTGTTGAGATCTTATTTGTGGTTATCCTTGTTGGTTTTAGAGAGACCTTGAGGGTCTCGGGGTCCCTACTGAGTATCGTTATACTCACCCCTGCACGGGCTATGCCCGCACCTCGTTGTGTTGGTTGCAGACGACAGGCAGTGCTGATGGAGGCCGAGTGTTCGAGGACTGGACGGTACCCGGAGGTGGACTACACGACGAGTCAGTACCCGGAGGTGGACTACACGACGAGTCAGTACCTGGAGGTGGACCACTTGGCGAGACGTGCTCGGAGCGGACGGCGGGACCCGAGGAGCATTGGAGCTATCTGTACGCACCCTTCAGGTGAGACTTCCAGAGGACGGCTCGACGCTGCAGTTTTTCCTTTCAGTTGTACTTTACAGTTGGGCTTGTATTTCCAGCCCCTTTTACTTTCAGCACAGCTTGTACAGTTTTTACTTAGTGTTTACTTTTCTGCTTGCTTACTCTGTGGTGCTTGTTTACTTTTCAAAGGCAATGCCTACCCTTTTTGCTGGGATTTACGCCTTGGTGCTAGTCGCTAGCCCCTGGCCTATAGAAGGCGGGCTTGGGGGAGTCACGGCACGGGCCTCGAGGACGGGTCGTGACAAATTGGTATTAGAGGTGGTCGGTTCTACCGGGGACTCTGATCTTTCTTCTATGTGAAGTAATAGTGTTTAGCATATTGGGTGTGGTTATCAATCCAGGGAGTCTAGTGTTGGTGCGGCGGCCGACGTATCCGTACACCAGGACCCTGACTTCTGATTTCCTACTTAATGCACGAAAACATTGATTGCATGTGTGTTTCAAGTTTTCCTTGTGATTACTTCTGTCAGCTCACCAGGTATACTGTCCTGACCGTGGCTCACTTGTTCCCTTTTTCAGGATGGCCCCACGACGACAGCCAGCTAGGATTCCGAGAGTGGAGCGTGATGACAGCCCACCGAGCGTCAAGGACTCGGTACAGGGCCATTTGACAGCTGAGGCACCGACGGTACCTATACCCGCCGAGGCACCAATGCTACCAGCCCCAGCCGCTGGCGATGCACGTCGCCTTAGTGCACTGCGTGAGTTCCAGCGCCAGCGACCGCCCATGTTCCGCGGGGAGACGGACCCTCAGGCCGCCGAGGACTGGCTGGAGGCAGTTGTTCGGGTTTTCAGATTAGTGAGGACACCAGCAGACCTCATGGTGATCCTCGTAGCGAGTCTCCTACACGCGGCAGTAGGCAGATGGTGGAGCTTGATGCTCCAGGTGCCCGACGAGGCGTCTCTCCTCTGGACGGACTTTGAGAGCATCTTCTGCTCTGAGTTTGTCCCAGCCACCCTCCGAGCGGTGCGCATCCAGGAGCTACTACAGCTGCGGCAGGGCAGCATGTCAGTGGCCCAGTACTCGGCGAGATTTACTGATCTCTCGCGCTACTCCACAGATATGGTACGGGACCCGTTCTTCCGGGCCCGGACCTTCGAGCAGGGACTGAGGCATGAGATCAGGGCTTCGATGATCTCCCTCAACATTCCGACTTAGGCAGGGGTGTTAGAGTGATCCCTCTTAGTGGAGAGTTTCCTTGCTGAGCAGTCTCCAGCAGCAGGACCCACCACTTACCGGCATGCGGCAGAGTCTTCTACAGCGGGCAGTAGACGGATGACGCAGGGGTCCAAGAGGATTGGACCTACAGGTGGTCGCCAGCATGACTCTGGATCGTTTTCGCGAGGCACTCGGGGTGGGCAATGACTTGCCATGAGAGGGCAGTGTTACTCCTGCGGCGGGGTGGGTCACATGGCTCGTGACTGTCCGACCCGCCATACGGATGACCAGCAGACGAACGAAGGACCCCCCAGGCAGAGGCAGAGGTTCGATCAGGGCGGGCCGCAAGGAGCAGGCGACCATGACAGGGGAGTTGGTCGTGCAGTAGGAGGTGGACGGCGCTTCGGGGTGTTGCCACCACCACCACCAGGCGGTCCACCCCGACTGCAGGGGACAGGAGGACATGGGAGAGCTCAGCTTCAGGCAGCTGAGGCCTACGATCATGGAGCTCCGGGAGTAGATGGACAGGAGCAGGACTAGCTCCAGACCAGGAGACTTTTTTTCACGTTGCTTCTAGTTTTGTTGATGTGTGTTTATAGATGCTTTGTGTCTTTGTACTTGAGCTGCAGTAATAAAAGACACCTTTTCTTGTGGCATTTTACTTTCCTGTCCTCTTTTTTGTTGTTACTAAGAGGTTCCGGTTTAGACTGTTGACTTGACTCTCACCCGTGAGACATCTACTGGAGGAGACCCAGTTATGACACACTGAAGCCGACAGTGTGACTCAACCATTGGAGGCGAGAGTAACGGTTGGATCTCTTGGTAGTAGCGTCGAGGCCTTACGACGTCATCCTTGTTATGGATTAGTATCATCCATGTCGGGATTGACCGTATTAGGCGAAGAACGTGGTTCATCCAGGGGATGAGACCAGATTTCTCTTATCGGCAAGGAAGAAATCGTGGCAGCTCTAGTGGGACCAGAGGTGGTCCGGGCCACGACAGAGAAGGTCCAGGTGAGCACATGGGAGCGGAAGGCTCAGATGCGTGCTCAGTACCGCCTTTGTATCCTTAGTTTGTGTTGAAGCTTTACGGGGACGTAAAGCCCTGTGGTGGGAGTAATGTAAAGACCCGTAAATTTCAAGGAAATTTTTTTTTCTTAATTTTCTTTGGAATTTTACAAGAACGCAGTTTCTGACGGCGCCTGATTCCGAGGCCCGGTGTGCCCGGAATCATTTTCCGAAGTTTGGCTCGGGTACGTTCAGTGAACGGACGAGCGGGTTTTTCTAACTTTTGAACCGGTGCCCAGAATCGAATTCTGAGGGCACCGATGAAATCGCAGCGCCGGTATTCGCATAGAAACGCCTCTTCCGGAGTTGCGTTTGCTCGGGTGTGGTTTTTAATTTTCGGGCTTAAAGTTAAGAAATAAAATAATTTTGCGACAACATTATTTTATTTCACTTAAGCCGCTTGGAAGCCACTTGAAGCCACTTAAAGGCGGCTTGAACTGAGTTGAACTGGATAGGATGCTATCCAGAAATATCCTACCCCCTTGGTCGGATATTTGTGAGGTGGGGCCCGCACGAGCCACGCCGTTTCTTTCCGCTAAGAAACGCACCCGTGAAAACCCGTCTTAATGAAAGTCAATTGACGCGTTTTCTAAATTCTTAACAGACCATTTAAATGGGTTGTTTCTTTCGTGAATTAAATGGGATGTTTCTTTCGTGAATTAAATGGGCTGTTTCTTTCGTGAATTAAATGGCCTGTTTCTTTCGTTGAATTAATTCAACGAATTAATTCAATCGTTTCTTAACCAGTTTTTGTGTGTTGGCATATTAATAAAATAAGACCAACCCAAAATCTTTTCAGAAGACTTGAGAGGATCCTTGTTTCTTCTTCTACCTCGCGAAGAACGCGAAGAACACGAAGAACGCGAAGAACGCGAAGAACGCCGAACCTGGAAATCGACGACGCGACGCCTAGATCCGCATCGCCGACAACGTTCTTCTGCGACGTCTCTTCCTCCGCGACGGATCTTCGATCGGCTTCTTGAGGTAAGAATCTCGGACCTTCCTTTTTATCTCCTTCGTGGTTCTTAACCAAAAACACGGATTTAATTAATTAAATTAAATCTGCTGTTTCATGGTGCGTTGAGTTCGCCGACTCAACACCGGATTCTGCGACGACGCGACGCCTCCCCGCGACGACGCGACGATCCCTCTCTTCCGCGACGAGCTTTTCCGCGAAGAACGCCCGCGCGCGACGATCGACGAGGTAGGGATTTTATAATTTTGGAATACCCCTCTTTATATTCCCATGAACGTTCTTTAAAAATTAAAGAGCCGGTTTCAAATGATCAATTTTATTTTATTAAAATTGTCGGTTTATGTGTTGAACAATTTCTCCCGTTGTTTATCTCTAACGCGGAGGGTGCGGGCCAACGAACACGGCCCGACGACCCTCCGCCGTTCTTCTTTTTGTGCGGAATTGACGGGCGACGACGGAACGTGCCGCAACGGATGTTGGGTGATCCCGCAGTGAAGAACGGAACCCGGGAAGAACATCGGCGCAGACGAGAAGGAAAACGGGCCACAGGAGCGACTCCGGCGGCCCGCGGAAGCCGGCGGGCGGAGGCGGCGGCGCCCCAGCGCGCCGCCGGACAGGCCGCCGCGGCTGAGCCGCGGTGGCGGCCAGCGGACCCACGGTCCGCGGGTCCGGTTCTTCCGGTCGGGACGCGGCAATGCGCCGCGTCCGCTGACGACCCGCGCGGCCCGCACGCGGGCCGCGGCTCCCTCGACCGCGGGCTGCGCCCGCGGCTTCCTCCCGCGCCCCTCGGCCGAGCCGAGCCGGCTGAGCCGGGCTGGCCGGGCCCGGCCGGGTCAACCGGGTCGGACCCGGGTCGGGCCGACCCGGTTCGGCCGACCCAGGGGGGGGGGGGGTCGGGCCGGCTCGGCCCGGGCCCGGAACCCCTTCTTCTGACGTTTTCGTTCAAATGACCGTATCTTGAGCTACGGGAATCCGAACGACGCACCATCAGTGGCAACGCGATCCTTGGATCGAGACGGTCGTTTCGGTATACTATACTCAAGGTGCACCTTCCTTTTCGGGGGCCTACGTAGTTAAAACTCCGTAGTTATGCGTGCTTGGCCTAGAGCAGTGATCAGGATGGGTGACCTCCTGGGAAGTTTCCCGGGGTGGGTGTGAGACGGAAAGGCCAATAACTAACAGACTGGGCATCCGATTGACGCGCCGTCTGTTTCGTTGAATTCCTCTAATTGAGACGGATCTTTTGGCATACTCCGCCTGAGGTTTGGACGCCGGTGGAGTATGGTCGGGTTGGTTTTGCCTTAAAAACCAACCGGGCCCCTAGGACGAAAAAGCCAATAACTCTCAGACCAGGCGTCCGATTGACGCGCCGTCTATTTCATTGAGTTCCTCTTGATGAGACGGAACTTTTGGCATCCTCCGCCCGAGTTTTAGATGCAGATGGATAGTGGCCGGGTTGGATCGCACTGAAATCCAACTGGGCCCCTGGAACGGAAAAGCTGATATCTTTCAGACCAGACGTCCGTTTGACGAACCGTCAGCGGCATTGGTGATCACGTTGAAAAATGGTCCCTATGAGTATACCCTGTGAGTGTTCGGGGTATAGTTGAGTTACGGCCGGATTGGTTCGCTCACGAAACCAACCGGGCCCCTGGGACGAAAAGGCTAATAACTCACAGACCGGGCGTCCGATTGACGCGCCGTCTGTTGCGTTGAGACCCCTACGACGAGGTGGTCCTTCGAGATACTTCCTTGCGGGACTTTGTGATACTTGGAGTATCGACCAGCAGCTCGTGGAGCGGACCCTCCCGGAGACGAGCGGGCGGAGCACGGAGACCGTGTAGCTGACTGAGACCCACGATAGTTGTGCGCTTGGTTGTAGCGGCACATGGGAGCGCTTGGTTGTAGTGGCAGACCCACGACAGTTGTGCGCTTGGTTGTAGCGGCACATGGGAGCGCTTGGTTGTAGCGGCAGACCCACGACAGAGGTGCGCTTGGTTGTAGCGGCACATGGGAGCGCTTGGTTGTAGCGGCAGACCCACGACAGTGGTGCGCTTGGTTGTAGCGGCACATGGGAGTGCTTGGTTGTAGTGGCAGACCCACGAAAGAGGTGCGCTTGGTTGTAGCGGCACATGGAAGCGCTTGGTTGTAGCGGCAGACCCACGACAGTGGTGCGCTTGGTTGTAGCGGCACGTGGGAGCGCTTGGTTGTAGCGGCAGACCCACGACAGAGGTGCGCTTGGTTGTAGCGGCACCTGGGAGCGCTTGGTTGTAGCGGCAGACCCACGACAGAGGTGCGCTTGGTTGTAGCGGCACATGGGAGCGCTTGGTTGTAGCGGCAGACCCATGACAGAGGTGCGCTTGGTTGTAGCGGCACATGGGAGCGCTTGGTTGTAGCGGCTGGCCCGCATTACTCGATAGGTGGAGTACTACAGCAGTCTTAAGTTAGTGGGCAGTACCTCGGAGTTGTGACAGGACCACTGTACACTCCAGAGACGGAGCTCTTCAGCAGTTATGGTTTCGATGATGAAAATACTGGTTTGAGCTGAGACTTTTGACCTTGTGTTTGCCTCATGATTGAGATGGGTTACTTGATAACTTAGGTATATGTATGGGCATATATCTAAGTAGAGGTTATCTGTTGAGATCTTATTTGTGGTTATCCTTGTTGGTTTTAGAGAGACCTTGAAGGTCTCGGGGTCCCTACTGAGTATCGTTATACTCACCCCTGCACGGGCTATGCCCGCACCTCGTTGTGTTGGTTGCAGACGACAGGCAGTGCTGATGGAGGCCGAGTGTTCGAGGACTGGACGGTACCCGGAGGTGGACTACACGACGAGTCAGTACCCGGAGGTGGACTACACGACGAGTCAGTACCTGGAGGTGGACCACTGGGCGAGACGTGCTCGGAGCGGACGGCGGGACCCGAGGAGCATTGGAGCTATCTGTACCCACCCTTCAGGTGGGACTTCCAGAGGACGGCTCGACGCTGCATTTTTTCCTTTCAGTTGTACTTTACAGTTGGGCTTGTATTTCCGGCCCCTTTTACTTTCAGCACAGCTTGTACAGTTTTTACTTAGTGTTTACTTTTCCGCTTGCTTACTCTGTGGTGCTTGTTTACTTTTCAAAGGCAATGCCTACCCTTTTTGCTGGGATTTACGCCTTGGTGCTAGTCGCCAGCCCCTGGCCTATGGAAGGCGGGCTTGAGGTAGTCACGACACGGGCCCCGAGGACGGGTCGTGACAGTAAAAATAAGAAAATGCAAGAGATCATATTCTTAATAGTGTAAACATAATGAATAATAATAAAATATCATAAGTGAAAATAATAAATTAATTTTGGAATGATCAAGATAAAAATTAAAATCATAACCAAAAATCAAATATCATAAATCATGTGTCAGGAAACAAGGCTTTGTATAACATGATATATTAATTAAAAGGATGTAGAAACATTAATAAATAAACATAAACCAAGAGAGGTTAAAATTAGTATAAGAATGTGCATTGCAGTTTTTTTATAAACATAGGCATACTAAAAAATATAATTTGAATGATAACTGATACACAATTATGTTCACATGTAGTCTTCTGAGCATATCATAACCGATATTACACACACACACACACACACAACCTTGTACCCACCCATAACCTTGTGATCATATCTTTAACATAATTATAATGAAACTTAATATAATTATATAAGGATATATAAAACATTAACATTTCATTAAAAGGATATAATAAACCCAAATGTATCGTCATTATAAGCCTTTTAGATTTTCCAAATAAGAAAAAGAAATAAAATAACACTTAATCTACCTATGGAAATGGGATAGGTTTTAGAAATACTTTCATAGAACATTTTATAATCAATCCATGGAATGAAGGAGTATGGTTTAATAGGAATATATCCATAAATAAACCTAAAAAAAATTAAGGGTATTATCATAGGTGAAAAATAACCCATAAGTAATACAACTCGAATAGTACCACATAAAAAGGTGGTTTTAGAAAGAATTTTGAAAAGTTGATTTGGAAATGCTTGAAAATTTACATTAAAAAAACAATAAATAAGGGACACTTGAGAACGACATAATGATTACCCAAGTAAATTTAGATTAGATGATAAAATAGATGATCATGGAAGGAAAACAATTTTAATAATTTAAAATTTATTTTTTGAAACGCGAAACCATAAAAAGGGTCCTAAAAAATTATTTTTGAAAATATAAAAATGGGAATGTGAAGGTATTGTGAGATAAAAATAGTCTAGTTGTTAGGACCAAATGGGGCCTAGATACCCTGATAGGGGGGTGAATCAAGGTATGGATATTTGTTTTCAAATTATTCCAACCCCACTGGATCTTGACCTCTTTATTATGAGGGTCACTTTGATTGCACTTGTGTGTTTATAATGATCGCTTCTTTCTGTCTTTATCTGATGATGATGCTCTAAATGTGATGCAGGGAAGAAAGCAGATAGACACAGAGATTTTTACTTGGTTCACCCTCACTGGGCAACGTCCAAAGAGCATACCCCGGCAGTGAGCCAATGTACCAATTCCACTATAAGCGCACTGCTGTTTACAAGTTCGAAGCGGAATCATTGTCCCTTCTAGTTTACAACCACACAAAATTTGAGAACTCAATGCCAATAATGTTCGGGATAGATAAATTCTATGCCTAGGCTCACTGCCTTTACGATGTTTAGGGTAGTTAACTTCTTTCCCAAGGGTCACTCCCTATTTCTCTTTCTCTCTGGCTCACTCCTGGTAGAAAGGACAACCTTCTTCCTCTTCATTTTCTCACTGAACCTGGAAGGGATCCACTCATAGTTTATAGACATATAGGTCTCTTCATTACCACTAATGAATGCATCCTCCACTGTATGTAGATTCTATATTGAAGTCCAAATCTCATCTATTGATGAATACCCCTTTTCCCTGACCTTTGGGAACCATCCTTTGGGAAGTACCTTCGCAAAGCCCACCAATTAGCGAAGCTCCCAATTTTGCGAAGCTCAAACAAGCCTTAGTGAAGGTCATTCCTTTTCAAGAATCTCACACCTTCATAGAGATCAGGCCATCGTGGAGATCATGACTTCGTAGAGTGATTTCCTTCCATAATCTCACCGAGCCAACCCAGAGCACACCACTTTTGCGGAGCTAGATTAGTTGTCGTAAATCTCCTTCTTCACGAAGCACGCTGCCTTCGTGAACTACCTTCACGAGTTGGGATAAAAAAATATTTATTGGAAAACTTTCTACTTATCTCGAGGGGTAGAGGTAGATTTATAGGCGATTCCAACGACCCTCAAACCTTCTGTGTGAAGTTAGTGTGACATCATCCCAAATCGTGAAGCTCCGAAATTTCCACCAAAATTCTCTCAATATCACGAAGCACCACGTAAATTTTTGGATCGCAGAGCTCATCGTAATCGCGGAGGGTTCCTTCAATTACTTCTCACCACTATCATGAAGCTCCCTCGCATTTCCCTTTATCACTGTCATTAGTGAAGCTTTTCGTAATCATGAAGAACACCACAAACATTATTCTTGTCTTCACGATATCTAATACATGAAGCCTATCTTTAGAAAACTCATACGTTTTCCATATTTTGATGATATATTCAAAGAAATCCACCCTGTATCAGCTATTTTTGTACCACCTCCAAATCATCCATTCTTTTGTCATGGTTCTTTGTCAACATGGATTGTTAAAAACATCTCTAGAACTCGAAAATTCACCATAGAAACTTGTATTGTCAACAAACACAAGTAACCTAAAAATGATGCAATGATACCATGAGGGATTTTTTCCGAACAATCTCCCCATTTGGGTTTGTTGAAAACTCTTTTCATAATGATTATATTCACTTTGATACCTTTCTAAAGCTCCTTCCATCATCAACCATCCTTCCCCTATTGTGATTAAAATAGTGACCAAATATTCACTCACCACATACTCTAAGCCCACATGAGAAATGCTCTCCATGAGAAACAAGAGTAAATGAAAAGATCATTAATGATTCACTTCATTTCAGACACCAATTGTTGATACCAATCAGATACTGATTTTTAAACTGATACCAATTGTTGATCACTAGAACCCTTCTCGCACCATTCCATCATCAATATTCTACGTTTATCACGATCCTCAACTGTCCTGATATCTAATATTTGTTCGATCACTTCTCGAATTGTCAGATTTTAAAACTCTCCCCCTATCTCATTGCTCTCCCCCTTATCTTGCTGCTCCACCTGTCAGCTTCCCCCCATGTCTTTTACTTGGACATTTGACTAAGATATTTTCTCCCATCCCAAGCCATAGTTTATCCCACTCTAGGAGTTACTATTTCTCCCCCTTTTTCAATAAACCTAAAGGTCACTTCTTTATGGTCGAAAACATTAGAAAGAAAACAGATTAGATCATTAGATAAAACATATCATACCTCGGGGGGGGGGGGGGGTCCCACATTAACACTTTTTCAAGTGTTGGGTGTCGACTGAACTCCCAGATCTAGTCGATGCTTCTCTAAAGCTTCCATGGGTAAAGCTTTTTTTAGAATGTGTTCAACATGTAGTTCTGTAGGCACATACTCCGAATTCACGATTCCTTTCTCAACCTTCTCCTTGATAAAATGATACTTTATCTCAATGTTCTTTGTCCTTGAGTGATGGACGAGATTTTTGCTGAGATTTATAGAACTTCAGTTATTGCACAAGATTCCGATTGGAGATTTTACTTCAATGCCCATATCATAATGTTGCTGCTTTATCCACAATAATGGTGTGCATGCTTGAGTGGCGGTAATATACTCAACTTCTACGGTGCTCAATGAAATGCAATCTTGCTTCATGATTATCTAAGAAACACACAATCTGCCAAGATAGAAAGAACCTCTTGACAATGATTTGCTATCATCCATCGAACCAGACCAATCTGAATCAATATATCCCAATAATTCTGACTGATATTTGTTACTATATATCAATCCAAAATGCATCGTGCCCTTGATATAATGAATTATTCATTTTACTACAAGCATGTGTCTTTCCTTGGGATTAATCTAATATCTCACTTCTTAGCATGTGGTGAAAACAATATTTGGTCTCATTGTTGTCATGTATAGTAAAATCCCAATAATCTTCCTATATTCTATGATATTCACTACCTTTCAATTATCATCTTTTAATATTTTCATCCAAGTTGAAATCAAAGTCTTCATCTCCTTGAAATTTTCCATTCCAAATCCTCTGAGAACCTGCTTGGAATATTTGGATTTAGAAATGAGTGTGACTTTCCTTCCTTGTGTCACCTGAGATAAAAAATATATCAGCTACAATGATTTCATTCTTCTTGTCTGAACTAGAGCTGATTGATCACCAATGATATTCTACCTGTCAATTTCAGCTCGAATCCTTGGCTTCTATGAAGATAAAAATTTTACTTCATTATTCTCATCATCAGTATTTTCTTCTGAATCAGCATTAGCCACTTGTTCTCCCTTGGTGTTTCTTTCCTCCTCATCAATTTAATCAGGAAATTTCTCACTGTTTCATTGTTCAGTAGAATCATTTCATTCAACTAATTTTATGAGAATCTTGTTGAAACATTGATGATATTTTCTCGTAGCTTCTTATAATTCTAAAAACAGTAATCTGATACCATAATGTTAGAACAAAATAGATGATTATTAAATACATGAATGTTGATGCTTCTCCTACAAGATGTCTTCTCTCGATAGACAACACCTGAGCTCACTCATCCAATTATTTCTTTGATGGATCTTTCATCTGATTTTGTTATTGAATGCTCTCCCAATGTTATGAAACACTTCCCAGGGTTAGGCCCACTATTTATACCCATAAACATTCTTCTTCTCCTACATTATTTATTCTCATATTCCACTCGGAACAGATCCATTAACAAAATTTATAAACCTACTGAGTTGGAACTCAGTGTAGGAAACAAGAGACAAAGTTAATAACACAATCACTTCTTATTGTGATCTGTTTCTCCCTTTCTTCTTCACCTTTTGTACCTAATTTGAGTAAATTGAAAATCTGGAGCATATCAGTTCTATAATTTTCATCCTTAGATTCCACTTCCCCTTGGATCGTATCTCCCTAAAACCTAAAACACATGAATCATTAGTTAACACCATTTATATACAAAGGGGTATGGGTTTTATGGAATCCTCAAGATGAAGATAGTGGTTGATCCTGATGGTTCTACCCTTTGATTATTTCTTGCAGAGCATCACACTCCATCCTTGATTCTTCTAGCTACCTAGCCAACATCAACTACTCTGGCCATATGGCTAAGCATTCATTACCCACATACTAATTATTTTTCTGATATGTAGATTTAGAAGGCCTAGTCTTTCTCACCACTTGGGGTATAAACCCACTAGTACACGTTTCCTTCTTTGATGTTCCAATAAATGCCACTTCCCTTGATTCCTTCTCTGGGTAGGAATCTCACTTATTGTCATATTCCCTTTATTGTTCAACCATTGCTGGGGTCTTTCTCTTTCCTCCACTTCTCATTGCGGAACACGACATGTGATGTTTTTAATGCATTCTTTGTTCCTCTTCCTTTTATTAGATATCCGAGTCACCACACTATTTTGCATTGGTGGTGAATCCTCCACTAAACATGCATTATTTTTTCTCATAGCTGGAGTAGATCTCCCCTTAATCTTCCATGTTTGTCCACATTCTCTTCATAAGAGTTATTGTGAGTGTGATAGAGAAGGTGATTGGTATACATTTCTTTTATCACCATGTGATTCCCCTGGGGTAGTAAACCTATATTTCAACCTACCACATTATATTCTAGTGTAGGATTTATCATTATACACAACTGGAGTCGAGAATTTCCTTTTGAGTTCCTTTTCTTTCCCAGCTTTCTTTTTGCTGCAATGTATTTCCAATTGCCCATAATCAGAACATATAAAACATTTTCATCAAATACATGCCTCATTTAATAACTTCTCAGCTAAGATGTTGATGCGGATTGATTTCTTCATTCTACATTGATCTCTTGAACTTCCTAACACATACTCATGGCATGCCCAGTTCTTCCACAATAGAAGCACATCATGGATACTTTCTTCTTAGAGACTCTTCTTTAAGACTTCTCATGATGCTTCTTATTATTCTCAGATTTATAAATGTTTCTGTCATTATAGTAAGAAATACATTCAATAGCCTCTGAAAAAAAGCTTGATATGTGGCCATGAATCACTACAAGAAAACAATGTTTTAGCGGCGGTTTGAAAAACCACCGCTAAATATTTTTCAAACAAAAATTTTCCGGCGGTTTTTAGAACTGCTGTGAAAAAACCGCCGCTAATTTTTTTAAATTTTTTTATTCAATTGTTTTAAAAAATATATTCAAAAAATAGTTCAATTTTATTTAACGGTGGTTTTTTTAAAAAACCGCTGTTAAATAGGGGCGGTTTTTTGAAAATCTCTGCAAAATTTAAGGATGTTTTTTTTAAAAAATTTAAAGAAAAATTTATTATTTATTATTTATTAATTATTTTATTTATTATTTATAATATAATATAGTTTAGTATTTATAATTTTATATATTTATAATGTTACAATTAATTAATATTTATAATTATTAGTTAATAATATTTTTAAACGGAAAGAAAATCTTAAATAAGTAGAAGAACAGACTTTGGCATCAAATGTCCATAACTTCTGATCTGAGAGTCCATTTCATCTTCACAACCAGTAAAATAGAAGTTTATCAAATGAGTAAAAACCAAGTCATATTTAAATCAGGTGATAATCAAAGGAAAAAAATATATTCAAAATTTAAAATTCAAAAATCGAACTCAAACTTCAAACCACTATAACTTTTAATTCGTGTGTCTGTTTGAGCTCTACCACATATCAAATCGAAGCCTGCGATGATATCTACACCGCTTAGGTATGGTACTAAATTTTTGAGTATTGAACCCCTTTTTATTCCACCAGAAATGAACATAAGGCCTCAGAAACAGATGTTTTAGTTGCAGACAACGATTTCTAAAAATTCAAACGGTTATAACAGTCGATTCAGGTGTCTGTTTGGCCAATACCACATATCATATCAAAGCTTATTTCACGATCTTCAATTTGAATGGTTGTGGCACTAGAAAATGAGAATCAGATAATATTTTATAACAATTTCAGTGTTTTTAGGGTTTTGAGAGGTTCTTAACGTTTTATGATTTATTTATTTAATTGTTTGTTTATTTATTTAAATATTATTTATTATTTGTTTATTTATTTATTTTTATTTTGTTATTATGTACACATTAATTATTAATTTATTTTTAATTTAACTTTTAATTTGATTATTAATTAATTATTAAATATTATTAGTTAATTATTCATTTTTTTATTTAATTATTATTTAATAATTTATTCATTATTCATTATTTATTAATTAATTATTATTATTAATATAAATTATTATATATTATTTATTAGTTATTATTAATTATTAATTATTAATTAATTATTTAACTATTTATTTAGTTATGTATTTATGTTTTTATGTATTTATTATTTATTTTTATTATTTATTATTTATTTTTATTCTTTATTCTTTATTATTTATTTTAAATTTATGAAATATTAATTTATTATTAGTTTATTATTTATTTGTTAAATATTTATTATTTATTTATTATTAATTAATTATTAATTATTAATTAGTAAATTATTTATTAATTATAAATTATTTATTAAATATTAAATATTTCATATTTCATATTAAATATTAAAATTAAAATATTATTTATCAACTAAGAATTATTAATTTATAATTATCAATTATTAATTTTTATGTATTATTAATTATTAATTATTAAGAAGTTATTATTTATTCATCTATTTATTTATGTATGTATTTATTTATTATTGATTATTTATTGATTATTTATGAATTAAATATTATTTAATTATTAATTATTTTTTAAATATTAAATTTTGAATTTTCAATATTAAATATTAAAATTAAAATATTAATTATTAATTAAGAATTATTTATTTTATAATTATCGATTATTAATTATTAGTTATTATTAATTATTAATCATTAATTATTTGTTACTAATATATCTATTTATTTATATATTTATTTATTATTTATTAATTATTTATTCTTTCTTATTTATTCTTTATTATTTATTATTTAATATTTATTAATTTATTTTTAATTTACTAAATATTAATTAATTATTAGTTTATTATTCATTTATTATTTATTTATTTATTTATTATTCAATATTTATTTATTAATTATTAATTAATTACTAATAATTTATTAATAATTTAGAAATTTTTTATAAATTCTTAAATATAAATTATTAAATATTAATTATTAATTCTTAATGATCAATTATTAATTATTAGTCATTATTAATTATTAATTATTAATTATTTATTGATTATTGTTTAATTATTTATTTATGTATCTATTATTTATTAATTTATTATTTATATTTATTTATATAATATATATTAAATTATGTTTTAATTAATTTATTATTTATACAATACTTATATATATATATATATTATGTTATATATTATATATTATATATTATATATTATATATTATGTATTATATATTATCTATTATATAATACATTATATAAAATATATAAGATATATTATATATTATATATAACATATAATACATTATATATTATATATTATATATTATATATTATATATTATATATTAGATATTATGTATTATATATTATATATTATATATTATATGTTATATATTATATGTTATATATTATATATATATATATTATATTATATATTATATATTATATATTATATATTATTGATTATTGATCACTAATTATTAATTAATAATTATTTAGTTTGTATCTATTTGTTATGTATTACTTGTTTTTCCAATTAATATATATATATATATATACGTATATTAAATTCGATTTATTGACCACATAAAGAGCATGCTGGAGTGGTAAAGTGTTTGGAGAATAAGCAAGAGGTAAGGGGTTCAAATCTCATCCAACACAGAATTTATATATATGACATGAGCATGTGCATGGACATAGACTTATGAACAGAGATGGATGGGCATGTGTGTGGTAATAATAATAAAAAATTAAATAATTAAATAAGTAAATAAGTAAATAAATAAATAAACAACGAAAATAAATAAATAAATAAATAACGAAAATAAATAAATAAATAAATTACAAAAATAAATAAATAAATAAATTAGGAAAATAAATAAATAATAATAATAAATAAATAAATAAATAAATAAATTAGGAAAATAAATAAATAAATAATAAATCAAAAAATTACTAATAAAAAAAATGAAGAAATAAAAAATTAAAAAACTTTAAAAAATTAAAAAAATTTAAAAAATAAAAATGATTTAGCGACAGTTTAAACCGCAGCTAAAAAACCACCGCTAATTAAAAAATTTAAATTTTTTAAAAATTTTAAAAAAATATTAAAAATGATTTAGCGGCGGTTTAAACCGCTGTAAAAAAACCGACGCTATATATTTACCGATGCAGGATTTAGCGATGGTTTTCCAAAACCATCGTAAAAGGATTTCGCGGTGGTTTAAACCACCGCAAAATACAAATTTTGGCGTACTGAATCCCGCAGAAATAGTACATGTCCTCACTACTTGTTATATTATCCTCTTAGGCATGTCTCTAGCACCTACATTATTTTCTCCACTTCTAGAACTTTTCACGGCCCACGTTCTATCATGCACGAGAAGGATTCATTAAATCCATTGCCATTTTCCCAAACTATATGGTATTTGAGCTGAGAAAATATGCAGTTGTTTCTCTTCAGAAATAACATATTTGTTATTCATTTTGTCATCACTTGTTGAAGGATAGTAAAATAATAAGTTCAAGGAATCCTTTATTTTAATCTTTCCTTTGGTATTGGATTTCTCCACTTCCTTTATTATTGATTATATCTCTTCTTCCAAATTTTTAATCTTCATATCCCTTGATTCAACTTTGGAATCAATTCCTCTTTTAATATGATTCCCTCTACTCATCTCATCTTCCAATTCATGTGTCAACTTATTAACCATGTCACTTTGCTCTTTTGCTTTCTATTTTTCCTGAGTAATAGATTCAAAGACATATGCATTCTCTTATTGTAGCCATTGATTCTTCTGAACTAGTTCAGATAGCTGTGTATTAAGATCATCATTTCTAGATTTCAGATTCTGAATTTCATCTGTGTTTAGATTCTATCCCTTAACATCAGCTTTGATCTTTTCTGTCTTTATAGAAATCTTTTGTAGTTCTTCGGCTTAGGAATCATTCTTCTCCCTAAGATCAGTGGCCACGTGAATAAGCCTTTGATTTAATCCTCTCAGCTTGTTAACATCAATTTCCATTTCCTGGATCTAGATATCTTTAGATTTAATCTCTTCATCCAACTTCTGATCCAATTCCTTTGTTTTTTGGACAACTTCCACTTTTCACCTTCTAGGAGTTTCTTCATTATCAATAGTTCCAACAACACTTGGAATATTAGGTTCTTCACTAATTCCTTCAGCATCATTGAATAAGTATGGATTTTCACTATAAAATTCATCAAAATCATCATTTAGTTCACTAATTAATTCCTTTAATTGAATCACACTGTCTCCACAGACACTTCCACACTAAGGGATACCACCCGACCTCTGCTTCTTTGAAGTTTTTCCCTTTGCCATGGCACACCAAGATAAGAGCAGAAAGAATCTTTTAATTCACAAATCGACCAAAACATGTCCAAGAAAACAAATCTAATAAAAGAAACATTTTCTCTAATACCAATTGTTAGGACCAAAAGAGGACTAGATAACTTGGGGGGGGGGGTGAATCCGGGTATGGATATTCGTTTTCAAATTATTCCTACCCCACTAGATCTCGACCTCTTTATTATGTGGGTCACTTTTCACTTGTGTGTTTATGATGATCCTTTATTTTCTTCTTTATTTGACGATGATTCTTTTAATGAAATGTAGGAAAGCAAGCATATAGACACAAATATTTTTATTGGTTCACCCTCTCTAGGATACGTCCAAGGAGCATACTATGATAGTGTGCCGATGTACCAATTCCACCATAAGCGCACTGCTATTTACATGTTCTAATCGGACTCACTATCCCTCCTAGTTTACAACCGCTTACAATTTGACAACACACTACCAATAATGTTCGGGATAGATTACTTCTATGCTTAGTATCATTACCTTTACAATTTTTAGGGTATCTCACTTCCTTACCAAGGGTCACTCCCTGTTTCTCTCTCTCTGGCTCACTCCCGGTATAAAGGATAACCTTTTTCCTTTTCCTTTGTCACTGCACTTGTAAGAGTTCCACTCATAGTTTATAGAAATGTAGGTCTCTTCATTACCACTAATTAATGCATCCTCCATTGAATGTAGATGCCATATTGAGGGCCAAATTTCATCCACTGATTAATACCCATTTTCCCCTAACCACTGGCACCATCCTTTGGGAAGTACCTTTGAAAACCCTATACTTCGCAAAGCTCCCAATTTTTCAAAGCTCAAACAATACTTAGTGAAGCTACTTCCCTTTATTGAAGCTTAAACCATCACAGAGATCAGGGCATCATGGAGCTTAAGTCATCGTAGAGTGACTTCCTTCACGAAGCTCACTGAGCCAACACGGAGCACACAACTTTTGCAGAGGTATATTAGCTGCCACAAAGCCTCTTCTTCGTGAAGCACACAACCTTCACGATCCACCTTCATGATTCAAGAGCAAAACATTTTTCTTGAAAACAATCAACTTCCCTCGTGGGGGTTGAGGCCTATTTATAGGAAATTCCACCAAACCTAGAACATTCCGTATGAATTCAGCGCCACATCATCTCAAATCACGATACTCTCAAATTTATGAAGGAATTATCTCAATATCGCGAAGCACTACGGTAATTTTCAGATCACAGAGATTATCGTAATCGCGAAGGGTTCTGTCAATTACTTTTCACCACCGCCGCAAAGCTCCCTCACATTTCCCTTCATCTCTATCGTTTGTGAAGCTTGTCGTAATCATGAAGAACACCATCAACATTCTTATAGTCTTCGTGAAATCTAATCCATGAAGCCTATTTTTCGTGAAACTCATACCTTTGTCAATTTTCTTTGTCAACATGGATTGTTAACAACATCTCTGGAATTTGAAAATTTACCACTGAAACCTGTATTGTCAACAAACACAAGAAAAAAAAAATGATGCATTGATAACATGAGTGATTTTTCCCCAACACTAGTTTTCACTTATTATAGAAATGATTTCTATGAAATGAAAATATGGAAAAGGATGGGAATATGGCATTAAAGCGGATTAGAATAATTACTAACAATGATGTAATTTAGCAGAAAATAATTCATCAAGATAAAAATATTGATTTAAATTTAATTATACCATGAAATAAAATCATACAGTAGAAGAAACCATGACATGAATAATGATGTTCAATAAGAGGCCCATCAACTTAAAGAAGAATATTTGAGTTATCAAAATCTATTATGGATCTAGTTTTACATGAATCAAGAAACCTTGATAAGAGATATGATAATGTATTTTTAAATAATATATATTTAATGAAACATATGATTGAATACATATACAGGGTATTTTAAACACTATATAAAATAAAATAAGTGGTTTATATAGAATAAGCCTTATAGAAAAAAAATTTTGACAAGAAAACCCTTATTGTTTGGGTAATATTTTAATCAAAATACCATTAACTAGATAGAATTAAATTGAACTTAAAATACCATAAATAAGGTATGGTTCATTATATTATATTTGAAATGGTAAGTGTATACATAATATATAGATCATGGTGTTAAAAATCCTACATGACTCATTGATTTCAAAATGGGGAAAAAACCTTACCTTAACTCCTAACAACTAGTAAATCACATGTATGTAACATAAAATTAAAATACACATCACATCTTTAATAATATTATTAATACCTATAACCATTTATAAACATATTTTATAATTATTCTATTTATTTTTATAAGTTAGTTATTATCTATTTTTAATATCGACTGTGAGTAATCATGATTGTTTTGAACCAGTTTCATAATAAGCGTGTATTTTTTAATTATTCTCCAAAAATTTTATCTTTCAAACAATATGAAATGTACTATAATTTTGGATTTATCGTTATTTTTATTATTATTGTCTCATTATATTGTATTTTTGATGAAAATAATTAATTATGAACTCTATGATGAGAATATTTCAATGCATTTTAATGAAAAAATATTTATATCTTAATTAATGATTTTAATATTATAATTTCCATTAAAAAATAATTAATTACCTATTTATATAATATATTATAAGTAATTAACTTATCATATTCATTTGTGATATTATTTTTTAGCATGGTTCATGTAGGTGGTTAGATCATCCCCAACATGAATACACCATAATTAATGGATGATTATTAAGTTATTTATTTGTAATATCATTATCAGAAATTAATAATTGTATTTGTATAGTTTTATGAATTTAATAAATTATAATTTACGATTTGTGAGGGAATAAGTAATGCATATGAAACTATTAAATAGTATAAATTAATGGTTTTTCCTCTTTTTATGTTTATTTTAAACCGTTGAATTGACAATGAATGTTTGTTACACATATTATTAATATATTAAGAAATATGTATTAGATGATTCAAATTTTTTATGAACACAATATTCAAATATTTATATCATTATCTTTAGTATCCATGAATGGATTTGATGAAAAATTGAACACACCATTCCATTATGACGGTAATTTGTACCTATACATGGATGCAGATTTCATTTTCATTAAAATATGAGAAATGAATAATTTGGTCAATTATTTCAGAATATAAAAAAATTTATATTTATAATACTTATTTATTAATTTATACATTAGAAACATCAATTTTTGGTTATGAAAAAATGTAATATGATTCATCAAGGAGGAATTAGCACGAACGTACACATGAGTGTTGTTTTTGGTTTCATTAAGGGAAACATGGAAAGATAGTTAATGGTTATCAAAGAAATATAAAATAAATCAATTATGTTATATTTAATTAAGACATAATATATCATTTAGAAAAATTTAATTTAAAATGGAATTCTAGAAAAGAATCAATGTTAGGGAAAATTTAATACATATGTTTATAGCTTTGAGCATCCCATAGAGGAATCCTTGGAAAGTGAGTAATTATGGGAAACTATTGTATCCAAATTAATATGATATTGAATGAGGATTATAGGGTATGAAAATAAGATATATTTTCAATATGAAAAAGTTTTTTTTTTTGGTCTTGAAGTGGTGGTTGAAAGCCACATTATATGTGTTTTGAATGACAGTTTCCAAAATATTTAATCTTATTTTAAATAGGGAATAGGTTTCACATGAATAGAAGTCTAAAAATAAAAACTAAGGGATATTATATATTTTATGGTATATAAAGACTTCAAAAACTCAATTAGAAACATGTTTTTAATTTTTAGTTCTTTTAACATATTGTCCACAATAGTAGATTATAACATAAATTGGATAAGAATAGTTGGGACTATCAAACATTAGACACAAAAGAGAAGAATACTCCGATGAAATTGTATCATGCATTTGATGTATGTTTTTTTATCTTTTATAGTTCCACCAATAATGTGGCCCATGACTTTAATAGGGAAATGCTATATGTTTTTAGATGAATAATAAATTAATAACATTCAAATCATTTCTTTGTTCTTAAAAGTTTAGATTATTTATAAACTAGATAGAAAATATTCTCATTACATGTAATATCTTTAAAATATACCATAAGGATCTAACCATATAATGCTCCTCAGAGGAATACACTATATAAAAAATTATTTATAAGGTAGGGAAAGGAAACATTGAAATGTTCAGTATAGATGTTCAGTTATGTTAATAATGGTAGATTTCAATTAGTGATAATATGAAAGAATATGATAACAATAAGGGTTTAAGATCCTTAACATAACTTAAAAAGTCCATACCAAATATAGAAAAGGTCATAAACATGAGTTATGACATAAAAAGTTATCATTTTAAAATAGAGGATTTGTAAGAATAATAAATGATCATAACTAAATAATGAACTATAAGTTTATGTCATAATTTTTTGTAATGACATAATTAGTATAGAAAACATTTCATATATCTAGGTTTACAACAAATTTTTTCAAATCATGAATTAACACCTATATACCAGAGTGAATCCACCATATCGACATGTTTCCTATACTAATTCAATCACTTTGACTTGTTTCCCGTAATAGATGAATAACTTTGATTGGTTCCCATAACTATCTATTGATATATAATATTTTTCCCAATTATTTGGAGAGTGATATAGATCACATCCATCAAATATTTAAATCCACACATTTATGTTCTATAAGATCATAAAACATCCTTCATATCAATATATCGTAACCCATGGAAAAATGGTTTCCATATTTTATCAAACCATAAGAAAACCCATAAAAATGGGGCTCATAAACATGTCATCATCATAAATATAAATGATCAAGATAATTAATAGTGATTGTATCATTGGATCTAATGAATAATAACAAAAATAATAAGCACCAAAGTTTTTTGTTATTGTTGAGTAGAAATACTATTAATAAATAATTAAAAACATTCTCGATGAAAATACCATATTAATTTTAAATTTGATTTAAAAAAAATATCTTAAAATTTTATTCAAAAAATTTTATCTAAAAATGAAATTTGGTACATGTAATTGATGATTCAAATTATTGAACTGTTATGGGAATAGAAAATTATGTGTATTATATAGTAGTTAAAAAAAGAAATATTCTTTCTATATTTTTATCAAATTTTACCTCATATAGAAAGCAACAATATTAATCCATGTAATTTTTATGAAAATAGATAAAAATTGTAAACATATATTTAAAAAACCATATTATAAACTTAAAATAATTCTTTATTTTTTTTAATAAAATATGGATATGGAATAATTTTTTTTTGAAATAAATAGAGAAAAAAAAATTAAATTTACCATAAAAACTATTTTGATATATTAATAACTAAATATAGAAAAATATTGGAAAAATATATTTTCAAGAGTTAACAAGGGGAGAATAAAATGGTATGTATTCATCAGATAAGGATCATATAATTTCCTTAATGAAAATTAACATATGAATAAGCCTGATAAAAATAGTATTGAAATAAAATCGGTTACCTCAAATCATTCATTTTCATCATTCATGTTCAGATTTTAATTAAGATAAATATCGACTTATTATAAATGTATTTTATAAAAATATTCCTATATAGCTTACATGTATGATTTATTTTTTAAATCTCATCATAAGTTTATTTATAATTTTTTTATTAAAATCACTATTCTAGGTGATAACAGCTTCGTTTTCCAAGCATGTTTTGGTTTAACAGTCTTAATCCTTATGAAGTGGTCATAGTTTCATTTTTTGACGAGCTTTTATCATTGTATAAAAAAATATATATTCATTTTATACATGTTCATAATCATTCATATAATGTAGATATAAATAAATCTATTACACTATTCATGGAGTTAGTAGGTCATACGTACACATGAATGCTGTTTTCAATTTTTGATGGATGAAATGAAATAACAATAAATAACAATAAATATTTAAAATATTTATATTATATTATATATATAATTAATAATTATTAAATATATCATCATTACCATCCAATTATAATGGAAATGATAAAAAAATTACATAGTCTCGTGTAGGTGGTAGTCCACTTGTATGCATGAGCAGTGTTATCATTTTCCAAAAATGTGGAAGTTAAGTATATAGATGTGATATTATGATTAAAAAAGTCTAATTATGTCATAGATAACACATATAATCTTTAGAACGACCATAAAAACTATCTTTGTAATATGGATATGGAAAATGTATTGTATAACAATGTGGAGATTATAAGATGAAAGTACACTCAAGGAATATTTTTACATCCCATTTTATGGGAAAGAGGGTGGATAATGAAGAATTAATAATAATAATATTTCAGTATAAATAGGTTACTTTATTTATTGTTTCATGATAAATACCAATGACTTAGAGGAGTTCAAGAAGAATTAAAAAGAATGTTTTTGGTTATGTAGATTACCTATTGTTTCAAATAACACTTTTATATTTCCTCTTAATTATCAAAGGTTTGATATTTTAGAGAGAATATAACCACTATTATATGTATAAGGATTTATAAATGAAATTTTCATATAGTTTTTTTGGTGTAGAAAGCACAAAATGGTTTAATAACTAATGTCAGGGAAACATTTTGAATTTATTGAAATATTAAATTTTATTAAAGCTATTATATATCCCAAATGGATCCACTAGTCCATGTATTCAAATATATCATATTATATAGTTTTAATACAATTATAAAACAAAATTTAGATTATTTTGCATCATTTTAAACATTAATTTTTGATTAACTACTTGGTTAACCAATTTTAACCAAAACCATTGAAACACCATTTTCAATATTATAGAGTTATAATTTTACATATAACGTAAAAGTTTGATAATAAATGGATAATTAATGAAATTTTAGACCATATATTATCCTCATTATATTCTTTATATATTTTCATTATTTTCAAATATTTTTATAAAATATTATTTTGATAAAATATTATTTATATCTATTTTGAAGCTATTCATTTAATTCAACTTAAAATAAATAAATAAAATGGTGGAATTTTAATATAATAATACATAACAATACTAATATGTCATATTAAGCTATATATTTTTTGAAATATGTTAAATTAATCAAATTATATCACATTCAATATTTTTAATATATTTTATTTTAATTTTTCATTAATTGAATGGATAATGTTTTGTTGTTCTATTTGAATCAAGGATAATTATTTAATACCTAAAATTTATAAATTGAATAAAATAATATAAATAAGTTTATTGTACTTAGAAAATATTTATGGATTCATTCATAAAATAATTTTGTCACTATGTGGATAGATAATTGTTATTTAAAACTTAGAGTGTAATATTTTGTAACTTTCATTGAATTAAATAATTTATTGGTTAATTTCATGGAAAAGTTTCCATTAAAAAAATTAATAACAAGGTGATATGGTTTTTATTACATTTACAGAATAATTATTAGTGTGAAAAAATATGCCAATATCACTTAATTTTATCCTAGATTAACCATATTGACTCTTTATTGAGGGATAAATTTAACCATGATAACTATTAATATTGAAAAAAATATAACGAAACCATTTACCAAATTATAAAATCATTAATTAAAATAAGTATTTTTTTGAATATTATAATTCTATAATATTCATTATTTAATTTAATTTAATATTTTAAAAAATAAATGAAAAATAAATTTTTCATAAAAAAACATATTTTATGTATGAAATATTTTTATAATGAATTCATGTATAGAACTAATATAATATTAAATTATTGGTTTATTTGAATGAAATAATAAGTAATTAAATTTTAATACAGATAAGAAATAATTTTTCTATAATACAACTTTAAAATGAAATATATTTTTCAATAAAAATCATTATTTTCAATATGTACTGATAAATTAAATTTTTCAAAAAAATATCAAATTTTTACCATTAGAAAGATATAAAATGATTATTTGAAAATTTGGGTTTATTTTATAAAATAAATTTTTAAAATTTTCACAAATTATATATTTTATTTTCTTAAAAAAAGAAAAAAAATCATTTTTGACGATAACATATTTTTGAAGCATAAATGAAATTTTAATAAATGAGTGTATACTACTGAATCATAATCAAAACATTTCAATTGATTATATATTATATAATCATTTTACAATTAAATTAATGTAAATAATTCCCTCAAATATAAATATTTGGTATTAACTAATAGTTTAATGAATACTATTTTAATAGTATATAAATGTTTATTAAATATCAGTTTTGTGTGTAATATATCCTTGCTTAAATACAATTTTCCCAAATAATTTTTCTTGGTCATAAAAGGTTAAATATTTGAGAATTCCTTTATTGAAACCCACATCGTACTAATGAATAATAAAACATACCTTAAAAAGGCAATGTGAAAACCATAATGGTTACCTAAAATAACATAATATCAGGTTCCCAGATAAGGTGAAAATTCAAGGGAAGTTAAAAGAAATTCATGGATGTGAAAAATAACTCCAAATGACTAACATGGTCATAAGAAAGTTAACCACCCTAATAGTGGGCATGTGTTGATCAAACAATTTCTATAAATTATTTTTGATTTTTATGTTTCCAAGAGCCCATATATATATTTATAAATAATAAAATTACCTTAAATTAATATATGGATAAGGACCAATGGAATAATTATTCAATTGTAGAATTATTTTAGACATTAATCCCATGGTAATTTATTAGAATTGTCAATATTTCATGTTATCTCGAAGGATTTTGGAACCAAAATTTATACCCTTCCTTTTTTAATATAATGTATGGTTTATGAACCCTACATTCAGTAAGGAACCTTACTTTTATAACTGACATTTGAAGTGAATATAAGGATTTTTAATCATAATTTTAGAAGAAACACTATATTTTAGGAGTAAATGTGTGGTTCATCAATACTACTTTTGTAATGAAGAATACATTATCAACCACATATTTTATGTCTATTTCTATGTAGAGTAAACCTACTTTCAACCTGGTAAAACTAAAAAGATTAAAATTATGGATTTATTATGTGATTTTTAGATAGTCTTAGCAGAATTAAATATCTATTTTAAATTTATATAAATATTTTTCCAAAGGATAATTTTTGATAGATTAAATCCTTCATATTCTTAATGGTTGTTGTGACTTTCATTGAACATTTTTAATTTGAATAATTTTTATTTATCATGCAATATTTCTGGAGCTGTTTGACATGAGGGAAATCAATTTTCTTGTTAAACAATGATTTTTTATTCTTATCAAAATTCATATATAGATGAGTGTTTGAAAATAAAAATATACCATCATCACTAGTTCTCATGAGAACAATACTTCGGAGACATATATGTGTTGATTCATATCAATTTGATGAACCCAATGTTGTTCTGGTATTTATTTTTTAATCATTTTCTCTATTTTAACAATGAATATATTTTAGATACACTTTGGTGACATACATTTTTTATCATCTACCTTGTGTTTTCCCAAATTCATTACAAACGATTCCTTTTTGTTGTTGAATAATTTTTTCTACTATTCATTACTGAGGATTATATATATTTTCAGGTGCTAAAAAAATGTAAGCTGAACCTATTTGAAACAATATACATACCATATATTTACTATTAGAGTATTAACTTATAATTTTCAGTATTGTTGGTGTATCAATTTCTTGTAATAAGCAATAAATATATTTATATCCATTAAAATAACTAGAAGTCCCTATAAAATCCTTTTTGAAAAGGTGTTAACAACCAACAATTAGTTCCAAAGGTCCCTAGAAATGGACCTACTTTTTATAATCATAGATCTTGTAGATAGAGTGTTGGTGTAGTAGAAAAGGGGATCACATTTGGCCAAACCACTATATATCACGATGTGTTGTTCTTTAATTTATATATTTTCTTCTTCTCTCTCATCTTTAATAGAGGTGTAAAAGATCAATTCATTTTAAAAAGGAAGTTATATTTCTATGATGTTTTTAAAGGAACACAATTCAATCCCCTATTGCGTATTTTCCTTTTTTGACCCAATAATTGGTATGAAATGAAGTTATCTATTTATATAGTTCTATTTCTGATTGTCCATTCCGTTTCTATTTGATATGGAAAATTGTATCCTGGGAAGTGATCTATTTTAAATATTTCATTTAAATAACATAAATTATTATCTAAAGTAAAGAATAAATTAGTTATATTTATTTTGACTCTAATAATTCAAAGTTAATGATTAAGATGAATATAAAATTACTCCTCTTGATTTGGTATATTGATGTTATGTGCACCTAATTTTAATGGTGGGAATTATGGATACTACAAATTAGAAATTATTATTTACTTAAAAAGTAAGTGAATAATAGTTAATATTTAATGTTGTTAAGTCCTATGATATTATTAAAGGAGATTTGGATTAGTCACACGATAAACAAGAGAAATATTACTATCATAATTATAGAGCTACAAATTTTGTTGAATGTGGATTGAGATATAATAAATTTAATTGATATTATCAATGTAATAATTCCTATGATATGTAGAATACCATTTCTCCTATAAAGGAACTCTTAATATCATACAACTATGAATGACTGATGTTTTCAACAATATTGCTTCTATGGGACAACCTATTCCAGAAAAATATCAGGAGTCAAAGGTATATAGTGTTTTAATATTTACATGGAATTTAATATCTAACGCTAGTTATCAATCCAAAAAAGTAAATAAGATTAAAATAAAACAAATAATTAGAACCATGATGATGTATGATGCTAATATTTTAGAGAATTATGAAAGTCATCTCTCTATAAAAAATAAAGATGTTACAATCAAAATTAATACAAGATGATCATCTGATTAAAATTATTTGGATTCATGTAAAGAGATATCATATCTATATGATGTTTATTTAATGTTTTACAATAATATATAAAAGATATTAAATTAGAAAAAATAATTCATATGCATTGAATGTAAGTAAAATTATATATTAGGATCTGATTGTCCTATGATTTAGGCTTAAAGAAAAGCTTATCATAAAATAGAACGTATGGAATTCATGAAGTCTTTATAGATTTTCCATAATAATTCAATTGATGAATCCACTAAAACACTAAAGAGGATAAAGAAAATAAAATGGAAAATCTATGTCTTATTGTTTATGATGATTGAATACAATCTTCTATCACTAAAATTTCAAAATTTGAAAATCTCTATTTTGATGAACTAAATAAATACTGTTTTATTCATAATGAAATGTTTTAATCCTTAAATAAATATCATTAAAAAAATTTAAAATCATAGGATGGAAATTTAATTTTTAATGAATTTTTTTAAAAATAATAATATATTTGATCTTATTGTTCCAAATAATTTTGTACTTTTCATGAAAATAATATTCGGGAACTATTTTATGTAGTTAATAATTTAAATAAATCCTATAGAATTATTATGAAGGGTGAAAACATTTGAAGTAAAATTCCTATTAAAAAATAATAATATAATAATGGTATTTATGGGACTAATAGTAATTGATAAAAACCCAATTTATATAGGAATTGTTTTGTTCCTTTCTCAAAAAGAGATGAAAATCTACTGTTAAATTCATTCATTATTGAATAAATTGAAATTATTACAATGATTATTATTTTAGAAAAACATATTTTTGTGGTGTCATGGATGTTCATTATCCAAAATAATTATCTCGATTTAATTATGGAGTCTCTACTCGAAGAAAATGAATTTTGGTACCTAAATATTAAGATTATAACACTTCAAGGCACAAAATAATATGGTAAGAAAAAAGGAGCTATATTTTATATATTACATATATATTCCAATAAACTCTATTTGTATATTTATATGTTATTGTTTGGAAAATGTAGATTTATTCTGATTTTTAAATTAAATAATATGGTGTTAATTATCAAAAAGGAAATATGTATATGTTGAAATATATGAAGTATTATGTTTTATAAAGAAGACTTTTTAGTATAGGGGAATAAAAATATTTAAATGTTTAATCTTTTTTTTCCAACATTAATTAAATTCCATGATTAATTGTAAAATATTTTATCAAACTCTTATTTTATATGTTGAGTATTAAGGGGGAACATATAATATTTCCTGTATTAATCACATAAAGAACATTGGTTTAATTATAATTAAAAAATGTTTTAAATTTGGTAAAACTCATTCAATTTTATATTTTATTTTCTCTGAAATGTTATTTAATTATTTGATTTCATACTTGAGAAATCATTTTCTTATGTAAAACCATATTTTTTTACTATAAAATCTAAATTAATTACACCATTTTTGTTTCTTTAAATTAAAGTGTAACCACTAAACCATCAGGATAAAATATTTATTCTTCCTTAATAGAACACTAACTCTTTCTAGAACCCTCTCAAAAACATTTTGTTCCTTCTTTGAAAGTATAAAATAAATGAATTCTGATAAATCTAGTCTATGAAGCATGAAGATACATAAGACGTCATTATTATAATTTTGTTTTCTCAAATTATAAGAGTATTATTGTTGAATAATTTATTTCTTTTAAGTTATTTAAAACATCTTGATAATATAAAGTTAAAATAATTATTTAAAAAATATAAATGTTTTGTTGATTCTATGGATATTCTATTTAGAGAACAATTATTTTATTTTGTTTAGAATTCACTAGAGAAATATTATCTTAATGTTAATGAACTCTGTGGTTATGAGGAATTAGAGGTTCAGTCATCATAAATAGATTATGGTTGAATTCCCTCTATATAGTTGGTGTCTAATTCTAATATTTTAATAAAATAAGTAGTTAGGATGCATGAAGATCTAAAATTTCTATGAAATTTTATGAAGAGATGAAAAACTATTTTGTCTCAGGAGAATATTTTGTTTCTCATAAAAATAATAATCAAAGTTTTAATGAAAGCACAATTTCTAGTGAATATTTTGATACATTTATTGTGAAAATGGTAAATAAATTATGAAATATTAGATAATACGATATCTCTAAATGAAATCATAGTGAGATGAATTATTTTTTAGTAAAGTAATTTTCATCATCCTTACTGAAAATAATTACCATAGATATTTAAATAAGAATATAATTATTACTGAGAGTTATATCTATTGTGATTAAAAGTGTTTAGTGTTTGGAGTGTCAAGAAGAACTTGTATATCCTTTCAAGAAGTCCCAATTCACTACATACATCAATGAATATGTAACATTAATTCCATTTTTTGAGACAATATTTTTTTTTAAAATATCAAAATGTTCTATGAGTTTATATTTAACTTTTCTATTTTTCATAGTTTAATATAGTTCTTAATATATGTTACTATTTCATATACATATTAATATTTTTCTTTATTTTTTTGGATGACACAAAAGGGGGAGAAATTTATAGGGAGATATGGGAGAAGGGGATATGATAAATGTATATGGAGAGATGTAAAATGTGGGCTATGAGAAATTTATGGAAATTAACATGAAAAAGTAGAGGAAAATATATTGTATACAAATTTATTTGTAGAAATATTTTTCATAATATAAGGGTTTTATCATGTTAATTTTTTTTGGATAAATATAGTGGTTAATAACAAAAATTAAATTAAATTTTAATTAACTCATTATGATTATTATAAAATTTCATTTATTATTTAGTAAATTTAGTGAAAAACTATCATTTTTACCTCATTATAAATAATTATTTAACTCAAAAATATATTCTTAGGTTTATGATTATATTTTTTTTGTGGGGTTTGTGATCATACAAGGGGGGGGGGTATTGTTTGGAATGTGTTTATTTGATAATTTCATTCATTTTTCATTGATTTAGACTCTCACAATCATGCACATACATATTACCAATGTGGTTACATTAAGTGAATTTTGGTAAATGATTAAAATAATAATTATTTTATTATGGAATTATTATTTTTGAAATTAATCCCTTAGTATTATATCAAATTTATCAATAGTTTTGGTTATTGAATAAGATTCCAAAAACACTTTTCATATATTTAATTTTTGAACAAAATTTATGGTTTGATATCCTTACTTACATTAAAGAACTATACTTTCTCACTATACATCTAAAGTGGAAATTTGGATCTGGAACCCTACTCGTTGGAGAAACCATACATTTGAGGAGAAATACTATTGTTCATTCATCATACTTTTGTAATCATATTTATGTTATCAACTGTAATTTTGAATTTTGTTTCTATGTAGAGAAACCCTACATTTGAATTTTACAAACTACGAGTTTTGAAATTATAGATTACTTTTGTAAATTTTTCAACAGTCTCACCATAATAAAATATCTAGCATAAATCTCTTTAATGGCTGATTGAAAATTCTCATGTTCAACTGAATAAAAAATTCCTATTTATAAGAGAAGTTGTTAATTTTTTTAATGTTTTGAATTTAAATATTCAAATATTTTTCATAAGATATTAATTGAGATTTTTAACCTAAAACAATTGAACCATGTTATTAAATAATGAGATTTTATCCTTCTTAAAATACATATATAGGTGAATGTTTAAAAATAACATTATGTCATCATCTCTAGTTCATTGAAGTGATAAAATTTGAAGGAATGCATTTTTTTTATTCTTATCATTTTGATTGACCTATTATTGTGCTGTATTTCATTGATAATATTTTTCTGCAGTTTGACAAGAATCTATTAGAGTTATAATTTGGAGACATACATTTTTTATTATCTACTTATTATTTTACCTAATTATATTTAAATTAATCCTATTTTTTGTTTAATATTATTTCACCAGTTCTATTATTTATGGAATATTATCTACATTTGTCAGTTTCTATTTCAACTATAAACTGAAACTTTTTTACAATAATCTACATCTCATCTATTTACTATTGGAGTATTGACATCCCATATTTATACATGGTAGAGTATTAAATTATTGGACTAATAATTTGACATCTTGGATCCCTGTAAAAGAACCTTAAGGCCCTATAAATGAATTTTTTTAATGATTTCAACTGTCTGCACATTATTGTAGAGGTCATAAAAAGGTAACCTATTTAAAATCACCAGGCTCGTGGAGGGGGAGTTAGTAGAATATAATAGTGTATTAATATTCCCAAAACCACTATACATCATTGTATTCTATTCTTTACTTTCTTTATTTTCCACTAATCACTCATCATTATGAAAAAAGGTAGGGATCACTTCATCTCAAGGGGAAATTGTTTTTTCTATAATGTTTTTAAGGAAACAAAATTCACATAATTATTTTTTCTTCCCCTTTCTTGTTCTGACCCATCACACAAGAAAAAAAATCTTTGAGGAGTTAAAAGACTATTGATTTCTCAAAAAGGAAATAAAATGGATTGAATCTTTATATTAAGGTCCTTTTCCAAAATTTTGGGGGGTTATTTTACTATCTAGATGACGCATTTGAGAAAATATTCCTAATTTTTTTATTTTCAAGTCATAAGAATAATATCATCCATCGGTAGTTCATTGATCAATTTCCACTACATCTCTTACATTAGGGAATGAATATTCTAGATTATTTATTCATAATTGAATCCTATTTAATCAATAATAAGATTTAAAAGCCGTTCTTTTGGACTCTAAATATTTACCAACCCCAAAATGGATCATTAAATAATTATATTCACTCATAGAGTCTCATCCAAAAATGTATATACCATAATAATTTCCAAATATGAAGTCCCTATACAGTCACACATTCCTCGAAAAGATAACTGAACTTTTATTCTTTAAATAATCTTCTATAGTAACTAGTAAAATAACTATTGGAAGTATGGGTTTATCCATGCATTAATATATTATTATAATTTGATTGTGAATATGAATTTTGGTTTACTTGTTAAATAATATATATAGGTAGAGGTAATCAATGCCTAGAATCAAATCAATTTTCACTAAAGGTTGAACAATATGATTTTAATAAGGCACAGTCAAAAAATCATAAATATGAAATCCAAAACCATAGATTGGAGGATAAGTGAACCCCAATATTCCTGATTCACATCAACTATTGTGACTAAATAAGGTTTCCATTTCTCAATGGGTTGTGAGGTTGTTGATTCTAATCATCATAAAATTTCAAATTCACACACTTGTTGGAATGATACCCATATACCAGGCATTTGTGGAATTATTTTGTGGGTGGTGCATTAGTTTTCATCTTTATTTTTTTCCACTGAATTCTTTATCCAATTAATCCCCTTTTGAAATCGACATGAATTATGATGCACCCTTCCACACTTACGAAACCTTATAGCTCCATTCAATTAATTACCTTGATGTTTCTTTACATAATTGTTTAATGAGGATGACTAATATTTACATCTACTATTTTAATTATTTGTTTATTTATTATTGATCTCTCTTTTATTATCAAAACCATATAAATGATGGAAATCCACAATTTTAATTTCCACTTGGATAACACATCAGACATATTATTTATAACAAAGGATGTCATATATATATAATGAACTTTAGAGACTTGGTTTTAACTAGTTGAAAAATGTGTCAACATCACTTTACGGTTGTATGATAATACTACAAGTTTACCTCACAATTATTGTAAAATTTCCTATGCAAGTTCTAACAGAATCATCATATTTCTACTTTAGTTAAAGGAATTTTTTCTATATTTTATGAGGAATTTGAGGAAAGTACTTATTGAAAAATAATCTCTAAACATCATCCTACACCATGAAGTCAATTACATACTATGGACTCATATTCTTGACTATATTCCACTATTTATTTGATTCCCCTTCCCAATGATAGATAAATAAAATGAATTACTAATGTTTTAAATAATTAAGAATAAAAAATATCTTTTTAGTGGAACTGATCCTTTTTTCAGGGAATAATGGATTAGTGGAATCACTAAATGATGGTGGAAGTTTCATCATGATAGACTCAATATTATATTGTTACCTCCTTTGACAATTTGGAAACTAAGTATGATTTATAGCCTAATAAAGTTGTGTGATCATAGTAAAAGGATTCTTTATTACATCTCCCATTGAATTTTATTTCTAAGATTGAAAATCAGTTCATTTAAAATCACATTCTTAATATTCAATATTACATTGAGATCAATCCATTGTCTAAAACCAAAAAAATTGTGAGAGAAAATAGTTTTGTAGAAACAAGAGATTTTATGAATTACATTACATATTATATTTAATTTATTCAATTTTATGTGGTACAAGAGACAAGGAGTTCAATCAAACCATAATATATAATTTATATTACTATTTATTATAGTGATTATGACCTAGCTATCAATATTTTTGGAATTAATAAGAGATCAAAATTTTAAATATTATGATTATTTGTTTTATGTAAGCAAAACATATTGATAAAAAAGCTATAATTTCTACTAATGTATTTATATTATTTGAAAATAATATTTTCCCCAAAAATGATTTAAGTGTTTTTGTGAACAAATTATAAATGTAATTTTTACAAATATTAGAAAATTAATTTCATAAAATGATATTATTTTTAGGAATTGACTTGTAAAAATTATAATATCTATAACTTTTGGGGTTTCTTTGAAAATATTGTCTTTTTGATGAATCGTAAAAAATACATGTTTATATTGAAAATTTCCTTTTCATTTAATGATTTCAAAACACCGTATTTTAAATAGTTTTAAAATTATATATTGTTTAATTATATTTTTATGAAACTAATATTTATTATTGGAATCAATTTTATATTTAATTTTTATGTTATTTTTTATACTTTTGAAAAATTTATCTTTAGATAATAGATTTTTCATCATGTTTGCAGACACATTTTTAAATTAAACATTGCCATATATCTATATTGAATTTGAAAAAATGAATTAAATATTTTTTATTATAATAATTATTATTATATATATTTGTATACTTAATTTTATACTATAATTAATAGTAAAAATTATAAAAAATAATTATCACGGTAAAGGTAAGAACATGTTTATCATTGGTTATGCTAAAAATATATGGGTTAAAAATGAACAATTTTTTTAATTACTATTTTATAGATATATTTAGGAATTTTATGTTGTATTGTTTTAATATGTTCTATTTTTTGTCCTCTATGAATGATTAAAATGTGGGTGTAATTATTTCTTTTCAAAAATTCCATGTGACTCCTCTCCCCCATTTATACAAGGCCACCCAATATCTTCTCTTTTACACAGTTAAAAAACCATTTGAGTTAGCCAATACCTACCCATATATTATCCTTAATTCCATTCCATCACTTTAGAATATTTTTTTCGTCCATAAATCCATCTTTGGAATGTTTTGGGTTCAAACCAATTGATGTTTTCCAAAGAAGTGGTAATGACCATAACCAATAGTTTTATTTTATTTGTTTCTAAAAATCATGAAAATATTATTAAAACATGATTATTTAATAAAAAAAATATTAAATATTTTGTGATTTTAATATGTTATGTTCATTACCTAAAACCATATGCTCTTCCATCTAATGATAAAAAACCACTAATCGTGTGTTTGGAGGACTACCGCCTTGCGTACCGATGGAATTCATTTTCCATAACCACATCTTTTTTATGGATATAATGAAGAATATATTTTTTACATATGTTATTTATGATATAAATACATTTTTGTAAGAATTATTCCATATATAAGGTTTTTTACTTTCAATTGCTCAATGAAAATGATAACGTCGTTCATGTGTACGACAAACTCCTGCCTATAAAATGTGATTTGTTTTTCACTCACTTTTTTATTTATTGTAATAAGGATAAAATTGATAAATATATGTAAAATATATGGAATAAAAATGTTTCTATATAGTTAATATAATATTTACCTTACTTTTATTTTATATGTTAAAATATGAAAACAATGTTCACGCATATGTATGGACTACCATCTCTATGAATGGTGTATTTCATTTTCTTTTTATAACCTTTATAGATAAATATAAATACATATATAATTAATATATATGATATTTAAATTATCTTAAAAAATCTATAGATGATGAAACCATGAAAAAAGAAAAAATGATCCAAAATACCAAACCAAAACGTGTACGAAAAACGATGTAGTTTTTACCTAAAACATAAATTTAACTATGAATTATTGATAAGAAGTAAACAAAAAGAAAAAATAAATCATATATGGAATTATAAATATTAATTTTGTTCTATAGTCAATTCATAATAAACATATATTTACTGTAATTTTTTTAAGTTGTATAAAGGAAGTCTAGCAATAGGGCAAGGGATTTCTATAACAAATTGGTGTTTTTAGACATAATAAATGTTATTCACCTATATTATTTTATGAGGTGTATATATTTTTCTCTGACGTGTTGTATCATTAATTTATTTATTTTGATGATAATTAATTTTTCATTTCTTTTAAATATATAATGGTTCTAATAATTTAAAAAGTTACAAATGCTGTAAATAAATATTTTTAACAATCTCATTGTTTATCAAGATTGTTTACTATTATTTATCTAATAATAAAATAATATGATCCATATATTTGTAAACACATAAATTTTATTTTACCCTGGTTATGTAATTAGAATACATTTTTTACTTTAATTTTCCACTAATTTTGTACTCAAGTGTTTAAACCATATTTTTATGTAAAATCATCCTTTTTCCCTCTTCGGTCAAAAAATGATTATTATTCCATATTTTTGTTACAAAGAAAATATCAATGATGATTTTTAGAAATATTATATGATTTTTTCAATACACTAATTACCTTTTTTTAATTTTTATAATTTTTAAAAAATAATATTTTTGTCATTTAAAAATTTGGAAGTTTTTGACTTTTACTAAAAATGTGAAAGAAATTTTTGTCTTAATGTGTACGACATGAACATAATTTTTTATCGTCATGACCAATCATTGTTTTAAAGATTAAAATACAATTTTCAAATATTATTTTCCAATAAATTATTTTATTTAATATTTTTTATGTTTTTATATGTTAAATATGTGTTTATTTTAAAAAAATTTATTTTCCTCAAGAATAATTTAATGATTCTTCATGAAATTTATATTCATCATCAACAAAAAACCTTTTTGTCGACTATGATTTAATGGTGATATGATCTTTTTGGATGATACTTATTCTTTATCAGGATGATTTATGATTATGATGAATAGATATTTATGAACACCATTTCATTTCAATGGGTTATGTTAAGATGAACTATATATGAAATCCATTTCTTTTCCATTAATTATGATATATAGTAATTCTTATGAAATACACTTCTTTTTTGGGTTATAATATGATGATTGTTTTATGATATTGTGTAATTGATTTGTATGATTTCCATTACGTGATGGGTGAGACCTATATCGTCCTCCAATAGATTTGGTAAGGATATAAATACCGTGTTTTAGAGTCTTTGAAGACTAGATATACAATCTTCTTACTTCATGAATGATATTAAAAATCTCCTTAATGATCTTACCATACAGAAATATTTATATTCATACCCAATCTAAAACATTCTCCATAACATGCGGGAAGGAAACATAAGAAATGGTAAGCTTAGATGCTTAATAAGATTATGAGTGGGAGATATCAATCGATGAATATATGAAGGAATAAGATAATAATAATGTTATAATATCATGAACATAACTTAAAAATTTTATTATCAATGAAAAAAAGATAATAAACATGAGCTATAGAATAAAACATTTCCATTTAATAATAGATGAATCATAAGAATAATAAATCATTATGAGGCAGTCATTAAGTATATGTTATTGTCATAAATGTGTTTATAACCATCATAAGTGTCAAAACCATTTGATAAGTCATGTTTTAATACCAATAAAATCTAAATAGGAATAAACTCTTATTTCCCAGAGTGGATGAAGTGCATAAACTTGTTTCTAACAATAGTTCAAACACTTCGGCTTGTTTCCCATAACAAAACTAACAACTCAACTTGTTTCCCATAACTATATGATGAGTTATAATAAATTACCTAGTAAGTTGAGGGAGATATTTGTACCAACTAAAACATAATTAAAACTATACATTTTTGTTCTATAAAAGATCATATAAAATGCATCATATCATAATATCAGAACTAGTTTAAAGAAAAAGGGTTCCATATTTAATAAAATACTATAATATCCCAAGAAAATGGGTTTCATAAACATCACATAGTTCTAAAAATTATCCATCCAAATGAAGAGCAATGATTTTATCATAGGATCAGGTCCACAGTAAAATAGAAGAAATAATAAACATTGTTGTCATCGATGAATATAAATAAAATTAAAGGATCATTAAAAGAATAATGGAGAAAATAACTTTTTCAATTGAAAATAGATTTTAAAAAAAAATTATAAAAAATTATATGTTTTTGGAATTTAGTTTTTGTAATAAGTTTATTAATATTTAATGTATCAATCGGTAATAGTGGCATGAAATTCCATTTATTCCTCTCAATTCTTTTCAAAATGTACAACATTCAGAAAATTGAAATAGGATCCCTTGTATTTTTTTTCATAAAAATTAAACCATGTGTAAATAAGTATTTTAAAATAAAATTTAAATGTTTAAATAATTCTTAAAAACATTTTTAGAAAATAAAGATATGGACTAAAAATGAATCAAAATCAAAGAGGGAAATAAATTAATTTACCCTAAATACACTATTCATATTTCTAAAATTATTAAAATTATTTAAAAAAATATTATAAATTTATAACAATAGGATATTAAAATGAAATGGATTCACTATATAAGTATATATTAATTTCAACAATGGAAATTTAGGTATAAACAATTGTTATTAAGATATTATTAAAACATAATTATGTTACCTCAAATCCTTCCCTTTGTTATTCATATTCAAAGCTCCTTTATAATAAATATAGACTTATTATACATTTATTATATAAAATATTTATATCTATAATTTCATTCATTATTTATTTATGATAGTTTAATAATAATTGGATATTAAAATCACTATTCTATGTGATAATTGCTTCATTTTCGATGCATGTTTGGGGTCGGTAGTCTAGGTATGTATATTTTTATTCTTTTTCCATCATTTAAATAATGATTATAATTTTATGAAAATAATTTATATTCATCATATACATGTTCATAATCATTAAAATAAATTAGTGATAGAAAAAGTAATTATACCATTCATTGAGATGATAGTCTGTATGTATATATAAATGTTGTTTTCAATTGTGAACGAATAAAATAAAAGAAATTTAAATATTAATTATTCTTTAATATTACATTTTTATATCATATATATAATATAAATTCAATAAATATATATTTATTACCATCCTATAACAACATAATTGAAAAAATCACATCGCTTCGTGGTTTTGGAAGTCCACACGTATACATGAGTAACATTATCATCTTCCAACAGTTTGGAATATAATAATATAGATATGATATAATTATTATATAGTATATTTATTTCATTAATATCATATATATAATTTAAACTAATAAAAATATACTTCCATGATATATGGTTATTGAAAATGATTTGTATCTCTACATGGAGATTGTAAGTTATAAGTAGGCATGAGCCATAATTCCGCTTCTTATTTATTATGAAAGATAATGGATAATGGTGAATGAATAATCATATAATTTTTCTATATTCAATATACATAAATTATTATTTTACTACAAATATCATATATTTTGAGTAGGTAAGGATGTTTTAAAAAATAATGTCATCAGTTAAGTTAATTTACTTTTATTTGAAATAAATCCTTTTGATCTGTTATTATGGATACTAGGGATGTACTTTTGGGATGAATTTAACTTCTATAATATGTATAAGGATTATGAGAAGTTATTTTGGTAGGGTATGGTTGTTATATAATATTCAATTTTGTGTAAATAAGTGAGAGAGGAGGTTCTCCATTATAATTGAGGTGAGAGGTACTTTTAAAATATCATAAAATAATAAATTATAATAAAGTAATTATATAGAAAAATTAATAAAAATTATATTAATTATAATATAATATATGGTAGGGTTGTAATACCATCATAAAATAAAATTTTGATAAGTTTTGGTGTCATTTTAAACCATATGATATTTTAAATACTTGGTCAACTGATTGTAGCCATTACCTCAGTATTGTCTTTTTTCAAAAATTAAGTGTTATTAATTTTTGTATGAGGTGAAAATAGGTTCATAAATGGACAAGGTATGATATTTTAGACCATATCACATCCTACATGTTCATGTTGAACCTATTCATTAAATTAAACATATATGACATAAATTAAAATTTGGAATTCAAATATAATATTTAAACCTAATACTATTATGTCATAAATATAAATAAAATTTCGATAACACATTATATTTGTCAAATTATAAAAAATTTAACCTTAATAATAACATTTATTTAATTTTTCATTTAATTGAATAAATACTGTTTTAATGTTGTGTAGTAATTTAAGGGAATTATGTAATAAAATTATTAGTAATGAAAACAATAATTAAAACAATTTTATTATTATCAAAATACACATTTTTATTTGTTAATAACATTTTTTGTCTATGTGGATGAATAATAGATATTTTAAACTTAGAGTGCAATGACCTGGATTTTTCAAGTTATTTTTTTTCTTCATTCTTCGGAATTTTATGAGTCTGTGGATTCTGATGGCACCAGATTTCGTGGCCTGATGTGCTCAGAATCAATTTCCGAAGTTTTGTTTGGGTACGTTTAGTAAACTTACATGTGGGTTTTTCTATATTTTGAACCGGTGCTCAAAATTGAAATCTGAGGGCACCGATGAACTCGCAGCGCGTGTAATTACTTAAGGGGGCATTTACCGCAATTTCGTTTTATGTGGGTTGAAAGTTAATAATTGGGGATTTAGATTAAAAGAAATAAAATTGGCAGTACACAATTTTATTATATCTATGGTAGTTATATCCTACAAAGGGGAGTTAAGGGTGGAACCCCCAACCACCTAACTTCCCATGTGTGGATATTTGTGAGGTGGGGCCCACATGAGCCCCAACCTTTCACCTACCTTAACACTCTTCAAACCCCCTTTAACACCCTTGAATCTTTGATCTTCCATTTAATGTGACAACTCCACCTTATTATGAGAACTCTTCACCTCCCTCACCCCCTCTTAAATGAATGCCAATACTTTTTAATTAATGAGTTCAAACTCTTAAATTAATTAAGTTGTTTGAATTTTGAATGGCATGTGTGAATAAAAACAATGGATTTGCTATTATTTTTGGGGCTTTCATTGTGTTGAGAGGTTTGGGTGAGAGAGATTTGGAGAAATAGTGTAGGGTGTTCTTCTCTCCAGGAAGAACACCAACCTTTCAATGAAGAACCGCTGAGGAACGTTACTCAACACTGTCGATCTTCGGCCAAACCAAAGGAGAAGGAGCCACTCACGAGGAATGCAGACTACGCGCCATCTTCGGACTTTCTTCCTCGACGTCAACGAGTTGATGCCATCTCCCCACGACGCCTTTCAATCACAACGATTTCCTCTTTTCGAGGCTCGACGACGTGCAACATCATAATCGAGGGATAGTGGGTTGCTTTAATTTTATTTAAATAAAATTGTTCTTCAATCTTAGTGAAACCTTGTTTAGTTTGGGCCGATTGTTACCACATAACACGGAGGGCACATGCCGAACAAACACGGCCCGATGACCCTCCATTGGACCTTACTTTTGTACGCAATGGAAGCAGCAATGGGAGGCGGTGGTGATGAATGGGAGCGGCGGTCGTGCGCCGACCGCGTGCGGAGGAACCACAGACCGCAACCGTGGGCTGCTCGACCGATGAAGAACCAGCTGGCTAAAGATGGCCGGGCCAAAGTGAGGAACCGTAGCACCATGCTGCGGAGAATCGCAACCCGCATAGGTGGGCCGCTTCGGCGGATGAACCGGTGGGCCCGTCGGCCGGCCGGGTGGAGGAGAGCCGCGACGCCAGGAGGGCGCCGCACCGGACAAACCGCGGCCCGCCCCTGTGGACCGCTTGCGCCAAGAAGGTCAGCCGACATCGGCCAACCGGTTAGGGAGGATGGCACTTTATGGTGCTGCCGGTTCAGGCAGCCAGGGGGTCGTGCCCCCACCACGGACCGCTCGGCCCCTTCGGGCCAAGCCGCGCCCTGCCGGGCCACGCCCTCTCGGGCCGGGCCATGCCCCATTGGGCCAGGCCCTGCCTGCCACCAGGACGGGTCATGTTTCTTTAGGCTGGGCCGACACCCCATGTCGGGTTGGACCTGCCGAACCGGGTCGGACCGACCCGCCAGTCCACTGGGCCTAACGGGCCAGGCCCGTACGCTTAAACGTGAATATCTTCATGACCGTGCGTCCGATCGAAGCACCGTCTATGGCACTGGGACCCTCGTGATGAGGAGATCCTTCTGCGATACTCTAAGTGATTTTTTGAAGACTTTGAAAAAATGTCTGGGTTGGTTCGAAACCAAAACCAACCGGGCCCTCAGAGCAGAAACACTTATAACCTAAGGACCAGACGTCCGATTGATGTACCGTAAATTATGTTAGATTCATTATGATGAGATAGTTCTTTTGGTATAATCCACTTGAGGTTTGGATGCAGTTGGAGTATGGTCGGGTTGGTTTTAGCTTAAAAACCAACCGGGCCCCTGGAATGGAAAAGACAATAATTCTCAGACCGGACGTCCGTTTGATGAAACATCAGCGGCATTGGTAATCTCGTTGAGAAACGGTTCCTTTGAGTATACCCTATGGGAGTTCGTGGTATAGTTGAGATACAGTCAGGTTGGTTCGTACATGAAACCAACTGGGCACCTGGGATAAAAAGGCTAATAACTCACAGACTGGGTGTCCGATTGACGCGCCATATATTGTGTTGAGACCCCTATGATGAGGAGGTCCTTTGATATACTTCCACGTGAGATTTAGTGACACATGGGAGTATCAACCAGTAGCTCATGGAGTGGATCCTACCGAAGATGAGTGTATGGAGTACGGAGACCCTGTAGCTGGCTCAGAACTGATGACTGCTTGTCTGATTCGATTCGGAGTGACATGACTTGCCCAGTGGGGAGCACTAATGTGTTGGGGTGGTAGACCCATGGTGGAGGAGTGCTACTGTGTTGGGGTGGCAGACCCGCGATACTCGATAGAAGGAGTACCTCTGTAGGCTATGAGGGGGCGCGCTTGGTTGTAACGGCAGACCCATGGCAGGGAATCTCTACTGTGTTGGGGAGATAGACCCACGATACTCAATAGAGGAGAAGTACCTAAGAAGTCTAAGGTTAGTTAGCAGCGCCTCAGAGTCACGAAAGGATCACTGTACTCGATAGAGGAGGAGCTCTCCAGCAATTGTGGTTTCGATAATGAAAATCCTGGTTTGAGATGAGTCAATGACCTTTGTGTCTTCCTCATGATTGAGATGGGTTACTTGATAACATAGGTATATGTATGGGAATATAAATAAATAAAGGTCATATATTGAGATCTTTCTTTGTGGTTTATCCTTGTTGGATTTTGTGATACCTTGAGGGTCTCGGGGTCCCTACTGAGTATCGTTATACTCACCCTTTCACGGGCTATGCCCACACCTCGTTGTGTTGGATGAAAACGACAAACAACGCTGATCGAGGTAGAGTGTATGAGGACTGGACGGTACCCAGAGGTGAACACTTGGCGTGATGGCACACGGAGCGGAACGATAGACGCAGAGTGCTGAGGAGGACATCTGTACCTACCTTTTAGGTAGGAACCCAGAGGATGATCCAGGAGCTGCTTCACCATTCAGATTTTTGTTTGTTCAGTTGTACTTTCTTTCAGTTGTACCTGTACCTTTCTATTGGGCTTTTATTTTCAGCCCCTTGTACTTTTTGCACGTTTTTTATACTGCTTTACTTAGTGTTGCTTCCTATTGTACTCTCATTAAGTGTGTTTACGTTTTATAAAGGCAATGCCTTCCCAGTTTTTAGGGAATTATGCCTTTGGTGCTAGTCGCCAGCCCCTGGCCTATGAAAGGCGGTCTTGGGGTAGTCATGATACGGGTCCCAAGGGATGGGTTTTAACAAATTGGTATCAGAGGAGTCATTTCTACCAGAGAAAATAGGACTCTGATCTCTCTTTTTTGTGAAGCAAAAATGTTAAGGGTACTGAGTGTGGTTCTAAATTTAGGGAGTCCAGTGTTGGTGCGGCGGCTGACGTATCCAAACACCAGGACCCTGGCGACTGATTTCGGACTCAGTGCACGAAAATACTGATTGCGTGTATGTTTTCAAAGGTTTTCTTTAAGTTAGCTCAACCAGGTCAGCTCACCAGGTGTAAATTGTTTGACCGTGTCACATCTATTCAGGATGCCTCCACGCAGACAGTCATTTGGAGTTCCGATAAAGTACCCGATGACAGCCCACCCAGTGATGAGGCTCTGGTGCATGGCCCTCTTACTATGTTGGCACCTTCGGGTGGTGTACCAGCAGCACCACCACCCGTTAAGTAGCAGATTCCACCAGCCGTACTAGCGTACGCTGCACGCTGACAGAGGGCGTTGCACAAGTTCCAGAAGCAGAGGCCTCCAAGGTTAGAAGTCAAGATAGATTCCCAGGAAGCAGTGGACTGGATGGAGGATATTTCTAGAGTTCTACAACTAGCTTAGACCCTAGTATAGCAGATGGTGATCTTAGCTACTGGTGTTTCCCAATGAGTGACCATGAGGTTGGTCCACATGGTGATAAGGCTTCGGTACGTGGACTGATGCGTCAGATAATACCTTCGGGTAGAGTGCCTGCTATATCAGTACCTGTTGGTCAGCAGTTTCAACCAGTGGTACGAGTAGATTATCCATGTAGGCTTAGTGACTTACACATGTTTCAGCATCAGATACCCCTCAGGTTCCAAGATGAGCCTGACTCACAGGTGGCTGAAGACTGGCTTGAGGAGGTGGCTGCGAGTTTTATAGAGCTTATACAGCTTCGATAAGATGACGTGTCGGTAACTGATTATTCATCAAGGCATACTGATATTTCATGATACTCTATGAATATGATACGATCAGTGCTTTAGAGCTCGGAACTTTGAGCGAGGTGTGTTTATGGATATCCAAGCTAGTAATTTTTCCTCTATATATTCCTACTTATGGTAGGGTGCTAGAGAGAACCTTTGTGGTTGAATATTCTTTGGCCAAATGGATACAGCTAGTGAATGTTAGTAGAGGGAAAGCAGGGAACTGAATCCAGTCTTAGAGACTTGGGCATGTAAAATGTTTTAGGAAGAGGAAGTATTAAGGACAAATGAATCTACAGAGCAGCAGACATGGAAGCAGAGCTAGGAGAGCAGTATGAGGTGGTGTACATTTCGACATGTTACAACCACCCACCTTTTTAGTCCCTGCCAGGCTCAGGGAGTAGGAGGGAAGAAGAATAAAGTAGCTGCATGCGGTCAAGGAGTGTGACCCAGGACTCTAGGAATGATTCGAGGTATGGTCTGTATCTTCTACTAGCTGTCGTAACAATAGACATTGATATGAATCATTCCTTCCTTCCACGAATCTTGTCTCAGACCTAGAGTTTCTGGTTAAGTTGTTGACTTGACCCTCACATATGGAGATACCTTTGGGAGGAGACTCGATAATCACGCTTACACCGATGGTGTGATCTGACCCTTGAGGCAATAGTTTCTATTGGAACCTCTTAGTGGCAGCGTCGAGGCTTTACGACATTAGTTTGGGTATGGACTGGGCAACCATAGTTCATACACAGATGGACTATATTAGGCAAAAGGTTGTTGTTTACCTACAACATTGGGATGGATTTTGCTAGGTCAACGAAAAGGAAACCCCAGGAAGCACATGATGGAATCATGCATAAGTGGGTGTATTCGATCACTCGTGAGTAGGCCAGACTTAGATTGGATCCAGACTTTTCCATAGTTGTTGCACCGATTTTAGCATTGACGAAGAAGGGTAAAACCCTTCGTGTGGTCAAAGAGATTCCAGAAGAGCTTTTCAGGAGCTGAGGCAGAGGTTGACCAATGCACTCATCTTGAGGATACTAGAGAAGGTGCAGATCATCTAGGAGAGAATGAATAATGCACAAATAAGATGTAAGACCTATGCTAATAGGAGAAAGAGACCAACAGAGTTCGAGGATGGTGACCATGTTTTCTTACGGGTCTCACCTCGACAAGGTGTATGGAAATTTGGTCGGGGAGACAGGTTATCTCTATGATTCATCCGAACTTTCTAGGTCCTCAGTAGAGTAGGCGAGGTGGCTTACCGCCTGGCCCTTCAACTTCAGTTGCACTGGGTGCACGATGTCATCCACATATCTTAGCGAGGAGATGCGTGCACGACCTCTCCGTCATCATCGACCACGGGGAGCTGGACATCAAAGACGGGGTAACATTCATGAAGGTTCTAATAGAGATTGAGGATCGATTGGAGAGGGTCCTACGTGGACAATCGATTCCTATGGTATGCAATTGCTGGAAGCACAGGATCATCCAAGGGAGCACATGGGAGAAAGAGGCTCAGATGCGTTATCACTTCTTTAGTTTCCCTAGTCTGTGTTGTAGCTTTACGGGGACATAAAGCTCTGAGGTGGGAGTAATTCAAAGAACTGAAATTTTCAAGGAATTTTTTTTCTTGATTCTTTAGAATTTTACGAGTATGTGTCTTCTGAAGGCGCATGATTCCGAGGCTCGATGTGACCACAATCAATTTCTGAAGTTTTCTTCATGTATATTAAGTAAACTTACATGAGGGTTTTTCTATCCTTTGAACTGATGCTCAGAATTGAAATCTGAGGGCACCGATGAACTTGCAACGTGGGTAATTACTTAAGGGGACCTTTACCGTAGTTGCGTTTTATGCGAGTTGAAAGTTAATAATTGGGGATTTAGATTAAAAGAAATAAAATTGGTAGTACACAATTTTATTATATCTATGGTAGTTAAATCCTACAATGGGGAGTTAAGGGTGGAACCCACAACCACCTAGCTTCCCATGTGTGGATATTTGTGAGGTGGGGCCCACATGAGCACCAACCTTTCACCTCCCTTAACTCTCTTCAAACCCCCTTGAATCTTTGAGATTCCATTTAATGTGAAAAATCCCCCTTATTATGAGAACTCTTCACCTCCCTCTCCCCCGCTTAAATGTTTGCCAACACTTTTTAATTTATGGGTTCAACCTCTAAAATTAATTAAGTTGTTTTAATTTTGAATGGAACGTGTGAATAAAAATAATGGCTTTGCTATTATTTTTGGGGCTTTTGTTGTGTTGAGAGGTTTGGGGGAGAGAGCTTTGGAGAAATAGTGTAGGGTGTTCTTCTCTCAATGAAGAACACCAACCTTCCAATGAAGAACCGCCGAGGAACGTCAATCAATGTCGTCGATCTTCGGCCAAACCAAAGGAGAAGGAGCCACTCACGAGGAACGTCGACGATGTGAAATCTTCAGCCTTTCTTCCTCAATGTCAACGAGTTGACGCCGATTCCCCGCGACACTGTTCTATCGTGATGCTTGCCTCTTTCCATGGCTCAACGATGTGCAACGTCATAATCGAGGTAGGGTGGGTTGCTTCAATTTTATTTGAATAAAATTGTTCTAAGATCTTCGTGAAACCTTGTTTAGTTTGGGCTGATTGTTACTGCCTAATGCAGAGGGCGTGGGCCGAACGAACATAGACCGATGACCCTCCGTTGGACCTTATTTTTGTACACAATGAAAGCGGCAACGAGAGTCCGTGATGATGAACGGGAGCGGCGACCTTGTGCCTGCCGCATGTGGAGGAACCGTGGCCCGCAACCGCGGGCTGCTCGACCGACGAAGAACCGGCCGGATAAAGTTGGCCCGGCCGAAGAGAGGAACCGTAGTGCCCCATACCGCCGCACTGCAGAGAACCACGACCCGAATAGGGCGGGCCGCTTCGGCGAAAGAATCGGCTGGCCCGTCGGCCGGTCGGGCGGAGGAGAGCCACGATGCTAGGAGAGCGCCCTGCCAGAGAAACCGCGGCCCGCCCATGCGGGCCACTTGCGCCAAGAAGGCTGGACAATATCAGACAGCCGTTTATGGAGGGCAGCGCTGCTTGGTGCCGCAGGTTCAGGCACCCAGGGGCCACGCCCCCCCGCCACGGACTGCTCGGCTAGGCAGCCGAGCCGCGGAAGGCCAGGCCGTGCCCTCTCGGGCCGGGCAAGACCCATCAGGCCGGGGCAGGCCTGCCACCGGGCTGGGTCACGTTTCTTTAGGCTGGGCCAACACCCCATGCTGGGTTGGACCCGCTGAACAGGGTCGGACCGACCCTCCAACCCACTGGGCCTAACGGGCCGGGCCCATATGCTTAAATGTGAATATCTTCACGACCGTGCATCCAATCGACGCACCGTCTGTAGTACAGGGACCCTCGCGACGAGTGGTCCTTTTGAGACACTCTATGTGAGTTTTTGAATACTTTGGAAAAATGGCCGGGTTGGTTAGAAATCGAAACCAACCGGGCCCTCGGAGCGGAAACACTTATAACTTAAGGACCAGACGTCCGATTGACATACCATCAATTACCTTAGATTCCTTATGATGAGACGGTTCTTTTGGCATAATCCACTTGAGGTTTGGATGTAGTTGGAGTACGATCATGTTGGTTTTATCTTAAAAACCAACTGGGCCCCTGGGGTGGCAGACCCATGGCGGAGGACGGAGACCTTGTAGCTAGCTCAGACCTGATGATTGCTTGTCCAATTCGATTCGGAGTGACTTGACTAACCCAGTGGGGAGCACTACTGTGTTGGGGTGCCAGACCCATGGAAGATGAGCGCTACTATGTTGGGGTGGTAGACCTGCAGTACTCGACAAAAGGATTACCTCTTTAGGCTATGAGGGGGTGCGCTTGGTTGTAGCGGCAGACCCATATTGGGGAATCACTTCTGTGTTGGGGTGACAGACCCACAGTACACAACAGACGATAAGTCCCTCAGCAGTCTAAGGTTAGTGAGCAGAGCCTCAGAGTCGCGATAGGATCACTGTACTCGACAGAGGAGGATCTCTCCAACAGTAGTGGTTTTGATAATGAAAATCCTAGTTTTAGCTGAGTTAGTGAATTTTGATTTTTCCTAATTATTGAGATGGGTTACTTGATAACTTAGGTATATGTATGGGAATATACCTAAGAAAAGGTTATCTATTGATATCTTTCTTTGTGGTTTATCCTTGTTGGATTTTGTGAGACCTTGAGGGTCTCGTAGTCCCTACTGAGTATCATTATACTCACCCCTACATAGGCTATGCCCGCACCTTGTTGTGTTGGATGCAGACGACGAACAACGCTGATCGAGGCAGAGTGTACGAGGACTGGAAGCTACCTAGAGGTGAACAATCAGCGTGACGACACACAGAGTGGACCGATAGATGTGGAGTGCTAAGGAGGACATCTTTACCTACCCTTCAGGTAGGAACCCGAAGGACGATCCAAGACCTGCTTCACCATTCAGCTGTTTGTCTGTTCGTTTGTACTTTCTTTCAGTTGTTGCTGTACCTTTCTATTGGGCTTGTATTTCCAGCCCCTTGTACTTTCAACACGTTTTTTATACTACTTTACTTAGTGTTTCTTCCACTTGTACTCTTGTTAAGTGTGTTTACGTTTTATAAAGGCAATGCCTTCCCTGTTTTTAGGGAATTACGCCTTTAGTGCTAGTCTCCAGCCCCTGGCCTATGGAAGGCAGGCTTGGGGTAGTCACAATACGGGCCCCGGGGGACGGGCCGTGACATAGAGAGTGAATTTTTTTATCTTTCCTTGATTTAAATAATAAATTTTTCATTTTAATTGAAAAGTTTCTATTAGAAAATAAAATTAGGGCCTGTGGTGATTAAGGTTTAATCGCCTTTATCCAATAAGAGTTAGGATGAATTTTTTTTCATTATCACATAATTTTATCCTTATATTAACCCAATTTACCCTTTATCGAGGTGATGAATTTTATTGCAGTTACTATTAATATTGACCAAAATTAGAAGGGATATATTTTCCAAAATTGAACATCATGATTCTAAATATGGAATTCATTTTTTATGATCCAAAATATATAAGTGGTGGAGATTAATTTTAAAATTTATCATCAAAATGTGATTAATTAATTTTTAAGGAAAATGTTTTTCATAAGTGTAGAATATTTCCATATTAAATTCATGAATACAATATATTTTAAAAAAAAATTGTAGTATTTTAATTAAAAAAGAACAAATATAATTTGATAACTAATTTAAAATATAATTTTATATCAAAATAAAATTAAATTAAAATAAGGTTTAAAATAAAAAATAATAATTTTAAATAATCATTATTGAATAAAACATTTCAAAAAATTATAAAATTTTCACCATAAGAGAAATTTGATACTACGATTTAAAGAATTTGGATCATTTTATCTAATAAATTTTAAAAATTTATATAATGTAATTGTAATATTTTCTGACAAAAATTAACTAATTTTTTTATGGAAAACCTATTTTTGATCAAAAAATGGATTTTCCAAAAATTTATTTCTTATTTATAAATTATAAAACAATATATTTTTATTGATTAAGAAATTTATGTAACTATTTAATAATTTAGTTAATCCTCTTAATTCCCACAAATCTAGTGGGTAGGTGATAACTGTTACTTTGATTAATAGTATTTGAATTGCATACCACATTTTATTAAAAAATGGTATTTCATGTCTCACAATCCATTAATGAAATAAAATAACCTAAAGTGAAATATATTATAAAATCATGGGATGTTACAAAAATTCATAACATCAAACACAAAGTTCTCAAATTTCATAGCCTTGTTTATATCATAGAATATGTGTTACATACAACTATTTTCATCCATGGAACTTCCCCTCACTACAACCACTCTACCATCATTCCATCCCACACTATGTCTCTACCTCTCACCAAAAAATGAACAACACTAGGTTTTGAATCTATTTTTTGACGCCACTCTATTTGGAACCTCCATAAATCTAAATCACTACGTTATAGTGGATGATTTCTCTAATGGATGCATATATGTTTTTTTATTTTATTTAAATAAAAAAATATTTTAGGTTATTTACAAGCCTATGGTTAGGATGAATTTATTCAATATAGGAGAATAACATTAACCAAATATGCGATGTGTAATGGGAGAAAATTTTCAAGTGAATTATATCATCAAAATAGAATGAATACTAAAGAAAATTTTTCTAATGTAAATGAATTTAAAGAAGAGTTTCATAATTTTAATAGAAAACATGAAATTCTTAATTTATTGATTTTCTTGAAAAATGAATATTTTCAAATATATATCTTTTAGGAATGTTTAATGTAAATTATATATTAAATTGTTTTATTTTTTTGCTAAGGGTTCTTCACAATTTATGGATGGGTAGTATTTGTGATGATGGAGAGATTTTATGCTTGAACATAAGATAATGATTAAGTGTGTGAGTATTTGATAGCTTACTATTATGCGTGTATAGTTTTTATTAAATTAATTGATATTTTTTAAAATGATCAATGATTCTAAATCATTTTTTATTTGAATATTTAAATGTAAGGAATTTGTTTTAGAGTAATAGTGATTTTTTAGTAGCCTATAATAAGGAATGAATTTAGAAGAGGAAAAAAATATTTTTGGAGTAAAATAATAATAAAAATTGATAAAAAATAACATATTATACATGTAATGATAATATTTAATGATTTTTATGGGTTTTAAATAATAAAATATAATAACAAGAGTATTAATTTTATGAATCCTGATTTTGGGGGATTTATTTATTTATATATAAGGAATTTTACTAAATCATAGCACATGGTAAACAAAAAGAAGATCCATGAAAAAATATCATCCAAATATGATATCAACTAGAACTCCTCTGACTCATAATACATGATAAAAAATAAAATGATAAATATTAGGTAGTAAATACCCAATTTTTACATTTTTTCAATCATATTTATTTCAATTAATTTGTCAACAATGATATTAATTTTTTGTCTAGATATTATTTTTCATTTTTATTTGTTATATAATGAAAACATTGAGAGGAAATTATTTGACCAACCACCCTCCACCCACAAATTATAAAACCTTACATATGAGAATTTATAACACTAATCATATTCATAAAACTATGGATGAACATCTTTAACTCATGCTTAATAAATTCTACATCCTAAAAAAATACCCAGAGAAGGGTAGGAAGGATAAAATATGATTCTAATATAACTTCAATATCATTGTTATTCATGGATTATACAGCAATAAAATTCTTATTAAATCCCAAGTAAAGTATCTATTGTATAAAGCTCTTAAATTAAAAATAACCCAATCATATCAATGTGATTTTCTTCTTTAATTTTTTCAATTAGATAACAATGAATGTTCTAGTAGTCAATGTACCCCCATTATCTGTTAAGATATATGGTATAAGAATGAATATCAAAAACAAGTATTAGACTCCTATCAAGTTTAGGATATATATAATATATGATAAATTTATAATGGAATGATTAACAATAATATATTAATTATAATATAATTCCTAAATCAAAGAATTAAAAACAAAGAGTAATTTAAACTATTTTAAGTAATTAATCCCACAAAATCATGATTTAATAAATAAATACTATAATTCTTCTATTTCATTATTCATCGCCAATATTTCTTATCAAATTGTATCAAAAAATTAAATCTAAAACAAAGATTGAAGGGATTCCTAAGAGTCATTTTAATCAAACATAAAAAATATAGAAACCTATTTATGATTCAGAGGAAAATTCACATAAACTAAAAAAGGTATATGTAAATAAATATAGGCAATTAAATAAAATAAGGCTTTGAAGAAAATAATCCCCTATATAATAATGTGCATACATAACCATTCTTATTTTTAGTTTATTTTTCCTTTATCATAATAGTCCAAAAAAATAAAATCAACCAATTGGAAGTATAATGTCCATTCCATTAAAATATTGAATATTTTTATGGGTGATTGAGTCTACATTATAAAAACATACCAAAGGCAAACCAAAATTATTTTCATATTATGAATACCTAGGGATTCAATAAAGAAATAAATACTGTTTCCTCCTATAAAAAAGTTTTTTTAAATAATTTGGGCCAGAAATTAACTTATGTCATCAATGATAGAGGGTTCAAGAGAAGTTACTCAATTTAGATTAATAAATTTTCAGTGTTTGTATTCCACCTAAAATATGGGTATAATTCCTTTAATTGAAACTAGATTCTCCCTGACCTGAGGTAGTACTTTTTCTACCCTCATACAGATAGTACAATTGTGTTTATTCAGTGCTAAGAAAAAAATGTTATATCCCATAGTAGAAAGACTTATGATTTATATTTAAACTCCACATTCACAGAAGCAGCTCTTCTATCCTATTTACTTTAAACAAACATTTTTAATGGATATCCACCAAAATTACGCATTACTTTTATTCTAAAAAATTAATAATTCATTTATCCTATCAATGATAACAACATACTCAAATTCCATCTTTCTTTATTCACTTAAATAATTCTCTATTAGATAAAAAGTTTTTATAGACTAATGAATATTAAGGTTCATATTATCCCCCCCAACCATTAAATATAACTCTAGAATTTTAAAATTAATCCATTAACATCCCATTTATAAAAATCCACTTATAAAAACATTAGGTATCATCTATTCACCCATTTAATTCATAAGTATGTCTACCATGAAATATAATTTACCAAATTTAAATGAAATATATTATGTTAACCCTTAGTGATATCTCTCTATTGTGTCCACTAATTTAAGAGTAACACCTGTGGAATTTTTATCCTCGAATATCAATCTGTTGAATTTGAGCATATCATGAATTTTAAATTTAGTCCAATATCTCACAAATAATTTCTAAAATGATAATATAAAATATTATGATTATAGAAAAACTACTCATATCTTGTTTCTTATTTGGAAGACTCTTATATACCATGCCTGATAATTTTCCGATTTGTGGTATCATACAAATACACAAAAGTTTCTTCTTATTGAGACTATATTTTTCAATAATTTATTTTAGGTTGGAATATTCACTAAACAGTCATAAAAAAGTATGTTAATATAAAATGACATCTATATTTCATGAAACTAACTTATATTTCCCTTAATATTCCATTTATAAAACCTTTTTGGGAATGGTATTGGTTATTTTTAATGTTGTAGGAATTAATATATAGCCTCTTAGTGAACTTATGTATCATTTTAATTCCACTTTTCCTCATCTATATTCTCTTTTTAAACCAATTTTTCTTATTATTTTTCCTTTTATATGCACTTTAATCCATGGAATTTGCAATCCTCTGGGTGAAAAAGATGAATTTTCCACATGGGTAACACTTAGTGTCACCATTTATCACCCCTATAAGGATCTACTTGAGTTTGATTTAAATCTATATTGTTTTTAATTTCATACTCAGCATGGATAGTTTCTGATCTTTTAATGAAAGATTCAATTAATAAATGGTATTCTTAGTTTTTTTTATGAAGAATGATATATTCTACTCAAATTATCTGATTTGGATTCGAATAGATATTTTTTTATTTTTTGGAACTCCGATCATCTTTGCTTATACCCTGGACTTTTGGATGTAACTTATACCCTAATATATTGTTTTTATGGTTATAATTAACATAATCAGAATCCTCATTGTGCATACATCGGTGTTGGTTCATGACCATCATTTTTTCTACATTATTCATCAAGGACACCATTTTTTATTTCATCAATCTACTTTTTTCAACCATGTGTACTCTTATCTTTTAAACTCATTATATTTTCCATTGGAAACTATTACTGTACTTCTCATTGAATTTTCCATAGCTTGTTTTATGAATCTCTTTCATCAGTAAAACACTATCAACAACCACTACTATTTATTGATTTCCGTGAGATAAAAAATTATATAATATTTGGATTAATAGATACATCTCTATACCCTCATGAATTCTTAGATGAACCCTCACACTTGATGGTTGAATTTTCCCCATTAAGGTTTATTTCCTTAGATATCTCCACTGTACCGATTTCTAGCTACTTGTTCTCTGTACTTTACCATATATTTATTTGCTTCATATTCCTTTTAATTTTATTTTATAACATGTAATAATTGTTGAAAATATGTTTCCCATTAAATTAATTTGTATAAAAAACATTACAGGAAATACCAACAAGACTAAAACACACATAACAATGAAATTCAAAAACCAAAAAGTTGAAATTAAGAGTCTAATTATACTTTATTTCATTAGGTAAAATCCCTAGAAAATGGTCCAATAATTTTCACACCCCAAAGGGAATCCTTAATTCTTATGGTTTATCAGGATTAAAATATATAATGTTACTCTTCCAAAATACTAATTAACAGGTGTCATAAGTGATATTAAGAGGTCAAACTAACATGGGAGATTTTTTTGAAAACTAATATGATTCAGGAATGTTATAATACAAAAATTTATGGTTTTAACTTCAATCAAAGATATAATTCCAAGTATTAGTCAATCCATGTGTATTCACCTATGAAGTAAAACATATATGGAATTAATTAAGTGGTTTTTAGAAATTGGTCTAAGAGACACTTTATTTTCAGTAGTCACTCTATATCTTAATAAAAATATTTTTTTATGACCATATAATTTAGTTAATAAATATAATAGGTGACCCAAAAAATTTAAATGTATTTCCTAACACATTAAATTTTCATCAATAAGGTCATCCCATAGTAATTACATTAAAAGAGTTCTACCACTAAAAATAAAATGTTCATGATTAATATGTAAGGAAAACATATTTTATAATAGAAACAATTAACAAACCCAAATTCAATAAAAAATAAATGTGTAATTTAAACTTACCTTAAACCTTCAATACATTAATGAGACTAATCCACTCAAAAATCATGTTTTTATTAAAGAGTATAAAGTAAAAGAGAAAAATACTTAGCATTAGTAGTAGAAAAAATATGAATGATCACTTGATTATCTTCCAATTGAATGGTAATTCCTTGTTTGAATTATTAGGTTGTTTATAATCTTAAATCTTAAATTTATAATCATAGAAATCCACTTTCATATCAAAAACTATCTTTTTATATCTTCACTTTTTATCCCAATCCTTTTGGGACTCATTTTCTATGATCCATGGCATTGGAAACCATGTTGGACAACACTTACATATCTCTTAAAATATATTTTCAAAACATATCATTGAATGAGAAGATTCAGAATATGTATATCTATTATATATATAGTAGTCACATTACAAAAAATTCACTAACATTGAAATGCTAGTACTCTTCTAAAACAACATTCACAATGTTTCATGGTTGTGATGTGTCCCCAGACACAGATGATATAAAATTTTCATACATACTGATCATAAAATTTATATCTCATGATTCCATTAAAATATATAATAATATAAAAAATCAAGTATGTGATCATTATTTATATGTGGACACTCTTATATCATTCTCTAGTGCCACCACACTGTTCCAACATGGTGAAAAAGAACCAACATATCATTAGGTAGTAGAATTCACAATGAGCAAGTGCCATGAAAAACCTCATCACTACATGAAATATTTTTCTCCAAATCAATTAAAAAACATTTCATAAAGAAATTATTTTTTAAGAATAATAAAAACCACTTACATCCCTCAAATTATTATGATATTCTTGTGGTGTGACCCATCACATTACGAGGTGCAAATTCCACATTTATTTAAATTTTTTAAAGTTGGTTGTTACATATTCTCTAATGTCATATAGTATTATTTTTATTTATAGAGTATGTGATGAGATCAAATTTAATTTTTAAAAAATTATTCTATAATCACTAATGCAATTTAATTAGAGAATAAACAATTAGAAAAATCCCGAAGGGATCATACATAATTATACAAGTTCAAAACAAACTAGCTTTTATCTCACATCATGTTCAATGGAAATTCACAATGTGAATGTAATATGAATGAGCATGAAATGATAATAATAAATGAGACAGAGAATAATATGGAAATTACATCATATCGACCTTTATTCAAAATTTTTATTTAATTCTAATATGTAATGAACCATCCTTTATCAATGGAATGAACCATTGATTTTTGATTTTAATTACCTAGTTTAGCCCTTGTAATCATAACATCCCATTACCGATCTACCAGGTACATCTTTAACCTCATCATGATTTTCCTTTTCTCTTTGTCTTTTAGGAATGATATGGAATTTTGAGGATTCATATAATAGTGAAGTCAGATATTTGTTAAAATCATAGCTTTAACCAGTTTTTTTTTCTACAGCCTCCAGGAGCATTTCATGTCGTGTAACTAGGTTAGACATCGTGTAAGTGTTGTTGGGTTCAAGTCATGAATGGTTTCATTCTGTGAAAGGTTACACAACATAAGGAGATTATTCACATCATTAATATATTAAATAATTTATTTTAATCCGAGTTTATGGGGTTTCTAGCATATGTGGGACTTTGATGGTTACACATCATGTAACCGGGTTACACGTCGTGTAACGACATGTCTATAGTTTTTAAAATAGTCATGTTTCTATTTTGTTTTTTTTCTTTCTATCTAAACTCTTGATATCAATCTTGGTAAATTCCTAGATTATTTTTGAATACTCCTATCTTTCTAGAACTATCCGATTGGTGTTCGACCTTTGTTGCAGTTGCAGTGTGTCTCACTGGGTATGTGATCATTCCGCTACTTCATTGTTTTTGATCACCGTAGTTCTCTTGGGTTTAATTTTAAGATTTTTGTGTCTAAATTGGTGTTTTATCTCAAAATATTAAAGATCCATTGTTTGATATTATTCTAGAGGCCATTCTTTTTTTGGTCAAGGTGTGGCGGGTGTTCGTTCTTGGAGTATGTGGGATTCCTCTTTTCCTCTAACATCTTGTTTTATAAAATGGATAAATATTTTTATGTGGATTTGATTATAAGGACTTAATAGATGTTTTGGGGTTTTTGTTGTTTGTGGATCACATTTCAGGCATTTTCAACATGAGTTTTGAGGTAGGTGATTCTGTCTCTAGCCTATATTGATGAACCTTATTATTCATACATTATGAACTGAGTTATATAAAGAAATTTCATGATCTATTTGTGTGTGTTGAAATTAGTTTATAATGGAAAATGGGTTTTCCATGATTTTTGTTAAATGGAATAAAAAAGGCCATTTTCAATGAATTGAAAAGGATTTCTGAAATGGGTTTGGTATAATTTTTCAAAGCATTGTGATGTTTGTGGAAAAGAGAACAGAGGTTACCATGGGTACTCGGTGTAAGGTTTAGCTTGAGGCCATCATCAATTCATGGGGTTAAATTTCAGGGGAGTTATGCTTGTCCTAGATTGTAGATTATTAGATCTTGGAATGTATATAAAGTTGGGGTTTAATTTTATATGGTTTTGCCCAAGTCTTAGAGTGTAGATAATTAGCTCCAGGTACCATAGTTCACTTATCAGAGATTTATGGGTACGAGTTGTCTGCATCCTGGCCTATTGGATTCCTTGTGATTGTGATGCATGTGATTCTACCGGGGTTTTTATTAATTGTCTTTATACTATTTTATCTGATATATTCACGTTGATTATTGAAAAATAAGATATGGAAAAAATTTCTTTTAAATTGATAAACATTCTTTTCTTTTAGAACGGTGAAAAAGAAAAATGGTTACCATGTTTTCTATAAAAAATAATTACTACTTATCATGACATGTTTTATTTAAAATTATAATACAATAATGTTTATACTGAGACTTTCAATGGATCACCAAGGTGAGATCCGATTGATCCTGTTAGATCACGCCCTACACACCTCTTTTTTAGTGCATAGAACATTTCATTTCTTCTAATGAAGGTAAAGTAAATGTGCCACATTGAGGTTGTGATGATTTATGTTAGATGATTTGGGTTTCTAGAGGTGATATGGGGGGGAGTTCATCCATGCCATCACATGGAGTAATTTTTTTTGGATTTGGTTCATTGATGTTGTGCTTGTATCTTTGAGTTTTTTTCTACATTTATGGTCATTTTTTCTGCTTTCTTTTCTTATATTTATGGAATATATCTATTGGATTTCTATTATTTCTTCCTTATTTTTGTATATATATGCCATTTTGTTTTTCAGGTTGGGTGAAGTCATATCCTCTTATTTTTTGTTCAAGGCATGGGTTTTTTGTTGCTAACCCATGGGGATTAGGAATGACCATCAGGTATGTGATGGATCAGTTTGGGTGCCAGGTTTGAGGGAAATATGGGTTAGTTTGTTACAATTTGTTATCAATGGAGGTATATCCTCAGGATTCCTTATATTCAGATTTCTTTTAGACTAGAGATAGGTTTTTTCGAGACTTGAGAGGTATGTTTTGATAAGTTCCTAGATAGTTCTTATCATGACGAGACTCATGTGGCAATGGGAAGTTTGGATATGTGTTTCTAGTGTTGGTTTTTGTTTTAAATCTAAGTTTATATTAATGGGGTTTCTAGTTTAAGATGATATTTACTCTATTTTCGGAATTTTTTCTTCTATTTTATTGGATAACTGTATGCCTCTAAGATTTCTACCACAAGTTCCTAAATAAGGTGTAACTTATGATCCATAAGGAAATCCAACAGTGGATATGAATATAATCAAGACTATCATATGTGTTGGTTGGAGTGGACACTCAAGAGGGGGGTGAATTGAGTTCCAATTAAAATTTCTGTTTAAAATATCTATATTAAAATCCCCCAAATTGAATAACAAGATAATCTGTAGGGAATTTGTATTAGAGTAAAGGGTCAGTTAGGTTCTCAAGAGATTGATTAGTTCTCAGTTAATTCAATCTAAAGATTAATTAACTTTTGAAGCTAACATAATGCTTTACAATATATACAAACACTTGATAGATTACCTATCAAAGTAACTTTAAAACAATTTTATATTTTAAAGTAATTGGTAGCAGAATATTCAATATAGGTTAAAACTAAAATAAGTAAGAACAATAGTTTTAAAATAAGAGGTTCAGTCTTAAGACGAGACTTATTCCTCTCAAAAAATTTATATAAATTTTGATCCGAACCCTGGATCGGGGTAAACAACAGTACACAGACTGTCCAGGTACTAAGACCTTTACCACTGTTCTTCATGGGAAAACAAAAATAATTGAATACAGGCTATCCAGGTCACACTTGACATCTTCCACACTTCACCGTGGGATATAGTAATGTGTAAGAAGTTTGGAGTGAGGATTTAATATCCTTTAGTTCAGTTTAGGAGTTAGTTTGTAAATACAACACACACTGCTCAAAAAGTAAATTAATGAAACACAATAGAGATAAACAGATAGAGATGAGTTTAGAGTTCTCTTTGTGTTATGAGTGAAGGTCTGGAATCATTGGATTGATTTAAGTGAAGCTCTGAGTCCTTCCCTGGTTTTGTCAAGAGAACATGGTGTCGTAGTTCTTGTTTCTTCACTTCCAGTGTAGATGTTCAGCTTGAATGTGAAAGTGTTCTTTCTAATACTTCAGCTTCTTCTTTGAACTTGTATTCTTGATGAGTATGAGTGTTCTTCAAGTTCCTCCTATGTTCTTCTTTTCATGTATGTGCGTGCATGAAATAATTCTTTCTCTATACCTCTTTGCCTCACTTTTACTGTAGCTCGATCTTCCTTATATTTCACGAGCTCCGGCAATATGAATGATTACCTTTTCGTAGGTACGAGGTACGATTCCTTGAAATGCCAAAAACTAACATTAAATATCATTAATTTCATTAAAAACAACAAATATAACTGTTGGAATTAAATAAGATTTAATATAAATTCGAACAGTTTTCATGACTATCGGTGAGTCATGAGATCAGTAGGTCATTTTGAATCTGCATCGGTATCGGTAGCTTGTGATCAGTATCGGTAGCTAATGATCAGAATCGGTATCGGTATCTGTAGCATGCGATCATAGTCGGTATCGGTAGCATGTGATCAGCATCGGTATTGGTAGGTACTTGGATCAACATTGGTATTACCGTTTCCGTTGGTGCAACCATTTCCATCGGTGCGACCGTTCATTATCTGTGCGACCGTTCATCATCGGTGCGACCGTTCATCATCGGTGCGACCATTCTTCATCGGTGCGACCATTCATCATCGGTGCGAACGTTCATCATCAGTGCGACCGTTCATGATTGGTGCGACCATTCATCATCGGTGTGACCTTTCATCATCGATGCGACCGTTCATCATCGGTGCGACTGTTTATCCTCGGTGCGACCGTTCATCATCGGTGCGACCAGAAAATAACTAACGGTGAGTCATAAACGTGAAATTCACACTAAGTGTCTGTTCAATCAAGAATACTTCCAGGCCAACAGTAAAATATAAAGTAACATAGATAAACATTATGTAGACAATATTTAAACATATGTAAATACATTTATAACAAATTAAACAAAATACAGAATTGTTATAAATAAAATAATGATTTGTTATTATTAAAATAACCATCTCACAGAGAGTTCAACAATCTCACCCTTTTTGATAATCACAAATCAATGGAATAAATGAAGAGAGAAGAGAGTATATCATTTATTATGCTCCCCCTATAAAAATAATATATGCCAAAAGATAAACAGATAATCATAGAATGACATTAGAGTATAAACAAAGAGAGAATATATCAACATAGCATTAAAAAAGAAGTCACTTCTCACCTTTTATAGATATATATTCATTTCTCCCCCTATCATAATTTCTCCCCTTTTATAGATATATATTCATTTCTCACCATTTGGGATTATCAAAAATAAGAGTAGAAAGAAGATACTCAAGAAGAAGAGTGCCACTTAAAAATATGTTCTGAGAAAGAGTACAAGAACCAGATACAATAGTTAAAAGTACAAGAAATAGACACCCCATCAAAAATGACTGGCATGGATTCTTCTTTGGGTGCAATGGAGCTTTACCTTTTGAAAAAAGAGGAATGGATGGTCCAGAGGGTGCTTTGGTGGAAGGTTGATCTGGCCGGATGGAGAGAGGAGATTGGACAGCTCTGGCTGGTAGCATAGTGGATGCTAAGGTTACTTGCTGAGGAGTAGAGGATATTTCTGAAGGTGGCTGCTGAAAGACTAGCCATATATTTGATAGATCTTGAGACACTGATATCTGACCAGGAGAAACATCTTACGAACTAAGAGGCTTTGCAGTAAGAAGAAAAATTTCCTTCGCTTACACATGAAGATATGGTTTGAGCAGGTTGATAAAATCTTGAATTACTTCACCACCATATTTCATAGCCTTTTCAAAGTCATACTTGTTCTGCATGAAACTTTTCAAAGTAGGAGTGAAATCCTTCAACTGTTGAACTTGAGCCTTGAAAGCTTGAGTGATTGGAGGGAGCCTCAAATTCTCAGCCAAAACCTTAAACTAATGGTTCAACTCATGCTTGGTATAAATCTTAGAAAAGTAGTGATCCAATTTCACTTTGATCTCTTTCTGAGCCTTAATAGCATCAGCTGAATACAACTGCACCATTTTGTGGATATGATCACTGTTGTCTTTCATCTTTTTCAAGGAATCTAAATCCAGGATCTGCCCAACAGCTGCAAACTCTTATTTTATAATATCCTTTATGGTATTAATTTCATGACCAATGATCTTGGACACTTTGGCGGAGCTAGCTTGAGCAACAATCTGGGTTATCTCAGCTTTCAACTTCCTCAAATCAGATTTCTTCAGATGTTCTACCAAATTTCTTAACAATTCCATCATACTAGTGATGGTAGATCTAAACTCACCTGACAAAGAGAAAAAACCACTGCTTAAATATTTGTGCGTTTGATTTAGAGAGGTAATATTCCTACCAATTATCTCACCAGTATTGTACAGGTCCGGGTTAATGATACTTAACACTCTCCGAGTCAAAGCATCGATAGAATCCTCAAATAAATTCATAGGAGAAGAAGTAGGAGCATTAGACAATTCCTCTTTTATTGTCTCTTTAACTGCATGGAGAAACTCAGAATTAAAACTTTCATGATCAGATTGTGCAACGGAAGGACCAGGTCGAGATTGAGAAATTGAAGGACCAGGTCTGTCTGCTGTCACCTGCATATACTCAACAACTAATCAAGCCTTAACTGAATCACCTACTCTTGAAAATCCACTTCCTATTCCTCTTCCTCTAGATAATAAAAACCCATAAATGAAAGACTTGGGTGTTCTTTCCATGTAGCTTTTCATGGAGGATACAGAGGTTTCACAATCCTATCTCTTCCAGAGTTCTTAGAAGAGACTTCCTAATCCACATCATTCTTAGACTGTACTGTCCTTTCAGTCTCAAGAACAGGTTCGTGCTCATTTAGTTTAGGATGAGGATCATCTTGGATCACATTTTGACCATCCACTGGTCGAGTACTTACATCATCATCATCATTACTATTGTCATCTTCACTACTATCACCATCATTGTCAACACCCTCATCACTATCTTCAACATCATTGACTGATTGTTCATTTGAATTTTCATTACTGCTAGATTCATACTGTTCAGAATTTGATTCTTCAGTCTCACCTTCTTCTTCATCATCTAAAAGAGGTTCTGTCTCTCATTACTTGAGAGGTGGACTAGCTGGTCCAAATTCCATTCTTCTTTTCTTTGGACTAACCATATCAGGATCACTCCTGTCATCAGGAGGTGATTTAGGCTTTTTTTTTCAGTATCAGCTTCATCTTCATCTTCTTCGATTCCCTTATTACTAGACTCACCAGTTTCCTTAGGAACTACTACTTCCTCTTCTTCATCAGAATACACCACTTCTTCGTCAGGTTTTAAACTAGGATCTCTCATCACCTTTGGTCTCTTAGGATGATCAATAGGATTGAAATAGTCATACAACTTTTCTTCATCAACAACCCAATACTTCTCCCATGGATTCCAGTTAATTTTAATCCTTTTACAAATATCCTTGTTAATACAGAAGCTACTGTTGGATGAGGTACAATCATCTCCATATTCCACACAGCCCATGAACTTTAGCATGACAGAGATTCGATTATAAAAGAAAAGGGTTGTAGCTATCTCGGATGGGTTCGCCATCTCAGCAATATGGACATCAAAATATCTACACAGGTTGAACTTTTCACCATTCAAAAATAGAAACAACAGAAAAACATCTTGATACTTTACAGAAGAAAAATCACTTTTTTTAGGATAGAATTGGTGTTGAATAAACTTAAACAGAATTCTACTCTCACCATCCAAATCAGTAGCAGTTATTCTTCTAGATTTAGACTTACCAGTCAACATATCTAGAGCTAGATCATAAGAAATGTATTCAGTGGTAGGAGGGATATTGCCAGTGTAATCCATGTATCTGCCATTATGAGGTACTCCTAAACATTCAGCCCACTGCTTCAATGAAAAATTTATCTTTTTCCCGTTGATTATAGAAGATAGTCTAGCACCTTCTACTCCATCTAAAACAATACTTTAGTTCAGATAAAATTTATGCACTAACTTCAGGTAGTAGACACAGTCATTATCACAAAACCAGTCTTTCCATCCTTGTATTTCCAAAACTTTCAGAAGAACAGACTTGCTGGATCACACCCATTCAAAACACATTTCTTTTTCTGCAATAACTACCTATTTTTCCAACTTCGGGATTACTGGCCTTTGAGTCGTGCTGCTCGATTCTCCTCGAGCGCATTTCATAGGAGGGGAACCTTCAGATTCCTTGATTTGTTACTTTTTCTTGGCCATTTGGAGGTTTGAGTGGATTGAGCGGTTGGAAAGGTTGTAAAGGTTTGGAAGGTTTGGGATTCAGAAAAGAAGAGAGAGTTTGGCGCGAGATGGAAGGTCAATAGTCTTTAGAAATAGCCGTGGGTCATTATTTTTATCATTTAGGGTTAAAATAATAGTAAAAAACAATAATAATGATTTATTAAAGCAACGTCATTTTGAGAAACACTAACGGTTTCAAAAACTGTACATCTCAATCGGTAGCACAGATCGGTTTCACTGATCGGTTTCACAGATTGATTTAACAGATCGGTTTCAAAGATTGGTTTCAAAGATCGGTTTCACAGATTGGTTTCACAGATCGGTTTCAAAGACCAGTTTCATAGAACGGTTTTACAGATCGGTTTCCCAGATCAGTTTCACAGATCGGTTACACAGATCTATCATACCCAACTCTTGTTTAATTAAATTTAACCATTCTGAGCTCAAGGGGTTGGTGAAGATATCAGCTAATTGAAGTCCAGAGTCAATAAATTCTAGAGAAATATCACCCTTTTTATAGTGATCTCTCAAGAAGTGATGTCTGACATCAATGTGTTTAGTCCTAGAGTGAGACATAGGATTCTTAGAAATGCTAATTGCACTAGTGTTATCACAATTTTTAGACACATGTCTAAATTGATATCCATAGTCCAACAGAGTGTGTTTGATCCACAGAATCTGTGCACAACAACTACCAGCAGCAATGTATTCTCCTTCACCAGTAGATAATGCAACATAGTTCTGTTTCTTACTACACCAAGATACTAAGGACTTTCCTAAAAGACGACATTTTCCAGATGTTCTCTTTATATCCAACTTGCATCCAGCAATGTTAGCATCTGAATAACTCATTAAGTCAAAGGGTTGTCTTTTATGATAAAATAAACCTAAATTGGTAGTATTTTTGAGATATTTGAAAATCCTTTTTACAGAAAGAAAATGAGATTCTTTAGGATTATCTTGAAATCTTACACACATAAACACACTAAACATAATATCTGGTCGACTAGCAGTAAGGTAAAGTAGACTCCCAATCATACCTCTATAATTAGTTTGATAAAATGGTTTCCCAGTTTCATCATCATCCAGCTTATAGGTGGTACTCACAGGTTTGTCACTTCCCTTATTACTATCCAAACCAAAACGTTTTAAAAGATCCTTTGTATATTTTCTTTGATTTAAAATAATACCATCCTTCTTTTGAAAAATTTGAAATCCACGAAAAGACATGAGTTCTCCCATTAAACTCATTTCAAATACATTTTTCATAACCTTTGAAAAATCAGTACATAAAGAATGTTTGGAAGATCCAAAAAAATATCATCAACATAGATTTGTACAATCAAAAAATATTTGTAAATTATTTTAATAAAAAGAGCGGGATCAACAATTCCTTTAGTAAAACCTTTTGAAATAAGAAAATTTGTAAGTCCATAATTCCAAGCTCTTGGAGCTTGTTTTAAACCATACAAAGCTTTAGAAATTTTAAAAAAATTATTTTGAAAATGGGGGTTTGTAAATCTAGGTGGTTGTTCAACAAAAACATTTTCAATTATAAAACCATTTAGAAATGCACTTTTTACATCCATTTTATATAACATGAAATTTAGATGAGCATTATAGGCAAGTAATATTCTAATAGCCTCTAATATAGCTACAGGTGGAAAGGTTTCTTTATAGTCTATTCCTGCCTCTTGACTGTACCCTTGTGCAACTAGTCTTGCTTTGTTTCTAACTATATTTCCTAATTCATCAACCTTGTTTCTAAAAACCCATTTAGTGTATATGGTCATGGTGTACTTAGGCCTTTCTACCAATTCCCAGACTTTGTTTCTTTCAAACTGATTTAACGCTTCTTTCATAGAAATTAACCAAAATTCATTATTGATTTAATTATTGATATTTTTAGGTTTTAACTATGAAAGAAAGGCTTGATGTTCAACCTGATTTCTTAGAGAAGCTCTAGTCTGTGTCCCTCTATCAAGATTACCAACAACATCATTTAAAGGGTGATTCTTTAGAATCCTACTTGATCTAGTAAAGGTAGGACTAGAAATTTCAGGCTCTTCTCTAGGTTCGTGTTCTACAGAAGTAGATTTTGGAATATGTCCAGAACAAGATGTATTTACAACAGGTTCTTTGGTTTTATCATTAAAGTCTAGAACATGCAAATCTTCTTCAATATTTTCAAGATAATACTTAGGTTCATGTGGATCAGTTTCATCGAATTTTATGTGAAAATATTCTTCCACACATTTGGTTATTTTATTGAAAACTCTATAGGCTTCGCTAGTTAAATAATAACCAATAAAAATTCCTTCATCACTTTTAGATGAAAACTTGCCAAGATTATCCTTTGTATTAAGAATAAATACTTTGCAACCAAAAAATCTGAAGTAATTAACCTTAGGTTTCCTATTGTTCCACAACTCATAATGGGTATTATTAAGAACGAGTCTAATCAAGACTCTATTGATAATGTAACAAGATGTATTTACAGCTTCAACCAAAAAATAAATAGGTAGGTCATATTCATTAAGAATTTTTCATGCAATTTATTGAAGGGTTCTATTTCTCCTTTATACTACACCATTCTGTTGAGGTGTCCTAGGGGCAGATAAATTATGACTATAGCCATTGTGTGAGAAATAATATTCAAACTCATGATTTTCAAACTCATGACCATGGTCACTTCTTAGGGTCTTAATCTTATGTCCACTATGGTTTTCTACAGACTTGGAGTATTTAGTAAATTGAGAACAAGATTCACTTTTTTGAGCTAAGGAGTATACCCAAGTGTCTCTAGAAAAGTCATCTACTAAGATATAGACATAGTGCTTCCCATTAAAACTAGAAACTCTAGAAGGTCAAAACATGTCCATGTGAACCAACTCAAGAGGTTGAGAAGTTGAAACTTCTTTCTTTGATTTAAAAGAAACTTTATATTGCTTTCCATTTTGACAGGGATTACAAACTTTATCATCTAGGAATTCAAGATTGGGTAGGTCTCGAACTATGTTCTTCCTAGTCAGTTTTCTAAGTTAATAAATGTTTCAGTGTCCTAATATTCTGTGCCAAATCCAAGATTCCTTATGAAAAGAATTTAAACAAGTAACATTTTTCTTGGCTAAATAATTTAAATCAACTACATATACATTTTCATTTTTCAATGCAGAGAATACTAGAACATTTTTGGAATTGAAAACATTACAAGAATCATTTTCAAATTTAACATTGAAACTATCATCACATAACTGAGAAATACTTAACAAATTGTATTTAAGTCCATCAACAAATAATACTTTAGAAATTAAAATTGAATCAGTGTTACCAATCTGGCCTAGGCTGATGATCTTTCCTTTAGAGTTATCACCAAAGATGACATGGCCTCTATCAACTTTTATTAAGATCTTAAAGCATGAGTATTCCCTAGTCATATTCCTTGAACATCCACTATATAAGTACCATACCTTCTTATAAGAACTCTTCAAGACTGTATCCTACAAAGAATATTTAAACAGAAAATGATATTGGTACACAGATTTTCTTAAGTCCAGATAGGTTAGCAAGAAATGCCTTTGGTACCCAGATTTGTTTCATGGGTCTCGTATAATCTATAGAATCAATAGTTTTTAAAAAATAAACTTTATTTGATATATAACTATATGACTAACTAGTTGACGCATATGAATTTCAATAACTAGAACTACCAGCATTCTATCCAGATTTAGAAACAAATCTAGTTTTAGTAAACTGTCTTTGTCTAGGATGATAGACTGTTCTAGTGGTATATTTTGTTTCCACTTGTTTTCCTATAATTTGATTAAGTGTATCATTTACATTCGTGAATTTTTCTAAGTCCTTATTTAATTCCTCATTAGAAAATTTCAATTCAGTATTTTCCTTAAGTAATTGAGCATTCTTGTCTTTCTCTATATCAAGGGAAGATTTAACAGAGGTGCTCGAAACATGCTATTTCTTCATGGTCTTATACTTGTACTTAAGCTCATTACTTCTAGAATATTACAATATTCAAATAACTCTTCACTAGACATGTTTTCCGATTCGGAATTAGAATAAACTTCAGAATAATATGAATTTAAAGCAGGAGTATCTAACGTTGCCTCAGATGTGTTTGTCATAAAACACATATTAGCCTTGTGAGAGTCTTCACCATAAGTAGAATCAGAGTCACTTGAAGTGTCTTCTGAAACCCTCCAATTTTCTTTCATTTCCTTCTTGTATTCAGTGTCCTTGTTGTCATGTTTCTTCTTGAATTTCAACTTTGGACAGTTTGATTTTACATGTCCTTTCCGTTTGCACTCATAGCAGACAATTTCATCACTTTTATCAGACTTTTTCCAATCCTTCTTCCAATGAACTTCATTGTCATATTTACCTTTGTAGTTTAATTTTCTGAAGAATTTCTTCTTCCTATAGAACTTCTTGAATCTCCTAGATATCTGAGCCATTTCAGCATCACTATCAGAATCTGAACTTGCACTTGTTGAGCTTTCATTCGGTATGTGAACTTTCTCCTTATCCTTGCTCTTTGAGGTAAATATCATGAAGGCTACTGACTTCTTCCTTGGTTCATCATATCCTTCCTTATTTACTTTAAGCTATTCTTCATAAATCATATGCTTACCAATAATCTCCTTAACAGGTAAAGTACCAATATCACATGATTCTCTAATTGAGACAGATGTGCCTCTCCATCTGTCTGACAGACATCTCAATATTATCATGATCTGTTCTTTTGCAGGAACAAATTTTCCAAGTGAGCTCATAGTGTTGACAATTTCATTGAACCTGGGATACATATCAGAAATAGGTTCATCAGACTTCATTTTAAAATTATCATATTTAATGGTATAGGTGTTCAGTCTCATTTATTTGACATTGGTTGTACCCTCATGGGAAATATCCAAAGTGTCCAAAATTTCTTAAGCATTTTTACAAGCAGATATGCGATTGAATTCTTCATCTCCTAAAGCACAATACAAAGAATTCATAGCTTTACAATTATTATTGTATGCAGTTTTAGTGGGTTCATCCCAAGTAGTTCTTTCAGATTCTGGAATTTTATATTGAGTAACTATAGCAGTCCAGATGTCAAATCCCATAATTTCTAAATGAATTTTCATTTTAAGCTTCTACTGGGTATAATTTGTTCCATTAAAGAAAGGTGGCATCTTGGTAGAAGCACCCTCAAGTCTATTATCCATAGTTAGATTTTAGAAAATATATTTAAAGAGATAAAATTTAGAACTAATAGAAATTTAAGATCTTTAAGATACAACTAAAATCACAGTTGAAAAAGAGATTATTTTGAAAACCTTGATAAACAAAACAGACATCTGATACCAAATTTTGGTCGGAGTGGATACTCAAGAGGGGGTGAATTTAGTTCCAATTAAAATTTATGTTTAAAATATCTCTATTAAAATCCCTCAAATTGAATAACAAGATAATCTGTAGTGAATTTGTATTAGAGTAAAGGATCAGTTAGGATTTCAAGAGATTTATTAGTTCTCAGTTAATTCAATCTGAAGATTAATTAACTTTTTAAGCTAACCTAATTCTTTACAATATATAAAAACAGTTACTAGATTATCTATCAAAGTAACTTTAAAACAATTTTATATTTCAATGTAATTGGAAGTGGAATATTCAATATAGGTTGAAACTAAAATAAGTAAGCACAACAGTTTTAAAACAAGAGGTTCAGTCTCAAGCCGAGAATTAGTCCTCTCATACAATTTATATAAATTTTGATCCACACCCTAGATCGGGGTAAACAATAGTACACAGACTATTTAGGTACTAAGACCTCTACCATAGTTCTTCATGGGAAAACAAAAACAATAGCACACATGTTATCCAGGTCACACATGACCTCTTCCACGCTTCATCGTGGGATATAGTTATGTGTAAGAAGTTTGGAGTGAGGATTTATTATCCTTTAGTTCAATTCAAGAGTCAATGTGTAAATACAACACACACTGCTCAAAAAGTAAATGAATGAAACACAATAGATCTAAACATTTATAGATGAGTTTATAGTTCTCTATGTGTTATGAGTGATGCTCTAGACTCCTTGGATTGATGTAAATGAAGCTCTGAGTCCTCTAGTTTTTGTCAAAAAAATAGGGTGTCATAGTTCTTGTTTCTTCACTTCCATTGTAGATTTTCAGCATGAATGTGAATGTGTTATTTGTAATAATATAGCTTCTTCTTTGAACTTGTATTCATGATGATTATGAGTGTTCTTCATGTTCCTCGTGTGTTCTTATTTTCATGTATGTGCGTGCATGAAAGAATTCTTTCTATATACCTCTTCGCCACAATTTTACTGCAGCTCGATCTTCCTTATATTCCATGAGCTCCGGCAGTAGGAATGATTAACTTTTCATAGGTACGAGGTACGGTTCCCTAAAATTCCAACAACTATCATTAAATATAATTAATTTTATTAAAAACAACAATTTTGACCGTTGGAATTAAATAAGAGTTAATAGAAATTCAAATAGTGTTCATGACTATCGGTCAGTCATGAGATCGGTAGGTCATTTTGAATCTGCTTTGGTATCATTAGCTTGTAATCAGTATTGGTATCTCATGATTAGCATCAGTATCGGTATCGGTAGCATGTGATCAGTGTCGGTATCATTATCATGTGATCAGCATCGGTATCGGTAGGTCCTTGGATCAGCATCGGTATGACTGTTTCCATTGGTGCAATCGTTGCCATCGGTGTGACCCTTCATTATCTGTGTGACCGTTCATCATCGGTGCGACCATTCATCATTGGTGTGATCGTTCATCATCGGTGCGACCGTTCATCATCGGTGTGACCATTCATCATCGGTGCGACCGATCATCATCGGTGTGACCGTTCATCATCGGTGCAATCAGAAAATAACTAACAGTGAGTCATAAACATGAAATTCACACTAAGTTTCTGTTCAATCCAGAATACTTCCAGGCCAATAGTAAAACATAAAGTAATATAGATAAACATTATGTAGAGAAGATTTAAACATATGTAAATACTTTTAGAAAAAATTAAACAAAAGACTGAATTTTCAGAAATAAAATAATGATTTGTGATTATTAAAATAACCATCTCACAGAGAGTTCAACAATATGGGTAGTTTGTGAGGTTGATAATGATGTGACAAAATTTCAAAATGTGGTTATTGATGTATATCCAGGAGTTAGAGGAGAGGGAGGCTGTTCTTTGGAATTATTATGTGAGAAGCCATTGTCCTTTCAAGGAATGAATGAACCTGATGTGGCAGAGGGTTTTTTTGATAGGATCGATCAAATTTTTGACATCATGGAGACACCTAATAATATCAAGGTAAAGTGTGAAGCGTTTGAGATCAACAGTTCTATCAAGTGATTATGGGATTCTATGGTCAAGGCAGACAGACATGGGGAATTGTAGTGGAAGGGTTTCAAAAACCTATTCTTCTTGTAGTTTTTCCCGATCTGTTGATGTTGTAAATGTATATGGAGTTCCTTTATTTGTAGTATGAAGACCATTCTTTGTCGTCATACACTAATTAGATTGTTTCTCTTGTTTATTTTTCTCTATACATGGTGTATAATGACTAGATGAAGGATTATAAATACCTGTAGGGTTTGCAATAGGATACCAAATCACTGGTATTTATGTTGAAACATTCTATCTACGCGAAGACGGTTGGTAGAAATATTATGGTAGAGATGTATATGGAAGGAAAGGTTGGTTTTCCAAACTCTTAAATTTCATTAAGGGGAAGATTCAGTGGCATGCATAGGAAAAAGAGGAAGTGGTTAGATCATCGTAGAAGTGGTTCTTGTGGGTTTAAGCAAGGATCCACCTCCCCACCACCTCCTATAACTAGAATTATTTCTCTTACATGTTATCATTGTGTATGGGTTGAACACACCAAACATTTTTGTCCTATGCCTATGAAAACGTGCAACATCTGGGGATGTTTTTGTCATATACAATGCTTCTAAAAATCTATGATTAAAACTTATTATAGTCAGGGTTTGTCAGATCCAATGGCTATTGCGGTGTAGTTAAAAGCATCAAATACTATTGGGATCTAGAAACATTCCTCATGAGTGATTAAATTTCACACAGTATTTGAGTGTCTAGTGAAAATCAGTGCAGGTCTACCAACAATTAGAGGTACTATCCATATTTAATATATAGTTGAAATCTATTTATTTGATATTGGTTCCTCCCACATGTTTATATAAGAACGTTTTTTTATATTATTAAAATTAAAACATACCTTCTATATTTATAATGGATTTGGTGAAACCTCATGGAAGGAGGAGAGAGTAGGGGTTTTGGTGACCTTCTTATTCATTAACGGTTGCTGATACAGAGTTGGACTGGGATTATCTTGTTCATGATTTTGATCTGTTTGGCCTCATCATTAGTTTGAATTGGATAGTTTCTCATCGAGTTTGTGGTTTATTGTTATCATCGGCATTTATCATTTATTGTTGTCAATGAGATCTCTCATGTCTTTCACGAGGAGTGGGACCGAAGATCAGGATGTTCAGGGAATTCCCACATAGATCTCAAGAGTTGGTTGTCTATTGTTGTGTCTGTTCCCAATTATATTTCTTCATATTGTTGTCTATCCCATTGTTGTTCAATAATTTCATAGAATTTTTCCATCTGACTTATCCCATCATCCTCTAGAGAGAGAGGTTGTTTTTAGGATTGGCTTGATTCCAGGTACGAAAACAATATTGATACCTTATTATTGTATGAAACCAATAGAGTAAAAGATATCAAGATTTTTTTAGATGACATGTTATAAAAAGGTTTCATTCGCCATAATTTTTCTCCTTGGGAAGCCCCTGTTATCTCTTCTAAGAAATAATATTATTCACTTCGGCTATCGTTTGACAATCGGAAATTGAATCAGGTAATAATTAATAATAAATATTATTTTCTTCATGTGGAGGATTTTTTTATCAGTTATTGGGGAGAAGTGGTTCTCAAAGAATGATCTTCAGTTAGGCTATCATCATCTTAGAGTTTGGGAGTCTAATGTACCAAAGTCAGCTTGCAAAAGCATGTATCCGAATTATTAATATCTTTTGATGACTTTTGGTCTAACTAATGCTCCTGTAGTTTTTACGACTTTGCTGAATCATATATTCTACCATTATCTTGAATCTTTTGAGGTTGTGATAACTTAGGATATTATAGTTTATTTTAAATCTGATAAGGAGCACAAGAACCGTCTATGTTTGGTTCTGGAAATTATGAGAAGTCATCATCTGTATGGAAAAATATTGAAATGTAGTTTCTAGATTAAATAAGTTATGTTCATGGGGTATTATTTTTGAACATTTCATATCCGTTGATCTAGATAAGGTGAATCTTGTTTTTTCTTGGAAAGATCTCCATAATTTATTTGAGATACATAGCTTTCATGGTCTTACTAAATACTACCAAAGGTTTGTTAATTATTTCTCTAATATATAATAATGTTTGACTACACTTACCCGGAAGGAGGTGAAATTCACATGGGGTGCGATGTGTCAGTTTTATTTCAATGAACTAAAAGGACTTATGACATCGAATCCTATTCTTATCTTTCTAGATACTAGTAAGCAGTATGTGATATTTTTTGGTGTTTTTGGTACTAGTTTTGGATGCATTATTATGAATGATAACCATGTGGTAGCATACAGATCTCCCCAGCTCTGACTACTAGAGAATAATTACCCACTGATGATTTAGATATTACTATAGCTATACATAAGCTTAAATGTTGGTTGAACTATCATTTTGGGGAGAGTTTAACAGTATTCTCTAATAATAAGAGTTAGATTTATTGATTTTATATGAATTTACTGAATCTTATAAAAAGATGATGGGAAGGATACTTTTTAGGGTTTTACACTAATATTGACTAAACCTCGGGGAAGGGGAATGTTGTTACAAGTGGTCTTAGTTGGAAGCTGACTATTCTAGAATCAAATGAGGAGTGGAACCTTATTGGGGTTTCTCTCATTTTCACCTAGATTCTTAGGAGGGTGTTTCAGGTATGGTTTTAACTAGTGTTTAGTTATCATCGTATCTATTGAAGTCTATTTTGTAGATTCAACAATTGGATGATGATTTTAGATAAATTCAAGAATGAATTTATGGGGGGGGGAGACCGTTTCCAGTACTTATCTCTCTTTTGATGGAATAATCCACTTTGGAAAGTGGGTTTTCATCCCAGTATCCCTGAGGAGTTTATTATTGTTTAATTTTCATAGATCGACATCTGTCATTCATCTAGGATCTAACTATATTTATTATGATACGAGATGAAGAATCTGTTAGTTGGGTATGAAGCATGAAATTTCTGATTATGTGTCCCACTCTTACACCATTCAACATATAAAGGTAGATTCATAAAACTATTTGGTTTTCTTCAGCCTCTTCTGGTGCTGATCTAGAAATGGGATGAGGTATCCATGTATATTTTTTTTGTTGTATTAAAACATACTCCCTAATGGTGGAATACAATCTGGGTGTTTGTTGATCATTTCACAAAGTCTAATAATTTCATTATAATAAAGGATAAGAATAAGGTTGATGATTTTTATAAGCTGTATGTGGAAGAGATTGTGAGGTTATATGGGAGTCCTTCTTCCATTGTATTATATAGGGATCTATGTTTTACATTGAGGTTTTGGAGGAGTCTCTATGTGGAAATGGTAACTTAGGTCATGTTGATCACAAATTACCATCCATAGATAGATGGTAAGATTGTGTGATTCAGATTTTGGAGGATACACTTCCTACCTATGTATGGGATTTTGATGGATCATGGAATATCCAACTGTGAAAGGTTCTAGTTGTTTAAAAAACAGTTATCAGTCATCCATAAGAATGTATCCCTTTGTGTAATTTTATGGTCACCCATGCAGATCATATATTTATTGGTAATAGTTGGGTGATGCATCTTTAGTTTGAACATGTTTGGTCTTGGATATATCAATAATTATTCAAGAGTATCATCGATGTCTTATTACATCCTACGGTTGACCCAAATTGTATGTGGATCAGTGGAATAATCCTATGGAGTTTTTTATTTTTGACTAGGTTTTCTTGAATGTTTCTCCTCAATTGGGTCACCAATGGATTTAAAAATAGTTAAAATTGGATCTGAGATATGTTGGACCATTTGAGGTCACCAAGAACCTCTGGTAGGTTTCTTATTAGTTAGAATTTTTTAATTCAGTTGATTGGTTTTAATGAATTTTTCCTTATATATCATCCCTAGAAGTACCATCATGATCCCTCTCACATTCTTTTTTTGGAAGAAACTGAGATATATCTAGGAGTTTTTGTTTTGGATAAACAAGTGGAGATCGTTGACACTCAAGTGAAGGTATTGCGTGGGAGGTTGATTCCATCAGTTAGAGTTATTTGGAAGCATGGATCATATTATCATTAGACATGGAAACATGATTTTATGATGAGGGAGTAGTGGACTCATCTTTTTCCAAGGGATTAAACCATCCACATGACTTATTGGGGACCAAAATTCATTATAGTGGAGATTTTGTAACATCCCATTACTGATCTATCACGTACGTCTTTAACCTCATCATGGTCTTCATTTTGTCATTGTTTGTATAGAGATGAGAACAAATTTGGAGGAAACCTATAATGATGATGTCAAGTATTTGATGGACTCTTAGTTGTAATCTGCTTTTTCTTCATGTATAGGAGGATTTCACACCGTGTAGCTAGGTTACACATCTTGTAAGTGTCATTGGGTGCATGTTGTGAAAGGCTTCACGTAGTGAAATGATACATGATGGGAATAGATTTTTCAAGATGTGAATGTTTTAAATAGTGTAGTTTAATCCAAGGAAAATGGTTTTTCAATATATGTGGGACTTCTATGATCACACGTCATCGGGTTACACACCATGAAACTACCAACATAAAATTTTTAAAATATGTGTGTTGATGTTTTGTTTCGGTTTAATCTTCATGATATCTTCCTCTCAACCCAAGAAAATTTCTAGGTGATTCTGGGAGACTCCAATCATTTTAGAATGATCTGATCCATATTCAAACATCATTATAGTTTTAATGCATCTATCTGGGTAAGCGATATTTCATATTCTTCACTGTATTTGATCGTCATAGCGCCATTGGGTTGTGTGATCACATCCAATGATATAAATTGTTAGTTTCTCTAATCTTCTTCAAGATCCATTATGTGATCTCATTCCAAAGTACATTTCTTTGTTGGTTGTGGTGCACCGGGTTTTTTGTTCTTGAGGTATGTGTGTTTCATCATTTCTTCTGACCAATTATTTTCTAAATTAGATCAATCTTGTGAGGGGGATTTGATTCTATGGTCTTCTTTTGTGTTGTTGTGTTTTTGGTGTTGGTGAATATTGATGTGTGCGTGTGCAACCTGATTTTATTTGTACAAAGTTATGTCTCTAGCCTATGATGATGAACCTTATTGTTTTTACATTACATAATGTATTGTATAAGGAATTGGATTGCTTGATTTTTATGTGTTGAAAAGAGTTTTTAATGAAAAATGGATTTTATTTTATTTTCGATAAATGGAATTAAAAAAAATTTAATGTATTTTTGAAAGTATTGGAAATGTTTTTTCAAAACATTGATATGTTTATTTGATAAAAATAACATGGGTTAGCTTGGGTACTAGGTGGAAGGTTTACCTTGAGACAGCTTCAATTGTGGGGGTTCACTTTATGGGGTGTTCCTCTTCTCCTAATGTATAGATTGGTTGATCTAGTTTCACATATGACATTGGTGTTTCACTTTTTGGAGTGTCTCCCTGGTCATGGAGTGTAGATAATTGAAATTAATTACCACAATGAAAAATTCAAATATATATGGGTATAAGTAGTTGCTTCCTGACCTTTTGTATTCTAAGGTATTGTGATTCCTATGCTTCTATCATGTTTTTTTTAATTTCATGGGTTTGTACTATTTTTCCCTTGATATGTATGTTGATTCTTGTGAAATATGATATTGAAAAATATGAATTGAAATTTATATACCTAATTATGTTTTAAAACATTGAAAAAGGATAATTTTTAACATATTTTATGTAAAACTTATTTACTACTAATCATTCCATTTTTTTATTTCAAATGAGTATATAGAAATTTTTTTGAAAAGAATTTCTATGTAACACTTGGGTGGGATTGTATTGATCCTATTAGCTCACACACTATTCACCTTTTTGGTGGTTCATAGACCTTTGTTTGTATTACAATATAGGGAATGGTAAGGCACCGTAGTGAGGAGGTGAGGTTTCATGTCTGCTGAGTTGGGTAGCTGGTGGTGAGGTAGTGTGACTTTTTCTATGCCATCACATAGAGTAGTTTTTTGATTTTGATAGTTGATGTTGAGATTGTATCTTTGTGTTTTAGAAACTTTTACCATCGTTTTTCTCTATTGTGTTTCTTATAGTTATGGAATATATCAGTTGGATTTCAATTTTTTCATCTTTAATCTATTATATATATGCCATCTGGTTTGTTTAGGTTGGGATAAATTATTCCCTATGGTTTTCTGAATGATGTTTGGGTGCTTTTCACCAGCCCGTGGGGAACCATAATTCCCTCTGAGTATATGAAATATCAATTTAGGTTCTAGTTTTTAGGAAAACAAAGTTTTGTTCGTTATAGTAATGTTACATAATGAAGCTATGGAGGTTGTAGGGAGTGTCTAGGGATTTATTGGAGCCCGAATCACCAAATATTAGAGAAGTATATTGGGTTGGATGAAAAGAAAAAACCATGCATCCCATATTTTTTTGTTTTCCAAAATGTGAAGAGGTGTAGTATAAGGGGACTAGGAACCACTTGGTTTCTTGAAATAGTGTGAGCCGAAGCTCACACCGGTGCAAGTGGTGGATTAATTTTTGTTATCAACCTTCCCCTGGCTTGCGTACTATTAGCTGATCCATGCACCTAGCTTATGTGGGCCCCCTTTGCACAGAAGTGGGCGCACGGTAGGAACACTACTTGGCCAATAATGCAGCTAAATTTTCCAACCTAGTTCTTATGGGGCTTGTTATAATTTCCCTTGAATTTTTTAAGCCTCCATTATTCTCAACCTCTTCATTCATCTCCTCTATTACACAACAGATAGTTCTCCTCCCCCTCTCCTAATGTTTTTAACCCTCCATCATATGGTCTCCAAATCCTTCTCCATCAAATGTGTTTTAAATTTTTTGGTACGATCTTTAATCATCCTCCTTCATATTCTGTTTCTCTTATCCTCTATTTGATTTTTCTGGTGCGACCTCATTTTCCCTATTTTTTTGGCATGTGACAATTTATCTGATATCTTTAATTAATGCTCTATTTTAAATCAAAAAATCGATATGTGGTCCTCTATGAACCTATGGTTGATGGTCTAATTATTTCTAGTATGTTTTTTCACTTGAATATCATGAACCATTGTGTCATATACCAGACCCATCTGGCGATGCCTCTAATTTGTTATACAAATAAAATAAAATAAATAAAGATGTCTGACATTACTAAAGTGAGTGGTGAATGAACTATTTGGTTGATTTCCATGACATTAACCACCCAACTAGGGGTTTTTAACCCATATAAGCTTAATTACCTATTACACTAATTTTTTAAACACCCTTATAGGCATGTTTCACATGCAATAATTTCTGTATGACCATGAATCAAATTAAGAGGATATTTTTCCATGAGTAATGTAGTGTCCTAGATATTACATATATTAGTTTTAAATATTATTTGAAATTAATTTTAGACCAGACATTGATACAGAGTGTGATTCTGAGGCTTGGTGTTCCATAATAAATGTTTGAAATATATTAAATATATTAAATAGTATGCACGTGTTGTATTATTGAAAATGTGGAATAACTTCTAAATGGGTTCCTGGATCTGAGATCTGAAGGAATCATTACATTCAGGGAAGCGACGTTAAATTAAGTGAGACTTACCATCGTCCGGTGCAGGTTTTATGTGAACGAAAGTTTGTGGAATTTTAAGGAAATATAATAAATTAAAATATTTATTTTATTAACTTTGTGTCAATGTAGTGATGAGATATTTTAATTAATGTGTTAATCATAATTTTCATGGTTAGCCTCATAATCCTGGAATTCTCTAGAGGTGTGGAGTGGACCCCCCTTAGAGAAACCTCTCTATAATGAATGATGATGAATCGACCATTCTTGATTCGCAAAACCAACAATGATAGAGCATCTCTTCAACGACGGTAGCACAATTCCTATTAATCAGTGATCGATCCTAACTTGAGTTAGGGAAGTTTTATTGATTTCATTCTGACCTGTCATTTTAATTAAATGAAAAATGTAGATCAACCCATGAATAGGTTGACTAGCGGGTTCCTCTTTCTTAGGAGAGGGATTCAATTACGGGTTTTCTTGGGGAATTTGATTTTTGTTTCTAATTTATTTCTTGAAACTTAAAATTGGAATGGATTGAGGTTTTGATGTACAATATATGAGGTTCGTTCCTATAGTTGTTTCAATGTTTCTTCCCCATTTATCCCTGTGTGTACTTTTTTATTCATGAGAATATGAACAAAGGATCATGGAAAATATATTTCATGGCCCAATAATCCGAAATCATGGATCTGCCATCATTATAACCCATCAAAGGCATAAGGAAGAAGGTTATGGATTAATCGACACATTTCAAGAGAAATCATCAATTGATCATTCATCACAGGGATAACCAAAATGAGTTTTCAGGGCCGATCAAACACCTAAAACATCACAAAGCATCTATGGCATGGCGAGGTGACTTCAAATAATTAATTTTGAGAAAACGTATGGTCTGATTAAGGATAATAGGACCAACCAAGGAAATAGATGAAGAACCAGTGATTCTGGAAAATCATGAAGAATGGAGCGCATATCCCAATATACATAGTGTGTGGGCACAATTTAGTGGAGGCTAGGGCTTCATGAGAAAGACATGTAGAACACTACATGTGACACACATCACATGGCATGTTGACCTTTACCCCATAAATAACATGTATATGGGAGATACATGAACATGGGGTATAGTAAAAGGATTTATGAAATGTTGTGTATGACCCCACATGGCTTAGTAGAAGTGGGTATGCGGCTTACCCTATGTATGGGAACACGGAAAGAATCAATCGACGATGACTCTATGTAATTCCATACGACAAGGGTACATGGTTGGACCATGATTTTAAGGGAATGATGTGTAATACCTTTAACACAATGTGTACTTACCTATCTACACAACATGCTCTTTTCAACATGGTCTGTTGTACAAAGGAAATACCCAGGGTCGGAGGACATGATGTGTTCCACTTCTACACACCGTGTAAATTCTTGTACATGGATTGATCTATTTTTTCACTATATCATGGATTGGTTTCCTTCGTTTAGTGCCCCTTTCTCATTTCCTTAAAGTTCAGGTATCATTTTCTATTCAAATGTGTCTGATCCCTTCAGATGGACTTTATAGATAGAGTCAAGAATTCCCTTTGGGAGGCCAAAAGTAGGATCGATTAATCATTCTTGACCCTAGGTAGAGTCAGGTATCGACATGAAACATCATACGAGATGTCGATCCTCTACATAGAAGGTTGATCTAGATGATTCTTGGTATATGCCAAGGCCCTAGAATTGATCCTCATCTGTGTATTGTAATCTTCCCAACTCTATAGCATGTTCTCCCAGAATGAGTGTATCATGATCTTCCAGACTCATGATTGTGTTCTCCATGAATTCTTCTATCTCTTTCTCTCTCCTTCACATTATAATTCCCAACAAATAGTACTTATATAATGAACAACATCAGGGTTATTAGACTCAAGAGTGAGATATCGCAAATGAGTGCCTCTTGAATCTTCAAACTGAATCCCTAGTGTGGGTGTTCGGGTTGTTGTGATTTACCTCTAGACTATAGGTATAGGTTTCGAGAATATATTGACATATTCATGTTATATTCTATAGAAATATACCTTTTTTAGAGATTATTGTGTCTTTCCATTGTGTATTGCTCTGTGGTTTTCAGGCTGGGCTACTAAGTATGGTTATACTCACCCCGGAATGGGGCTTTCCTGCACATGTTTTGTCTTGTGTAGATGACAAGTCTTTTGACTGAGTCTAAGGTCAACCAAGACTAGACTAATATTTTTGAGATTCCCTTAGTGAACGGGTTTCATCAGCATGAGAATTATTCCAAATACATTTCTCATTTACAGGTTGGACTTTGTAGTTGCAGACGGATTCTTTTGGTGGGTCTGTATCTTGGGCTAGTTACTTTTCTACACATTACATACTATTGTACTTTGTTATTTGGGTTTAGTTATATGTATGCATTTTTTCCCTTAGTGGTTTTTACATTTCAATATTTTTGGGCTTGGAGATGTGTGTGTATGTATATGTACATTAAAAATTCCTCCCATGTTAGTGATATGCCTACTCGGTTCAAGTCACTAGTCCCCTAGCCTATTGGATGTGGGATTAGAGAGTCACTGTAGGAGCCCAATTAGAAAGGGTTATGAAAGAGTGGTATCACAGCTGTTTGGTTCTTCCTTAATACTGAGAGTCCGTGAGATTGGTTTGGGGTAGCAGTGTTATGTGTTTCTTGTTTGGATTTCAGGCTAGAGACTCTAGTGTTGGTGCAGTGACTACCATATCTATACACCATGACTCTGATAAACTTATTTTCAACTTGGTACATGAGAATACTAGTTGAAGGGAAAAAATGATAAATTAATCAAATAAGAATGGGGTTTGGATCCATTTTATTCTTGAGTCAGCTATTCTGATATACTCAATTAGCATGGTACATATTGTTTTTGTACATGATGCCTCCATGATACTTACTATATATTGGATTCAACATATTATCATGGGGGTGTTCCCCTCAATGATGAGGATTCAATACATGGGTCATTTCCCCAAATGACACCTCCAGGTGGTGCACTATCCATGCCCCCCACCTGTAGAGTAGAACATAGTACCCACAATACCAACAGATGAGGCACATATGATGAGGGTGCATCACGAGTTTTAGTAGTAGAGACCCCTTAGTTTCTAAGGTTATCCTTACACACATGAATTTTAGTACTAACATGATGTGGTGAACTGGGTTTTTAATATATTCAAGACACCATCAGATCAAATGGTGGTCTTGGCTGCGAGCCTTCTTCACAGTTCAACAGGATGGTGGTGGAGTTTATCTTCTTGATCTTATGATGATGTGACCCTATCATGGGTAGATTTTGAGAACCTTTTTTAGAAAAGAGTTTTCACATTGTAATCTAAGGTATATGCATATCCAGGACCTTCTAAAACTTTGAAATGGTGATTTTTTGGCATGTGAATATTAATTGAGGTTCACCAATCTCTCCAGGTACATGATGGATATGGTACATGATCAGGGATTAATGGACCAGACCTTCTAGTGAGGTCTTCATAAAGACATATAATCCTATGTTACCCCTATGAGTATTCCTACATATGTTTCAGTTCTTGATAATGCGTTGGTGGTCAAAATTTTATTGGCTAAGCAGATACAACCGATGATTGTCAGCAGTGTGGAAGCTGGAGTAGAGACTTTGGAAGCATGGAGCCAACATTAGCCTCAAAAACATGGATGTAAAAGAAATCAATAGTGGATGATCCAATGTAGAGGACCTGCAGTTCTGGGCATGTAGGGTGGGTCTTGTCTTACTAGAGAGAGGAAATTCTATGCATGTGATGGATGGGGACATCTCGCTCATGATTTTCCAACCCGTTATACTGCTGATAAGAACATAGTCGGTATACCATTGAATCAGAGATGAAGACAGGAGAAGAATGATATGTAGGGTAGCAGATGTGACAGAGTAGGTGGGAGTGTAGTAGAAGGTGGTCGAAATTTTGACGTATTACCACCACCACCACACCCAGGTGGTCCACGCCAGGATTAGGGAGAATAATGATAGGTGTGGGGATAACTGCACACAATTGGGGATTGTGACCGAAGTGATCCAGGGATGATTCAAGGTATGACCTATGTATTTTTCAATTTAAGATGCCTTTTATAGACACCGGTTTTATTCATTTCTTCCTTTCCACATACCTTTTTTAGGACTTGTAAATTCTGATTAAACTATTAACTTGACACTCATGTATAGAGACTCATACTGGAGGAGACCCAATGATCTCACACAAGTCCCAACAGTGTGTCCCAAATCATAGAGGTGAGAGTTTCAGTTGGGATCTCTTGGTAGAGACATTGAGGACTTACAACATCTTTCTTGGTATGGATTGGTTATCTTTAGTCTATGCAAATATTTAATATTTTAGGTGAAGGGTATGGTGTGACCATTGTGATGGAAATGGGGTTTAACTTTTCTGGGGAAAAGGAGACCCATGCATCATAATATGAACTCATGAATAGGAAGGGGATACATGATGGATCACCCATTAGTTAGTTTGAACCATGGTGCAATGGATGTTATGAGTTCCCAGTTTCTATAGGCAGTGGTAGAGAGTGAGGACGTCTTCCCTAAAGATGTCCTAGGATTACCTCCTCTTAGGGAGATAGAATTAAATAATTAATTGCACCATGGGATAGAACTGATATCCTCATTATCATATCAGATCTCTTCTGTAGAGATTCACGAGCTGAGGGTGAAGGTGGGGGTCTTCTAAAGGTATGGATTGGTAAGACCCAATTCCTCACCCTAGGTGGCCCCAGATTTGTCCAAAAAGAAATAAAATAGGATATTGAGGTTGTATGTGGATTTCTGATGCTTAAATAAATTGACCTTGTAGAGAAATTATCGACTATAGAGGATCAATTACCTCTTCAATTAGTAAAGAGAGGCACAATAGTACTCGAAGGTTGACCTTCGATCAGGCTATCACCAACTACATGTACTAGACAAGGATATAATGAAGGTAGATTTTATTCACCATTACGATTTCTATGAGTACTTGGTGTTAATCTTTGGCAAGAAGAACACCCAAACTGTGTTCATTTAACTCATGAACTATACCTTCTAGCTTAGACTAGTTCAAAATAGTCTTTGTCAGTGATATCCTTGTGTACTCAATGTTCAAGGAGGAGCACACAACACACTAATGTGTGGTTCATGATGCACTTATAGAGCACCCGCCAAATTGGAAATTCATAAAGTTCCATTTCAAAATTTAGTCTCTCCAATTTTTGGGACATGTTACCTCAGCGGTTGGAGATTTATTGGACCAGACTAATATATAGGTAGTGTTAGCATGGAATCCACCTAGAAGAATGAAAATGGAGTGGAGATTCTTTGATATTCTATACTATTACTGGAGAACCATCACTGATTTTTCTAGGATATCAACACTTGGGACAACTTTGATCCAAAAGGGGAGGCCTCTGGTGTGGATGAAAAGTGCCAGAAATATTTTCATTAGTTGAGGAAGAGTTTAAAGAGTTCCAAAATCTTGAGGTTTCCGAAGGGAGGTGTAGAGTACATAATTCTCTATGAAAAATCAGGAATCGGGCTTGGTTGTGTCCTAATATAGAGGCATGTGGTGGTTGTCTGTGGTTCATGACTTTTGAGACCACATGAGTAGAAATATGCAACTGATGATCTTGAGTAGGAAATCATAGTCTCTATATTGATGTTGTTGAGAAAATACCTGATGGGATAGTAGCTTATCATCTACTTAGATTGAGAGAGTCTCAGGTATACCATATTTCAGAAGAATTTGGACTTGAGATGCAGTCATTGTCTAGAGTTCCTCCATGATTTTGAATTTGAAAATCATTTATAATCCTGGAATGAGGAACATTGTGGAAGATTATCTTGTCAAGAGATCGAGTCTGCACCTACAGAGAGGAGTGAAAAGGTAGTTTTCCTCATTAAAATTATCCTTTAGGGATGGAGATGATACATCTTACATCTAGTCAATAGTTTTCATGCCTCCACTCATACAACTATTTAGGAAGGCACGACTTGGTGATACCAACTCTGTGACCCCTATGTGCTCTGTTATCCAAATGAAATGATACTAATGTATATTCGATATGTGGGGTGAGTTTTTTTCTTTCAAGAATACACATATATTTACCAATGGAATTGTGGGAGAATGTTTGGTGAGATTTTCATATATCCCCTTTTAGGCGGTACATCCAGGTGTGGAAAATATGGGCCAAGACCTCTGATGTTTATTCTAGTGTCCATGGATGAAGAAGGATGTAACCAAGTTTATTTCTCGATGCCTTACGTGCCAGTAGGTGTTAGATGAGCACCGGTTTAAATAGGTTTGACTCAACCCTTTGAAGTGTTGGAGTGGAATTGATCTGGAATGTTAGTGGAATTTGTGATGGGTTTACCAAAAACATCTAGGAGACATGATGATGTCTTAGTGATCATTGATCAACTCACCAAGTTATCCCACTTCATATCTATCTAGAAACTGAGTTCATTTGAGGTCTTAGGATTCCTCAACGTGTAGGAGATTGTTCGACTTCTAAGGGTGACATCAATGATAGTTTCAGATTATGATTCTTTTTTTACATTTTGATTATGGAAGGGGATTACATAAGATGTTTTATAATCAATTGGGATGTAGAATAGAATTCCACCCACAAACATAGGTCACTTATGTTTGAGGAATGAGATCGTGTGTTCCTTCGGGTCTCATCTCGATGTGGGATGTAGAGATTTGGTTGGGGTAAAAAGTTATCTCCAAGGTTCGTCATCCCTTTTTTTAAGAAAAATATCCTAGAGTTGGAGAGGTTTCATATTTCCTAGCTCCTCCCTCATAGTTTCTTTTGGTACATTATGTCTACCCCATGTCATAGTTCAGGAGGTATGTTCCATACCCATCATACGTTGTCGACTTGGGTGAGTGGGACATCGAGTGTGGAGTGAAATTTTTTAAATACCTAGTGGAGATTGAGGATCAGTAGGAAAAGATCATTTATCTGAGAGAGAATGTTTTTATTTGTGTCTAGAGGTTGCATGAGAGTCTTCTAGTGAGAACATGGGAGTGGGAGGCTCAAATTCATATGGTTGGGAGAATTTAATGTACCTGATTTTCTGTGTATTATTTTTAAATATTATATAGATTTTTTTTGAGACCAGGAACTAGGAGGACGTGAAATTATATGTCATGTTTTTCCTGGAATAAATGTTTCAAATATATTAAATATATTAAATGGTACACATGTGCTTTATTTATGAAATAGTGGAATCAATTATAAAAGAGTGATCAAATCAAAAATTTGAGGGCACCGTTGAGTTCATGGCAGTAAATTTACCTTAGCTGAGACCTAACATCAGTCGGCACAGGTTAGCTATGAAAGTTAGTTTTTGGACATTTAATGAAATAAAATACATTAAAATATTTATTATATTAAACTTACATCAATTCAGCAAGGAAATATTTTAAATGAGGAGTTATGAATACTTTTTAGGGTTACCAAATAACCCTAGAATTTTCTAGAGGCATGGAAACAAAACCCCTTGGAGAAACCTATCAGCAAGGAACAGTGAAGAATCAACCATTCGCAAATCATGGTTTCAACTGAGATAGAGGATCTCATAGACGATGACAACATAATCTTGCATAATCAATTATCAATCCTAACCCATAGTAGGGAATGTGTTTCTGATTTCCTCCTTACCTTGTTCTTGAATTTAACGACGATCATGGACCAACCCATGAACAGTTTGACCCATGGGTCGCTCGTTCTTGTGGGATGGATTCTATTGCAGGTTTTTTGGGAATTTTATCTATATTTCTAATTTATTTAATGATCCTTATATTGGTAATAGGTAGAGGATTTAATAAAAAATGACTGAGGTTTGTTCCTTGAGTTTTTTTCTATGTTTCTTCCCCCTTTATGCCCGCATGTTCTTCGTTCCTCATGGGAATATGAAAGAAGGATCATTGCACATTCATTTCTTGATGAAATGAACCAAAATCATGTATTTGACATCATGAAGACCCAAAAGAGGTGGGATGATGAATGCGACGGATGAACCAACACAGTTTGGGAGACAACATGAATCGAGCCTTCTTCAAGTAGATAATCAAAATGTGTTTTAGGGTTGATAAAATACCCAAAACCTACAGGAAAGTTGATGAAATTGTGGGTAGACTTCAGATATATAATTTCATGGAAAATAAACAACTAGATATAGGATTGGAAGATCAACATAAATAGTAGATGAACAACCAATGATTCGGGAAAATCATGATGAAAACGATGTGTATCCTGAGATAAACGGTTTGTGGGACCAGTTCGGTGGGGACTAGGGTTTTAGTAGAAATATAGGTAGAAAACTATGTGTGACCTTTGTCACATAGATTGTGGACCTTTCCCCGATACTCGGCATGCATCTAAGAGATTCATGAACATGTGGTGGACTACACGGCTCGACAATACACCATGTATGACCCCACACTTTTTGGCCGAAGTGGTTGCACAGCTTACCCTGTGTACGTGTACATAGGGAGAAGCACATTATATCAACTTTGTGTAATGGAACATGACCAGGGTACCTAAAATGACCTTGGTTCGAAGGGAATAGTATGTAATCCCTTTAACAAGTCATTTAATTACCTTCCTACATGACATGATCTTTTTGAAATTGGTCATTTTACACATTTAGTACCTGATGTCAGAGGATAAGACATGTTAAAATTCTACACACCATGTACTTTCATGTACATGGATTGATCTCTTTTTCCACCACATATTGGATAGGTACAATTGGGATAGTTCCCCTTTATTGTTCCCCTGATGTTCATGTATCGTTCTCTATATGATGGAGCATGATCCCTTCAATAGGACTTTATGGATAGAGTTAGGAATAACCTCTGAGAGGCTCGAAGTAGGATCTTCTATCAATTCTTGACCCTAGGTAGAGTCAGGTATCAGTGTGACCAATCCTACCAGATGTCAATATTATATGTATAAGGTGAATTGATATGAGTCATGGTATAAAAAATGGCCCTAGAAGTGATCCTTATCCGTATATCATAATCTTCCCAAATCTAGATTGAGTTCTCCAGAATGAGTGTATCATGATCTTCGAGAATCTGTTGTGAGTTCTCCCAGAATGAATTTATCTCTTTATCTCCCTCTCTCTCATGAAAATTAATAATGAATAATACTTCATGGATGGACACCATCAGGTTTATCAGACACATGATTGATTTCTATTCGATGAGTGCTTTCTGAATCTTCAAACTGAATCCATAGTGTTGGTATGTGGGTATGTGGTTTGTTGTGATTTACCTTTAGACTATGGGTCTCAGTTTCAATTATATCTTGATATATTCTTATTATATGTTATAGACATATACTTTTGTAGACATTACTGTACCTTTCCTTTGTATTTTGATTTGTTGTTTTTAGGGTGTCCTTTTGATTATTTTTATACTCAAATCTGCACGGGCTTCTCCCACACATGTCATTTCATGTGAAAATGAGTATCCTTTTGACAGAGTCCAAGGTGGACATGGACCAGACTGAGCATTGTGAACATCACTATAGGACAAGGAGTTACTTTTTCATAGATATTTGGTCATAGTACTTTTCACTCCCTATTTTTCTCTCTCTGGTTCACTCCCAGTAGAAAGGGCAACCTTCTTCCTCTTCCTTTGCTCACTACACTTAGAAGGGATCCACTAACAGTTTATATACCTGTAGGTTGCTTCATTACCACTAATGAATGCATCCTATACTGTTTGTAGATTCTATATTAAAGTATAAATTTCATCTACTGATGAATAACCCTTTCCCCTGACCACTGGGCACCATCCTTTGGGAAGTACCTTCGCAAAGCCGCCTACTTCGCGAAGCTACCAATTTTGAGAAGCTCAAACAAACCTTAGAGAAGGTCATGCGTTTTCACGAAGGTCACGCCTTCACAGAGCATAGGCCGTTGTAGAGATGATGTCTTCACAGTGTGAATTCCTTCATGAAGATCACTAAACCAATGCAGAGCACACCACTTTCACGGAGCTAGATTAGCCGCCACAAAGCTTCTTTTTTCGCGAAGCACACTTCCTTTGCGAGCCACCTTCACGAGCCGAGAGAAAAATATTTTTCTTGGAAAACTCTCTACTTATCTTGAGGACATAAAGTCCTATTTATAAGTGATTCCACTAACCCTCTAACCATCTGTGATAAGTCAGTTCCACCTCCCTAATGCTATAATCTATGTTCTTTCTAATGTTTCCGAACAAAATGAAGTCACCTTTGCGAAGTCAGTGCCGCCTCCCCAGTCGATGCTTCTCTAAAGCTTTTGTGGGTATGGAATTTGTTAGAATATATTCAACTTGTAGTTCTGTAGGGTCATACTCCAAATTCATGATTCCCAGCTCAAAATTATCCTTGATAAAATGATACTTTATCTCAAAATTAGTCTTTATTGAGTGATGAACGAGAATTTTTCTGAGATTTATAGCACTTGAGTTACCTCACTGGATTCCGATAAGAGATTTTACTTCAACGACCAAATCATCATACTGCTACTTCATCCACAATAAATGTGTGCATGCTTGAGTAGCAGGAATATACTCAACTTATACGGTGCTCAATCAAATGCAATATTTCTTCATGCTCATCTAAGAAACACACAATCTTCCAAGATAGAAAGAACCTCCTGATGTTGATTTCCTTTCAGCCGTTGAACTAGACAAATCTACATCTGTTTATCCCAATAATTTTGACCGAGATTGGTCACTATATATCAATCCAAAATCCATCATGCCCTTGATATAACGAAGTATTCGCCTCACTACAAGCATGTGGCTTTCCTTGGGATTACTGTGATATCTCACTTCTTGGCATGTGGCAAAAAAAATCAGGTCGCATTTTTGTCATGTATAGTAAAATCCAAATAATCTATCTATATTCTATGAGATTCACTGCCTTTCCATTATCATGTTTTGATAATTTCATCCAGGTTGCAACCGAATTTTTCATATCATAGAAATTTTACATTCCAAATCTTCTCTGAACCTCCTTGGAATAAATGGATTCAGAAATGAATGTGACATTCGTTCCTTTTGCCACCTGAGATATAAAATATATATGCTGCAATGATTTTATTCTTCTTGTCTGAACTAGATCTGACAGATCACCAATGATATTCTGCCCATCAAATTTAGCTCGACTCCATGGCTTCTATGAAGATACAAATTTTACTTCCTCATGCTCATCATCAGTATCTTCATCTGAATCAGCATCATCCACTTCTTCTCCCCCAGTGTTTCTTTCCTCCTCATCGCTTTAATTGAGAAATTTATCACTATTTCATTGTTTAGTGGCATCATTTCTTTCAACTACTTTTCCAAGCATCTTGTTGAAACATTGTTTATATTCTCTCGCAGCTTCTTGTTATTCTGAAAACAATCATCTGATACCATAATGTTAGAACAAAATAGATGATTATTAAATACATGAATGTTGCCACTTCTCCCACAATAAGTCTTATCTCAATATACAACACCTAATCTGAGTCATCCAATTATTTTTTTGATGGATATTTCATCTGATTTTGTTATTGAATGCTCTCCCAATGTTATACAACACTTCCTGGGGTTAGGCCCACTGTTTAGACCCATAAACATTCTTCTTCTCCTGCATTATTTACTCTCATATTCCACTCAGCATGGATCCATTAATAAAATATAGAATTCTACTGAGTTGGAACTCAGTGTAGGAAACAAGAGAAAAAGTTAATAACATAATAACTTACTATTGTGCTATTTTTCTCCCTTTCTTCTTCACCTTTTGTACTTAATTTGAGGAAATTGAAACTCTGGAGCATATCACTTCTCCACTTTTCATCTTTTGATGCCACTTCCCCTTGGATTGCATCTCGCTAAAACCTGAAACACTTGAATCATTAGTTAACATCATATATATACAAAGGAATAAGGGGTTTTCTGGAATCCTCAAGATGAGGATAGTGGTTGATCCTAATGGGTCTACCCTTTGATCCTTTCTTTTAGAGAATCACACTCCAACCTTTCTTCTTCTAGCTACCTAGCTAACATTAACTAATCTGTCCATATGGATAAGCATTCATTACCCACGTACTGAGTATTTTTCTGATATCTAGATTCTGCAGGCCTAGTCTTTCTCACCATTTGGGGTTCAAAACCACTAGTACACATTTCCTTCTTTGATCCTCCAATAAAATGCCACTTCACATGATTCCTTCTCTGGGTAGAAATATCACTTATTGTCATATTCCCTTTATTGTTCCACCATTTTGGGGTCTTTATCTTTACTCAACTTCTCATTGCAGAACATGACATGTGAAGTTTTTAATTAATTCTTGTTCATCTTCCTTTTAACTAATATCTGAGTCACCACACTATTTTTCACTGGTGGTGAATCCTCCACTGAACATGCATTATTATTTCTCAGAGTTGGAGTAGATCTTACCTTAATATTCCTGGTTTGTCCACATTCTCCCTATAAGAGTTGTTTTGAGTGTGACAGAGAAGGTGATTGGTACACCTTTCCTTTATCTCCATGTGACTCCCTTGAGGTATTAAACCTATTTTCAACCTACCAAATTATCTTCCAGTGTATAAGTTCTCATTATAAACAACTAGAGTTGAGAATTTCCTTTCGAGTTCCTTTTCTATTCCAGCTTTCTTCTTTACTGTAATGTCTTTACAAATTCCAATAACCAGAACATATAAAACATTTTGCATCAAAGGCTTGCCTCATTTAATAATTTCTCATCTGAGATGTTGATGCGGCTTGAATTATTCATCTGACATGGACCTTCTATGCTTCCTGATACATACTAATGGCTTGCCCCATTCTTCCACAGTAGAAGAACATCATGGATACTTTCTTCTTAGAGACTCTTATTTCAGACTTCTCATGATTCTCCTTCTTATTCTCTGATTTAGAAATGTTTCTGTCATCATAGTAAGAAATATATTCCAAAGCCTCTAAAAATAGCTTGATATGTGGCCATGAATCCTCTATAAATAGTACATGTCCTCACTAATTCTTATAACATTCCTCTTAGGCCTATCTTCAGCCCCTACATAATTTTCTCCACTTATAAAACTTTTCACAGCTCGCTTTCTATCATGCACAAGAATGGATTCATCAAATCCAATGCCATTTTTTCCCAAACTATATGGTATTTGAGCTGAGAAAATATGATGTTGTTTCTCTTCAGAAATAGTATATTTGTTCTTCATTTTCTCATAACTTGTTGAAGGATAATAAAATAGTAAGTGCAAGGAATCCTTCATTTTATATTTTCATTTGGTATTAGATTTCTACACTCCCTTCATTAATGATTATATCTCTTCTTCCAACTTTTTAATCTTCATATCCCTTGATTCAAATTTGGAATCAATTTCTCTTTTAATAATCCTACCTCCACTCCTCTCAGCTTCCAATTCATGTGTCAGCTTATTAACCATGTCACTTTTCTCCTTTCTTTCAATTTTTCCCAAGCAACAGATTCAGAGACATATGAATTCTCTTATTGTAGCCTTTTATTTTTCTGAACTAGTTCAGATAGTAGTGTATCAAGATCTTCATTTTCAGATTTCAGATTTTGAACTTCATCTATGTTCAGGTTCTATATCTTAACATCAGCTTTGATCTTTTCTCTCTGTATAGAAATATTTTGCAGTTCTTCGGCTTAGGAATCATTCTTCTCCCTAAGATCAGTGGCCACGTCAACAAGCCTTTGATTTAATCCTCTTTTCTTGTTAACCTCAATTTCCATTACTTGGATTTGGATATCTTTAGATTTAATCTCTTCATCCAACTTCTGATCCAATTCCTTTGTTTTATAGACAACTTACACTTTTCACCTTCTCAGAGTGTCTTCATCATCAGTAGTTCCAACATCACTTGGAATATTAGGTTCTTCACTCATTCCATCAGCACCATTGAATGAATATGAATTTTTACTATAAAATTAATCAAAATCATCATTTAGTTCAATAATTGATTACTTTAATTGAATCACACTATCTCTACAAGAACTTCCATACTGAGGGATACCACCCGACTTCTGCTTCTTCTTTGATGTTTTTTCCTTTTCCATGGCACACCAAGATAAGAGCAGAAATAATCTTTAACCACACAAATCGACCAAAAAAATTCAGAGAAAACAAATATGATAAAAGAAACCTTTACACTGATACCAATTGTTCAGACCAAAAGGGGCCTATATAACCTGAGAGGGGGGTAGGGGATGAATCACGGTATGGATATTCGTTTTCAAATTATTCCTACCACAATAGATCCTGACCTATTTATTATGAGGGTCAATTTTTTTTACTTGTGTGTCTATGATGATCTCTTCTTTTTTTCCTTTGTTTGATGACGATGCTTTAAATGCGATGCAGGGAAGCGAGCAGACAAACACATATATTTTTACATGGTTCACCCTCAATAGGATACGTCCAAGGAGCATACTTCGACAGTGTGATGATGTACAAATTCCACTATAAGCGCACTGCTATTTACATGTTCAAAGTAGACTCATTGTCCCTCCTGCTTTACAACCACTCACAATTTGACAACTAACTCCCAATAATGTTCAGGCTAGATCAATTCTATGCCCAGGATCACTGACTTTATAATTTTTATGGTAGCTCAATTCTTTCCCTAGGGTAACTCCCTATTTCTCTCTCTAGATCAGTCTCGGTAGAAAGGACAACCTTCTTCCTCCTCCTTTTCTCACTGCACTTGGAAGGGATACCCTCATAGTTTATAAACCTGTAGGTATCTTCATTACCCCTAATGAATGCATCCTCCATTGAATGTAGATTCTATATTGAGGTCCAAGTTTCATCCACTGATTAATACCCCTTTGCTCCTAACCACTGGCACCATCCTTTGGAAAGTACCTTCACAAAGCCCCTTACTTCACAAAGTTCCCAATTTCACGAAGCTCAAACAAGCCTTAGCGAAGCTCCTTTATTTTCATGAAGGTCATGCCTTCACAGAGCTCAGGCCGTCATGGATCTCAAGTCATCATAGAGTGACTTCCTTTGTGAAGATTACTGAGCCAATGCGGAGCACACAACTTTCACAGAGCTAGATTAGCAACCGCGAAGCCTCTTCTTCGCGAAGCACACTACCTTCACGAGCCACCTTCACGAGTCAAGTGCAACATATTTTTCTTGGAAAACTATAGTCTTATCTCATGGGGATTAAGGACTATTTAGAGGATATTCCACCAACCCCTGAACCTTCTACGTGAAGTCAACACCACATCATCTCGAATCATGATGCTCTGATATTTCTGACGAAATTTTCACAATATCATGAAGCACCATGGTAATTTTCAGATCACGGAGCTCATTGTAATCGTGTAGGGTTCCGTCAATTACTTTTCACTGCTTCTGCGAAGGTCCCTCACATTTCCCTTCATACCTTCCATTCGCGAAGCTTGTCGTAATCACAAAGAACACCGTCAAAATTCTTATAGTCTTTACGAAATCTAATCCATGAAGCCTATCTTCATGAAAATCATACCTTTTTCATGGTTCTTTGTCAACATGGATAGTTAAAAACATATTTGGAACTCGAAAATTCACCATGGAAACCTGCATTGTCAACAAACACAAGCAACCTAAAAATGCTACAGTGATACCATGAGTGATTTTTCCCTAACACTAGTTTTCACATATTATAGAAATTATTTCTATGAAATGAACTTACGAAAAAGGTGGGGAATACGACATTAAAGTGGATTAGAATAATTCCTAAAAATGGTATAATTTATTAGAAAATAATTCATCAAGATAAAAATATTGAATTAAATTTAATTATACCATGAAATAAAATCATACAATGGAAGAAACCATGCCCAGAATAATGAGGTTCAATAAGAGGCCCTAAAACTCGAAGAAGGATATTTGAGTTATCAGAATCCATTATGGATCTAGTTTTACATGAATCAATAAATCTTGATAATATATATAATAATTTATTTTTAAATAATATATATTTCATGAAACATATGATTGGATACATATATATGGAATTTTAAACACTATAAAAAATAAAATAAGTGGTTATATATAATAAGCCTCAAAGAAAAAAAATTAGAGAAGAAAACCCTTACATACCATACCTTATTATGGTATTTTAAGTTCAATTTAATTATATCTCTTTAATGGTATTTTGATCAAAATATTACCCAAACAATAAGGGTTTTCTTGTCTAATTTTTTTTTCTTTGAGGATTATTCTATATAAACCACTTATTTTTTTTATAGTGTTTAAAATTCACTATAGATGTATTCAATCACATGTTTCATTAAATATATATTATTTAAAAATAAATTATTATATCTCTTATCAAGGCTTCTTGATTCATTTAAAAGTAGATCCATAATATATTCTGATAACTCAAATATCCTTCTTCGTGTTTTAGGGCCTCTTATTGAACATCATTATTCTGGTCACGGTTTCTTACACTGTATGATTTTATTTCATGGTATAATTAAATTTAATTAAATATTTTAATCTTGAAGAATTATTTTCTAATAAATTATATCATTTTTAAGAATTATTATAATCCACTTTAATGTTGTATTCCCCTCCTTTTCCATAAGTTCATTTCATAGAAATCATTTCTATAATATGTGAAAACTAGTGTTGGGGAAAATCACTCATGGTATCACTGCAGCATTTTTGGGTTGCTTGTGTTTGTTGACAATGCAGGTTTCCATGGTGGATTTTTGAGTTCCAAAGATGTTGTTAACAATCCATGTTGACAAAGAACCATGACAAATGTATGATTTTCATGAAGATAGGCTTCATGGATAAGATTTCGTGAAGAATGGAAGAATATTGATGGTGTTCTTATTGATTATGACAAGCTTCGAGAATTTCAGAGATGAAGGGAAATGTGGGGGACCTTCATAACAACAGTGAAAAGTAATTGACAGAACCCTCTGCGATTGAGATGCGCTATGTGATCTAAAAATTACCGCGGTGCTTCGCAATATTGGGAGAATTTCGTCAGAATTTTCAGAGCATCGCGATTTGAGATGACGCGGTGCTCACTTCTCATAGAAGGTTCAGGGGTTTGTGGAATAGTATATAAATAGGCCTCAATCCCCATGAGAGAAATATAGAGTTTTCCAAGAAAAATATGTTGCACTCGACTCGTGAATGTGGTGTGCTTCACGAAGAAGATGCTTCGCGGTGGCTAATCTAGCTCTGCGAAAGTTGTGTGCTCCGTGTTGGCTTAGTGAGATTCACAAAGTAAGTCAGTCTATGATGACTTGAGCTCCATGAAGGCCTAAGCTCTATGAAGGCGTGACCTTCACGAAAATAAAGGATCTTTTCCAAGGCTTGTTTGAGCTTCGCAAAATTTGGAACTTCTCAATGTAAGGGGCTTTGTGAAGGTACCTTCCAAAGGATGGTGCTAGTGGTTATGAGAAAAGGGGTATTAATCTGTGGATGAAACATAGACCTCAATATAGCATATACATTAAGTGGAGGATGCATTCATTAGTGGTAATGAAGATACGTACAGGTTTATAAACTATGAGTGGATCCCATCCAAGTGCAGTGAGCAAAGGAAGAGGAAGAAGGTTGTCCTTTCTACCAGGACTGATCCAGAGAGAAACAGGGAGTGACCCTTGGGAAAGAAGTGAGCTACCCTGAAAGTTATAAAGCCAGTGAGCATAGGCATAGAATTGTTCTAGCCTGAACATTATTGGCAATGATTTGTCAAATTATGAGTGGTTTTAAACCAGGAGGGACAATGAGTCTGCTTCGAACATGTAAACATCAGTGCACTTATAGTGGAATTTGTACATCGGAACACTATCGAATTATGTTCCTTGGACGTATCCTATTGAGGGTGAACCAAGTAAAAATATATGTGTTTGTCTTCTCGCTTCCCTGCATCACATTTAAAGCATCGTCATCAAATAAAGGAAAAAAATAAGAGACCATCATAGACACACAAGTAAAAAAATTGACCCACATAATAAATAGGTCAAGATCCATTGTGATAGGACTAATTTGAAAATGAATATCCATACCCTGATTCAACCCCCTCAGGGTATCTAGGCCCCTTTTGGTCCTAACAATTGGTATCAGTGCAAAGGTTTCTTTTATCAGATTTGTTTTCTCTGACTTTTTTTGGTGGATTTGTGTGGTTAAAGATTCTTTCTTCTCTTATCTTGGTGTACCATGGAAATAGGAAAAACTTCAAAGAAGAAGCAGAAGTCGGGTGTTATCCCTCAGTTTGGATGTTCCTATAGAGATAGTGTGATTCAGTTAAAGGAATCAATTAGTGAACTAAATGATGATTTGGATGAATTGTACAGTTAAAATTCATACTCATTCAATGGTTCGGAAGGAATGAGTGAAGAACCTGATATTCTAAGTGATGTTGGAACTACTAATGATGAAGAAACTCTCAGAAGGTGAAAAGTGTAAGTGGTCCATGGAAAAAGGAATTGGATCAGAAGTTGGATGAAGAGATTAAATCTAAAGATATCTAGATCCAAGTAATGAAAATTGAGTTTAACAAGATAAGAGGATTAAATCAAAGGCTTTTTGATGTGGCCACTGATCTTAGGGAGTAGAATTATTCCTAATCCAAAGAACTGCAAAAGATTTCTATAAAGAGAGAAAAGCTCAAAGCTGATGTTAAGAGATAGAACCTGAACACAGTTGAAATTCAAAATCTGAATTCCAAAAATGATGATCTTGATACACTGCTATCTGATCTAGTTCAGAAGAATAAAAGGCTACAACAAGAGAATTCATATGTCTTAGAATATATTGCTCAAGAAAAATTGAAATCAAAGGAGAAAAGTGACATAGTTAATAAGCTGACAAATGAATTGGAAGCTGAGATGAGTGGAGGTAAGATTATTAAAAGAGGGGAATTGATTCCAAAGTTGAATCAAGTGATATGAAGATTAAAAAGTTGGAAGAAGATATATAATCATTAATAAAGGAAGTGGAGAAATATAATACCAAAGGAAAGTCTAAAATGAAGGATTCCTTGAACTTACTATTTTATTATCCTTCAACAAGTGATGATAAAATGAAGAACAAATATGATATTTCTGAAGAGAAACAAAATCATATTTTCTCAGCTCAAAGACCATATAGTTTGGGAAAAATGGCATTGGATTTTATGAATCCATTCTTGTGCATGATAGAACGCGAGCTATGAAAAGTTCTATAAGTGGAGAAAATTATGTAGGGGCTGAAGATAGGCCGAAGAGGATAGTTATAAGAATTATTGAGGAGATGTACTATTTCTACAGGATTCATGGCCACATATCCAGCTTTTTTTCAGAGGCTTTGGAATATATTTCTCACTACGATAAAAAAACCTCTATAAATCTTATAATAAGAAGAAGAATCATAAGAAGCATGAAAGAAGAGTCTCTAAGAAGAAAGTATCCATGATGTTCTTCTATTGTCGAAGAATAGGGCATGACATGAGTATGTGTCAGGAAGCTTAGAAGATTAGTTTTAGATGAAGAATTCAGGCCGCATCAACATCTCAGCTGAGAAATGCTTAAATGAGGCATGCCTTTGATGTAAAATGTTTTATATGTTCTTGTTATTGGAATTTGGAAAGACATTACAACAAAGAAGAAAGCTGGAAAAGAAAAGGAACTTGAAAGTAAAATCTTAACTCTAGTTGTTTATAATGAGAAATTCTACACTGGAAGACAATGTGGTAGGTTGAAAAATAGGTTTACTACCTCAAGGGAGTCACATGGACATAAACAAAAGGTGTACCAATCACCTTCTCTATCACACTCAAAACAACACTTGTGGAGAGAATGTGGACAAAACAGAAATATTAAGGGGAGATCTACTCCAACTCTAAGAAATAAGAATGCATGTTCAGTGGAGGATTCACCACCAGGAAAAAATAGTGTGGTGACTCAGATATCGGATAAAAGGAAGATGAACAAATAATTAATTAAAAACATCAGATGTCATGTTCTACAATGAGAAGTGGAGTAAAGATAAAGACCCCAAAAATGGTGGAACAATAAAGGGAATATGACAATAAGTGAGATTCCTACCCCAAGAAGGAATCATGTGAAGTGTAATTTTGTTGGAGGATCAAAGAAATAAATGTGTACTAGTGGGTTTGAACCCCAAATGGTGAGAAATACTAGGCTTGAAGAATCTAGATATCAGAAAAAGACTCAGTACGTGGGTAATAAATGCTTAGCCATATGGAAAAATTAGTTAATGTGGGCTAGGTAGCTTGAAGAACCGAGGATGGAGTGTGATGCTCTACAAGAAAGGATCAAAGGGTATACCCATTAGGATCAACCACTATCCTCATCTTGAGGATTCCATAAAACGCCTTCTTTCTTTGTATGTAAATGATGTTAACAAATGATTCAAGTGTTTCAGGTTTTAGGGAGATACGATCAAAGGGGAAGTGGCATCAAAAGATGAAAAGTGGAGAAGTGATATGCTCCAGAGTTTCAATTTCCTCATATTAAGTAAAAAATGTGAAGAAGAAAGGGAGAATCATAGAACAATAAGAAGTTATTTTGTTATTAACTTTGTCTCTTATTTCATACACTGAGTTCCAACTCAGTAGACTTATAGATTTTGTTAATAGATCCATGCCGAGTGGAAGATAAGAATAAATGATTCAGTTGAAGAAGAATGTTTATGGGTTTAAACAGTGTGCCTAACCCCCGGAAGTGTTGCATAAAATTGGGAGAGAATTCAATAACAAAATTAGATGAAAGAGCCATCAAAGAAATAATTGGATGACTCAGATCAAGTGTTGTCTATTGAGAGAAGACATATTGTGGGAGGAGCAGAAACATTCATGTATTTAATAATCATTTATTTCTTTCTAACATTATGGTATCAGATGGCTGTTTTCAGAATAACAAGAAGCTGTGAGAGAATATCAGCAATGTTTCAACAAGATGCTTGGTAAAGTAGTTGAAAGAAATGATGCCACTACACAATGAAACAGTGATAAATTTCTCGATTAAAGCTATGAGGAGTAAAGAAAAACTGGGGTAGAATAAGTGGATGATGCTGATTTAAAAGAAGATACTGATGATGAGCATGAGGAATTAAAATTTGTATCTTCATAGAAGCCATGGAGTTGAGATGAAATTGATAGGCAGAATATCATTGGTGATCTGTCAGCTCTAGTTCCTATAAGAAGAATAAAATCATTGCAGCAAATATATTTTCTATCTCAGGTGACACAAGGAAGGAATGACACTTTCATTTCTGAATCCATATATTCCAAGGAGGTTCTGAGAATATTTGGAATGGAAAATTTTCAGGATATGAAAACTTCGATTGTAACCCGGATGAAATTATCAAAAGATGATAATGGAAAGGCAGTGAATATCATAGAATAGAGGCAGATTATTGGGAGTTTACTATACATGACAATAATGAGACATGATATTTATTTTTCCACAGGCCAATAAGTGAGATATCAGAGTAATCCCAAGGAAATACACAAGCATGTAGTGAAACTAATAAATCATTATATCAAGGGAACGATGGATTTTGGATTGATATATAGTGACAAATCTCGGTTAGAATTATTGGGATATACAGATGTAGATAGGTCCAGTTCAATGGCTGAACGGAAATCAACATCAGGAGGTTCTTTCTATATTGGAATATTGTGTGTTTCTAATATGACCATGAAGAAATATTGAATTTCGTTTATCACCAAAGAAGTTGATTATATTCTCGCTACTCAAGCATGAACACAATTATTGTGGATAAAGCAGCAGCATGATGATATGGGAATTGAAGTAAAATCTATAATCAGAATCCAGTGAGATAACTCAAGTGCTATAAATCTCAGTAAAAATATCATTCATCACTCAATAAAAAATAACTTTAAGATAAAGTATCATTTTATCAAGGATAAGGTTGAGCAAGGAATCATGAATTTGGATTATGATCCTACAGAACTTGAAGTTGAATATATTCTAACAAAGGCCTTACCCACAAAAGCTTTAGAGAAGCATCAATCAGGGAGGTGGCACTTAATTCTATTATTTATTGATATATAATCTACATTTGCCAGTTTCTATTTCAACTATATACTGAACCTTTTTTAAAACAATCTACATCTCATATATTTACTATTGGAGTATTGACATCCCATATTTAGACATGGAAGAGTGTTAAGTTATTGGAATAATACTTTAATATCCTGGATCCCTATAAAAGAACCATAAGGCCTTATAAATGAATGGTTTTAATGATTTCAACTATCTACACATTGTTGTAGAGGTCTTAAAAAAGGTAATCTATTGAAAATCACAAGGTGCGTGGAGGGGGAGTTAGTGGAATAGACTAGTGTATTAATATTCCCAAAACCACTATACATCATTATATTCTATTCTTTACTTTCTTTATTTTCCATTACTCCATCATGATTAAGATAGAAGGAAGGGATCACTTCATATCAAGGGGAATTTTTTTTTTCTATAATGTTTTTATTGCAAAAAAATTCACAGAATTATTTTTTCTACCCCTTTCATGTTCTGACCCATCACACAACACCAAAAGTCGTGGAGGATTCAAAAGACTATTAATTTCTCAGAAAGGAAATAAAATGGATTAAATTTTTATATTAAGGTCATTTTCAAAAATTTTGGGGGGTTATTTTACTATCTAGATGAAGCACTTGAGAAAATATTCCTAATTTTTTGCTTTTCATGTCATAAGAATAATATCATCCTTTGGTAGTTCATTGATTAATTTCCACTATATCTCTTACATTAGGGAATCAATATTCTAGATTATTTATTCATAATTGAATCATATTTAATCAATAATAAGATTTACAATCCATTCTTTTGGAATCTAAATATTTACCAACACCAAACTGACTCACACATGTTATCCAATATGAGAAAAATCATACCTTAAAATCTAAAACCTAAACCATGTTCATCCTAAATGATTCCATTAATATTCAACCTTTAAATCCTTAAAAAATATGTTTTAATATAATTGAATCACAAATATTGGAATTATTTTACAATAAATATTTCTATTATCTACATAAAAATTACCTTTAAATAAGTATAATCACTCATAGAGTCTCATCAAAGAATGTATATACCATAATAATTTCCAAATATAAAATCACTATAAAATCACCAATTCCTAGAAAAGATAACTAAACTTTTATTCATTAAATAATCTTCTATAATAACCAGTAAAATTCCTATTGTAAGTATGGGTCCATCCATGCATTAATATATTATTATAATTTGATTCTGAATAAGAAATGTGGTTTCCTTGTTCAATAATATATATAGGTAGTGGTAATCAATGCCTAGAATCAAATCAATGTTCACTAAAGGATGAACAATATAATATTAATAAGGAACATTTCAAAAATCATAAACATGAAATCCAAAACATTAGATTAGAAGATAAGTGAACACTAATTTTCCTCATTCACATCATCTATTGTGACTATATAAGGTTCCCATTTCTCCATTGGTTTTGAGGTTATTGATGCTGATCATCAAAAAATTTCAAATTCACACACTTATTTGAATGATACCCATATACCATGAATTTGTGGAATTATTGTGTGGGTGGTCCATTAATTTTTATCTTTCTTTTATTCCACTGAATTCTTTATCCAATTCATCCCCTTTTGACATCCACAAGAATTATAATGCACCCTTCAACATTTACGAAACCTTCCATCTCCATTAAAGTAATTACCTTGATGTTTATTTAAAAAAATTTTTAATGAGGATGAATGATATTTACATCCACTATTTGAAATATTTGTTTTCTGATTATTGATCTCCATTTTATTATCAAAATCATACAAATGATGGAAATCCACAATTTTCATTTCCACTTGGATAGAACATCAAACATATTATTCATAACAAAGGATGTCACATATATATAATGACATTCAGAGACATAGTTTTAACTGATGGAAAAATGGTTCAACATTACTTTATTGTGGAATGATAATACTTTAAGTGTACCTCACAATTATTGTAAAATTTCCCACGCAATTTTTAACAGGATCATCATATTTCTACTTTAATTAAAGGAATTTTTTCGGTTTTTTATGAAGAATGTGAGGAAAGAACTTATTGAAAAATAATATCTTAACGTCATCCAACACCATGTAGTCAATTTCTTACTATGGACTAATATTCTTGACTAGATTTCACCAATGATATGATTCCCCTTCCCAATGATAGATAGCTAAAATGAATTACTAATTCTTTAAATAATGAAGAATCAAAAATATCTTTTTAGTGGAACTGGTCCATTTCACCGGGAATAATGGATTATTGGAATCACTAAATTATGGTTGAAGTTTCGTTATAATAGAATAAATAGTATATAGTTACCTCATTTGATCATTTGTAAACTCATCATGATTTATAACATAATAAAGTTGTGTGATCATAGCAAAAGGATTTTTTATTCCACCTCCCAATTCATTTTATTGCTAATATGGAAAATCAGTGCATTTCAAATCACATTGTGAATATTCATGATTACATTGAGCTCAATAGATTGTCTAAAACCAAAAAAAATTGTGTGAGAAAATATTTTTGTAGAAACATGAGATTTTATGAGTTATATTACATATTATATTTAATTTATTCTATTTTATGTGGTACAAGTGATAAGGATTTCAAACAAACCATAATATATAATTTATATTTCTATTTATTATGGTGATTATGACATTGCTATCAAATTTTTTTGAATGGATAAGAGATATAAATTTTAAATATTATGTATATTATTTTATGTAAACAAAACATATTGATAAAAAAAGAATAATTTCTAGTAATGTATTTATATTATTTGAAAATAATATTTTCCCCAAAAATGATTTATTTTATTTTTTTGAACTTATAATAAATGTAATTTTCCAAATATTATAAAATTAATGTTAAAAAATAAACTTATGTTTTTATAATTTACATGTAAAAATTATATTAGCTATAACTTTGGGATTTTCTTTGAAAATATTATCCTTTTGAGGAATCGTAAAAAATATATGTTTATATTGAAAACTGCCTTTTCATTTAAAGATTTCAAAACATATTTTTTTTGAAATAGTTTTAAAATTACACATTGTTCAATTATATTTTTAGGAAACTAATATTTATAATTGGAATCAATTTTTTATTTAATTTTTATATTATTTTTGATACTTTTGAAACATTTACCTTTGGATAATAGAATTTTCATCACCTTTACAGATATATTTTTAAATTAAACATTTCAATATATCTATATTTAATTTGAAAAAATGAATTATATATTTTTAATTATAATAATTAGAATTATTTATATTATTATACTTAATTTTATACCATAATAAATAGTAAAAATTATAAAAAATAATTATAATGGTAAAGGTAAGAACAGGTTTATCGTTGGTTATGCTAAAAATATTTGGGTAAAAAATGACCCAAAATTTTTCCATTACTATTTTATAGATATATTTATGAATTTTATATTATATTGTTTTATTATGTTCCATTTTTTGTCCTAGATGAATGATTAAAATGTGAGTGTAATTCTTTAGTTTAAAAAATTCTATGTGACTCCTCTCCCCCATTTATAAAAGGCCACCCAATATCTTCTCTTTTACACAGTTAAAAACCCGTTTGAGTCAGCAAATACCTACCCAAATATTATCTTTAATTCCATTCCATCACCATAGAATACATTTTTTGGTCCATAAATTCTGCTATGGAATGTTTTGGGTTCAAACCAATTGATGTTTTCCAAAGAAGTGGTAATTACCATAACCGATAGTTTTATTTTATTTCTTTCTAAAAATCATGAAAATATTAATAAAAAATGATTATTTAATAAAAAATATGTATTAAATATTGTGTTATTTTAATATTTTATGTTAATTACCTAAAACCATATCCTCCCCCTCTAATGATAAAAAAACCATTGATCGTGTGTATGGAGGACTACCACCTCGCGTACTAATGGAATTTATTTTCCATCACCACCTCTTGTGGATGGATATAATGACACATATAATGTTTATATATGTTATTTATGATATAGATATAATTTTTTAATAATTATACAATATATAAGGTTTTTTACTTTCAATTCCACAAAGAATATGATACCATCTTTCATGTGTACGACAACTACTGCCCAAAAAATGTGATTCGTTTTTCACTCACTTTTATAATTGTTTATAATAAGGATAAAATTAATAAATATATGCAAAATATATGGAATACATATGTTTATATATTTTTTATATAATATTTAACTTACTTTCATTTTATATGTTAAAATATGAAAAAAATGTTCACATATATGTATGGACTACCATCTCCATGAATGGTGTATTTCATTTTTTATATATAACCTTTATAGATCAATATAAATACATTTATAATGAATATATATGATATTTATATTATTTTTATAAATCTATATATTATTTAACCATCAAAAAAGAAAAAGGATCCAAAATACCAAACCAAAACATGCACGAAAAATGATGCAGTTTTTACCTAAAACATAAATTTAACAAGGAATTATTAATAAGAAGTTAATAAAAAGAAAAAATAAATCTTATATTGTATTATAAATATTAATTTGGTTCTATAATTGATTAAAAATAAACATATATTTACTGTAAAATATTTTTGATGTTGTATAAAGGAAGTCTAGCAATAGGGAAAGTGATTTTAATAACAAATTGGCTTTTTTTTGACATAATATATGTTATGCACCTATATTATTTTATGATGTGTATATATTTTCCTCTAACATTCTGTATCATTAATATCTTTATTTTCATGATAACTAATTTTTCATTTGATTTATATTTATAATGGTTCTAATAATTTAAAAAGTTACAAATGCTATAAATAAATATTTTTAACAATCTCATTGTTTATTATTGTGTTTCTAATGATAAAATAATATGATCCATATATTTGTAAACACATAAATTTTCTTTTACCCTGTTTATGTAATGAGAATACATTTTTTACTTTAATTTTCCTCTACTTTCGTACTCAATTGTTCAAAAGATATTTTTTATGTAAGATCATCCTTTTTCTCTCTTCGGTCAAAAATGATTATTATTCCATATCTGTGTTAAAAATAAAATATCAATGATGATTTTTATAAATATTATAATATTATTTCAATACATTAATAACCATTTTTGAATTTTTATATTTTTTTTAAAAAATAATATTTTTGTCATTTAAAAAATTGGCAGTTTTTGAATTTTACTAAAAATGTGAAGGAATTTTTGGTTTTAATGTGTACAACATGAACATAATTTTTCAATATCAGGACCAATCATTGTTTTAAAGCTTACAATAAAATTTTCAAATATTATTTTCTAATAAAATATTTTATTTAATATTTTATTTATGTTTTTTTGGTTAAATATGTGTTTTTAAAATGAAATTATATTTTCCTTAAGAATGATTTAATGATTCTTCATGAAATTTCTATTCATCATCAACAACAAATTTTTTTTTCCAATATTATTTACTAGGGATATGATCTTTTTGGATTATCCTTCTTATTTATCAGGACGGTTTATGATTATGATGAATAGATATTTATGAACACCATTTCATTTCAATGGGTTATATTAAGATGAACTATATATGAAATCCATTTCTTTTCCATACATTATGATATATAGTAATTCTAATGAAATACACTTCTTTTTTAGGTTATAACATGATGATTGTTTTATGATATTGTGTAATTCATTGGTATTATTTTCATTATGTGATGGGTGGGGCCTATATCATCCTCCAATGGATTTGGTAAAGATTGAAATAATGTGTTTTAGAGTCTTTGAAGACTAGATATTTTATATTCTTACTTCATGAATGATATTAAAAATCCCCCTAATGATCTCACCATATGTAAATCTTTATAGTCATACCCAATCTAAAACATTATTCATAACACGAGAGAAGGAAACATAAGAAATTTTATGCTCAAATGCTTAATAAGAGTAAGAGTGGGAGATACAAATCGATGACCATATGAAAAAAATAAGATAATAATAATGTTATAAGATATAAAACATAGATTAAAAAGTTTATTACCAATATGAAAAAGATAATAAACATGAGTTATGGAATAAAACATTTCCATTTAATAATAGATTAATCATAAGAATAATAAATTATCATAAGGCATTCATGAAGTATAATTTCTTGTCATAAATGTGTGTGGAACCATTATAAGTGTCAAAACCATTTGATAAGTCATGTTTTAAAACCAATAACATCTAAATATGAATCAAATATTATTTCCCAGAGTGGATCAAGTGCATTAACTTGTTTCCAACAATAGTTCAAACACTTCGTCTTGTTTCCCATAACAAAACTAAAAACTCAACTTTTTTCCCTTAACTATATAAAGATTTATAATAAATTACATATTAAGTTGAGGGAGATATTTATACCACCCACAACATAATGAAAACTATATATTTTTTTATAAGATCATAAAAAATTCATAATATCATAATATTAGAACTAGTTTAAAAAAAGGGTTCCATATTTCATAAAATACTATAATATCCCATTAAAATGGGTTTCATTAACATCACATCGTTCTAAAAATTATCCATCCAAATAAAGATCAATGATTGTATCATAGGAATATGTCAACAATAAAATAGATGGAATACTAAACATTGTTGTCATCGATGAATATAAATACAATTAAAGGATCATTAAAATAATAATGGGGAAAATAAATTTTTCAATTGTAAATATATTTTAAAAAATAAAAATTTCAAAAATATTATATATTTTTTGGAATTTAGTTTTTGAAATAAGTATATTAAGCTTTAATGTATTTATGGGTAATGGTTGCATGAAATTCCATGAATTCCCTTCGTTTTTTTCAATAAGTACACAATTCAGAAAATTATAATAGGATCCCTTGTATATTTTTTTCATAAAAATTAAGACATGTGTAAATAAGTATCTAAAAATAAAATTTTAACGTTTAAATAATTCTTAATTTTTTTTAGAAAATATAGATATGGAATAAAAAAGGATTCAAGATCAAAGAATGAAATAAATTAATTTACCCTAAAAACACTATTCAAATTTCTAGAATAATTATAATGATTAAAATGATTTAAAAAAAATATTATAAATGTATAACAATAGGAGATTAAAATTAAATTTATTCTTTATATAAAAAATATTAATTTCATCAATTGAAATTTAGGTTTAAATAATTGTTTTTAAATTATTATTAAAATATAGTTATGTCACCTCAAATATTTCCCTTTCTTATTCATATTGAAACCTCATTTATAATAAATATGGAATTATTATACTTTTATTATATAAAATATTTATATCTATAATATCATTAATTATTTATTTGTGATAGTTTAATAATAATTTGATATTAAATTCACTATTCTGTGTGATAATTACCTCATTTTTTATGCATGTTTAGGGTCGACAGTCTAGGTATGTATATGTTTTTTATTTTTCCATAATTTTTGTACTGATTATAAATGTATAAAAATAATTTATATTCATTATATACATGTTCATAATCATTAAAATAAATTAGTGATAGAAAAAGTAATTATACCATTCATCGAGATGATAGTCCATACGTATATATAAATGTGGTTTTAATTTGTTAACGAATAAAATAAAAGAAACATAAATATTAATTAATCTTTAATATTAAGTTTTTATATCATATATATAATATAAATTCATTAAATATATATTTATTACCATCATATAATAGTGGAATCAAAAAATCACATTGCTTCATGGTTTTGGAAGTCCACACGTATGTATGAGTAACATTATAATCTTCCAACAGTTTGGAATATAATAATATAGATAAGATATAATTATTATAGAAGTATAATTTTCTCAAAAATATCATATATTTAATTTAATCCAATAAAAATATACTTCCATGATATATGGTTAATGAAAATTATTTGTATCTTTATCTAGAGATCGTAAGTTATAAGTAGGAATGAGTCATAATTCTGCTTCCCATTTATTAGGAAAGATAGTGGATAATGGTGAATGAATAATCATATATTTTTTTATATTCAATATACATACGTTTTTATTTTACTATAAATATTATGGATTTTGATTAGGTAAGGATATTTAAAAAAATGTCATTAGTTAAGTTCATTTCCTTTTATTTGAAATAAATCCTTTTGATCTCCTATTATGGATACTAGGGCTAGAATTTTGTAATGAATATAACCTAAAGAAAATGTATAAGGATTATGAGAAGGTATTTTGGTAAACTGTGGTTGTTATATAATATTCAATTTTATTTTAAATAAGTGAGATAGGAGGTTCCCTTTGATAATTGAGTTGAGAGGTACTTTTAAAATATCATAAAATAATAAATTATAATAAAGTAATTATATAGAAAATAGCATAAAAATTATAAAAATTATAATATAATATATGGCAGGGTTGTAATAACATCATAAAATAGAAATTGGATAAACTTTGGTGTCATTTTAAACCATATGATTTTTTAACTATTGAGTCATCTGATTGTAGCCATAACCTCAGTATTGTATTATTTCACATATTAAGTGTTATTAATTTTTGTATGAGGGGAAAATAGGTTCATAAATGGCCAAGGTATGATATTTTAGACCATATCATATCCCACATGTTCATTTTGAACCTATTCATTAAATTAAACATATATGGCATGAATAAAAATTTCAAAATCAAATATAATATTTAAACACAATACTATTATGTCATAACCATAAATTAAATTTGTGTCACACATTATATTTTTCAAATTATAAAACTTTTAATATTATTAATAACATTTATTTAATTTTTCATTTAATTGAATAAATATTGTTTTAATGTTGTTTAGTAATTTATGAAAATTATTAAATAATAATGTTAGTAATAAAAACAATAATTATATATAATTTTATTATTCTAAAAATACACATTTTGATTTTTTTAATAACATTTTTTGCCTATGTGGATGAATAATAGACATTATAAACTTAGAGGGTGAATTTGTTTATCTTTCCTTGATTTAAATAATATATTTTTCATCTTAATTGAAAAGTTTCTATTAGAAAATTAAATTAGGGCATGTGGTGATTAAGGTTTAATTACCTTTATCCATTAAGAGTTAAGATGAAAAATTATGTCCTTGTCACTTAATTATAACATTATATTAACCCAATTTACCCTTTATTGAGGTGATGAATTTTATTGTAGTTACTATTCATATTGACTAAAATTAAAAGGGTTATATTTTCCAAATTTGAACATCGTGATTCCAAATATGGAATCCATTTTTTTTGATTTAAAATATATATGTGGTGGAGATTAATTTAAAGTTATATCATCAAAATGTGATTAATTATTTTTTAAGGAAAATTATTTTCTTAAGTGTAGAATATTTTTATATTAAATTCATGAATATAATATATTTTAAAAAATAAATTAGAGTATTTTTATTCAAAAGGAACAAATATAAATTCATAACTAATCCAAAATATTATTTTACATTAAAATAAAATTTAATTAAAATAATGTTTAAAATAAAAAATAATAATTTTCAATATTAATTAATAAAGAAATCATTTTAAGAAATTATAAAATTTTCATCGTAAGAAAAATTTCATACTACAATTTAAATAACTAGGATCATTTTATCTAATAAATTTTAAAAAGTTATATAATGTAATTGTAATATTTTATGATAAAATGTATCAAATTTTGTTTTGTGGAAAACCAATATTTTGATCAAAAAAAGTATTTTTAAAAAATTTATTTCTTATTCCTAAATTATAAAACATTATATTTTTATTGATTACAAAATTTATATAAATATTTAATAATTTAGTTAATCCTCTTAATTCCCACAAATCTAATATCCAGGTGATAACTATTACTTTGATGAATAATATTTGAATCGCATACCATGGTTCATTAAAAAATGGGGTTTCATGTCTCACAATCCATTATTGAAATACAATAACCTACAATGAAATAAATTATAAAATCATGGGACGTTACAAAAATTCATAACATCAAACACAAAGTTCACCGATTTCATAACCTCGTTTATATCATAGAAGTTGCATTACAACCAACTATTTCCATCCATGGTACTTCCCCTCACTACAACCACTCTACCATGATGACACCCCACACTGTGTCTCAAACTCTCACAAAAAAATGGACAACACTAGGCTTTGAATCTATTCCTCGACACCACACTAGTTGGAAACTACATAATTCTAAATCACTACATTATATTGGATGATTTATCTGATGAATCAACATATGTTTTTCCTATTATTTAAATAAAAATTCATTTGAGGTTATTTACAAGCCTACAGTTAGGATGATTTTATTCAATATAGGAGAATAACATTAACCAAATGTGTGATGTGTAGTGGGAGAAAATTTTAAAGTGAGTTATATCACAAAATAGAATCAATACTAAAGAAAATTCATTTAATGCAAATGAATGTAAATAAGAGTTTCATAATTTTAAGAGAAAACGTGAAATTCTTAATTTACTGATTTTATTGGAAAATGAAAATTTTCAAATATATATCTTATAGGAATGTTGAATGTTTATTATATATTTAATTGTTTCTTTTTTTAGCTAAGGGTTATTAAAAATTTAGGGATGGTTTGTATTTGTGATGATGGATAGATTTTATACTTGAAGACAAGATACTGATTAAGTGTGTGAGTATTTGATAGCTTAATATCATGCATGTATTGTTGTTATTAAATTTGTTGATATATGTTTTAAACAATTAATCACTCTCAATAATTTTTTATTTGAATGTTTTAATGGAAGGAATTTTTTTGGAGTATTGGTGATTTTTTAGTATCCTAGAATAAGGAATGAATTTTGAAGAGGGAAAAGAATATTTTTGGAGTAAAATAATAAGAAAAATTAATAAAAAATAACATATTATACATGTAATGATAAGATTAAATTATTTTTATGGGTTTGAAATAAGAAGAGATAATAATAAGAGTATTAATTTTCTGAAACATGATTTTGGGCGATTAATTTATTTATATATAAGAAATTTCTCTAAAGCATAGCACATGGTAAACAATAGGAAGATCCACGAAAAAATATCATCCAAAAATGATATCCCCTAGCACTCCTCTAACTCATAATACAGGATAAAAAATAAAATGATAAATATTAGGTAGTAAATACCAAATTTTGTAATTTTTTCAATCATATTTATTTAAATTCATTTTTCAATAGTGATATTACTTTTTTTGTCTAGAAATTATTTTTCATTTTTATTTTTTATATAATTAAAACCATTTAGAGGAAATTAGTTAACCTAACACCAACCCCCACAAATTATAATACCTTAAATATGAGCATTTATAGAATTAATTATATTCTTAAAACTACGAACGAACATCTTCCCCTCATGCTTAATATATTTTATACCCTAAAAAAATACCTAGAGAAGGCCAGGAGGAATAAAATATGATTTTAATATAACTTCAATATCATTGTTATTCATGGATTATACCACACTAAAATGCTTATTAAATTCCAAGTAAAGTATCAATTGTATAATGTTCTTAAATTAAAAATCCCCTAATCATATTAATGTGATATTTTTATTTCATTTTTTCTATAAGATAAAAATGATAGTTCCAGTAGTCAATGTACCCCCATGGTCTCTTAATAAATATGGTATAATAATGAATATAAAAAAAGTATTAGACTTCTTTCAGGTTTAGGATATATAAAATACATGATAAATTACTAATGGAAAGATTAATAATAATAAATTATTTATAATATAATTACTAAATCAAATAATTAAAAATGAAGACTAATTTAAACTAGATTAAATAATTAATCCCCCAAAATCATGATTAATTAAATTAATACTGTAATTCTTCTATTTCAATATTCATCACCAGTATTTGTTATCAGATTTTATCGAAAAATTACATCTAAAATATAAATTTAAGGGATTCCTAATAATCATTTCAATCAAGCCTCAAAAATAGATAAATCTATTTATGAGCTGGAAAAAAATTCACATAAACTAAAAAAGTCATTTGTAAATACATATAGGAAATTAAATAAAATATGTCTTTGAAGAAAATAATCCCTTATATAATAATGTGCATACATAACCATTCTTTTTTTTAGTTTATTTTTCCTTCATCATAATAGTCCAAAAAAATAAAATCAACCAATTAGAAGTATAATGTTAATTCCATTAAAATATTGAATATTTTTATGGGTTATTGAGTCGATATTCTAAAGAAATTTCAAAGAAAAAACAAAATTAATTTCATAATATGAATACCTAGATATTCTATAAAGAAATAAAAAATGGTTTCCTCCTATAATATTTTTTTTTAAATCATTTGGGCCCGAAATTAACTTATGTCATAAATGATAGAGGGTTAAAATAAAGACACTAAATCTAGATTAATAAATGGTCAATGTTTGTTTTCCACCATGAAAATGGGTATAATTCCTTTAATTGAAACTAAACTCTCCCTGACTAGAGGTAGTGCTTTTTCAACCCTTATATGGATATCCCACTTGTGTTTATTCGGTTCTATGAAAACAATTTTAGATCCTTTTGTCTAAAAAATTGTGATTCCTATTTGAACTCCACATTCACAGAAGCTATTCTACCATCCTATTTCCTTTAAACATACATTTTTCATCCATATTCCCCAAAATTACACATTAATTTTATTCTAAAAAATTAATAATTCATTTATCACATCAATGATAGAAACATCCTCAAACTACAACTTGCTTTATTCACTTAAATCATTCTCTATTTGATAAAAATATGTTATAGACCAAAGAATGTTGAAGTTCATATTATCCCCACTAACCACTAAATATAACTCTACAATTTTAAAATTAATACATTAACATCCCATTTATAAAAATTCACTTCCAAAAACATTGGATATCATCTATTCACCCATTTCATTCATAAGTATGTCTACCAATAAATATAATTTACCAAATTTAAATGAAATATATTACGTTAACCCTCAGGGATATCTCTCTATTGTGTCCATTAACGAAATAGTAACACATGTTGAATTTTTCCCCTTGAATTTAAATCTCTTGAATTTGAGCATATCATGAATTTTGAATTTTGTCCAAGATCTCACAAAGAATTTCTAAAATCATAATATCAAATACTATGATTATTGAAAAACTAATCAAATATTGTTTCTTATTTGGAAGACCCTTATATACCATGCTTGGTAATTTTTTTTATTTTTTGTATCATACAAATACCCAAAAGTTTCTTCTGATTGAAACTATATTTTTCAATAATTTATTTTATGTTTTAATATTCACTAAATAGTCATAAAAAAGTATGTTAATATAAAATGAAATCAATATTTCATGAAACTAACCTACATTTTCCTTAATATTCCATTTATTAATCATTTTTGGGAATGGTAATGGGTATTTTTAATGTTTTAGGGATTACGATCTAGCCTCTTTGTCAACTTATTTATCATTTTAGTTCTAATTTACTCATCTATATTCTATTTTTCTACCTATTTTTCTTATCATTTTTTCTTTTTATATGCACTTTCCTCTATGGTCTTTCCAATACTCATGGTGAAAACCATAAATTGTACCCATGGGTAGCACTTAGTGTCACCATTTATCACCCCTCAAAGGATCTCCTTGAGATTTATTGAAATCTATATAGTTTTGAATTCCATATTCATCATGGAAAATTTCTGATCTTTTATTGAAACCTTCAATTAATTAATGGTATTCCTAGTTTCTGTCATGAATAATGATATATTCTACTCAAATGATTAATGGTATTCCTAGTTTATTGAAACCTTCAATCTATAGAGTTTTGCTTATACTATGGAATTTTGGATGTAGCTTCTACCCTAATATATTATTTTGATGGTTATAATTAACATAATTAGAATCCTCATTATGTATACATTGGGCTTGGTTCATGACCATTATTTTTTCTACATTATTCATCAAGGACACCATATTTTAATCCATTAATCCACTTTTTTCAATCATGTGTAATCATATATTTTAAACTCCTTATATTTTCCATTAGAAACTATTATTGTACTTCTCATTGAATTTTCCATAGCTTGATTTATGAATCTCTTTCAACAGTAAAATACTATCAACTATATCTATTATTTTTTTATTTACATGATATAAAAAATTATAGAATGTTTGGGTTAATAGATACATCTCTATACTATCATGAATTCTTTGATGTACCCCACACTTGATGGTTAAATTTACCCCATTAATGTCTGTTTCCTTAGATATCTTCATTGTACCAATTTCTGGCTACTTGTTCTCTGTACTTTACCCTATCTGTATTTGCTTCATATTACTTCTAATGTTATTTTATAACATGGAATCGTTGTTGAAAATATGTTTCCGATTCTATTATTTTTCATAAAAACATTATAGAGAATACCAACATGATAAAAACACACATAACAATGATATTTAAAAATATAAAATTTGAAATTAAGAGTCTAATTATTCTTTATTTCATTAGGTAAAATCACTCAAAAATGGACCAATAATTTTCACACCCCAACGGGAATCATTAACTCTTATGGTTTATGAGTATTAAAATATATAATGTTAATCTTCCTAAATACTAATTAACAGCTCTCACAAGTGATATTAAGAGGTCAAACTAACATGGGTGAATTTTTTGAAAACTAATATGATTTAGGAATGATATAATACCAAAATTTATGGTTTTAACATAAATAAAATATATAATTCCATAAGTTGGTCAATCCTGGTGTATGCACCCTTGAAGTAAAAATTATATGGAATTAATTAATTAGTTTTCAGAAATTGTTCTAAGAGACACTTTATTTTCGGTAGTCACTCTATATCTTAAATAAAATCCTTCTTTATGACCATATAATTTAGTTAATCAATATAATAGGTGACCCAAAACATTTAAATGTATATCCTAACCCATTAAATTTTCATGAATAAGGTCATTCCATAGTAATTACATTAAAAGAGTTCTTCTACAAAAAATAAAAATGTTCATGATTAATATGTAAGGGTAAAATATTATATAATAGAATAAATTAACAAACCCAAATCAAATAAAACATAACAGTGTAATTTAATACATACATTAAACCTTAAATACATGCATGAGTCTAATCAACTCACACATCATGTTTGTTAAGAAAGAGTATAAAGTAAAAGAGACAAATCCTTATCATCAGTAGTATAAAAACTAGGAATGATCACTTGATTCTCTTCCAATTGAATGGTAATTCCATGTTTGAATGATTTTATAGTTTATAATGGTACATATTAAATTTATAATCATAGAAATCCAACTTAATATCGAAAACTATCTTGTTATATCTTCAATGTTTATCGCAATCCATGTGGGACTCATTTTCTATGATGTTTGGAACTTGAAACCATGTTGGAAAACACTTACATATCCCTTAAAATATATTTTCAAAATATATCATTGAATGCGAAGATACAAAATATGTATATATATTATAGAAACAGTAGTCACATTACAAAAAAATCACCAACATTGAAATACCAGTACTCCTCTAAAACTACATTCACAATGTTTCATGGTTGTGATGTGTCCCAAGGCACACATGATATAAAATTTTCATACATACCGATCATAAAGTTTATATCTCATGATTCCATTAAAATATAGAAAAATATAAAACCTCAAGTATGTAATCATTATTTATTTGTGGACACTCATATATCATCCTCTAGTGCCACCACACTCTTCCAAAATGGTGAAAAATAACCAACACATCCTTAGGTAGTAGAATTCACAATGAGTAAGTTGCATGAAAAACCACATCACTATGTGAAATATTTTTCTCTAAATCAATTAAAATTCATTTCCTATAGAAATAATATTTTAGGACAAATAAAAACCACTTACATCCCTCAAATTATTATGATATTCTTATGATGTGACCCATCACCTTACGAGGTGAAAATGCCTCATTTATTTCAAATTTTTAAAGTTGGTTTTCACATATGATCTAATGTCATATAGAATTATTTTTATTTATAGAGTATGCGATGAAGTAGAATTTAATTTTTAAAACATGATTCTATAATCACTAATACAATGTAATTAGAGATTATGTAATTAGAAAAATCCCTAAGGGATCATACATAATTAAAAAAGTTCGCAACAAACTAGATTTTATCTCACATCATGTTCAATGGAAATTGACAGTGTGAATGTAATAGGAATTAGCATGAAATGATAATACTATATGAGAAATAGAATAATATGGAAATGACATCATATCAAACTTTATTCACCAATTTTATTTAATTTTAATATGTAACGACTTAGATTTTATTAATGACATGAACCCTTGATTTTTAATTTTAATTACCAAGTTTAGGCCTTGTAATCGTAACATCCCATTACGGATCTATAAGGTACATATTTAACCTCATCATGATTTTCCTTCTCTATATATTTTTATAGGAATGATAAGAGATTTTTATTATTTATATAATAGTAAAGTCATATATTTGATAAAATCATAGCTTTAATCGGTTTTTTTTCTGCAGGCTACAAGGGGATTTCATGCCGTGTAACTAGGTTAGACATCGTGTAAGTGTTGTTGGGTTAAAATCACGAATGTCTTCATTTTGCAAAAGGTTACACAGCATGAGGAGATTTTTCACATTATTAATGTATAAAATAATTTATTTGAATTCGAGGTGATGGGTTTTCAAGCATATGTGGGACTTCGATGGTTACACATCGTGTAACCGGGTTACACGACGTGTAACGACACATCTATAATTTTTAAAATAGGCATGTTGCGATTGTTTTTGGTTCTTTCTCTCTAAACTCTTGATATAAACCTTGGTAAAATTCTATATGATTTTGGGAGAATCCACTCTTTCTAGAACTATATGATTAGTGTTTTACCTTTGTTGCAGTTGTAGTGTGTCTCACTGGGTAAGTGATCATTCCGCTACTTCATTGTTTTTTATCACCGTAGTTCTCTTGTGTATCATTTTTTGAATTTTTGGTCTGAAGTGGTGTTTTATCTCAACACATTAATGATCCATTGTTTGATATTATTCTAGAGTCCATTCCTTTTTTGGTCATGGTGTGATGGGTGTTCGTTCTTGCAGTATGTGGGCTTCCTCTTTTCCTACAACATCTTGTTTTATAAATTGTATAAATATTTTTTTATGGATTTGATTATAAGGACTTCATAGATATTGTGGGGGGTTTTGTTTGTTATGGATCACATTTTTGGAATTTTCAACATGAGTTTTGAGGTAGGTGATTCCATCTCTATCCTATGTTGATGAACCTTACAGTTCATACATTATGAATAGATTTATGTAAGGGATTTGCATGATTTATTTGTGTGTGTTGAAAGTAGTATATAGTGGAAAATGGTTTTTCCATGGTTTTTGTTAAATGGAATGAAAAAGGGAATTTTCAATGAATTAAAACGGATTTGATATAATTTTTCAAAGCATTGAGATGTCTATGGAAAAGAGCACAAAGGGTACAATGGGTAATCGGTGTAAGGTTTAGCTTGAGGCCATCATCCATTCGGGGGGTTCAATTTCCGGGGTGTTCTGCTTGTCCTAGATTGTATATTATTGGATCTTGGAACGTATATAAAGTTGGGGATTCATTTTATGTGGAGTTTCCCTAGTCCTAGAGTGTAGATCATTAGCTCCAGGTACCATAGTTCACTTATTAGAGATTTATGGGTATGAGTAGTATGCATCCTGGCCTATTAGATTTCTTGTAATTTTTATGCATGCGATTCCACTAGAGTTTTTTATTGATTGTCTTAATACTATTTTATCCTGTATATGCATGTTGATTCTTGAAAAATATGATATGGAAAAAGTTTCTCTGAAATTGATAAACATGCTTTTCTTTTAGAACTGTGAAAAAGGAAAATGGTTACCATGTTTTCTATAAAAAAGAATTACTACTTATCATGCCATGTTTTGACTAAAATTAGAATACAATAATTTTTATACGGAGACTTTCTATGGATCACCTAGGTGGGATCCGATTGAGCGTGTTAGATCACGCCCTGCGAACCTCTTTTTTAGTGTGTAGAACATTTCATGTCTTCCAATGAATGTAAAGTCAAGGTTCCACATTGATGTGGTGATGATTTATGTTAGATGATTTGGGTCGCTAGAGGTGAGATGATGGGAGTTCATCCATGACATCACATGGAGTAATTTTTTGTATTTGGTTCATTGATGTTGGTCCTGTCTCTTTGAGTTTTTTCTATATTTACTATCATTTTGTCTGCTATATTTTCTTAAATTTATGTTATATATCTATTAGATTTCTATTTTTTCTTCATTATTTATGTATATATATGCCATGTGGTTTTTCAGGTTGGGTGAAGTCATATTCACTTATTTTTTGTTCAATGCGTGGGTTTTTGTTGCTAACCCATGGGGATTAGGAATGACCATGAGGTATGTGATGGATCAGTTTGGGTGCTAGGGTTGAGGGAAATCTGGGTCAGTTTGTTAAAATTTTTTATCAATGGAGTTCTATCCTCAAAATTCCTTATATTCATATGTCTTTTAAACAATAGATAGGTTTTATCGAGACTTGAGAGGTATGTTGTGATAAGTTCCTAGCCAGTTCTTGTCATTATAGGACTCATGTGGCAATGGGAAGTTGGGATTTGTGTCCCTAGTGTTGGTTTTTGTTTGAAATATAATTTTCTATTAATGGGGTTTCTAGTTTAATATGATATTTCCTCTATTTTCTGATTGTTCCTTCTATTTTAGTGGACAACTATATGCCTCTAATATTTCTTCCACAAGTTCCTGAAGAAGGTGTAACTTATGATCTATAAGGAAATCCTATAGTGGAAAAGAATCTAATCAAGACTATCATATGGGTAGTTCGTGAGGTTGATCATGATGTTCCATGATTTCAAAATGTGGTTGTTGAGGTACATCCAGGAGTTAGAGGAGAGAGAGACCGGTCTTTGGAATTATTCTATGAGAAGCCATTGTCCTTTCAAGGAATTAATGAACCTCATGTGTTAGAGGGTTTGTTGGATTGAATCGATCAAATTTTTGACTTCATGAAGACACCTAATAATATCAGGGTAAAGTGTGAAGTGTTCAATATCAACAATTCTAGCAAGTGATTATGGGATTCTATGGTCAAGGTAGACAGACACATGGAATTGTAGTGGAAGGGTTTCAAAAAACTATTCTTCTTGTAGTTCTTCTAGAGCTGTTGATGTTGTAAATGTCTATAGAGTTCCTTTATTTTTAGTAGGAAGATCTTTCATTGTTGTCGTACACTTGTTATATTGTTAAGCTTATATATTTTTCTCCAGACATGGTGTATAATTACTTGAAGAAGGTTTAGAAATACCTGTTTATTTTGCGATAGGATATCAGATCACTGATATTTATGTTGAAACATTCTACCTATGCCAAGATGGTAGGTAGAGATACGATGGTTGAGATGGATATGGAAGGAAAGGATGGTTTTCCAAACTCTTAAATTCCATCTAGGGGAAGATTCAATGGCATGTATAGGTAAAAGAAGAAGTGGTTGGATTATCTTAGAAGTGGTTGTGGTGGGTCTAAGCAGGGATCCTCCTCCACACCACCTACTACAACTAGAATGGTTACTCTTATGTGTTATCATTGTGTATGGGTCTAACACACCAAACATTTTTGTCCTATTCCTATGAAAATGGGCAACATCTGAGGATGTGTTTGTCATATACAATCCTTCTACAAATCTATGACTACACCTTATTATAGTTATGGTTTTTTAGATCCAAAGGCTATTTCGGTGCAGTTATAAGCTTCAAATACTATAGGGATCTAAAAACATGCCTCATGGGTGATGCACTTTCACATAGTATTTGAGTGTCCAGTGAAAATCAATGCAGGTCGACCAACAGTGAGTGTAACATCTCAGGTAAATAAAGAATAAAACATTTTCATATTTATTAATATTTGTGAATTAAATATTAATTTTACTTTAAAGGGGTTGCTATGTTCGATAGCGTACCCGATACGCAACAAAGAGATTCTTTGAAATCTTACGTTGCACACTAGTAATAAAATAATATAATTTTAAATGGTAGTTAACACGTAGTCGTTGTATTGGCGGGAATGAATATAAATAACTAATATATGATTATATATGTTTGTTAAATGTTTTTACATTTATCCAATAAAGGATAAAGGCTTAAAGTATGAAAAGAATTAAATTTTAGGCATATATACTCTAATATTCACTAAAGGTCCACTTATCGCCTTTTGATGGTGAACCGTAATTAAATATAGTTTTGGTCACTCTTATAAATTCTATTGGACCAAATAAAATTCTTCTTTAGAATCGGGACATCAAAATTTACTTTGTGTAAATTTTTGGTATTTTTTTGATAAAGTTTTTTTTAATGAATAGTGAAAAATGTTGTATTTTAATTAAAAACCTCTTTTTAATCTAATTTATTAATATGATTAGATTAAATTTTGAATTGGTTTTAAAGTGAAATTAAAATATATTTTTACCGCTTAATACAATAGTGGTCATTGGAATTAATTTCACTTTGAAATTGGACTTAAACTAGTGTCAATCTTTTGATATATATTGTTTCATAAAAACATGCTATTTGTCATGACAACAGGAATTAATTATTAAATTAATTTATGTAACTTATATGTTTTGAATTTTGAAAAATATACATCATTTTTGAATTCGGAATATCAAATATAGCTTAGGGTGACGTTTTGGTATTTTTCTGAAAAACTTCAATTTTTGATGAATAGTGAAACCACTAAGTGGTACTTAAAAAACCGATTTTTTAAATGAAATTTTACCACCTCTGTGTTTTGAATTTCAAAAATCCTACATACATGGTTTTCATTAGGATGTAATATGTTGTTCAATGGGATTAAAATAATTTTTGGTGAATAGTAACTATTAAGTTTTTAATCGAGATTAGAGGTAATTAGTTTAATTTAAGGTAAAAATAATGTTTTAATAATATTAAATGACCTTGAAACATGTAATAACCTTATTGGATGTGTCATATCCGACCAAGAAAATCCATGGGTCAACTTGGGGACCCCATGGAGCAACTTTGGTAGGAAAATGACATTAATAACTTTTAATTTACTATTAAAATAAAAATGTCACAAACATGTGTTGTTTTACTAAAAAAAATTAAATGGGGTTATACAAGTCATATTTTTGACTATAAATATTAATTATAAAGATAAAAAGATTTCCTACATCATTATATTTTTTATATAGTTTTTATAAATTAAATAAATTAAGCTATTCATGACACCATGATGATGCAGCGATTACCTCATTATTTAACGATTTAAATAAAATGAAAAGATAATGTAAAATATAAGAACTAAACTTGTCAAAAACCTATTGGATGGGTGAATTTAGAACTCTTATAACCTTATCCTATAAATATATAATTTTGGGACATTTAAAATCCGAAAAGCATTTTATAATAAAGTAACCTTTTATAACATTCCAAGAGTGCCCCTCCTCTCCTCTTATAAAAGGCCCCCACCTCTACCACCTTTCCCACACCTCTCAATCATTTGTCTTGGCCAACTCCTGCCCCTTTTGTCTCTCCACATCCCTATCTTACTCCTAGAAGCCTCAATTTGGGCAGAATTCTTTCCAAGGAATCCTTTGAGCTCAAATCAAAAAGAGTTACCCGATTTAAAGGTAGTGTCTTCTCTTGTATTCTTATGTTTTATTTTACATCTCCAACCCTTAAAGTCATTTTATTCCTTCCTTTTGTAACAACAATAGTATCTTAAATATACTAGTATGTTGTTATGAGAAGTATTCGATCTACACTTACACACACCTTCGTCTAATGGTTAAACAACATAATGTTTCTATGGTTGGCGATTTTCTGCCTCACGAAACGATGATTGTTCAATATTCTTTTAACACCTTTCATGGTGGCAATTAAGATGTAACTCTATTTATATATGATATATATTATGTTTATGTTTTACTTATGCTTCTGTATTTTTCATTTGTGTCATACCTTTATGGTTTCCATTGTGGGTAAACACGATAATTTCATTTTAGGAAGTACGGACTACCGCCCCCTCAAAGTGATTTGATTTGTTATTGCCATATATGGGACGTATAAAGGATGGAGTTAATGTTATTATATATGATGTTATACTGGAATTATAATATACCCTTATATCATTATGATTTCACTCCATTAAATACGAAATTGAAATGAAAGTAGCGTTCATGCGTACATACAGCTTACTGTCTCCTTGAACGATGCATTTCATTTCTTACCTCTATATGTTTTGTACTATTATAAATACATGTATATGCTGGATATATATGATATATATGATATACAAATCATGAATATCATTCTGGATATAATGAACCTTTGACCACATAAACAACATGTAATTGTAAGAAGTCCATTTTTGACTTAAGTACCAAATATCGACAAAACGAACTTTGTTAAATTAAATGATTACATAACGTTTATAACCTGGTAATAAGTGATACAAAAGGAATAATTAACTTGAAAAAGGTTCTCAAGAAAGTATAAATTAACTCAAGTTTATTATTCAGGAGGTTAAAGAATGATCGAGTCAAGTCGGACCCGAGGTAAGAGAACTTCTTAACCCAATTTCTATTCTTTGGGTTAATATCCTATTTTCAAATTATGTCATGATATTATTATGTCCTATATTGTATTTATACTTTCATTATGTGTACATATAGTGAATCTATTTTATTTAAAAATGATCTTTGTAAGGGACTTCGTCTCAATCTCCATTCATTGAGGAATATTTTGTTTTATACACAACTTTCTTTTATACGGTGTATAAACCCCATTGACTTTTACGCTTATTCAAAATGAATCTTTTTTATACGAAGTGTTTTACTAAATGGCAAAAGGAATGTTTTTTTGTCGTACCTATGTGGTGACAACGACTTCTTCTCCACCATGCCCATTATTTGAGTTTCGACTTCCTCTACAAGCCATAACCTAACTTTTTCTTAAAATGAAAAATAAATACCATGTTTTACTTTTATTTTATTTTAGTATTGAAAATGGGTTTCATAATGATTTTATTATATCAATGTGTTGTATTGATATCTTGTGATTTAAATGTGGAAATTTTATGTTTTCTTTATGCATGTTTTACATGATACGATTATGTTATGGTTCTTGGGAATTGTTATGAAGACGGGTGGTTCCGTGATAAACTAAGGGCGAGTGAGCCCGATATAGCTCTCCAATGCATTGGGTAACGCGAAGGAGTTAAACATTAAGGATTCCCCGAAGAGATTTAGGGAATATAATATGATGGGTATTCCAAACGTAAACATGAGGGTTACTCCCTACGTAAAAATGTTATGAATGCCTCAAGTTACCTTTATGCCTTATGATTTCTATGATTTATTCATGATTTGATGGGGTATGTTAAAGTGATTATGTTTTATGAGTAAAGTATGATTTCATACATGGACTAATGTTTTCATTTCGTTCTTTTATATCCCTTACTGAGCTTTTTATTCTCATCCCAAGTTTTTGAAATGTTTTTCACAGGTCAATGGAAAGGTACATGATGTGATGATAGTGTTAAGGAAGTGTCAAGAATGAATCCATGTTTTATTTTAAATAGCTTTTCATTGATGGGAAAAATGAGTACTATATTTTATGTAACCACTTTGTTTAAATGTGTAATGTAATGCATGTTATCTTATCTAATTCTCTAAAACAATAAACCTAAAAAGATCCTCAACGTGTATTCTTGAAGTAACACAAGATTAAGTAATGTTTAAGGCTGGGTCTTTATAGTTGGTATCAGAGGTCGGTTTAGACAACTTTATGAGTTAGAAAATTGTTAAATTATAAATTAATTTATGGTATGATTGAAATAATATAGCTTTTAAAGATTACTATGTTGCTTCACATAAGATATTTCTGTGTTAAGAATGGTTTTTCATAGAGGAAATAGAATGAATTTTCTAGGAAGGCATACAGTGGGAAATGACCTTTCAAATTAGTATCCTGATATGCTCAGAATCATAACTAAACGGTTTGTTATAGTGATGCCTCAGTAGACTCAGGAGTTGAAAAGAAGATTGGTGAAAGCTTCAGTTTTGGAACTTCCTTCCAGGAATGGTGAGTTTGTTATCTACAATGATGATTCATTGAAATGACTTGGTTGCATCTTAATGAAGAATGATCAGGTAATTGCTTATGCTTCATGAAAGCTGAAAACTTATGAGGTAAATTACCCTACACATGATTTGGAATTAGCTGCTGTTGTTTTCGCTTTAAAAATTTGGAGGCATCATTTGTATGGACTAAAGTGTGAAATATATACCAATCACAAATGTTTAAAGTATATATTCACTTAGAAATAATTGAACATGAGACATAGGATATGGCTAAAATTAATCAAGGATTATGATTGTACAATTCATTACCATCCGGGAAAAGCAAATAAAGTGGCTAATGCTTTGAGTCGAAAAAGTAATGCTTCATTTACAATGTTGCATTTGAAACGTGATCCTTTGGTTAAGGATTTGATGAAATTTGGCATAGAAGTTGTTAGTGCAGGATGTCCTTTTGTTTTGTTTCAGGTATCAGTGAAATCTTCTCTATCAGACAGAATTAATCGAGCACAGAAGCTAGACAACGAGTTTCAGAAAAAGGTAGAGCTGGTTTAGAAGGGTAAGTTGCCTGAATTAAACATTGATAATGATAGTGTTTTGAGATTTGGGAAGAGATTGTGTGTTCCTTGTGATTCACAGTTGAAGAGAGAGTTGTTATGTGAAGCTCATAGTTCTCCATTTTCAGTTCATCCAGGCAGTACTAAGATGTATAGAGATCTTCGAGAGTATTACTAGTGGGACGGAATGAAAAGAGATATTGTTGATTTTACTGTGAAGTGTTTGACTTGTCAACAGGTAAAAGTAGAGCGGCAGTTACCGAAAGGGATGCTTCAGCCTTTACCAGTACCAGAGTGGAAATAGGAGAATATATCCATGGACTTCGTTGTGGGATTTCCAAAGACACCTCGAGGTAATAATGCAATCTGGGTTATTGTTGATCGCTTGACTAAATCTGCTCATTTCCTTGCTATACGAGATACTTTTTCCCTAGATCAACTTTCCCATTTGTATCTTAAAGAGATAGTCAGGTTACATGGAGTTCCCCTCTCCATTGTATCTGATCGTGATCCCAGGTTTACTTCTAACTTTTTGAAGGGCCTTCAAAAGTCGTTGGGTAATGAATTAAATTTTAGTACAACTTTTCATCCTCAGTCAAATGGCCAGTCAGAATGAACAATTCAGGATTTGGAGGATATGCTACGTGCTTGTTCGATGGATTATCAGGGAAGTTGGGACCAACATCTTTCTTTGGTTGAGTTATCTTATAATAACAGTTTTCATTCCAGTATACAGATGGATCCATTTGAGGCATTATATGGTAAACGGTGTCGAACTCCACCTTTTTGGGATGAAGTGGGTGAAAGGAAGCTGATGGGACCAAAATTGGTAGAAGTGATGGCAGAAAAAGTTCATTTGATTTAGAAACACATGAGAACAGCTCGGAGCAGGCAGAAGAGTTGTGCGGATAACCAGAGGAAGAATCTATCTTTTGAGGTAGGTGATCATGTATTTCTCAAAGTTAAACCTTTGAAAAGTGTGATGCGATTCGCTAAGAAAGGAAAGCTGAGTCCAAGGTTCACTGGACCATATGAAATTCTGGAGAAAGTTGGATCAGTTGCTTACCGAGTGGCTTTACCTCTTAGTTTATCTCAGGTACACAATGTTTTTCATGTGTTGATGTTGAGAAAGTATATGCCAGATCCATCTCATGTTTTGAGCCTAGAGGTAGTTCAGTTGGAAGAGAATCTCTCTTATGAAGAACAACCAGTCAAGATTTTTGACCATAGGGAGAAAGTGTTGCAGAATAAGGTAATTCACCAGGTAAAGGTTTTGTAGAAAACCCATATGGTTGAAGAGGCAACATGGGAATCTGAAAATGCTATGAGGGATAAATACCCCCACTTATTTTGATAAGTGAATAAAATTGCGAGGACGAAATTCCCAAAAGGGGAGAAGGATGTAACATCTCAGTTAAATAAAGAATAAAACATTTTCATATTTATTAATATTAGCAAAATAAATATTAATTTTACTTTAAATGGGTTTCTATGTTCGATAGCGTACCCGATATGCAACAAAGAGATTCTTTGAAATCTTACGTTGCACACTAGTAATAAAATAATATTATTTTAAATAGTAGTTAACACGTAGTCATTGTATTGGCAGGAATGAATAGAAATAACTAAAATATGATTATATATGTTTGTTAAATGTTTTTACATTTATCCAATAAAGGACAAAGGCTTAATGTACGAAAAGAATTCAATTTTAGGCATATATACTCTAATATTCACTAAAGGTCCACTTATCACCTTTTGATGGAGAACCATCATTAAATATAGTTTTGGTCCCTCTTATACATTCTATTGGAACAAATAAAATTATTCTTTAGAATCGGGAAATCAAAATTTACTTTGTGTAATTTTTTTGGTATTTTTTCGATAAAGTTCATTTTTTTAATGAATAGTGAAAAAAGTTGTATTTTAATTAAAAAAATCTTTTTAATCTAATTTATTAATATTAATATATTATCTTTTGAATTGGTTTTAAAGATAAATTAGAATATATGTTTACTATTTAATACAATAGTGGTCGTTGGAATTAATTTCACTTTGAAATTGGACTTAAACTAGTGTCAATCTATTGATATATATTATTTCATAAAAACAGGCTATTTGTCATGACAAAAAGAATTAATTATTAAATTAATTAATGTAACTTATATGTTTTGAATTTTTTAAAATATAAATCATTTTTGAATTCTGAATATCAAATATATCTTAGGGTGAAGTTTTGGTATTTTTCTGAAAAACATCAATTTTTTGATGAATAGTGAAACCACTAAGTGGTACTTAAAAAATAGATTTTTTGTTTAAATGAAATTTTACCACCTCTGTGTTTTGAATTTCAAAAATACAACATACATGGTTGTCCTTAGGAAGTAAAATGTGGTTCAATGGGGTTAAAATAATTTTTGGTGAATAGTAACTTTTAAGTTTTTAATCGTTATTAGAGGTAATTAGTGTAATTTAAGGAAAAAATTGTGTTTTAATAATATTAAATGAAATTGAAACATGTTCTACCCTTATTGGATGTGTCATGGACGACCAAAAAAATCCATGGGTCAACTTGGGGACCCCATGGAGCCACTTTGGTAGGAAAATGACATTAATAACTTTTAATTTAATGTTAAAATAAAAATGTCACAAACATGTGTTTGTTTACTAAATTTTTTTAAATGGGGTTATACAAGTCATATTTTTGACTAAAAATATTCATTAGAAAGATAAAAATATTTCCTATATCATTATATTTTTTTTGTAATTTTTAGAGATTAAATAAATAAAATTATTTATGACACCATGATGATGCAGCGATTACCTCATTATTTAACGACTTAAATAAAATGAAACGATAATGTAAAATATAAGACCTAAACTTGTAAAAAACATATTGGATGGGTGGATTTAGAACTTTTATCACCTTATCCTTGAAATATATAATTTTTGGACCTTTAAAATTCGAAAATCATTTTATAATAAAGTATCCATTTATATCTTTCCAAGAGTGCCCCTCCTCTCCTCTTATAAAAGGCCCCCACCTCTACCACCTTACCCACACCTCTCAAGCCTTTGGCTCGGCCAAACACTGCCCATTTTGTCTCTCCACATCATTCTCTTACTCCTAGAGGCCTCAATTTGTGAATAAGTCTTTCCAAGGAAGCCTTTGAGCTCAAATCAAAAAGAGTTACCCGATTTAAAGGTAGTGTCTTCTCTTGTGTTCTTATGTTTTATTTTGCTTCTCCAACGCCATAAAATCTTTTTATTACTTTATTTTGTAACACCACCAATATCTTAAATATACTAGGATGATTTTATGAGAAGTATTAGAGCTACACTTATACACACCTTCGTCTAATGGTTAAAGAACATAATGTTTATGTGGTTGGCGATTTTCTGCCTCACGAAACGATGATTGTTCAATCTTCTTTTAACACCTTTAATGGTGGCCACTAAGATTTAAATATATTTATATATGATATATATTATGTTTATGTTTTCCTTATGTTTCTTTATTTTTCATTTGTGGCATACCTTTATGGTTTCCATTGTAAGTAAACACGATAATTTCATTTTAGGAAGTGCGGACTACCGCCGCCTCAAAGTGATTTGATTCGTTAATGCCATATGAGGGACGTATAAAGGATGGAGTTAATGTTATTATATATTATGTTATACTGGAATTATAATATACCCTTATATAATTATGGTTTCACTCCATTAAATACGAAATAGAAATGAAAGTAGCGTTCATGCGTACGTACGGCTTACCGTCTCCATGAACGGTGCATTTCATTTCTTACCTCTAAATGTTATATAATATTATAAATACATGTATATGCTGGATATAAATGATATATATGATATAAAAATCATGAATATCATTCTGTATATAATGAACCTTTGACCAGATAAACAACATGTAATTGTTAGAAGTCCATTTTTGAGCTAAGTACCAAATATCGACAAAACGAACTTTATTAAATGAAATGATTACATAACGTTTATAACTTGGTAATAAGTAATATAAAAGGAATAATGAACTTGAAAAAGGTTCTCAAGAAAGTATAAATTAACTCATGTTTATTATTCAGGAGTTTAAAGAACGATCGAGTCAAGTCGGGCCCGAGGTAAGGGAACTTCTTAACCCAATTTCTATTCTTTGGGTTAATCTGTTATTTTCAAATTATGTCATGATATTATTATGTTCTATCTTTTATTTATACTTTCATTATGTGTAAATATTGTGAATCTATTTTATTTAAAAATTATCTTTGTAAGGGACTTCGTCTCAATCTCCATTCATTGAGGCATATTTAATTTATACACAACTTTTTTTTATACGGTGTATAAACCCCTTTGACTTTTACGATTATTCAAAAGGAATATTTTTTTTTATAAAAAGTGTTTTACCAAACGAAAAAAGGAATTTTTTTTCGTAAGTATGCAGAGACAATGACTTCTCCGCTACCGTTACCATTATTTGAGTTTTGGCTTCCTCTATAAGCCATAACCTAAATTTTTTTTAAAATGAAAAATAAATAGCATGTATTAATTTTTTTATTTTGGTATCGAAAATGGTTTTAATAATGTTTTTATTATATAAATGTGTTGTATTGATATCTTTTGATTGAAATGTGGAAATGTTATGTTTCCTATATGCATGTTTTATGTGATACGATTATGTTATGGTTCTTGGGCATTATTATGAAGCCGGGTTGTTCCGTGATAAACTAAGGGCGGGTGAGCCCGATGCAGCTCTCCAATGCATTGGGTAACGCAATGGAGTTAAACGTTAAGGTTTCTCTGAAGAGATTTATGGAATATACTATGATGGGTATTCCAAACGTAACCATGGGGGTTACTCCCTATGTAAGAATGTTATGAATGCCTCATGTTACCTTTATGTCTTATGATTTCTATGATTTATTCATCATTTGATGAGGTATGTTAAAGTGATTATGTTTTATGAGTAAAGTATGATTTCATACATAGACTAATGTTTTCATTTCGTACTTTTATATCCCTTACTGATATTTTTATGCTCATAGAAAGTTTTTGAAATGTTTTTCATAGGTCAAGGGAAAGGTACATGATGTGATGATAGTGTCAAGGAAGTGTCAAGAAAGAATCCATGTTTTATTTTAAATATTTTTCCATTGATGGGAAAAATGAGTACTATCTTTTATGTAACCACTTTGTTTAAATGTGGAATGTAATGCATGTTTTATAATCTAATTCTCTAAAACTCTAAACCTGAAAAGATCCTTAACGTGTATTCTTGAATTAACTCAAGATTAAGTAATTTTTAAGGCTGCGGCCTTATAGTGAGAGGTACTATCCTTATTTAATATATAGTTGAAATTTCGTTAGTTGATATTGGTTCCTCGCACATGTTTATATAAAAACGTTTTTATATGATTAAAATTAAAATAGAACTTAAATTTTTATAATGGATTTGGTGAAACCTCGTGGAAAGAGGTGAGAGTAGGGGTTGTGCTGACCTTCTTGTTCATCAATGGTTGCTGATACAGAGTTGGACTAGGATTATCTCATTCATGATTTTGATTTGTTTGACATCATCATTATTTTGGATTGGATAGTTTCTCATTGAGTTGAGATTTATTTTTGTCATCGACATTTATCATTTATTTTTGTTGATGAGATCTCTCATGTATTTTATGTGGAGTGGGACCCAAGATCAGGATGTTCAGGGAATTACCACACAGAGCTCAGGATTTGGTTGTAAACTGTTGTGTATGATCCCAATGGCATATCTTCTATTTTTGTTTATCCCATTTTTGTTCAAGAACTTCATTGAATTTTTCCATCTAACTTATCATGTCTTCATCTAGATAGAGAGATTGAGTTTAGGATTGGATTGATTCTAGGTACGCAAACAATATCGAGACCTTATTATTTTATGAAACCAATGGAGTAAAAGAGATCAAGATTCTTTTAGATGACATGTTATAAAAAGGTTTCATTCACCATCATTTTCACCTTGGGAAGCCCCTATTCTCTTTTCTAAGAAAGAAGATTATTCACTTCGACTGACTTTAGAAAATCAGAAAATGAATCGGGTAATAAATAAGAATAAATATCATTTTCCTCATGTGGATGATTTTTTTATCAGTTATTGGGGAAAATTGGTTCTCAAAGAATGATCTTTAGTCAGGCTATCATCATATCAGATTTTGGGAGTCTAATGTAATGAATTCAGCTTGTAAAAGCATGTATCAGAATTATTAATATCTTTCGATGACTTTTGGTCTAACTAAGGCTCCTGTGGTTTTTATGGCTTTTCTGAATCAGATATTCTACAATTATCTTGGATCTTTTAAGGCAGTGGTAACTGATGATATTATAGTTTATTTGAAATCTAAGAATGAGCACTAGAACCATCTAAGTTTGGTTCTGGAAATTATGAGAAGTCATCATCTGTATGGAAAAATTTTGAAATGTAGTTTCTGGATTAAATAAGTTATGTTCATGGGGAATTTTTTTGAACATGTCATATCCTTTGATCTAGATAAGGTGAATGTTGTTTTTTCCTGGAAGGAACTACATAATGGATTTTAGATACACAGCTTCCATGGTCTTACTAGATACTACCAAATGTTTGTTAAGTGTTTATCTAATATATTATAATGTTTGAATGCTCTTACCCATAAGGAGGTAAAATTCACATGGGGTGCGAAGTGTCAGTTTTATTTCAATGAACTAAAATGACTCATGACATAGAATCATATTCTTATATTTCTAGAGACTAGTATGTGGTATGTGGTATTTTAGGTGTTTCTGGTACTAGTTTGGGATGTATTGTTATGAATGATAACCATGTGGTAGCCTACAGATCTCACCAAATTTGACTACATGAGAATAATTACCCACTAATGATTTATAGCTTACTATAGCTATACATGCACTTAAATGTTGGTGGAACTATCATTTTGGGGAGAGTTTAATAGTATTCTCTAATCATAATAGTTTGAGTTATATATTTTATATGAAAATATTGAATCTTACAAAAAGATGATAGAAAGAATACTTTTTTAGGTTTTACACTGATATTGACTAAACCTCAGGGAAGGGGAATGTTGTTACAGGTGGTCTTAGTAGGAATTTACCATTGCAGACTACTCTAGAATCAAATGAGTAGTGAAACCTTATTGGGATTTCTCTCATTTTCACCTAGATGCTTAGGAGGGTGATTCAGGTATGGTTTTAACTAGTGTTTAGTTATCATCATATATACTAGAGTCTATTTTGTATATTCAACAATAGGATGATGAGTTTAGATAAATTCAAGAAATAATTTATGATGGGGAGACTGTTTCTGGGACTTATATCTCTTTATATGGAATAGTCCACTTTAAAAAGTGGTTTTTCATCCCAGTAACTTTGAGGAGTTTATTCTTGTTTAATTTTCATTAAAATTGATGTGTGTTGTTCATCTAGGCTCTAAAAATATGTATAATAACATGAGATGAAAAATCTGTTGGTTTGGTATGAAGAATGAAATTTATGATTATGTGTCCCACTCTTACACCATCCAATATATAACGGTAGATCCGTGAAACTGTTTGGTTTGCTTCAACCATTGCTGGTGCTGATCTAGAAATGGGATGAGGTATCCATGTATATTTTTTTAGTGGTATTACAACATACTACCTGATGTAGGAATACAATCTGGGTGTTTTTTTATCATTTGAAAAAGTCTAATCATTTCATTATAATAAAGGATACGAATAAGGTTGATGATTTTTGTAAGCTATATATGGAGGAGATTGTGAGGTTAAATGGTATTCCTTATTCCGTTGTATTAGATAGGGATATTAGTTTTACCTTGAGGTTTTGGAGGAGTCTCTAATTGGAAATGGTAAATTAGGTCAAGTTGAGCACAACTTACCATCCATAGATAGATGGGAAGACATAGTGTGTGCTTCAGATTTTGGAGGATCCACTTCCTACCTTTGTATTGGATTTTGGTGGATCATGTCATAGCTAACTAAGAAAGGTTCTGATTGTTTAAAAAATAATTATCAGTCATTAATAAGAATGTATCCCTTTGGGAAATTTTATGGTCACCCATGAAGATCATATCTTTATTGGGAATAGTTGGTTGATGTTTCTTTAGTTGAACCAAGTTTGGTCTAGGAAACATCAACAATGAATCAAGAGTTTCATCAATGTCTTGTTACATCCTACTATTGACCCAAATTATATGTTGATCTATGGAACCATCTTATAGATTTTTTTGTTTATGACTAGGTTTTCTTGAATGTTTCTCCTCAGTTGGGTCACCATTAGATTCAGAAATTGTTAAAATTGGATCTGAGATATGTTGGACCATTTGAGGTCACCAAGAACCTTAGGTAGGTTTCTTATTAGTTATAATTTGATGTTCCATGTCTGCTAAGTTGGGTAGCTGTTGGTGAGATAGTTGGAGTTTTTCCACGCCATCACATAGAGTAGTTTTTTGGTTTTGATAGTTGAAGTTGGGATTATCTCTTGGTGTTTTGGAAACTTTTACCATCATTTGTTTCCATTTTCTTTCATATAGTTATGTAATATATATGTTGTATTTCAATTTTTTCATCTTTCATCTTTTATATATATTCCATGTGGTTTGTTTAGGTTGGGAGAAATTATTCCCAATGGGTTTTTGATCGATTCATAGGTAATTTTAACTAGCTTGTGGGGAACCATAATTCCCTTCGAGTATATGAAAGATCAAGTTTGGTGCTATGTTTTAGAAAAAAAGGTTTGTTCTTTATAGTAATGTTACATAATGAGGCTATGTAGGTTTTAGGGAGTGTCTAGGGATTTCTTGGAGCCCGAATCCATAAATATTAGAGAAGTACATTGGGTTGGATGAAAAGGAAAAACCATGCATCCCATATTGTATTGTTTTATTTACTGTACAGAGGTGTAGTATAAGGGGACTAGGCACCACTTGGTTTCTTACAATCATGTTAGCCGAAGCTCACACCTATGAAAGTTGTGCATTCATTTTTGTTATTAAATTTTCCTCGTCTTGCGTACTGTTATCCAATCCATGCACCTAGCCTATGTGCACCCCCTTTGCATAGAAGTGGGCACACGGTTGGAAAAATACTTGGCATATAATGCAGCTGAATTGTCCAACCTAGTTCTTATGGGGCTTATTATCGTTTCCCATGATTTTTTAAGCCTCCATTATTCTCCACCTCTTCATTTATCTCCTCTATTACACAACAAATAGTTCTCATCCCCCTCTCCTAAGGTTTTTTTGAACCCTCCATCATATGGTCTCTAAATCCTTCATCATTAGATGTGTTTTAAATTTTTAGGTATGATCTTTAATCATCTTCCTTCATCTTCTGTTTCTCTTATCCTGTATTTTATTTTTGTGGTGCGACATCAATTTCCTTATTTTTTGGTCATTTCAAAATTTATCCGATATCTTCAATTATAGCTTGATTTGAGGTATAAAAATGGATAAGTGGTCCTCTATGAACCTATGGTTGATGGTCTAATAATTTCTAGTATGTTTTTTCAAATTTATATCATCCACCATCATGTCATGTACCACACCCATCTGGTGATGCCTCTAATTTGTTATAGAAATTAAATTGAATGAATTAAGATGTTTGACATTACAGTAGTGAGTGGTGAATGATCCGTTTGGTTCATTTCCACGACATTAACCACTCTAATAGGGGATTTAGACCCATATAGGCTTAATTACCTATTACACTAATTTTTTAAACACCCCTATAGGCATGTTTCGCATGCAATAATTTTCGTATGACAATGAATCAAATTAAGAGGATATTTTCCCATGAGTAATGTAATGTCCCTGATTTTCCATATATTATTTTTAAATATTACATGAAATTATTTTTAGACCAGGAACTGAGACAGAGTGTGATTCCGAGGCTTGGTGTTCCCATAATAAATGATCGAAATATATTAAATATATTAAATAAAATTCAAATGTTATATTCTTAAAAATGTGGAATGACTTTTAAATGGGTTCTTGGATCTGAAATCTAAAGGAATATTTTCATTTAGGGAAGCAACTTTAACTTAAGTGAGACCTAACATCATCCAGTGTAGGTTGTATGAGAATACTGGTTTTTAAAATTTTTAGGAAATATAATAAATTAAAATATTTACTATATTAATTTTTTTTTCAACGCAGTGATGAGATATTTTAAATAAGGATTTAATCATAATATTCATGGTTAGCTGCATAATCCTGGAATTCTCTAGAGGTGTGGAGTGGACTCCCCTTAGATAAACCTCTCTACAATGAATGATGACAAATCAACCATTCTTAATTCACATCACAAAAAATGATATATTATCTCATCAATGACGATATGACAATTACTCTTAATCAGTGATCGATCCTAACTTGAGTTAGGGGTGTTTTATTGATTTCATTCTGAACCATCATTTGAATTAAATGACAAATGTAGATCAACCTACGAACAGGTTGACATGTTAGTTGCTTGTTCTTGTGGGAGGGATTCTATTACGGGTTTTGTTTTAGGGAATTTGATTTTTGTTTTTAATTTAGTTCATGAATCTACTAATGTGAATGGATTGATGCTATAATGTACAATATCCGTGGTTCGTTCCTTGGGTTTTTTCAATGTTTCTTCCCCATTTATCCCTGTGTGTTCTTGTTATTCGTGGGAATATGATCAAACGATCATGGAAAATTTATTTCATGGTGCAACAATCCGAAATTGTGGATCTTCCATCATGATGACCCAGAAGAGGTGAAAGGAAGAAGGCGATGAATGTATCGACATGGTTCAAGAGAAATAATCAATTGATCATTCTTCATAGGGATAACCGAAATGAGTTTTCAGGGCCGATTGAACACCTAAAGCATCACAAAACATCGGTGACATGATGAGGTGACTTCAAATAATTAATTTCAAGGAAAATTTTTGGCCTAATTGAGGATCATAGGATCAACCGAAGAAATGGAAGAAGAACCAGTGATTCTGGGAAATCACGAAGAATGCGACACATATCCCAATATACACAGTGTGTGGGACTAGTTTAGTGGAGGCTAGTGTTTCATGAGAAAGACATGTAAACACTACATGTGACCCATATCACATGGCTTATAGACCTTTACACCATAAATAACATGTATATGGGAGATACATGAACATGGGGTGTAGTAAATGGATTGATGAAATGCTGTGTATAACCCGATATGGCTTAGTAGAAGAGGGCATGCGGCTTACCCCGTGTATGGGAACATAGAAAGAATCACTCAATGATGACTCTATATACTTCCGCACAACAAGGTTACATGGGTGGACCCTAATTTGAAAGGAACGACATGTAATCCATTTAACAGAATGTGTAATTACCTTCCTACACAACATGCAAGTTTCAACATGGTCCGTTGTACATGGGCAATACCCATGGTTGGAGGACACGGTGTGTTACAGTTGTACACACCACATAATTTATTGTACATGGATTGGTCTCTTTTTCCACTATATCATGGATTGGTTTCCTTGGTTTAGTGCCACTTTCTCATTCCCTTAAAGTTTAGGTATCATCTTATATTCAAAGGAGTCTGATCCCATCAGAAGGACTTTCTAGATAGAGTCAAGAATGTTGATATGGTATGTCTGAGTATGATATACTCTATAATACCAGATGTAGGATCGAATATGTAAAGATGAGATGCTCAAATACAAGAGGGGGGGGGGGTGAATTTTATACTTTTAAAAATTCCTTTGGAACATTAAAGATGGTTATGTTTAATAAGGTTAAACAAGGTAATTCAAAAAACCTCTAGATCAATAAACTTTCTTGAATCCAGAAATATGATTCTGAGAAAGTATTTCTGGATAAGTGATCCTAGAAATGAAACTTAATGAAAGTTTACGAAGATGAAGATTCTACCGTAAAGCATATAGAATCTTACTAAATCAGAGTACAAATATAATGAAGTATAAGATAGTTATTCTTTGCTCAACAATACAAATGCAGCAAAAAACATGTAACAAAACAAGTAACAAGGGAAATATTTTAACCCAAAGAGAATAGTATCCAACAACCTTGGATAAAGGCCCCTTGATTTATACTTTCAAGAAAGTCTGTCTTACCCACACCCAGGTAAGCCCTCGATATGAAGATCCGAGTTTTTCTTGCATTCCCTGAAAACCCTCAACATCAAGGTAGTTAGAACCTCTATCTTCCTCAGAATGGAAGTACTCAAATTCAAGGTAGACAAAACCTCTGTCTTCCTATCCCTGGAAGCCCTCTATTGTACACAGAAACAATCAGAGTTGCACAAATCAAGTCTGAACAAGAAGTTTAATATACACAAAGTAGTGAGAGTCTATCTCTAGAAATAAATTCAACAACATGTAATCTCTAGAGTCGTATAATAGTGCTGAGCTCTTTCAAATGAGCTTTTATTTATAGGCATGACTTCAACAGTCAGCTCCCTCCTCCATCAGTCATATTTTCCCTTGAATTTCAGAGGGACCTGTACATGTGTCACTCAAACAATATATAGTTAGTAACTGAATACACGACATCATTTTATAACAAAACAAGTATAAGAAAATTATGGTTACATAACTAAAATACAGTATTCAGAGTGTAAGGAAATATGAAATCTTAGAGTCTAACCAAAAATGAATTTGGATTCTAAAATACAAGAATATTCAGATTCTGTTTTCTAGGAATTCTGAACCTTCATTCTATCAAATTCCAAAGTCTGAATTTCAAAGAAATTCGGAGTCTCGATTCACAAGAATTTGGAACCTGAACTCACAAAGTTTGTAGTCAGAGTTTATGAGAATTCGGAGTTAGAAATAATAAGAGTTCAGAGTTTGTATTCAGAGAAATCAGAGTCAGAACTCAGAGATGTTCGTAACTAGAATTTGTAATCAGAATTTGGAGTCAGAACTTGGATAATTTCGTAACCGTAATTCGTAATCAGGACTTGGAGTCAGAACTTAGAATAGTTCGTATCCAAAATTAGTAATCAGAATTCGGAGACAGAACATAGTAGAGTTCGTATCCAGAATTCGTAATCAGAATTCAGAGTCAGAACTCAGTAGAGTTCGTAACCAGAATTCTGAGAATTCGTATCCTAAAACAGAGTGCTTCATATCTAGGTATTTATAGGATTCAGAGGTTTTGGTTTTCAAACTGAATTTTACACTTATAAAACTTATGATATGAACAATGAAAACATGGTAAGGATAAATTTCCTTCAGGAAAGAAATTTTCCTGAAATAAGTAAAACAAGAGTAAAAAGAAATTTGCCTTGAGATAAGATTTTTGTGATTTTCAAAACAAGAAGGAATCGTGAAGCCATAAGAAAATCCTTAATGACTTAACAATCTCTACCATGTATGTAGGAATAGAAAAGTCATAAGGAAAAACTTATTGACTCAAAAATCTCCTTCTTTTTGGAAAGCATAAACATCCTTAAAAAAATGAATAAAAGGAATTAGAATATATTTTTTAAGACTTTGCGAATAAAATGTATCTACCTTTTTACATTAGAAAATATGAATACGACTAACCCCCCCTTAGGATTTGGAACACTAAGGATCATATTCTTGATTTCTGGAATTAGAATTTTAATTATCTTGAGTATGGAAATCTTCGTAATAAGAACTCCCACATAGATAAACTCCCCCTTAAGGATATTTATTTTTTTCTTAAAATTATTTTTCCTTTCTCCCCCTTTGTGATTTTCAAAAAGAAATTTAGGGAATTGAAAAGAAATATGGTACCTGAAATATTAGTACAAACTTCCAAGAAAAATAAGAAACCACAATTTCATTTGGATAGGAAGAACTTGTACAAGGAAAAATAGTTACAACAAAAGATCAGATTTAGATCTATTTTTCTTCTTTTTCCTTGGGTATCAGCTTCTTCACAATGGTTTTTAGCTTCTTTAACTATTTTTGATCCTCCTATGATTTCTTTTCTTATGAATTGATCCTTTCTTCCTGAGATTTCATGGATTCTTCCTGGGCCTTCAACAATTCATCTCACTTCACTAGCTTTTCTTGGATCTCAATCTGTAGATCCCTTTATGTTTTCCAACTTTGGACAATAAAATTCAACTTTCCATTCAGATCTTTGATGTATTGAATCCGATTACTCTTCTCAATATTTAGCTTTTTCTCAAATCTATTTGTAAGATCCTTGATTTTACCATCAGAAGTATCAAAGTATTTCTTAACATCGTATTAAAATTCATCATGATCTCTCAGATCTTTGACAAAATTCTTTAACCAGCTCACCATTTTCTTGCAATATTTTCTATGGGCTTCATAGTTGATAAGGAAATTCTTTTGTTAGGCATCAATATTTATGCATCTATCCATCACCAAGGATACAGATTCTGATTTTTGATTCATGATATGCTAGAGAATTTGGCATTTAGAGTCAATTGTTGGAAAGATCGAAATGCTATCCACTAACTTCTTCAGCGACTGAATGACAAAATCATGTCCTAGTGGTGATGACTCCGAATATGACATTTTGCTAGATTGTGGTTCTTCCTCTTACTCGATAAGCTTCCTCTTAGAGGATCCTACAGCTTCCTACTTCCTTAGAATTTCTTTAGTTGGGATATCGACAACCACTTGTTTCCCCTTTTTCTGCTCACTTTCAGACAATTGAACAATCTTATCTTTATCAAATCTTTCTTTCTCAGCTCCAGCCTCAATATCTTTAGGAAGAATAAAGTCATGATTATGTCTGTCTTCTCTTAACAACTTGTTCACCTCCTCTTCATCCTTCTCATCAACCACAAGAGTATCATGTCTTGAAGACATGTCTTGAGAATTCTGTATTGACAAATTCTCGGAAGCACTTTCCTTCTCATGATAGTATTATACTTGCTTTATCAGATAAGATGTATCTTCAGTGATTTTTGTTAGGATGGTATGACTCTGAGTATGATATACTCTTTGATACCAAACATATGATCTAAAGAAGAATGAGATTCTCAGATATAAGAGGGGAGGGGGGGGGTGAATTGTTCCTTTTAAAATTCCTTAAGAGAATTTTTAGAATGCTTATGTTTAACAAAGTTAAACAAGATAATTCACAAGATCGCTATGAGTACTAAAGACTTGTTAGATTTCGGAATAGTGATTCTGAAAATGGAACTTAACAAAAGTTACAAGGATTAAGATTCTACCTTAAAGAATATATAATCTAACTATATCAGAGTACAAGTAAAGAAGTATAAGAAAGTTATACTTTCCTTAGAAATAAAAAATGAAGTAGAAAACAAGTAGTAAAACTAAAAGTAACAAACAATAACTCTTTTAACCCAAAGAGGAGGGTATCCAAAAACCTTGGATAAAGGTCCCTTGATTAATACTTTCAAGTGTGTCTATCATACCCACACTAGGGTAATACCTTGATATGAAGATCAGAGTCTGTCTTGCTATCCCCGCAAGCCCTCAAATATAACATAGTCGACACCTCTTTCTTACTCATCAAGGAATCCATCAACTTAAAGGTATTGGAACCTATGTCTTCCTATCCTCGAAAGCCCTCGATTGTAATCAGAAACAATCGGAGTCGCATAAGCAAGTCTGCACAAGGCAATGTTTGAACAAGCTGTTCAAACATTCTTCACAAAGCATTGAGAGTTGATAAGAGCCTTTCTCTCTAGAAATAATTTCAACAACATGTAAGCACGGTTCTCAAAGATGTCAAAGTTGTGTGTTGACTTTCAAATGAGCTCCTATTTATAGGCGAAGCTCCAACGGTCGGATCCCTCATCCAACAGTCATATTTCTCCTTGAATTTCGGAGGGACCTGTACATTTGTCACTCAACCAATGGTTAGTCAATAACTGAAAGAAAGACATTGTTCTGTAATGAATCGAGTGTAAGCATAAGCAAAACCGAAGTTAGGAATGTAAGAAAACAAGAGTTTGATGTCTAACCAAAATGGAATTCAAAGTCTATAATAAAGAGATATTCGGATTCTATTTTATAGAAATTCAGAACCTGAATTCTGTAAAAATCCAGAGTCTGAATTTCTAAGGAAATTTAGAGTCTGGTTTAACTAGAATTCAGAATCTGAACATACATAGTTCAGAGTTAAACTATTAGAAGTTCGGAGTCGAAATCATAGAAGTTCGGAGTCAAAGTAGTAAAATTTCTGAGTCGAACTCATAGAAGTTCGAAGTCAAAGTAGTAAAAGTTCGGAGTCGAACTCATAGAAGTTCGGAGTCGAACTTATAGAAGTTCGGATTTGAACTAGTAAAAGTGCATATCCATAATTCAGAGTCGAACTATATGAGAGTTCATATACAGAATTAGGAGTCGAACTATATGAGAGTTCATATCCAGAATTCGGAATGGAACTTCATTAGATTTTGTATCCAGAATTCAGAATGGAACATGTTTAGAGTTCGTATCCAGAATTCGGATCCTAAAACAGAATGCTTCATGTCTAAGTATTATATAATTCCAAGGATTTAGGTATGAATCTGAATTTTATACTTAATAAAAATATTGATATGTATAAGAAAATCTAGGTAAGGTTAAATTTCCTTAAGGAAGGAAATTTTCCTTAGAGAAGTAAAATATAAATTTACTTAATTATAAGGTGTTTGTGATTTTAAAAACAAGAAGGAATGGAAAAGTCATAAGGAAAATCTTATTGACTCAACAATCTCCCCCTTTTTGGAAAGAACAAAAAACCTTTCGAAAAAGAAAAAAAGGACTTAGAAAAATTTCTTTAGACTTTGAAATTAAAACTTATCTCCCTTTGTTTATAGATGATGATGAATACAACTAACTCCCCCTTATGCTGAGGATCTCTAAGGATTGTATTCTGAATTTCCGGAATGGAGTTTTCATTATCATTGGAAATGAAAAACATCGAAATGAGGAACTCCCCCTTACATAAAGATATATCTTGAATTAGAAATTTTTCCTTCTCCCTCTTTTGAGTAGTTTTTTTCCTTCTCCCCCTTTGTGATTTTCAAAAAGAATTTAAGGGAATGAAAAAAAGCGATAAAGTAACTGAAACATTAGTAGAGACAACAAACAACAGAAGCAACCAGAGATTTCATTAGAGTTGAAAGAATTTTTACAACAAAAATTATTACAACAAAAAACCATATTTGTATATTTGTCCTCCTTTTCCTTGGGAATTAACTTCTTATAGTCTTTCTAATCTTCCTCATCTTGCTTCTCTAAAGATTTTATCCTTTCATCTTGAGATTTCATAACCTATTCCTGATCCTTCATGGCCACTTCCTATATTTTTAGTAGCTCTTCTTGCTTTTCCAGCTTCTCTTTAAACTCAATCTGGAAATATCTTTCCCCTTTACAGTTTTGAGAAACAGAGTTGAGCTATCGATTAAAATCCCTCACCTGTTGATTCCGAGTATTTTGCTCATTAGTTAGCTTATCCTGAAGATTCTTAATCTTGGAATCCTTGGTATCAAAATCATCTTAAACATCATTATGAAGATGATCAAACTCAGCCAAGTCATCATCAACTTTCTTTGACCATAGAGTGACTTTGCTGCAAGATTTTCTATGAACATCATCATTGATAAGGAAGTTTCTATGATCAACCTCAGTCTTCACACACTTGTCCGTCACCATGGATAAGGATTATAATTTCTGATTTAGGCTATGTTTTAGCATCTGGCATCTGGGGCCTATGGTGGAAAAAATTGTAATTGTGTCCACCAAAATTTTCAAAGATTCAACAACAAAGTCACGACACAGTGCTGATGATTCCAAATCAGACACCTTTCTTGGGGATTTTTCTTCTTCAATGTCCAACAGCTTTCTTATAGAATAACCACCAACATCTTTCTTTCTAATGATATCTTTTGTTGGGGTGTCCATAAGAACTTTCTTCCCCTTATCAACTATCGGAACTGCCTCATCAAGAGATTATTCCATGCTTTTAGATACATGAACGATATTATCTTCATCTGGTTTCTCCTTCTTCAAGAAAATGATTCTCATAGCTTAATTCCTCAGACGATTCATTCTCTTTTTCTTCTTCTTTTTTATCATCTCTCTTACCTTCTTCCTCAACTCTCTTTCTCGGAGTGACTATCTTTGAGGACTCGACCTCAAATGTTCGGAGTGGTAGTTTGTCTGATAGGTTTTCCTTCTCATGATAATATTCCACTTGTTTAATCACGTCATCTAGATCCCCACTTCCTTCCTCTTCTTCTTCTTCTTCTTCTACTTCCTCCTCCTATTCTATTTCTTCAACAAACTCTTCCTCTACTTCTTTATCAGATGGTTTCTCTACTTCTTCTACAACCTCTATCCCTGTAGACTTTTCCAGAGTAAAGTAATTTTTTCCAAGGGTCTCCGGTAAAGGTTGAACAACAAAATTTTCCAAAACGACAACATTCTCAGAAGATATTTTTGTGGCTTTTAAAAGAGATTGAATGATTTAAGTCTCAGACATCTTCTTCCTCATCTTCTTTTCTTTTTCTTGTTTTTCTAACCCATCCGCAACTTTTTATCTTAAGGGCATAGCCTCAACACGGTCCAATCCGATCTATGGATCCCCTTATTTTAATTTCTCTTTATCTTCCCTCCACTTATCAGCCACCTCATCTGGATATTTTTTCTATTTTTTCAGCTTTAGAGGTGAAGATTGGGTGTCCTTAGCTTTAGGGGCCTTGTCTTCAGTTAATACTTGCTTCAGCTTCCTCTTCTTCCCTGCCTTCTTAGATAGTTCTGCTTTCTATGTGTTTTCCGGAACGACTACTACTTCCTCCTCTAGAAAATCGTAAAACTCACCTGACTCTTTTATGAAAACAACTTTCGTCCTCTATAAAGTATCACCACTTATCAACATCATCTTACAGATTCTCGACTTGGAAGTGCAAGGAACCTTGAACGAATCAAGACACTGAAAAATAGGCTTGTATATAAGGGAAAATTATATAATGATTTGAGCTCTTAAATTTTCATTCTTGATATTCTGAACTATAATAAGAACGTGCCTCATCAAATTGATCTTTCTTAGATTTACCAAGAAATCCAAGATGTAAATATCACTCCTCTTTAGATTATCCTTATCTCCTCTTCTCGGAAGGATGAACCCTTGAACCCACAACTACAGAATCTGGTTTTTAGTGGAAAGATGAGCAATCGTTGCTGTTTTTTCATCATTAAGTCCAAGGCATTCCATTTCCTTCACTATGATAAAACTTCCTTGCACATCCGGTAACTTATGTGAACAAAATTCTACTTCACTATCGTATGAGAGCCCCACCAAGATTGCAGCCTTGGTGTAATAAGGCTTTTATGTCTTACCAAATATTTTAAAAGAAAACTTTTCTCTGCCATATTCTTCATAGAAGGAAACCGACTCATATGATTATACAAGAAAATTTGTATAAAAAACATCCTGATCCCCTGGTTTGGATACACAAAAATCTTCCCATCCATTGAGTTTGATATTCTTGGATATTAAAGAATCATACTCACTGAAAAAGAATATGGTAGATAAAACTTCATTATAAAAAATTTTCCAGTACGAAAACTTTATTACGAAAATTTCCAATATGAAAACTTTATTACGAAAATTTCCAGTACAAAAATGTCATTACAAAATTTCTAGTACTAAAACTTCATTAAAAAAATTTCTAATACGAAAAATTCATTATGAAAATTTATAATATGAAAACTTCATTACAAAGATTTCTAGTACGAAAAGTTCGTTACCAAAATTTCTAGTATGGAAACTTCATTACGAAAATTTCTAATATGAAAACGTCATTACGAAAATTTCCAGTATGAAAAGTTCATTACGAAAATTTCCAGTATGAAAAGTTCAATACGAAAATTTCCAGTATGAAAACTTCGTTACGAAAATTTCTAGTATGAAAAATTTATTACAAGAAACCTAAAAAACACCAATATGAAAGATTTTTTTAAAAAAGAACTTAATAATAGATGTACTCCCTCTTTGAAAATGATTTTATTACTGTAAGGATAATGGTTCAATAAGAAGTTAATTAAGGAATATTACCTCACGGTTATCATTCCTAACTTCTATTTAATGTATTCAAATCTATTGGAAGGTTAAGGTTTTGTGAAAATGTCATCAAGTTGATCTTGTGTTCCGATAAACTGAAGAATGATATCTACTTTAAGTGTGTGATCCCTAAGAAGGTGATGTTTAATATCTATGTGTTTTCACGGGAGTGATGTGCATGGTTTTTACTAAGGGAAACGGCACTTGTGTTATCACACAAAATTTGAGTCGTAGTAAAACTCAAGCCATAATATGTGAGTGTGTGTTGCATCCACAACACTTGAGCACAACATCTTCCAACTACAACATTTTCAGCTTCAGTAGTGGAGAGTTCTATAGAATGTTTCCAATAAACTAATGAATCTCCTAAGAAATAAAAAGTTCCGGATGTAATCTTTCTATCCATTCCACATCCACCAAAGTCAGCATCTGAAATGCATTTTAAAACAAAATCATTTACAGAAGTATAAAATAGTCCTAGATCTGTGGTTCCCTTTATGTAGCGAAAAATTATTTTCACTACCTTTAAATAAGATTCCTTAGGATTGGATTGATATCTTGCACATAAGCATACTAAAAACATCAATTTTGGTCGACTATCTGCCAAGTCAAGTAGGCTTCCTATGTTACCTCTAAAAGATGTTTGATCTACTGGTTTCCCAGCTTCATCAAGATCAAGTGTGTTTTAGGTACCAATAGGAGTACTTATACTCTTAGTGTTGTGATAACCATACTTTTTAAGAAGATATTTAATATACTTATGTTGTGATATGTAGATTCCTTCTGGTTTTTGAGAAATTTTAAAACCAAGGAAAAATGTTAACTCACCCATCATACTCATTTCAAACTCATATTTCATTAAATCTGCAAAAGAATCAGTTAAATATTGCTGAGTTGAAACAAATATAATTTCATCAACATAAATTTGAATGATCAAAACATTTTTCTTATCTTTCTTTATAAAAAGGGTTGGATCTGCATTTTCCTTAACATAGTTATTTTGAAGCAAAAATCTTATAAGTCTATCATAACAAGCTCGTGGATCTTGTTTAAGGCCATACAAAGCTTTGGTAATTCTAAAAACATGATTAGGATATTTTTTATCTTCAAATCCACGAGGTTTGTTCAACAAAAACTTCCTCTTGAACATAAATATTAAGGAAGGAACATTTCACATCCATTTGAAAAAGTTTGAAATTGAAGAATTCTGCAAAGGAAAGTATAATATGAATATATTCAAGTCTGCTACAGGAGCATTGGTTTCTTCATAGTCTATTCCCTCTTGTTGATTATAGCCTTTAGCAACCAATCTAGATTTATTTATTACGATGATTCCATTTTCATCACACTTATTTCTGAAGACCCATTTTACTCCAATTATAGAAGTTTCCTTAGGTATTTCAACCATGGTCCGAACCTTATTCCTTTCGAATTCATTTAGTTCATCTTGCATGGATTTAATCCAATCATCATCATCTAAAGCATCATCAGTGCTTTTTGGTTCCAATTGGGAAAGGAATGCTAGATGATCTACTTCATTTCTTAAAGAACTTCTATTCCTTACAGGTTGATTCGCATCACCAATGATACTATCACAGGGATGATTCTTTAGAAACGACTAATTTGGGTTTTGTAAAACCTGTTCATCAACATAGGGTAGGAAATCATCTGGGGTAAATGTTTCAGAAGAATATTCTTGAAAATTTTCCTTATCAGAAGGATTTTCTATCAAAGGTTGATAATCAGTTTTTGAAAACACATCCGATGATGTAGGTTGGGGTTGTTTGAAAACAAAAGGATCAGTTAAATCAAATTTGACATGTACTATCTCTTCAACAGTGCAAGTGTTTTTGTTGAAAACTCTATAAGCCTTAAAAGTTGTGGAGTAGCCTAAGAAAATTCCTTCATCAGATTTTGGTGTGAATTTATGTAAGTTATATTTAGTATTCAGGATGAATACTTTGAAACCAAAAACCATAAAATAGGAAAGTCTATGTTTTCCTCCATTCTATAACTCATAAGGAGTTTTATTAAGAAAAGGTCTAATTAAAACTCAATTTATAGTGTAATAAGAAGTACTTACATCTTCTGCCCAAAAATGTTTGGCAACATAATACTCACTCAACATGGTTCTAGTTATCTCTTGAAGAATTATATTTCTTATATCAACAACACCATTTTGTTGAGGTGTTCTGGGTGCTAAAAAGATGTGAGTAATACCTTTTTTACTACAAAAAGTTTCAAAATCAGAATTTTGAAATTCTCCTCCATGATCACTATGAATAATTTTCAATGGAAGGCTTTTCTCATTTTTAACTTGGGCTCTAAAACTTTTGAAATAATAAAAAGCTTCAGACTTCTTTACTAGAAAATAGACCTATGTAAATCTAGTGTAATCATCAACCAAGATAAATACATAGTACTTGCTCCAAATGCTTTTAGTTTTTGTTGGACCAAAAAGATCCATGTGCACCAACTGTAGTGCATCAGTTGTTGAGACTTCACCAATTGATTTAAAACTTGATTTATGTTGCTTTCCATATTGACAAGGTTCATAGACTTTTGAAGAATCAAATCTAAGATCCGGTAGATCCTTAACTAAAAATTTATTAGAAAGTTTTCATAAGTTCCTAAGGTTACAATGTACTAACCTTATATTCTACAACCAAGAGTGATCTTCCATTACACTAAGGCAAGGTAATTATTGTCTCCTAAGGTCTTATAAGTTCAAAGTGTATACATTATTTTGCCTTTGGGAAGAAAGAATAAATTCTTCCTTGTAATTGTGTACTAAGAACTTATCATTCCTAAAATTCAAAAGGTATCCTTAATCACATAATTGACTTATGATTATGAGGTTGTGCTTAAGACATTTAACAAAAAAACATTTTAAATCAATGTTTATCCAAGAAGAAAAATGTTACCTATAACAATAATTTCTCCTTAAGATTTATCTCCAAAAGTTAATTTTCCTCCATTCGTCTTGCTAATCTTTTCGAAATAACATTTGTTACCAGTCATATGCCGGAAACATCCACTATCCATATACCATGTATTGTTGTTGGTACATTCTCTATTTTCCTGAAAATAAGAAAAAGATTAGGTTTTCGTAATCTAGACTTGCTTGGATCCAGAATTGTAAGACAAAAAATTTTTGGGTATCCACATTTTTTAAGAAAAATATGCTTTATGAAACCCAAGATATTGAACTTTATTTAAGGAACAATTTTTATCCAATTCCCACCACTTTGACACTTAGTGCAAAAAAGGGCTCTAGAAGGAACAAAATAGTTGTTTTTGAAAACTAGTTTTTGGTGAGTATAACTTACTCCAGTAGTGTTTCCTTGAGGTTTAATTTGAGAATAAATCTTTTAAAAAATTTCCTTCCTAGAGGTAAATTTTGCAAGAAGCTTCTTAAGATAAAATATTTCAGATTTTAGTCTGATGACTAAATTCTTATCCTCAGGAATCATTTCCTTAGAGTTATATTTTTCCTCAAAAACATTCAACTTTAAAATAGCATTCTAATGATCTTTAGAAATTTCTTCCTTATTAGAATTTTCTTTCTCAATGTCTTTAGAAAGTTTTCCTAAAAGCTCTTCTTTATCTCTAAGATTTTTAGTGAGATCTGAAATTTCTTTTGTATGAATTTCTTCCCTAGTATTTGCCTTGTATAATTTCTTAGAAATTTTATAATTTTTTTCTTCAAGTAACTAGAAAAATCTCGATACTTCTTCATATGAAGGTTCTTTATTTTTTGAAGATGAAGTATCCTCATTATAAGTACTATTTTTGGAATAGTAATTCTTATCAAGAGATAAATTTGTTAAAGCCCCGACAGAGCGTACGTTGGCTATAAAACATGTATATGGGAAAGAAGTAGTAGTAATAAATCCCATATTCTTCTAAGATGATGAATCATATTCAGAAGAATCACTTTTTGAAGAGTCTCCATAGCTAGCACTCTAAGTATTATTAGCTTTTAGGACTTTATTTGCTTTAGCTTTGTAAAACTTCTTCCTGTTCCTTTCAGAATTCCTATCTTTTATTTCATTCTTTTTGAGTAAGGGACAATCCAGTCTTATGTGTCCACTTCTCTTGCATTCAAAGCATGTGACCTCTGAATCTTTCTTATCTGTATTTTCCTTTTTCTTATACTTGTACTGGAAATTTCTCTATCTAGCTATCTTGTTCATTCTTCGAGCAAGATTAGCTAACTCGTTTTCAGATACTTTAATCTCACTAGATTCGAATTGGATAACAAACTTCTTAGACTTGGATCTAGTAACTCTCTCAGGAGTCTTAGATTTACTGTGATTTGAAGTTTTAGTAAAAGCAACACTACCATTCCCATTCTTCTTCTTTATATTGTCATCATCTCTCTTCATTCTCATCCCATGTTGAAGAATATTCCCAAATAGTTCATCAAGAGAAATTTGAGTGACCTTTCTGTTTTCATCGATTGCTGTCCTCTTTGATTCCCACTCATTTGGCATAATATCGATAATCTTATCCACAAGAGCTTCATCATCTAGACCTTTTTCTCCCATTGATTGTAGGCTGTTCACGATGGTCATAAACCTTTCCTGTACTTTACTTATAGGTTCTCCATAAGGAAAATTGAAACCATGATACTCATCTCTCAACATAGCTCTTCTTGTCTCTATGACTTTGGATATACCAAAATGAGTAACTTCAAGTTTCTTCCATATACAGTTAGCTATTTCACAAGAAGAAATTTGGCTATATATGTTCCTATTCATTGAACATAGTAGATTATTGCTTACCTTATAGTTGAGTTGGTAATCATTCTTTTCTTGAGTAGTAAAAGCACTTACTTCCTTGTCAGGAATATTGTATCCTCCGATAAGAATGAAAAAGTTATCTACCCCAGTATTGATAATGAAAGACTTCATACGATATCTCCAGTATTCATAATCATTGCCATAAAAAATTTATGGTCTAGTAGGATTTAAGTTGTCAATAGAACCAACATTTAAAATTGCCATCCTTAAGAAAATCTTTGGCACACAAACTTGTTAGAAGTAAAAGTTTCTAAACAAAAAAAACTTATAAGCAAGAAAAAAAATTGTATCTCTAAGAAAAAGTGAATCCGAACTATGAGTCCGAAAAATAGATTCTGAAAAATATGAATCCAGAAAATGTGAATCCGAGAATTTCCTTCTCAATCTAATCGTGAGATTAATTCAGATTGAACCAAATCCTCTGATACCAATTGTTAAGATGGAATGACTCTGAGTATGATATGCTATGTGATACCAAACATAGGATCAAAATAATAATTATATTCTCAGATACAAGGGGGGGGGGGTGAATTGTACCTTTTAAAATTCCTTAAGTTAATTTACAGAATGGTTATATTTAACAAAGTTAAACATGATAATTCACAAGACCTCTATGATTACTAAAGACTTGTTAGATTTCGGAATAGTGATTCTGAAAATGGAACTTAACAAAAGTTACAATAATTACGATTCTACCTAAAAGCGTATAGAATCAAACTATATTAGAGTACAAGTAAGGAAGTATAAAAAAGTTATACTTTCCTTAGAAATACAAAATGCAGCCGAAAAACAATCTGTAAAACTACAAGTAACAGAGAATAACTCTTTTAAACCAAAGAGAAGGGTATCCAACAACCTTGGATAAAGGTCCCTTGATTTATACTTTCAAGAAAATATGTCTTACCCACACCAAGTTAAGCCCTCAATACGAAGATCAGAGTTTGTCTTGCTATCCCCGCAAGACCTCAACTATAATTTAGTTGGTACCTCTATCTTCCTCAGCAAGGAAGCCCTCAAATTCAAGGTGTTGGAACCTATGTCTTCCTTTCCCCAGAAGCCCTCGATTGTAATCAGCAACAATCGGAGTCGCACAAAGCAAGTCTGCACAAGGCAAAGTTTGAACAAGCTGTTCAAACCTTCTGTACGAAGCATTGAGAGTTGATAAGAGCCTCTCTCTCTCGAAATCACTTCAAAACATGTAAACATAGATAAAAAAGATGTCAAAGTTATGTGTCGACTTTCAAATGAGTTCCTATTTATAGGCGAAGATCCAATGGTAGGCTCCCTCCTCCAATAGTCATATTTCTCCTTGAATTTCAGAGGGACCTGTACGCGTGTCACTCAACCAACGGTTAGTCAATAACTAAAAGCATGACATCGTTTTGTAATGAAATGAGTGTAAGCATAAGCAAAAATGAACTTTGGAATTTAAGAAAACAAGAGTTCATAGTCTAACCAAAATAGAATTTGACGTCTATAATAAAGAGATATTCAGATTCTGTTTTATAGGAATTCGGAACCTGAATTCTATAGAAATTCGGAGTCTGAATTTATAAGGAAATTCGGAGTCTGGTTTCACTATAATTCGGAATCTGAACTTACAGAGTTCGGAGTCGAACTAGTAGAAGTTCAGATTCGAACTCATAAAAGTTCAGAGTCGAACTAGTAAAAGTTCGGAGTCGAACTCATTGAAGTTTGGAGTCGAACTAGTAAAATTTAGGGGTTGAAATCATAGAAGTTCGGAGCTAAACATATAAAAGTTCGGAGTAGAACTAGTAAAAGTTCATATCCATAATTCAAAGTCGAACTATATGAGAGTTCATATCCAGAATCAGGAGTAGAACTATATGAGAGTTCGTATCCAGAATTCGGATTGAATTTCATTAGAGTTTGCATCCAGAATTCAAAATGGAACTTCATTAGAGTTCTTATCCAGAATTCAGATCCTAGAACAGAATGCTTCAAATCTAAGTATTATATGATTCCAAGGTTTTAGGTATGAATCCGATTTTTATACTTAAGAAAAATATGATATCTATAAAGAAATCTAGTTAAGGGTAAATTTCCTTAAAGAAGGAAATATTCCTTAGAGAAGTAAAATATAGATTTTCTTAAGTATAAGGTGTTTGTGATTTTCAAAACAAGATGAAATTGTAAATTCATAAGGAAAACCTTATTGAATCAACACTTTTAGCTTATTGTTCTTCCTCCATATCTTTCTTCTCAACTTCCTTCTATTTGCCTTTTTCTGGAGACATGAACTTCTTTCCTAGAGTCTCAGGTAATTGTTCCACTAGGAAGGTTTTTGGTACGAGAATTTTTTTGGAAGTTATTTCAGTATCCTTCAAAAGAGATTGCACAATCTCTACCTCTGACATCTTTTTCTTAAGATTCTTTTCTTTGGATTGTTTCTCAAGCTCATCAGTAGATTTCTCCTTCAATTCTTTGGTCTCTGTAGGATCTAGGCTAAACTTTGGCTCCCCTTCTTTTCGATTCTTTTTTATCTTCCTTCCATTTGGAAACTACCTCATCTGGATACTATTTCTTTTTCTTGGGCTTTGTAGGTGTAGATTCAGTTTCTTTGGCCTGATGGGTTTTCTCTATTTCATTCACTTCCTTTAATTCCCTCTTATTTCTAGTTTTATTTGATGGTTCAACATCTTCAGCATTATTTGGAATGGCTTCTGCCTCATCCTCTGGTAGATCATAAAATTCAGCTGACTCCTTAGAGAAACCAACCTTCATCCTCTTGAGAGTATAATCACTGATCAACATTACTTTTAAATTCCTCAGCTTGGAACCGCAAGGGATCTTGAATGATTCAAGACACCAAACTATCAACTTAGAGAGTAGGGCAGGATACATGATTATCTATGCTCTTAGATTCCCATTCTTTATATTATCAATAATAATGAAAATATTTTTCATCAGATTGATTTTCATTAGACATACCAAAAAATCTAAGATATACATATCACTTTTTTTAAGAGTGTCCTTGTCACCATTTATCGGTATGATAAGACCCTGAACCCATGACTCTAGAATCCGATTGTTGGTAAAAAAGTGATAAATATTTGTCGTCTTAACATCTGTAAGTCTAAGACTTTGCATAGCTTTCACTTTGATGAAACTTCCTTGCATATCCAGTAATTTGTGGGAACAAAACTCGGCTTCCTCTTCATAGGATAACCCTACTAAGCTAGCAGCCTTGGTGTAAGAAAGTGCATATGTCTTTCCATAAGTTTTGAAGGAAATGTTTTCTCTGGCATCTTTCTTGAAAAAACAAACTGATTCATAAAATTCTGTGAGTAGATCTAGATACAAAACATCCTAACCTCCTGTCTTTGATATGGCTATACTTTCACATACATTGATCTTGATGTTATTGGAGATAATAGAATCATAATCGTTGAAGAATTTTGGGTGCACTAACCTCTCCCTATATATTTACCACTCCACAATTGGATTGACAGAAGTCGTATCTTGAGAAGGAACTTCTGCAGACATTCGGAATTGAGCACTTTTTAAATGTTTGGAATGAGCTTCTGAATAGGGGAAGAGCTTCGACATGCACAAGCTTTGAAAACCGATGCGGGACAGCCATCGAGGGTCCCCTTTTATAGGTGTTAAAGCGACGATTCATCTTCCCATTTCAATCCAATGGATGAAAAATTTTCAGATCTAATCTGACGATTGAGATGATAACCACATGGAAAATTTGGTAGAATCTGATATTTTAAGGGTTTTAAAGGAAAACATTCAGATTTAAGGAAACTTGTATCTCATAAGTTTTAATAACAAATAACCTAACAGTAAGTAAAAGGTTATTACTAAAACTCAAGAAAGAATCATACCTTTCAGATTGTCAGGAGAATTATTTGTATTAATGAAAATTCTTCTTGAAGGACTTTAGATTAAAAAAAACTTGAGTATGAAAAAAAATTGAGTGCACAGATCTTCATTATGAAAATTTTCATTACAAAAAACTTCATTATGAAAATTCATGTACCAAAATTTCCATTACGAAAATTTTAAGTACGAAAACCCCCTTACAAAAATTTCAAGTACAAATAATTCCATTACGAAAATATGAAAGAATTAATTATGAAAAATATGAAAAACCTCATTATGAAAAATATGAAAAACTTCATTACAAAAAATATGAAAAACTTTATTATGAAAAATATGAAAAAATTCATTACAAAAAATATGAAAAACATACAATGAAATGTACTCCCCCTATGAAAAGGAGTTTATTACTGTAAAGAGATTTATTTCTACAGGAAGTTATTGAGGAGGATTACCATACGATTATCATTCCTAAATTCTGTTTAATGTATTCAAATCTATCAGAGGGTAATGATTTTGTAAAAATATCAGCAAGTAGATCTTGAATTCCAATAAATTGAAGAATGAAATCTCTTTTTTGCGTGTGATCCCTAAGAAAGTGGTTCCTAATATCTATGTACATTACACGAGAGTGACGTGCATGGTTTTTACTAAGGGAAATGGAACTAGTATTATCACACCAAATTTTTGTTTTGGTAAAACTCATACCATAGTCTATGAGTGTGTGTTTCATCGCCAACACTTGAGCAACACAACTCCCAGCTACTACATATTTAGATTCAGCAGTGGAAGGTGCTACTGAGTGTTTCTTCTTGTATGACCAAGAAAATAATGAATCTCCCATGAAATGACAAGTTCTGGATATACTCTTTCTATCCATTCTTCATCCACCAAAGTTACCATCTGAAAAACGTTTCAAAAAAAAATCATTTACAGATGAATAAAACAATCCAAAATCCATGGATACCTTTAAGTAGCATAAAATTATTTTCACTGCCTTTAAATGAGATTACTTAGGATTAGATTGATATATTTCTTATAAGCATACTGAAAACATTAAGTCTGGACGAATAGTTATATAGTAATGTAAACGTCCTATCATAACTCTAATGGTTGTTTGATCTACTGTTTTCCTAGCTTCATCAAGATCAAGTGTGTTTGAGGTACCAATGGAAGTACTTAGACTTTTAGTGTTGTAATATCCATACTTCTGAGAAGATAATTAATATAATTATGTTGGGATATATAGATCCCTTCTGATTTTTTAGAAATTTGAAAACCAAGGAATAATGTTAACTCACCCATCATACTCATTTCAAACTCAGACATCATTAGATCCACAAAGGAATTAGTTAAAGGTTGATGAGTTGAACCAAATATAATATTATCAACATAAATTTGAACAATAAAAATATTTTTCTTATATTTCTATATAAAAAGGGTTGGATCTGCATTTCCATTAACATAGTTATTTTGAAAAAAAGTCTATCATACCATGCTCAAGGGGACTGTTTAAGGCCATACAAAGCTTTGGTAAGTCTAAAAACATGATCAAGATTTTTTGTATCTTCAAAACCTGAATGTTTTTCAACAAAAACTTCCTCTTGAACATGACCATTGTGAAAAGCACATTTCACATCCATTTGAAAATGTTTGAAATTGAAAAATGATGAAAAGGCAAGTAAAGTATGAATATATTCAAGTATAGCTACTGAAGCATATGTTTCTTCAAAGTCTATTCCTTCTTGTTGATTATAGCTTTTATCAACTAATCTAGATTTATTTATTACAATGATTCCATTTTCATCACACTTATTTCTGAAGACCCATTTTACAGAAATAACAGAAGTTTCCTTAGGTCTTTCAACCATGGTCCAGACTTTATTCCTTTTGAATTCATTTAGTTCATCTTGCATGGCTTTTATCCAATCATCATCACCTAAAGCTTCATCGGTGATTTTTGGTTCTAATTGGGAAAGGAATTATAGATGTTTTACCTCATTTCTTAAGGAACTTCTAGTCCTTATAGGTTGATTCACATCTCGAATGATTCTATCACTAGGATCATTCTTTATAAATGACTGATTTGGGTTTTTTAAATCCTATTCTTTAACATAGGGTTGAAAATATTCTGGAGTAAATGTTTCAGAAGTATCTTCTTGAACATTTTCCTTTTTAGAAGGATCTTCTAACCCAGGTTGATAATCAGTTTTTCAAAACACATCCTAGGATGTAGGTTGGGGTTGTTTAAAAACAAAAGGATCAGTTTCATCAAATTTAACATGTACTATCTCTTCAACAATACAAGTGTTTTTGTTGAAAAATATCTATGCCTTAGAAGTTGTGGAGTAGCCTAAGAAAATTCCTTATCAGATTTTGGTGTGAATTTATGTAGATTATATTTTGTATTCAGAATAAATAATTTTCAACCAAGAACTTTAAAGTAGTAAAATCTAGGTTTTGTACCATTCCATAACAAATAAAAAGTTTTATTAAGAAAAGGTCTACTCAAAACACGATTTATAGTGCAACAAGAAGTACTTACAGCTTCATCCCAAAAATGTTTGTATACAGAATACTCACTCAACATGGTTCTAGTTATCTCTTGAAGAATTTTATTTCTTCTTTCAACAACACCATTCTATTGAGGTGTTCTGGGTGCTAAAAATTTATGAGCAATGCCTTTTCTACTACAAAAAGTTTAAAAATCAGAATTTTTAAATTCTCCTCCATGATCACTATGAATAGTTTTCAATGGAAGGTTTTTCTCATTTTTAACTTGGGCTTGAAAACTTTTGAAATAAGAAAAAGCTCCAGACTTATTTTCTAGAAAAAAGACCCACGTAAATCTTGTCTAATAATCAACCAAGAAAAATACATAATGCTTTCCCCTAATGCTTCCAGTTTGTGTAGGACCAAAGAGATCCATATTCACTAACTATAATGCATAATTAGTTGTGTCTTCAAGGGATTATTTAAAACATGATTTATGTTTCATTCCATATTAACAAGGGTCAAAAACTATTGAAGAATCAAATATAAGATCCAGTAGATCCTTAACTAATATTTTCCTAGAATGTTTTCATAAGTTCATATGGTTACAATGTCTAAACCTTCTATGCCACAACCCTGAATTATCTTCCATTTCACTAAGGCAAGGTAGGTCTTAGCTCCTAAGGTCTTCTAAGTTTCGTGTATATACATTCTCTTGCCTATGGGTAGAAAGAATAAACTCTTCCTTGGAATTGTGTACTAAACATTTGTCATTCCTAAAGTTCACAAGGTAACATTCATCACATAATTGTCTTAAGCTAATGAGGTTGTTCTTAAGACCCTTAAAAAATAAAACCTTTGAAATCAATGTTTTTCCAAGAAGAACAATCTTACATATACCGATAATTTCTCCCAGAGCATTATCTCCGAAAGTTACGTTCCCTCCTTTCATCTTGATAATATTTAAAAAATAGTTTTTGTTTCCAGTCATATGTTGGGAACATCCACAATCCATGTACCACGTATTTCTGTTGGCAATTTCTCCATTTTCCTGAAAATAAGAAAAAGTTAGGTTTTCTGAATCCAAACTTGCTTAGATCCGGAATTCTTAGAAAGAAAAATTTTAGGCACCCACATCTTCTTAGAAAAATAGGCTTTATGAAATCCTAAAGACTGGGTTTTGTATAGAGAACCATTCTTTGCCCAGTTTCCACCACACAGACAGTTTGTGTAAAAATTAGAACTTTTTGGAACAAAATAATTGTTACTAAAAACAGGTTTAGAACTAGTATAACCAAAACCAGAACTATTCCTTAGAGGTGAGATTTGGGATAACATTTTATCAAAATTTTCTTTACCTAAGGTAATGTTTGACAAACACTTCCTTAAGGAAAAAAATTTTGGATTTGAGTTTGATAACCAAGTTATTGTCTTAAAAAACATGTAATTTTGAACTAGAGCTAGGATCGAAAATATTTTTCTTAGAAATTACTTTTTCTAGATCTTTAGAAAGTTTATTCTTCTAAGAATTTACTTCCTCATGATTTTTTGAAATACATTCAAAATAATTATTATTTTTATCAATAGTTTTAGAAAGATTTGATATTTCCTTAGTAATAATAGTATTCCTTGAATTTTCCTTATCATTTTTTTCATGAGTTTCGAATTCTCAATCTCAAGAAGTTTGGAAAACCTAGGAACTTCTTCATAGGTAGGTAAAGTATTATCTTCATCAGAAGGATATTCTTTATCCGAAGAGCTATAATATTTACTATCATTAACATTCAAAGATATATTGGTCGTAGATTCAACATTGTGTACCTTAGCCATTAAACAATGATTCTCAATAGGTAGTATGGCTATTAGACCAAGATTCTTCTATCCAAAAGATTCATAATCCAAAGATACATCTGAAGACTCTCCACCACAGACAATCCAAGTGTCATTACCTTTCAAGACATTCTTAGCTTTAGCCTTATAATACTTTTTTATGTTTCTCTCAGAATTATTTTCTTTTCTTTCATTTCTTTTGAACATGGGACAATCAGGTCTTATGATTCCAGCTCTATTATATTCATAACATGTTACTTCTGAATCTTTCTTGTCTTTCCTTTCCTTTTTCTTATATCTGGATTCAAAGTTACTCGTTCCAGCTATCTTGTTCATCCTTTGAGCAAGATTTTCTAATTCATTCTTTGAGGATTCACATTCACTAGATTCATATTGGATAACAACTTTCTTAGATTTGGATTTGGTAATTCTCTCAGGGGTCATGGATTTCGTATGATTAGAAGTTGTTGTAAAAGAAACACTTACATTTACCTTCTTCTTCTTAACATTATCTTCATATATCTTCATTCTAGTTTCATGCTGAAGAAGAGTTCCAAAGAGTTCATCAAGAGTAATCTGAGTAACCTTTTTGTTCTCTTCAATAGCAGTCCTCTAGGATTCCCACTCATTGGCCATGATGTCTATGATCTTGTCAACAAGTACTTCATCATCTAATCCTTTATCACCCATTGATTGTAGAATATTCACTATAGTCATGAATATTTGTTGCACCATAAATATGGATTCTTAATAAGGAAAGCAGAACCCATGGTATTCAGCTCTAAGCATGGCTCTTCTATTTTCAATTACTTTGGAAGTTCCGAAGTGTGTAACTTCAAGTTTCTTCCATATAGAATTTTCTGCTTCACAAGATGAAATTTGGCTATATATATTTCTAGTCATGGAGCAATGAAAAGTATTGCGTACCTTATAATTCAGTTGATATTAATGATTTTATTTATTAGTAAAGGTACTAAATTCTTTGTCAGGAATTTTATATCCTCCAGTAAGCATTAAAGAATTATCATCACCCGTATTTATAATGAAAGTCTTCATGAAATTTATCTAATATTCATAATCATTTCCATCAAAGATAGGTGGTCTAGTAGGATTGAGATTTTCTATAGAACCAACATTGATTCTTGCCATCTTAAATAAAATTTGTTCCACACAAACTTGTTAATATAAAAGTATCAGTAAACAAGAAAAATATTTATAATCAAGGAAAAAAAACTAGAGTATCTCTAAGAAAAAAAGGAATCCAAACTATTACGAGTCCAAAAAATATGATTCCAAAAAATGAAAGAAGAATATTTCTCTTCTGAATCTAATCGGAAGTATGATATACTCTATAATACCAAATTTAGGATCGACTATGTAAAGATGAGATGCTAAAATACAAGAGGGGGGGTGAAATATATAATTTTAAAAATTCCTTTGGAACATTAAAGATGGTTATGTTTAACATGGTTAAACAAGGTAATTCAAAAAAATTCTAGATCTACAAACTTTCTTGAATCGGGAAATATTATTCCGAGAAAGTATTTTTGGAAAAGTGATCCCAGAAATGAAACATAATGAAATTTTACAAAGATGAAGATTCTACCTTAAAGCGTATAGAATCTAACTAAATCAGTGTAAAAATATAAGTAATTATAAGATAGTTATACTTTCCTCAACGATACAATTGCAGTGGAAAACTTGTAACAAAATAAGTAACAAGGTAAATCTTTTAACCCAAAGATAAGGGTATCCAACAACATTGGATATAGGCCCCTTGATTTATACTTTCAAGAAAGTCTGTCTTACCCACACCAGGGTAAGCCCTCGATATAAAGATCGGAGTCTGTCTTGAAATCCCCGCAAGCCCTCAACAAAAAGGTAGTTGGAACCTCTGTCTTCCTGAGCAAGGAAGTCCACAACTTCAAGGTAGTCGGCACCCTTGTCTTCCTATCCCCTAAAGAACTCGATTGTACAGAGAAACAATCAGAGTCACACATAGAATGTATGAACAAGAATTTCAGTACGCACAATGCAGTGAGAGTCTCTCTCTAGAAATCAGTTCAACAATATGTAATCTCTAGAGTCGTAGAATAGTGTTGATCTCTTTAAAATGACCTCCTATTTGTAGGCACGACATCAACGGTTTGCTCCCTCCTCCAACAATCATATTTATCCTTGAATTTTGGAGGGACCTGTACACGTATCACTCAAACAATGATTATTTAGTAACTAAATGCATGACATTGTTTTATAACAAAACAAGTGTAAGAATAATATGGTTACAAAACTAAAATCCAGTATTTAGAGTGTATGGAAATATGGAACTTTGAAGTCTAACCAAAAATGAATTAGGAGTCTAAAATACAATAATATTTGGATTCTATTTTCTTGGAATTCATATCCTGAATTCTATAGAATTCTGGACTCTTAATTTCATATAAATTCAGAGTCTGGATTCACAAGATTTCGGAACCTGAAATCACAAAGTTCGGAGTCAGAGTTCATGAGAATTCGGAGTCAGAACTCATAAGAGTTTAGAGTCTTTATTAGGAGAATTCGGAGTCAGAACTCAGAGAAGTTTGTATCCAAAATTCTGAATCAGAATTCAGAGTCAGAACTCAGAGAAGTTAGTAACCAGAATTCGTAATTAGAATTCGGAGTCAGAACTCAGAAGAGTTCGTATCCAGAATTCGTAATCATAATTCAGAGTCAGAACTCAGAAGAGTTCGCATATAGAATTCATAATCAGAATTCAGGGTTAGAACTCAGTAGATTTCGTAACAAGAATTCTGAGAATTCAGATCCTAAAATAGAGTGCTTCATACCTAGGTATTTATAGGATTCTGAGGTTTTTCTTTTCAAACAGAATTTTACACGTAGAAAAATTATGATATGAAAAATGAAAACATGGTAAGGATAAATTTCCTTGGGGGAGGAAATTTTACTTAAAGAAGTAAACTAAGAGTAAAAGGAAATTTGCCTTGAGATAAGGTGTTTGTGATTTTCAAAATAAGAAGAAATCGTGAAGTCATAAGGAAATCCTTAATGACTTAACAATCTTCCCCATGTATGAAGGAATGAAAAAATCATAATAAATACCTTATTTACTCAACAATATCCCCATTTTTGGAAAGCACACACATCCTTAGTAAAAATAATAAAAGTACTTAGAAAATATTTTTCAAGACTTTGTGAATAAAAATTATCTCCCTTTTTACATTGGAAAAGATGAATACGACTAACACCCCCTTAGGCTTTGGAAAACTAAGGATCATATTCTAGATTTCCAAAATGAGAATTTTCATTATCTTGAGTATGTAAATCTTCATAATAAGAACGAACCCAAAGATAAACTCCCTCTTACTGAGGGATATTTCTTCTTTTCTTGAAATTCTTTTTCCTTTCTCCCCCTTTGTGAGTTTCAAAAATAATTTAGGGAATATATGATATACTCTATGATACCAAATGTTGGATCAAATATGTAAAGATGAGATACTCAAATACAAGAGGGGGGTTAATTGTATACTTTTAAAAATTACTTTGGATATTTAATGATGGTTATGGTTAACAAGGTTAAACAAGGTAATTCAAAAAACCTTTAGATCTATAAACTTGCTTGAATCAGGAAATATGATTCTGAGAAAGTATTTCCAGAAAACTGATCCCATAAATGAAACTTAATGAAAGTTTACAAAGATGAAGATTCTACCTTAAAGCGTATATAATCTAACTAAATTACAGTAATAATATAAGGAAGTATAAGATAGTTATTCTTTCCTGAACAATACAAATGCAGTGTAAAACATGTAAGAAAACAAGTAACTAGGTAAGTCTTTTAACCCAAAGAGATGGTTATCCAAAAACCTTGGAAAAAGGCCCCATGATTTATACTTTCAAGAAAGTCTGTCTTACCCACACTAGGGTAAGACCTCGATACAAAGATTGGAGTCTGTCTTACAATCCCTGCAAGCCCTCTACTTCAAGGTAGTTGGAACCTCTGTATTCCTTAGCAAGGATGTCCTCAACGTCAAGGTAGTTGGCACCTCTATTTTCCTATCCCCAGAAGCCCTCGATTGTACACATCAACAATCGGAGTCGCACAAATAATGTCTGAACAAGAAGTTCAGTATGTACAAAGCAGTGCGAGTCTCTCTCTAGAAATCTCATCAATAGAAAGTAATATCTAGAGTCACAGAACAATGTTGAGATCTTTCAAATGAGATCCTATTTATTGGCACGACTTCAACGGTCGGCTCCCTCCTCTAACGATCATATTTTTCCTTGAATTTCAGAGGGACCTATACACCTGTCACTTAAAAAATAGTTAGTTAGAAACTGAATGCATGAGATCATTTTATAACAAAACAAGTGTAAGAAAAATATGCTTACATCACTATAATCTGTATTCGGAGTGTAAGGAAATATGAATGTTCGGAGTCTAACAAAAAATGGATTTGAAGTCTTAAATACAAGAAGATTCAGATTCTGTTTTCTAGGAATTCAGAACATGAATTCTATATAATTACTAAGTCTGAATTTCAGAGAAATTTAGATTCTGGATTCCCAAGAATTTGGAACCTGAAATCACAAAGTTCGGAGTCAGAGTTAATGAGAATTTGGAATCAGAACTCATAAGAGTTCAGAGTCTGTATTCAGAGAACTCAGAGTCAGAACTCAGAGAAGTTCGTAACTAGAATTCATAATCAGAATTCAGAGTCAGAACTCAAAGAAGTTCATAACCAGAATTCATAATTAGAATTCAGAGTTAGAACTCAGAAGAGTTCGTATCCAGAATTCGTAATCATAAATCAGAGTCAGATCTCAGAAGAGTTTTTATCCAGAATTTGTAATCAGAATTCAGAGTCAAAACTCAGTAGAGTTCATAACTAGAATTTTGAGAATTCAGATCCTAAAACCGAGTGCTTCATATATAGGTATTTATAGTATTATGAGGTTTTGGTTTTCAAACTGAATTTTACAATTAGAAAAATTATGATTTGAACAATTAAAACATGGTAATGATAAATTTCCTTGGGGAAGGAAATTTTCCTTAAAGAAGTTAAACAAGAGTAAAAAGAAATTTTCCTTGAGATAAGTTGTCTGTGATTTTCAATACAAGAAGGAATCATGAAGTCATAAGGAAAGCCTTAATGACTTAACAATCTCCCCCATTAATGAAGGAATGGAAAAGTCACGAGGAAAACCTTATTGAATCAACAGAGAATCCCCTTTGCGAGGCCCAAAGTAGGATCATCTATCCATTATTAACCCTAGGTAGAGTTAGGTATCAACATGAAACGTCCTGCAGGATGTCTATCCTCTACATAAAAGGATAATCTGGATTATTTGTGGTATATTCCAAGGCCCTAGAAGTGATCCTCATCTATGTATCATAATCTTCCGCACTCGGTAGTGAGTTCTCTCAGAATGAGTGTATCATGATCTTCTAGACTTAGGATTGTGTTCTCCATGAATGATTCTATCTCTTTCTCTCTCCCTCACATTATAATTCCCAACAATTAGTACTTATAGAATGAACAACATCATGGCTATTAGACTCAGGAGTGAGATATCTAAAATGAGTGCTTCTTGAATCTTCAAACTAAATCCCTAGTTTGGGTATCCGAGTTGTTGTGATTTACCTCTAGAATATAGGTATGGGTTTCAGGAATATCTTTACATATTCATGTTATATTCTATAAACATATATATTTTTAGATATTATTGTACCCTTCCATTGTGAATTTATATTTAGTTTTCAGGATGCGCTGCTAAGTATTGTTATACTCACCCATGCATGGGGCTTTCTCGCACATGTTGTGTCTTGTGCAGATGGCCGGTCTTTTGACAAAGTCCAGGGTTGACCAAGACCGGGATGAGCTTTTTGAGATTCCCTAAGTCAAGGGGTTTCATCAGCATGAGTAGTATTCAAAATAGATTTCTCATTTACAGGTTGTACTTTCTAGTCGCAGAATGCTTGTTTTGGTGGCTCTGTATCTTGGACTATTTACTTTTCTACACATTACATACTATTGTACTCTATTATTTGGGTTTAGTTATCTGTATGCATTTTTTCCATTAGTGGTTTTTACACTTCAGTATTTGTGGGCTTAGAGATGTGTGTGCACGTATAGGTACATTGTAAATGCATCCCATATTAGTGATATGTGTTCTCAGTTCAGGTCACTAGTCCCCTGGCCAATTGGAGGTGGGATTAGAGAGTCTTTGTAGGTGCCCCATTAGGAAGGGTCATGAAAGAGTGGTATCAGAGACGGTTGGTTCTACCTTAGTACCGAGAGTCTGTGAGATTGGTTTGGGGCAACAATGTTATGTGTTTCTTGTTTGGATTTCAGGATAGGGACTCTAGTGTTGGTGCAACGACTACCATATCTATACACTAGGACTCTGATAAACTTTTTTTCGACCCAGTACATGAGAATACTGTTTAATGGGAAAACAATGCTACATTTATCAAATAGGAATGGGTTTTGGATCCATTTCATTTTTGAGTTAGCTATCCCGATATACTCAATTACCATGGTACATATTGTTTTGGTACATGATTCCTCCATGATGCTTACTATATAGGATTCAACAGATTATCATGGGGGTGATCCCCTCAATGATGATGGTTCAATACATGGGTCAGTTCCCCAGAAGACTCCTCCAGATAGTGCACCATCCATGCCCCCACCTGTAGAGTAGAACATAGTACACACAGTACCAACAGATGAGGCACGTAGGCTGAGGGAACATCACAAGTTTTAGTAGTAGAGACCCCTTAGTTTCTAAGGATATCTTGACACACATGAAGTTGAGTGCTTACATGATGTGGTGAACTGATTTTTTAATCAAGTAAAGACACCAATAGATCAGATGGTGGTCTTGGAGGCGAGCCTTCTTCACAGTTCAACATGACGGTGGTGAAGTTTGTCTTCCTGATTTTATGATGAAGTTACCCTATCATGGGTAGATTTTGAGAATCTTTTTTAAAAAAGAGTTCTCACACTATAATCTACGGTCTATTCGTATCCAAGAGCTTCTACAGCTTTGAAAGGGAAATATTTTTGCATGTGAATATTAATTGAGGTTCACCAATCTCTCCAGGTACATGATGGATATGGTACATGATCATGCCTTAATGGGCCAGACCTTTGAGCGAGGTCTTCATAGAAACATTTAATCCTAGTTTACCCCTATGAGTATTACTACTTATGTATTAGTTCTTGATAATGCTTTGGTGGTCTAAAGTTTATTGGCTAAGTTGATACATCCAATGATTGTCCGCAGTGTGAAAACCAGATTAGAGACTTTGGAAGCATGGAGATAACATCATCCTCCGAAACATGGATGTAGAAGACATCAAGAGTGAATGAAACAATGTGGAGGACCTATAGTTCCGGGCATGTAGGGTGGGTCTGGTCTTACCAGAGAGAGGCGATGCTATGCATGTGATGGGTGGGGACATCTCGCTCAGGATTGTCCAACCCATTATACTGATGATAGGAACACATTGGGTAGTCCACTGAATCAGAGATGATGATAGGAGCAGAATGATCTGTTGGGTAGAAGATATGGAAGTGTAGGTGGGAGTGTAGTAGGAGGTGGTCGACATTACGACGTATTACCACCACCGCCACCCAAGGCAGTCCACGCTAGGATTAGAGAGCACAAGGATAGGGGTGGGTATAGCTGTACATAGTTGTGGATTGTAACCGAAGTGATCCAGGGATGATTCGAGGTATGACCTATGCCTTTTTCAATTTAAGAGGCATTTCATAGACATAAGTGTTATTCATTTATTTCTTTCCACATAACTTGTTTAAGACTTGGAAATTCTAATTAAAATATTAACTTGACACTCATGTATAGAGACTCGTACTATAGGAGACCCAATCATCTCACACTAGTGACAATAGTGTGACCCTAATCTTAAAGGCAAGATTTTCAGTTGGGATCTATTGGTAGTGACATTGAGGCCTCACAACATCTTTCTTGGTATTGATTGTTTATCTTAAGTCCATACCTAGATTGACTATTTTAGGTGAAGGGTACGGTGTGACTATAGTGATGGAAATGGGGTTTACCTTTATTGGTGAAAAAGAAACCCATGCATCATAGGAGGAACTCATTCATAGGAAGGGGATAACCGATGGATCACCCATTAGTTAGTTTGACCTATGGTGCAGTGGAAGTTATGAGTTCCCAGTTTATAGAGGTAGTGATGGGGAGGGAGGACATATTTCTATAATATGTCCTAGGATTAACTCCTCTATGGGAGATAGAATTAAATAATTATATAAACCATGGTATATAACTTATATCCTCATTATCATATCAGATATCTCCTGTAGAGATTCACGAGCTAAGGGTGAAGGTGGAGGTCTTCTAAATAATGTATTTGTAAGACCCAATGTCTCACCCTTGGTGGCCCCAGATTTGTTCGACAAAAAAGATAATAAGATTTTGAGGTTGTATTTGGATTTTTGATGCTTCAATAAATTGCCCATGTAGAGAAAGTGTCCACTATAGAGGATCTATTACCTCTTCAATTAGTAAAGAGAGGAAAAATTGTTCTTGGAGGTTGACCTTCGATCAGGATATCACCAACTACAAGTACTTGACAAGGATATGTCGAAGGTGGATTTTATTCAACGTTACGATTTCTATGAGTACCTGGTGATAATATTTGTCAAGAAGAACACCCAAATAGTGTTTATTAGACTCCTAAACCAGACCTTCCAGCTTAGACTGGTTTGAAATAGTCTCTGTTGATGATATCCTTGTGTACTCAGTGTTCAAGGAGGAGCATAAGAGACACTATAGTGTGGTTAATGATGTAATCAGAGAGCACCATCCATATTGAAAATTCATAAAGTTCCATTTCAAAATTATGGCTCTCTAATTTTTGTGACATGTTACCTCAGTGGTTGGAGAAGTATTGGACCCGACCAATGTAGAGGTAGTGTTAGCATGTAAGTCAACTAGGATAATGAAAATGGCATGGAGAATCTTCAGGCTTCTAGAATATTACTGGAGAACCATCACTGATCTTTCCAGGATATCAACACTCAGTACAACTTTGAACCAAAATGGGAGACCTTTGGTGTGGATAGAAAAGTTCCAGAAATATTTTCATTAGTTGAGGAAGAGTTTAAAGAGTTCCCAAATCCCGAGGTTACTGAAGGAAGTTGTAGAGTATATATTTTTCTATGAATAATCAGGAATCAGGCTTGGTTGTGTCCTAATATAGAGGCATGTGGTGGTTGTTTGTGGTTCATGACTATTGAGACCACATGAGTAGAACTACACAACCGATGATCTCGAGTTGGAAATGAGAGTCTCCACATTGAAGATGTGGATACAATACCTGATAGAATAATAGATTATCATCTACTTAGGTCGAGAGAGTCTTAGGTATTCCATATTTTAAAAGAATTTAGACTTGATATGTAGTCATTGTCTAGAGTTCCTCCATGATTATGAATTTGAAAATAATTTATAATCCTGGAAGGAGGAATGTTGTGGAAGATGATCTCATTAAGAGATCGAGTTTGCAGCTACTGATAGGGGAGAAAAAGTATTTTTCCACATTAAAATTATCCTTTATGGATGGAGATGATACATATTACATCTAGTTGGTGGTTGTCCTGCCTTCACTCATAAAACTATTTAGGAATGCAGAACTTGGTGACACAAACTGCTCAACCCCTATGTGCTCATTTATCCAAATGAAGTGATACTAATGTATATTCTAAAGGTGGGAAGAGTGTTGTAATTTCCATAATACACATACATTTACTAGTGGCATTGTGGGAGGAGGTTCGGTTGGATTTTCATATATCCCCTCTTTAACAGTACATCATGGTGTGGAAAAGATGGGCCAAGACCTCTGACATTTGTTCTAATTTCCATGGATAAAGAAGGAAGTATCAGAGTCCATTTCTCGATGCCTTACGTTCCAGTAGGTGATGTATGAGCACCAATTTCAATGGTTTTGACTCAACCCATTGAATTGTTAGAGTGGAATTGATGTGGAATGTCAGTGGACTCGGTGATGGGTTTACTAAAAATGTCTAGGAGACATGATTATGTCTTGGTGATCATTGATCAACTCACCAAGTCATCCCACTTCATAGCTATCTGAAAACTAAGTTCAGTCGAGGGCTTAGGATGCCTCTATGTGTAGGTGATTGTTCAACTTCTGAGGGTGACATCAATGATTATTTAAAATTGTGATTCTTTTTTAACATTTTGTTTGTGGAAGTGGATTACATAATATTTTTGATAATAAATTGGGCTATAGAATACCATTACACCCTCAAACATCAGTTAATGAAGTTTGAGGAAGGAGATAGTGTGTTCCTTTGGGTCTCAGTTCGATGTGGGATGAAGTGATTTGGTTGGGGTAAAAAGTTATCTCTAAGGATCATCATCCCTTTTTCAAAAAAACTCCCTAGAGTTAGCAAGGTTTCATATTGCCTAGATCTACCCCCATAGTTTATTTTGGTAAATTACGTCTACCACATGACATATTTCAGGAGGTATGTTATATACCCATCACACGTTATCGACTTGGGTGAGTGGGATATCGAGGTGGAGTGAATTTTTATAAATAACCTGTGGAGGTAGAGGATCTGTAGGACAAGATCATTTGTGGGAGACAGAATGTATTTTTGTGTGTCCAGAGGCTGCATGAGAGTCTTCTAGTGAGAACATGGTAGTGGGAGGCTCAAATTCATATGGTTGGGAGAATTTAATGTACCTGATTGTCTGTTTATTATTTTTAAATATTATATTGAATTATTTTGAGACCAAGGACTGGGAGGACGTGTGATTATATGTCCTGTTGTTCCTCGAATAAATGTTTCAAATATATTAAATATATTGAATAGAACACATGTGATTTATTTCTAAAATAGTTAAATCACTACTAAAAGGGTTCTCAGATCAATAAATCTGAGGGCACCATTGAGTTAAGGGCAGAAAATTTACCTTAGGTGAGACCTAACATCAGTCAGTGCGGGTTAGCTATGAAAGTCAATTTTTGGATGTTTAAGGAAATAAAATACATTAACATATTTATTTTATTAAATTTATATAAATTCAGCAAGGAAATATTTTAAATGAGGAGTTAATAAGAATTTATAGGGTTACCAGATAACCATATAATTCTCTAGAGGCATGGACACGAGACCCCTTGGAGAAACCTCTCGACAAGGAACAAAGAAGAATCAACCATTTGTAAATCGTGGTTCCAACTGAGATAGAGGATCTCATCAATGATGAAGATGAAATATTTCATCAGCATTGATCAATCCTAACCCATAGTAGGGAATGTGTTTCTAATTTCCTCATTAAACTGTTCTTGAATTTAACAACGATCACGGACCGACCCACGAACAAGTTGACCCATGGGTCGCTCATTCTTGTGGGAGGGGTTCTATTGCGATGGTTTTTTGAGAATTTTAATTATATTTCTGATTTTTTAATGATCCTTATAACGGTAATGGATAAAGGCCATAATGACCAATGACTGAGGGGTTTTCCTTGATTTGTTTCTTTGTTTCTTCCCCTTTATGCCTGCATGTTCTTCGTTCCTCATGGGAATATGAAAGAAGGATATCTACACATTCGTTTCATGGTGCAATGAACCAAAATCAAAGATCTAACATCATGAAGACCCAAAATAGGTGGGATGATGAATGCAATGGATGAATAAACATGTTTTGGGAGACAACATGTATCAAGCCTTCTTCATGTATATAATAGAAATGTGTTTTCAGGGCCGATCGAATACCCAAAACCTATAGAAAAGTTCATGACATTGTGCGGAGACTTAAAATATATAATTTCATGGAAAATGAATATATAGATAGAGGATTGGAAGATCAACATAAATAGTAGATGAATAACCAATGATTCAGGAAAATTGTGAAGAACACGACGTGTATCCTGAGATACATGGTTTGTGGGACCAGTTCAGTGGTGACTAGGGTTTTAGTTGAAATGCAAGTAGCACACGGTGTGTGACCTATGTCACATATAATTTGGACCTTTCCCTAATACTCAACATGAATATAAGTGACTATCGGACATTTGGTGGACTACACAACTCTACAATACACTGTGTTTGACCCCACACTTCTTGGACAAAATGGTTACACAACTTACCCCATGTACGAGTACACAGGGAGAAGCACATTGGATCGAATCTGTGTACTGGCACATGACCAGGGTTCATGAAAGGACCCTGGTTTGAAGGGAAAAATATGTAATCCCTTTAAAAATTCATTTACATACCTTTATATATGACGTTATCTTTTTGACATGGTCCGTTTTACACGTGTAGTACCTGATGTCAAAGGATACAACATGTTAAAATTCTACACACCATGTACTTTCTTATACAAGGATTGAACTCTTTTTCCACCATATATTGGATATGTACCATTGGGATAGTTCCACTTTCTTGTTCCCCTGATGTTCACACATCTTTCTCTATCTTTTGTAGTGTGATCCCTTCAACAGGACATTATGGATAGAGTCAAGAATCCCCTCTGAGAGGCTCAAAGTAGGATCTTCTATCCATTCTTGACCCTAGGTAGAGTCAAGTATCAGAATGAACAATCCTACTGAATGTCAATATTATACGTAGGAGGTGAAGTGATATGAGTCATGGTTACACAATGGCCCTAGAAGTGATCCTTATCGATGTATCGTAATCTTCCCCAATTAGGAGTGAGTTCTCTAGGAATGAGTGTATCGCGATCTTCGATAATATGTTGTGATTTCTCCCAAAATTAATTTATCTCTTTCTCTCTATATCTCATGAAAATTAATAATGAATAATACTTCATGGATGGACACCAAAAGGTTTATCAGATGCAGGATTGAGTTCTCTTGGATGAGTGCTTTCTGAATCTTCAGACTGAATCCATATTGTGGGTATGTGGGTCCTTGGGATTCACCTCTAGAATATGGGTCTCAGTTTCAATTATATCAAGATATATTCTTGTTATATGTTGTATACATATAATTATATATAAATGACTGTACCTTTCCTTTTTATATTGATTTTTTGTTTTCAGGGTGTCCTACAGATTATTTTTATATTCACCCCTGCACGGGCTTCTCCCACACATGTCATTTCATGTGAAAATGAGGAGCCTTTTGACCGAGTCCAGGGTGGAAATAGACTGGAATGAGCATTTTGAAATTCCCTATAGTACAAGGAATTCCTTTGACGTATAGATTTTGTCCTAGTACTTTTAATTTTTTTAGGTCTGACTTAATATTTGTAGACAGTTTGTTTTACTGGGTGTGTATTTTTTCCCAGTTACGTTTCTACATATTACTTACTATTTAACTCTGTTGCTTCGTTTTAGTTGTATGTACGTATTTTTTCCCTTAGTAGTTTTTACATTTCATCATTTTTGGGATTAAAGATATGTGTGTGTAGGCACTCATAAAATGCCTCCCATGTTAGTGATATTCCTACTCGGTGCTAATCACCAACCCTTGGCCAATTGAACGCTATCTTGGGGAGTCATGGAATGGGCCCCTCATGGGAGGTCATGAAATGATAGGACCTTGTTCTTGATTCCTTACACATAATGATCCTCCAATTATTATTTATTCTTATTACCCACAAAATGTTCCTTATGATTTTTTATTTTTTTCTTATGAATTGTTGTTTTTCTACATACATCATGCTTGTTTCCTGGTTCCCTTTTGCTTATTTGACTAGCTTGATCAATGTGAATTGGATATATTATTGAGGATGATACAATTTCAATGATTTTTTGATGACACATGTGATCTTAGTTAGTATTCCTTACTTTCTTACATGCCAAGAGAGAACATTGGTCTCATGTTAAGGAATCTATGGATTGAATCGCCATGTTTCATATTATTATATACTAGACGTGATAGAAGAGATTATTGGATTTCCTTGTATTGGCCCTCCATATAGTTTATTACACCCATGAGTTACACTGGTTCCCTAGGGGAGGCACCATGGAAAAGCTTGTTGGAAAAAATGTTATACCCTGACTCAGGAGATACACAGTCCCCTATACGATATATCTAGAATGAGTTCAATGATTATGCATACACCATGAAAATAATGATATAAGGGGAACCTTTTTATATTTCACCATATATGGGATCTATATTATTAGGTAATTTGGAGGCTCCAAAAGTTACCATTTTAATTCTATTAATGATCATCTTCGATGGGCTCAGGATGCCAAACATGGTTAAACAACTACATATCATGGATTATTTATGATTCCTTAATACTTTTAAAGTGAGAATACTTAATTGATGATCTTTTGAAAAGTCCTCTAATCCAAATAATGATATTGGGGTCTACCCACACTTGATGTGTTATTTATGATGACCATGTATAAAACATAACATATTTATTCAGGTTATTTATTTTAGAGACATCCGACATAGGTTGAAATAGATATTGACTATCTCATATCAATGTAGAACCTGATCTGTGTTGTTTATTTATTTATTTCATAATATTTAACACTACCGAACACTTTTTATTTTATATTTCATTAAATTTATTGATCTAGAAAAAGGTGGTGGTTGACCACTGAGTATGTGTCAATCCCCACTCAGGCTGCCTGTGGTACCCAAGAAAACATCAGGTTTACACATATAAAGTGAATCATACTTCATAAAATTCTTTATTTTTAGTTGTAGCAAGAATTATAGGAGTAGCTGATTGACCCTATGAAAATGATTCTAGTAGTAGTTTATTTTTGAAATTTTTTTTATTTTATCTGATACCATGATGGATATTCATGTATCCCCTATTCCCAAGTACAAATTTTTTCGGTTACAAGAAATCCGGATCACAATCCTTCGTATCTATTTATTATTCAGCTTCAACCTATTGTTTATTTATCTTGGATGATTTTTATAATTATTATATGAATTTAAATTTTTTATTTCTAATTACTCCAAGACGGGTTACTGGTCATGTTATTACAATGTCTTATTATTATATTTACATATATTATTTACCAGTATTCTACACTCTAGACTATGTGGAAATAGTCTCTCCACTAACACACCTTATTCACTTGATTCTAATCGTAAACATCTAACATACAAGGATGAACACTTGAGGTATTATGGATTTATATATTAGGAAACCACTATGTATCTTTGTAGAGACCCAAATATTGACATACACAGATATTACATTACTTTTGAGAAATACTTAATACATGACAAAAGAGACGCCCAAAGACCGCATTAGTTTATTATCTTTGGAATCTCGGAATATAATCTTCTAATCATGGTGAAAGATATTCAACATCTCCCATAAAGATCTTCCCCTTTTGTTTTCTTACCTAAAACCTTTCTTTATATCCTGGGGAAAAAGAAAACATAAAAAAGGGTGAGCTCAAATTCCCAGTAAGTTTAAACATGGATAACATAAAACAATCCATAAACATTTGAATGTAAAAACATGAGCATAAAATCTAAACATCAAAATCTTGAGCAATGACATAAAACATGGCAATACCTAAGGCATAGGTCATAAAGGAACATCGATCATGAAAAAATATCTTGGAAATAAAACATGGAATTGTTTAAAACCATTATGAACATGTCATGATTTCTATAATAGTCAAGGAATTGCTTCCAAGACCATCACAGTGGATAAAGTCCATTAATGAACCGGGTTTACTTTCCGTTTCATCCCTGTATTACTGAACCGGATTTTACTTTACATTCCAACCTTGTCTATATCATGATATATAAATCTTTACCCAATGCATTGGAGAGAGATATAGGGCTGACCCATATCATAATAAAATCATTCTTACTTGTGCCACAAAATAAACATAAATTATTCATCACAACCCAAAGAATAAAATGGGTTTCATAAACATCATCCCATCATAACATAATCTATATAAAACAAATGAATATCATTTCATCATAAAAAAATCACACCATGTAAATAATAGAGAAATTATATTTGAAACATAAACATATTAAATACTATCATTTTAGATGGAAAATAGTTTTGATAAAACACTTGAAATGAGTTCTTGAGGAAAATATCCTTTCTTCTTCAAAATCATTTTCTTTTCACAAAATTCCATGATATTTTAAAAGAAAAGGATTTTGTTGAAAATAATCATGAAATATTGTAGAGGAATCTTTCTGAAAACAAGGCGTTATGAAACCGTAAAAATCCATTCATGCCGTATAAGTTAAAAAACATTCTCCTCGTACTTTTGCTAGAAATGTCAAAAAGTTCCTCGTATGGTAAACAAAAGAAATATTCCTTCCATAACACAATGTAAAAGTCAAAGAGGGGTAAACATGAATTTAAAAATACATGGAAGAATATTAAACAATTTACGAAAAACATTTTTATGGACATGGATGAAAAATATAACCCTCAGTAAATACTTACGTGTAAGAAATCTAGGATAAAAATGAGATTGCAAAATTATCCCTTACCTTATGTACAATTTCTTCCGTATGTGTTCGAGACTCCTGTATAGTGGGTTTAAACAAATTATAAACTTTTAACAGAACCATAATAATATTTATGATATCATATATGATTCACTTAAGATTTTATATTACCCGTTCATTTGTCAAGTCCATATTAATGCAACATTTTGGGTAAAATCGTTTCATTTATCATCCGTGTTTTGACTTGTAATAATTCATATGATTAATTAAAGCGTGATTAGTTACTACCAAAATTTAAAAAATGATTTATATATAATATATATTCATAATATACATATATTTAATATATTGATAAATGGAATGAAATACACCATTCATGGGGACGGTAGGTCGTACGTACGCATGAACGCAGTTTTCATTTCCTTATTTAATTGAATGGAGTTAAGTAAATGAAACATATATGTACATAAGTACAGTATCATTACTATGTCATATCGTTCATGATTATTTATTATATATACTTTATAATCATACTTGAATGGTTAATCATGGAGAATGAATCTCATCGAGTCGTGGAGACGGTAATCCGTACGTACGCACGAGCGATGATATCATTTGCATAATTATTGAATGGAATTGATGTGGATTATACAATTTATCATAATCAGTATTATGTTGTAATAATCATATATATTTTTTATTTCTACCATTATACCCATCCAAGTAAGGTGGTGGTGGAAAAACATATTACACCACGGCGTGGAGACATTATTTCGTACGTATGCACGCGCGATGATTTCATTTTCAATAGGATGGATAGAAGGGAAATAGGGCTGGTTAATATTTATAATTATATATTAGTATATGAGTGATACTGATGTTATTAATTTATTATGAAACAACAGAATAAGAGGAAGTATAAGAAGAATGAAGCTTGAAAGAATCGGTAGAAGAGATTACCTCTTCCTCGACACACCTCCTTTAAACTTCCTCTTAAGGGACTAGAGTTGGTATTTTGAGAAGAAAAGAACCTCTAGAATGTTACTAGGGATGTTTAGAATAGTAATGGTCAAGGTTTTTCCAAGATTTAATGCTCAAATTTGTGTGAAGAAGAAGGGTAGGAGGTTTCTTTTTATAAGGGAGGAGAGGGGCACCTTTGGAAAAACTTAAAATATTATTTTATAATATATTCATATTCAGTTTATAATGGCTCCAAAGTGACTTATTTCAAATCTAGGGTGTGGATGGGTAGAAATAATCTCAAACAATAGGTTTTAGAAATTTTTAGGTTACCATTTTAAAATTATCATTTAGATTTAATGAAATGTTAAATAATTTAAATTTTACCGTGTCTTCTCGTATTCTTACACTATATGGTTAATAAACCTACAATAAACTTCCAATCGAACCCCAATTGGTTCATTAATGTCATATATATTATAATATAAGAATTATGGCCGAATATTATATCTTTATGAATATAATATCAATTAATAATATAATATTTGTTTTAAAAACTTTTTTATGTCAATTTAGACACTATTTGGTATTTTGTTTTTTCTAAATTCATTAAAGCATTATTACTTCAAAAACAATTCATCTAACAAACCATAATATGTTATATTAACCTATAAAATTATTTTAATTCATAAAAAGTCTCAAATTACATTTATGTTAGTATTTATAATATCAATTATGTTAATATTTTATTAATAAGGTAATTACTACATCATCATGGTGTTATAAATAAATTAAATTATTTAATTTGAAAAAATCATAAATAAAATACCATTATGTAGGAAATATTTCTATATTTATAATGAATATTTATAGTATAATTTATCTTATGTATAACCCTATATTAAAAATGTTTTAGTTATTAAACTTTGATTTTAACTATTTTAACTCTTTTTTAAATAAAATAATAATAAATGTCCTAATCTAATACATGTGGACCTAAAGGGTCGTATTTTATTACTAAGTTTGTTTTTGGTCGAATTACACTTGTCCAATAGAATTAGGACATGTGTTAGGGTAATAATAATATCATTTTACCCTTAATTACCCTATTTATTTTTAACTGTGGTAAATAAATGTTAAAAGTTACTATTCACCAAAAAAAATTCATCACATTGATCCTCATTTTACTTAATAATATCAACCATTTCTCTTGGATTTTTTAAATTCCACTCATATAAGTGGTAAAATTAAGTTTTATGTAAATTTGCAAATGCTCCTGGGAGGTGGGTAAAACACAGTAAAAAGTTCATTAAATTTTTTATATATTTTAAATTATTATAAAATGACTCCAATGAATTAAATTGAACTTATATAGGTATTATGTATCTATATTTACCAAAAATAAAATTAAATAAAATAAAGGATTATTTAAATAAAAATCCAGTTTTAACAAATAACTTAGTGTTTTTACTATTCATCAAAAAATTGAAAGTTTTCAGAAAAATTCCAAAAATTCACCCTAGGATAATTTAGATATTCATAATCCAAAAATGAAGTCCATTTTGAAGGATAAAGTTTATAAAATTTCAAAAAGTGGGTATTACTATTCATAACAGCTAGTTTATATAATATTTTAATAACATATTATTATTTAGTGAAACTGGGTATTGCGTACAACAAACACTATTGAAGGAGGTAACCTTGCGTGTAATGAAAGTCAAGTCAGGGTTGTGTGTACGGAAATATTCCTTTGATGTTGCGTATAACATACTCAAAATATAGTTCAATTATACATTGATCAAAATCTATACTTGGTGTTGTGTAAAATGAAATTTATTCGAAATAACTTGAAATTGTGTGCATCACAAGCCAAGAATAGTGTTGCATATAGTACAAGCTAATATGGTGCTTCATATAGTGCAAGATAATCTTGGTGTAGCATACAACAAAAGAAATCAATTAAATTTAAAATAATAACTCTCATAAAGTCTTGGGGTGTCACATTCTACCCCCTTAAAATGAATTTCGCCCTTGAAATTCGTCAGTGTTATAAATGGTTTTCTATTTGAAAGTTTCTTTCCTAGAAACCCACATCATAAAAAGGAATACTAAATCATCATTTTAACAAGGAACATTAGAAACATAATGGATACCCAAAGTAACTCATCAATGGGTTTCTACATAGAAGAATATAGGTGAAAATATGGATATGGAAGAGAAATCTAACCATCATGTTTGGATGAAGAGTGGTAGAGAACATGGCTATGAAAAATCCAACAATCACAAAGCCATAAATTTGTGATGATCTCAGGAACCATCAGATTCATCATATATAAGAGCACCATGATTTTTTTTGGATTTCAAGATCATTTCCCTAATGTTGAATTTTTTTTGAATTAAATTAAATACTTACTTGATTTTGGTACAATCTCACTGTTGTGTGTTCCTTGAACAATTTCCACTTCATCTCTTAAAGAAATGAAGTTTAATTTGTATTCTGTGAAGTGTTAGTAGATCATGCGATAGAATTCTAGGTCATTCCATCTGTCTCAAACATAAGGTTATCAAAATTTATATACATAAGTCCATCTTATGGTGAGATTAATCATATATTGTTCCAAAAATGGACTTATACTTCATCTATTATACCTCTTAATAAAATAAAACTATTTTCTACTAACCAGGGACTTATTTTAGGCCATTGGTAGGTGATAAAGGCCTGTCTCACTTCAGTTTTGGGTTCGATTCCCAAAACCTTTTCTGACGCAATGGGTTGTCACCCGTCCTATTGGTTATCCTTTTTCTGAAACTATACTATTATAACATTTCAGAAATAATATAAAAAATCTCTAACCTTAAACAATACTATCTGATGTCTAACATAATCCATGCCAATATTTAGGCTTATCCAAAATACTTCTGTCCAATCTCATATTATAATGAAAAAGATTACCAGAGAGGTCATATAACAAGCATGTGAATACCATAATTTATCCCCCATATATCATAAGATATATCTTGCTGATCGCATTCCAAACATGTGAATACCTTAATCATGTATTCTTGAAACATTAAGTACCATAAAACCTTAGTGAAAACATGAATTCTTTCGAACATTAACTCTTTCCACATACCAAAATCCCAAAATTTATATATACTCAAACCATGATGTCAAGTTGTCCTTATATCAGTCATGATCTTTTTAATACTATCATTTTCTCTGTCTCCCTTCATTATGTGCATATCATCCTATTTCCAAAAATATCTGAATAACCTTTCATGGATACCGGTACCATTCAACATATACTTTCAAATACTTTAGGAAAAACAATAGTGTAACAATCCTTAGATGTGTCTTTTTTCCATATTACCATTACCTATACAACATAACTCTTGATAAACCTAAATCATTCCACTACCTTCTTAAACCATTGACCGAGCTTCAACAATACTTTCAGATCACATATCATTTATAGTCTCTTCATCATCATCAACATAAATACTACCCATACAACCACGATGATTCTATTTATGAGACTTTACCTTAAGGAATTGGTTTGCATAATGCCCGTACATTCCACATTTAAAACATTTAACCGTTATTGATGTCTTAGAAATACCATTATCCCTATCTATGGTGTTAACAAAACCTTTTCCTTTGCAATTGTTGGATTTGTGTCATTCTTTTCCACACCCAAAGAATCTTCTGGTTACTTTGAAACATTCTCCCTGATTCCTCTTACCACATGATTTACATGATGGAAATTGAACATTCTTTCCATTATGATCATTATGAAACTCCATCTTTCTAGGATTATTTGAGTCAGGAACTTACCAAAGTTGAGATTATTGATCATATTATCAGATTCTTGATTATGAATAATAATGATGTTTGGAATATTAAATCCCGTTTCATTTGGCTTCTCATGAGGAATATCATTCCATTGTCCATCATATTCCCCATTATCATGAATCTTCCTATTTCCAGTCATTTTCTAAGACTCAAAAAGAATAGGGTTAGAGGAAAAAATCATACTAGGAAAACAACATAATAAAGGGGTATTACCTTTAATATCTAACATCTTCAGTTTCATTCTAATATCGTTACCATAATTCTAGGACTATAACCTATACTTATACTTAACCTTTAGAGACAACCCTAGACATACCATAGAAATATCTCTAGGGATTTCACTAAAGTTTCTGTATCCTAGTTTCCAAAGGTTAACTAAACCTTTGCTATGATACCAATAGTAGAGACCCAAATCTTGACCTACATAAACATTACATTACTTTTGCATAATACTTAATACATGAAAAAAATAGACTCCCAAAGACCGTATTAGTATAGTGTCTTTGGAAAATCGGAATATAATCTTCTAATCATTGTGAAACATATTCAACATCTTCCATAAAGATATTCCCCTTTTGTTTTCTTATGTAAAACCCTTATTTATATCTTGGGGAAAAAGAAAACATAAAAAAGGACCAGCTCAAATTCTCAATAAGGGTAAACTTGGAGAATATAAAACAGTCCATAAACATTTGAACGTAAAAACATGAGCATAAAATCTAAACATCAAAATCTTGAGTAAGGACATAAAACATGGAAGTACCTAAGGCATAGGTTATAAAGGAACATTGATCATGATAAAATATAATGGGAATAAATCATGGAATTGTGGCAAACAATTAGACACATGTTATGATTTCCATAGTAGCCAAGGCATTGCTACAAAGACCATCATAGTGGAAAAAGTCCATTACTGAACCGGGTTTACTTTCCATTCCAGCCCTGTATTACTGAACCAGGTTTTACTTTCCATTCTAGCCATGTTTATCTCATGAGATATAAATCTTACCCAATGAATTGGAGTGAGATATATGTCCCACCTATCTCATAATGAAGTAATTCTTACTTGTGCCACAAAATAAACATAAATCATTCATCACAACCCAAAGAATAAAATGGGTATCATAAACATCATCCCATCATAACATAATCTATATAAAACAAATGGATATCATTTAATAATAAAATAAATCACACCATGTAAATAATAGAGACATTATAATTGAAACATAAACATATTAAATACTTCCATTTTAGATGGAAAATAGTTTTGATAAAACAATTGAAATGAGGTCTTGAGGAAAATATCCTTTCTTCTTCAAAATCATTTTATTTTCACAAAATTCCATGAAATTTTAAAATAAAAGGATTTTTTTGAAATTAATCATGAAATCTTGTAGAGGAAGATTCATGAAAATAAAGAGTTATGAAAATGTAAAAATCCATTCACGCCGTATAAGTTAAAAAAACATTATCCTCGTACTTTTGTTGGAAATGTTAAAAAGTTATTCGTATGGTAAACAAAAAGGAAGACTCCTTCCATACCACAATGTAAAAGTCAAAGAGGGGTAAACTTGACTTTAAACATACGTGGAATAATATTAAACACTTTATTAAAAAAAATTTTAAGGACATGGATGAAAAATATAACCCCAGTAAATACTTACGTATAAGCAATCTCAGATAAAAATGTGATTGAAAAATTATCCCTTACCTTATGTCCAATTTCTTTCATAAGTTTCTGAGCCTCCTATATAGTGGGTTTAAACATATTATTAACTTGTAACAGAACCATAATAATATTTATGATATCATATATGATTCACTTAAGACTTTATATTACTTGTTCATTTGTCAATTCCATGTTAAAGCAGCGTTTTGGGTAAAATCGTTTCATTTATCATCCCTGTTTTGACTTGTAATCATTAATATGATTAAATAGACCTTGTTAACTTACATAAAGAATGTAAAAATTGATTTATATATAATATATATTCAGAATATACATATGTATAATAAATCGATAAATGGAAAGAAATGCACTATTAATGGAGACGGTAGGCCGTATGTACGCATGAACGCTGTCTTTGTTTCCTTATTAAATTGAATGGTATTAAGTAAATGAAACATATATGTACATAAATTGAGTATCATTATTATGTCATATCTTTCATTATTATTTAATATATATACTTTATAATCATACTTGAATGGTTAATCATGGAGAATGAATCTCATCGCGTCGTGGAGACGGTAATCCGTACATACGCACAAGCGATGATATCATTCCCATAATTATTGAATGGAATTCAGTGGATGATATAATTTATCAGAACCAGTATGATTTTGTAATAATAATATATAGTTATTATTTCTTCCAATATATCCATCCATGTAAGGTGGTGGTGGAAAAACAGTTTACACCACAGACTGGAGACGATATTCCGTACGTATGCAGGCGCGCTGATTTCGTTTTCTGTAGGATGGAGAGAAGGTGAAATAGGGTTGGTTCATATTTATAATAACATATAAATATATGAGTGATACTTATGTTATTAATTTATTATGAAACAACGAAAGAAGAAGAAGTATAAGAAGAAAGATACTTGAAGAATCAATAGAAGAGATTACCTCTTCCACGACGCACCTCCTTTAAACATCCTCTTAAGGGACTAGAGTTGGTGGTTCGAGAAGACCAGAACCTCCAGAATGTTACTAGGGAAGTTTATAAGAGTAATGGTCATGGGTTGGACGAGCTTTTAGGATCAAATTAGTGCGAATAGGATAGGGAAGAGGTGCCCTTTTATAAGGGAGGAGAGGGGCACCTTTGGAAAAACATAAAATATTGTTTTATAATCAATTCATATTTGGTTTATAATGGCTCCAAAGTGACTTATTTATTGTCTAGGGTGGGTATGGGTCGAAATAATCTCTACCAATAGGTTTTAGATAAGTTTAGGTTAACATTTTAACCTTATCATTTAGATTTAACTCTAAGTTAAATAATTTAACTTTTACCATGACTTTTCGTATTCTTACGCTATATGGTTAATAAAATTACTATAAACTGCCAATCAAACCTAAATTGGTTCATTAATGTCATATATATTATTATATATGTCTTTTTTCCGAATATTATATTTTTAAGAATATAATATCAATTAATAATATAATATTTGTTTTAAAAACTCTTTTATGTCAATTTTGACACTATTTGGTATTTTGTTTTTTATAAATTCATAAAAGAATTATTAATTCTAAAACAATTCATATAACCAACCCTAGTATGTTATATTAACCTAAAAATTTAGTTTAATTCATAAAAAGTTTCAAATTAAATTTAGGTGAGTATTTATAATATCAATTATGTTAATATTTCATTAATAAGGTAATTACTGACTCATCATTGTGTAATAAATAAATTAAATTATTTAATGTCTAAAAATAATAAATAAAATATCATTATATAGGAAATAGTTTAGATTTATAATTAATATTTATAGTAGAATTTATATTATGTATAACCCTATATTAAAAATGTTTTAGTTATTAAAATTTGATTTTACCTATTTCAACTCTTCATTAAATAAAATAATAATAAATGTCCTAATCTAATCCATGTGGACCTAAAGGGTCATATTTTATTCCTAATGTTGTTTTTGTCGAATTACACTTATCCAATAGAATTAGGACATGTTTTAGTGTAATAATAATATAATTTTTACCCTTAATTACCCTATTTACTTTTAATCGTGGTAAATAAAAGTTAAAAGTTACTATTCACCAAAAAAATATTTTCATCTCATTGAACAACATTTTACGTACTGATATCAACCGTGTTTCTTGGATTTTTTAAATTCAACTCACAGAAGTGGTAAAATTAAGTTTTATGTAAATTTTCAAATGCTCCTAGGAGGTGGGTAAAAGACGGTAAAAAGTTCGATAAAATTTTTATATATCTAAAATTATTATAAAATGACTCCAATGAATTAAATTGAACTTATATAGGTATTATATATCTATTTTAACCTAAAATAAATTTAAATAAAATAAATTATTATTTAAATAAAAAGTCGGTTTTAACCAATAACTCAGTGTTTTCACTATTCATGAAAAATTAAATGTTTTCAGAAAAATACCAAAAATTTACCCTAGGCTAATTTCGATATTTCAAATCAGAAAATAAAGTCCATTTTAAAGGATAAGATTTATAAAATTTCAAAAATTGGGTATTACTATTCATAATGGCTAGTTTATATAATATTTTAATAACATATCATTGTTTAGTAAAACTCGGAATTGCCTACAACACATGCTATTGAGGAAGGCCACTCTTGCATGTAATGAAATCCAAGTCATGGTTTCATATAGGGAAATATTCCTTTAGTTTTGCATATAACATACTCAAAATATAGCTCAATTATACATTGATCAAAATCTATACTTGGTGTTGTGTAAAATGAATTTTATTCAAAATAACTTGAAATTGTGTGCATCACAAGCCAAGAATAGTGTTTCATATACTACAAGATAATAAGGTACTGAATATAGTGCAAGCTAATATTGTAGAAGCGTACAACAAAATACATCAAAGAAATTAAAAAGAATAATTCTCATAAAATCTCAGGGTGTTACAATCATCTTGGTTGGGATACTACAAATTTGTACTAGAGCTCATTTTGTTTTGTATTACTAGTTTTGTATTAGATATGATACTAGGAATATTAGAACTTGGAAATTAGCCTATGGATGGGATAAAAATCCAATGTAAATGGGAAAACATAATTACCAGATGTGGGTTATTACTTTTATTGGGGTTTCTCTTTTCTTTGATTAGAATTCATCATAGGTCTAAGCACATGTTTTGATTCATTAATGAACTTTTATATTATTATGATAAAATTTATTTACTATTTCCAAATAATATGAGTGAATATCGAATCATGCATCATACAAGTCACCATAGGAAATAAATATCACACATTATTCCTCTCATTATATACTCTTCAGTGTGCATTTCATGTGTTGCATGTGCTTTGTGTGGTGTCTTATCTGTTATAAATTACACTGTTATAGTGCTTCCATAGGATATACTAATTAGTTTAATTAATGTTCTAACATCAATCCAAATGATAATTTTTCACATATGTTGATGATTACACCTTAATTAACCAACACTTCTAATAAAATCACTATGTATGACTTGTTACACCCTGATACTTGTTGTACAGGATTGGTAGTTGTTACATGAAGTTCGAACATTAGTTTAAAAAGACTATTGGGCCATTATGAATTATTAATTAGTGATGAAATTAACAAGGGTTGATATATATAAATATAAATATAAATAAGAGTAATGAATAATAATTTAATATTTTAAAATAAAAATTTTACTATCATATAATGATTATAATTGAATAGTAAAGAGTATTTCCTATATACCTGTCACTTGACACTACATAAAATGGAACCTCTCCTTTGTTATATGAAACCTTGACCCTGACCCATTCTTAGTGGTAGGTAGGAGGCTGTTTCTCATGTGATATTTCTCTTACTTTTCTTATCACATAGGCCTACCTCCTGGAAAAGGTTAAGGGGTTTTGACCCACATATAGGATGGATTTACCTATCATTTTTGTGTTCACTATCCCTGCCTATTATTAATGTCATTATTGGAGTGTGATTGTAAATTTTTTACTTTTTCCACCAAGAAAACCTCACATCGTACATTAGGAAGGTGGTGAAAAGCATCTTATGAAGTTGGTGGGCCCTAATCCACCCACGGTACCTCCTATAGTACCACCTGAGGCACTTCTATTTGATCTTACTCTGGTATCTGATTCCAAGTTTTTTGAATCCTTATTAAGTTTCATCTAGACTACCAGAGGTACTCCCCCTCCAACCCCTATTAGGGATGAGATGACCTGGGAGTTTCATCCGTATCATCCTCACACCATCTTGGTAGATGGAATACCTCAATCTATTGATTAATGGATAGAATCCATGGTTTTGATCCTTGACCACCTCGATATGCATCTATATTGGAGGGTTATTATTGCTGCCTATATGATGTGTGATTCTCCCAAGAATAGGTGTGATGTCGTTTCTCAAGCTCAGCTTTATTAGGGTATAGAATTATCAGAATTCTAGAAATCATTTTATGATTAGGTATTTTTGATAGAGGAAAAGATAGGACAACTCCACGAAGTTTATGCATATTATGTATGGAAATATTTCTTTGACATAGTATTGTACTCACATCATCAAGCTTAAGTGATTTTCTCAAACTCTAAATAATGATGAGTTGAAGAAAAAAGAGGGTTTGAGGATGAGCATATATATGATGTGTAATCATAGGTGGTCATATTCTGATTGGATACTTATATATATATATATATATATATATATTCCCTTATGATAGAACAAAATATAAGGGTAGCTGGCAATGCAATCAAGGGAGGTTCAGTTCTGATGCAGGATGATGGTTCGTTGAGCAGTAGGAAGTATCATTTTAAGGGTGAACATGAGTGCAATACTATCCTGGTGAAATGAACTAAAATCTACGTGGTGTGTCACAAGTGTGGAAATCCAAGCCATAATAAACCCCAATCCACAAGGAACCTAATCAATTTTCGAGATTATGTTAGGATGTGTCACCTTCAGCACTTCTGCTGATATTTTCCTCTAGTATCTAGTGAATTGAATTTTATATGGACACCACTTCTAGGTTTTGGGTCAATGAATACACATTAGGAATGGATTTGGTCTTCTCCCATCCAAAACAGCTGAGGTGGTGGTCATAGTCGACCCATTCAAGCCTTATTGATCTAGTGTTAACATAGTGGGACTGTTTAAGCTAGTCAACCAGCTTATCAGTGCTGTGGTTCCGACCATATCTATATAGTGCAACCTATTCTTGAGGATAAGAGTCTAGGTCTTATAGTGGTATGAGGTACTATTCCGGTATCCATTACTCTAGCATCCTTTATTTTTTATATAGATGAAGCATACTATTTTATACCTGCTGCATCTATAGAATGCATGGTTCTAGTGATAGAATACTCCAATGGCATGATAAATCCCAATACCCCACTTGGGGATTGATCAAATAATATATTCTAGTGAAAGTAGTTCCCCCTAAAGATTGGTGGTCACCACTTCCTATGAATCTCATTCTTCCTCGAGATGAATGTCTTCGAAGACCTTTTCAACATGGAATGGCTTGTGCCTTATCCAACCAATGTTTATTTCTACCACTAACAAGTGTCATTCACATCAATCGAGGTAGAATATATCTACATAAAGGAATATGTGATATATTTTAATGTTAAGGTTGAACTGTTTCACTAGGCTAGGTAAGGGTAAAACCCATATGAAGAGTGTCTTAATGTGTGATTAGGGAATGAAACATTTAAAATTCACTACTATTTTTGCTAATTTCAAGGATGTATTATCTGCTGATTTCTCTAGATTTCATCCTATGAGAGAGGTTGAGATCACCATCAATATTTCTCCAAGTGCATCAAAAATTTACATTCCTCCATATAGGATGTCATCTAATGAACTCTAGAAACACTTGATGTAGATTGATGATCCAGAGGAAAATTGTTTTATTTAAGCCATCATATCTCTATGACGTTCACCTATCCTTTTCACCATGAAGGAAGACAATACCATTATATTGTGTTTGGATTACCAATGAATAAAATTGCTTATGGTGAAGAATCAATATCTACTACATAATATAGATGATCTCTTTGACCAGATATATGTAGTGATGTTTTATCTAATATTGACTAGAGGTTGGGTTACCTTAAGGTTCATTTGAGGGAATGGGACATACCATATTTTTCATTTTGGATAAGGTATGAATTTTATGAGTATTTAGTTATGTTTTTTGGACACATGAACCGGTCTACATTGTTTATGGATCTAATGAATTGGGTTTTCTACCTAAAGATGGATTCATTTTTTAGTCTTTGTTGATGACTTATTATTCTATTCTCTCGTTAAAAATGACCATTCCAACTATACTGGGATCATGATGAATACAATGAGATAAAATCGGTGTCATCATATGCTCAATAAATGACACATTTGGATAAGTGATTTTCACTTCATGGGGATATCATTTCTGAGGAAGGTTTATATATTAATACATAGAATGTGAGTGTCATGGTTTCCTTGAAAAAGATCCAATAATTTTGTTGATCTATATAGTTTCATGGGGATAACTAGCTAGATATTACAGGTGATTCATTTTGGAAATATCATGACTAGATTCCCCTCTTATGAGATTAGATATGATTGGTCGGAAATTCATATGGTCTAAACTATGTCTTATAACCATTCAAGAGTTAAAAGAGAGACTGAAATCATCACTAATCTGGATTCTTCTAGAATAGAGTAAGAGATATACTATTTTCAATGATTCTTTAGGGATTGGATTGGGACTAGTTCTCATACACGGTGATTTTTTGTAGTTTATGGGTATCTCCTGCCAAGACCACATGAGTGTAACTATTGTATTCATGAACTAGATCTGGATGACATGATAAATGTTTTACACTGTTTGTGGAACTATCTATTCACTTAGAGAATTGTTTTTCAATAATATCCCAAAAGTCTCAAATACATCTACAGATAATAAGAAATGGATTTGATTTAGAATAGGTAGGAAGAATACTTTTAGTCATTAGATTTTGAGTTTATTATATTGTTGGAATGGTTAATTCCATGGATAATGCCTTGATCTGAAATAATTAGACATAGGTTATCCAAGAGTCCAGTAGTGAGTGGCAGATGATGAACCTATTTTTTGAGATGCACATGGTGGTTCAGGAAAAACATGAACAACCTAAATTAAAGGCTCTATAAGTTACATCCTTTCTTCACGAGTGAGTGCAGTTGAGATAAATATCATATATAGAGGGCCTATTATTATGGGAGAGTGTATCAGGGGATAACCCACCTCGTAGTTAGGTTGTTTATGCGAATGAGATACTGAACTTCCATGGCTGTGTACTGGTACCTTTAGATATTAAGGTAGAGTTGATGTGGGTATCACATTATTATATTTGGTTAGATAATCATGGGCTTACCAAGATGTAATGAGATATTATCCATCAGTATTATTGTCCTAGTATAAAAAGGCAGATTAAAAATTTTATTAGTCATTCATCCACCTGTCAATAGGAGAAGGCAAAACACTAGTGAAAAGTTGGACTTTTATAGCTTTTGTACATACATTAGTGTAATTGGATCAATGGAAAAATATATTTCATGATTTTATTTTTGATACTACCTTAGTGAAATTCTGTATTATGGGTGATCTTCTATAAGCTCTCCAAGGTCAAACATTTACAACCTATTCAGGAGACCCACTCAGTTGATGAGATTAGATTGCTTTATATTTAGGATATTATGAACCTTTATTATTTTCCATATTCTATCATATTAGATCAAGAAACCTATATTAGATAATGGATTTGGACAAGTCTACAGAAGGAACTGGGTCCCCAGGTTCTTTAGTACATGTTGTCACCCCTAGAGAGATGCGTAATCTGAGCAGACAATATAGATGTTGGGGGATATTCCTTGTGAATGTGTATTTGATTTTTTATGTTCATGGGAGAAAAATATACATCTCCTATTGTTTTCATACAAAAAAAACAATAAGTAAATGATTTATATGGATCCATATGAGTCCCTTTATAGAAGGTCATGTTGTTAAACATTGTACTAGCTAGAGGTAGGTAAGGAAGTGATACTAGGTCATCTTCCTTTTTATGTGACTTCATGGGAAGAAATGATGATTCAAAAGTGTTCATATATATCTCACTCTATAACGAAGTATTACATCATTTATGGACACCAACCACTAGATTTTGAGGTGGGACATCAGGTGTTTTTTTGTATCACCTTGATTTGGTCATAGAAAAATTAATAAATAAGGAAAGTTATCACCTTATTAAATTAGAACATATGAGATAGTGGAGAGTGCCAAGTTGGTATCCTATCAGTTACATCTACCTCAAAGTTACCATTCTATGAGTGACGTCTTACACATATCACAGATTCTTAAAAATCATGTTGATATATATCATTCATTTGACCCTAAGGATATAGATAAGGAAATGGATGCATACTTTGAGGATCATCCAATACATATTGTTTAATGGAGAATAATGGTTGTCTACGAAAGGTTAGTTATGATGATCTGAGATGATATGGTATCGCGATAATGTATAGGATGAGACCAAAGAGTGGGAGATCGATGACTATGTGCAGTGGCTGGAACATTCATCTAATGTTGTTTTACCACCCTCATAAGGGGAAATTAGGGATGAGTTTCTTTAAAGTGGGATGTTGTAACATCCCGGATTTTCTCAAAGGTATGAACCTTTGTTCTCATTTTTAGTTCCTTGTTTATTCATTCTAACGTTTTATAATGAAGAGATGGAGGTTGTGGGGGTTTCTGGGGATTTTTCAGAGCCCATATAACCAAATATTTGAGAAGTGGAGTAGGATCCATGTATCAGAAAAATCATGTATCCCAAGTCATATGGTTTACCATACCTTGAATAGGTGTTTTAGAAGGGGGTTGGGGGCCATGTGATTGACCAAAACCATGCAAGAAGAGGCACACACCAATATAGGTGGTTCTTATAGTTTTTACAGTTTCCTCTCCCTGACATGAAAAATATTAACCAAATTATGCACATAGCATGTGAATGTACCCATGTTAGTAGAACTGGGCACATGGTTGGTGCACAGTTTGATGAACTATGCATCCAATCCATGAAACCAATTTCTAGCTGGTGTTTTTATTGTTTTCCCCTCAAATGTTTTAATCACTCATTATTCTTCATTATTTGTTTTTCTCCTCAAGTAGCCTCCTAGTATCTCTCCTCCTCCTATCATAAATAATATTATTCCCTCCTTCATAAGGTATCTGAATCTTCTTCCATCAGATGCATGGGAATGCTCGAGGTATGCTTCATAATCCTCTTTTTTTTCATGTTTATCTTCTCCTCTATTGTGGTTTTGTGGTCAGATCTATTTTCTCCATTTTAAAAAAAATTATGGGTTTTATAGTATCTTATATTATACCACAATTATAGGTATTAAAATAGAATATTGATCCTCTACTATCCTAAGGGAGGTAGTCCTTTTCTTTCCTACAAGTTTTATATATTTTATATCATGCACCATTGTGCCACACACCGAACCCTTACGGACATGCCTCACATTTTTTAAATAAATTAAATTGAATTAGTTTCCATGTCTGGTGTGAACATAGTGAGAAGGAAATCATCCTTTTGGTGGATTTCCTTAAGTTTAGCCACCCCAATGGGTGATTTTTCCCTTTTATTTCTAATTTCATATTACACTTATTGTTTGAACACTATTTTAGGTGTGCTTCACATGTAATACATTCCTTAAGTTAGTGACTTGGTTTAAGATGAATTTTTGGCCATGAATCAAGACCTTATTCTTGATGTATTACATTTAATGATGCATTATATATTCATTGTGATTATTCTACATACAATGTCAATAGTGATTTATAATTTTTTCTTATGACTTGTTCTTATACCTTTTTCATCATTCTTATTTCCTTATTCCCTTTTATATATTTGTTTGGATTGAACAAAGAAATTTGGATAGCTTTATTTTCATGATATAGTTCTAATTATTTGATAATGACACATGATACCATAGTTTATAAGCCATACCTGATTACAAGATAGGAGTGAACATGAGTCTTGACATAATTACACAATGGAAAAACATACCATTCTTCATTTTATCCTCTACGTGATTCAATAAAATATATTCTTGGATTTCATTGAATAGGCTCTCTAGGAGGTTTATTATACCCATTAGTGTCATTGGTTACCTAGGGGAGGCACAATGTATGGGCTTGTTAGTAATATGTGTATAGAATACCTTGAGTGATACCCGATACCCAATGTGAGATACCTGATATGAGCTCAAAGGTTATGTTATCTCCATGACAAGAGTGATATGAGGGATACCATTTATTGTTTTCCTTAGATAGGCTATATAGTATTGGATATTTTGGAGGCTCATATAGTGACCCTTGTGATTCATTTAAGGATTTAATAGGATGATCTCATGACACCACATAGGATTTGTTGGATACTTTTATTGGAATAGTTGAGATACATTATTACTATTAATGTAAGAATATATAATTAATGATCTATAGACACCTCTTATAATCCAAATTAGAAGATTGGGATCTATCCAAACATGATGTTTTATTTGTGATGACTTTTTATACAACAAACCATATTTGTATAAGTTCCTTAGTTTAGAGACATCCATATTAGAAAAAAGTAGGTAGAGATGGTCGGTTATCCAGGTGGCACCAAGTCCAATAAGATTATTTATTTATTTACCTGAATTTATCAGCACATAATCTTTTTTCATTTTATGTTTCATGAAATCTATTGATCTAGACAATATTGTTGGTGGCATTCTGAGTATATCTCACACCATATTTGAGTCAACTTTGGAACCCAAGAAGACTTCATGATTGCAAGTATAGGTAAAAGAAACAAGAATACATCCAATACATGATTTATAATTCTATGATGGGGTATGATGGAAGAGCGTAGACCCCATGTCTGTCAACCCAATAATAGATTATTTTTTGAATATTTTATTTTTTAATAGAATTTGGTATATGCTGGTATCAACTATTTATGTGTACTAATTTTTTATAGTTACCTAAAATCATTATCATCATATTTTTTATCTATTTATTATTCTGATTCACCATATTGATTATTTATCAAAGATGAATTGTTAATATTATTCCACTCTTGTATGTTACAAATTTATTCATCCACCATGGAGGTTTACTGGTCCAATTAATATTTTTTTTATATTTATATATATTTTTTACCGATGTTATCCACTATTATCTATGAGGGAAAAGGCTCCCCACAGACACACTCTTGGTCGTTGCTTCTAGTTAGTATCCTCTGCATATAGGGATGCGTGAGTGGGGTCATTTGGACCCCATGTCTGGGAACCACTAAGTGGCATCCTAGGCATGATGCTATATAATATTAACTACATCACTAGGCTTTACATGAACCTATTACACTATCTAAACACTTCTATATCATACATGAAACATTGAAATTATTTATATACTACAATGGTTTCTCCCTGCACTATGACCACTCACTTATGATTCTTTCCACTTTGTAGCTCTACCCATTTCCAATATAAATCCCATATTAGCCGTTTCCTCTTCCCCTACATGAATCTATGGATAAAATCACTATCTATCTCATCCACTACACCATGGTTGGTGAATGATCAGTGTTGATGACTACATGATAAACTATTTTCTAACTCTAAAATTTTCTTTTTATTCCTTTTTGGAAATTATTCCTGTTACCATTTTAATAGAAAATCATCAAACCCCATTTAAAAACAAATATCATCCATTTAAACATTAAAATAAATAAAAAGTTGGAATGAATAAATATTTAAATAAAATAAAATTACTTTAATAATAGAAATTAATGTATGATATTAATTTGTAAATATGTATCTTCCATGTGTTTATGTTATTAATAACTAGGGTGAGATGTATCATCCTATGCAATGATGTCTTGAAAACATTTTCATGTATGGGATGTGACAAATCAGGTAGATGATATATGATGGTTTTGAGTAAGGAATGTGACCCATAATTTGGATGACATTAGATGAATCTGGGTTGGGGATGTTACCCCCCATGGATGGAAAATCTATAAAAGTTATAGATAAGGGATTTATCCTCTAGGTGGATAATATTGGATGGATTTATATAGGATATATTTCCCCTATATAGATGATATATGATAGTTTTGGGTAGGGGATCCCACCGAGTTGATGACTAGTGATGGTTTCAGGAAGGAAATGGTTCCCCCGAGTGTATGATATTTTATTATAAGTTTTGTGGTAGGAAATAATCTCCCAAGGTGATATTATAAACTTGTTCTGAGGTATGATATGGTTCCATCTTAGGGGTGATGTGAATGGCTAAGTGAAATCCAACACCGGTTAAAGTAGGGATGATCATTCTCTGGTGTAATCTTAAAAACCTTGGATTGGTGACGATTATAATATTATCCTTACAATTTTTTTTATTATTTTTAGTATATCAAATTTGGAATGAACTATATATATATGTTATTTTGGAGGCTATATTTTTTCTTTCATACTATGTTTTAATCACATTATATTAGTGTTTTCCTGAGACTTTGGCACTAAAGAATACCCCATTATAATTGGTACAAGATGTATAATATTATAGTATTTCATGATTGTGCTTGAGCATCCTGATGGGGACTAATAGATAAGTATGTGATGAGGATTGATGACCGTATAATGTCTTCTTTTTCATATATTATATATATATATATATAATAATAATAATAATATTAGTCTCTGATTAGATGGTTTGTATGCCTGTATTCCAAAAGCATGGATATTTATAAATCATATGTATACCAATGTTTCTTTTTATGGATTTCATTTGGTTATTTAATTTCTTTTCATGTATATGATGGTTTAGGCTCCAAATGATATTTCATAGACTATAACTTCTAATAAATAGTCTCAGTCATATTTGGAGGCATTATTAATGTTATTTGACACTGAAAATGAGAAAATAATTGATGTCCTTAGAAAATGGGTGTCATAAATTGTTACAATGGTGTATTTTATTGTATTACTATTAGGGGTATGGTATAATGGGTATAGAGAACTTTTAGAACTTTTGTTGGAAGTTTCACTTTTGAGTCATGAATACAATTCCAGTGTAGAGATCAAGTTAATAAGATTATGGGATTTATGTTTTTATTATTTTCTTTCCCAATTGAGATATATATTTAAATACTATTTATGTATTTAATATTGTTTTTGGGTCATTAGTTCTAGGACCATAGTGGAAAGATACATGGGTACATGAATAATATTTTTTACATGTGATTCTCATGACATACGAGTGATTTTGTCTGATTGATACACTGATAATAGGGGTTTAGTTGTTTAAAGTGTCAAAACATATTATGTTATTTTTATTATATAAATATTTGGTGGAATTCCACTCATTAGAAAAACAAAATTTTATCTAATGATTGCTTATGTGTATATAATGATGATATGTTGTCTATTTATAGATACACAATCCCTCTAGGCAATGTATGTATAATAACCCATAGTAGATCGACACAATAATTATATTACATAGATATAAATGAATTTTGGGTAAATGTGATAGGGAAATATTACTAAGTGTCGATGAGAAACTATATAGTGTTTTCCCATTTATCTTCTTTGGAAAATTAAATTGAAACCAACCATGTGAATATGGATTTAAATTATAAAAATATTAATATTTAAATTTCATTATATTCACAAGGATGTGACATTATCCTCAAGGGTGTAGTCTAGTATGTAGATGACCGACAAGGATGACTTCCATAGAGTTGAATGTTGACTTGACATATGATGACCTACATATATATATATATATATGAGATTTCTAATGTGGGTGTTTTATTACATGAGTATCCCTAAGGATGTGAATATACATTTCCTGATATAGTAATTTGAGATATATTGGTCCTTTTGGAATAAATAACATTGAGTGATTTTGGTATCGAGGTTCGGTTTTGGGGGGAAGGAACAACCAGATTCCTAAATGAATTGATTTTTTATGTGGATCCTGACGGGGTAGTGGACCATGATCTATGATGTTTGAATTAATTATGTATAGATAATGGTTAAATTCTTCTTGTTTTTATATGATTCCTTGGTTTTAGGTGATCATGTAGTTATCCTTTGTATGAGTGAGATTCCATGGGATTGTTTGAAAAAATGTAGTGAGGTTATTTTGGATATATAATACATATATTCAGTGGGGTATTATTTTTTTGTATAGGTGAGTGAGTATATGTTCGATTATATGTGACTCAAGGTAGAATCTATTGATTTCATGTATTGGGTGATACAGGATCACTTACCCATTGGGTTTGGATGCGATTGAGTTGGATTATTGGCAGAAGCCTTTGTGGGTGATCATAGAGGTTCACTCCACCCAATAATAAGAGAGTGAGGTATATTCATGGATATTATTTTAATGTTCATGATGTTTGAGGGAAATTTTTATATTGTTTATGTGTAGCTCCAATTGTGTCATAAATCATTGAGAGGGAAGTGTATGGGTCTATCGATAATTGTTTCGTTTCCATGGGAACCCTAGTAGTGTAATAATTTTTTTGTATTCACAATGTTCCCAACTAATGTATGTAGATTCTCATAATTTATTTGTGTTATATTAGATAATCACCCTCAGTTTGTGACTAAAAATGTGTTTAAAAATTTTCTTCATTTAGTACTTGAGGATAGAAGTGATCAGTGAGATATTTATGAGTGAGTAAGAATGAGGTTTTATTAATAATAAGGATTGTACCAAAATGATGATAGATAATATCAATATTGTATTGGATTGGATAGTGGTAGAATAGGAGATTCATGAGTTTTCCTTGACATGGGTTCTTTGGATGGGTGAGAAAGGCTTGGAAGGAGAGACATGTATGTGACATTTGAATCTAGAAGGAATTACTCTAGAAGAGTATAGTATGAAAAGGCATATAGTGGGGACTAATCTATTTGAAATTGGTGGGATTGACCCTTATCATAGATGTAATTTAAATATACATTGTGGATTTAATTCCTTTGGTTATTGAGATAGGTAGTTGTATGTGTTTCTCATTAGAAATTAGTTATGAGTTATAAAAAAATTCTGGTTATTACATTTTATAAAGGATTAAGTGTGGTCTATGGTGATTCGGTGATTTTATTGAGAAGGGTGATGGTAAGTATACTCTAATGGTGGGGTGTATCAAAACAATAATGGATGTTTGGACCTCATATTTATGGGGTCATTAATGTAGTGGGATGGGTCTGGGGATGGTTGAGATGATTTTTGGATGATAGTGAGAAGGTATATATGATTTTTTTCCTAGTTCCTTAGTAAATACCAAATTTGGGATTTGAATGTTAAATCAGATAGATCCTATGTAATTTTATTAAGATAATAATGAAGTTTGACTTGATCTGAGGTTGTGTCAGATTAGAGGTTCACAGATTCTCAAAGAGAGTGTATGATAGTAATTGTGGGTGGATCGGTATCAAATCATTAAATTACATAGAGTTTTGAATATGGACATTAGATTTGGTGTTTGGATGATATTATGATCCCATCAGTAATTAAATTATCATGATTGAGATACTTTATAGCACATCAGAAGATACAACAAAAAATATGTGTAGTCATATATGTGAGGATAAATCAATGTTTTTCATAGAAATATGGTTCTCTAAGGAGAAATCCATAATGGGAACATTCATGAAAAACTTGTAATTAATTTTATTAGGTAGTGTTTTTGGTGGTGAGAACAATGATTTGGAATCCATCTTGATGATAAAATTATTATCACTAGGAGGACCATGATGTAAGGTACAAATCAATTTATGAAACATTAATTTGTTATGATAGATGGGGATGGTTGAGATCAATTTTTTTGGAAATTGTGATGATTTGGTACGTTGACTATTTTTATATAGGGAACTATAATTCTTTTTGTTCTAGAATGGGTACTTGTTCTACACATAGGGATATAATGAAAAAATTTGATCATGATGTTATAATTGAGGCAGGTTGTGACTGAATGACAATGACCAATACAGATTCTAGGGGATTAGTTTTGTTATGGTAGAGAGTATATAACATTCCACACTGTTAAGGGTCAATAAATTAAAAGAAAATTTTAATTTGTAGTTTTATAGATGGATGCATTTTGAGAATTGGGCCTCAGATAAGAATTTTAATAGTGGGAACATCTCTGTGAGGTGTTTTTGTGTGTGTTGGGAGTGATATTGTTTAATTATGAGATATTTTAAAAGTTTTGGAGTTTGCATAATTTTTTATGATTTTTTATTATTTTCTGTATTATATGGTTACCACAAAATAAGGAAAAACAATGCAGGTTTCTTGATCAAATCATGAAAATGGAAATTTTCTTGGGAGTTCCCTATGATTATAATCCTCTTGGTTTGTTGGACAATTTGAGGCAGACATGTACATTATTCTATATATATATAGTTTTAGATACACATTTGTCTTATGGTTCTATAATCCATGCGACTATACCATATAAGATAAATCATGGAGATAGTGTTGGTTTCATGGTTCGAGCACAATTTGGGAAACTATACCACAAAAGGTGAGGCCACTAAAATATCTTGAAATTATTGAAATGATAATTTGTACCATGATCAATTTTATTAGGGGTTTGTCCCCTTTTTCCCTCATATCATACATAGATGAACAAGGGTGGGAATAGAGAGCTCTACTTCTCCTTCCTCCAATTATTTTTGGCTTCTAATTGGATTTTAATTACATTTCATTGAGGTCATATCAACCTTTTCACTTGTATTATTTTTTTCTTGTTTATTTCTAAAGACCAATTATTTGGAAGATTTTTGTATAGGGTTATGCATCGATTTCGACAATTCAGGGTAGAATCAGGAATAGAGGATGGGTATTTTCTATGGATTGTCTAGAGTAAGTATCAAGAGGATATATGGTTGTTATTTCTCACAATTGGTTAGAGGTATGACACTATATCAATTTTCATAGGGGTTTATATTAAATTTGAATCAATTTTTGAAGGATTGGGTGCCTTGTGATATAGATTTTTTGTGAGGGTATATCAGGATTTCCCCATGGGATGTTATCATGGAACTACCATTGGTTTTGATGAATTGAAGCTACATGGTGAGTTTTTCAGTGAGTATTAATATTTAAATTAAATTGAATAAATAATTATATATGGTAAAAATTAAATATCTTTTAGGTAATATCTTATGATATGATCTTAGAAGATGTTATGATCTTTGATTTGTCTTAGAAATTATTAATCAATGTTGGATATGATTTAACTAAAGGGAATGAATATAAAAGATATATGTTTCCCTAGACATGGACCTATGTTTTATGTATCATATTTTATAGAATATGGTATACGGTGTTTCCACTAATGGTCGACTAATATTAAATATAAAATTATTTTTTCATTAATCATTTTTGAAATGAAAAAAATATCAAGGAAAAATATTGACCCTTGAACTTTAGTTTTATTCCATAGAAGATGATAATATAATAATCGAATATAAAAATGTGGTTTCTGACACATGGACCAAAAGTTGTATAATTAAAAAAATTAAGAAACATCAAAAACCAAGGGATAAGGCATCTTTGATCCTCCAAGGTTAGGTTTAGGTTCTCCGATGATAATTGCGGAATAGATATACCTATAGAATATGTATTTATGGGGTTTAAGGTTATTTTTATGGTCATGTGATACCCAATTTATGTCACTGTTCTTTGGATGAGATGCACATTTCCAATAAAAGTTTCATAATTCTAGTTGGGGAGGAATGCGATGATTTGGAATAGTGTTGATGGTGCTACAAATATATATCTTATGTACAATGGGGAATACCCTCATGAGTTTGGTTTTGAGCCTTGATGAGTTCCATTATTGGGATTAATCCTCAGATAATATATGCATTGTCATTTGAAATTTTCTCCATGATGATTCCTCGAGGTATCTCCAAATGGAGCTATGATATTTACCTAGCATGGGTTGAGCGTATTGTTAATGTACTTAGTATATAGATTCCAATGATCTTGGGGTGATTTTTGTCATAATGTTCATGAGTTAGATATAATGAGTTTGTATATGATTATTAGATGAGTATTTGGACCAAACTCTTGAGGATTTTTTCAATAAAAGAGCATATTAGTATTTCGTAGAGCATCGATTGTAGAATATGTTGTGGTATCAATGTTCATATACAAGTATGGGACTAAAAAACCGAAGGTGAATCCCATGAAAGAGTGTTGGTAATGTTAATGGGTTCCATGTAATATTATTATTGTAGTATGACAGTCTTGAGGGAATCATCGTATGAGGTTAGAGAAACATGGAGAAACGATTCAAGGAATGGGTTAGGCTGGAAGTGATGAGCTTTGGATATGTTCTTGAGAAACTATCCTAAGTAATGTATAATAGTTTTGGGTGAGTAGAAAACCCATATGGTATGTGATTTTAGGTTTTAAGGAGAGTGATTAAACCTAGTATATATGATATATGAAGTTCAAGGTTGGGATGTTTCCCCTGGGTGTATGTGATATATTTTTTATATGTCATGGAGTTGTGATGCAGACCCATGTGTAGTGATATCTTAGTTACTATTCCTAGGAGGGATGCATCCCCCATAGTGTATTCTATAGGATATTTCAAGCTTATCCACATCCCATAAGAGTAAAGGACTTGTTAATATAATTTATATAATAATATATATCCTTTAAATATATTATAAATTATTTATGTTTTCAAAATATATTTATTTTTAGGATATATTGAATTCAACCACAAAATAATAATATTGTTAATAAAATTGTTATGGGGAATATATAGGGTTCATTATTTGTTTAAGGATCATTTTTTAATTATAAATATCAAACCCTATCTATATATATACTCACATATGTTAGTTTAGAGAATGCGGGAAATCATTTTTTAATGAACAATCCATCCACTCTCTTAATATTATCCCAATAATATCACTGGATGCTCTCACAAGACTGAGAGAAATACTTATCCTCCTTCCACCCTCTAAAAAATTATAGAATAATATATGTGATCTTCAGGACTAGATTTTCAATTTCTGTGATCCATACGAATGATATAAGAAAATCCATACCTCTATGCTAGTACCCAAAGATCTATTAGATACATTACAAGATAAATGATTATGTGTGGATCCTTGCTAGAAGGATTTTATTTTGGATCTTCTTATTATAATGATGAAACAAATTGAAATATGTTCGAACGATCAACATTAAATCAATGAAAGTTTTTAGAAATGAGGTATATTTATTTTTACTATATTAATTATAAATTTAATATGAAATATTATATATCATGTTCAAGGATTATTTCATCATGTTTCTCTGTATATAATCACAAGATATTCGATAGTTCATTATTCTCATTGAGTTTATTTGTATGAAATAATGAAAATCGTAATTGGGAATAGACATGATCAACATTTGTTGATCCCAAAAAATTTGAGTGGAATAATAATAGTCATGTTTAAAATTTTAATTTTATAATTTATTTAATCAATATCACAATTAATTTTGTAGCTTTTATTTTAATTATTAATCAATTATGATTAGATAATTGGTTCATTCATATCATTATGACCAAGAAAATGTGATGAACTGAAGGACATATCACCTAAAGGTACTATAAATTTTGTATTCATGCTAATATTAATTTCTATGTAACCTAATTACACACCATTCCATTTGTATAAACTAAAAAACCCCTCCATTTCACGAACAATGTATAGTAATTTGGATGATTTTTTTAGTATGTAATTCCATATTAATTTCAATATGAATTGACATTTAGGATGGTTTATAGTTTAAAGGTTACCTTAAAAATAACTTCCACACATTACCTATAACAACACATTTAACATTGTTATTATTTTAAAAAGTAATATACGAAATTAATATAAACTTCACATACAGACTAACGAACGAGAGGCAATAAAAAACTATGATTATATATTATATAGATAACATAAATATCTTATAAATTCCAAATGGATTACATGTTGAGTTAGTATATGTGTATCACATATTGAAATTATATATTGTACACAACATGTTTTTAGTTGTACACACTATGTAATGTGTAACCATTTACATGATGTACAAGGACTGCCTGGATTTACACAAAAACATTAATTGGGTAAAATAATATTTATTGAATTAAAACTAAACAATAAAACATGTTAATGGTGTACAATTAGCATGAAGGGTTTTAATAGGAATAATAAATGCCGAATTAATTTTCATGTTATGTCAGAAATAAAAGCTGTATATATCATATAAATTAAAATCCATACTTTTTGTACACATTATAGTGTGTCACCTTTCATAAAATCTAAGATGAATACTTTTATTGAATGAAAGAACTATATTTTGTATGATAACAGGACGAAACATGTATGATATATGTTGTGTATCTATATAGTACATTTTCAAATGAGACACTGTTATTTAGACTGGTGCAATTTTTATTTATTCCAAGTACACATCGTTTACTTATGTAAATTAAAAAAATTATTTAAATTATTTTATTTAAAAATTATATTCAATGGGAATTGTAACACCCCTAGTTTGAGGTAATTTTCATGTCCTCTTATGTTATTTTAATCATTTTTATGGGATCATTTGTTTTTCGGACATGTTAGTGGATTTCTTAGTGATTTAGGTGGTGTTTGGGTGTATTGAGGTACACCATGAATATTAACACAACATGATGGATGGAACTGTATAGTGGGAGTTCACGTGTGTCACTTGGGAAACTAAAATATCCAAAAGAGATTGTGCAAACATGATGTATTTATGTTTGGTTCATTGGGGAATGGATATGGTCAAAGGGGAGAGATAACTAAAGATATGATGGTGTATGGAATGGTGTGTCAAAAAAGAATAATTGTTTTCCTACACGCCATAACAGATCACTATACTATGAATTATGGTCCTTGGTATAGCTGAATATAACATGAGTGTGGTGGGTGAAATGAGCTATGATGTCAGTTATTAGAGAATTTTAAACACATGTTTCATGAACCATGTATTGGGTAGGAGTTATAGATATGATTTAGGTAGTGTGTGATCTACTTTGGAGGGATTTTAACCCATTTTCTCTCTATTATCCTCTTACATCCATTTTTCATCCCCTCCCCATTAGGTGTTGAAATCCAAAAAATCTCGACATGATTTCCTCAAGATTCTAGAGGCCATGAAGAATGATTCTTTTAATTTGTTGTACCATGATGAATGTAAAAGGTTGGTGCTTTTCCCTATTTTATATTTCTCTAGTATGTGAATGATCATGGATCTCTTAGAGAAATCCTTCCTACCTTATAATGGAATTATCGTTTTAAAACATTTCTAGATTGTGCACACTATTATTAGTTCCTGAAACATTGGCTGTGGGTTATGACCAGAAGCTGGTTTAGGTATTTATTATCTGATTTTCCTAAATTTATGAAATGTTTTAATGTGTGATCTTAGAATAATTTAGTTGACATGTGTTCTTGTGTGTTAGACCTTTTTTGGAGGGACTTGGTCACATGGCTAATTTGGGACAAAGATAATTGTAATGTAAAAACTTCATAGAGGATAGTTATCTACTCATTCACAATGGATATGTCATTCAACATGAAATCGTGTTGGTGTAAAAAATGAAATGATTTAAATGAGTGATTTATAAAGCACTATTTTTTATTCTGATTCTGATTTTTTATGTGCTTCTCATGTATGCATTCATTTCAATTATATATATGTACTTTGAGGCTGATTTATCTTGTTTCAAATTTTGTGCAGTTGTTTTATAAAAACACTGAGATAACCTCTTTCTTAATGATATATTGGAAAAGTGTCTTAGAGTTTACCTATTTCACCATTATAGACACCCCCTATATATTCAATTTTGTTCATATGATGACGTTTTCCATGATATAGGAAAAGGAAAGGCTAATACTTCCCTGAGGGTTCTTCTTGATGTAGGTGTCATAGATGTTGTAGATTAATCTTGATAGTTGGTCATGTTATGGTTCTTATAAGTATTTTCACATTTGTTCAAGATTATATTTTATATTTAAGTCTTAGTTTTATTGGTTTATTGTTTTGCACTATTACTATGAATATCCATCTTGTTATACCTTCAATTTTTTGATTTACTAATTAATTATTTATATAGTTATCTTTGGTCTGTTCTATTCTTTCATTGTACGTGTGTATTTTCACATGTGCCTATAAATGATAAACCATTCCCCCTATATATTATTAAACCCATGAAATTTCTGATAAACCTATATTATCCAGAAAATGACACCTAGTTTCAGTGGATCATATACTCATTCAATGCTAATAGTAATTGTTGGGTTGTTAAAAATGGTATTAGTATGGTCATACCATTAGTTGGGAAGGTAGTATGGTGGAATAAAATGTCAGGGCATGAAATGAAAAGCATAAAAAGACACAGATAACCTCTTTATGTTGAAATTCATTTTTCCAGGATGGTTGAGGCTTAATCTATGATATAAAAAACCTCTAGAAATGTCATCATATCATCATCATGGGATTAGATGATGAATAGTTGTTATCGTGGATTATTAAAGGTATTTACTAATGTGGATACATTATTACATGTTTTTATTATTTTATAATTTTGATCATATGATTTTTATTATTATCATATGATATATGACATAAAATTGAATAAGTAATCAGTAAAATAATTAATTGGAAACTGATGCTATTGTTATAAAATAAAAATTCACCAGTGAGTGGAATGGGAAACTAGTAGGAGGGTGAAATAGATAATGTGGTTCCACACAAAATATATGTGAACTAGTTTCTTGTCTATGGAATTTTGAATTAATTTCAGGCTATGGACAAGGGACCTCAGGTTGGGGAACCATATTGTATGAATCACTCAATGAAATTCTATAAATAGAATGCAATGAAATTTCTGGGCAATTCATCACATGATCATGTAGAACTACAGATACTTATGATAAATAAAATATATAACATCCCTCAAACTCTAGCTGATATTAAGTTCAAGCCAGCAATGTGAGTTCAAGAACACTTGATGCAAAAATGGTGGAGCATAACAGTTAATGTAATTATGGGATAAAGTCTTTATTTGGAAGATGTTTGTAATTTTTTTTTAAATTTCATATCCTCACACCTTACAATAAGAGAATATCGTGTAATTATTCCATATATAACAAGGAAGTATGTTAGGGAATAAATATCCTACGTAATTCACACAACTTGTTCTCTCCATTTAAGATATATATTATTAAATATTGATAAATTTGTGAGTATTAATGGAATATTTATGCCCTAATATTTCCTATAAAGTAGTAATGTCCTATATTGATGAATATATAAAAATATTGAACAAGGAGATGAGGGAGAGTGAGATCATACATTGAATCATAATAGAGGAGACACATTCTTCTATCCACATGTAGGTAAAAGAACATGTACATGGAATAAGATAAAAATATAGATCTATTTATAGGATAGTAGGGAACTAGAGAATAAGTATTCCAAAGATAATTATTATCATCTACGTCATAGTAATCATCCATGTTTCATCCAGTATGTCTATCTTTAGAACAAGAAGGATTGTACTTCACCACATCCAAAACTATGGGAAAAGAGGAAATAAATATAAATATTTATTTATACATCCACTATCAATTGGAAGAGATGGATTGAACTAGTATGACAACTGAAATTCAAAATCATGACAATCTCATTATAATGGTTCTTTCCCTCATAATCATATTAACTTAGATTACATAATAAAAACAAAAAATTTCTTTCCGACACCACAATAAAGTGAGGAAAAGTTGTTGTATAGAAACTAGTAGAAACTTATATGGATATGAGCATGATATTTTGATTAAATAACCATGTACCTTAATGGTGCGAGGTATTGGTTTTTAAATTTTTAACCCCTTATGATCTTATTCAATACTATTTCATCAAAATCTTTTTTTACTTATTATATTATGAAACAATTGGGATTTCATGTAGAGAAAATTACTTACATAAAAAACATTACAAAATCTTTCAATCAATGGGAATACATAAGATTCATGAGTACAAATTCTACTATTACCATTGTGGATGTATTATTCAAATGGATATTTTCTATCGTTGAGATAGTAATTTCCAATTTATGTTTTTTAATGGAATAGATGGTGGAATATAAATATTATATTTATTTCTATACATGGAAAGTAAATTTACCATCCCTGTATAAATTTTTTCATTTATTTAATGAGGATTGGGATATAGATGATGGAAATGTAAGACCATAAAGGACAATTCATGGAACCATTTATAGTTCTCTGATAACTAATACTTTGGGAATTATAGGTGAAACTGGAAATATGAATATACCAAAAATATCGGACCAATACACATATGTGTTTCAGAATGATTTCTATGGGATACCCCCTGAATGTGAAATTGAATTTTCTATTAATCAACATCTTGGAATAAGTCCTATTTCACTTATATCTATTGAAATTCATCCAATTGATTTATATTATATAAATTTCCATCAAGATGAATTGGATATCAAGCCATTAATTTAACCCAATACATATCCTTAGGCTTCTCCATTTCTATTTTTAATGAAAGTATATGGTTCCCTTTGATTGTTTATTGATTATTGTAAAATTAATCAAGTAAGAATAAATAATTGGTATCATATTACTTGAATTAATGATCAATTTTATAGATTTAAGGGATCCATTTTGTTCTATAATATTTATCTATAATTCAGATATCAGTAAATTAGAGTTAAGAAATTGGATATTCTAAAAAAAATTTAGAGTCCATACAACCATTAAAAATGTGATTCAATACCCTTTAGTTTGAAGAATTCACCTCCAGTTTTTATGGACTTGATAAACCATGTCTTCTATATGTACCATGATTTCTTTATCTTGGGTTTTTATGATATATTGGTTTACTCTCAAAGTAACATTTAAGAAATGGTTCACATGGATATTGTTTTACGACAACCAACAAATAAATGACTTTATTAAAAAATTTCTTGGTGTTATATCTCGATATAATATTTTTTCCAAAGGGGTGTCATTTATGAATAAGGAATATAAATTAACCATATGAAAAACAAACTCCATCTTTTTAGCATCCAACAAAGAATATATTCATGAATTTATGTTTTTTATATGAATTTTCTATTATCATTCTATCATGTTATATTTCTAGATGATTGATTCTCCTATGATTGAATTTATTATAGAGGGAATTTCATTCCATCAGACTGAATATCTTTAGAAATATATTTAGGATCATCAACCATGGATCACTTAGGAACCTATCCTTATCTTACCTGAACTATTTTAGAGCTATTTGGTATATTATTATGTGTTCAGATTAGTATTGGGTTTTGTAATTATACAGGGAAAACATGTTGTGACATATGGTTTGAGAAAATGAAAAAAACATGAAAATAATTATTCAACACATGACTTGTAATTAGCATCAGTTGAAATTTCCATAGAATAAATGGAACCACAATCTCATTGGAAAAATATCAGTATATTTGATGATGAAAAAATCTGGAATTAAATCTTATAGTAGAGATACTTGCTATTGGGGTAATGAAATTTGATATGGTATCTCCATATATTTGAATTCAAATTTGTTAAACATAAAATATATATTTTATTAAAGACACATGATATTTGTGAAATGACAATGGATATAGTATCTCTATATATTTTAATTCCACTTACTGTATACACTTGGGAAATATAATTTAGTGGTTGATTCTTTGAGTTATATGTATTATAATGTGAAGATTATAGAATCTCATTACTAATGGATGTTTATGAAAATTATTTCAAACATACATCCAAAGTGAATAAGATAGAATGAAAATGTTGTTTTCTTACTGATAAATCATGTTCATGATTTGACGAATTTATTGAAAGAGGCTCAATGATAAGACCTAGATTACATTACTATTTTTTCAAACATAAATGGTCAAGATACCATGTATTGTTGTAAATAGGATACAAACTCTACATTGTGTTTTCAAAAATCAATTTCCCCCATTTTTTCCATAAATAAAATTTTCTAGCGTACCGCCATTTGAAATTGGATATTACCCAAGGTATATAAAAAACATAGAAGTAAATGAATGATAATTTCTAATTGTAACATATTAAATGAAGGATTTTAGTTTATGTTATGAAATATGTCACTTGTATATAATTAATGAATGAGAATCAATGATAGGTTGACACACTATAATCTATAACAATACATATTTGGAAATTTTAGAAAATTACCATGTAATATATCATGGGGATAACACAAATGATTCATAAGCATGATTCCAATTGGGTGATTTTGGATCAACTCACAAATATTGAACACTTTCTCTCAATTCATGTTTCTAACATAGTATAGGATCTTGAAAACATATATATAAAGGAATTGGTTATGTTTCATGAATTATAAGAATTTATTACCTCTAATAGTATTTCAAGATTGTCTTATTGAATTTAGAACTCCTTGAAACAAGATCATAAAACCATATTGGCATTGATCATGAAATATCATCCTTAGATTTATGAGAATTTATAAAAATTTATTAATAAATTATAAGACATACTTAATGTTTGTGTTATACATTTTTTGGATATAGAAGATTATATTATTTTATTGGTGTTCTCAAATAATAACATTTATCAGGTGATGATATATATGGATCATTTTGATGCATTATCTAACCGTCCTTATTTCTCTCTACTTTTTTTGGTGGAATTGGGAGAAACATCACCAACTAAACCTAGTATTTTTTATGAGACTACATAGGAGATTCATATTATCATGAAGAATGTGGTTATAACCCCTATGAAAAAAATAATACATAGATCACTATCAATATATATTATATTTAGATTTAGTATACTATGTTTTTATGAAGGTTTCAACATTATTGTTTTATAATAAATTTGGAAAGAACAAAAAATAGCCAATTAAAATATGGGATTTTTTGAAATTAAATAGTATACTAGAAAATATTCATGTCTATTATCTTTATTACTTAGATTTAGTTCTATTCATAATGTTTTCATGCATCTAAAATAAAGAAGTACCTTCTAAATTGTAGTCATGTGATTATATGTAGTCATGTTACTCTTTTTTCACATGTTATATTTATCCATGATCAAATTTATATTTTGGATAAAAAATATAATTTAATGTATAGAAATTGTATTAATCAAGTCTAGGTATTATGGAAACACAATTAGATTTTGTATGAGTCTTGGTAGTGAAGTATTTCGATGCTCAATTGATTGAAAAATATTTTCTATAACACCGGAAACCTCATATTTTTTGGGATAGAATCCCAGATTGTATGTAGAGTGAAACACCCCTGGGCTGAGGTACCTTCTATGTTCTATTATGTATTTGTAATCTTATTTTTTGGGTTTGAATAGTTTTTAGGCCTTTATTAGATATTTGGGAGGTGTTTGACTATTTTAAATTTCACCATAGGCAGAAATATGCTATGGTGGAGGGTATGGTTCACTTGGAGTGTTCCTGTAGAACATGGTAAAATAGAAATACTGAAGGGAATCTGTGGTCACTTTGTAGATTTGGGTATAGTGTGTTGGGGTTTATTTTGGGATACCAGGTAGAGGTACGTAACCAAACCATGGTATACAGAATGTCAAGTCAAAAATAGAATATGGTTTTCCACATGTCATATTGGCTCAACATGTTTGTATTTATAGGTCTTATTTCATCCAAATGAACCATGATCAGGGTTAGTGAACTACATCATGGTGTTAGTAATTCCATGTTTTGAAAAAACCTATTTTAATGCAGATTCATAGGGAGGATTTATGTATTTGAATGAGGATATGTAAATTTTTATTTTGGGGTAATTTAATGCGTTTTTTGGGACCATAAATCACCTATTAAACCCTATATTTATTCTCCCCTCCTTGGGTATTTCGATCCAGATGACCATAAGGTGATTTTTTTATTCAAGATGCTATATAGGAAATATTTTTTATGGTTATTTATAGACAGATGTAAGAGGTATTTGACTATTCCATCCTTCTAATTTATCTAGAATATGAAGTCTATTTTATTTCTAAAATAAGTTCCTTTTACATTAAAATGAAATTACCATACTAAAACTGTAATGGATTGTGTACTTGATGGTTGGTTCCTATAACATGAGATGTGGGTGATGAAAAAAAGTTGGTTGATGAACATATCTATTAATTTTCATAATATAAATAATGGTTTTGAAGTGTTAACTTGGTATAATATGGTTTTTGTGTATTACTTTTGAATGGAAATTGTTTTGAGGGTCTTTTTCAATAAGAAAATGTGGGCTAATAACTGTAACCATGTGATGAATCAATGGTCGAATTATATCTTATTGCAAATAAAGTGGGTTTCTTTGGGAATTCATGGGTTTGTGTGTGTGAAAACATGGAATGAATTTTCTGAGTGATTTTGATGGAACTATTTCAACAGCCTAAGAGAACATTATTTTTGATTAATTTTTCTTAACATTCGTATATCAAGTCTTATATAAAAATTATGAAATTTTTTTAATTTATTTAGTCTTTTTACAAAAAAATTATTAAAATTTTGAGTTAATCCAATTCTTGATTTAGTGGAATGTGATAAAAGTCTCTTGGGGTTCTCTAAAATTAAATATACTCATTACTATATATGTACTTCGGTGTGTATGTAGAAATTGTTTTCCCATTAAACTAGTACGAGAACAATTTACTACATATCTAATGGAAAGTCTTTATATTCTAGTCATGGATGTTAGAGACTGAGTTTATGAGTGGTTTTTTATTGGGAATCATGAGTGGAATAAATTTGGTACATGAGACTTTTTTTATTTTGGTGTCTTATTGTTTCTAATCTCTTATTTTCTATTTTTAATCTAATTATATATTTTGTTATAATTTCAATTATTTAATTTAAAAATGCATCATTTATACCGTTATTGTGGGTATGTTATAGTTTTTAGTTCTATGCATTAATTTTCATGTGTGTTTAAAATGGTTTAAAATTTCCCAATCTCTTGTTAAACCATTAACATTTATTACAAACCATTTGTGTCCTTAGAATGTCAGATAATGTTATTGGTACCTTGACACATTCTAATATATTAGTTGGGGTTGAATTTTTACATTACATTTATGTATCTTTAAGACTATTATTAATCATAAAATGAATTAATGAATTAATAATGCCAGAAGGTATTAATTCAATATAAATTAATCCTAATTTATAGAGTAATTTGAATCTAATTTTAGTGTGTTTGAATTTGATGTTGTTCCATAAATGTGTCGAATCATAATATTAATGGACCAATGTTTGTGTTGGGGTTTTTTGTTAAATTTAACATTATTTCATTTTTTATATGTATTAATGTATTATGAAATCAAATATAATGGGTTTCTCGTCTAACATACAATATTTATTATATAGGATCTGCATGTATAATTATTTTTTTATATATCACATACCCAAGTCTCCCCACACCCATGAGATAGTATTAAACTTGTAAATAATGGAAATATTAAAAGATGTAATTGTCTTCAAACTTAACTGATCTGAAACTATTTTGGAAGATACAAATTTCGATGGTGGAATGATGCAACATGATCCATTCCCAAAACAAGGTATGTCCCCCCACGGTTCATATTTTTATTTATCACTCAGTCGATAAATTAAGTGTTAAAAACCACATGATAAAATCATTTTTTTCAATGTGTATGGTTATATTTTTTTGTGATTCATTCTTTGGTGATGTTAAATGTAATCATATAATCAAAATAATATTAATGGAAATTTAAGATTAATTGAAATAAATGGGTTATCCATAAATTATTTTTTCATGACATTGATATTTAATTATTTTAAATACATACAGTATTAATACCAAATTTAAAGGATATATTAAAAAAATCTATGCATAATAAAATAAATACATCAATTAAATATTAATAAAAAATACATCCATTACTTACCTTTTGAATGGAACCATATTTTCAAATTCATTTCAATAAAAATTATGGTGTCTTTCCACTATCAGGGAGTTCCTAATAAAGTGTATGGTTAGAATAAATAAGTTAGAATCATGGGACTATTAGTAAACTAGGAAATTGTGTGTATTAGAATCATGTTTTGATAAAAATTTGTTTTTGGATTTTATGCTTGGGTTGTGAGCTGGACTTATATAGGAGGTGTGAGTTAGAATTTGATAAGATGTCCAAAATAAATGCCTTTCAAAAAATTTCCAAGACATGTCCTGTTTTATGAGATGGGAAAATTAAATTCTTTCCCTAGGAGTTTCCATGCAACATGAACTTCTTAGTCCAGTGGTGAAAGGTATTGTGACTTTATATAATTGTGGGCGATATAATTATATAACTAAATTGATTGTGAATCTAATATTTCGTAATCAAGATAAAATTTTAAATCTTATTTTATTCAATTGTATAAAATGAAAACCAAATGAAGATAACCCTATGATTTTTTAGACTCAAAGTGATTCTAAAAAAACATAAAAATTCATGATTTTTATAGTCACTTATGTGTGGAAATTCTTATATAAGAATAATATTATGTTTTACAGTCCCCTAATCATGACCAACTACTTCAATAAGAGCATGAAGGTAAAAATTAATCCTACAAAAGTTTCATGGAGGATCTTTCTTAATATTATTTCATCATTCTATTGTTTATGTTCAAATATCTGATGATAAAAAAAATAAATATATGGTTAAGCCATTTTATATCATCTTAATAAAGTTCACAAGGAAATGGAATTACATATGATAAATGAGATTATAAACACACTGTACACGTTCCAACTAGAAGTGAATTATTTACTAGTGATAATTACTTTAAAATGATGGAGTATATTGATATATTAACAATGTTAGGACTCTATTTATATAAGAAATTATTCCTTAATATCAAATTATCATCATTACCAATTATGTTTTTAATTTTTATACGGGATTACCAGATGATCTACATTGATAAATTGCTCAGGAGGTTTTTGACTATACTTGGATGGATACAATATAACTGATGGGAATGAAATTTGAAACACCCTATGGTGAATAAATTTTGTTGGTAATTTAAAAATACCATGTCTATTATAAATATAATTTATTGTTACGAGTAATTTTTAATGACATGGAAAATTAAAATGTATGGAAATGATAATGATTGTATATCATTCTCATGTGTCTATAACGATCAATTGAAGAGGAATTGTATTGAATTTATGAAGAAGTAATTTAATTTTTCCATTTTGGGTATATTCATTATTAATTTGGATAAATCTGAGGCACTTATTTAGTATATGGTTTCACATATATGTATTAAAATTTTAGGGACCATGTGTATATAAAAATACTATAGAATGTATGGTAGACTCTACTTTTTTGAGAAATGGTTATTCTTGAATAAAAAACATGTAAATCACTTGTTATTTCCAAGGGTACTAATTCAAGTGTAACTAATATTTTATATATAGTGCTTCCAATAAAATTAACTGTATGTATTTTTAGACACAATAATACATTATTTCATATTCTAATAAATGTTTCTTAGTATTTCAACGTGGATGAAAAAAGAACTCAATTTTTACATTCTAGCACCAAAATATCTATGAGAAACTTTTTTAGAAATTTTTAGATCATATAGAATGCATATTTCCATGATATAGTGATTATATTTTTTTATTTTCATAGAAAAATGACTACAAAAAATGAATAGAGTTTGAATAATCAACATCTATATAAAAGAAATTTTAATGATTGAGGAATATTATTTATTAGTATATTAATTATAAAATTAAAATGAATGTTACACTCTATAGATATTATATTTTTTCATAATTTTTCCGAAGATATAATCATGTTACATGTAATTTTTCATCGTGTCAATATGGATAAATTTTTCCAAAATGATGAAAAACCATCATTGTGCATTAACCCGATAATCATTCACCGCACCAATAAACTTTATGTGGTATCAGATAAGTCACATGAAAATTTAAAATTATTTAATTTATTTGTCAAATATGATAACTCATTTGTTATATTTTATCTTTTTTTCTAATTATTAATCCATTTAGTTTAAATAACAAGTTCTTTCACTATAATATGACTAAGCATATAACAATAATTGGTGAAATGTGTGCAAAGATATCATCCAGAAGTGTCAAATATTTTTCATACATGGAAAAATTACCTTATATGTAACCTAATTACATACCATATACTCCTAGAAAACCACAATCCCACATGGTTGGTCAAAAAAGACTGTTTACGTGGGAGCTCTTTACAAAGCGTTTAATTTCAAAATAACTACACAATATTTTGACTGACTAGGTGGTACACAATTAATAGGGATAAGAAAGAACGTAACCTCTATACACACCATGTAACATAACACAACATGCTTGTAATGTGGAAAATAGTCATGATATTTAATTAAAACACATGCCATGTGTTGAATAGAAATCAATCTACATGTGATGATCATGATTACATGGTGTTTATATGGTGCACACATTGTGTGAAAAATCCTTATTCGATAAAGACTATAAATAGTCTCCCTTGATATTTATTATATATGGACATAGTTTTCAATACATGGAACAAAGTAGGATGTACATTCAATCTAATATGTACCCATTTATATTGAGTAAATTACAAGATGGGATTCACATCGGGTAAATTAATTTTGAAAAATAAAATAAATTATTACTTAAAAAATGGAATTCACCTGGAATATAGAATGTGTGAAAGGGATTTATAGAATATTGAAAGCCAAATTATAATTCATGTTATTTTATTACAACATACCATTTGAGTCTATTGAACTTTATTTTCACCTAAATACCACTAAAATATGCATACACCACATTAATTAATGCATATCATGTGTCAAAAATTCCAAAATAACTGCATATATTGAATCATAGAAATGTATACTATATTATATTGTGACAAACCATGTACTCTACATGTCATTTATGTAAATAATACATGGTTGAATGAAACTATATTTAGTTCATACTATTAATCATTTTTTCCTCCATGAACACATAGTGTACTTAAGTATTTGTAGATAAAATTTATCAAAAAATTATAGTTGGTGTGAATCTTAAGTATCTCCATGACTTCATGGATTAATAATTAAGATAAGGAAATCATTAATCAATAAGACCACTCATTTTTAATACTTGTTAAATTTATATTAATTAATATTTAAATTTTAAATGATCACTAATATGTATTAATGAAATTTCATTTCATGAATGCGATTGATCATGAGGAACACCGACTAATTCTTGTGTTTGGTTTTTTAATTTAATACTATTTCTTATTTTTTAATGGTACTAATTATTTGTTAAATTAAATATTATTTCATGCATGTAATCCTCCCAAATATTATTATGTATGAACTATGCATCGATGGTATATTTTATATATCACATACCCCTATGTTTCCTCTCATATTAGTAAGTATAAAATGGGAAAAGATGGATATCCATGGAGAGGAGGCATCTCGTAACTATAATCTAGCTAAAAAAACAACAAATATACAATTGAAAATGGTGCAATGCTACCAATAGATATTTTTTCGGCACACAAAGCATTCCTATGAATGTTAAAGGTTTAATTATCATATTCTCAACAAACCAGCCATTGAAAATCTTATGATCAATTCATTTTTTCACATTATTTTTCCAATGTCATGTATTTCCTATTTTTTAAGATTCATGTTTATATAATGTTCAAAAAATCATATAAACTCTATAAGATTATTATACATGAAAGTAAAAGTAAAATAAAGATATTATAAGTTAATTATTTTTACCATAGCCTAATAAATTAATAATGTAAAATATATAAAATATCACAAAATATATAAAGGATGAAATTAAGAAAAATTAAAAAAATAAACAAAACCCAATTTGTAATAATAAATCCATAGGCCTTCAACTAATTATGTTATGAATGGAACCGTATCTTAATGTGTTTTTATATCCAAATATAGGGTGATTTAAATTATCAAGGAGTTTTAAATAATGTTTTTTTTTCAACTTGACTAAGTTAAAATCAAGGGGTTACTCCCAAAAAAATACGTGCTTTAACATAGAGGAATGTGATAAGAAACATTTGAGTCGTAATTTATGTATTGGGGAGTCCATTCAATGATAAAGTTTATTTGAGTTACCAGTTGGAAAGAACACCCACCAAAATACATATAAATAATATTCAGGACAAATTAAAGAATATATAGAGGTAAAGATAGATCCTTTCCACTAGAGTTTCCTTTTGCTAGTACATACCAAGTCAAATGGATATATCTACTGAGAATTGATAAAATATAAAAAGATTTAGTATGTTAACAATGACTATTACATTTCAAATAATTTGGGTATATAGATAAATTACTGAATATTTATTTCTTATATTGTAGAAAATAAAAATGAATCCAAGAGAAAACTATGATCATTTCTAGACATAGACCATGTATTTACCAAAAAATCAAATATTGTTACAATAATTTATTCACTACTCCACTATTTGATGATTAATATTAAGTGACAGATATACCTATTAGAGATCAAGTTATTCACTAAGCGAATGAAGATGAAAAAGGAGCCAAATGGGGATTCATAAAGGTTTCTTCTTATGTTTGTTTCATCATGATGTTTTTTATATTTGGAAAGATGATGGAAAAACATATGTACATGGATGATTATAACAATTAATCTCATCTCCCATCACTTGAGAATTATATTTAAAGTATTGTGATAAATGGGATTTTTACTACACTGTACAAGTTTAAATTGGAAGATGGATGCCTATATAGTGATCAGTGCTTCAAAATACTAGAGTACAATGATCAGTTAGACACGAGTGGGTTCCATTTTCTTATAAAATTTTTTAATTATTCACATATTAATATCCAGAAGACCTAATTTTTCTATTTTTATTAGGGATTTATGAATGAAAAATAAGTATATATCCTCAAAAATATTTGTCAATGCTTCTCTAGGAGGATAATGTTCGATGAGAATGAGGTTCATCACTCCTTATGATAAATTAAAATTAAATTTTAACTTGAATATCCTATTCCCAATATAAATCTCATGGTGTCATCCAAGATCATTTAAAGTGACAAAGGATTCAAAATGAATCTATTGAATATGATGATATTTTTTTCCCTTGAGGATATAATAATAATTGAATGATGAAATAGAATTAATTAAAGAATAATAAATCAAATTTTCTACTTCAGGTGTGTCCACTATTAAATGTAATAATTATGATATAATTCATGGGTATATATTTACACCCATATTTATTCAAAATATAGGATAAAAGTAAGTATATAAATATTATAGGAATTTATGTAAATACTCTAATTAGTATGGAAATTGTGATTCTAGAATAATGCAAAAGGAGGGAAAAAATCATGAATAATGATTCAAGTTTACCTATTATTTCTATATCAAAAGAAACATAGTACATAACAAATTTTTATCTATTTTAAGAAGTATTTTTGGGATTATGTATTGTAATTTTGGGTTATTACAATTATAAAAGTATTATCATTTTTATGATAATAATATATAGTGGCATTGGACAAGATATATGGTTTTAGATAAGGGGAGAGGTTTAATACTCATGGATATCACTATGTGAGAGATTATATCATGTTATCAAGATCATATGAAGAATATTTTATATAAATAAATATTGTATGAACAACCCTATACAAGTAAATAATATAGTACGACCAGAAAAAATTATACTTAACTGTTGGACCTAGTAAATTTGGCAGCTCGTTGAAGTTAGTTCCATGCAACTGAGTACATTGTATGTTTAATTACATGTATATTTTACCGCAATAATAATAATTGAATATCTTATCTCATTATTATTTTTCATTTTCATAAAAAAATAAGTTAATTTCTTAGAGTAGCTATCACATTAAATGGTTATAATAGGTCCCCACTATGATGAAACTTTTATGTTCTATGATGATATTTTAAAACTCTTATTCTATGGTCAGATAACATTATATGACGAGAAACATAGTATATTTGATAATATGGGGATTGATTATCATATTTTTATGAGAATTTATCTCATGAATGATTCACATGTTAATCCCTAAGAAGGTATATTATAAAAAAGAATCTGCATTAGGAATTCCACATGTTATGTTTATTGGAAATTTAGATATGAGATCATGTGAAACAATCCTTAGTCGTGATATTATTAATAATTCAACCCATAAGTCACATACATTGATGTTTGGAGAAATCTATGACAACATATTCTTACAGTGTGGTAAGATACAATAGGTGGGTTATAGGTGATACATAATTAATGAGTATGTTAATAAATGATTTATGACTTCCGAAAAAGTAACATTATATATAAAGACCATTGATTGGAATGTAATTGTTGAGATATAATACTATTTACATGGATTATTAGTGGATTAATTTCAGGAAGTCAAAGAAAATATATATAAGAAAATAGTTTAATGATACATACACCCAACCTTCTTGATTAGAGATATCGAGACAAAGGGATTATATTACACTGTGAGTGATTAAATGTGGTTGTTTACATTATATCATTTACTTTTTCCTCTTTTGTAGAATTTAAGTATTTCTAAATGATGCTATTTGAATTCATGAAATCTCACATAATACAATTGACAAAGATTCCTAGATGGCAACACACATAGTGTTTCCACTGATATTAGTTAAATTTTATTTTAATTTAATATTTTGATGAAATATTATTCGTAAAATTGATAAATAATATTTGTTCAGTATTTACCGATCATATCTATTCAGTCACTAAAAAAATTTGAAAACTTAAATAAATATTTATTCATAAGACCATTGAATAAAAAATTTATTTATCTAATGTTTAATATAAATGGTATGGAATATTATTTTTTATTGAATAAATATTTATTTAGTTATGATAATATTAAAACAAATATTTACGCACAAGACCATCAAAGACATATTTATTTACCTATTATTATATTCAAAAGGTACTAAATAATTTTTATAATTTGAAAATATGTATTTAGTTAAATTAATATTAAATAAATATTTATTCACATGACTTTGAATATAATATTTATTTATTTATTGAGTGAATAATATTTATTTCTTATTATAAGTTTGGTAAATGAATAGTAAGGTGATCTAACTGAGTAATGGACTTGATAAAGAAAATAATATAATCATAAATATAATTTAAATAAATAAGTAATTGTTATTTATTAGAGGATATCTTTTTTCTTAATTTATTAGTTTCTATTATATATTAATATTAATATTATCCTTATTTTCTACAGGATTATATTAGTTTTATTATTTGATTAATATCATATTTTTAATTTTTTGTATTTTACGGTGGATCTGTTGATATGAATTTATTTCACTTTATAGAATGTGTGGAATCATTTGTGTAGAGGAAAGAATATCCTCTATCTAAAAACACTCTCAATAACATCTCTAGTAGATATAAAAAAACTAAGTTAATTTCTCTACCACCTTCCCAATCGAAAGAATGATAGAAATTGTGTCGTGACTTCGAGATCAAAGGATCACCTATCATGATCAACATGAATGATTCCATACAATGGGATCCTCTATGCTACAACACGAATATCCATTTGTGTTTTTTGATATCAAAGAGAATAATTGTATCACAAGCAGAGGGATTTTATTTTTTATATTCATTTATAAATGATGATGAATGTTTAATGGTTTTAAAAATATCAACATCTACATTGAATAATGTTCCCAAAATTGTGTTATATTTTATTTTTTTAATAATTTATAACTTAATGTGAAATATCCTCTTTGGTTCTGAGAATATTTCATCATGTTTCTCTATATATAAAAATGGTAAATGTTATTCTTTGTCATGTTATTAGAAATTATTCATAATAAATTATTACAAAAATCATTGGTCATTGTACCAAATGGATTTATCTACTCCTCAAACATTAATATGTGACTCGGTGGGTGGATTACGAGGGATGGGTCTTAGTAAAATATGTGATCCCATAGGTGGATGATATTTAATGTCTCTTGGTAGGGGATTCAGTCCTTATAGTGGAAAATTTTTGATGGTTCTGAGCTAGACATGGTTCCCTGGTCTTTAATATTTTATGGTACTCATTCCGGGGTATAAAATAGTCTATCTGGATTATATTTTAAATAGGTTCAAGGTTAGGATGTGGTTCCCCTTAGGTGGTGACTTTTCTATATCAGAGATATCATTAACAACATGAAGAAGTTTTGGTTAACCACGGATGTGACTATAGAGAGCTGTAATCGATGATGATCATTTTATTTCACTTCTAAAATTTATTATTATTATTGGAATTTCACTTGGGTAATACACTATAATTAGTAGTTTTGATATATAAATTATTGGGTCGGAACAATCATGTTTTACTGAAACACTTAATGAGAAACCCTGACACTTTTATACCATATATTGCTTTATGATTGAGAGTACATATTGGGTAGAGGTCTCATATTGGATGACTAGTTTTGAGAAACTAGATGATGTTTTAGAGACTAGATTTTGATGTGGATTATGTATGGTATTAGGGAATATTTTAATTTTATTCTTTTATTCATTTACAAATAAGATGATCCCATTAGGTGATCAGGTTAGAAGTATTCTAGTATATATTCATTTAATTTATTGTAGCATGGACATGTATATTACTATTTCATCCTATTTTTATTAAGTAAAATGGATTTTAATCATTGGGCTACAATTTAAACTTTTCCCATAAACTCCCAATGGTTCCCCCATATACAGTTGGGTACAGACCTAGTTTGCAAAGGCAGCTACTCATCTCGGTTTTTAGGCCCAACAAATCTTGGTGACACACATTAGTTAAGAGGATGGGAGGTCAGGCACATTTCCCCCTTTTGAGGGAAATTTTTTCCTACTTTGGGTCTCTCTTATAGATTTAAGATATTTTTGTAAATGTCTTGATAATACTGATATGGTACTAGTTACCCTAAGCAGACAATTAATCAGTTAATTTTCTCACTAAATGAAGAAGGGTAGTCTCAAGGATAAACCAGGGAAAGTGTAGTCTCTTTACTGAAACCATCTATATGTATTCATGGTTATTCATCTATTTTCTAAATGGTGAATAACTTATTTATGTGTTGAATCCATATGAACAAATTATTAATAATCTGATGCCACAATAGGATGTAGTTAATATTCTGAGGAGGGGATTGAGCCATTATGATGTGTCCTAGATTTCTTGGTTACAGTAGGAATCATAAACTACATAGTTTGTTCATGACATTGGGACCAACCTCATGGTGTATGATCGTATATGATGGGTGGTAGTGCCATACCACTTGTATGGGATTATATACTAGGATTTACCTGGTTAGTGGAAATTCATGATTCCTAATGAGGTGTTTATTTCATCTCTATAAGCCTACATGAGCTGTGATCAATGTGAGAAAAAATGGGGAATATGTCATCAATATCATGGGTATAGATAAGAAGATTATGTAATGAGACATTCTTTCTGGTTTTTGGTATAAGTCTTAGTCCTTAAGAAGGCATCCAATATATCCTGTGTACGATAGGAATCAGATTCATTGTAGTTTATTTATCCCATAACCTAGTAATAGCCTAAGGTGGATGATCATACTCAGGGACATTATGACCATCCTTGATGTTTCATGAATTATAATGGCCTATATCGAGATTGAAGGCATTTTAATCGAGGAAATATTAATTGATGATAGTAATTGGGGATTACGCACTGAGGCTTTCCTTATAACCTGGAGGTGTATAGTGTAAATGACCTAGTGAGTGAAACTCTATAATCCAAAGTGATCCAGGCTTTTTGTGAGAAAAAAGGGATATAATATGATCAATTCCATTACTTTGGGTAAGGTTCGTGGATACTCGGAGAGCCCTATATGATCAATATAGAACATGAACCTCAAATAGTTAGCCTATATATCCTAAATATTGTAGGAATCAGAGTGGGCATAGTTCCCATGATCAAGGCTTACACATTGAGGTTTCCCTTTTATTTGAGGATTTCAAAACATGGAGAGATGAGGCTATCTAATCTAGGGATTCCTTAGTGACTAAGCTCTACTTTTCTGAAGGGTGTCTTAGGGCCCAGTTGACCTATCTGAGGGACATCACATGATCCAGATGGTTTTCTCTAAAAGCTATCCCATTTCATTAATAACATTTCTCGAAGGTTTCACATGACTTTCCCAACATCCATGAAGTGAAAAACGAGTCTTGGATAGTATGTATAAAGTATATTGTGATTATTAACAGATATTCCCAGATGACATTTCAAGATCCCTTTGATATTCCCTCATTATTTTGAGAGACTTGGATAACATGAGAAGGCTCCATTATTAGAGTCAAGTTATGAATCCGAAGTACATCGTGAGTCAAGGGAGGTAAGTACATGGGGAAATCCTTAAGAAAACGATTATATATCGAAGGGGGTCGTGTGACTTTTCCTTGACATGTATGAAGGGATTCGTATGACCCAGGTTTCATGCTGAATGATCATCATGATATTTGGGAGATGTGTCATCGTGCTGTCGCATACCTTTGGGAGGATCATTCAATGAACACGTGGGTTATCGAACACATTTTGATTTAATTATTACACCTTTTTTTCATTTTTATTGCATTTCCATTGAGGATACCTTGGTTTTTTCTGTGTTGAGTTATCTTAAGTCTCGTGTGATCTAGTGGGAATGTGGGATGTTATATTCCAAGCCCACCAGAGATCCTTCGCATGATTTATGAATGATTATGTCACGACCCGTCCTCGGGGCCCGCGCCGTGACTACCCCAAGCCTGCCTTCCCCAGGCCAGTGGCTGGAGACTAGCACCAAGGCGTAATTCCAAATAAAAAGGGAAGAAATTGCCTTTGTAAAGTAAACAAACACCACAAAGAAAGCAAGCAGTAGAAGTAAACACTATGTAAAAACTGATACAAAAGTAAGTGTGGAAAAGTAAGTGGGCTAGAATACAAACCCAAATAGAAAGTAAAGTACAACTGGAAAAGGAAAACAACAACTGAAAGTAAAGTCGTATCCTCGAGCCGTCCACTAGAAGTCGCACCTGAAGGGTGAGTACAGATAGCCTCCACAACTCCTCGGGTCCAACCGTCCGCTCTGAGTACGTCCCGCCTCAGTGGTCCACCTCCAGGTACCTTCCTTCTCTGTAAGCCTCAACCACGATCAACGCTGTCCGTTGTCTGCATCCAACACAACGTAGTGCGGGCATAGCCCGTGCAGGGGTGAGTATAAGCTACTCAGTAGGGACCCCGAGACCCCCGAAGGTCTCCCAGAATCCACAAAGGATAATCCACAAAGGAAAGATACAATCACGAAGTAACATCTGACACTACTTTGGTATATGCCCACACATGTACCTATGTCATCAATTCCAGTTCGGATCCAACTTCTGAGCTCAAGTACAACCCAGTCTGCATAGGAAATCACAACCCAGTCCACATATGAAAGCAAAACTTAATCCACACTGGATATCACAATACAATCCATATAGGAAAGAAAACAGGATTCAACTCACACATGTATACTTCTTCGTATGATGATAGAGATGATCAGATGTTGCCACTGATTCATCTAAGCCATCAGACCCACAAAGGATCGATAGGTACTAACCCCCGCAATGACCCACAAAGGATCTGACCCACACAATATTGATAGGTAACTAACCCCCGCAATGACCCATAAAGGATCAGACCCACACAGGATCTGTAGGCGCTGGCCCACACAGGACCGCTGAGCGCTGACCCACATAGGATCTGACCCACACAGGATCGGTAGCACTGATCCACGTAGGATCACTGAGTGCTGTAGTCATCGTCGTCAAATCCACGGAGGATTTTTGCACAGTCGTCATCGTCGTTTCAGTCGCAGCTAGCTATAGGGTTCTCGCACACAACAAGCACGTTTCGGGAGGATCCTGTCCTCGAGTCAAAGGATGGACACATCAACTGTCACGAAGACCAGGGATGATGTAACCCAATGTTTCGTCCCACGTCTTAAGGGAAAACCAATAAAAACATGCGCAAGTCATAGTGAACATGATTAACAAACCAATTTCCAAAAGTACATGGCGTGTAGATATACGATACACGCCGTGTCATCTGACACCAGGTACTGCCCATGTGTTACGGCCCGTGTCGCAGGGCAGGTCGTGTAAAAAGTAAGTACACGACATGTGGTATGGTTACACGCCATGTCTTCTGTCCACGGGTACTGTCTGTGTTCCACAGCCCGTGTCGGTTGGCTGTTCGTGTAAAAAGTATGTACACGGCGTGTGGTATGGTTACACGCCGTGGCCAAACATCTTGGTCTGCTCCGTGTATGCTGGTCGTGCCTGGTCGTGTGGTGGAGAACATGCCCGTGTACTCATTTCCAAGGCCGTGTATCCCCATATTACACGTCGAGTTCCGCAAAGATGCTTCTGCTATTCTGCGTAGATATTACACGCCGTGTGGCCGGGGTTACACGTCGTGTGTTACTTTTCTAAACTAGAAACTCAAGCCGCAGTACACCCACACTACACGGCGTGTTCGTCAGTGGAACACGCCGTGTATTCTGGAATTTTCCCGAACCGACGCCTCCAGCCAACGCTCCTCCTATGCTGTCCGTTCTTTATCCAAACGGTCCGCTCATCACAAAACTTCAGACACTACGTTGCCCCGATGTCCCGTAATCGTCTCCGGTGTTTTTGGGCCTCCGATCGGCTCCGAAATCACGATTTGATTCACCCGCTCGAAGAATGGTCAAGGGATGGTCCCTCCCATTCCGATTTGATCCATCACCCACTATCATTGTCGCACCTTTGATAGGACGTCATGATGTTGGATCTTCAATTGGGATCGTTGCATCGCACAACGAACTAGCATCATTCCGGTGTTCATCACCCATGAAGAACATGAAGATCCCACTAAAAATTCACAAAAACGGCGAAGGGATCGGGCCGTGTTCATTTGGCCTGATCCTTCCACATTAGTTTGGTAGAAATTAGGTCAAGATAAACAAAGGTAGGACGAAACAACATTGCTCAAATAAAAAACACACCCCTACCTCAACATCGTCATCAAACGAGAGTTCATCACGGAATTAACCGTCGTGGAACAAGAGGATCTTCACAGAAGAATAGGATCATCGTGGAAGGAACGTCGTTGGCGTTAGGTGATCTCTGAGGAAGGCATCTCTCACCGTCGTCTGCCATCGGAGGTCGGCATTCATCATCGGCGGCGGTGCGTTCTTCCTGTTCTTCATCAAAGAAAGAAGAATCCTCTCTTTTTCTCCCAAAGTCTTAACACAACACAAAACCATATAATAAAATAATTCCTTCTCTTATTTTTTTATCATAACATAAGAATTTGAAATTCAAAAGAAAAGGAACGAACAATTAATTCAATGAATTAATTGTAATGATTTAACCGCACAATTTAATGAGGCATTTCTTAACCAGAATAAACGCACGGTTGACTTCATTTAAAAAAATGGGGGGCGCAGGTGCGTTACTTAGAAGGAAAGAAATGGCTGGGCTCATGAGGGCCCCACCTCACAAATATCCTACCATCTGGGTAGGATATTGTGAGTCCCACCTTATCCACTTAACTAGGTTAAGCCGCTTTAAGTGAAGTAAAATAAAATTGTCTCGCCACTTTTATTTTATTTCTTAACTTAACCCCAAAAATTAAAAACCACACCCGAGTAAATGCAACTCCGGAAAAGGTGTTTCTAATAAAATACCAGCGCTAAGATTCCATCAGTGCCCTCGGAATTCGATTCTGAGCACCGGTTCAAAAGTTAGAAAAACTCGCTCGTTCATTCACGGAACGTACCCGAGCTAAACTTCGGAAAATGATTTCGGGCACACCGGGCCTCAGAATCCGGTGCTGTTAGAAACTGAGTTATTGTAAAATCCCAAAGAAAACTAAGAAAAAAATTTCCTTTAATATTACGGGTCTTTACATTACTCCCACCTTAGGGATTTATGTCCCTATAAAGATACATGAAAAAAAACTAGGGAAACAGAAGTGGGTGTTGTGCACACATCTGAGCCTCCCACTCCCAAGTGCTCTCCTAGAGGTTCCCGTGCTGCCATCTGATGCGCACTAGAGGAATAGACCATCCACGTAGGACCGGCTCATGTCGATCCTCAATCTCTATCGGGACCTCCGCAATAGTCACCCCATAATCAACGTCCAGCTCCCCATGGTCAAAGATATGCGTCGGGTCATGCACGTATCTCCTCAGCTGAGATACGTGGAAGACATCCTACACCCGGTGCAACTGAGGTGGTAGAGCCAGGCCGTAAGCCAACTCTCCAATCCTGATAAGGACCTGTAACGGTCTGATGAAGCGAGGAGATAACTTGCTGCCACGTCGAGGTGAGACCCGCAAGAAGACGTGGTCGCCATCCTCGAACTCTAGTGGCCTCCGCCTCTTGTCAGCATATGACTTCTGCCGGCTCTGAGTTGTTGATAGCCTGACCTGAGGTCTATCTTTGAGAACCACTGTGCTGCCTTGAGCTGATCGAAGAGGTCATCAATCCTCGGTAGCGGATACTTGTTCCTCACTGTCACCTGGTTCAGGCGACGATAGTAGACACAATGTCGCAACTCCCATCCGCCTTCTTGGTGAATAATATCAGGGAAGCCTAGGGTGAAACACTAGGTCGGATGAATCCCTTTCCCTGAAAGTCCTCCAACTATACCCGTAGCTCTCTAAGATCAGAGGGAGCCATATTATATGATAGGGTGGATATCGGGGCTGTCCCGGGGTACAGGTCAATATAAAAGTCTACCTCTCTGCGAGGAGGTAGTCCTGGAACGTCGTCGGGGACAATTTCTCCATACTGATCCACCACTGCAGGAAAACTAGGACTCTACACGTCAACTGCTCCTAGGATGAGGCTAGCCATCTGATGAGTGATGGGCTGTCCTCTCCTCTGCGGGAGTCCATCCTGTGCTGCCAAGGCTCCCTTCTCACCGTTAAAGGTGAACCTGCTCTCGTCGGTGCGTACACATCGCACCTTCCTCCTAATACAGTGAATCTGAGCATGGACTGTAGATAACCAATCCATGCCCAAGATGACGTCATAAGGCCTCGACGCCGCTACAAGAAGATCCCAACCAAAGCTCTCGCCTCCTAGAGTAATCTCACACTACCAGCACTAGGGATTAATCGTCGAGTATGCTCCAGTTGGACTCTCTACCTGTAAAGATCGAGCCAACGGCTCCATCGGAATCTCTGAGCTCCGAACAAGGGCAACAGCTATGAAAGAATGACTCGCTCATGTGTCTATAAGAACTTAAACAAGGTTGAAATAGACACAGATAGTACCTCGAATCATCTCAGGTGAATCGTGGTCATAGGCCTCTACTGCCTGGAGCTGTGCCTGTCTCTGCCCGCCACCTCCCTCTGGTCAGGGTGGACCTCCTGGTGGTGGTGGTGGTAGAGCCTCAAAGCATCGCCCACCACCTGCTGCGTGGCCAGATCCACTGCCTTGTCCGCCTGCTCCTTGAGGACCGCCACGGTCGACCCTCTGCCTCTTCCTGGTTGGCCCCACAACCGTCTGCTGCTTCTCGGCTCGGCGGGTCGGGCAGTCACGAGCCATGTGGCCCTGCCCGCTGCATGCGTAGCACTGTCTGTCTCTCAAAAGACTGGCTCTGCGCTGAGTGCCCCACACCACTAAGCCAGTGTCCTGAGGTCGTTTTCCTAAGGGTCTGGTCTACCTGGACCCATGAGTCATCCGTCGACTGCCTACTGCAGAAGACTCTGCTACGTGCCGCCCTACGGTAGGACTCACCGCTAGTGTAGACTCAGCAAGAAAGCTCTCGATGAGAAGGGATCGCTCCAGTACTCCTGCCTGAGTCGGAATGCTGAGGGAGATCAGCAATGCCCTGATCTCATGCCTCAATCCCTGCTCAAAGGTCCGGGCCTGAAATAATGGGTCTCGTATCATGTCTGCCGAGTAGTGCGAGAGATCGGTATATCTCACCGAGTACTGGGCGACCGTCAAGCTGCATTGCCGCAGCTGTAGAAGCTCTTGGATGCGCACCGCACGGAGGGTGGTTGGGAAAAACTCCGAGCGGAAGAGGCTATCAAAGTATGTCCAGAGGAGAGATGCCTCATCGTGCACTTGGAGCATCAAGCTCCACCATCTGCCTACTGCCGAGTGCAGGAGGCTCACTACGAGGATCACCATGAGGTCTGCTGGTGTCCTCACTAACCTGAAAACCTGTACAACTGCCTCCATCCAATCCTTGGCTGCATGAGGGTCCATCTCCCCATGGAACCTGGGCGGTCGTTGGCACTGAAACTCGTCCAGTGCACTAAGGCGACGTGCATCGTCAGCGGCTGGGGATGGTAGCATCGGTGGCTCGGCGGGTTGAGGAACCGCCGATGCCTCTGCTATCAAAGGGCCCTGTACCGATGCCTCGTCGCTCGGTGGGCTGTCTTCATGCACAACTCTCAGAACCCTAGCTGGCTGCTATCGTGGGTCCATCCTGAAAAGGAAACGGGTGCACCATGGTCAAACAGTATACCTGGTGAGCTGACACAAAGTAATCACAAAGAAAACTTGAAACACACATGCAATCACTGTTTTCGTGCATTAAGTCAGAAATCAGAAGTCAGGGTCCTGGTGTACGGATACGTCGGCCGCCACACCAACACTGGACTCCCTGGACTGATAACCACACTCAATACTCTTAACACTATTGCTTCACATAGAAAAAGATCAGAGTCTTGAGTTCTATGGTAGAACCAAACTCCTCTGATACCAATTTGTCACAACCCGTCCTCGGGGCCCACGCCGTGACTACCCCAAGCCCGCCTTCCATAGGCCAGGGGATGGAAACTAGCACTAAGGTGTAATTACCAATAAAAAGGGAAGGCATTTCCCTTGTAAAGTAAACAAACACCACAAAGCAAGAAATCAGTAGCAGTAAACACTAAGTAAAAACTGATACAAAGGTAAGTGCAGAAAATTAAGTGGGCCAAAATACAAACCCAAACTGAAAGTAAAGTACAACTGGAAAGGGAAAACAACAATTGAATGTAAAGCTACAGCTTTGAGCCATCCACTAGAATTCCCACCTGATGGGTGAGTACAGATAGCCTCCAAAACTCCTCGGGTACAACCGTCCGCTCTGAGTACGTCCCGCCTTAGTGGTCCACCTCTAGGTACCGTCCTGCTCCGCAAGCCTCAACCACGATCAGCGTTGTCCGTCGTCTGCAACCAACACAACGTAGTGCGGGCATAACCCGTGCATGGGTGAGTATAATCTACTCAGTAGGGACCCTGAGGCCCCCGAAGGACTCCCAGAATCCAAAAAGGATAATCCACAAAGGAAAGATACAATCACGAAGTAACATCTGACACTACTTACGTATATGCCCATACATGTATCTAAGTTATCAATTCCAGTTCGGCTCCAACTTCTGAGCTCATGTACAACCCATTCCGCACAAGAAATCACAACCCAGTCCACACAAGAAAGCAAAACGTAATCCACATAGGATATCACATCACAATCCACATAGGAAAGCAAACAAGATTTATCTCACACAGGTATAATTCTTCGTATGATGATAGAGATGATCAGATGTAGCCACCGATTCATCTAAGGAATCGAACACACAAAGGATCGATAGGTACTAACCCCCGAAATGACCCACAAAGGATCTGGCCCACACATTATCGATAGGTAACTAACCCCCGCAATGACCGACACAGGATCGGACCCACATAGGATCTGTAGGCGCTGGCCCACACAAGACCGCTGAGCACTGACCCACACAGGATCTTACCCACACAGGATCAGTATCACTGATCCAAGTAGGATCGCTGAGTGCTGTAGTCGTCGCCGTCAAATCCAGAGTGGATTTTTGCACAGTCGTCATCGTCGTCGCAGTCACAACCAGCTCTAGGGTTCTCGCACACAACAAGCTCGTTTCGGGAGGATCCTCTCCTCGAGTCAAAGGATGGACACATCAACCGTCACAAAGACCAGGGATGATGTAACCCAACATTTCATCCCACATCTTAAGGTAAAACCAAGAAAAACGTGCCCAAGTCATAGAGAACAAGACGACCAAACCAATTTCCAAATGTACACGACGTGTATATATATGATACACACCGTGTCATCTGACACCAGGTACTGCCCATGTGTTATGGCCTGTGTCGCAGGGCTGGTCGTGTAAAAAGTAAGTACACGGCGTGTGGTATGGTTGTATGCTGTGTATTCTGTCCACGGGTACTATTCGTGTTCCATAGCCCGTGTCAATGGGCTGTTCATGTAAAAAGTATGTACACGACGTGTGGTATGGTTACACGCCGTGGCCAAAAATCTGGGTCGGCTCTGTGTATGACGGCCGTGCTTGGTCGTGTGGTGGAGTACATGCTCGTGTACTCAATTCCAAGGCCGTGTATCCCCAGATTACACGCCGAGTCCCGCAAAGCTGATTCTGCTATTCTGCGTAGAGATTACATGCCGTGTGGCCGAGGTTACACGCCGTGTGTTACTTTTCTAAACCCGAAACTCAAGCCGCAATACACCCACACTAAACGACGTGTTTGTCAGTGGAACACGCTGTGTATTCTGGAATTTTCATGAACCGACGCATCCAGCCAGTGCGCCTCTCGTGCTGTCCATTATTCGTTCTAACGGTCCGCTCATCCCGAAACATCGGACACTATGTTTCCCCGATGTACCGTAATCGTCTCCGGTGTTTTCGGGCCTCTGATCGGCTCCGAAATCATAATTTTATTCACCCACTCGAAGAACGGTCAAGTGATGGTCCCTCCTGTTCCAGTTTGATCTATCGCCCACTGTCATTGTCGCACCTTTGCTAGGACGTCATGATGTTGGATCTTTAATTGGGATCGTTGCATCGCACAACGAACTAGCATCGTTCCGGTGTTCGTTACCCGTGAAGAACATGAAGATCCCACCAAACATTCACAAAAACGGTGGAGGGATCAGTCCGTGTTCGTTTGGCCCGGTCCTTCCACGTTAGTTTGGTAGAAAGCGGGTCAAGATAAACAAAGGTAGGAAAAAACAGCGTTGCTCAAATAAAAGACACACCACTAGCTCAACATCGTCGTCAAACGAGAGTTCGTCGCGGAATTAACCGTCGCAAAAGAAGAGGATCATCACAGAAGAAGAGGATCATCGAGGAAGGAACGTCGTTGGCATTAGGTGATCTCTGAGGAAGGCGTCTCTTTCCATCATCCACTGTCAGAGGTCGGCGTTCTTCGTCGGCGGCGGTGCGTTCTTCGCTTTCTTCGTCGAAGAACGAAGAATCCTCTCTTTTTCTCCCAAAGTCTTAACACAACACAAAACCCTATAACAAAAAAAGTCCTTCCCTTATTTTATTATCATAACATAAGAATTTTAAATTCAAAAGAAAAGAAATTAACAATTAATTCAATGAATTAATTTTAACGATTTAACCGCCCAATTTAATGAGGCGTTTCTTAACCAGAATAAACGCACGGTTGACTTCATTAAAAAAAGGGGGGCGCAGGTGCGTTACTTAGAAGGAAAGAAACAGTGGGGCTTGTGAGGGCCCCACCTCACAAATATCCTAGCATGTGGGTAGGATATTGTGGGTCCCAATTTATCCGCTTAACTTAGATTAAGCTGCTTTAAGTGAAATAAAATAAAATTGTCGCACCACTTTTATTTTATTTCTTAACATAACCCCAAAAATTAAAAACCACACCCGAGCAAACACAACTCCGGAAAAGGTGTTTCTAAAAAAATACCGGTGCTGCGATTCCATCGGTGCCTTCAGAATTCGATTCCGAACACTGGTTCAAAAGTTAGAAAAACCCGCTCATTCGTTCAATGAACGTACCCGAGCTAAACTTTGGAAAATGATTCTGGGCACAAAGGGCCTCAAAATCAGGTGCCGTCAGAAACTGCGTTCTTGTAAAATCCCAAGGAAAATTAATAAATAAATTTCCTTGAATTTTACAGGTCTTTACAGATTACATGATGTTGATGATGCCTATTGCATGACTATTCTGCCCGATTGTTGGTATGTTTCTTGATGAAAGGCTGGTCAGTCACGTTATCCATTTCTCCATGAATTCCACTATTGTACTTGATAGTTTCTGTAGTGTGGTTGACATATTGTAGGGTTTGTAGTGTATTTCTCATAGTAGGGAGTGTGATTTACTTTCTTCCCCACAATAGTTGTTTGCCAATTTTCACAGTCTTTCGGGCAATGATCAAGGCTAGATTCGGTGAAGGGGGCTAGCACCGCGTGGCTTCGTGAGTCATTGTTGTGGGTTATTCAAAGTGAATTTCTTGATTTTTTGTGATCATGAGAATCTTCTATAAAAACCTAGTTTATTGGATTATTATCGACTAATGAAGACTGGTTAGATCATTCGGGTATGTGAACAGAATTCTCATCTTGTCTTATGGACACGCCCAAGGGACTTTAAAAAATCTCAATACCATGACTATAATACATTGGGTTGTAAGAGGGATTATCCATGAATCTTCATGAGGTCTGGATGAATTTCTAGGAGGTATCTCGGGGCCACACTGTGGATGTTATGGGAAGATCACATGACTTGTAGTGATCATAGTTTTTCATGCCTCCTCCATTTTTACCCCTTTGTTTTATTTTACGAAGTTCAAGGATTATGATAATATCCAAGAGTAATTTATAGGATATTTATTTGATTTTGTCATGATGCCTCACATGAAAAATATTTGTCATATGGGGGTGTGCGAGCATGTCAAGGAAAAATACAACTATTTGTTCTTATAGGGCCGAGTGGGAAGCTCATAGTTGGATATACATACCCAAGGAATTTTGAGTGGAAAAGATGACATGGAAAAGAGATTTTGTGGGATGAGGTAGACTTTTCACCGAGGTATCACATTTTCTTTCAGTTTACCAGGGGCACATCGCTTGTGTTTTAACAACCTTGAGTACCTATAAACTCCTACCCTTTATATCCCTTGTTTAATTATAATGTGGTTTGGTTATTTTGTGAGTTTTTAATTGTAAGGTCTAGGATATTTAATCGACTTTTTGATGATTCCTCGCATTACCAATATGGGTCATAAGGGGGTATGTGAGCAAGTAGTGGACATATCTGACCATTTTTCCAAAGAGAGAAAATGGAAAGCACATGGCCGCCTAGAAATACCTGTGGAACTATGCATAGACATGGGGAACTGAAAAATGGATTTCATGATATTAGGTGTAAATGTTTCTAGAGACTCCTAGTCTCTTGTTGGTCTATATGGATTGTCTCTCATTTCTTTCTACAACTACGAGTACCTCTCAGATATTCCCCATTATCTTCTTTGTATTATTCTGTAAATATTTGAGTGTCTTGTGAGTTTTCATGGATATATTAAAGGAATTATGTTCTTACCAATGATGATATGGTGCGTGAGTTTTAAAACCACTAGGGTTATATCCCATTAGATATTATTCATCTTATTTTTAGAATAATTTAGAAAAGTTTGTGAGTCATTTTCCAATGACAAACAATGTGGCATATGGGAGCTCATTCACTTATCATCATGTGATCATTTTTTGTCTGGAGGACCTTCACATGTTCATAAATGTTTATTTAAGGGGGATCCATGTAATTGTCCACAAGTTATGAAAAAACATGTAATCTTCATGTGACCTTGGAATTGTTAAGAGACCGTGAGTCCCTTGGAGTCTCATCTGACCTAAAAGTATAAGATTAATTTATTTTATAGGGGTTGTAACACCCTTATTAATGTATTTATTTCTATTTATCTTTCACTGAGGATTATTTGGAGGGAATAAAAAACCCCCACCCCCTCAGGAATGATGTTTGTAGGGACTAGGGCCTGGTTTTTTGGGAAACTAATGATTTCCTACGGCTTTGTTGGTTTCCCAAATAAATTTTAATAGATGTTGTTTTGTATAGCTAATAATGTTTGGAATTATTATAAGTTTCTTATATATAGGGGGGGGGGTGGATGAAAATTCATTATGCTTATCACCCCTAATATAGAGTGCTCTCATTTTTTCCTCCGTCGTAAGACCATACAACCAATATTGATCACAAGACTCATTCGTGAGTCTGCATCACAAGTATGTATCATCAAATATTATCCATAAGAAAATTTCTTACTTAGGTGTGAGTTCTATCCATCCACCAATCATACTTCAATAACTTCTTGAACATTGGTTATGAGGGATGTGGTTGTCTTTTGGACTTCATGAGAGCCATTGTCCTGTTCATTAGATCATTAGTGACTCATATGACCTTGTTCAGGTCGCTGTATTGCATGTATCAAATGGGTTCCTGTGGTTCACATGATTTTCTATGGGGTTTATGTGGCCCGTGATTCCTCTAGAGGCTAGGATATCTAACAACTCATTATGTGTTATAAGAACAACTTGTCGATATATGTGATATGCCTGATGACACTAGTCTGTGTCGTGCTTTGAGAATATTGTTTTTATCCATCTCACATGTTCCACTTACTAGTTTTCATATGGATTTCAGTTCTCATCAGGGTCCATCTATTTTGGCCAATAAAATGGCCCTAATTAATAGAAATCATATTTTTGATCCCTACTACCTTGTGTATACTGCTAATGAGTGTCTAAAGGGTTTATTATCATTGAGGATTTTGGATTACCCCTTGTCTCATTGAATACCTATATACAAGTTTTTATTGATAGATGATGTTTCCATACCTACAGTAGACTAAAATGTTCTATCTTTTTGGGTGTTAGGTTCCCCCGACTATGTTCAGACGACAATTATGAAGGATGGGAAGTTGGTTACAACTCAAAGCCAAGGTTTGATGTATCTATTTTCCAACTATCACGTGAGTGAGTATGGTCATGAATCCTCTCGATAAACTTTTTTTCAATTTTATTTGAGTATACCTTCCTCTTATACAAATACTTTTGACAGTGGATCATACTTGAAATGGGATATCCTCCTTGGAGGAAATTTTTCCAAAGAATGTTAATGGTAGTTTTGGTTGAGGTAGTATTATTTAGAGTTTTGTTATGATCTGTACAGGGTTCATATTTATAAATCCATGTGGATATCTAAATTCTTAATTTACTAGAAAACATACCTCCTCAAGTAAATGACTTGTTTCTAGTGTTCTGGGGACAAAACATTCAATCTTCATCATGGTGAAGTGGGTATTAACATATGGGATTTTCATCAACTGGGTGGTAACCATTATCTTATGGAGATGTAAGAATAATTAATTACTGCAATGGACACATGGGAAGATCTCTTATAGAACCCATTTTTAGAGTGAGAGATTATTTTTATCATTAATTAAAAATTTATGAAGGAGCTGGTGTTGTAGTCAATTATTTCTTTCACATACTAGATCAGCATTTTTCTATGTGACAGTGTGGAGAAGAAAAATGTTATTCGTTCATATCAGTTTCCATCTCAAAAAGGCTGTTATAGTGTTGGCTTGTATTGGTCCATTCTAGAAGTTCTGGACTATACATCATGGGGATGTTGAGTGAACACAAAGGTCTCTATGTACCTCATGTTGGTAGGCTTTCTAGTTATGTTCACGAACGGGTGGATTTTTCCTAGGGAATGAATGGTCAAGAATTCATGTTAGAATATTGGTGATGGCAGCATGACATGAAGAATAGAGGTGAATTAACTTAGCAGTACCAAGATTTGTGCACCTATTCTAGATGGTGGGCCATATCGAACAACATAACACTCTTTACTAGATCAGTGGTTCTCTTAAGTTCTTGTTCCATTGGATAAGGGATCACTTACATTATAATGAGTACTACGATGCTTCTATGATTCCTGATTCCCCATCCCTTCCTATATTATTTATGTTATCTAGTGTTTGGGATATGTCTTTAAGCCATGTTAAGGTCGAATGTGCACTTTTTCAATATGATATTTCATACTTTACTACTTTTACTACTTTCTAGAAACCAGGTGGTCCAATTTTTAATGATAGAAACAATTATCTTGATGAATGATATTATATAATCTCCCGTGGGGATTGGGTTCTTGTTTTCATGGTAGAAGATATTATCCTCTGGGAGTAATACACACCATATCATTTTTCTTTAAAAATTTTCGAAGTTTATAGAGTTTCCCTTAATCATTTGGTTAGTATTCAAGGGAAATGACTTTTTTGATTCATTAGTCAATTCTAAAAGATACTACCATGTGAAGATACTTGAGTTAAGATCATAATTCCAACTATATATGCTCCCCCTTACCTTACAATGGATTATTCCCAGGCTTGTGAAAAAACATATCCCAATAGTGTGTTATTCTAGATGGTCTATCAGGTGGACATACATTTTTTATCTCTGAATCTGTTCTCTATGGCATTTATGGAATTTATTAAAGGCCTAGGTTAGGCATAAAGGAAGAAACCCCACTCTGAAGACGATTTTTTTGGATACTGGATCAGATTCTATTGAGTAGATCCATCTTATAGTACAATATTTGGATGATACTCTTTCTCAGAGAAGAGTTTATGGGGATTTCTCTCATACTTTCCCAATGGAAATGCATTCACTAATTATTTCATGACTTGGGTGGTGGATGGTTTTGACCATTAGCTTCTATTTGAAATTATGAACCAAATTATTTTGATTTGGTGATATCGGGCCACAAGTTTATGGGATATTCATGAGTTGAGAATAAGGTTCCCATTTCATTGAAGATGAGGTAGACATCAGAGGTATTGGAGATGGGTTATCTAATGATAACCGAATTACAAGCTTAAATGAAAATGTGGTCCCTGAAAATTTGTAGGTATAAGGAAATATTTTCTAATTTTATGTATTATACTTAAATATATTCATAATAATTGGTTGTTACTAAAAATAGCATTAATATTTTACTACTTTGGTCAAGAGTCTTCACCCAAGATCAGATGTTAAAGAAGCGGGGAGAGCAGTAGTATAGTGTTATATCGATGTTTCTCAAAAAAGTCTTACCAACATTACCAACATGTTTGATCATATTTTTTCATACTTTGACCATTATATTGAATCATTTTTTTATTGAAGCTTCAAAAAGACTCCAAAATATGGATATTCATCACCCCTTATTGAAAATACGAATATTTCTTCTGAAATTTTCATTTCACGGTCCAAATTTTATTCATCTATGATATTCCCATCATCCCATCATTCTAATATTATGTGAATAACTCATGATACAAATAATTTTCGTAAATTAAATAAAGTATTAATGTCTTGATTTTGATATTTGTTTTAAAAAACACCCAATAATTCCCACTAACATAGAATGAATTTGTGATAAATCTATTTGAGTTATCTTGTAGAATGTATGTCCTGGGGGGAGAGTGATCTATTATATTCCTAATTCTAACAAGATGTATGAGAAGAGAATGATTTTCAAGGCCATATGTTTTAACATTCCACATTTTATAGACCGAATTTCTATCATGATTCAGTTTAGGGTCTTTTAGGTTAGACATAATATTTACATTGTTTACGGTCTTTTACCTTGGACCTATTGTTTCTTTTTATATAAGGCCTTTAAACTCAGACCTAATGTATCTTTTTTAGGTTAAGGACATTTTGATTATAACCAATGTTATTTTTATTTTATGTTCATTTATCTTAGACCTAGTGTTTATTCTAGTTTAAGGTATTTTGGATCATACAGAATAGAATATGGGGTTAGGATACCCGAGAAGACTCAAAACAATACATGCTGCTGTGTTCCGGTAGTGTATTACCAATGATCATAGGGATTAGAGGCACTTTTTTTGTAAGTAGAATATTCCTTTATTTGTTGGGGAAAATCCAATGTGCATCAATAGTATTATCATGTAATTCCATCTCTAATACTTCCCAATGATATATTGATTTTTAATGGGCTGAATATGGTTTAGGGAGAAATACTAAGGAAGATAGGCCTGCCTGGATTGTTGGAATGTGGGTGTTGCAAGTCACAATCAAAAAGTATGATCCGTGTAGTATGGAATTTGGTAGACATGTAGGGTATTTCCCTTAACACTATGGGGTGCCAGGATCTACCATGATGTCATTAGGGCTCTTAGGGATTGAGAAAACCTTTATACTGGTCGAAGATGTCTCGAGACAGTGGGTCTGAGCCCCTCTATGTCAATACCATGGATTAACTGAGATAAGACTTTTCTATTTTGTGGGAAATAAACTATTTTTTAGGAGTCAAACATGTAAAATATGAAGTTTGGTATGTAAGGAATTCTACCTAGTGAAGGGTTTTGGCACCCTAGGGAATCTGGGCTACAATTAGATATCTCAATCCCAATGCCATGTGGTTTCGCATCATGAGGTGTGGGCTGTAAAATGGATCAAGAGTGAAGGGTCGCATTATGGATGTAATAAAAGGTACAAAACATGGTGATGTGCCATCAAGGATATCAGACCCACTTGAATAGTCAAATGCATTGATTGTAAATCATAGTCCAAAGTAATCAGGTCATAAAGAAGGTATATGATAGTCACACCAGGGATATCATAAAACACAACGGGGTGCTATGTTCTACCATGATGATGTCCGGATACCAAGAATCTTAAATCCATTTATACTGGTCCTATAGGTCTGTAGTTGGTGGGTTTGAGCCCTTAAACATTAATAGGATCACCAAGAGGAGATGTATATTTTTTTCATGGGTAATGAATGGTTAGAGATGATTTGAGATGTTGTTTTATCCTGAAGTGGGATTTATTGAAAATGTAATATCCAAGAAGGGTTTGGGCACCCAAAATGTATCACCAACACCTATCAAACATATTATTATGGTTAATAAATGTGACAAATATTTTCTCTAATTGTTCCCTAGACCAAGGGATCCAACAAGCATATATTTTCTTTTACTATTGATATAAAGTAAACCCTTTGAGATTTATGACATATTTTTTTACAACCATTTAATTTATAACACTCTGAGGATGAAGTGTTTAGCGAGCGAATACTAGACTTTTTATCATGTATCCCTCTATGGGGTTTCAACTTTACAAGTTCTGGGTATCTTTTTATAGTATTTTAATGTGACGCAATTTGGAAAATTATAGTATATATATTAAGGTCATATAGATTTCACAAATGTTTTAATACTTTAATCTCACGACACATATGGACCTATCATTAGATATGTTACTCAAGAGCCTAATTAGTATTCCTAGGGTAAAAACTACTCCAACATCCTTATGAGAGAGAGGTAAGAAGGTTTTAAATCCCATATCAATGTTTCATGACATTAGTGATTTTATGGGACAATAATTCTTGACATAACATAAATCACAATGGAGGTGATAGGTTCTATCGTGGTGACATAATGATCAAAATAATCAGAAAAGCCTACATACTAGGCCAATATGTCTCTGGTTAGTGGTTCTAAGCACTTATGTATCATTATCATTATCCAACAAGGAGATATATTTTCATTTTCAAGGGCATTGAATGGTTTGGAATGACCTGAGATGCTTACGACATGTATTGTGGTGAATGAATTGAGGTTATTAAAAATAATATGGAAGAACCCCATTATCTAGTTTGATGAGTTAAGGCACCTATGGTCCTTTGATTAGGTAGGCTGATGAGTTATGGTTTTCCTAGTTTAACGTCACATAGTGGGGGCATACTTTCCTCAGTGTAGTTTAATGTTATGCGGTATGGACATACATCCATGAATTTTAATTTCAAAGAATAAGGATGTAATTTGATGTAGTTTAATGTATTGTGGTAAGTATGTACTTCCATGTAGTTTAACATCATGTGTTAAGGATTTACTTCCATGTATTTTAACGTTGTGTGGTAAGGGCATGGGAAATGACATGAATGTCTTGAAATGTTGCATTTGGCCCCAAATATGGAGAATCCAGTGTCATGACGTATATAATGAGGATGAGAGTCAAGACACACATAGTTATAAATGAAATATCATGTGTAATAATATCCCAAACACAATGAATTGAGAATTTTTATATTTTTTTACTAGGCTCATTATAGGAAATTTGAGCGTCACTATATATATAGTGAGAGAAGGAATCATGTCAAATGTATTTCTTAAACATGAAATTCTCTATGCTTGTTTGACCCATATGTAGAGGTGGTAATTTTTTCCATTTACCATAGAATCATGGACCTATATTTGAGATACATGCATCACAATGTATCCTATGATGACATGAATCAACATACACATAGTTCTTGTTGTTGGATTCAATTTGAAATCATGTGGTGAGGAAAATGGTCAACTGACATGAATAAATTGAATTTTTTTTGTTTAACCAAAGTTTGTTGTTTGGGAATCACTATATATCTCATGATTATGAGAATCAAACCACACATAGTTCATGAAGAACCATGCATTTTATCATCATGCAGAAAGGACATTGACTGTGCAGTATAATTTAATGTAGTGGGGACTCATTGTATGAATTTTATTGTCATGTATTCAGTACCTTTATGGGACTGTTTTGTACATTTAAGATTTTTCTACACTATCGCAACTCCTTAGATCATGTAATCTAAGTTCCGTGTGAGAAACAAATAATGAAACAAGTTTTCATATAGTGTAGAGATAGTTGAGAGTACAACAAGGTCAGTTTGTTTCATGTGGTGGCTCGGCCGAGATATAAGATTGAGGTGTACCTTTGTATATCATTAGAAATTAGAGTCAATTCATACATAGTTATAGAATAACCATTTCATTTAATATCATGCAGAAAAGGATTAGGTGGCTCGACAAGAATATAGATGGTTGTTAATGATCCATCGAGTTTTGTGTCAAGCAGTAAGGATATTGGCCATGTTTTTTAATGACATGTGGTAAGTATGAATGGATCCATGAAGTTTAAAATAATTCCACCACATATAATATTTATATATTAACTTCATATAAATTGGATGATCGATGGGACATACAAAGATGTGGAATCTCATGTGCTGATTGCAATGAAAAGTATGTCATAAGAAATCCCACATTAATGGGTGGTTTGACATGCTTCCCAACCATTGTGTCCTGTGAGTAGGCCATATTATGGTAGAACTTATGTATGATGTATGGTCTCTCCCATTTTAGTTATAGGTTTGGGGGATTCTTGGTGGGTGTCATTGGGGTTATAAGGTCCACCAATTGTTCTTTATAGATGAATGGGTATGGGTAAATACTTTTATTAAAATCTTGTGTAATCCGATTCTAGTGGCCCTCAAGGTTGTACAATGTGTATAACCTGTCCTCATAAAGTCATTCCAATTCTTCTTTTCAATTTTTATATTGCTCATTATCTGAGAGTTTCATATAGATTAATACTCAGAGCGAGGGTGGCTGGACCTCCATGAGTGAGACTACCTCGGTCTTATTCAACAATGAGTATTGTGTAGTTTATGCACCATAATGTGTGGTAGTCACATAAAGAATGGAGGATTTTGTCTATCCATGAATTTTTTTCCATGTTCACCATATTTTATAGTATATTAGATAGAGTCTTATTTAAGGACTCTATCTTTCCATTTGAAGTCACATGATAGTGCGGCGAGTGATTGGATATGATGTTTTCCTCATCGTAAAACTTCTTCAACTCTATAGAAAATAAATTACTATCGTTTTCCATCAATATTGTTTGAGGGTCTCCAAACCTATAAATGATATGAGACTTTACGAAGTCATTGATATTATTTTTCCTTAATTATTTAAGGGGTATCACATTAGTTCATTTGAAAAAGAATTCAATAACAATAATGATGTACTTGAACTAGTTAGATATTGTTTGGGGACATGGACTAATGAAATCCATCCCCCAAACAATAGATGACCCAAAATATTTAGCTGTAGGTATCAATTCTAGAGGTTGATGGATGAATATTTCATGTATATAAAATGTATGACATATCTTGGGGAATTCAATATAGTCTTGTATCATTTTTTTCCAATAATATCCTAACCTCATGATCTGGTGGGAGATCCTGGTCCAATATTGAAGAGAATAGAAAGATCCCACATTGAATTCTTCTATAATAGTATAAATATCTCTTTGTGCTGTGAATTTGAGGATGATCATACTGAATCCATGCTAATAGAAGGGTTTTCTTTTCATTTGAGACATCCTAGAGGTTAAAGTTCACTGAACGGTGTCAAATATATTCCCTTCCATATCTATCCATTGGGAGAGTCCCATTTTGCACAATGCCGATTATGGGATCTATCCATCCATAGGTGATTGTTGGTGCATCACACTCTGGGGTGGTGATGACCAGATTTATATCTTCTATATCATATACAACGATTACCGATTCAATTATCCGATGTGAAATATAGAAGATTGATTCTTCTTTATCAAGGTTGGCCAAGAGAGTGTTCATATTTTCCAATGTGTTAGTGAAAGAGGTCTAGGATCAAGGAACATAATGAAATATAGGATCAAAAGAGGACTATTCCATTAGTCCCCTGATGTAGCCTATGAGAGGGGCTAATTCATCTTTTTTGATGGTGTATTTTCAATTGACCTATATTATCACTAACTTTGAATCACCTTTGATGTCCAAGTAGGCTATTTGTACCTATATGGATAATTCCAAGCCACTGATGAAGGGTTGGTATTCTTCCTCATTATTTATGTAGCCTTAAAATATTGAGAAATAGTAGGGACATATTTCTTGGTCTATATGGACAAATATGACCCATAATCTAACCTGATCGAACTTCAGCTTTTCTATTATTGTTCTGATAGGAATTAATGAGACATAATCAAAATAGATCTCCCATGGCTGGGTAGTGTCATAGGCAAGGAAGACCTCTTAAGAAGAAGCTCGGTCCTTTCCAGCAAATTTTGTATGGTAGTATGTTCTTAAAAGAAATTTGGTAGGTCTTGTCCTTTCACAAAATTATATGATGCAAAAGAGATGTCATATTATTGAAGAATTACTACCCATCAAGGAAAGATCTTAGTCAACATCAGAAGGCCATGGATATACTTTAGAAAATTGATATTAGATACCAATTGGACTTCTTGGTGCTGCAAGAAATGCCTCACCCTTTTCACTATGAATAAGCATGCAAGAAAGTTCTTATTAACATCAGAATATCTAGTCATACTACCTAGCACAACCTTACTAAGGTAATAGTGAATATTTTTGTTTCTTGTATCATTCTTTCGTGAGTGGAAGACAGCCAATGGGTGTTCCATGTCCACCACATATAAGATGATGGGGATCACTTCTAATGAAGGCATCTAAAATAGTTGGTTCATCATGTATTGTATGATACTTCTGAAGGATTTTGGAAATCATCGTCCAATTAATATGTGATAGTTTTCTTTATTAGTATGTAGAAGAGGTGATCTTGAATGGCTAGGTTGGAAATGAACCGCCAAATGTAAGAAAGGATCCCTTGGAGTCCCCTAAATACTATGAGATTTATGGGGGTGACATTTCTATGATAACACTAATATTCTAATGGTTGACTTGAATTCTATTGTGGCATACCAAAAAACCAAGGAATTTTACCAATGTTAACTCAAAAGTGAATTTCAGGGGATTCATCTATAGACATTGTAGTCAAAATTTGTCAAAAATTATTTGAAGGTCTGTGAAACGATCACAATGATTCCATGATTTAACAATGAGGTAGTCAATATAACACTTGATTTTATTTCATATTAATGGTTTAATGATATGGATCCTAGTTCATTGATATGTGGAACCAAAATTATTTAGAAAAGGGGAATGACCCATATAAAACCCCGACCCTACCTCATTGGATTGAGGAGACAGTGAGGGTTACGTGGCCTTAAGTGACGTTCCCAAGGCACAAATGGCTGGAAATAAATGTCGATGGCTTCAAGTAATAGTGGGGAACAAATTTCCCTTAAGAAGATAACCCAACTCAACCATCCCACAACTAAAGATCATGCACTTTCAAAACCAACCATGTGATACTAACAATTCCATTACAAACCCCACTGCTCCACACCAAGCTCCATGCTCCAAGATCCACCAGAACATCACAATGCACCAATAAAGGAGGGTGATGCCTTACCATTTCCCACGTCACGGTACACAACATCTGTATAGACACCAAATTTCCAAAGCAGGGGGTGAGTAAAACTGCTCAGTAGGATTTACCCAACTGAATTCTCTATACACGCTACTAGGATAAAACTGTTAGCACATATATATAAAACATTTTATATAAATCCAAACCAAGCTACTGATTATTTATATGTCAAACATGCCACCCAAGGAATCCAAATCAACCATTCAACACAAGGAATCCAATTCAACCATTCCACAAGCCGATTACCATTTTCATATTTCACGCACAAGCCCCATATAATTACATAACCAACAAACACAAAAAAACCATGGTGGCACTTCATGTCCAACCCATTCATTACCAATCCCCTCAAGTGGTACTTCCTGCCAACGTTCTATTGATGGTGGCCCTTCTGTCCACTATCCATCCACTTTTTATAGTGGCACTTCTCATGCACTTCCTCAAAACATTCAAACAATCCATAAACAAGAATATAATCCCACCAAGGACACAACAATATGCAGTTAACCAATTCTATCACATGTCAATCCACTTCAATAAATCACCCATTTATTGAGACCACCCTTAAATAAATTTCCATGCAAAACCACATTTCAATAAAACAACATATTTATTGAAAATCATCTTTCACAAAACATTTTTTATAATCAACCACTAATGATTTCAAAATAAACATTTCAAAATCACACAAAAAATCCCCCATTAGTAATAATATCCCATTTATTTTAAAATCACCCAAATTATCACTAAATGGGTCTCCAATAAGTTTCTCACATCAATATGACAATTAATTTCAAGAAAAGAAAATTAATTTTAACCAAAACCACTAGTTATAACCATGTAGAGTCGAGGGAGAAGACACCTACCTATTAGGATTTGGAAAAATAAATCCTTCGCCCAAACACACTCCAAAATGGGTGAATGCCTCCTCAAAACCACCTAAAAAACCCTTCCCTAACATCAAAATGCTCAACCTTTAACACAAAAAGGAAACACTCCCCTTGATCTACGTGAAACCCTTGTAGATCTAGGAAACTAAGAGAGGGAGAGGTATAACCCTAACCAAAACCTCAATGAACCAAAATAGGGACTTACCCAAGGAGAACCACGTTCGATCTACCAAGAAACCCCTTTGAATCTCTTCCAAAACAAGCTACGGAGTTCCCCCAAACTCTAAAAATCAAAACTCCTGAGTGAGGCTCGAGTGTGAGATGATTTGGAGGGAAATGAGGCAGTCCCAAGGGATATCAGATTTAAAACCTCCACTTTTAAGTGGTTGCATGGTTAGTATGCATGGTTTCACAAATCATGCACTAACCGTGTGCATGCCACTATCTCGAGAGGAGGGGTCCACACAGTTTTGTCACATGGTTTGGCAAACTGTGCATAGGCTGTGCGAAGCCTACTGCCTCCCCCTACATGGTTTCTCGGAGAACCCGCATAGTTTCCCCTAGACGTGCTCAAACCATGATCCCTAAAAAAGCCTCCAAACTTATTCAAAACCATTCCAAACTCTCCCAACCTCATCTCAACTCATCCCATGCACTTTAAAACCATAAAAAAGAATAAAAAGGTTAAATACCCCAAACCTGGGGCGCTATAACCCAATAGAAAAAGACCCCCTATATTGCTCTAAAGGTAGTTGATTCTTTATCATCAGGGGCTATCTTAATCTGATTGTACCCAGAGTACCCATACATTAATGGAAGGGCTTTTAAACCAAAAATTGCATTAATCAAGTGTTTTTTTGATTGAAAACAGGAAATCATCATTCGAGAAATGCCGATTAAGTTCCCTAAACTCAATTCAAACCCTAATATGCCCAATATTCTTCTTTACATGGACGTTGTTGTCAATCCATATTTGTTATTTCACATCTATCATGATGTAGGATTCGATCAAATTGTCTCCCTCCACCTCTTTATTAGTGTAATGAGAGGTTTGTATCTTCCTAGATGCCTACATGTAGCCTTGATACTCCTATAGTATCCTAATATGGTGTGTATCCACATTTGAGTTTAGTCTAAGAAAGTATGTGTAGTTCCATGTGAAAACATATAGTCATTAATTTATAAATTCAATGTACATGTCTTTCTATTAGAGGGGTATGGAAGAACAAATTGTTTAGGATGTGGGTCTTCGTATATTACTAGTTTTATCTGCCCAACTTCATTGATGGTGGTGGAGATACCTTCCACGAATGTTGGAGGAGAACTCCATAGGTTAACGTCATCATCTTCTGTCGAAAAAACTATTGAGACATTTTCAAATGAAGATAGAAATATGGGGGGTGGGGATTTTTCATTATTAGGAGAGGTCATGAGAAGATACATTGTCATACACTATTGACTGAGTCATTATAGAGAGATGCTTGGTGTGATAGTCTTCGATAATGTCACTGAGGATGGGAAGGGCTTGGACCTCTAAGATTATATCTGTGGCATAGACCGGGTTTATTGGGAGAAAAAGTCACTGTTGAGCATACTTTTGGGATTCACAGAGGTGGTCACAATGCCATTGGGATCAGAAACCAATTCATCATATACACTACTAGTCATTTACCACCCTTTTTATAGATATCTGATTCTTCATATGTGGACCGTCATGTCTCAAAGGTAGAACAGTATCCATGTAGTATATAGACATTTCCATTAAATATATAGTTAAATAACTAATGGAATTTTGAAGTTATTACTTGGTGGCTATGGATTCAAGGCCTTCAGATCGGGAAGTTATATGAAGTTTCTTGCTATATTACTATAATCATAGCATCTGATATAAGATTCCCAAACTGTTCTTCGAGATTTATTTTCCTGAAATCCTTTTATCTTTCTTATCATACCCTTGTATGGTTATACTACTTAGGTGAAAATCCCCTTCTCCAAATCTCATACATTGTAGGGTTCATCATGGGATAATATTTATCGTAGAACCATTATCAATCAGAGACCTTTGGATATTGAAATTATTGAGTATTCCTGAGACATAAAGTGGTATAATTTGTCTTTGAAGGGCCACTTCCTGTTCTCGATCAGTGAATGAGATGGAAATGTGAAATTTTGATTTTGTGATCTCCACTCGATATACCACGGCAGTAGTGAGTCTTGTCTCAAACTCTTATGGCCTCTAGAGGGATTCAAAAAGTGAATCATTTATTTTTTTAAAGATAGAGTCTATCAAGGAATAATATCTTGGTGGGGACTACCACCATCTATTTCATAATGTCGTACATTTGTGACATAGGAAAATTCTTCTTAGCCCAAATTTTCTTGTGGATTTGTAGATTAAAAGATGATTAATTTGTGGTGTGATAACCTAGTGCTTGTGTAGGGTTTGTGGGAGCCTATGATAACGAAAGCATGGGTCATCCAATCACTACATTTTGTGTGGGAATATTGAGATAAAAACCTACTTGGTGGTCATGCAGAACAATTGAATGCATAGGATTTCTAGAGGGTTCTAAGACAGCTCACATCCCTTTCTAGATTTTCTAGAGTGCTTTCCCATGAGTTCCAACTCCCTATGAATTTCTATAGGGATATGAATAGAATATTGGGTTCGACCACCCCTGCACTATCCTCTATATCCTGTGTTACATCACACATGACCCCATGTTCCCAATTTATATGTAGGAAACTCATGCTATGGGGAAAACCATCATTTGAGAAGGGGTCTCATAAGTGTATCATGTTGAAAAAAATAAATATGAGTTCTTCATGTGATTAGGGTTCGTTTTGGTGGGACGGTTCCCATGTTTCCGATGCAATAGGGAAGAAACCATTGAGATTTAAGGATCACTTTGGATGATAATATGAATCTTCCTCCTCTGAATCTTCCAACATTCGATGTTCACACCCAAATTTAGTAGTAAAAGTTTTTCTCTCTTTATTGGGTGGTAGAGTTATTATGGGGTTTCACAAATGTTCTCTCAAAGTGGCATGGGCTCAATCAACTATCTTTTTGGTCTTCTAGTTTTTGAATTTTCATGCTTGTATGGACATGAACTTTTTTCCAATCACCTTGATCTTCCATTTAGATAATGTTTATACAAGACAACTACTCTGGTGAGTCAGAAAACATTAGTCACCTTGAATCAATCATGCCTTAAAAGACAAATTTTAAGATGAAGTAGTTTTAGATATTAATATGCAACCTTCTATAGAAAGGGTTACAATAAGAATGGATGGTGAGGTTGACCTCATAGAGATACCTGGGTTGCATTAATGTAAGTGTATTATTTTCCATGGATAAGAGGAAAAAACTAGGTACCTATTCATTTTATAAGGAGTACACCTTATTCATCTATTCAACAAATACTAATTGACCGAGATTTAATTTTGCTTTTGTTTGATGAAAATTATGTTGATTTCATTGGTCAATAGAAGGTGATAGGTAGTTTGGGGAATGTATAGGTATTTTTATGGGTTCCAATACCATCTAGAGAGTTATAACTGTATCTTCTACTCTAGCTGACCATGTTCCGTGTGTTGTGAGAATGAGTCATATTTTGGATCTGGTCTACTAGATGGATTCTTCTAGACATTGGGACATTTCAAAAAACTCATGAAATGAACATGTATATTTCATTGGAAGCATAGGCATGTACAACTCATCCCATTGATTTTTGAACACATAGTTCCAGTAGTTTATCTTCTGAGAGGAGGATGATGAGTGAGTAGGTTAACCCCTTTCACCTTGCTATGAAGTATGAAACCCTCTCAGTTCTCATTATTAATAGTTATTATGGTTGAAGATCATTGTATTACTCATTAGTGAACTTAATTGATAATGGAAATTATGATTAAGGACTTCACATCCTAACATGGATCCAATTTCAGACTGTTATACCAAACAATGGATGGCCCGGTCATAGTCTATACAAATCACATCAGCTTGGTTGCCTCATAATGATCTAGAGAGCCCATAATTGGACCACATCAGGATATAAAATGTGTGAGGATTTGTTCGGGGTTTCCTGCACCATAAGATATTGCGAAGGGAGGAATTCTGGAACTAGGTTGAGGCAGTGTGTCATCCACCCAAACGGGATATGGCTTACACTTAGGCTACATAGTTGCGAGTATCCCTTCCATATATTCTATTTGAGTAGGTAGGGAGTTGATAATGTTAAGTATATCTAAGGGAACCATTTCTTGATTCTTTTCCCATTCACAAAGATCCATTGGGGGTTGATGAGGTGGCCCAAATTTTAACTCCTTCTGATTGTTGATTTGCCCCAATATTGAATGGTTTTCCTAGAGAGGGAGAGGTTATTTATGAAATGTAGGGAAGTCAAGATCCTTTATGACTTACTAATTTATGTGGATTGTCTAACTATATCAAGATATAATTTAATGCTCATATACCACTCTTTCTGGCTGATCGATCATGGGAGGGAGAACATTCGTCTCTACCTGAAGATAATACTCAGTGGGAATATTGCCTCTTGATAGCTTCTCATTGAGATGCCAGATAGTTTTCATTTTTCTATCATATTGCGAAAATAATTTCTATAGTGAAGGAACCCCATTTCTTCTAAGATGTGATCAAGATATGGTTGTACCCTACCCCTTTGTAATAATCTATTGTGAAGGCGGTAACTCGATATCTAGAGGTTTTATGTCATGGAGCTAACTGGGGTTCTTGTTGCGTGTAGCCCTTTTTATACATCCACGAAACCAACTCCCCACGTATTTTTTCCATTTCGTGGCCCTCTATTTTAGAGTCATGATAAATATCTTCCATTTTTCTGATGACGATATTCAAAGAGGCATATCAGGCTATAGTTGTTGGGGCATTACTGTCAATGAAAGGATGATTCTATAATATTTACTTTAGGGTCATTATTCAAACACTTGGACATGTCTATCCATTTTGGTTTTCATCCCTAACATGGTTTGATTGTCTTCGCTACACATTCCATCTTTTTTAGTCTATGAATAGTTAATCTGAGTGTGTTTCTGGTCATGGTTATCAAACAAGCCCCAACCAGTAGGGGTTTTTCTTATTGCAAGATGAGATGGTGGAATTCCCACTTATAATTGATTTATCCAAACCTAGATAAGGAAAATATAAATTATAGTGGTGATGATGATGAATAAACACCCATCCCTATGCGGTGGAGGTCATTAGGGACTGCATTTGGCATTGATTGGACCATTTGATGAAGATCCAATGGATCTAATTAGGGAATCGAGAACTCATAGGATGCGTATATTAGTATAAATTTCCCCATAACTGTGGGGTGGGGTTATTTTAGGATCACTAATATTGTTTCCAAAATTCTCTTAGGGGATAATGAACCTAGTGATGGTGATTGGCATTCAAATTACCATAACCTAGCATGTTGGTGTTCACTTTTAGCATTTTCTGTTATGTACTAAATCATCTCAGGAACTGATGATATAATTTATAAGAAGAATGGTATATATTCCCATATTCTAACAGGATTGGTATTCTCTTGGATGGCGAATATGATAGCTGTAATCACATGTCATTTGATGGGGCACAATTATTCTCGGGTAGGAGTTGTGTGAGATGAAGACCCCTGATGAGAAAAATTTCTTAGTGTATGTTGTCTGTCTGATAAAAACATTGGGAAACATGTTTAAAATATATTCCTATTTCATTTAGTGGCATAGTTTGAAGTTATGTTGGATTTTCTCTCTCTCTTTCTGTGATGTTTTGGCACTATTGGAGAGGAGGCACTCAAGTGTTACACAAGCCCCTGATCTACCCAGAGGCTTTAACATTATATGATGCTTCATATGAGGGTATTTGATGTTCCAAGGGATCAGTAAAGTTTAAAACTCCATACTATCCCCATCCAAAATTACATATTCCTGATGTGGCATCTCAGATACGCTGCTGAAGAGTTTTGATGCCATGACATAAAGCATGTTGCAGATTTGCGCTATAATTTTCCAGTTTTGGTTCTCGAACCATAGAGATAGTATCCAGGTAATAATAGAGTACATTTATTTTCTAAAGGTGACACTTTTACCTGGGATAATGGATATTCCTAGCCTTCATTCACTGATTGTTGACCCGTATCTTCTGGAATAGATAAGACAAGCACCCTTTTTCTAGCTCATCTGGGATCTCATATTCAGAAGTAGCAAGGGTATAGAACATGTTTTGGAGGTTGTTTTTGTATTACCCCACAATATTTCAATGTCTACCTCCTCTATATCAGACTTATACATCACCATTCCGTTATAACATAGACGATGGCTCTAATGGCCACCTACTAATAGGAGAGGGGTGCTACTAAAATTTAATGGGGAACCATAAACAGTTGACATTGATGATTTTAGAACACATTCATATGAAGTTTTCATAGTTTTAAACACCTATCCATACGGATGTGTCTATGGAAGGGGATTATCTCCACGTCGATGTGAGATATCCTTGTTGGGAGGTTGACCATAATGGATGTCAAGATCAAAGTCCCTATGATCCATCTCTACAGTTCCATGATGAGGGTGATCATGGTAATGGACATGTTCTTCTTCTTATTATTCAATTAAAGAGTCAAAGACTCATTGTGGTGTTGAGAATGTGTCACAGAAAACATCAAGGACACTGAAAATGAGTAAATTAGCAACACATAACATGTTCTGCATCATGGTCAGAATATGACAACCATCCATTTGGAGTTCTGCAGGGGTATGAGCCTATTGTATGATGGTTGTGGAAACATGTATATACTTTTATGGTGCTACAAGTGTATGAGAATGTATTTGAGAATATTCTATAATATGTTTATGAGATGTGTCATTATATAAATGAATGTGATCCTAAGCTGATGCCTGTGTCATTCTCACATTGTTAGCCATGTTCAGGATGAGAATAAGAACCCAATACTAAGCCATGGGAATATCAATCTAGTCACTCATGGAAGGAATATGATCACACCCAATGGCATGTGTCACTCTCTCTTTGTAGTTCATGGTTGTTTTTTGAATATGATCTTGGTTTGAATATGCATTCCTCATCGGGAAATATAGAGAGACCTCAATAGTGGGAGAAAGAATATGAGCCTCCCCCTTTGTTGTCCTATAGTGATGTCGTTGAAATCATTCATTGGATAATGTTGGAATATATGTATGGATTCCATTATCTACTATAATATGTAAGACATATTAACTTATAAGAATGTATGCATATCCCAAGTCTTGTTCAATTATCACTTGGTTAGCCCCAACCTGAATAGGAATATGTGCTTGATCCTAGAAATTTTGAGTATACCGCTAGAGTTATTTGATAGGAATATGAACCTATCCTGAGGAATGTTCCCCTCTCACAAAGTGATCCACAAAAATAATGACGATATGAGCATAGTCCATAGCCTTTATAATATGCTTCTAGACTTATTATACATGCATGTAACCTTATCCGAATTTATGGGATGCTCTCAATAGGTGATCCCAAAAGTAATGAGAACATGAGACCGGTATAATGCCCCTCCCTTCATCACAATATTCTGATAATTATCCAATGAGGTAGAAAGAGTGCGATCATACTCTAGTATAACTACTTGGTATTTTTTAAAATTTAGTTCTCAAATATAGGACTAAAATGTTTCCATCTCCATCATATACTATAAGATTTCTTCAACTGAACCAATAATATGTTCCCACTTGTATCACCCTTGTGCCACAAGAATATGCCGACAAGATTCATGTAAGGGGGTAGGAGTATGAGCCTTATCCTTTCCTGTTATGGACATATTCCCACAGGCTTGTTTCAAATGAACTGGTATGTGAGCCTGCTTACTGGTTCCTAGCTGATTATTCTAGCATGCATTATCGATAGGAGAAAGAATATGAGCATGCTTCTAGATATCCAATGCATTCCTCATCTGATTTTCCTTCCTTATAATCAAGAATGGGAATCATAGGAAATTGTGTGTTAGATGGTAACCTAGAAGATGACTAATGGGTACTAGCAGAATGTTATTGTTGACATCGATTGATAGCTTTCCTCACTGGCGGCACCGAAATCGAAAGGGATACGTATTTTTCCTGCAGGTCCACCTTCATCATATATGTAAGGTTAAAGTTACCAAGCTATAGGGATAATATCCCGAAGCTTTTGGACATAGAAACAATGGATACTAGATTAGTAGGAGCCTTACCCTGGTGATGTGGACTGGTCAGTCATCATGATTATAGAACTTCTCAAGCAGCTCCTATGGTCAGGATTGTACTATTTCTAAAGTAATCCCAGAAGATCATACTGACCACCTATAATTAAAATTTTCATGTAGGTGAAGTCATTTTGTAACCTATGAGGGTTGTAATCATGGATGATTTACCAGAGATAAAACTTGATGATGTAGACATTGTCTTGAATCAGACTGTTGGAAGCAGTATCTTCAATTACATAGGAAACAAAGAACAAGGTTACCTTTTAGTGCAGTATCATAGGCATAATATTCTCCATCAGATATTCATGGTTAACAATTTTTCTTTTATTCATGATTCATCCATTTCACTCAATTGGACTTATCAAAATGAGGATGGACCTATGGGAACCCTAGTTACAGATGGCCATTTGTAGTATTGTTCTGGTCATACTACTATGTTTTCATAGGGTTTTCAAAACAAAGTGGAACATCTCATTATAACCCAATCATCCTTTTTTGAAAATATTCATGTTGGTTTTATCTTTTTTCTTTTCATATAATGGATAAATAAATTACCCTATGGATAATAACCAATCATTTTTTCAGTTGAGAGAATCTATTAGGTTTAATATTTTTTTTCGTTGGGTATTTGTTGCGTGAAATAGGTTTCTCTCATTGGGATACAATTTTCACTTTTCCTAGAAACTCCCAATGGTTCCCCCATCATCATCTAGGTAAAAAAATTCATTCCAAAGGCCAATATTCATCTGGATTTTGAAGCATAGTGACTCTTTGGTACTCACATTGGTCAAGAGGATGGAAGTTCGAGATCATCACAGCCTTAGGCGGGGGGGGGGGGGGTGTTTCCTACTCTAAGACTTTTTTATAGAATGATGATATGTTCATGAATTTCTTCCAAATCCAAATTTGGGACTAGTAACCCTTTCAAAAATACTCATCAGTTAATTTTGTCATTAAACAAAGAATGGTAGGCTCATTGATGAACCAAGGAAAGTGCGATCTCATTTTTGAATATATATATATGTATTATAGGTCCACCATCCATTTTACTAATGATTAATAACAACATTATGTTTTGAAGTTATATGACCAAATGATACAGAATGTGCTCCCATGCAGAGAGGCAGTTAATATTTTGAGGTGGGGATTGAGCCATTATATGGTATCCCACATATCCCAGTTATTAAAAGAATGAAAACCCACATAGTTCATTCAAGTCCTTGGGAATACCCCAAAGGTGTATTAAGTTATATGAGTGGTGTTCATTCCATACAACTCATCTAGGTTTACATACCAGGATTTCCCTATTTAGTGGAAATTAATGATTTCTAATGAGGTGTTAATTGCATATACCAAAGACCATGTGAGATGTTTATGTTGTGATAGAAAATGGGAAACATATGATTACTATAATGGAATTTAGATAAGGGAATTTTTTTCTGGGACAATCCTTGGGGTGTTTGGTATAGAGCTCTGGCCTTGAGAAGATATATTACATATCAGGGGTATGGTAGGAACTAGAGTCATCAAAGTTTGGTTATCCCTTAACTTATTGACAGTCTAAGGTTACAGATCCCACTCGGTGACATTGTAACCATACTTGAGGTTTCAATAATGATAGGGTTTATAATGAGATGGATTCCCTATTGATCGGGGCCATATTATACAATGTCGGTAGTTGGGGCATATGATTTAAGGATGACCTTTTAACCATGAAGTGTATAGTGTAGTTGACATGATCAACATAACTCCCTAATCCCATGTGATCCATGCTTATAGTGAGAAATCAGGATTATGAAGTGATCAATTCCATTGCTTTGGTTTAGGGGCTTGGATATTGGAATCACATAGATAATCATTGTGGAACTAGAATATCAAAGATGTGGCTTATGTGTCCAGACTATGGTAGGAATTAGGTTCACCGTAGTTCCATTGATCGGGGATTATACACGGTGGTTTCCCTTTTATTTGGGTCATACAAATCAGGGAGAGATGAGGCTATCAAATCCCATGATTCCCTATTGACCTATCCCATATTTTCTAATGAGTGTCACGTGACCAAGTTGACATGTCTGGAGGACAACGAAATATCCAGATGGATTCCACCAGAAGTTATCGCATATCCTTGATAAATTTTCCAGAAGGTGTATCATGTCCTGGATGACACCCTTGAAGGACATCATGAGTTCAGGATAACATGTATAGAGGATTCCGGGAGTCCCCCTTGATATTCTGAGGTGCTTTCATGATATATGGTTGACATGAGCATGTTCCATTATATGAGTAATGTTATACATCTTAATGAATTTTCAAGGCTTGGGAGAAAAATATTTGGTTAATTCGGTTGTAATATTTCAATATGTCCAAGAGGGTCATGCAATATTTTCTTGATATGTCTGGAGGTCTTCATTTGACCCTCGCAAGATGCTCAAAGAGGATCGCAGGATCTGGGAGATGTGTCCTGATGCTATCACGTTCCTTTTTGTGGCTCAGGTGAAGTATGTTTTTTTCAAAAAAATGTTTTTTTAACTTATCTCCTTTTAGTCATTGTTACAGACCTTTCCTTCTAGATGCCTTGGTTTTATTCAGTTTATGTTTATCTTGTGTATTCTGTGATCTAGTTTTATAGTTGGATGTTCTTCACATAGCCCACAAGAGATCCTTCATGTGATCTTGGAATTATCACAGAATGTGGATTATGCCTATGTTAGGAATAACATGGATTCTCATTAGTATTTTACCTAATAAGAGGCTATATGATCGTGTGATTAGTGGCTCTAATAAGGTATTTTTTTGAAATAGAGTTTCCATATCATAGTCATCATATCGTAATAGTAGTGGTGTATTTTACATATTGGGGTAAGGGATTTATAGACCTATACACCCTTGTTGTTTTCTAATTTTCATGGTGTATCTAGATAAGATATAGGATAGATTTATTGAAGGGGGATGACACCATGCAATTTTGCATGTCCTTGCCGTGGGTGGTTCCAATTCGGTTGACTCATTTTCAGGGTTCACAAGACTATTTCGTCAACACCTATTTTATCATATTTCTTCATATTGATGGAGATTTATTTGATTAGGAGTGAATGTAAATGGAATATACATATTTTCCTTTGGTAATTACATAGGGAATTTGCAAGTTCTTGATCCCTTTCCGGGAACTCTTAAATAGGTAAGGGTGGCTTGTCTGTGCATCTTCATGAGTCCTGTTTGACATGTCAGAAGGTCCCATAGGGCCACACTGTGGGATTCATGGATGCATTGCATGTCTTGGAGTGACCATGATAGCCATTCCCTCCTCCATTATTATTCTATTTTATGTTTAATGATAGTCACCCATTACACGTGTTTACACAAGTATTGTCTAGGATATTTACTAATTTTTTTAACGATGCCTTGCATAACCAATATGGGTTATATGGGGGTGTCCGAGCATTTCATGTAAAAATATATCAGTTTCTCCTTAGATCATTTAGGGGAACCAAAATGTTTCCTATACATACCCAAGGACTTACATATGGCAAGGATGATAAGCCAAAGGGATTTCTCAAGACAAGGAGGATATGTCACAATGGTCTCGTGACATCTTACAGTTCTCCAGGGGAACATAACATGTCTTTCATCAACCACGAGTACCTCTCACCATCTCTACATCACCCCTTCTTTTATTCTACAATGTTTTTGGCATTTATCTAGATTTTATAAGTAATTTCTAGTATATTTACTAGATTTTTGATGATTCATTTCATGGAAAATATGGGTCATATGGTGGTGTGCAAGCATGCCGTGTACAAATCTATTTGTTTGTCCTTGTAGAAACAATAGCAAAGTGAAGGGATGCCTGTACATACCCAAGGAACATTAAATAGTGAAGGTCACAAGTGAAAGGGCTTTCAGAAGATGAGACAAACATGTCTTCGGAGACTCATGATGTCTTGCATGTATCTATGGGTGTGTCACATGTATTTTAGTGACCATGAGTACCTCTCAAATCCTCCCCTCGTTCTCTTCTGTTTTATTCTAAGAATATTCAGGTGTCTTTCGAGTTTTCTTGTATATCATCAAAGAATTTTATTCTTCCAAATAATGATATGGAAGATGATATTTATGACCATTGTGGTTCAATCACTTTCGATATTATTCCCCATATTCTTGGAATAATTTAAGATGTATTTTTAGAAAATTGCTAATAACAAACCATGAGGCCTGGGGGTGCTCTTTCATTTTTCATCACATAGAAATTGGTTTTATGTAAATCCTTATGACAAGAATAATGGTTCCTTGAACGGGTCTCTTTGAGACTCAATAAAGGTTATCCATTGTGTATGGAATATTTGTGTGACCTTGTAATGGTCACGTGATCGTGAGTCCTTTGGAGGATCATGTGATCTGTAAGTCTCATCTAATTTTATTTTGTGGGGAAGGTAATATCCCTATTCAATTATTTTTTCCTTTGTGATGTTTTTTTGATTCATAATTGGCATGAATTAATAAATTCTTTCATTTACCAGCATTATTTAATTTGGTTATTGTTTTGTTATTTATATTTTATGAAACTGAAATTAATGTATATCCCCCCATGTTATCACCAAAATCCACATTGTTGGTTGGAATCCTTTGGCTAATGTGGAGGAATTCTAGAGGTCAAGTGACACTATGATTATAAGAATAACGATTGGTCTCAATTCAAGTGTTCATTCTTTTTTTGTTGAGGATATTCTGAAAATAGATATCCTTTATAAAAAAATTGAGGGATATAGGGAATGAGGAAGTGGAATATAGAGGGGTGGTTGATAATACATGTAAAGGGAGAGAGGGAAATTTATCCAAGGATGAATAAAAGTGACCTAATGCATATGATAAGACCATATAGATTAATTATCATCTATATGAAAACGAGGAATCATCAATAAGAACTATAAATTAATGTATGAATAGAAAATATTGTTTCATATAACTGTTACCTCATTTTATTTTTTACCATGTATTTATTCTTCTATAATTTTCATTTAGAAGATGAAAACCATTAATTAGTCACCCATGTTTTATTGTTGATCAAAAAAATCACCCCATTTCGAAAAAAATCTAGTATACACACACCAATTCTTTCAATTATTTATTTTGAATGTAAAGAATAGGGATGTATGTAAGGAGGATAAAGTTACATTGATATTTTAACTATATAAAACTGAAAAATGACCAAGAATTAATAGATTTGGGTATTTATTTTAATTGATGTTCTAAAAACAAACATGGAAAATAAAAACCAATGTAATTGAATCAACATGAAAATTAAAAAGATTGAATCAATAAAATAATGATTTTCTGTTTCTAAGAAAAGGATTAATTGGAGGCAGTGTTTTACTATTCTTAATTAGTTTACACTTGAGTAGGTATAAGAAGGCGATATCGGTGGTTCATGTATCATCACTATAAATAATGGTTAGTTTTTAAGACAACTATTAAAGGAATATATCTACTAGGGTGTGATCAGATGCATAAATATAGACTTGAAATATGGGGGCCGTATGTTTTATCACCAAGAACCAAGGATGTTCCCTTCAAGTAAGGAATGAGAATGGGGTGATTTCCCTTAAAACACATGTAGTCAGATAAATATTGGTAATCTATATATGTGTACATATTTCATCACCCTAAACCAAGGTTTTCCTATATAGATATTAATTTTTTTAGAGAATATGGAATTTTAAAAAAATGAATTTGATTAAATAAAAATTAATAAATGTAAAATAACTATTTTTATACTCTCGGGATGAAACACTATTCCCTTGTAGAGAAAATAATTAGATATAACTATATGGTGATCTATTTTTCAATGATATGTCAACCTAATGAAAATAAAATTACTTTTAATTACTATTAATTCATGTCCACCAAATATTTTTCATCATTCCATTTATTCCTTAAATTTTTATTAATTCTTAATGGGTTCTACTAAGTGGGATAAAACTTGAATTTTTTTTCATGATTACCATAATGGGGTTTTAACTTGAAATGTTTTTTATATTTTTTTTCAATTGATTAAATAGTATTTTAATTGAGGCATAGTTCTTCATTGTAGATTAATTCATTATATCATTGACCAAAATATTTTAATTCTTGGTTAAGGTCATGATGATCATACCAAAGTGTCATGATAATTATAAAAATGTGATATGAATTGTTTGTATAATGGTATGGCTATCCACTTGAAGAATATAATGTCGATATTGTATAAATGACCAATGAATCTGATGAACATGTGAATATATGAATAAAGGGGATTAACACAATTTAGGGTTATATGACTTGGACTGTAATGGTTCTTATCATTCATGTTTATATTGAACTGACCAATGTGTGACACCCAGTTTAATTTCCTCGAGTTCATACAAAAGTGTTGTCTCATATTTTATTGTAATATATCTCAAAGGAAAGTGTTGTATCCTATTTTATGTTGTTAGTCCATAGATCATATTGTAACTCCATTTTTTATACTATAACATGAATTTAATCTCAAATAGAGTTATTATTATCCTAAATGATTTAGTTGGCTCAAAACATGTGAATTCAACATGACATGAGTGATGAATCAAATGCTACAATAAATAAAACATTGATTTAGGTCAGTTGGGAATGTTATTTTAATCCATGTTTATATAGCATACACCAATATAGGTGAGCCCTTATGAAAGTACATTGATATTAGACTAAATTATCATGTAGTTTATATAATAATAATATTATTTGTATAATTAATAGTATGATTATCTATCTGTTAATCATGGAGCTTAACTGAGAATAATGAAAAGAGAATCCAATGATAGTGTGAATTACTAAAGAAAAATGTACGGGTTGTGGAAATAAAAAAAATGAGATAAAGTATCTATAGGAAAAAACTATCACAATAAAATAATAACAAATTTCTTTTCATGATCATGCACAGTGCATGACGGTGTAAATTCTAAAGATATTTTTAGAAAACAAGAATATGAATGAGGAAAATCAGGTTATGAAATATTTTAAGGAAAAATGCTTTTGTGAAAATATATATTTTATTAAAACCATTGACTATACTTGAATTATGGGTCTATTATTTATCTATCCGACAAGTATACTCAAGATGACAATTGGAAAAACTCAAATTGAAAATTACACTATAATTTTATAAAAGGTGCATTGAAGTATAGGTATTTTTTCTATGAAAATATATCCTCCTAAATAGGTATTGGTAGACCATATTATTGGAATATATTACATAAATTTGTCAAAGGGGGTCCTTTTAGATTAGATTTAGTCATTTCAAAAATTCTTGGAGGTGTTATGGTCATCCCTGAATTAAATAGATAAGTTGTGTGGTTGGATAATGGTTTATTTAAAATGAAAATGAAAATATTATAAATTTATTCCATTAAATATTAGATAATCCAATAAATAAAAAACAAAGTGAAACTCTAGAAATTTTTAAGAATGCAAAAGATAAATAAATATTGTGTTGTTCCCATAATAGATTATATGGGTATTTCTAAGTATCTTATAACAGTGTCATTCAAGAAACACATATTTATTAAAAATAATGTAATGCTATTATAGGAATACCAAATAAAAACTAATGTTAATTAATGAAGATTCATGAGATAAATTTGAATAGATAGTTGACTTCCTATCTTAGAAAATTCAATATGAAATGATAATGATTTTATCCAATAATGGTAAAAGAGGGAAATTGAAAAGTGTGGGAATGTGTGATTTGTATTAGGATAATACAATGGACAAGATGTGAATTATTGAATGTATAATTCCACAATTACATAAAGAGTGATATTGGGATGTGAATTGTGGTTGGGTACTATATAAGAATCCAATTATTAAATTGTATCTTATAGAAACTGGATCCACGGCTCACACAATTATATATATGGGTACCTGATAATAAATTATGCCAAATATAAACCTATACAAAAAAAGGAAATGGAATGCTTGATGAATGTTTGGGTGATCCCATGTCACTGAACTAATTATGATCAAATGAAAAGAGGGATTATTTTAGGCCCAAAATAAAAGTTCTTGTATCCATATCTGAATAAAAAAGTTAATGAATGATAGATAAAGGACATGATTCTTAAAAATATAATTGTAGTTATATCTTATATGAATGTAATGTGGGTGTTAAATATTTTAAAAACATATTATACGGTCAATATACCATTCTGTTTATGGTCATGTTCAAAGTGAAAGTCCATGTAGTTTAATATTACATTAAAAATATATTATTTTAACGAGTACATAGACATATGAAGAGGTTGATCCTAAGATGTTAATGATCATATAGGATATAATATGTGTGATATAGTTTATGGTTTTGGGAAATGGACTATTTAATACAATAAGAATATTTATACAAGGTATTTCTCGATAAATTTATTATTATTAAGAAGAAAAAACATTCAATATATCTTATTTTTTATTAATATTCTAAATTAGATTAATCCTCTTGTATTAAAAAAGTCCCTTGAAATTTTTTTGTTCTTGTTTACAATGATTCTTACCTCATATCCCTGGTGTTCTCAAGGCTAGCACCAACTCTCTATGAACAAACATGAAAAGGTGGAACACCTTATTGAATGCTTATGTCACATAATTTTGGGGAACCTAAAGGGTTTTTAGTTCCCAAAACCTATTTTTAACAATATTGTAAAGATAATGAAATCCAATTTAGGAAATTTTATCCTTAGTTAGTTGAGTATAAATTACCCTTTGTAGTAAGGGGAATTTGACCTCAATTTCTAATACCACTTCACTCCAAAACACCAATGACTATGAAGTTTTTTGGATAAATGTGAAAAAAATAATTTGGTTCGTCCACAAAGTGTTAATGATTTTATAAATAATTTTTTATCTATATCAACTATATATTTTTAGATATCATATAATTTCTATTTGAAGGACTTCACCTATTTCTTATTATTCTCATGTTAGAAGGATAAATGGATTGGTTAAATATTTTGTATGATTAAATCTTCTTTATATCATTAAAATACAATTATATGTCATTATATATGAGATTAATATGACAAAAGCAAAATATTGTAATGAAATAGGACATTATAATGGAAATTATATATATATTTTTTGAACTTTTTTAGTGTAATCTCTTTCACCCATTTGGAAAATAATTTTTTGGTAGTGATAATAAAATGAATTTCCTAAAAGTAAGTATATTATAAGGAACAATAACATTTAATTTTAATACATGAAATGGAAAATTTTACATTATAAAATATAGTAACTCAATGGGATGATGAACATAATTTGAATTAAATTAGAACATAAGTCACTTATTTTTTAATTCCACGAGGTTATAAAATATTGAATACTAAAAGGCTTCTAGTATGTTGATATTGTGATATAACATGGTTATTTTCTGTTGTAAACAACATATTATAGACTAGAATTCTTTCTTAGATTATAGGGACTATTCTCCAATAATTAAATTTAGAAGGAATCCTTTAAATAATTTTTTATAATGGAATTTTTATAGATTTTAATTTGTTACATAATAGAAAAATTACCCCTACCACACTTATATTGGGGAGGAATGCTATATTAAAGTTACCTATTGATGAGAGACACACAATTAATTTTTGATTTAATTGTATCATTGCGAACAAGGCTTGAAATACATGGACACTAAATAATTTTAGATTCATATGAATCACATTACAAAGTACATGAATGGGTATCCTAAAAGTTTATTATTATTGGAAATATGGAACACAACCTTATATCTAGGTGATATATCTTCAATAATTATCACAACGTTCTTCCCCTCTTGTACTACTACTAAAAACATTTATTCATAACCTGGGGAATGGAAGCATAGGAAAGTGGTGAGCTTATATGCTCAGTAAGGGTAAACAAAGGAGAAACATAATAATAAAATGAGAATATATATATATGATAACATGGTAATAACATTTCAAGATCAATCCCTACAAATAAAATAACCTATACGTGAGTCCTGACATAAATATTGGTTGTTTAGATGACATGAATCATAAGGAAAATAGAAGAATAATCCATTAATTAATATCCTAGGAATAAGTAATGAATCTTTTTCTATATACAAAATAATATAAAATAAATTGTCAAGGATACCTCCCATGATATTCATAACATGTTATGCATAGACTAATAACCCAAATACCTACATCAGGATTCAGATGCCCTCAAGTGTACACTTTTGTTTAAAGAATGGGCTAACCTCTTATATAACCTATTGTTTTTGGAATGGGATGCCCTCCCATATACCCTATTGTTTCGAGATTAAGATGAACTCTTATTTCAAACATAGGATTCCATCTCATGTGCCATGTTTTTTCAGGCTTGGGATTCACTCCCATTTACCCTCTTTAGCTCAAAAAATTTCTATAATTACAAAATACATTGGGGGAGATATAGGTCCCACCTATCGGATAATAAAATTAGAAAAAAATGTTGCACAAGATAATAAAACATGCAACATATTGTGGTCCATAAAAAGAGATGGGTTTCATAAATATCATATCATAACCCATGAAATAAAATGTATATCATAAAAATTTAATCATATCATTACCTTTGAAAAATATATAGTTTTTTGGATCATTTTATATCAAAATAACTAATTAAAGTAAGATATTTTTGTAATAATTTAGGAATAAATATTTGAAGAGAATAAGAATATATGCCTTTTAAGATGAATGGTTTTCAGAAACATATAACCCATGAAAGATAAACTGGTTTAGAAAAACATCATGTAATAAAAAATTAAAACATTCAAAGAATGAATATGAATGGAACATTTAGATCGTTCCCCAGAAGGTAATGAGTAACATTAGAGGATGTAATCTTAGATGGAAAATAAGTTTGACGTATCTTTTAAAATCATTTTTTATGGAAAATATCTTTTTTCTCATTGAGAAATGACTTTTTAAACATAAAACCTTTATTAAATGTTAAGAAATTTTTTTTCAATGAAAATAATATTAAACAATTATAAATAATGATTTAAATAATTTGGAAAAAAATTATCCTTGATAACCTATAAATTAATTTTGACAATTTTTTGAAAACCATTTCCCATGAAAATAATTTTAAAATCCAAAAAAGGAACTCTGGGGTCATTATAATCCATTTCAATGAAAATAGAATTTTTAATACATATAAAGAAGGCTTTGAAAATAACTTAGAACATGTTTTAATAGATAACAATTGTTGAAAAAACTTTTTCTTTGAAAACCTTATTAAAATCAAAAAAGTGTCAAAAATATTAGGAAAAAAATTCTTTAAAAAAACCTAGTAAACATACAACGAGATCATCAATGAAATGATGGTCATGACAGTGGGTAGGTTCGTACATGACGAACATTCCATTTCACAATAAAATTTTAAAAAAATTCATTGATCAAGAAATGATAGGAAAATTTCTTTGGATACCCATTTTGTAAAAAGTTAATACAATGGTAAAGAATGATAAATGATGATATAGAAGATATAAACTGTTACCATTTTGGTACCTTTAAATCATAATACCATGTAAAGAATAAAATTAAATGAATCATATTGTATCATGAAATGAATTATCTTAATTATATTAAATTTAAAAAGGTATTATGTACATGTTATAGGAAAATCTAGGTGCATTACGTTACATGCATGTCAAAGATACAAAATTAAGACAAAATTACATTACCGATTTAGTAAAATTTGAAACATATCCCCAATGAAAGAAAAATAATAAAATAGATATGTAAATACCCAAAAAATAATTATCAGTATCATATAATACATCCATGGGTAGTACCCACACCACATATAATAAATACATAATGAACATAGCTTGTGTCTCACATAAAATAAAAATGGGACAAGAAAACCCTTACTACATGATTAACCATTAAATAGTGATAAACATGAGAGATTAACATAATTTAAATATTTTTAATACAATTAAAGAATGTAAAATAGTGATATGAAATATCCTAGATTAGTATATACAATACACAAAATAATTGAGTGGTTAATATGACATGTATCTCACAGAAATAAAAAGAGAGGTTGAATCCCCTTATCATTAGTCTTTAATTTCATATTTATCCTCAAACAATATTTTATAATGAATATAAGTTTATTATAAATCTAAAAAATAACCATATTACTATATAAAATACAAAATATTATTTATTATGAATTTATATTACCCTTTTATTAACAACTCCATGTTAATGTTACATTTCGGGAATTATCTAGTTTGTTTTTCAATTATGTTTTATCTTATTATTGTTGATCCAATTACATTAATAATTCTCTACTTATTTAGAGAATTTATATCATGATATAAATATCATATATATTCTGTATATATTTATTTATAATAATCTATAGTATATAGAAATATGAAATGGAATACACTATTCATGGGGATGGGTGACCATACATACGCATGACTGATGTTTCTATTTTATTGTATTATTGAAAAAAAGAAATTAAAAAACATTTATATATATATATATATATTTTCAGTAGAAATATTTTCTCATATATATATAATAAATTTCCTAAAACTATCATTAATAAATTCTATGTAAATTGTGAACAAATCACATTGCTTGGAATATGTGGTAGTCCACACGTCCACAAATGAACTTATAATATTTAAAAAAAATATAAAGAATAAAGGAATTTATTATATAATAATTCATGATTTATAAATACATCATAAATATCATATAAAATATATTTTACATTATAATTACCAACCATGAGATTCGAGAAAGGAAAAAACGAACAACATTGTTCCTTGAGGCGGTAGTCCCCTAAAAAAGAATGGTAGGGTCATTACCCATTATTTGTAAGTGTGTGAAAGTGTAGGTATAAAAAATAGAATAAAAAATTATATTTAAGATAAATTTTAAATTATATATTTATATCATAAGAAGAGTTGATCTGGTGGAGAAATAAAATCAATGAAAGGACCTTGGGGAAGGATGTCCCCTCTTATATGGGAAACTCCCTTTTTTCCACAAAATGGATTTTTTGGATGGATTTCTTACAGAAGGTAGGATTCAAGGTTTAATGATGGGATTTTAAGATGTATTTTTTCAGATATTGGTCGATCTGATGTATCCTTATAGTTTTGATGAAGTTGGAGGCATGACTACCTTTTTATAGTTGAATGAGGGGATACAGTTGAATTTTTTGAAGACAAATTAGGTATACCCACGTATATACCTAAAAAGATACATAAAAAACAAAACAAATAAATAATTTATGGTTCATGGATGAAATATGTCCATAAAATGGGATCTATAAATGTGAATAGGTCATTATGGCCCTTAATTTTATGGTTTAATCCCCTGTTAAGCTTATTTTTACATTAATCATTATAAGTTGTTTTTATGACCATCATAAATATTTTTGTTAAAAATATAATTTTATATTACTATACTATATATTTTTTACTTATAAAAACCATTTTTTTCAAAATTAAATTCACATAAGAGGAAAATTTTTGTTTAATGCTAATCCCGTAGTGTAGTGAGAAAGTGGTGTTTTAATGTGAGAATGTTTAAAAGTTAAATAAGCTTGAATATATAAATCCAATATAAAAATGATTTCAATGACAAAAACATGATTAATAGGTGTATAATTTATCTATTATGACTTTAAAACCAATTTTATAACTTTTTTATCTAAATAAAAAAATAAGTTTAAAAATATGTTTTGAATTAAAATTTAATATTTTTCACTATTCATCCAAAAATGATATTTCTCATAAAAATCCAAAATATTAAAACATTTTTTTTGAAATTATGATTATAAAATGAATTTTATTATATCAAATTAAATTTCTATGTGTGTCTAAAAATAATTTTATTATTGTTCAGTGAAGGGCATAAAAATCAGTTCATTTAAAAAAATAGTATATTAAAACATTTCCAAAATGTATATGATTCATTATCACTATGTTATATATATTTGAAACTATTATAAGTAAAATTTTAAAAGATTTCATTAATATTACTATTACTATGTTTAGTTTATAGGTCATAATTATCTCATTTAAATAATTTTATTAATAAATTATTGTTTCACAGAAATTCTGGGTGGTGTATAATATAATCCATGTAGTGTTGTGTGTATGGCATGATTACCATGATAAGGCATATGAAGAATTTTTGAAAATGTGTAGCATGAAATTCAAAAAATTGAATAAAATTAACTTATTTGAAAATATAAAGTTCTCAAAAACATGGTGTGTTAAATTCTACAAACCTTTAAATGAATTTCTCCCTCGAAATTCATCTGGGTTATGGATTGTTTAATTCTTGAAAGTTTATTTCAAAGAATCCCACATTGTAAAACATAATACTAAAACATCTATTATAAAGGTAATTTTGGAAACATAATGGATACATATAGTAACTCATATTTAGGTTAACACATAGGATAACAAAAGTCGAATGTGAATTAATTGACGTGGAAGGGAAATGAAACTATCGAGTTCCGATGAAGAGTGATAGAGAACATGGTTAGGATAAAGTTATCAATTAGAGAGATAATTCAAAAGTGGCTTGTAAAAGATCATTAATATCATCAGAAATGATGAAAACTTTAAAACGATTAATTTAATGATCATTTCTTAATGTTTTAGATTTTTTGTAAGGAGATATAATTAATTGATTTCAGCACAATATCACCCTTTTCTATTACATGATATGTTTCCACTTCACATATTTCTCAAAAAATCATGGTGAATTATTCATTCTTGAAGCACTAAAAGAGCATGAGTTCCATAAACACAAAGTTATCATAAACACAAAGTTGTTGTAATAGGTTATCAGTTACCGTCAACAAAAATTCATCGCTTATTTCATCCCATCTATCATCAGTTACCCATCTGTCATCAGTTACCATCAACACAATGTTGTTATAATAGGTTATCCAATATTCATAAATACTAATGTAGTTATATAATATTCCAATCTCACAGACATCATCCTAAATTTAACATCAATTTTCCATAAATAAATAACCTTGTTACCCTTCAAAAATATAATTCACCATTTATTCCTTAATTTTTTTCTTATCATATACCAAAACATTTTCTTTTTGAAACATAGGTCCATAATCATACATATAGAATATAAAAATTTATTTCTTCAATTTAAAGGGAGATAATCACATGAACGTTAACTAAAAGACTAAAAATAATATTTTCTTATGGTTTTATCACACAAAATAAAACATCAAATTATAAAATAAAGAGGGGAGGATAATGGTTACTTAATTATTATAAATGACCTCATCCATTCTGATTGCAAAAGATTTCCCTTTTTCCATTTTAATTGGAGTTTTTTTCATCTTTTCATCCACATTATTCTTTGGATTAGGGGATGTGTTTATATAATTACCAAATATATTAAAATGAAACATCGAGGTTTGCGAGGTAAATTATGTGTGTATTTATCCTAATTGGATAAATTAGTTAACTTATTCCCATTACATGGACAATTATCTACATTATTAAATCACCTTCCACACATAACACATTAAGAATTCCCTAGGATACAATTCCACCATACTGTCCTCACAGTTTGTGCATGATGGATGTCTCATTTTTTTCTCTATGGTTGTTAAATTTTCCATCAAAATCCATCTTACATTTCTTGAAAAAACAAAGATATTGATACACAATTCCATCATCCAATTACACATTCATATCACATATAAAAAGTTCTTCATATATTCTGACTCTATTATATCCAAGGAATTTCAAATAATAGGTTTCATGACACTTGTGAATCAATCAATTTTTATTTGATGATGGATTTTAATGCCCATTGAGTACCTCTCAGTCATTGTAAAGTTTTATTCACAGGAACCAATCGATTCATCGTCCTTCAACATAATCTCTTGGAATTACTTTTACATATTCGTCTGAAGAATATGATGAATGTACTTATTGAAAAATAAGTTGTTAATCTCATCCAATTCCGTGGAGTCAATTTGATTTTGTTTCATTTTATTGGTAATAATATTTCACAATTAATCTGGCTCAACTTATAGAGAGTAGATATCCATTGTAAATTTTTCATTCCATGAACAATTGAGAATGGAAAAAATAATTCAAGTTTTATTGATCCACTTATAAATAAATAATGGGTTAGTGGAACCCGTGATATTAGGTGGGTGTGGCCTTATGAGGGACTCAACAAAACATTTTCACATACATTTCCCTGTTAGATGTTCACTATAATTCATATCTTGAGAATATTTCATGAGAATAAGAATGTGATTTTTCTTTTCATATCCCATAATTTTTAGTTTCTTAGGAGGAAAATTATTTCATTTTCCATTACAATCCCCATTAATATAGTTTTTTCAGGTTGCATCCATTAACTAAAACCAAAACATATAGTTAAAAACAATCATTATAGTAGGTAATGAAATAATATAGATAAATAATTATATGATTTATAAATATTGAAACATTCCTTCATAATATATGACACCTCAGGTTTATCTTAGGTCATTGATAGTCATATTCTATTAAATTAATTCATGATTGAACACAGTGTGTTTGTGAATTTACAAATCACATATTATTGCAGCATCAAACCATGTGTGCAACAATTCAAATTGTCGTGTACCAGGTTACGCTTGAGTCAGACCTGATGAACCATGTCATAGTTTTTACCCCAAGGTATATCTAGTTCAGATCCACATAAACTTTTAGTATTAGGATAGGTATATAATTCTAAGAAACCACTCACTATGTACTTTACCAAAATTCTAGGTCATATGCTATAATTGTCTTTATCATTAGTCTTATCCTTTGTGATATTAATAAACATATCCTTTGAAATATTCCCAAGGATCTCACTAAAGTTTCTCATACTAGTTTCTAAATGTTAACTAAAAATTTACATTGATACCAACTATAATGACCCAGACTTATCATAAATTGATATTACACCATTTTAGATGAATATTCATCACATTACAAAATTACATGTGCCTGGACCATAATAGTTTAGAGTCATTTGAAACATGGAAAAAATATTCTAACTTGGTTAAAGATCTTTAAAGTTTCCCAAAAATTCATCCCCGCTAGTACTAATAATTAAAACATTTATTTATAACCTAAGGAAAGGAACCATAATAATGGGGTGAACTTAGATGCTCAATAAGGGTAAACAAAGGAGATATATAAGCATAACATGAGAATAACTGTATGATAACATGAGAATAAAAATTGAAGATCATAAGTTTCATATCGAAGATCACATACTAGAGTCAAGGATTAATACTGGCAGTTCATAAGACATTGAGCATAAGGGAAATAAGAGCCCAATCAATGAATGGATAATATTGAAATAATATATAGAACTTGTCATATACTCATAAAAATATAAAATAATATGTAAATTATACCTAAAATGATATTCATAAAATATTTTTAGGCTAAAAACCAGTGTACCTACATTGGGATATGTATTCCCTCCCATGTACCCTCTTGTTTTCGGATTGTGATGCCCACCAGTGCACCCTCTTGTTTTGGGATGGGATGCCCTGTTGTGCACCATATTGTTTATGTCTTATTATGATCTATTGTTTTAGGAATGGGATTACATATAATTTATCCTCTTGTTTTGGGATTGGGATTTCATCCCATGTACCCTCTTGTATTGGGATTAAGATGCCCTATTGTTTCAGGCTTGGGATTCCCTCCTTTGTACCCTCTAGTTTTGAGCTAAAAATTACATCTTGTTTTTGGGTTGTGATTACCTCTCGTGAACCCTATGGAGCACATAAAAAATTTATAATTAACCAATAAATTTGGGGGAGATATGGGTCCCAACCATTATATAAGAAAATAATAAATACATGTTCTATAGGATAATAACAGTTTCACTGTATCCTAATCCATAAAAAGTGATGGGTTTCATAAACATCATATCATAACCCATGATATGAAATGGTTATAATTTTTTTAATAATAACATATCCTATGGAAAATAAAAGCATTCATGATCATTTCATATGAGAATATCATATTAAATGATGTTGGTTTAATAATAACGTATCTCGGTAAAACTCGTTAAAGAGAACCGGGTTTCATAAGCTATCTCTCCTGGGGAAGAGGAATGAGTTTAATAAAAAAACATATCCCATGAATTAGAAATGAGTTTTCATAAACATCATTCCATAAAAACGTAAAAAATTTAGAGAGAGAATATGAATGGAACCATTGGATAATTTATTAGATGGGAATGAGTAACATCAATATCTGTCCTCTTAGACAGATTATTTTTGAAGTATCTTTAAAAAACATCATACAAAAATATTGTTTTTACTTGAAAAATGAAATATAAAAAATAATACCTTCCTAAATCCAATTTATGTGATAATAATTTAACAATTATTAATAATTACTGAAATCATTTTGAAAACATTTTTCATTGAAAAAATAAAAAAGAAGCATGAAAACATTTTGAAAACTATTTTCCTTGTAAATTTATAAAATAATATAGAGAACGTTTTGAATAAAATTTTCCAAGAAAGTAATTTAAAAAAATTAAAAGGATAATTTATTTGATTGAAATAATTGTATTTGCATGAATCCTTTTGAAAATATATCAAGGAATCTTTGAAAAGAATTTAAATTTTTTTTCAACACTATTTTTTTTGAAACCCCTTTGAAATGAAAAAAGTTCCAAATCAAAAAAATTTCAGAATATTAGTACAAAAATTTAGTTAAAAATATTACCTTGTAATATTACAATAGAAGCAACAAGGAAATTATGGCCATGATAACAGGTATGTATGTACATGCTAAACATTCATTTTTCACCATAAAAGTTTAGAAAAGATCCTAGATAAGAAAATGACCTGAAGAATCCATTTAAAATCCATTTTGGTAAAAATGTAATGCATGATTAAAAATTTCCTTTAAACATCATAAGATAATAGTAAAACTATTTTGAATTTTCATTATAAAACACAACATGGAATGAACCCATATTTATGATCTAAAGATGATATCATGTTATGTTTTTATAAGAAAATTTATTAAATTTTTAAGTACCAAAGAGTGGAAAATAGTAACATTACCTGGATATAACATTAATATCTATATTTTAAGAAACATAATAGGGTTTTTTGAGATATGGATCATAATATTAAGGATATAAAAAGGAAAAATATGTATATGCACCTCATATAATAAAATAGGTTCAATATATTCCTTGTGTCTCAAAGAAAGAAAATCCAGATAAAATTACTTTGCAAGTTTTGAATCATTTGAAACATAAACCGTGAAAGTAGGATAATGTCACGGATATTTCAATTACCATAAAATTAATTATAAGATTTATATAATAAATACATGGTAATTAAAAACACAATATATAAGAAATATGTGGTGAACAAATATTGTGTTACAGGGGATATAAATGTGGTACGATAAAACCATTTCGACTTGAGAAACCATAGAATCATGATCCCCACAATAGAGTAACATAGTTTATATGATTTAATATCAGTAAATAAAAGATATAAATTATATAAAATTCCCTATTTAATTATATACACCACACAAAATAAGTGAGTTGTGAATGTGGCATTTATCTCATGGTAATAAAAATTAAGAAGAAATACCCTTAGCTTAATTCCAGAATTTATTTGAACACATTCAAAACTTGTGTATAATAAATATATGTTTATTATAAATCTAAAAAAATTACCAATTTATTATATATAATACCATAAACTATTTGGTTGTGAAAATATATTACCCATTTATTCACAACTCCATGTTAATTTTACCATTCGTCAAATATCTACGTTGTTTTTGTATATGTTTTGGCTTGTTATTCTGTATTATTTTAGATATTTACTTATTTAATTATATATAGAATGTATAGGGTGGTATAAATATAGTATATAATTATTATATATGTATTTATAATAATCTATCGAATAAACAAATATGAAATGGAATACACCATTCCTATATATGCTAGGTTGTACATATGCATTATGTTGTATCCATATTATTGTTTTATTGAAAGAAAGAAATGAAAATAAATATATGTATATATAAGAACATGAAATTTTTATGGAGATTTAATGAGCTTGTTTTTAGTTGTTATTTTTCTTTTCTTAGTCATTCTTTTTTTGGGTTTTACATGGGGTGTGTTTTCTGGGAAATCAGACATTTCTGAAGGAAATGGGAAATTTTAGAGTTGGTACATGGTTTTCCCAAACCGTACACCATAGCCCATAAATCCATGGAAACCCAAATTAAGGGGATTTTCAAGTTTGTTACATGGTTTTTCAAACTATGTTCCATCTTATGTGAAACATTTCACCCCCTTAAACTAGTGCATGACTATGGGGAAACCTCCCAGGGAGAACATTTATCACTCAGAGTGGGATGAACCAAAAGTGGATTGAAAACAAAATAACACATGGAAGTAGAATTTCCAATAAAAAAACCATTGCAGAGGATGTGGAAGAGGGGATTGGGATTCATGTGGGAGTGGATGGTCTAGGGATCTCAATTTAGAGAAGGTTAAACATAGTGAAAAGTATTCTATTTTCTTTAATCATAATAATTCGTACTCATAATGGGAATCTACTAATGATATGTCATGAAATGCTTCTAGGAATGATATTGATTATCCCCATTTACTGGTCTCTAATTTTAATGAGGTAATTCCCTATGATTGACCCATCCATTCTCTTTTCCATGTGTTGTCTTTTATTTTTCAAAAAACAATTATCGGAGAAGGTTCCCTTGGCTCCGAGACCTTTTTGTTAAGTCTCATGGTCAGATAAAATCATGAACCTCTACCTCGAAAACCATGTGCACAATTTTAATTAACCCAGAAAATTTATTTAATTTTCCAGAACCCCTATTTTAACACATATTTGACCCCAACTCACATAATTCCAATTTTTCTTATTTTGTAGGCTCATGGATAAATTCTATAACCTCTCAACCTATATTCATGGTGAATATAAGGGAGGATTAAATATATGAGCCTCCCATGTATTTGTTTTCCCTACCTTTAGGTCAATATCTCTCTTTTGTTCCTCTACCTGGATAAAAGAGGGATGTTTACCCACTGTTGGTTCTAGATATAGATATAGGAGAGTCAGATCCTAATTGTTTAGTCTTGGTTTTGGGTTTTAGATAAAGATCATTTTCTTCATCGCATTTTTGATAATACTTTTTGAAATTAGGGATTACCCATTGGAGATCATTCATCACCTTTTTGATGTAGGTGGTCTATAATTCAAATCCCAATGTATTGATTTCAATTATGTGTACCCAAATGTATAATTTCAATTAGTTGTTTAGAAATTGAGTTTTCCTACAATATATTAATTAATGGGGTAGATATATCAATTTATGGATTGTGAAGTTATATAAATTGAGATCACTAAACATGTTTATGTTTTTTAAGGTACGATGTGAAAATATTATTTTAGAAATAATAGATTTTGAGTAATTGATTTATGAATTAATAATGGGATAATGAGATTTTGAAGTGAATAATTAATTGATGAGTTAATTAAAGAATATCAAGATTTTGAATTTGAATTATTAATTGATGAATTAATCATATGATTATCGGGATAATAGATTAAGTTGAATTGATTGAGTTGGAAGAACTAATTGAGGAATTAATTAAGGACATTGAATTGATTATTTTGGATCATCTAATTAATGAATTAAATGGGGATATTGAATTGGTTTATTTTGAAAAAATATTTGAGTAATTAATTAGGGATATTGAATTGAGTGAGTTTGAATAATTAACTAATGAAATAATTGGGAATATTGAATTATTATGTTGAAATAATTAATTGATGAAATAATTATGGGGATTCTGTGATTTTGAAATTGAATAATTAATTATTAAAATTGAGAGATTAAATAATTGGGTAAAAATTAAGGGAATTCAAGTTGATTGACTTACTGTGGAAATAATTAATGGAATTGGTGGATAAATTAAATGGATAATTTATTAGGGGAATTTAATTAGATTAATTAAATATGGAAATAATTAATGGAATTTATGGATTAATTAATCGATGAATTAATTTATTGGATTGAATGTGACTAATTAATTTTGGAATTAATTAATGAAGTTAATGTGATTAATTATTTTGAAAATTATTTACTATGATTGAGTCAAAATAGTTAATTGTGAAATTAATTAAAGTAATTGATGTGAATAATTAATTTTTGAATTAATTAAAAAGATTTTTTGTGATTAATTTATTGATTAATTAATTAATTGAAATTATTTGGTCTAATTAATTTGTGAATTAATTAATGGTTTCAATGTGACAAATGTTCAGTAAGATTAATTTATTTGTGATTTAATTAATAGGGTTTGTTGTAATGATTCAATTGAATGAGTTAGATTAATTAAATGGGGAATTGACTAATCATGATTTTTTGTTGACGAAATTGAATGTGTTATGTTATATAATTATAAAATTAATTAATGAGGATCGTTATGTCAATTGAATTGAATGTGATAGATTAATTAAGTATATAATAAATTAATGGGAATTTCTGTGGTAATTTAATTTAATGAGATAGATTAATTAATCAAAAAATTAATTAATTGTGATTTTTGGGTCAATGAAATTTAATGAGCTAGCATTATTTATTGGAAAATTAAATAATTTGGGTTTTAGTGTTAATGAAATTTATTGAGCCAGATTAATTAACTGGTGAAATAATTAATGAGTATTATTATGAAGGTGACCTTGAATGAATTTTATTAATTAATTCATGAGATAACTAATATGGATTTTTGGGATTATGAATTTATATAATTGGATAATGAATTTTTTGAATTAATTATCAGATAAGGAGATTATTGATTTGAATAAATAGATAATGAATTAATAATGAGATATTTTGTTTGTGGACATTTACTAATTATTTAGTGAATCAATTAACTGTATATATATATATATATAATTAATTAATTGGATAATTAATTAATGGAATTGAGATAAATAATTAATTCTTGAATTAGAAATGATATTGTGATGAGTTATTAATTACTGAGTTAACTAATCTAAATTAGACGATTAATTAATTATTGAGTTTATTAATATTATTGAGTTCATTAATTAATTTTTTAGTCAATGAATAGTATTGAGATGATTAATTAATTATTGATTTAATTAATATGATTAAGATGATTAATTAATTGTAGAGTTAATTAATTAGAGTGATATAATTAATTAATTATTTAGCTAATTAACAGGATTGAGGTGATTAATTAATTGTTCAGTTAATTAATGAGATTGAGAAGATAAATTAATTTCTGAGTTAATTATGGAGATTAAAAATATTAATGAATGGTGATTTAATTTATGAGACTTGGATGATGAATTAATTGTTGAGTTCATTAATCGGATTGATATTATTAATCGATTGTTGAGTTATTTAATATGATCGAGATCATTAATTAATTTTTCTGTTAATTAATAGGCTTAAGATGAAAATTTTATTATTGAGTTAATCGATTTGATTAAGATGATTAATTAATTTCTATGTTAATTAATATTATTGAGATTAATAACTAATTTTTGAGTTAATTAATGAGATTTATAATTTTAATTAATTTTCAAGTTAATTAATGATTTTAACAAGATTAATTAATTTTTGGGTTATTTAATGAGATTGGGATGATTAATTAATTATTGAGTTAATTAATGAAATTGAGATGATTAATTAATTGTTAACTTAATTAATTATATTGAAATGATTAATTAATTTTGGAATTAATTATTGATATTGAGTTGATTAATTAATTATTTAATTAATTAATGGGTTGTTGTCACATGTGGAAAAAATATTGAATGGTAGTAATGGATTTTATGTGTCAATTAAGATCTAGAATGGTAATAGTGGAAATATGAGATATATCATGTCATAAACAATGGTAACAACATTATTATGATATATGACATGAGATATAGAATGGTAATAGTGGAATTATAGGACATGATATCCTGTGGGGGTAATTTAGACCCTTGTGTGGACTAAAGAATGTATTGAGGTTCTGGTGCCCTCAGGAACATGGGGTAATATATAGTTAAATATAGAATTACTATTATTATCATAAAAATTTAATTATATATTTTTTTCTTTACATAACATCATAGACTGGTATTGAGAAGATATTTTCTTAGACACCATTGGTTGTGGCCTACTAGGTTTTACTCACAACCTACATGGGCTTCCTGATCCTTACCTGAATAGATTTTAATATATAGGACATGATAAAGGAATAGTCATAGTGTTAATTGGCTGAGTTTGTTATGGAGCATGGAAGAGGGAACCTAACGTGGTTCATGAACCACTTTGGATTTGTCAGTGCCTTTTTTTAGTTTCTATTTGACACTTGGAACTTAATTTAACATGATATATCTATTACTCAGAACTAATATTGGATTTCCAGTTTTTGTTATCTTGTGATCTTGTCACTATTTGGTTATGTTATATCATTTTATTATTAAGTTTATTATTAATATTAATTTAAAATGTTATATTAATTTGATGAAAAACTGGGTAAAGTCTCCCCATAATCGAAAAAGGCCATCACTAATACTCGACATCCCTCTAGTGTATGGGGTGGTGTGCCTTTGCTTATGTGGAAAATTGGATTGGTGCATCTGGGCATTGAACCTGAGGCTAGAGATTAAAAACTGGTATTAGAGCTTGTTTTAATTTATATTTATTTTTTCTTACAATTTTGGAAAGGTCTACATGAGACAATAAATGTTATGAGCTACTGTATAAGAGTAGCTAACCCATGTATGGTGGAGAACCCAAGTACTCAAGGTGGGATTATGGTAATTACTATTTTATATTATCGTGGAATACTATATAACCCTGGGTGGAACACCTATTGTGTGATGTGATTATTGTTTCAGATATTTTTTTTGATTTCTTGAGTTTTTAATACTATCCTAAGAAAGCATAAAAGATGATAATTCATGCATCATTCTAGGCCCTTAGGGTTATTTTGTGACATCAATCATTTTAGTCATGCATGGGAAAAGGGGGTTTGGGTATGTTTTTAACTTAAAATATTTCCATTTACTTTTGATACTCATCTAAAAATTGTGTCAAATATGAAATTGATAATGGTTTTTAAAATTATTGTATATGATAAATTTTTTTTATCTAAATGATAAACTTGAAAAATGAAAATGAGTTACCCTTTGTTAACCTTGACATAAATGCAGGTTGGTAAATGGTACTGTTAGTGACTCATTTTTTTTGATGTGGTGGGGAAAAAGGGGAAAATATTTATTAAGGATTTCTATAAATCCCTGTTGTTAAATATGTTAATGTTGTGAAATTAGAATTTGTTACGTTGTTTATCGAGGCCTTTATGTGGGTCTTTTGGGTAGTGATAATTACTGATTTTGAGAACTTGGTTGCATGTTATCTGAGGGATTGTTTGGTATTGTATTGGTGTGGTAAAATGTTGGTAGGAAGAGAAGCCTTAAAACGTTGACAGATTAAGGTTATTTGTAATGGGAGGTAACATTGGTGATCGAGGATTTGTGGTGGTGTTCACTAATGAATTCTTGGTGTACTCATAATTATTGATGATAATGTCAACATCCTTGAAATAATCCCAGGTACACTGAGAATGAACTGTATTTATGCCTAGATACAAGGATGTATTTTAGTTGGATATGGGGCCCCTTAGAAGTTACATGAGTGAATAGGTACATGCGAAGCTGGATGGTGGATGGTACGCCATTGTTTCATCAGGTATTATGGCGTGGAATTGATTTTTCTATACTGTTTGATCAAGGGGGTTATAAGGCCTAACTGAGTCACATGCATCTAGTTATCCATTTTTTTGTCTTCCCTAGAAACTCCATATGATTCCCTCATTTGTATCTAGGTATATACCTACATTCCAAAGGTCGGCGGACATCTGAGTCTTTAGGACTATCAAATCTTGTGGACTCTCATGGGATAATAGGTTGGAGGTCAGGTTCATCACACCCTTTTTGGGGAATGTATCTCATACTCTGAGAATCTCATATATATAAATGATATGATCATTAAATCATTCCCATACCCCTGATACGAGACAAGATACCCTGGTGTCAGTGACTTGATTATGAAATGTATCGATATGGACAATTGTGCATACACTGCTATTTCTATGTCACTATATTATTTAATTATGATGCTTTGTTTTATGGCCATGTTCGATCATTTAATAGTTTATTAAAGAATAAATAAATGGATGGTGTCTTGGATATGGGATTAAACCATCAAGTGATGTCCTATATATATATTTTAAAAATAACAATCAAAACCGATATAGTTATCTAACATAGTTTAAGGTCATATGACAAGACCCCTCCATAAGTAATGACTTCATATGGTAAGGATGTGAATATTAGGCTCAAAACTTATTGAGGCATCATAAATGTCCTATTTAATAGATGAATCTGATTCCACACAGTTCTTGTGACTGGCCTCTATTTCATTACTGATACAAAATTAGAGGCCTTAGGTCGGACTTGTGCATATGAGTCTTCCAAAGATATCTTCAGTGGGAATATGACCTTTTGAGCTGAAAAAAGATGTAATAATACATACATAGAATTGTTGAGTCCATGATTAGGGAATTATCAACATGATGTTATTAAAATCATCACTGATCTTTAACCCCATGTGAGCCATTCTTGGTGTGAGAAATAAGAGTTGGTAGTAGACTGGACACATTACATGAGATCATATCTATTATGAACATACCAATTCAATTTACTCTTTTTAGGGAATTATTACCCAACTCATGGAGGATATCAAATGGATATCTTTCCTTAGGATGGTATCCTTTATATCAGGGTTATGGGAGAAATCAATGTCATCCTATTTTGTTTATCAGCAAACATGAAAATGTGTTAAGGTGGATGATCACACATGGAGACATCACGACTATCCTGATATTTTACGTATTCTATGGAATTATGTCGAGATGGATTCACTATAGATGGGGACATATTATATTATGTTAGTAGTTAGGGTTTATTCCCCAAGGCTACCCTATTTTTCAAGGATTACACTATGAGGATTCCCATTTGGTCAGGGTTACACTCAGGAGCTACCCGCTTCAAATACTAATTCCTTATCATCTAATAAATTAAGGAAATGTTTCACTGACCATGATATTTTGGGTGAGAGCATGATAATAGTAATTTCACCTCAGGGAATGACCCTAGATCATCAAGTATATCTCCCTTTTCTAAGGGGAATGTGACTAATGATTGTTATCTAGGGCACACATGGAATGAATCCAAGTAGGTTTGTTGTACAATGTAGTAATGTCATAAGGGGTTTGTATGTCTTGGCCATCTTCTGGGAATGTCATAATTGTTTGGCCTATATGTAGGGGAAACAATATTGCATGGAATACACATTAAAGGGGTTAAACTAATTAATTATAATTCCTTTGATTTATTCATATGGGTGAAGAATCATGTCAAATATGAATCTCATGACCAAAGAGGGAATGTCTTGGGTCATAACCATGATCAATTGTCTTGTCGCAGAAATATTCTCCTCATCAAGGTATAAATCTCCGAGATCTTGTTCGTGTTCAAGGTGGACTTTCATGGAGTCTCATGCTTGATCTACGTATACATTACTAGGATCAGGTGCATGATCAACTAGCTATTCTTAGATGTCTTTCCCTAATCAGGGAGGAAATGTACGATATCTTGTCCGTGATCAATGTAGACAAGATCATTCACTATTTCATGATCAACCTAACATGTCTTCATATGGTCACATTTAAACATGGACATGTATATAGAAAATTACATGATCTTAATGACATGCCAATGATGCCTCACGATGTCTTCTTAGCTTGTCCAGAGGATATCTTATGACAACATTGTATGTACAAGGTTTTCCAAGGACATTTTGAGACCATCAAAGGGTATCGCGATCATGTGTTCCTGAACCACTCACATGGTGGGGCATCACAGATGTGTTTACGGTCTTATGCTCAATCAAGTACCCCCAGTGTATATGCAAATGGATTAACCATTAATTTTCATGGGAAACAATATATATTACTGATTTTACATGTTAAAGGTGTACACCATAGGGGTTTAATTTTAAAGGTAGGACATATCCATGAGTTTATAAGCACAATAGGGGAATGCCAACCAAATACTACATTGTTAATTCAATTCACAAGAACCCAAAGTGGAATCACAAAAATGTATTCTAATGTGTATGGAGTATTTCCAATTATGTTGCGAGAATAAGTGGGTTTCCTTGGTACATATGGACAAGGGTTTGATAATTAGAAAGCTTCATTCATGGTGGTTTCGTCATGATGTCACCTAATTACCACACATTTTGGATCTGTATGACCTTCACCGGGACTCACGGAAAGATTTGGAGTGACACACTTGGGGCTATATATCTAACACTCTATGTACAAGGATAAAGGAATGCACCAAATGGTTATAATGAACACATTGTCAAATAACCATGAGGATGTTGAATGTTGAGGTAGCCATTCTCAATGATTTTTGCATGAATCTCAAGATTGTGTGTTTATAGTAATGCATGGGGCTTGAATGTTTTTCAGTACATTCCCATGGACAACAACATGGGTGATCAAGTCTGAATACCTTCACATTGTGGCCAAACAGGGACCACACATGATCAAGGTATCATTTATGTCAAATATACAAGGATGAGATATATTAATTTTGACCTTCACACACGCATTGTGTGAAAATGGTATAATTCCTATTAGGGGACCACATGATCTCCAAAGGATTACATGAGGTGATCTGCAAGAATATATAAGGGTTGCATCTTTTTCTATGAAGAAGTATTTGTGGAAGCCGGTTTTCATCAAAATGCACCTTATTGGGTCTTATATTATTGCTCCCCAAGGAAGTCTCATGACTATAATGACCCCCAAGGGTCCTTGTGATTGTCCTTATGTCCATGAATGCATTTGTTTCTGGAGTTGGTGTTTACTTGTAAAGGAATACACTAGAATGAAGAGGGTCTATGACCATGCTTCTAGTTTATTGTAATCACTGGGTCTCTCAAAATCCCCATCCCTCACATCAAGAACATACATGAGGTTTTTTTAGATGATATGACATGCCCATAGTTTTATGTGAGAAACGTGGGTCAAGTAGGTCTTAGTACAATGAGGGTGATGGTGGTGCTAAAAGACGTCCTAACACCCCACTTTGGTGAGGTCATGAATCCTATAGGTATTAAATGATTCTGTGAACATTGTTCAAGAACAAGGTGTTTTCTGACATTCAATTCTTTATTTGACCTCCTAATATTCAAAACACCATGTTGATGGACCACATGATTAATTGAGTATTTATCCAGTGGATTGTTTCTTAGATTCCATTATTTTCCAAAGATATTCCATCATCCCTTCATAAGTCTATTTTTCTGGATGGATCAGGGTCTATATAGAAGAGGGGTGGAAGAGTCTTATTCCTCTTTTCATGGGATGAACACCACATGCACTGGATGATGTAGTGAATATTTTATCACATTATCATTTAATTTGATCATGTGATGCCTACATTATTATTGTGTGGTGTCCTTGATCAGATAAATCAGAATTAATTCAGATGGATAATAAATTAGGGGAGGAAGGGGTTTGCAGTCATTGAAGTGTTCACAACATATTCAAAACTATTTTTCACCTTAATATCAGGATTAGAGGCTGATTATGTGATGGACACATTATCCTTTTGTGATTTCGTGTGGACCATAGAGAATCATATTTAATTCAGATAAAAAATTGGTTGATGATGGAAGTGGTTCATGGTCTCTAATATTTTTGTGAAGACCTATCGATTTCCCTTTCCCCTGTTACATGATCAATTGATGATCATGAAAAATCTTCGAGCATTATTTGGGGCTATATTATATAGAGAATAGATATCATGTTTTCGATCTCCTAATGACCATTTATGGTCATCTTGGACTCACTCGGATAGCAGTGAGGTACCAGATATAAGTCAGTGATGTCGAGTGAGAGTTGGGTGTCCCTAGGGAAATTAAACCATAGCATTATAAGGTTGATGTTGGAGGTATCTGTATGTGCATGTTTGATTTGATGTTGTGCATTACGGGTTTGAAATAGATGGATGTGATTAGCAGCGGGCACAATCAATCATGTAGATTGCCGGGAGGAATGATGAAATTGCTCAAATTCAACCTTGGATAAAAAATCTCGTCTCACATTAAAATACGATGTCTCCTCCCATATGGTATATTACCCATTCCACAACATCCATTTGTTTGTGCTGACAATGGGGTTGGAACAAATACCATATGCATCACTACAACTGAGCTTCGTTTTCCTCTGGCCCTACTTGGGCCTGTGGTTGAATTGTTCTATCAAGTAATATTTGTTTTGGCGAAGGGTGGAAATGGAAAACCCTTAACTAATAGAATAAAATACATAGTATAACATAAGAGTCCCAGAATAATATTTATGAATGACCAATGAAATGAAATTCTTCATTGGTTCACTAACTCTAGTATTCTTGAAATAATTAATTTACATGGACAACTTGAAAATGATTTCCTTCCATAATTATCTAAATTTTTTCTATGTCAATGTAAACAATGAGCATAACTTGATTGTTTATAAGGCCATATAGTGGTAACACATTCTTTTTAACAAATTTATTTGTTTTCCCTATCTTTTGTGAATGTATCATATGGGGACGACTTATCAGGCTTGAAATTTGATTTTTCGCAGGCTATATTCCTACAATCTTTCACTCTAAAATGTTTATTTTCCTCTTGAATTTCATAACTGATCAATATTTAATAGGCCAAACAAAGTGTATGAGTAGTGATCAGATACTCAAATTTTTCCTAGGACTCCCTTACTTGGATTTTATCTTAGAAAATATCCTGTCACTTCTTATTTTAATGTCCTATAAGCTAGACCATCATTATGCTGTAGCATAGGGTCTCTATGCTCAGACCTTGGGTGTACCATAGTTTAAGGTCTTATATCATACAATCTTTTAATATGGGTATGGAAGTCCTGGGATAACTCAAAACACTATGGGGTGTTGAGTTCCACCATAGTATTTATAAGGCTCACAAGGATTGGATGTCCTTTATTACTATGAGAATATTACTTTAGTAGTTAGGATAAATCCAGTATTAATTGATAGTGTGGCCAAGGGATTATGGGTGATTTATAAGGTGAATATGGTTGTGAGAGAAATACAAGGGAAGCAAGTCCCGCTTGGATAGTTGAAATGTGGTTGTTTTAAGTCACAATAGAAAAATATAAGACATGTGATATGGAATTAGTTAGACATGATGGGTATATCCCTTAACACTATGTAGTGTATGGTTCTACCATAGCATCTTTAATTCTAACAAGGAATATGATTCCCTTTATAATGATCCATGCTTTCTCTAGTCAGTGGGTTTGAGCCCCTATACATCCACAACATGGTCAAACTGAGAGATTTATTTTTCTCTCCAGGGGCTTTGAAATATTCATGGAGTCTCAATAATATAGAAAACAATGTTGGGTAAGAAAGGAAATCCATCCTGGAAGGGTTGTAACACCTTAGGTAACCTTTTCACTAATTGAATAGCTGAATCCCTACACTGTGTGGTTTCAAATCATGAGGTGTGGGCCATAAAAAGGACCATGAAAGACGACTCATATTCTATCCCTAATAAAGTAAAAAACACAGTGATTCGATAAATAGGATATCAAATATTCTTTAATAGTATGATATAGAGATTAAAAATCATCGTTCAAAGCATTTAGGTCCTAATAAAGGTATGGGATAGACACAACAAGGATATCATAAAACAAAATGGGGTTCTATGTTCAGCCATGATGTTTCTAGTCTCAAAAGAATCATAAATCCATTTATATTGGGCCGAGATGTATCTAGTTGGAGGTTGTTGTCCCTAATATCAATAGTGTGGCCAAGTGGAGATATCTATTTTCTCATTAAAAGTTATTTAATTCTTGACGATGATCGAAGATGGTATAGATCCTAAAGTTGAATTTATTAAAAATTTATTATCGAAGAAGTTTTTGAGCATCCTAAAAGATATATCACCTCTTCTCGAACATATTTTCATAGCGGGGAAATGTGAATAACAATTAATCTCATTTTTCCTAGACCAGGGGGTCTAGAGAAAATATCTTTTCATTTAATAGGGATACAGTGTAGACCCTATGATCTTTACTATGTATTTATTTATGATATTATTTTTTCAAAAAATATGAATATGGAGAGTTCAGTGAGTGGAGACTTGATGTTTTATTATGCATCATGTTGTAGGATTTCAACCTGAAATGTTTTGTTGCTCTTTCAATTAGTAATTTAAATTCACGTATTTTGTACTATTATATTCTAGAGTTTAAATTTGTATATCTTTGAAACAGGTTTTAATAGTTAAAGGTCATGAATCTTTTATACCCAACATGGATGATGTTACACAAGAGCCTAATTTGGATTCCCAGTGTCAAAATCACTCCAAAATATTTATGGTAATGTGGTGAGTGTTTCAAATCACAGATCAAGGTTCTCAAGTAATAAGTGATGATATGGGACAATCATTTTAGGGATAACTTAAAATAAAATTGTGTTATAGGTTCCACCATGGTGGTATCCGACGCATGATAATCAGAAACCCTTTATAATAGGCCAAGATATATATAGTCAGTGGTTCTGAGCCCTAACATTAACATTATGGGAAAATAGAGAGATCAATTTTACTTTTCAATGGAAATGAAATATTGGTGATGAACCCAGATGATTGAAACATGAATTGTGGTGTATGGATTGAGTTTCTTAAAAAGATGATGAAAGAACCCCATTTTTTAGTTGCATAGGGTATGACTATTATCGTAATTTGATAAGGAAGAATGATGAATGATGTTTCTCTTGATTAATGTCATGTAGTAGGGATGTTCATGACTCCATGTGGTCTAATGTATTGCGTTAACAATGTTACTACATGTCATTTAATGTCATGTGGTATGGACATACATCCTTACAGTTTTACGTAATGTGGTAAGGACATACTTCTATGCAGTTTAGCATCATATGGTAAATAATTACTTACAAACAGTTTAATGTCATGTGGTAAGGATGTGTGAACTAACATAAAAAGGAGAATGTTATCATAACCAAATGATGGAAATAAAAGTTTCACTATGTATTTTATTTCAACATGAATCAAGACATACATAGTTCTAGAAATACCATGTAGTTTAGCATCGTGTGGTAAGGATGTTATAAAGTGACATGGAAAAGGGGAATGTTGATGTTAAGGCCAATGATGGATATTTGGGAATCACAATTTATCTCATGAGGATGAGAATAAATCCATAAATAGTTGTAAATGATGTATCCTATGTGGGTATAGTCCATACACATTGTATAAGAATTTTTATATTTGTTTCTTGTGACTGGGCTTATATTTGGGAATTTGGGAATAACTATGTATCCTAGGAGTGAATGAATCAATTCACACATAGTTCATTATTCAGAATTACTCTACTGATGGGTGAACCATATTTATAAGTTTAAATTACTTCCATTCAACATTATAACTGGCCCCAAGATTTTAGATTCAGGCATCACTATGTATCCTTCGATTATAAGAATCAAGCTACACATAGATCTTGAGGATTCATGTAGTTTAATTTCATATGGAGATGATGCAGGTGAACTTATGTAAATTAATGGACCTTTTGTGGTTGTGACAAAATATGGATGTCCATAAATCACTACATAGCTCATGAGGACGAGAATCAAACAACATGTAGTTCTTGAAAATCCATGAGTTTTAACATCCTATGGTGAGGAAAAATGATAAATTATGTGAATTGATTGGAATATTGTGGTTGGGACCAAGGATATAAGTATGAGCATCACTATAAAACTCATGAGAATTATAATCAAATCCCACATTTTTCTGAAGAATCATGTTGCTTAAAGTCATGCGACAAGGACATTTACTGTGCAGTTTAACGGCATGCGCTGTGGACTTTATGGTGATTTATTCAAGACCATAATAAACATGTTGTGTATTTTTTTCATTTCTTGAGAGGGTAGACCCCTGACACAATTCCTATGCTCACATGAGTTATTATCATTATGAGAAACAAGGAATGTAAAGGTTTTACACACAATTTAGAGACAATTGAGTTTAAAATGATGTAATTTAGTATCATGTAGTGGAACGACCAAGATAGATGATCGAGGATTCCATGCATATCTCATAATTCTAAAAATCAAGCCACACATATTTATGGATGAACCATGAAGTTTAACATCACATAGGAAATACGTAGGTGACTTGATGTGAATACAGATGAACATCATGGCATTGTGCAGTTTTATGTCATTTGGTAAGGAAATTGGAAATTTAGTTTAATGTCTTAACATAAATAAGAATGATGTCATGCTATTTTACATATTGCTTTGAGGATGAACAACATTGTGCAATTTAACATCTTTTTTCCCGGAAGTAATATGTCATGCATTTTAATGTCTTACTACTAGGATGAATTCTATATTGTTTAACATCATGTGGTTATGATGAGAAATGATACTTACAATGATGTGGACACCCTTATTAATCATTGACAATTGATACTAAAGATTGCCTCCTCCTGCTCCAAATTGACCAAGATGACTGAAGTATTTTCTGATGTGTCAGTGTAAACATTCTTTGATCAGTGGGAATGATTCAATGTCGTCTCAAAAGGGAACACTTCCATCAATCATATGACATAGCTAGTAAGAGGGTCCAATTATTATGTTTTTAAGGCATATTCACCATTTTCCCACTTTATCACTAACTCTAAATCCCTTTTAATGTTTAGGAAGTCTATTTTTTGATATAGGGATAATTTCAAGGTATTGTTGAGGGATTGGTATTCTAACTCATTATTTGTTAACCATTAGATTGTGAGAGTGAGTAGGACAAAACTTCTTTGTCTGATGAGAAAAACTGAACCCCTTTTCCAACCAGTTTGACATCGGATTGTCCATCCATATTCTAATAGGACATCGTGAGGCCCTGTCAAAATATATCTCCCATGTATGTGGAGTTTTATATGTATATTATTCCTCTCTATTTAGAAGATCAGTGTCATCCAACATATTATATAGAGAAAAATCTTCTAGATGAAAATTTGCGTGGGGTTTACCACTACGAGGATGAGTGAAATGCAGTTATTCTCGATATCAATATATTTTGTCTAAGATCCAAGCATAGTTCATCCAAGGTGATGGTGACTATTTATGCTCCATGTATAATTAATTTTTGCAAGGAGGGAACCCAATGATCATTCCATGGTGACCTCATATATGATGACTGGACTCTCATCCAAATAAGGCATCAAGATAGATGGGTACATCATATACTGATTAAAAATTTCAAATTATTATTGGCAGTCATCATCCTATCTTAATGGGGATGGTGTTGGTGGTCCATTTTGGGTATTTCAATTTATTGGATGAATTTGGATTTGATCAATTTTTCAACTCTCACCTATACATTGGTGACATGAGAGGGGTGTATCCTCTAAGATTCCTTCATGAATACTTATTCTCATTAGCTTGTTCGGGATAGTGTGTGGACACATCTTGGTTCAGTCCTATAATTTTTGTCTAGTCCCATTTGAACATATATCAGTAACACTTTATAAATGAAATTTATATCTCTTTCTCTTCAAGATACATGGAATAAATAACAAGTGTAGGTTGTGTGTCTTCTTATGCTTCTAGGTTTATCTACCTGAGCTCATTTATGGTGGTGGAGAAACCTTCCCCCAATGCTGTAGGTTCCTTCCTACGTTTAGCCTCACATTCTTCCATCTCTGAGTCTATAGAGGCATTTGCAGATAGAGAGAAAAATCTGGGGCCTTCACTATCATTATCACTGTGAGAGAGGCCATGAGAAGAAACATCATCATCCCCTATTTAATAAGTCACAACAGAGATATTTTAGAGCTTATCATCTTTGATTATATCACTATAGACAAGAGAGGCTTAAACCTATGAGAATATATCTGTGACCTCAACCGAGTTAATGGGGAGAACATAATTATTATCAAGAATACTCCAAGTATTCATAGGGGAATTACCCTAGGAGAATGGGAGATAAATACTATAAATAATATTCCAATATTAGTTTCTCACAAAGCTTATTTTATAAATCTACTTGAGCATATGTGTCTTAACATGTTTCAATGGGGGAGTTTTCACCATGTGGTATAGAAACTTTCCCATTTGATACTCTTGATGTGTCCCTGAGGCTGAGTTTCTACATAATTTATTATCTTGTAACCTGGATGTGTTTCATGTAGGTTTTCTTATTATAGTAAGGATATGAATATGGGTGGCTAGAGCATGATATAAAATCAACGCATCCCTATGTATCTCTTTGGGATGGGAATCAATCCATACATAGCTCTTGAAATCATGGTAACATACTTTCAAATCCTGTGCTTGACAGACCATGACATAGGATCAAGGCTTCCCTATGTATCTCATTGAAAATTAGAATCACACTATACATAGTTCTAGAGAGCCATGTAGTTTAACATCATGTGGGAAGGATGTGATCCATGACTCTTAATGACATGTGGGTTTTATGTGATCTAATATAGTTTAATGTCTTATGGAGAGGATGAAGACCATGCAGGGTAATGTCTTATGGTTAGGAAATTAGCCATGGAGGTTAAAGTCTTGCAGTAAGGATGATGTCCATGAAGTCTAATGTCTTGTTGCAATCAAATCAGCCATCCAGTTTAATACCTTATGATAAGGATGAAACCCATGCAGTTTCAGTGAATTACAGTAAGGAATAATGGAAATAACCTATCAATATAGTGGCTACTTTAGATGATATGGGGAGAGTCTTATGCATATTTCAAGAGATGAGGATCATTCGAATTTATCAAGCCTACAAACACTTTTTCCTCCATCATATATCTGAAGACAATGAAGCTTTCTATTGTGTTCCCAAGATTTTTATGTTTGGAGAAATAGTTTTCATGGACTATAAACCCAATCTCATGTGGACTTATTATTATTAAGAGTTCCATAAAACTATTTTCCATGCTGCATACAATATACTTGGAGACACTAATCATTTGGAAATAATATTATTTGTTCAATGTTGACTTGAAATATGGTCACTTATCCCTATGAGGAAGGTTTCTCATGATCTACTACATAATCAGTTCACCTAGTTTAGAGTGATCAAATGAATGGAGTGGGGATTCAGGTGTTGGTGGTTCTGATATCCTCATGTCTATATTCACATAAAGCATGTCTTTTAAGGAAAACCAACTTTCTGTACTGTGTTTGAGATGTTGATGGTTGGGAAAATTATTTTCATGTGTTGTCTGCCCGACCTCACATGGCTTTATTATCGTCTGGAGTTCTATGAAAATATTTTCCATGGAATAGCATAAGTACCATAAAACATGTTGGGATTGGAATGAATATATATTTTCACTACTTTCCATCAAGTGATGGGAGTCCATACCACTTCTCCCACATGTTATCTATGCCACCATTATTGTTGGTGTATGGCTATTGATTCGGGGGTTGGTGCTAATGCCTCGAAGGTCTTAGATTATGTAGATGCTTTCCATTGATTAAAAGGTTAGAACACTCCAAAATGTTTTTTGGTGACTCCTAGGGCCAGATGGTTTCTACAATATCACCAATGAGGAGTTGGAAATTTTTTTTATATTCCCTAGCTCTGTGGGATTAGATAATGTAGAAAAATGATTATATTTATCTTGATGAAGGGATGAAAAATAAAAAAATTCCCCCATCCTTGTGGTTTGGGTAACTATACTAAAAGGTAGGATTCCGTAAGCAGACACATTGATATCATCCCTAGGTTGATATATTAGGTGCATACCAACAATTATATCCCTAAGATACATTTTCTCTTATTGGAGTTGAGTGATATGTTCCTCTATAGAAACTTCCTTATAAGACCCAATGGGATGGCTAATGGGAGACATCAATATACCCATTTATCTATCTGTGGTAGTGTGGGTGGATAATTATGGTATATTTTATGTGTATCCCAGCAACTGAATCAACTATTTCTACAATCCATATGATCCATTGTCATTACCTTCAGATAAACCAACATGATTGGTAACACCTCCCGTAGATGCATGTTGGATAACATTGAGCCTTTTAGATATTGATCCAATGGAACGAGGTAGGATGACCTACTATGACCCAAACAAATACAAGAATGTATGATTATACCCTTTATATGTTTTCTCATTTGGATAGGATAAATAGTCTTTTAATCTGACTGATATCATATTTAATAAGACACAAGTATATTAGTTCTCCTCCATGACAAGGTACTTCGTTTGATAGGTCGGTACCCAATGTATTATTAGGGGGCTTTTTCCCATGGTAAAATTACATGGGGGGTGCCCTTGATACTATTTCGGGGGTCAGTTCCCTTGATAAACGTGATCCCAAGGTATAATATGGTAAAAACTCCCACATCCCTATGGGATAGGGTGTTCGCTGGGATTACATAGTCACTAAGGCTAGCGGTGACGAATTCATTGGCTCCTGGATGGTAGTTATCTGATATTGATTCTAGGAAAAAATTAGCATACAATAGTTGAACTTAGACTAATTGTATGTAGTAAGGATATGAACATGATCTAGAAGTAAATGTTTTAGATACCCCATGTGGTCTGTCCTGTTGGGTGACCCATCCAAGATAGTTTGTGTAGGAAGAGTCTCCTCTGCAACTCCTTAGGAAATCATGGCCACATATCAGTGACAATGATTAGAATAGATGGGATATTACTAGGATGCTCTTGGTTATTGAGTTTTCATATTGATTATATGCATTTAAATCCTTGACATAGAGAAGGAGTACTTCGCTACATTCCAGCGAGATATTCCAAATGCGGTTGAATGTTCCAATAAGGGACACTTCCTTTCCTGCAAACTATCAAATGAGAGATTTCTGGTGAGAACATATCCCTGATATTTTTCCCTATGATGGTCCCTGAGTGGTGGTGATGTTTTTGATGTGGTATTCCTGGACCACAATTATTATCTATCATTACTGGAAGTGGTGTGTTGGTGATAACGTACTTTAGGGTCTTTGGGCCAAAGAATCTTCTCCCATGATCTTAGAATGAACTAGAACATTAGATGGTGTCATTTGGATTCCAATGAATCTCGATAATTTCTAAAAATAAGACAAGAAACATTATATATTTTGAATCATACATATGAGTACTTGTTCAATCACTAAATTTCACTATTAAATTCTAAAGAGGAATCCCTTTTTAGTGTGGATAAAAGAAACAAGTCAGATTCATCATTTTATTGCGCAATGAGCACACCATAGAGTAGTCTAATTGGTATTGGGAAAGCTATAATTTTAGACCCATGAAATGGATTAAATAGTTAAAGAAATTAACTGTAGAATCACTATTTATTCATCGTGTTTTAAGGCATGGAAGGATTTCTCTTGAACGTTTGATCACTGGGGTGGTTCTAAGGCCTTGTTCAATGACATGCAACATGTTTTCCATATTTTTTAATTCTCTAGAAACTCACAACTTTTACCTCATCCATAGCGGGAGACATACCTTGTTTCCAAATGTTGGTGGTTATCTAGGTTTTCAGGTACAATGAATATTTGAGACTCGCATTGGTCGAGTGTCTGGGAGGTGGGGCTCATCAAACCCTTTTTGGGGGAGTTGTTTCCTACTATGGGACACTCATATAGGTTTAAGATATGTATATAAAATCCTTCCCAGACCCAGATATGAGACTGGTTGACCCTGTGTCTAAGACTTGATTATGAATACTTATCAATAATTATAATTATGTGTACACCACAGGTTCCATATCACTCTCTTATTTATGTATGATACTTTGGTCCATGACCATGTTCAAGCACTCTTATGATTATTGATTCTCAATGAGATCAATGGTTTCTTGGAGATTGGATTGAACCATTATTTTTTTTCCTTCTGATCTTATGAAAACAAGAATCAAAACCCACATAGTTAACTTAACATAGTTTTAGGTCATCAGACTGGACCCCTCCATCCAGCTAGATGTCATATGGTAAGGATGTGAATTTAAGGCTCATACCTTAATGAAGTATATTAGGTATCCTATTTAATAAAAAAATCAGAGTCCATGTAGTTCATGTGATAGGAATCTATTTTATGAGGTATATGAAAATGGACACCCTAGGTGGGACATGTGCATTTGATACTACCATAGATTGCTTCATTAGGAATAAATCCCTTTGAGTTGAAACTAGACATAATCATACTTTCATCCCAATGGTAGGTCTATGATTTTAAAATTCTCGGCATACTGTTAGTATAATCTTTGATGGTCATTATGCCCACTTGATCCATTATTTGAGTGGGAAATAGTATATAGTGGTAGATTGGACATAGTGCATGAGAGAATATCCATGCAGGGAATACAATATAAAGATCACCTTTGAGTAGAATGATTACCCATCTCTTGGAGGATATGGTATGGATCTTGGTCCATAGGAATGCGTCCTACATATCCTGATTATGGTGGAAATCAAGTTCATCATAGGTTTAATTATCCCTTAACCGGCTAATGGGTTAAGGTGGATGGTCACACTCGGATACGTCATGACTAACCACGGTATTTTAGTAATTATAGGGAGTTGTGCTGAAATGGATACCCTATAGTCCTAGAAATATTATATTACATTAGTAGTTGGGCTTTACGCCTGTAGGCTACCCAATTGGTTAGGAATTACACTCTATGGCTGGCTGTTTAGTAAGGAATTACACTATGGTGCTTCTCGTTCTATATACTCATCCATTATCTTCTGATAGATTAATGAAAGTTAGTAATGACCATGATGATCTATTTGATATCATGATTTTGGAAAGGTCTCCTAGGAGAATGACCCTAGATCATCAAGGACAGATCCTTTGTTAAAGGGTAATGTGGATAAAGTTTCTTATCCATGGATCACATGGAATGCATCTGAGTAGGTCCGTCATTTAATGAATTCATGTTGTAAGGGGTTTTTATGTCTTCAATATCTACTTATAAAACTTTATTGTATTCCTGATATGTTGTGGCACTAATCAAATAAGGCAGACACATTCAAATGTGTGTAACTAATCAATTGAACTAAATTGGATTCATTTGGATGGGTGAAGCATCCAATAAAAGTTTCTTCGCATGAAAAAAGAGGGAATGTTTGGGGTATGACACATGATGAACTAACATTTCTCAGATATATTCAACTTATAATGAAATAAATTATGAAGAATTTAGACATGATCATGGTGGAAATGTCTGGAGTCTCATGCATGATTAAAGTAGAAATGATTGGGGTCTTGCACTTGATCAACTAGATTATCTTATATGTCTTTGATTTATCATGGAAGTCATGTCTTGGATCATGCGAATGATCAGAGAAGACATGATCATGAAATGTTGCAAGATTGACCTATCTTTTTTTCAGACTGTCGCATGTCAATACAGATATTTCAATGGATAATCGCATGATCATCCTGTAATCTCAATGATGCCTCGAAAGGTCATCATATCTTGTAAAACACTTATTATATGAAAAATTTTCATGTCTAATTTTTTCCAAGGACATCGTAAGGCCATCAAAGGGTCTTACGATTTCATGTCTTTGAACCTTCTCCATGGTGGGGTCTCACGGATGTGACTAGGGTGTTGCACTCATTAGATTAACGCAAGTGTATATCCAATGAAATTTTCCACTTTGTTTTGTGGGAAAAAATATATTTTCTTGAGTGTATATGTTGATTTCATACTCCATAAGCGTTTCATGGAAAAGAGATGTCTTATCTATGAGTTTATATGGACACTAAGGGACTGTTTTCCTAATACTCCTTTGTTTATCTGATTCACATGTACTCAATAAGGAGTCTCTATGAAGGCTTCCATTGATAATGAAGGACTCTTATTGATTCCATGAGAAGAGGTGGGGTTCATTGGTACCTATAGACAATTCTTATCCCACTATAAAAGTTTAATAATATGTAGTGTCTTCATGACATTTCATAACGCCCACACATTTTCTATCCAAATGACCACTATGAGGGCTTGCGATGAGATATGGAGTGAGATGTGGGGGATGAATATCAAAACCTATATAGCACGTGGGTAAAGGAAAGAATTTCATGGTGAGGAGAAATACATGGACATAAATTCATGAGGATGCTATATTTAAAGGTAGCAATTCATAAGGATTTGTGAAGGCATCAAAATACCATGGGTTTGAGGCACCTCATGGGGGATTCCATGTTTACCAGTACATGCCCATAGAAACTAGAATCGATGATCCCATCTGAATACTAGTATTGGGTGGCCGAACATGGACATCACATGATCAAGGGATCTTTTATATCAACTCTTCATGACCCCATGATATTTATCCATGATGTATACACACATTTCATGACAATGGCTACATTATTATTATACAACTACATGATCTCCAAATAATTGCATTAGGGACTTCTAAAGCATGTATATGGATTGCCTCTTGGTTTTCAAAAAGGTATTTGTGTCATAGGGTTTTTTACGAACTACACCACATGAGATCTTGTTTGATTTCTCTACATAGATGTTTGGTGACTCGCATGACCTTGAAGGGGTTTTAAATGGATCGTTCACCACTGAATAGGAATGTTTATTGATGTAGTGCATAGTAGAAAATGTGTATACTTTCATGAATAGGGTTTATGACCTTGAAAAATTCTTTTCATCAACAAAGGGTCTCACTTTAGTCCCAAACACTACACCAACAACATACGGGAGGTGTTTTCTGTCTTGGATGACCATGTCCAAGGTTATATGTGAGTGACAAGATCTAGGGAGGTTTTTGTACCATGAGACTGAAGGTGGGGATGTAAGAATTTCTGAACACCCTACCTTGGTGGGGTCATAGACACCATGGGTATCACACGATCATGTGAACACTGTGCAAGAACCAAGAATTTCATGATATTCAATTTTCACATGACCCACTAATATTCAAAAGACCACGTGAATGGTTCACATGATTACATGAGGAGTTCTTCGGTTCTTTCCTCCCCTCTTGCTTCTATTTTTCAAAAAGGATAATAGTTTATAAAGGCAAGGTAACACTGTGTATTATTCCACTTTTCATGGGATGAATGTCACATGTGCAGATGACTTCATGAATTTCACATCTATTGATAATTTCAATTGATCATCTGATGCCCCCATTATTCTCCTATGGCATCACACAATACAAAAAATACATATTAATTTTGATGGAAAATGCTTTAAAGGAGGAAGGGGTTCAATGATGATGAAGTGTTCACACCATATTTAGGACCTAACATTAAATAGGCAACGTGATCAAAGCATTATCATGAGAAAGCCTCATATTTATTATATTAAGCTTGGTGAACCAAAGAAAATATGATTTAATTCGGATGTAAAATTTTTCAGATGAGGAAGGGGATCATGATCACTAATGTTTTTACGATTTCCCATCAGTTTTCCTTTCCATGGTGAATCGATCAAAGGATGATCATGCGATGACTTCGGTTATTGTCATGGGATTTCATGGGTGGCCACTAGAGCTCGAGGTATGGATATCATGATGAATCTATTTGTTCATCTTGTACTCGATCTATTGTTATTGAATTAAAAGAGAGATAGAAGTGAAAAAAATATCATCCCATAAAAAAATCCTATGTCACCTACCTTGGGTATATAGCCTATTTCGTGGAATCTGTTAGATTAATATGGAAATGGGGTCAGAACCGATATCATCTGTATCACTTCCATCATGGGATTCATCCCACTGATGCTTTGGCTCGTACTATATATGCACTCCTGTAGGCTCCCGTACCACGATCCCTATACACGAGCCCAAATTCCCATTATGGGAGCTATGCTCTCCCCTCCTGGTCCCCCAACTAGCCTATGATGTGTGTCACCTGTCGTGGTTGACCATTGGTCCCACGAGGGCCTATTGTCGAATTGGCCTAGCTAGTTGGTGGATAGCCAAATTTTTCTGCTATAAGTGGTAATGGAAAACCCTTAACTAGTAGGAATAAAATTGATAGTATAACATAAGGGTCCTAAAGTGATCTCCTCAAATAACAAGCCTCTGTGTTTGTTCTTTCCACCACCGACTTTGATTATTTAATGAGAAAGTGTAAAATGCACAAATATTGGTTCTGAAAGCCATATATAGTTTACATATGAGGTTATCAAGATGGAAAATCGGTCTATGAATATCATGGGACTGAGATTAATGGAAAACATGGTTTGAAAAAGTTCTTAAGTTATGGATATTTTTTTTTTCATTATTAGGTTCATGGAGAAATACCTTTGGTTGGTTGTGGTGGGATCATAATGAAAATGAGGAACCTATAAGGTTCATTTTTAAATACATAAGGGAAATTCCGTGTGGCACTTGGAGGTGGTGGATGTACCTCCATTTAAGGTGTCATTATGGAAAGGATACATGTAAATGATGGATGTTTTTCTTTTGGTTGATGGGAACAAGGAGTTGGGAAACACATCAGGTATTTTTTAGACATTTATCTCAGAATAACTGTATAATTTTACTATAAACTAATACATGTGTTGGATGCCATTAAGAATTTATTACGGAGACAGTTTGTGCTGACATTTCATGAATTGTGGAAACATGGACAGAATCAGGGGGAATCATGAGATCGAATAAGTTAAGCGGTCCTAGTGGCCTAATGTTTTTACATTGAATCTTTGATATTGTTAAAAATTTATCTTGAGGATGAGATTTTAAAAGGTTAGGAGATTTTATGATCTGAACCATTTATTAGATATTTCAAAAGATTGTTTTTTTGTATTATTTATTTTTTTGATAACTATTTTATTAGGTTTTACCTTGGGGTGTGTTTGTATGAATGTTGGGAAATTTTGAAGGAAATGGGAAGGTGCACAATTGGTGCATGGTTTTCCCAAACTCTGTGTCCTTTCCCAACAAACTGTGCAAAACCAAATAGAGTCGATTCACACAAATTGCGCAGGTTTTTTGAAACCATTTCCCCTTTAAGATAATCTATACACTCCACCTAAAGGAGTTGGAAATTTAATGCAGATGGTTATTGGAGACCATTCACCTCTTCATAGAAAACCGTACACAAGATTTAACTTAATCGGTAAATTAGAATTTAATTTCATGAGAACCCTTTTTTAAACCCAATATGAACCCAAATCACACCTAATAAAATTATCATGATATTAAAGGCTCCCAAACAGATTCAAATCCCTATCAACCAGTTTTATTCGAGAATCAATGGGAAGACTTTTTATTCATACTTATAGGGTATGTCTTATCTTCCTGTTCAGATCAATCTCCATCTTCTACTCCACTCCCATGATAAAATAGGGATGTTTTTCCACTATTGATTCTAAAACTAGATCTAGGGTTTTTAGATCTTAATTAATTTAATATTGGATCTAGTTTCTACTTTTTGATCATGTTCTTCGTTGCTTTCGTGATCATTCTGTTCGAAATTAGAGAAAACCCATTGGAGAGAATTCATCACCATTATTGAGGTAGGTGGTTATTTATTCAAATCCAAATGTATTGATTTCAATTATGTGGAGGTAATTATAGAATTTATATTATATATTTATAAATTTCATTTTCCTACATTGAATTAATTAATTGGGTAGATTAATTAATTTATGGATTATGAATTTTGAGATATTGAGATTGTTGAACATCATTTAATTAATTGAGATATGATGTGAAATTAGGGGTTTTAAAAATGTTTGTTTTGAATAATTAATATATGTATTAATTAATGGATAATGAGATTGAGAAATGAATTATTAATTGATGAAGTAATTATAAAATTTTGAGATTTTTAATTTTAATAATTAATTGATAAATTAATTGTGGAATTATTCAGAACATATATTTAATTTAGTTTATTTAATTACAATAAGCTATTGAGGAATTAATTATGGTTATAAAATTGATTATGTTGCTAAAATAATTTGATTAATTAATTGGGGATATTTAATTAATTAAATTTCTATAATTATTTGACGAATTAACTGGATGTATTGAATTAAATGGGTTGAAAAAAATTAATTGATGAATTAATTGGGAATATTGAAATGTTAATTTGAAATAATTAATTGATGAGTTAGTAATGGGTATTTTTGAGAAAGTGAATTTGATCAATTAACTATTTAATTAATTAATGGAATTTATTAATTGATTAATTACTGAATTATTTACTGGAATTTAAATTGATTGATTAATTGTAGAAGTAATTAATGGAATTAATGTATTAATTAATTAATTAATTGAATTGAATTGAATGAGACTAATTAATCATGGAATTAATTAATGGAATCGATGGATTAATGAATATGTTATTTAATTAATGGAATTGAATATGATTAATATATGAGGGAATTAATTAATGATATTAATGATAAGAATTAATTGCTGAATTAATTTAAGGGTTTGAGTTTGATTAATTAATTGGGAAACTAATTAATGCTATTTAGGTGACCAGTTAATTGAATGAATTAAATGTAATCATCAAATAATGTAATAAATTTATAGAAATTACTTTGAATAAGTAATTGGTGAATTTTTTATTGGATGAAATTTAATGTTTTCGGAGTTATATTAATTAATTAATGAATTAATTAATATTGATTATCGTGATGATTCAATTTAACGAGTTAGATTAAATAATTGGTGAATTAATTTTTGTAGATTTTTGTATTTCTGAAATTGAATGAGTTAGATTAATTAACTTTAGAATTAACTATTAATGATTTTTGTGTTAAAGAAATTGAATGATTTATATTAATTAATTTGTGAATTAATTAATGGTGACTGTTTTATTAATGTAATTTAATGAGACAGATTAATTAATTGGTGAATTAATTAATATTTTTTTTATGTTAACATAATAAAATGAGAATGATTAATTTATTAGAAAATTAATTAAAGGTTATTGTTGTATTAATGAAACTGAATTAGTTAGATTAATTAATTAGTGAATTAAATAATTGAGAATTTTTTAAAGGTTAAATTAAATGAATTGGATTAATTTGTTGGTGAATTAATAAATGTGTATTGTTTGGATATTTAATTGAAAAAATTAGATAATTAATTTTTTGAATTATTATGTTATATTTTTTTTTGAATAACTAATTGATAAATAAATCATAGGATATTGCATTTGTGGATATTGATTTATTAATGAGTGAATTAATAAGTGTGATAGATATTCATAATCAATTGGTGAATTAATTAAGGGAATTCAGATGATTATGTAAATTTTAAATTAGTAATTTTATTGAGAAGATTAATTAAATATTGTGTCAATTAATATGATTGAGATGATTCATTAATTTTTCAGATCATTAATAGGATTGCGATGGTTAATCATTTTTTGAGTTAATTGACAAGATTGTGATGATTAATTAATTTTATAATCAATTAATATTATTGATATGATTAATTAATTATTGGTTTAATATGTATGATGGAGATGATTAATTAATTATTGATTTATCTAATAGAATTATACTGATTAATTAACTATTGTGATAATTAATAAGATTATGATGATAAATTACTTTTTGAGTTAATTAATGAGATTGAGAAGATTAAATAATTTGTATTTAATTAATGAAATCATGAAGGTTAATTAATTAGAGAATTAATTATTGTTATTTGGATGATTAATTAATTATTGACTTAATTAATGGGAATGTGATGATTAGTTAATTATTGAGTTTATTAATATGGTCAAGATAATTAATAAATTTTTGAGTTAATTAATGTGATTGATAACATTAATTAATTAATGGGTTAACTAATATGAGTGAGGAGATTAATTAATTGTTTAGTTAATTAACATGATTGAGAAGATTAATTAAATGTTGAGTTAATTAATAAGGTTGAGATGAATAATTAATTATTGGGTTGTCTAATGAGATTCAGAAGATAAATTAATTATTGAGTTAATTAATGTTATTAATAAGATTAATTAATTATAGAGTTAATTAGTGAGATAAAGATGATTAATTCATTACCGAGTTAACTAATTACCGATTTAATTAATTAGATTGAGAAGATTAATTAATTGCTATGTTAATTAATAATATTGAGATAAATAAATATTTATTTAATTATTTAATTAGATTAAGATGATTAATTTATTTTTGGATTAATTAATGGGTTGTTGTCACATGTAAATGAAGTGATGAATTATAAGAATGGAATTCATGTGTAAATTGAGATTTAGAACGGTAAGAATGGAATTTTGAGGTCTGACAAGTAATCTAGAAGGGTTAAAATGGAATTATGAGATATAACATGATATATAGAATGCTAATAGTTTAATTATAGGATATTATATTCCTTGAGGATAGATTAGATTTGGCATGGGTCAGATCAGGTATTGAGGTTCGGGTTTCCACTAGAACCCAGACATTTAGGCAGTAAAATAAGGAATAACGGATAATATGATAAATGGTTTGTTATGTATTGTGTTTTATTATTTTAAAAATAGATACACTAATATTGGATGGATATTGTTTTATACACTATAGGTGGTGACGTACTGAATTTTACTCACACCATGCTCGATCTGCCTGATTAGTATCAAAATAGATTTCATGATTTCATGACAGGATAAGGGTAAAGGCCTTGTATGAGGTGGATGGTTTTGGATGGAACATGGATGAGGGAACTTGATGTGGTTTGGGAACCAATTGGTAGTTTTAAATATATTTTTTGAATTTTTATTTAAATCATGGGACCTAATTTGGAATTTCATATCTATTGTTCAGAAATGATATTGGATTTCCCATTTTGGTCGTCACGTGATCCTGGTACTATTCTGGTTATACTATATCATTTGGTTATTCAGTTGATTTTTTTAATATATTTTCTTTGGAGTATTTATCTGATAAATAAAATAGTTTATAGACTCCCCGTCATTGAAAATATACTATCATTTTTAGTCAACAGGCTCTAGTATACAGGGAGGTATGCTTGAGGTTATGTGGCGAACTGGTTTAGGGCACCAATATAGGGTACCTGACTTAGGATGTCACTATAAATATATATATATATATTAGAATTATAGTATAATTATTATTTCATTTATATCATATAAATTTAATAAATCCATCCTTAATACATTCTATTTAAATTATCAATGAGTCACGACACTTTTTGGAGGTTGTAGTCCATATGTCTACAGTTAATGTTATTGTATTTACGTAAAATAGAATGCGTGAAGGTATGTGTTATAAAATAATTAAAAAAGAAAAAATAAAGAATAAATATCATAAATATCATATAAAAAATTATTTTCCATCATAATTCCCATCCATGATTGTTGGTAATGAAAAAAATATATGAAAATCATTTCGTGAGGTGGTAGTTCACCGAACATAAGAATGGTAGATTTGTTAGCCATCATGTGGAAGTGAGTGTAAGTGTAAGTAGAAACCTTATAATATAAATATTCATGTATATAGATTTCACGTGTTATTATATAATAATTTAATTATAATAATTGAGGCAATAGAGAATGAAAATAAAAGAATGAAGCTTTGGGAAGGGTGTTACCGTTTTTTGGGTACCTCCTTTTACATTACACAAAAGGGATTCCTTAGTTACAATTCTGCCCTAAGAGAGGTTTCAAGGAGAAAGGGAGGTATTTTGGGAATCTATATGAGGTTATCATTGTTGATATAATGTTTCATTATAGGAATGAAAAATATGGAGGGTGAGTGCGTTTTATAGTGAAGGGAGGGGACAAACATGGCATTTTTGAAAAATATGTTTGTTATACCGATGTTTTTACCTAACATAACTCATAAAAACCTTCTAAAATCAATAATGGATGGATTTTTATAGATATATGTCCATCCAATGGGTTTAAGATAGGTGTGTATGACATTTGTTTTCAACATGTTTAATGTTTAGTCCTTTGTTAAGATTTATTGTACCGTATTCACTATAATTAATTTTATTCACTTTCAATTCTTCTTTCTATAAAAAATTATGTTTATATTTTTATAATGAAAATAATATATTGATTAAAAATATGTGTATAAAATTTTCAGAATTTTATTCATAGAAGCAGAAAAATTAAGTTTATTGCTAATCTCATGGTCATGGTGAGAAAGCAAGGTTTTAAGGTGAGTATGTTCATAAGTTCATTAATATGATATAAAAATGATTCCAATGAACAAAATTGGATTAATATATTTATAATTGATCTATTCATACCTTAAAAAAATTTATATATAACTAAAATATATAAATAAATTTGAAAAAGTAATTTTTAAATAAAATTTATTATTTTTCTATATTCATCCAAAAATAATGTTTCTCAGAAAGATACAAAAAATTCCACCTAAGAAAATAATGAAATTTTTAATTAGAAAATGATTTCTTTTTTTTAAAATTAAATTTCTAATAGTTTCTAGAATTAATTTCATTATTGTTCATAGAATGAAATAAAAACATGTTCCTTTAAGAAAATATTACATGAAAACTTTACCAAAAATTATATGGTTCATTATCATTATATTATATATTTTTCAAAATAATATAAATCACATTTAAAAAGTATTTATTACTATTCATATTACTAATTTTAATGTAAATGTTATAATTATATTTTTTATGTATTTATAATAATAATGTATTGTTTCGTAGAAAATCAGTGTTGCACGTAATGTATGGAATGTAGAAGTTGAGAGTAGAACAGTATTTCCTTGAGGTAGTGTATAAAGAAGGTTTTACTTAGTGTATCATTAGATTTGAGGAGTAAAATAAAAATAATTGATTTGTTAAAATATTTCAAAACATTTCAGGGTGTTACATATATGGATGACGACTCAACCTAATCTAAAGTAGTATCAACATCTTCTATGTCTTACAATTAATTATTTGTAAAAATAATTACCAATCTTTGTTGAGACACAATAATGACCACTTCATTAATATTTTTATTGGTGAGAGTAGAATATATGTTAGAAAATGAATCTACCATGGAATTTTATAACCACTACCCATTAAAATGGATGATCTCAGTGGGAAAATGTTCCATCAATTATTGGTTGTGATCATAAAAGGTATAAAATACTTCATTTTAATAGAATATTGTTCATTGAATTGTTTTTTCATAATTTTTAAATTATATTTAATATAAATCCATGTTATTGTAATTTATAGATAAAAATTTAGACCAATGACAAGTCCCTGTAAATTTACTTAATTAGTGGTACAATCCTTTAAAATATAGAATTAGTATGAAAAATGTATTCATGATTACATTTTTAGGAGATATAAGGATTAATAACATTCAAATCTCATTATGTTATGGATAATCCATCCCAATTTGGGTATAGTTTGTTATTAATCATCTAATTATATATCATAGGATTCATATTATTCATTAATATAAATAAGATACTAGTCATTAGACTTTTTTGACTATAGTAATTAATCTAAAGGTGTGCTGCATAGAACTATGATTAAACATACACTTAAATTACCTTATTGTATAAAAACCTGATTTAAAAAGAATATAATATTTATACGCAATCATTGATGACCCAAAATTGTTTCACATATTATTTCATGATTTTAAACATAAATACCATTAATGTGACACAGGTATCATAAATACCTTTTGTTTTCTGGATTAAAAGTTTCTTAATACAAATTTGTGATACTATATAAATTATTTATTTTATTCTACATAAAGATATCCTAACAATTTTGAGATCATAAAGGTATGGGATAATGTGGGGAATATATTGAAAAAATAGGTGATGCAAAAAGACCCAAAAAGGAATATACATGATAAGAAAAAATAATGTGTGAGTCAAATGAATATCATGATATCATAATGATAATTCTTATAATTAATCAAGTGGAAGCATAACATAATGTACATGTTTTCATACGATCATGGTGATATATGAATTTTTGTATAAAAATATAACTTGAAATAAGCATGAATATAGGAAAACGTCCTAGAAAATATAACATGTGGAACAAAGTCCCATAATTAAATAGGTTTACAACCAAACCCCATACAAATTTACTCATGTGCATAATGATTTACCCAATGCATTAGAGAACAATATAGATACACCCATAATAAAATGTTTATGATCTATGTTTGCCACCTAGTGGAATAAATTATAATTTGTAAAATAAGATTTAAAGATGGAATGAAAATGTGTTACATAATCTTTCAACCATTCATAAAAAAAATGAAATTTCATAATTATGGAATTTTAGGAATATTCATAAGGAATGTATTACCCCATCTCTGCAAAGGAGAATAAATAAGTTATATATGTGAGATATATATAATTAGAATTTATAATAAATATAAAACATAAAAGTTATTTTTAATTATTGAAAATACTCTTACAATTATAAAATAAATTCATGAGGAAAATATACTCTTCACATTGAGTTACACCAACGGATGTCATCTATAATGGAAAATGATTTTGAAAGATAACTTAGAAAATTTATTGAGGAAAATATTATTTACAGTTTGATAACACTTGTTTAAAATATAAAATATATTAATACACTAAGTATGAAATTATTTTAAAAATATCATTTGAATATTAAAATGGAAGTTATAAAAAATTGAGTGGTTAGTAAAGAGTAAGAGTTTCCTTCATATTGAATACATTAAAAAAGATTATTTTCACATTTTTGTAAGAAACTTTTATAAGTAAGTTTTTGAGATAATGATAACAATATTTCATTAAAAAAATTTTAAAAAACCAATTTAGTGTAAAAGTAATTTATAAAATAATAGTAAAACATTTTTGAGATCATTTTTTTATAAAATATGGATTTGGAATAAAAATATTTTCAGTTAGAGAGAGAAATGATATCAAATTTCATTTAAAATGTTATAACTATAATATTTTATATATAATAATATTAAATGGTAATATTATAAGAAAAAATCATTAAAAACCAAGTATTTGAATTTGGTAGGGGTTTATTAGATAATGATTAAGTAATTCATTTTAATGTAAATTCTAGTATATGAAATCTCGATTAAAATTATAATGAAAGATAAAACATTACCTCTTTAATAAATTTCAAATCATAACCTATAGTTAAGTAAGTAAATTAATTATAACATAAAATATAATGATTTGTAAGGTATTAAATATAAATTATGTAATTGGTTATTATATACACTGTTTAAAAGAAATAGGTGCGTATTAAAACATGTGTATCAAGGATGGATGTTTGAGAGGAAACCCATACAAAGTTCATATAATTAAGGTGTAAGTTAACAAATCATGTGATAAATTTGAAATATGATGATCCAAAAATATAAATATTTAATTAAAACATAAATAAATCAAAATTAATTTCAACAATAATGTTCTCTTAACATAATCATTGAGGTAGTCTTATAACACAACTAATCGAAATTTAGTTTTGAAAACTCCTTACATCACATTTACTAATTATTTGAGAGCAATTAAACCTTAATTATGGTGTTTTAAAAATGTTATTAACTTATTAAATAACTATATTAATATTATAATATCATATAATATCTCTTTGTAACATCTTATTTTATTTCCTTTAATAATATTTCATTATCAGTACTATTTTTGCTGCTTTTTTTCATGCATGCTTTATCATGAATGTTTGAGAGCATGAAAATATGATATAGTTAAAATATATCTATAATTATAATAATTTTATAAATTTATTTTTATTTATTAGTTATTTATTTATATCTATTATGAAATTTTGAATAGGAATAATGAATAAATTTCTTTGTAGAGATGGTAGGTTATACATATACATGAGCGATATTATGATTTATTTAATGGGTGAAAGGGTAAAGAAGTTTATTGTATATTAATTTCATATTATCAATATAATTACATATATATATCATATATTTAATAAATTTACCCTTTATTAACATCCATTTAATGTGTATGTGAAAAATTAATCACATCGCTTCGTGAGGTGGTATTTCGTCGTACACATGAGTGACGCTATCATATTTTCTACCGAATTGAAATTAAGAAGGTATATGTGATATTATAATTATAGGTGAATAAATATATTTTAAATTTAATATATATAAAATATTTAAATCATTATGTACATCTTTGACTTTTTGTTATGGAAAATGAACTTTGTCTGTTCTTGAGGCGGTAGTCCACAGTACACACGATCAACAACTTCATTTTTCATGTAAGGGAGTAGAATATTATTGTTGTTCATGATCCTAACATAAAATATTATTATTATATTTATGATACTAGGGTTATTATATAATCACATCTTATTATGTAATGATGTATGATGAAGATTTACTAAAATAATAAGCTCAATTAAGGGCATTACATATTCTTCAGACAAAGTCATTAGGTTTGCACTAAAAACATTTATAGTTTATATTTACAATCAAGAAATGGATTAAAGGATGAAATTTATGAATTATGAATGTTATTTGGGAAGGTAATTTCTGAAATAATGGTTTTTATGTGTGGAAAGGAGAGGGTATGGGGTGGCCTTTTTTAAGTGGGAGAGAGGACAAAGTTGGAATTTTTAATGAAAAATAAATAAAACAATATTTTATTAAGATAATATGGACAATACTAGACCTTATTAGAACCATTTAAGTGATAATGGAAACAATGGAAATAAAATTTGAACTAGGAATGTTTTAGGTCATTCTTAACACCTTAATCATAAGATTAAACCCTTCTAATCTCGTAATACCTTTAAAGTGGTGAATATTTTTATCTTTATCACTATTAATTAAGGTAAAAAACTACACTGAACTCATGAGATAAAAAAAATTATTCTAATTATAAATTGTAAATCTATTTTTCCAAATTATAATTAATAATAATAAGAATTTAATTCAAAATTAAAACTGTAGTCATCTCGAAAAAACATATTTACAAAAGAAAAACATTCAAATGTATAAAAAGTTATTATATCAAAACATAATGTTAAATTGAATAACATAAGATAATTTGTATTAAAAAAATATATAATTGAACTAGTTTTAGATTTAAATCCATATTCAAATATAATGGTCTTTTAAATTGTTTAAACAGAATGATAGTTTTTAACAAAAAACCATATTTTTCATTATTCCTTGATAAATAATATTTTCTAAAAAAATAAATAAAATATCCTATGATGTAATTTTATCATTTTTATTGGAAAAATAATTTTTTTTATAATAGTCTTTTATAGAAGTGGAAAAAATAAGTTTTAAAATATGTGAAAATAACTCCAATAAACTGACATTTTGAAGAATATATTTTATAAAAGAGTATTTCTTTTAAATAATTGTGATTAAATTTTCAATTAGTATATAGTTATTGGATTTAATTTATATATTTTTATACAATATAATTTTCAAAAATTACTTTTTCATATTCAATCCTTCAAATTTAACATGTATGATATTACAATTTATATTGATTTAGGGTTGCGTGATCAAAAAACTAACGAGGATATTTTTATTTAAAAAATATATAACATAATGTATTGGATTGTTAAATTCTATTGTTGTCATAGTTTTTCATGTAATATAATCTATCATACATGATGATTCAATTTTAAAATATTAGGGTGTTCATTTTTCCTCCTAAAATAAATTACATACTAATAATTTATTGTTGACATCAGAAATAAACAGATTAATATTTTTTTGAAATACTCATATAGTAAAAAGGGTAAATAAAATAGTATATTAAAATATGGGAATGATAAATACGGAATTCATCACATAACTATGATTTCACATTGGATAATGTTAGTGATAAGTTAATATATGAACATAGGGGGATAAAATAATTAATTATATATAGTAATTGGGATCATTTATCACAAGAAATTTAATGTTCAATAAAAAATTAAGGATCTAAAAAATCTATAATGATGTAAAATAAAATTTGATTCCTCATATATGAAGGGATATAATAAATTTTTCACTCAAGATGCTTTTCCTATAGTTTAGGATTCGTTTTTCAATCCAATAATATAAATAAATATACTTACTTGATATATTTTAATTTCATATATATAATTTCATAATTTCTTCGTGCTTTATAATCAATTTCCTCTTCAACTCTTACTCCGATAAATAAATATCCAAGAAAATAGTTTTTTATGAATGATGAAATAAAAAGATCTTTAAACAGATTGTAATATCCAAAAAATAGTAACAAGATATTCATCCTATAATTATTAAAAAAAAATATGGGTAGGAAAATGTAATACAACGTACCAAATTTATATGAATATATCAATATCCAAAATTCAAGAATTAAAACAATGGATTCACATAAACAATTCTTTAACTAAGTGAACCTCTATCTTAAATCACCAAAACAACTAGAACATTGAATAATGCTTTATCCTCAATATTTCTATCATAAACATTCAATATACATCACTAAAAAATTATAGATTTTTTTCCATATAGTCATTTATATTAAATGGAAAGGTTTTTTATACTCCAACCCAATAAAATGTCTCTCAAAATATCATTAATTACCCCTAAATCAAATGGCATAATACCATAATATGTTTCCAAAAATGACATTACAATTTCAACTTCAACCCATCTATGTAAAAATATAATATTATACTAACATTATGACACATATACCACTGGTAGGCCTGAAATATTTATCTTCCATCAGTTGTGGGTCCATGCCTTGTAACCTTTCAAGATGGGATGGGTTATCACCTAGATTCTTGGTTACCCATTATCTAAAACTATAGAGAAAATAACGTGATGATCATATTAATAAATATCCATGATTCTATAACATTCCTATGTATATTATCAACATCATTGAAAATGAAATTAGTCATCAAATCCATTTTTAAACATTATTGTTTTCTTTAGATCCCATTTTTTCCAAAAAAAAAATAATTACCTCCACATCAATTAAAAAGACATGAATATTTCGGTAGGAATACATGGTTACATAACCTAAGTGGTTGGGGGGGGGGGGTAAATCAGGGTATAAAAAATTAAAACTACGGCCCTTCGATTTTTCTTTCATTTTAAAACAAAACACATTTCTATCTTTCTATAGTTTCAATATATGAACAAAAATTAAATCATACACATGACTAAATGATTTTTAAAAGGTTCACCCTCACTCAGATACTTCCATGGATCGTACAATGATGATGTTTCAATCTACCAAATCAACTAATGATCACTTCCTATTATAGTGTTTGGGATAGATCTTCTATGCCCAGGCTCACAACCTTTAAAAGCTATAGGGTCTTCTCATTGCATTCCAAAGGGTTAATCCATATATATCTTCCTCTAGCTCATTTATAGTTAGAAAGATCACCATCTTCCTCTTACATATCTCATTGCTCCTAGATGGGACCCACTCAGAGTTTATTGACTTGTAGGTACCATTATTTTTATGAAATAACACTTCCTCCAATGTAGTTAGATGCTCCATTGAGGGTATTTTTTCACTTGTGGATGATTTCTAATTTTTGCGTACTGTTAGGTTCATGAACATTGATTTCAAAAAATATTTTCTCGAATTTTCTAGATTCCTTGAGCCTTCAAAAATGTCATTTCATCCCCCACATAATGAGTATGGAGTATGCTTTATGGATAACCTCTCAATGGGATTCTTCCTCTCCCTCAAACTGCCATCATTTACGGGCCATTTATCCTCTACTTATGCGTACCATATCTCCTCTATAAAATAGGTCTTACTATTTTCTATACTGAATATTTTTCATCCATATATGAATTCTTTTGTGGGATATTGTTCTCCACAAAACCCTTCAACATTTTTTCTTCTGTAAAAAACACTTCACAATATTCTCCCTCGCGAATCACTTTCAGCCATACCTGAATTCCCAGAGCAATGGTTTTCTCTAATGTAATTTTCTCAAATTTATTGATGGGTCTGGTTCTCCTTATATAGTCAAATAGATCCACAAAATTCATCAATATGAGATTTACCAAATATGTAATGTTGTACAACATTCACCATGCACCACTTCTCCTAGAAACTATTCTTCCCTACACGACGACCCAAATCACCATAAAGATTTCATGAATGATTCCCCTAGTGGTTTCTTAAATTACTGACTTTTTTTGAAGATCAATAATTAATTCTAGGTACCTCAAGCCTCTTTTTCACCACATGACTTTACCTTAAACTGTTTTCTCCCCGTGAACTATTCCCGTACGCAGTATGTCTCTCTCTCTTCACAGTTACCTTCCTTTCCATATTACCTTAAAAATTACATGTACCACCATTTTCATTCTAAATAGTCCATTAACTATGTTCCCCTCTTCATAAAGAATCCATTTTCCAATTCCAAAGTCCTTATTTCCAGGCCCAAAAAATTGGAAAACACAAGGAAAATTCGCCACCTTAGACAAAAACTTTGGGAAACACAATCCATGATCATTAATAGTCATCTGTCTTTGTTTACGAACACAATCACACCCAAAACATACCAATAGATTACATTGAGGTATTTTTACCCAAAAATATTACCGTTTTGGTTTTTTACAACACATTCATAATTTTATATTTTATTAATGATTCAACCAACTTTTTTCAACATTCGTTTCTTGTGATTAAGACAAAGATCAAGGATTTACTCAAAACATACTATAATACCACATGAGACTTTCTCATCATGAGAAACAAGAGTATAATGAAAATCAGATCAATTAATCACTTCATCCTATTCCAACACAACTCTTGTTCTTTTTTAAAAAACGTTAGCTTTTGAGATATGTATCACTTGATTGATCATATCTAGCATCATTGGATTTAATACTCCCCATATGTCACTACTCCCACTAATAGCTTTAACTCCCTATATCTCAATGCATCACCTAATAGGTTCTTCCCATGTCTTTATTGATACATGATCCCCCCCTTAATGGCATAATTTATCCCCATTTTCCAATGAAACTGAAGGGTTTTTTTGTCTCCAATAGGGTAATTTACACAATTATACCATTAGGGAAAATAACCATGAATTGTGGAGAGGGTGTCCCATATCCACACCTTTTCAAGTGTAGTGAGTCAACTAAACACTTATAAGCAGTCGTTTTCTTTCAAATTCTTCTTTGGGTATGTCTTTTGTTAGAATGTCTGCAACCTATTGTTCTGTAGGAACATACTCTAACTTCATAGGATATTGATCCACCATCCCCTCAATAAAATGAGGTTTGATTTTAATGTTATTTTACGCGAGTTATGTACTCTATTTTTTCTAAGATTTATAGAACAAGAATTATCCCACTAGATTCTAATGAGAAACTTCACTTCATGACACAAATCCTCAAGCTACTATTTCATCCACAATAACTATGTGCATTGATGAGTGGACACAATATACCGTGCTTCCACAATGATTAATGAAATGCAATCTAATTTCTTTATTAGAAAATAAATACACAACCCACCATGACAGAAAGCACCTCCTAGCATTGATTTAATATTATCTCATGATCCGGACCAATTTGTATCTGTATTTAAAAATAGCTCTTGTAGATATTTTTATTACACATAAAACTAAAATTCATAGTGACCTTGATATACCTGATTATTGTTTTCACTATAAGAATGTGTATTTCTTTCAGATTAGTTTGATATTGTTCTTCTTAAAACATGGAAAAAAATATCATGTTGTGTCACTGTTAAGTAAAACATTCTTCTATTGTTCTTACTGTATTCTGTTATATTGACCACATTGCCTTCATCATCTAGAGAAAATTTTATCCAGGCAGTTATCAGAGTCTCCATATCCTTGGAATTATCCATTAAAAACCATCTCATAACATCCCTTGAATAATTGTATCGAGAAATTAATGATACATATTTTTCCTATGTTACCTGTAATCCATGTAAAAACATCAGTTCACCAATCATTGAAATTTTTAACTCGCATTTAATGAAACGAAAAAGATGTCTTCATTTTTTTAATCGGATCCTCCAAATATTATTTCATTGATATATACCGGTATTCTCATCCATTGATTACTATAATGTTTGAAATTTAGATTTTAATAAACTCCACCACAATAGAAACCAATATTTTTTAGAACATGACATAGACTTGAATACCATGATCTTGGTGCTAGATTCAAATCATATAAAGACTTCATTAGCTGAAAAACTGTGCTCTCATCTTCATTAATAATAATACAATCTGTCTACTCAATATAATATTATTATTCCAGAACACCATTATGAAATGTAGATTTGAAATCCATCTAGAAAACATTGAACTTTATTTTCACTACTATGGAGAAGAATAATCGAATTGTCTCTATCCTTGAAATATGATAAAATGTTTAATCAACATAGATACCCTCTATCTGAGTGTACCCTTTTCACAGAAGTCGTTATTTGTTTTGAATCACAACACCATGTTCATTCCTTTTGTTTTTAATGCCCCATTTTTTTCTGTATTACATTATTATATATTGGCATCGAAATTAATTACCATGTTTCATTTATGTCAATTTAGTCATGATCATATTCAATTCTTGCACAAAATTCTTAGCTCCAGCTACTTTACTAAAAAATTTAGGCTCAAATTGTGATAAATATGATTCTTACTATAGATTTATCATTCTTTATGTCTTCAATAGAGTCCTTTAATCACCAATTATGTTCAGTCTATCAATTTTAGATCATTAATTCTATTTTTGTTTAGAGAATTGTGCTCATATTTCTTATCGTTTGAGTCTTTTTCTGATTCAGTCTCTAGAACTGGACAATCCATTGATTATATTATTTCTTCATTACTATCATCCTAAAACATAAAATGTCTTTACTAAAGAATCCAGTCATTATCTTTTATAGTTACATCATGGTTTTCAATAATATTTCTTATCCTCTTGTTGAAGCCTTTAAATGATTTAATTTTTTGAGTTTCCAAGGAATATCCCTTCATCTCCATAGGATTTAATCTTCTTATGTTGACAGGTATCACAAATATATGTAATTTCATGTGGTAATAAAGGGAGATCTCGAGTAGAATAATATTTTACCAGATATTCCAAGAACATTTGAATTACGTGGAGAAGACATTTATGAAACATTTATTTTCTTCTTCCTTGAACAGGCAGTACAAATATCCTTCACCGCTAATAAGGAAGACATTACCTTTTATACGCTTTCCTTACAATACTACATCACAATATTTCTTCCTTCATGAAACACAATTTCATGGAAAAGATTATGGCATGTTCCAAGTCACAAAATTAAATGAAACTTAATATGTTATGAAAAAGACCATTATCATCCAACACATTGGCACAAATCATGTATTTTTTCCAAAAAAATTCTTTCCCACATCCAATTATTTTTAACCCCTTATCATTAACAAATCATACGATACCATAATTTTCATACCTGATCCCCATCACTAGATTCATCTTTCCCGTCATATGGGAGGTTCATCTACTATCAATGATCCATATCCTAGTGGGATTTGATTCCTTGATTGATATCTCTACAACCACTTCCTACTCAGGTAATTTATTTTTTATCCATGTTTTTAACATCAAAGCTAGTATGGATTGATATTCCTAACATTCTTCAGAATATAGTAGACCATCATCACCTTTAAGCGCTTCAAAATGATTTTTAATTTTCATATTTCTTGATGATACATATGTGTGATTATTATAAACAACCTCAATATTATTTGACACATTTCTCTGTATTGTTGATGATAAATATCATGTAATGTTTCTGAATCCTCAAAACCGGAATTAATGATCATCAATTAGTGAAATAAAAAATTGAACTCTCTATGACTGCCTCCTTTGCTCATGTTCCTTATGGTTACTATATGCAATGGAACACACATTTTTCAGTGTCCAACATTTCTATAAACAATAACATCTTATACGGTGTACAATCTTGTGTGGAAATACTACACCACTATATTTCCCTTTGGTTCTCTAAATATTTTGATTATGTTTCATACCCATATCGATTTCCAATCTTGTAGTGGGTTCTTGTGGTCAAACTACAACCGAAACTACTTTTTGTTTTCAATCAATATCCATGATATCCTTACAATTTTTATTTGACTATTTCTTCTATTCTTCTGGACCACTATGCTGAAATTTTATCATCTTCATTGTCTGTATGATATACTATCCAGATTTCGTACCTAGAATTATTGGTTTTTTCATGATCTTTAACACTTAATTGCAGATTGAAAACATCATCTTCATGTTATTCTACATTTTTGATTTGATCTTTTCCAGTTTTAATTAAAATATTGATTTCCTTTTTTTGTTCAATTTATTTTTGTACTCAACCAATTTTTCTTAGCATCTAGAATTGAAGACTTTAGTTTTTCAATTTCATTGTCCATCTAAGAATTCTCTTATTCTGTCTACAACATAAAGTGTTGTGCATCATGAACCACATTATTATCTTTTTTTAATTGATATCAAAACATCTATCTCATCCGGAGAAGAATTTAATTCATTAAGAAGTTCCACTCTTCCTTCAACTTATCTTTATTCATGATCAATTTATACTTGTTATGGAATTTATTATAACCACCACTAAGGAATATACCTCATTATACCTGTAGTCCTCTAACTCTTTGGCCTCAGATTCTTTTGAACTTTCCACTTTTTTCGAAATAAGTGTATTCTTTTTGAAGATCATTATCATAGAAAATCTCATACCTATCCTATTTTTTGAATACATATTTTCTGGAATTCAATCATTATCTTCATCATCATATTTAGGCTTCATAGGACACTTTAATCCAAAATGTATTGTCTTTCCACATCAGAATCATGAAAGTTGATGTTTACCTTTGAACTTTTCTTTCACTCTTTACATATTTGGAGAGAGAAATGACATGAAATCATCCAAATTAACTTTCACATAACTATAGTCAACAGAGGGATTCTGGATGGCCTTGAAATCCACTTTTTTGGACATCCCCTTTTAAAAAACAACATTATCATCATTTCTCATTTCATATGCAACAAGAGTTATGTCCAAGTTAACCATTGTAATATTTGTTGGATATTTATCTTCCAATACTGAATCATTTGAATTTAATTGAGATGGAAGTTTCCTCAAGATATGCTTCACAATCATTATATCATCAATTAATTCTCCAAGAACATGCATGTCTTCCAATAAAAAATTCACCATATCAAATAACGCTTCAAAAAATTCTTTTGGGTTCATTCATTGATATTCATACTTGCTCTACAAAAACTATTGATTTGTATCACTATATATTGAATATCCTTCATAGATATTTATCATCTTTTCTTGAATATCATGTTATGTTTTACATGAAATTAACTTTGCATAAATTTCATTTAATAGGGCTTCTCATAGTATTGATCACTTTATAATCATCTTCAAATACACTTCTTTCAGATTATGATAAAGAACCAACATTTACAAAACTAATATTTCATGCATTGATGCTATGAAGAAAATAAATTTTACATTTATCAAACATAGTGTTTCATTTGATTCTTCCATATTTGAAAATTGTTTCTGTCGAAGGATAGAATTTCTTTGTGATTGACCACCTTTATTTCTTCTTATGCGACAAAACCACTAAATTTAATCCTTTAGCTATGGTAAAAATTATTACTTTTACTTGATTAAATACTATAGGGGGGAGGGGGTGAATCCAGGTATGAAAAATTAGAAATACTTACCCTTTAGATCATGTTTCGTCATTAAATATAAGAAACTTAGCTATTTATCTCCTAGAAATATATGAACATAAATGAAATCATGAAGAATACACATCAATTTTTACTTGGTTCACGCTCAACGGGATACATCCAAGGAGAAAACATTTATGATGTGACTATGTTCCAAATCCACTAAAGCTCACTACCAATTACAAGGTCCAGGATAGATCCTATATTCTAAGGATCACTTCATTTACACAGTTTGTGGTCTGATCACTGCATTCCCAAGGGTAACTCCCTATGTCTCTTCCTCTAGCTCACTGCATGTGTTAGGGATTGCATTCTTCCTCTTTATTCACTCATGAATCATGGATGAAATCCACTCAAAATATATGGACATGTAAGTCCCTTCATCTTCATGAAAGAAAATATCCTCGAATGGAAGTATAATCTCTGTTGAATTTAATTTTTCACTCGTACATAAATTCCATTTTTTTCATTCTATTCGGTTAGAAAAAATTTATTTCATGATTTTTTTTGTGCGTTTTTATGTTTCATTGGGAATTTGGTGAACTAACTTTCTTCCCCTGTGTATTGAGTAGTGGGTATGCTTCACGGATCACCTATTTGCAGATTTCGTTCGCTAGCGTGAACCACCCTCCTACAACGATTGCTTCACCTACGATTCCATGTACCATCTTTCTTCTGCATATTGGGGCTTACTCCTTTATATACCATGTCATTCTCTTCCACATTTCACATGTTTTTTGGTAAATAGTTCCATACCAAAACCTTCTTTATAATTTCTTCCGCATAAAAAAATTAGCAGGATTCTCCCTCACAAACCACTTTCAGTCTTAGATGAATTCCCATCGTGAAAATTTTGTCTAATTTAATTTGCTCACTTTTAATTATTTGATTGGTCCTCCTTATATAAGAGAATAGATCTTGAGAATCTCCTAATCCGTTATTTACATAATCATCAAATTTTTAGTACCTTCACCACATAACACATCACCAACAAACCATTCATCCCTATGTGTCAGTGAAAAAAATATTTTGTTTTCATTGAGACAATAACTTGAGTACTTATTTCTACATTCCCGATATATATGAAACTGAATCTTTATTCCTCCATGGAAACAAAAATCTGAACTCTTAGTGAACTATATAATTATATTCTTTTTTGAGTATGAAAGTTTGTTATGGTAAATTCTGTTAATAATAAATAATGATATCTTATTAGGTTTTATCATATTATCATTTACTCTAGATATCATATCATTGGGTTTCTTATCAACACATAGCGTATGATATTCAAATTTAACCCATTTTATTGTAGTTCATACCATTGACTAAATCCAAAAATCATAGTATCAATAATAATTATCATTGTGGGATACCACCTAATCATCAAAAAAATTATTTATACGATATCTAAATCATGAATTTTTTTTCAATATATGAAACCCTAGGTTTATTCTGGACCATTCATGATTATAATTTATTAAAATCCTTTATCATGATAGAAAAAGGTTTGTGAAATTCCAATAAATATTTTCTGATAGTGTCAAAATAAGGGTGACATAAGGCTCATTGTCATCTACCAGGTATATCTCGAGCCATTATCAATAGCCATTTTAATATTCATTTCCCAATTGCACATCTATGCCAGGACGAAGGCCAATTGTATTACCCAAAAATGGATTTTGTTGCTCAAAAACCAAAATCTCTAAAATTGAATAAAATTATAGGAAACCTTCCTATATATATACTTTTTTTTATTCTTATACATAGATGTATCCATAGAATTATCCATTGGTTACTCTCTATGGTTTGATCATCATAAATTCCAATGGTTAACTAGACCTTTCCTCTGATACCAACTATATAGACTCTAATATTTACACATATTTTTACATGATTTCTAAACATAAATATCCATTAATATAACACATGGATCATATAACCCTAATTTATTTGGAATACTAGATTCCCAATATAGGAAAGTGATTATTAAAATAAAATACACTATTTTATTCTTCATAAAATGTTCCTAAATAATTTTGAGACCCGAATAATCAATGGATAACCTTGGGAATATATTTAAAAATGGGGTGATCTAAAATCCCATTAAGGGAATTAACATGAAAATAAAATATAACATGTAAATCTAAATAATATCAGTATATCATAAAGAGATTCATTATGAGTAATCCCACTAAAGCATAACATTATGAACATTGTATAAAAAAATCATGATTTTTTTGGAAACATGGGAAAAAATATCATGAAAAAAACATGAGTCAAGGATAATTACCTTAGAAATATCACATGGTGGAAAAGTACCGTAATGGAATATCTTTACTCTCTAATCCCATACATGAGATCTCATGAAATTATATCTATACCTAATTCATTACAAAACTATCTAAAAAAACTCATCATAACATGTTCATGATCTATATTCTCTACATAAAGGAATAAATCATATCGAATAAAATAATAATAATCTATGGAATTTTTTTCCGTCCTATATATTCATATCATAAAAAAAATAAAATTTATAATAAACACAAGTTATAAATGATCATAACATATGTATTAAATCATCGATGGAAGAGAGAATATGATAGGCATATATGTGAGAGGCATATATACATAATTCAAAATAATCCCCTGACAATATGAGTTACAGTGATTGATTAAAATAATCCTAAAAATATTAAAAACATTATCATGAGAAATACCCTTTTCACTTTGAGTAACAAAATTGGATATCATCTTAAATGGAAATTTATTTTGCAAGATAAATTTGAAATTTTTATTAGGAAAATATCCCTCCCATTTTTAAAACACTTATTTTAAATATAAATCATTCTAAAATATTATTTATTTTTTAAAATAATAATTAAAAATTAAAAATGAATATTTATAAAATTTAGTGGTCATGATGGTGGAATAGTTTTATTCATCCTGATTATTTTAAAATAACAATAATTCCATTTACCTTTTTGAAAGAAATTTCAAAAAACTAACTTGTTCAGAAAATGAAAGTAAGAATCCGTTTATTTTTTATGAAATGAAATTAAGGGTAAAAATGTCTTTAGACAATCTTAATAAAATAAAAAATAAATATTTTTTATAAAACATGGATTTTTAATAAGAAGTATTTCCAGACCAAGAGAGAAATATTGTCAGATTTTGAAAAACAATTATCAATATATTTTAGTACCAATGTGGAGGGAAATTGAAATATTAACTGAAAACATCTTGAATAACTTGTGGAGAAAAAAATGAATTCATTTTTCTAAATGGTGAAATAATTTCCTTCAATAAAATTTAAATGATAAGAAATCATGATTATAATGATATTGAAACATAAACCCTTATAGATTTGGTATCTTGTTAATAACAACATATTATTAATTATATAAATGAATTGTAACATAACGTATCATGACATAATATATATTAATGATAACATAAACCCTTCTAGAGTTGGTATCTTGTTAATGATAACCTTAGATTAATGATATAAATAAATCATAACACAAAATTTCATGATATAATATATATTAATGATCTGAGTAAAAATTGTAGGTACACACAAATAAAAATGGATATCATAAATAATGGAATAAAAATTCTATTAAAAACCAACATTTTCAAAATATAATCAATGAAGTAGTCGTATAATCCAACAAATGGAAATTATGTTAAGAAAACCCCATACATCGTGCTTTATTTTTAGTTAAGAACTCTTTAAACATATATATATTGATTTTAAACATGTTAAAAAAATTTAATAGATCCATATTAATATTTCTAATATGAAATATGATCCATTTATAACATCCAATTACCCATTTTATAATAATATTTCATTATAACAATTATTTTAGATGTTAATTTCCTTGTATTCTCATGCATGTTTCATCATGGAAGATCTGAATCATGAACAAAGGAAATTATTACAACATATTCATAATTGTTTTCATGTTATATGCTTCATTTTATTTCATTTTATATATCTTTTGAATAATTATTTAATTTTAGTCATGGAGAATGTCTCATATCATTTTGTGGTGATGGTAGGTTTTACAAACGCATGATCCATGTTATCATTTTCTCAATGGGTGAATGGGTAAGGAAGCCGATTTAATAATTTTCCATAATTAATATAATTTCATATAAATAAATTATATTAATTAAATTTATCCATTATTACTTTAAAAATACTGTGTATGTGAAAGATAAATCACATCACTCTGTGAGGTGGTAGTCCAACATAAACACGAGCAACCTTATAATAAATTATATGGAATGGAAATTAATAACATATAATTATTATTATAATTCTAGGAGTGTAATTATATTATATGTATCATATATGGAAATGTGTAATTATATTATGAGTATCATATATGGACATTACATAAATAATTATATTTATTTATGAAATGTGTTTGTGGAAAATGTAATACCTCAGTTCGTGAGCCAGTATCCCACCGTACACACGATTAACGATTTTGTTTCCCATGTGAGGGAGGAGAAGAGGGGTTTAAGTCATGAATCTAAATAAACATTATTATTATATAGAATATAATATGGTTATTATATATTTATGTTTTATTAAGTGTTTAGTGAGTTATATGAATACATAAAATTAAAATATTTGTTAAAGATGTTACCTCTTATTCATAACAATTATTTGGGTTTTCAAATAAATCCATTATGTATTTTCTTTATGATTAATAAAATTCCAATATTATGATGGAAGGTGATTAGTGATTATATTTTTGAATTCGGGTTTTAAACCAAAATTTTTTGGATGTGTGGAAAGGATATGAGATGGGGTGTCCTTTTATAAGGGGTGGAGAGGATGTACATTTTATTTCTTAAAATAAATAATTAAGTCCATCTTTTTGTCACAGAAAAATGAACCCAAACTGACCATTTTTAAACCTTCTAAGATATAAGTTATACTTATTACCATAAAATTATAATTGGAAATTGTCAGGGTCCTTTTTAACCATTATCATCTAATGTTAACTCCACAAAGAACCTCTTTTACATTAACCTTGGAATATAATTTTTATAGTTTTAACTGTTTATTATGGTCAAAAACTAATTTGACCTTATTAGAAAATATAACTTATTTTTATTCAAAAAAAATAATCATTTTTTAAAAAATTCATGGCATGGATTTGGTATCATTTGATTAAAAATTAAACTCACAGTCTTATAGTAAAAATTGTTTTAAGATTTTTTTTTTCAAATTTGTAAATATTATTATATAAAAATTATGTATTAAATTTATTAAAATGACCTAATTTAGATTAATGAATTTATAATTTAAATATTTTTACCTTTAATAACACATTAAAATATTATGGGTATTGTAAATTGATTAAAAAATTATGTTTTTGATAAAAAATAATATTTTTCATTATTTACAAAAAAATGAAACATTTTAGAAAAATTAAAAAAAATTACACTCTGATAATTCCGATTATCTTATTTCAAAATTTAATTTTTTTTGTAATTATTTTAAAAACTTAATGAAAATTTATCTTAAATTAGTTGCATAAAGCATGACTAAACGACTATTTTGAAAAAAAAAATTTAGAAAATAATTTATATTCTTCTAAATAATTATTACTTTATTCCTCATAAATAGTTAATAATTGATTTTATTTTATTCATTTTGAACCATATTATTTTTATAATATAATAGGTATTATAAATACTCAAAAATATAATTTCTTTTTAATTATGGTTTAATTAGATTCTGGTTTTGTGTTCCACATGCTATCAATGAGATTAAATTTGTTTAAAACTAAATATATCATAAATCCATAGGGTGTAACATTATATTGTAATCATGGTGTTTCCTATCATATTAGCTATAAAACATGATATTCCTCTTCTAAAATATCATCATGTTACACCGTCTTGCTAACCACGCTACTAACATGGGGTGAAAATATATATACATTAATATATTTATAAGTAACACTAGGTAAACCTCATGATGAATTAGATTAAAAAAATAACAATAAATATGAGGGAAATATAATTCTTCTTAATATGTTTATCTCAACACACAATCTCGAAATTTATTCATATTTGGTAGTTACATAATTTTCATTACCCTCTTTTTCTTCCAGTAATGGAGGGTTCAAATAGATTTTATTGAGGCTACCCAAATAATAATTAGTAGTTTTCTTTCCATGAGTGAAATTAATAAAAGACCATGTGATAAATACTTCATGTTGTTCAAAAATGATATAATATATTTCATTCTATTTGTAACATCAATCCAATTTTCACAATCTTATTGGAGGGAAAACATTGACATCAATGATTTTATACAAATCAACCATTTTAGATAAGAAATCATCTAAGGCCTCACATTTCTCAAAGTCCTACAATTCGGTTAATCTTGAGGATTATTTTTTTCTCAAGAATTACCTAAATTTCTTGAAAATGAACTAAAATTATATAAATTTCCCAGAAACCACCAAATATACATTTCCCTTTATACGTATATTTAGTATTATTTTTAACAAAAAAAATCACTAAGGAGAGATAAACTCATTAAGGTGACATAAAAGTAATGTATTCCTCCTTATGATATATTAACATTTGGTTATACCCACCAATCCAATAAATGTGAAGGATTTAAGTATATTAGTAACTTTGATTATCAATTTATTTACCAATATTATAAAATCATTCTCTGAATAGTGACAACTATGATATTAAATTTCAATATATTCTATGATTTTTTATTTATTTTAATTTAAATGGGAAAGTTTTTTAAATCATCTAGAGTAGTAAACCACTCATGGGAATTTGGGTTTAATCAACTTATACACTTTCACATCCACCATGATTATGTGAGATAGATACATGATTATTTTTTCTTCCTTAAAAACATGGTGATCAACTCATATATGATGGTGATGGATGATTACTTGATGATTTAATATTCTAATTTCAGTACATCACTCTCTATAGACATACATGTCTTTTTTAGAAATGTGATATAATACAATTTTTAATTTGGTGTTGTCGTCAAAATGATTATCATAAAATATGATATTAGTTAATTTGAATATTCACTTCCCCAAGTTCAGAATAGTATATAAACATTGTTTTAAGCTAGTATGAGAATCATCAAGTTCATCGAGCTATATTTCAAGAGTGGTGGATGAAAGATCAACTTCATAAAACCTGAGTAGTTTTATATGTACCTTCCTTTCACGGACATGGGATTTAATAATTAAAATTCATATAAAACCTATAATCCTTACTATGACCATGTGTTTGGAAATATAGTTACCCAAAAATTATAGCCCCTAATTTTGACACACTATTATTTCATTAAAATTATTTCGTTGTATTAACTGAATTTTAGTCAAACCTATATTTTGACATGTACTCTCTAATATATGTTGAATAAATTTAAATCAAAAAGTTATACTTCACATTTCAGTAAAAAAATTGTGTTGTTTTAAAAGATATCTTTTTCTGTATGGATGTTTCTCTTTATCCATTGGTGGAAGGGAGATATAACTTCCCATGTTTGATTTTTTCCCTAATGAGGTGGATAAGGATTGGTAATATATTATATATATCACACCATAGGCCAATGAGGGTGGATTCTAACAAATTATAGGTTGTAACCAATATATTTTTCCTAGTATGAGGTTGTTTCACCTCTCTATTATTTTAACATGGGAGAATGTATCGTGTGTATCATGAGGTAAATGGGGATTAATAACTATTGAGTAATACAACACAACTACCTACAAAATTATAAAGGAATATATTGTATGAATATGGTAATTTTTCATGTTGAGGAAGACATATAATTCTTAACATAGCATTGAAACTAGAGTCCTATCAACCAAAAATGAATTTAATATTGAATAAATAGATCCCTAAATAAGTAATTTAACATAATATTCTCTACATTATTTTGTTCACTCTTTTTATAAAACAGATTTATTTATCCAAAATGAATGTTCCTAGCTTCCTTATATCCTATATAGAATATATATTTTCTTGAAATGTGATAAAATCACAAATAATTATCAAGAAGGCCTAATGGATTTTAACATATATTACCATGTTTAATATAAAGAGTGGTATTATATTGTGATGCTTTACCATTTCATAGTATTGATATATATAAAATATATATGTGTAAAATATGTGAATCTAATTTCAATATGGGATGTCTTTATAGTGGCTATAATAGTCGTTAACTCTTAAGGATTAGACTGATCTGCAATGGGGGATTCCATTAGTTCTTGGATAGAAAAAGTGAGTTTGAGAAATATAGTTATGATATAATAATTATGAGGGACGTAGTCAATAAAATATTTTGAGGCAAGGGAACAACTCTCTTCTTATGTGTCTGTTTTCAAGATTAAGTCACAGAGGGTTAAGGTGATTACAATGAGGATAATCTAATGGTTTTGAAAAATAGTCCCCCTATTGCATGTTGGAATGGGAGAATATGCCCCAATAGTCCTAAATGTTGAATAGATTATAGTATTTCGACTATTTGATCAACCATTATAATTAGAGGAGGGTGATAATAAGAGGGACTTTGGTTAGGCTTTCCCTTATGTTGATGTCATCAACTCACATTTCTTCTAGATTTCAGGTGAGAATTTATGGCCTATAATGCTTTAATTATGCTTGATTACGCCTAAGGTTAATTTTATTATACCCAGATACCAATGTAACATTTTATAAAATTTATGGGTTTATAAAAATCAAATTAATCAACATACCTATCTATTAAGTGGATTTTGTTAAAAGAGGAAAATTAATTTTCATCATTTGAGGGGTGTTCCATTATAGGTTGGTTCATGAACTCCAAATTTATGGGGCATAAAGTAAATTTGTGTTTGTAATAGTTGTGGTTTTCAATAGATAAAATATTAATACTTATATAAATTTTTAAATCCATTGTGAAAACCTATAGAAGGATGAGAAGTAAAGGATTCATCTTTAATAACTACAGAGGTAGTTGGGGTTATGAATAACTTATTTAGTCACAACATGGTAATTTTATGTTTATGTATTATTAAATTTTAGAAAATAAAATTATCAAATTTCAATACATTCTAATTTGGAAATTCATCTCATCCCTTTCATTTCTTATGGAAGGTGGATGACATGAATATTTCTTGGTATTTTAATCAACATAACCCCACCTTTTAATAATTAACCACTCCTTAGTATAAATCAGGAAATGTAAAATAATATTTTATATTATGGACAATCATTTTTATAAAAGGTTTAATTTAAATTCTTACATAGACATCCTTTATTTCATTTTTTTCGATTTAGGATAGTTCGATCATGTTATTTTCAATAGTAGAAATAAAATACCCTTAGGACATTATCGAAAAAAAGTATTAATTTTTGTTACTATGAAATTAAAAAACCTCTGATTAATTACAATAGTAACATGTATTTTATTGAGGCCAAGTATGTTGTCACTATTATTTTAGGATGTGGTTCCTCCTAAACCCTAAATGTTTTTAGGGTGAGAGCCGATACCATGGCTAGATTGCAAGTAATTCTAGTTATCTGTTTTGTCCCTATTGTTTATAAAAATGGTCCTTACTAAGACTTTGTTCTTTTTCATTGAATGTTATACACTAGAAATTTTACTATTTTAGTGAATTAATAAAACCAATAATGGTACTACTATGGGATTTTAATTAACGCTATCTCATTTGGTAAATTTTCTAGATATATCTCTAACAAATACTCATGTTGTAGTTATATCTCCGAGCATTTCATCGAATACATACATTGTGAAATAAAATCATTTACCCAACCATTATTTCCTTACATATTGATAGAGAGGTCCTTAATTATTATTATTTTCAGTATTTATTTCTGAACTATAATGGTAATGTCACATAAGATATCCCATATAGTGATTAATTTGGATGTTAAATTGTTGTTCCTAATGAGTTCAAATAAGTACAATGTTCTATGAAATCATCTATGATAAGATTCCCCATATTAGTAGTGGATATTTAGCATCTAGATTTATAGAGTTAATATTTTTATTATTTTTCATGTTTTTTTCCATGACTTATTCCCTTATAATTATTAAATTTGAGGTGATTTTCATTAATTTAGTGTTTCTGGTGATTTTTTAGCTTAACTGTGAAAATTGATTAATTCTGTAAATTTATCAATTTTATGGAGGTTTCATATTTCATGCATATCATTTATAGTTAGAATCCAAATTTGGTGATTAAATTTTTAGGGTTTTTTTGTTGGTGTACATCAACATTTTCTTATAGGGTTCATAACCTATAAGAAACACAATGTCCCAGAAAAATGAATCAAGTGGAGAAATATTTATGGGTTTTAAAATAGAACCCACCTTATTAAATTAGACATATATCATTATAAAAAACATCAAATGAGCTCAATAAATCAATTAAATATATAGGACACCAAGAAGATAGTTAACAATATATTTCATAAATTAATTAGCTAGCTAATGTATCTTTTGATCAAGTCCAATTGGAGTGGGTCAAACGGTGTTCAAGGATTGAATAAGATAAACTCATTATTTCGACCATAGATTCTAATATATCTTTTAGAAAATATTGAAATTTTAAGGGTAGATAGAAAAATCCATTCTTAACTTCAATTAGGAAGATACATTAGTGAGTTTCAGCCGTCTATGGTCAGAACAAAAGAAAAATATGGAGGTCATATTTTGGATGAGAAAAATTTAATTTCTTTGTTTTATATATTTTATTCTTCTTAGTGTTGTAGTGAATTATTATTACCTATTTTTAAAAAATACCCTTACAGTGGTGGGGTAATATTCTGTATGATTTTTAAGGAGATGTTTTCCAGTATGTAATTCTTAAGTTATTACACATAATGTTTTAGGATCATTTTATCTCTTCTAACAAATATGTTTCAATTTATTATAATGAGTTTTATTATTATCTAAGATTGTGATTGATTTTAGATTATGTTTTTTATATTTCATGGTTTAATGATAAATATCTCCCACTACTAGGTTTGGTAATTTATAGGGTTCAATATATTAGGAATTAATGGTGAAGTAATCAGTGATCACTAGTACGTGTGTGAGGATTAGTGAACATTCCTGATTATTTGGGATAAACGAGACACAAATTTGAATTTCCTAAGACAATTGCGGGTATTCATTATAACTATATCACACTATGGAAGGAGAGTAAACCAATATGGGATTTTATTAAGGTTTATTCTCACCATTACCATTTGACCAAGGGAGTGACAAGAAGTGATTGTGGATTCTCACTTTTATCGACATATTAGAAGAGAATAAGATAAGTTGAACTATGAAAGAATTATAATTGGAGAACCAGACATGAAATAATCACAATATCCAATAATATTTTTAATAGAATTATTTTATCAATTTATTCTTAATATGTTTCTTAATATCTTTTATTTGATTAGTTTCTTTCATTTCTTTTCAAAATTAAATAATTTAAAAAAAGCAACCTCACTTCATTCCTTAATTTTGAGGTGAAAACATGATTATTGTGAACTCCTCTCCAGAGACAACATAGTATAATCACTATAATATATTTTAAATTAGTAAATGATTGGTTTTTCAAAACCCCACAATATGTGTGTTTAAAAACATGGCATTGTTTCCAGGGAGGTTGTGCCAACATTGTTTCACTCTTATATTCCTTGACTAGATGTACAAACCTTGACCCTTCCCCCATAGATCCTAAAATTGAAAAAACTTTATTTAAAATACATAAACACCTTAATTTTCAATATGAATTTGAATAAATTTCTCATGTAGACTTGAGTTAATCATTAAGTGTTCACTATGATCCTATCATCATGGATAGAAATCAAAACAAAACACTTAGAGTTATCTATGAACCACAATTCCTTAAACAAAATAATCAACTAGGTATTCTTGTGTTAAAAATTATTTTGCTATGAAATATAAAATGATTCAATTTCTCAAAAATAATATTTCATGTATTGGAAGCTAAAGACCCAAAAAATCATATTATATAGTCCACACTTGTATTCTCTACTTTCACACCCTGAGGATTAGCTGAGGAGCAGGTAAAGTGGAACGAGTTTAAATTTTCATTGGAAGGATCTTCCAATGAATCATTGTATGAACAATAACATAGGGATATCAATTATTGTAATGAATTGTTAATATTATTCATGTAAATATTCTTCCCCACCTCCAGGAGAACAACCATTCAAATGGAAATATATGCCATCAAACATTCATCTTGTGAAACTCTTTACGAGTACCAAGAGATATTTAAGAATCTCTTTGAAAAATTCCCACATCAGGATATTGTAGAGAATGAATTTATTATATTATTTTATCAAGGATTATTGGATAATTATAGAAATATCTTATATTCATCATCTACAGGCACATTGATTAAAAAGTCATCAGAAGATGCCAAGATTTTAATTGAGAAATTTTTTCAAAACTCCCAACAATTTGGTACAAGAATTACTGAAACAAAATCTATTCATGATGTAAAAAATTCTTGTCCATATACATTATAAGAAAATATTATTAAAGAGATAACTAGTTTAGTGAGGAATATGGTATTGAACTAAGTGGGTGACCAACAGACACCGGTTAAGTTATGTGGTTTATGCTCATCAACTAATCATTTCAATAACAGTGTTTTGAAATACAAGGAAGGGAATGTTTCATAGTAACCTTTCCAAAAAGAATGTTTTAGAAAAATTGAGGATGGAGAGAGACTAAAAAAGTCCAATATGGATTTAGAAATCAACATATTCAATCTAGACCCTCCGTACCGAAATCTGTTCTAAAACGAACTCCGATTCTGTAATAAATTCCAGCACCCAAAACCATTTCAAAAAAATATATCTTATAACAACCCTTATTACCAATAACCAACCATTACACAAATCCCCTATGAGCATCTGTAAACCATTTCATAACCTCCAATTCAAAACTAATAGCATAAATCTAAGAATGATGGGCTGAAAGACACCATAAAATAATTTTTTAACAAGTTCAAAACACTCATGGAATTATTAACCAAAAACCAGGGAAAATAACATCCCAAAGAATACCAAATAAAAAAGATAATTTCAGAATTATTAAAACAAGAATTGGAAAAGACCCCACCACCAACCACAATTGAGATCGAAATAAGACCACCTCATATCACTGAGAATGACTTTGGGAATTCAAATATTTTATAAAAAATGCACCATGAAGAAGAGAAGAAAGAGGAGTATGAGAAGAATTGGATAATAAATAAGAGACACTAAACATGATTTCAATGGAAATACATGGATTATAAATAATTAACCAACCATTTCTATAAAGGATGACTGAATCCAAGAGGTTTAAGTAACAAGTGATTCAAAAAGAAATTCTCGACAACTTCCAGAAAGTCTAAATAAATATCTCTATGTAAGAAGGACTCAAAAAGATCCAAATTATTCTAAATTTTTTAAGTATAATTTCATCAAGAATAGGATACTTCATTTTTTGGAGAGGATAATCTTGGGAAGAAGTGTATTATCCCTTATCACACTACAGTTACTAATACAATTTCAAGATCTTGGGATGTTTTCCATTCTCTGAACTATTGGTTCTTTAAATTTATCTACTGATTTAGGTTATCTAGGTGATACAATTAATGTACTTCCTTACTAGGTATATAATTTCTTTCATATGGGATACTTGAAGCCCAGAAGTGTGGTGTTATAGGTTGAAAACAGATCTAATGTTTTCCCAACAGGAGTTATGGATGATGTCTTGGTGAAGGTCAAAGATCTCTTATTCCCAACAGAGTTAAATTGACTAAATATGGATGATTATATGATCTTATCACACTCAACAAAAATTTTTGTGAGAACATTCTTACAAATAGAGAAAAAAAACCTCAATGTTCACAAAGGGACCCTCACCATAAAGTTCAGATATGGAATTATCCACTTCAATATTTTTGAAACTCTTGAGGAAACCATCAGATGATAACTCCCTATTTGAACTGTCCCAATAAGTTTGTATTGAACCCATTGAATAATCAATTATGTTCCATTAATTCTTATCCTTAGTAGATAATTTATCCATTGAAAATATAATTGAACTTGTGGATTCCCAAACTGCTGGTGATTCTGATTTCATGTGTGAGGAAGAGGTAAAATCTAATTTCCATGATTATTTGTTAAATTATGAATACGATGGCATGATTTGTAATGTGAATTATGTTCAAACTATGGATGTGGGGAACAAAAAAATAATTTAAACCCTTGAGAATCCCCCTTATTTTTAGTTAAAATCACTCCCTATGATCTAAAATTTGTTTAGCTTATGGAGGGAGATAAACTACCAATGATAATTGCTAATAATTTCTCTAAAAAAGAAGAAAAATCATTGATTTAGATTTTTTCAGATAATTTCCATGAAATATGGTGAAACTTATGTAATATCCTAGGAATACACCCAAAAACATTCGAACCTATAATTCATCTTGAGGGAGATTCCAAACCCATCATAAAACTCTAAAGGAGGTTGAACGCCTTCCCCTGATGGAGGTGGTGAATAAAAAGATTTAGAGGATCATGGAAGCTGGGATCATCTATACCATCTCAAATTAAAAATGGGTTATCCATATCCATGTAGTTTTAAAAAAACTAGCCTACTCATTATGAGGAATGAGAAGAATGATTTAATTTTTATAAGAATTCAAAACAACTAGAGAGTGTGCATAGAATATAGGTAGATGAATAAGGTCACAAGAAACAATCACTTATCAGTACCATTCATTGAATAGATATTAAATAGATTGGTAGGGAGAACTCATAATTGATTTTTGGAAAAATTTTCATGTTATTTTTATGTACCTATTACTCTTGAAGATCAAGTGAAGACCACCTTTACTTTCCCCTTCAACAATTTATCATCAAAAAGGATTCCATTTGGATTGTGTAATTCTCCAGGTACATTTATCATGTGTATGGTAAGTATTTTTATGATCATAATTTATATTTCTTGGATGTTTTCTTGGAATAGTTTACAGTTTTTTGAATTTTTTTTAACGACTGTTAAAAAATTTTGAAAATTGTTTTGAAATATGCATAGAAAAGAATCTAGTTTGGAATTTTAAAAAGAATCATTTCATGTTTGAGAGAGTAAATTTACTTTGGAATTTCATTTTCAAAAAGGGAAAATAATTTGATAAATAAATAATTGAAGTGATAAAATATTTTCCTTACCCAACTTATATTAAGAAAGTTAGATCAATTTTAGGACAGGAAGGATTCTACAGGATTTTTATAAAAGGTTTTAGTACGATTTATCACCCTATATCTAGATTACTTTTGAATGATTCTAATTTTTATTTCAATGGTTCATGTAGAGAATCCTCTGATGAGTTGTTGCGTATATTGATTACAGCAATAGTATTGCAATCACAAAATTGGGAAGAACCATTCGAGTTACTCTATAATGATTCAAACCAATTAGTTGGAAGATTCCATTCACATAGAATTGAGGGTAGGCCACAATTACTTGAAAATTCCTCAATAACCTTATATGTTCCCTAATTCAACTACACAACAAATGAAAAAGAGTATCTAGTAGTTATCTTTTCTTTTAAAAGATTTAGATTATATCTACTTGGAACTAGCGTCATGGTGTTTTTTGATCATATAGATATTAGGTACTTAAAAAACAAAGCATAAGATAATATAATGATAGTAAGATGGATGATATTGTACTAGGAGTTAACCATATAAATAAATGAAAATATGGGATATGAGAACCAAGTAATTGGTCAATTCTGTGGACTGGCCAACACCGCTGAAGCTGAAATTCTAGATAGAGAACCATTGAATGATGACCTTCTAGGAGATATATTATACTTTATTGATGGAGAAGTGATTGGTAATGAGGACATGGTATATTATCTAGTAACATATCATGTACCATTTTATTTAAATTCCCGCCAAATTCAAAAGATGAAATCTAAATATAGATATTTCATCTGTGATGATTCGTTTCATTGGAAGATTTGGAATAACAATGTGATTAGAAGATGTTTTACAGAAAGTGAATATGATTCTATGTTCATTTTTTGTCACAATATTATATTTTGGAGGAAACATTGGTCCTTAGAGGACAGCAAGAAAGGTTTTATAATCTAGACTTTATTTCCCACCCATTTTAATGTTTCTCATGAATATTGAAAAAGGTGTAAAAAATGGTATTTTTCTGGAAATATTTCAAGGAGACAAGAAATTCCCCAAAATCCAATGAAATTTTAGGAAATTTTTGAAGATTGGGGGATAGATTTTATGGGACATTTCTCTATGTTATTTTTAATTTCTAATTTATTTCTTGAAGTTGATTATGTTTCAAAATGGGTGGAATCAAAAGCCACTAGGACTAACAACAAGAAAGTTGTTTGTGATTTTTTTCGGATAACATATTTTGTAAGTTTAAAATTCCTAGATCCATCATCACTAATAAATGGACTTATTTTTTTAATAATATAATGATGTATTTTTTGAATATTTTTGGGGTGCATCATAAAACAACATCTCCATATCATCCATAGACCAATGGGATAACTGAAGTGTCCAATAGGGAAATAAAAGGAATTTCATAAAAGATTATTAATCCAAATAAAATATAATGGAGGAAAATATTGTAATATACATTACATGAATATTGGAAATACTATTAAACTGAAATATAAATGAGTTTATATAGATTGATTTATTGTAAAAGTTGTCATCTGGCAGTGGAATTGGTGAATAAGGAATATTGGGCTACGAGAAAGATGAATTTGGATCTTAAATGAGATTGAAAAGATAGAAGATTTGATCTTAAAGAGATAGAATAAATTAGAAGGGGATTTTTTTTTAAATTATAGGATTTCAATAGAGATAATTGGACTAGATCATTATAAGATAATACAACATATATAATTACATCTTGGAGACACATTGTTGTTATTCAAATGAAGTCTCTAGATGATGCAAGGTAAACATCAATACAAGTGGGATAGTCAATTTACAATTACTAATGTTTATCTATTTGGTTTCTTGAATATTTTAAAGTTTAGAGATCATGTTACATTCACTGTTAATGGAAATATGCTGAATAAATTATATGGGACATATCCATGAGATCCAGTGGAAGAGATAACACTCCTCTAACCTGTTATTAAATAAAATCCATTAGGTTGTACCTCTGCTTTACAATTTCATTCTTATTGTGCTTCATTTTTCTAATCTTATTACATATTAAATCCATTTTAATGCATTGGGGGAACTAAATAATTTAATTTTGGGAGAGGAATCTGTTTTAGTTTAGTTTTATTACTTGTTGTTGGTTGTCCTATTTTTTTATATTAAAAATGATTGTGTGTTTTTCAAATTTGGTGTATTTACTTTTCAATTTTTGTGTGTTTTTGTAACTATTTAGAAGAAATTATTATCATTCATATTTTTAAAACACTTGTCCTTGAGTGGAACAAATTATTCCAAGAAGCCAAGCATAGGTGAATAATGAAAATGAATTTATTTCATGTTAAAATATTTAATAATTTCATGAAAAGTATTGTGATTTAAAAATCCTATTCCTCATATCACTATATCTATATTTGAAATAATTTCCTTATGAGGTTTCTGAACCATTGTTTTCATATTCTTTAAATTCAAATACCTTTTTTAGAGAACTAAATCATGCTTCATTTAATAAGAATTTGATTTATTCCAATCCAAACTTGATGGTTTTAGGTACATGTATTTTAAATTATTAAGGAATTTATTTGTTTTTAAAGCACCAATTTCAATTACATTCACTTTTTTAATGGCCTTAAATGTGAATTTAATCATTTTATACCTAATAATCCATGAAAAATCTGTTAGGTTATCCATATTAAAGTACTATTTTCCCTATCTAACATACTCTTTAAGAGAAATTTTATTAACTATATGATCTTAATTGCGGGGGAAGCCTTCATGCATGGTGTTACCACATTTCGAGATACTTTTGGTGGAAAATCAAATGTTGAGGAGAGTATTTTTTTGCTAAAAAATTAATTTTTTCTGAAATATATTCCATTTTTGGAGGTTTCATGATAAAATAAGTTGTTTCTTTCTAGAGCTTCCAATGAAGAATGATAGCCGGACCTATCTGGAACATTCATGGAAAAGTATTTTTGAGAAGATCATCATTTTATATTATAACATGGTGAATGGGGTAAAATTTAATGGATTTTTTAGGTTGATGGGGTTTGTTTTATACTAAGGAGGGTGATGAGGATAACATATATACATGAAAATTAGAAACTTCCAATTTATCTTCAAAAATAGCCAAACCCTCCTTATTTGGCTCCATAATTTCATTAAAATATAAATACCACCAATAGAAAGTCACATAACAACCCTATAAAGTTCTCATGATTAAAATATGTCTATAAATACCATCGGGTGGAGATTTAGGAATTTATCATGACTATGGTGACCCTTATATGAGTTTGGATGGGAAAGAAATTGCTCAAAACAATTGACATTTATGTGATGACTGAAAATGAATGTTATGAAAATGTTTTGGGTGGATGGAAGGATAAATGAAGATTAAATATATTGATTGATATGAAATTAAGAACAATAAATAATGTTTCTTAGGAGGCATGATAATTTTTTTCTTGTTTTTGAATTTGTATATCTCATGGGTGTGTGTTTTGAATTTTCATTGATTCGATTTTAATGGTGAATTATCTAGGATTCAAAGTGATAAGTGTGTGGGAATTGATAGAGTTAATAAATTTAATAAATTTAATTTGTTTTTCAATTATTTATTCAATTCAAATTACTAATTTTGATGATGTTTTCATTAATTTAGTGTTTTTGGTGAATTTTGAGTTTAATTGTGAAAATTGTTAAATTATGTAAATTTAATAGTTTTATGAATATTTTGTGTTTCATGCATATATTTTGCAATTATGATCCAAATTTGATTTTTTTTTATTATTTAAGTTTTTAAGGGTTTCAATTTTTTCTTCGGGGACCATAACCAATTTGAAACCCAATGACCCAGAAAAATCAATCAAGTGGAGAAATAATTTTGGCCTACAGAATGGACCCCACCTTATTAAACAAGAAATATCTCCTTATAACGACATTAAAATAATCTTATTAAAACTTTTATTGATAGTGGAATCTAAAGTTACAGTTCGAATTAAATTTTATAAATTAAGGTGCTCATTAAGGCATCTTTTTTGCGCGTCCATGTGGAGATAGTGAAATATTGTTTGGGAGACCGAATAATAGACACTCATTATTGTGGAAATATATTCCTTTAAACCTGTCTAAAACCATTTAAATTTTGAGGGTCGATATCCTACTCGATTTCTAACATCTTTTACGTATTTACATCTATGATTTTATGCAGTTTGTAGGTTATAATAGATGAAAACATCTGGCAGATAGATTCTGAAAGAAAACAATTTCAGATATTTTTTTTCACTGTTTAATTTTTCTCAGTTTTTAATGATTTTTTTCTTCATATAATTCTGAAATACCCTTGACATTGTGGGGTAATTTTTTTTCTTATTTATAAAGGATATGTTTTCATATTTTTAATTATAGGGTTCTTGCACTTAATGTTTGAAGATAATTTTCTCTCTTTGGTGTAAATTTCTTATAAAAGTTTTTATTATATTGTACAATTGTATTTGATTTTAGATTATATTGTTTTAATTTCTTGGTAAAATGATAAGTATCAACCTTCAATGGGTTATGTTCACTATATGGTGGAGTATATAAGGGATTATTTGTGAAGTACTTGGTGATCACCATTACGTGTGTGATGAGTAGTGAAAATTCTTGATTATTTTGAGATAAACAAGACCTAATTGAGAATTTCTTAAGTCAATTAATGGTATTATCTACAAAACCATCACACAATATTGAGATATTATAAAAATATAATATTTTAGTAAGGTTTATTTTCATTATTACAATTTGAAAAATGGGGTGAAAAGAATAAATTTTGGATTCTCAATTTTATCGACATAGAAGAACAGAGTTGGATAATTTGAAATATGCTTGAAATACAATTGGGGAACCAAACCCAACCTAATCATAATCTCATAATATTGTTTCAAATCACTTGTTTTATCAATTTTATTATAATATTTATCTTAATTTCATTCATTATTTTTCAAGTGTTTTCAAAATTAAATAAATTTAAAAAAACAACCTCACTTCTTTCTCTAATTTGAAGGTAACAACATGATTTTTGTGAGATCCTATATGGAGAAAACATAGGTTAATCAAATATAATATATTTTATCTTTTAAAATTATTGTTTTTTCAGCACCCCATGAGAGGCACATGTCTAAGATACATTTAGAGAAAAAATGGGTGATGGACCACTCAAGATTTCATGTTTTATTATAGGATGTTTCTGTGGGATTACTCATATTTTGTGGCATATGGGATAAATAAGACTTATCCTATAATGTATTCAGTTTTTATATACCATTATACACCAAGATTCATTGAAATATACCATATAATTAATTGTATTGAGTAATTCATCTCGAAATATTATTTCTCATGATCTAATATTGCATAGATGACTTTCAGGGGAAAGAGATTAATGGAGGATCATTGGGGGGGGGGTAGTCATTGTAATCACATATATTTGTCGTAAAATATATTTAGTAACATGTAATTAGTTGAATTTTGAGAAATAGTTAATATTTATCAGTTCATGTGTCATTTTTTATCGGGAGGATAAATTAGTGGATATGGGGATTTTTCCTGAGAGTCATCCAAGCTATATATATTACCTTTGATAATGCTAATATTTATTTTTTATATAATCATAGTTTCTTGGTATAGGTGGGTGATATATTAATCAAAATAGATAATTTAATATATCATTAGAAATATTGTGATCAAATTATTTTGAAACATATTATCCCATGTCATTTTTATTTTGAGAACAAGAAATGTTAGTACATGTGTAGACCCTTATGATTTTTTTCATTTATTTTAAAGAAAAATATAATACATCACATACCAGTACAATTTTATTATCTTATTTGGATACATAATCCCACATTTTATATTCATTGATATCTCATTTTTTTCTTTTTACTAGGATAAACATTATTATTCTCATGGATGAAAACCCTAATACAACAAACTGATCATATGTATCTATGAAATAAAATGTTTTTTTAGTTTTAGAGTTTCATTGAAGGGAATATTTATTATAATAACTATTGGATAATATATTTAGTGGAATTATATCCTTTTGGTACTTGTGGAATATTTAGTTATCATATTGACACACTTATAATTGAAGAATAAGTAGTTCAATATAGAAAGTAATTTTGAGGGAACATTCTTGGGTTTATACTAATCATGGAATGAGAAGGAGGAAAAAATTAGTAACATTATGTATTTATAATCCTATATTTGAAAACATTGAGTTTTATCAAGGATTTATTGGAAAACTTGTGTTATAATATTTTTTGTTTTAGGGTATAGGAGATTAAGGGGCGAAAACAATTTTCCCAATTCAGTGAGCCAATGTTGAGCCTATAACATTGTAGATTTAGATAAAATTATTTATAGTTTTAGGGTTAATGTTATGATGAATGTTATATTTAGTGTTTCCTTACTTATAGTTTTTCTCTTAGAGTAATTGACACAAACTAAGAAGATTCTTTAATAATTTGTATCCTTATTTTAAAAAGGGTATTCCTTTTCAGATACAGTTCTTACTTAACTACTTTTGTAGATATATAAATTGTTTTATTAAATTATTTATATTAACTTTAATGGTTTATTAATGTAATATTACCCCATATATATATATTAAAATTTGAAAAATAAATAATACATCAAAAGTTTATCCCAAGGACATTTATCAAGGATGATTCAAGTCACCATGTGATCCCTGTATGAAATTTTTTATTCATTTTGTTTTCTTATTATTATGAGATTAAAAAAAATGATGGTTATTTTAAAATTTAATAATGGGAAAAGGTGTTAAACCAAAAATTTAATGATGGATAGAATAAAATTATATCAATGTGCTTAGGATATCACCAATTAATTCCCCAATAGTTCTTAATAACTGTGATAATTTATTCACTAAAAATAAAATAAAACCATAATATTATCTTTATATTTTAAATATGATGATCATTATATTGATTCAATAAACACATTAATATCATATCCCTTTTTGGACAATTATACACACTATATGAGTGAATAGTAGTACATAGGATTATCTAAATGAAACATCATACTCAAGATGTGTATCCTTTAGGAAATCCATCACATAGAGTATAACCCAACTAACATATTAACTACTATAGATTACCCATTACCTAAACAATAAGTTCTACAATATTATAAACAATTATCTTGGAAAAGTAATGTTGAATGAGTATGTAGTTTAGATAATCATAATTATAATGATAATTCATGATCAACAATAACATACTCTTCACTAGAACTCAAAATAAAACTAATAGTATGATTATTGAATAATAAACCAGTTAAATATATTTAAATAAATATTAGAACTACAATGGTAATCTCAATCAAATGATCAACATGGAATTATATGTCTATAAAATTGTATTACCAAAAAATGTAATAATAAAATAGTGATTTATGAACATAATATCCAATGAAGAAATATAATTAAATCATAATTTATATATGAGGAGTCATCCTCCTGTAATTTTAATTCTGCCATAACATTTATTCCTAAAATAAACAAAAAATGTGAATTTTATAATGTGATCAGCACTCAATAGACATAATTATTCATTGTAATTTCTATTTGTGGAAATGGAACCTTAAGCGCAGAACTCCATACCTACAATGTTTTTTACCTACAATGGATGTTATGCCTCGATATCCCACCCTCCTACACTATATGTGTAAACAATAACAAGTTTTTTCTTCCACACATGATTTACTCACGAAATGCATATGCGTAGATATTTGTTTCTTAAAATACTTTGACGGTATCAACATGGATATCCATAGTCATTAAAGACCATGAATTTTACCCTTACCTAATTTATTCATGAGTATATTATAATTGCTATAAAAACTTATATGGGATTCCAAGGTTCATTATTTATTCTAAATGATGATTGGATGATAAACTTATGATATAATTTTTGTAGTTAACAATATAGTTTTGACATTTTTAGGATATACATTATTATTATTATAATTTATACTAAACCTCTAAAATTGAGCATAATAATAGGTTACAACTCATCCTTTTCCCCTTAATATTGGCTATTATTAAATAAATCAAGTGCATCCACAATAATTTCTCATGTCTCCATTTCATGCCAATTGCTGATTTAAAATTATAAGAACCAATATTCATTGAAATGTATGTCATTGGACAAAATATAGCATTATCATATGATATTATTCTTTGTATAGTGATTTTTCATCATACCCAAAAACAAAGTGTCTTGGTTTTGTAAAAATTTCACAAAGTTATATGGTGTGTTGTAGTTATTTGTTCAGATATGGGAGTATTAAAATGTACTACCAATCTTCCCCCATTTCACTACTTCTATAGATAATGTGATATGTCAAAATACATAAGTATAGGTTACCCCATAGATTCCAATATCAAAATAACATATTTTTTAGATTGGCAATTAGGTATAAAAATTACATAATCACATTCATGGGATATCATATTCTGTCAAATATAGCAGTTCTATTTAATAGTTTGGTATCTTTTAATCATTGAATCTGATTCCCATTCCCTTCATCATATTATTGATTTTTTAACTTCAAATTAGACCAGTTTGGAAATAAAATATTTTTATAATCACCAATTTATTATGTAATATATAGAAAACCAATGATTATTAAAAATAGAAAATATACCCCTAAATTTGATAAATATGTATGTTTTAAATATTTAATTGAAAAAAATATGGGAAAAAATATTTTTCAACATATAATATATTTAAAGGTACCATAATTAAAAATTAGAAGAGAAATGTGTTAATTTTACCTACATCCCACACCAAAAACTAATATTTTATACAACTAAGAAATTTTAAATTAATTAAAAGATATATTATATACACAACACATGTTAAATTTAAGAACAAAAGAGTGTAATACTCTTATAAATATAATTACAGTCACTTATTTTTCTTATTTTATGATCAATTATCCATAATTTTAATTATTTCCCATCAAATTTATCTTAATAATTCAATTTATGAGCACACACACTTACACATTCCTTCTTATATATTCTTTCTCTAATTGGTCCTATTTTTATTTGGAAACATTATCTATATTCACAAGATCATTAATTCACTACCAGAGGGTTGTTTTTCTTATTATTTCCCTCCTAGTAATTCCATGTTCCATGACAATATTGGGGAATTTATAGGGTAGATATACAGTTGATGGTGGGTGGGTAAAATATCAAAATAAATGAAAACATTAGATGATTTTTATATAATCCAATAATCCACAATTTATAATGGTGTAACCCAAGGAATGTGAAATAGTTATTTCCATTTACATATGATTCACGCATCTCAACACTTCCAAAATTTTCATAGATGTTAGGAGAGACATAAGAAATATATTTAATGAATCATATTACATATTTTTTTCACTTACTTTTACAAAAAATTATTATATAAATTTTCCATAAATATATATTGGGAAAATTTATTTATAGTTAATATTATAAAATATCATTCAGAAAAAATTATAGCAGACTAACACATCTTTCTAGGATGTAATCTATCATCCAATGGTGAATATAAAAAAACATGATCGCATATTTTACAAAACAAGTTGGCGACGAGCCCCATTATTGGAAAATATGAATAAAAATAGATATATCTTTTTAATCTGGTTAAGGGAGGACCCTTTACATGACTGAAGCTCATAGGAATATATCCTTATATGTGAGTGGGAAAAAACCATTAGTACACATCCCCTTACAACTAAAAAAACCATAATCCCTAACTAGGGATCACTGCCACCATTCCATCTAGACAACCGATGAAGAAGTACGTTGTAGCTAGGTTTAACCCCCCATTTAGGTCATCAAAGTTCAAATCCTTGAAAAACCCATTGTTAGTACTCTAAATCCAGATCCATCATCTCCTTGTTGCTTCATAGCCAGAGGTCAATGCTATAAAGATTGCACCGTCAGATCTGTCTTCTACTACCAGATCCCTCCACTAGTCATAGAACCTTCTGTCCCCTTCGACCCACATACCAAAGCCTACCAAGACTTGCCATACCACTCATCTCTATTTTAATCCCCCAAGGTACATCTTTCCCCATGATAAACCTGCAAACCACCACCCTCCTTGACAATCACCATTCTATAAGAGAATTCACACCCTCACCGATATGAACTTAATGAAAAAAATATCATCAGGTTTGGATGTGAAATGTTAGATCCTAAGGATTCTCTACAACCATAGATACCAAATAAGAATGGGTCACAACAATCAACCATCACTATCGAGGGACTTATAGACACTGCTAACTAAGAATGGGTGCAGTCCATCGATGCTATTTTTCTACGAGGAGTCTCCAATGAGGAAATAAAAGAATAAGAGGGTGAAACCCTACTATAGATCACTCTGGAAAAGGCGAGATCCCTACATCATAAGAATTAAAATAATACTTAAAAACATTTTCTTTAATGACCTCATTTCATAATTCAAAAAATTGTGGAGGGCGAGGATAAAATCATGTAATGTGGATACATGATAAGACATTAATTTATGGAAATAATATTATACAATACATAAATACCACATCATTCTAGGTTAATATTCAATATATATCACAATTATTATCACTTGAGAAACATAAATTTTTAGTTTATTTTGATATTAGAATCATAATAAACACATGTATCAACAATTTTAACTATTTCCCACAATATTCTTCTCACACTACACCCTCTATACATTTCATACTTAATATCCATATTTATAACATATTGAAAATGGAATCAAAAAAAGTTTTGAGAACTATGGTTGAGTAAGGGTAAAAATATGGGATATAATTTTAAAATATGAATTGAGATTAATATTATAATATAGGTATGTGAAATTAATGATCATACACCAATATATAAATCTCAAATCATGTGTCGTGGAATTCATCAATGACATAACATATGACAAGATTTATAACAACCCAATTAATAATTTAATTATAATTCACGATTGAATTAATATAATTTATAAAACCTAATAGATCATGAAGTCTAGTTTATTTTTGAAATTTGGTACATATAAAAACATATTGAACATGGGACACAACAATATTTTTGAAAATTCATTTATAATGCTTCTATAATTCTATGGATTTTAAAACTTCAAAGGATAACCTAGGGACAAACATAAAAAGGGGTGGGATATGAATCCTTGTAAGAGATTGAACATGATATAAGGTGATACATTTTAGACATTAGTCATATCAATGGGTATTAAAAATAATAGGAATCATAATCCTGAATGAGGAGACCTAATATAGAATGATAATCATAACATGTGAAATGTGGGAACAATAAAAAAAATTACATCCTAAACATAGGTTAGGGCTAAAAATCAAAGAAATTATAGTTGAAAAATTACCATAATTGAATTAGGTTCACTCTCTATCATAGAATGACATATCAAGATACTAATCATTAACCAATGCATTGGAGGGAAATATAATTTCGGGTGCACCCATCTCTTTTGTTTTATTCTCATGCTTAAGTATTCCACATTTATCATAAAGCATGGATTCATTAGTCCCTATACTTTATAGAATGTTCAAGGAGTGTTTATTAAATAAATTGATGTATTAATTAAATGAGGTATATGTGTATGGAGGTGAATATATTTTATAGGAAAGAATTATAGTAATCACTAAACAATTGTTTAGGTGTAGAAAAATGCCGTTAAATTTCGATAGCATAAAAGAGAAATTAATAAATTAATAAAATGGGTTGATGAGAGATAAATTAGTCTCTCATAACATATAAATATATTCAGTATTAGTAGGGACAATGGAAGAATTATCCCAAAAATAAGAATTTTAAATAAAAGGCATTAGATAATAAAAAAACACGAATAAAGATAAGAATGTGAGGTTACCTCACTTGAGTGTGTCACTACAGATAATTAGGAGTGGATTTATGAGAGAATTGGGATATTCGGGGGGGGGGGCTCTAGAGAGTCTAAAATGATTTTGGATGTTCACCAAGGATTTTCAGTGTAGAGTAATGTTATATTCGGTAGGTTTATATAAGGAATAAAGAGGATTTCATTATTATTTTGGTTTTAGACTCTACATAATAAAATGTCCAAAATAAACATACCCTACCATTGTTTTTATAGATAGTTTCAAAAAAATAGGAGTGTTTCTCATTATTTTTTATGGAAAAGGTCTTAAATTAACAAAATAAATCCCTTTCTTATGTGGTGGTGAGTCATACTCTTACAAAAATGTTTTGTAAACAATAAAATATATTAATAATTTTTCAGGACTCATAAAGGCCTTAAAAAATTTACGAAATAAATACAAAATAATATTATTTTAAAGGAAGTAAATATATTTTCTTGTGTATACCTTTTATAGTACTTATTACATCACTTATGTGTCATCATTATTACCAAATACACAATGTATATTTATATGGTATTTAATCTTTACCCAAAAATTTGAATGACTCAAAAAATCATGAAGATTTCACTGTTCGGTAAATTTAAATTTTTGATTCGAAAAAAGAAAATTCATTTTAGCTAAATAATTTTCAAAATATGTGAATTTCCACTTGTAAAATAAATTTTACATTTATTATGAAATGTAGTGTTTTTTTACAATAACATTTTTCGAACCCTTATCAAAATTAGATTAGACTTTCTAAAAATTTTATAGAAATTCATAGTTAAAAAAAATTATTTACTAATAATATTTCATTAATAAATTATGTATTTAGAAATTCCATTAATTTATCAAAATGAATTCATTAATTGAATTTTAATATTAAGAAAAAAATACAATTTATATTTTATTGTATCGAAAAAAATAATTTATAATGAAACCATAATAGGATAAAAACTATATTAATTATTATATACTAAATTATGTATATTTTCATATTTTTAGGGTCATGTTACATATTCATTTAATACACCATAAAACTCCATAAGGGTAATGTGCATGTTATGGGAACCATTATGGGGTGGATTGGAAAACATGTTTCCCTAAATAGATTTTCTCGTGTTGATGTTGTTCTATAATAGATTGGTATTATTCAAGGTAAAATATCATAGATTATATCTCCCACAAAAGCTCTAATAAATGGGCATCATATAGTACAATCCTACCACATGAACCCATCACATTATTTGAATGTGTTAATTAGAGTTTTTAAAACCATATATTTATAATAGTCATCTAATTACTGTAAAATGACTATATTATCAAAGTTAATGATACATAAAATTATTTTAAATTAAATTAGGTAAAATATGTAAATTTTATCGAAAGTAATATTACATTTAATTAAATTAAAGGGTAATTTTATTTAATAAAATCAAAGTCATTACAATATTTCATAGTTAATAGAATTTTCCATTGAAATTTTCTATTCATATGCTAGAGCAGATGAGAGTAAATCTATTTTATCACTTCCTCCAGTTCCTATGTCACTTATTCAAAATTTTAGTTTCTCCACAACACTTTTACTAGTATAATTTTAATATTTCATATATGTTTTCCTCTATAATATATGATCTTCCTCGTCTACTCTTCATAAAAGTGGTCACTATCTAATGGTATTACCTCTGGGTTGAGTACACGTGAGGGGTACAAAATATGGTTTCTCAATATAGATATAGAGAGTACATCATGTATTTGAGATAGGTTGGGTTGGAGTTCTAGTAAATAGATCACTGCTCAGATACGATCAAGGATCTCAAAGAATCTATTATATATTTCTAACAAGGAATATTCATCCTCCCCTTGCAATTTTACAAATTTGAGGTGTCAATTCTCAATACTGTGTGTGCTTCCTGTCTTGTACAATTAGATGTTAGATATATATATGGATATCCAATATATACCTAAAACTAAATCAAATTCCCCCGAATAGAGTGTGGAAATGTTCTTTAGGATGTTCATCCAACAAATTTTGATAGTGGTGGAGATATATACTCTGGATGCAATAATTTGACCATTTTCAATATTCATTAATTACTATACTTCCTCGCTTTGTGGTAGTGTTTGAATGGTTCTACTATATTTTAATGATATGAAAGAATGTTTATAACCAAAATATAAAATTTATGTTCACTATTATTGAATTAATACATAAAATACATGTATCCATTTCTTTTTCTGGATCCTCCTTAGTGGTTGTGATGATAAAATCATTCCATTGCTGGCTTATAGGTTGTTGGTTGTCTCTAAAAAACCATGGATTAGTACATTGATTATCAAAGTTCTATGGTTAATTATAGTTGAAATAATTAATAATATGCTAATTCATGACTGGATAATTTATTTCCTCAACCGCAATAGTTTGTTTATTCTATCTGTAGTCTCTAAATAGGTTCCATTCCTTCCCTCACATAAATAATTTCTTTGTACCCCTTATAAAATTTTCATGGTGCTTCTTTTTGAACCCTTGATAATTGGTAGGTTTAAATTTCATTTTACCATTCGATTTATCCATATTTCTACTAGAATTAATCTTTAAATTTCCCTTCACATCCCAATGATACCCTGGAATTTTTTACAATCTGCATTTCAAGTTTTAGGGAACATCAGAAAAATTTCTCATAGCTATCAAAGTGATTGATCGTAATGGATTCTCATAGAAAAGGTTTTATCCCACAAAATAAGACTTGAACTATGAATTCAATGGTTATCATAATGTTTAAGGAATATCAGGAATGTATTTTGAATTTTTCCACATACATACTGGTATATTCTCAAATTTTTTTATTAAAGGGAGCAAATTCCCTTTCCATTTTAAGATCGGGAGTGTGAGGAAAATAGTTATCAAAAATCACTTTCCAGAATTCCAGGAACTCCATTTCATTGATCCCTTCCTCATGATTCATATTCTTGATAAATTACCATACCAGGTCATCTTCTCACAATATATGATAAACATATAGTTGTACATTCTCTTTTCTAGAAAAATTAATGATGGATATGATCCTCTCAATGGAGTTGATCCACTATTCCATGAATATGGTGTCGAATGATCCTTTCAAAGTCGGAGAAAATTGTCATATAAGGGTCTGAATTTCATCTTGTTCTCTCTTAGGGTGATTTGGGAACTTCTATAGATCTTGGTTTTGATTCAGAATCTGGGTTATTTGGGATATTATATTCATAAATTTTGTAATTCCTTCTCCCATCAGGTCGGGAATATCATCACGGTAGTCATCAGATTGCCCATCACTCTGATTTATTACCTGATTCTTACTATTTCTATAAATTGGATAGAATAAAATTAAAATAAGATATGATTATTTTAAACTCTTAAAAATTTAAATGGAAATACAATCACAATAAAGGGATAAAATATAAGTAAAATTTATTTCATAACATTTGAATTTCTTGGATTCAATCTATGATATCCATGATCAATTTCATAACAAACATTCTAATCAGGTTCTTTCATTCCCTTAATAATTTTTTGTAATGAGATTATAAATATACCAAAGAATATCTATTGGGAGTATCAAACTAGGTTAATAATAAGACGTGTTTTCATATACTAAGTCACACCGAGTCATGAAAAACACACCTTGTCGGAGTTTTTACTCTCATGCACATCTTTTCAAGAACCACGTCTATTTGTAGTATCCCAATATAAATGTATCTTATTTATAAACCAATTACTCTTTAATTTATAAAATTTAGTGATGTATTATTATACATAGTCCAATACCTTAGTCATTTTTAATCCTAATCAAATAATTAACTAAAATTCCCCTCTTATACCAAATATAAAAACACTATTATTTATTAAACATTAATTCATGATTTATTATATAAAAGTATGCCTAATAGAAACCAAAATATTTATATTTATTGTTACTCTAGGAATTAGGTACATATTATAACATCTTAATGATGATATATAACAACATTTTTGAAAACTTCTTTAACATGTTTCTAAAATGATAGGGCATTTAATAGTACACATGATAACCATAGGATAAACAAAAGAAATGGGTGAGCTATAAACCCCATTAATGGAATAAACATAAAATAATGTCATTCATGTTACACATAATAATAGTAAATGGGGAATAAAAAATGTAGGAAGTAGAAAGATGAAAAATGAGACAAGTTATTTCATGATAATCATAGGATTGAAAATGTGGCAATAATATAAAACACAACATCGTAAACATAGGTTAAGGATAATCCTCCAAGAAATCATGGTGTGAAAATTACCATAATGGAATTAGGTTTCTTACCTATCCAAATATGATGTATAGTGATACTAAATATTCCCAATTAATTGTAGTCCTATATTATTACTGGCCCACCTGTCACTTTTATTTTACTATCTTGACTAAGTGTTCCAAATTTATCATATAACATGGATATGTTAATCAGAATATTTTATTTCCATGATCAACTACTATGTAAAACATGTGTTTAATTATAAATTCAAAGGTATATAAGTTTATCAAGGTGAATAACCTTAATAGTAAATGGTTATGGTATTCAATAAACTATTATTTTGTCATTGTAAATTAGGGTGATATTTGGCTTCGTAACGATGTCACATAAAAATTCATAAAATGGTCTTATAAGAGATAAAGAGTTCAGTTATAACATGTAAATAAAATGGAAATTATTAGTTATATAGAAATACATATTACACCAATATAATTTGGAAATTAATGGAATAATATAATAATTAAACTTGAATAAATAAGAGAAGGTGTGGAGCCCTAACTTGAGTGAATTTCTCCAAATGCCTGGGAGGGGATTCTTGAGAGATTAAGGATACACGGGAGGACTTTATAGAGATGAGGGAAGAGTATTTACATCCTTTGAAGAGTTTTAGTGAAGAGAAATGGGATCAGGGGTGGGTTCATAAAAGAAATGAGGAGAATTTCATTATTATTTAGGTTTTGGACTCTACATAAAAAAATAACAAAAAAATCCTATTTTTTTGTCAATGGATTCTAACAAATGTGATTATTTATAATTATTTTTTAATTATAATGACATAAAATAATAAAATAATTCACTTTCTAATGTGAAGGAAAGTTAAACTCTTAAAGAAAACATTTTAAAACATTAAAATATATTAATGGATTTAGAGGATTAATAAAATATTTATAAAATTTATCCAAATAAAAATAAAATCAAATTATTTTAAAGGGAATAATTTATATGGTAATATATACTTTTTATCATATTTATTACCTCACTTATGAGACACTCTGATGTCATAATATACAATGTATATTTATATGGTATTTAATTCTTATTCTAAATGACAACTATATAAAAAAGTTATAAAATTCTCACCATTGGATAATTTCAATTAACTGATTCAGAAAAAAATATCCACTATATATAAATAATTTTTTAAATATGTGAATTTTTATTTTTAATATAAAATTTACATTTATTTTGAAATGAAGAGTGTTTTGACTATAAATTTGTTTGAACCCTTATAAAAATAACATTTGACTTAATAAAAAGTGTATGATAATTTATATTTAACAAATTTTTTATTAATAATATTTTATTATAATAATATTTATTTAAAATATCCATTAATTCAGAAAAATACATTCTATAATTGAATTTTATAATTAATCAAATATACTATTTGTGTTTTATTTTGTCTAAATAAAAATAACTTATAATTTAACCATAATATGAGGAAAATATATTTATAACTCTATAAACAATAATGTAAATGCTCATATTTTTTGGGACATGATTCATAAAAATTTAATACATCAATGAACTCATTTTGGGTAAGGTTCCCAATGGTGTAACTTTAATGGGGAAGTTCAATAGACATGGTTTGGGATGTGATCTCAAGGATCATGAACTTATCTCATAAACAGTTTTTCTAATGCATATGTTTTTGGATATCATCATGGGATTGGTAATGTGTAAAGAAAATAGATTATATCTCCCTTGTAGTCTTTGAGTAATCTGATTCACAAGGTACCATGTTTTTAACATAAAAATAGTGTAACTATTTACCATGTATTGTTTTATTTAATGATGATGATGTTAAGATTATGGTACAAGGACATGTTATGGAACACTTGGGTTGGACCCTATAGAGCTTATTTTCAGATACCATGCACATCCCTTTGGTGGTGTGTAGACCATTGTATGTCATTATATGCATAGAATGGTAAATCACCACAATGTGGGGGTGATGAATCTATCATCTTTTTCGGTGTAGTCAGTAGTGAAGTGGTTGGAGGTTTCACATGTTATCATGTGGAGTGGAAATTTTTTTATGTTGTCCCTTATTGTTGGTATTTTATATTGGGATTTTTTTGATATATTCAATTTTAATCACTAATTCATTTTCCATTTAGTTGAAATATATATTTTTTATTATTTGATTATTTTATTTAAGTCATGTATATATATCATGTTTCTACTTCATATTAGGAGAAACAATTCCCTATCATTCTTGTGGATTCCCAGGTGTTAGTCGCTCGAACATAGGGACTATGAATTCCATTTGGGTGTCAATTTATTTTGTTTTGGTAATAGTTTTAGAGGGTATCTGGGTCGATTTATTTATAAAAACCACTATGTAATTATAATTAGTTCGAGCCAAGAATAACCCATTCAACTTTTTCTTCAATTTTATATAATTATAAAATTTAAACTACTTCCGAAATTATATATTAAAAAAATCAACAATAATTTTCCGAAATTATTTCTAAAAGTGAGAAATGTATTTTCATATACATTTCTCCTCTAGTGTAAAACCTACATTAAACCCTAAAATATATATAATAAATTATATTATTTTTCGATTCCACATTACAAGTTGTTTTTAGTACCATCCCCACATGGAATTTCACTAATATGGGATCCATGACTTATATATATCCAAATACCCCACATAGGGTGTTTCCAAATATCCCACATAACCACTGGTCATGTATTGTATATTAGGGCTGGTTATGCACATTACATGAACATGTTCCCCTTTACAGGGCATCATGTTGAATAATCTACCACACCCCAATCCACCATATAATTAATTTCTTAAAACATACACATCTTTTAGACCATCTCTTCTTACCAATTAAAAAAAATCAAAAAACACATTACATGTTTTGAAATAACTACACATCTTTTAAATGGGTTTATCCAATTTAAATCCATTACAAAGCCCTTCAAAACCTCATTTCTATGAGAAAGTACCCAAAGAGGATCTCATGAAGGACATGATAAACTATACAAGGAATTAAAATGTTATAAATGTTGAATAATGTGAAAAAATGAAATACTCAAATAGCACCAACGTTATGTTGTAAAAATATTCATATTTGACCTCAGATATATTCGATGCAACCATAATATCCTAATATAAATCCTTATGAAAATTCTTAGATTGATCTTCCAATGCCAACTCTATCTACTCTCTCAATCTAAAAGGGAAAATAAGAGTGCCCTCACCTATGGAGATTGAAAAATGAAACTATAGATGTCTAATTTATACCCTGGAATATGTATTCAATGACACATCGACCATCCAACCTTTACATACAGAAAAACAATGACTCTCCCTCTATATCTCTCAACCTGGATCATTCATATGTGACTAATAACATTCTCCCCACTATAAGAGTATCCTTATAATAACACTTCTAAAAAAACATGAAATTCAATGGACCATACTCTATCCTCTATAAGATGAATGAATGCGAATAACTGTATCACTCACACATGAGATAAATAATGAAAAATGTCAAATCCCATTATTAACATACCAAGAATGATATCCTATACGATTAATAAAAATATAAAATTTTGATCACATCCTGTAGTAGATTATTATGTACTCCCCTGATAATGATTCCTCTAAACTGGTCCTCTAGTGATGACCTCAAATGATCCAATTTGACTACAACACCATTTTTTCATATTAAAGAAACATAAAAGACCCACAATGGACCAATCTACCGATACAGAAAACTAAACCATACTAAACACAACCAAAAACACATTTCCTTGTAAACTAGTGATCATACCAAAAATCCACAAAAATCACCACTCTATGTTTCAAGGTAGATTTATTCTTGAAGAACCTCTCACAGGATCCCATTCACCAACCTACACAGACTCTCCCAAACACAATATTCACATTGTTTCATACAAGCCAATCACAAATCAAAACACATTCCAACATTAGTGAGGTCTAAATCAAACTTGTATAACATTCATGAACCACTAAACATTCCTCAATCATTTTTTAGTTACAAATATCTAAATCACCTATCATTATCCTAAAAAATTGTACCTCATACTAGCCTTGTTAACAACACGACTGACCACCACATGAACATTTTTCCAAAAGAAAAAGTTCCCCACCATCCTCCCACTACACCAATATATGGGTAACTAGAAACAAATAATTCTAGTGAACCATCCAGAACTTACTTACCTATCCAAAATTATAGAGAGGATAAATCATAGTGTTTCACCTCTCTCGACAATTTAATCCTTATGTTTAACCCAAAAGGATCCCCCATATGAAATGAACCCCTAGTGGCAGTAGAACCCTATAGGGAAAAAAATTGGAATATCATCCACGTCCCCAACATACTGATGTCCCTCAAAACCAAAATAACCATTAAGAAAAGTTGTATTAACTACCCCATCCCCTACAAAGTGTTACAAATTCATCCCCCAGAACTGAAACCATGAAAATTAAGGAAACCACATCCTCTGGGAAACTCAATATCCTCCAAGTTTCATATTTGGAACCCATTCCCTAATTAACCCTACAATGGGGTATAAATCACTCACTTTTACCCACTATGGTCCTAAAATATTCCTTGATTAATGGGAAATATTTTAATAACATATGGAAATATATTTAAGTTCGACGTGGCCTTTCAGGGACATGGTACTAATCCATGAAAGAATAAATAATTTTTTTTTCTTTTTCAATTATTAAATCAATAGTGTACCATTTAAATATTGTGTTTTTAGTCATAGTAACTATTTAAAATAATTGTAATTCAAATATTGTAACTATTTTTACATATTAGTGAATTATGATTATGGGTAATAATTATTGTAAAAAATATTCTTAAAATCATCACAAATAATGTAGTCCATTTATTTCTCTTTCCTTAAATTCTTGAATGGTCTCAAACATTGATCAAATTTTTTCTCCAAATAATTTCTAACATAAACTATTATTTTAGGGTCTGAACAATTGAGAGAATAAAATAACATCTAAAATTTCATTGATCCGTATCTTAGGTTGATCAAGGAACTCAGTGAATAAAATTGACCATTTCTTCATAATAAATTCAACGACGAGTTATTCCTTCCAATGATCATTTTGAATTAATAAATGATAAGAATTATTTTTCATATATTAATAGAGTTAGTTTTATATTAAACAATGTCTTAAAATCTCATCTCACATTTTAATAGGTTTCCTAGAAGATTCTTGTTGCATTAGATTCCATATTCACTATTCATACAACACCTCATCGTTATGTTTACTAACTAAAATTAGAATGGTTATTTTAAGTATCAACAAATATTTAGATTATGTAACCATATGATAATTAAAATAATTACCATGATATAAAATATTATATAACCATACATTAACACATGTAATTCTTGTTTATCTTGTATCAATTTCACAGTAGTGTTTTAAGTTCTAGTATATGAATCTTCAGAACCTAATTCCCAAAAATAAATAAACCCAAATGTTATAAAATATTTGGTGACCCAAGAATAGGAAACATAAATATTACATAATTTTAGATGAATATTTAGTACATATCAAAATTTATAATAATATTAAGGGTTTAGTTTCATTGAATACAAGATACAAAACCAAATAATTTGGGAAAACAATTTATCACTTCAAAAAATATTTTTCTCAAATTATACCTCAATACAGTCATCACCAATGACATAATTCTATATAAACAACGGAAATATAAAAAAAATAAGGTATGAGGTAATATTATTTGTAATTTAAAAAATTGGAGCTCCAAACTAATTATCATAGGTGAGAATTAGATTAGAATGAGGGTATGAAAATTTTAAAATCATGACCAAATACATAAGCCACAAATTATGATTCATGATAAGATAAAATAAAAAAATCTAATGGGAGTTTTGATAAATTTATTATAAAAACAAAAAAATAGGTATCATATGTAAAGTATAACAATATATTTATTCATTATATAGTAATATTGGATTAACCATATATGTACCTTCTTCAGATTGGGATAACGACACTTGTACCCTATGAGGATTAGGTTAACCACCAGTGTAACCTTTTCAAATAATGAGATAAAATTCATTTTATAGTGTATGAAAATAATATAATAGACCTCCCATTAAATAAAGATTAACTACGCAAATGTTTTTGATAAGAACATGAAATTATTTATCATTCCTTTAATGATAATTAAACATATGGAGAAGAAATTGGTTTCAAGAATATTTTCTCAAAAAATAATTATAATCCATTATATGAAATAAGTTGGGTGGTATTATTAGACCACATCTCCATTGAAGAATAATGATCATTCATGTATGTTTACATAAAAGAGAAATAATTTCAGTCAATCAGTAGAAATATGCTTATAGAAGAAGATGAAATATTATTTTATATTGTTAATTTATATTAAAAACTAACGATTATTAGAAAAATTGGAATATGAACATCATTTCAAAAAAATATATTTTATAGTAAATATTCCTAAAAAATATTTTTTTATAGAATGAAAAAAAATTTATGTAATAAATGTTAAAACATTTTTTTGAAAAAATTTATAATGAAATTATAAATTTGAATGTATTAAAAAAAATTAAACATTAATTTTTAAAATTTTAAAGAAATATAAAAGTTATATTAATATGACCTTAAAAATTAATTGTATAATTGATAATAACATTCTATAAATGATATAAATAATATCGATAAAGAGGAGAATAATTTTTTACCAAGCATTTTAAATATGGTCATCTTTTGTGTTAAATAATCAATTTTTTATTTTTTGGAATCTAATTGGAAATAAATGATTAGAATTCATGTAAACCACAAGTATAAATACAATAAAAGAAAATTGAAATGTATTCTATAATATAAATGCTATAAAAATTTCCAATTTTAAATTTAAACATGAAAAATCTTAATTAAAAGTAAGATTGGGACATAAACCCTTACCTCGATCTATTGTTTAGTTTAAAATTCAAAAACCTAATATATAATTAATATAAAATTATTATACACATATATCAGAATAATATTTATATTTATAAATCTAGATACCAATTACTTATAATGTGTTATTCCCTGTTTGTTAATAATTTATTGTTATTTTTTTTGTGTTAACTATTTCATATTCCATGCATGTTTTGGTCTAGAAATTTAAAATATTGACCATTATTATGGTTATATAATTTTAAATATTTCATAAATATGATATTTATTTATTATATAAACATTTATAGCCATATATGTTCTGTTATTATTAAAATTATGTTACATCATTCAATTTAGTGGCCATCCACACACACACACGAGCGACTTTTACATTTTCTAGTGGATGGTAGGGAAGGGAATAATAAAATATTTTAAATTCAAAAATTATTATTTTTTCATACATATCATATTTATTAATTAAATCCATATATATATCTTCCTATGTGACAAGATGATGAAAAATTAAATTTATCACTCCATTTATAAGGTATTCCACACACACATGAGAAACACATTCATTTTCAATTAGATTATAAATATGTTGATAGTTATTTTCACATCAACATAATAAAATTTAGGAAGACTAATGAAACCATTTTTTAGGTGGTTATTACTGATTAGGATGATATGGAAGAAGAAATAATCTAAAATGAGATTGATAAAAATGATTACCTATACCTTAGGGATATTACTTTGGATATCTCGTCAAGAATTATTTGGTATATATTTTGTTTGATACCAAAACCTATTATACATGGATAAGATATTTCAGAGCAGATTTGGTAAGATAATTGTTAATCTTTGGTTTTTAATGTGTGTGATTTTTTTGGAAAATAGGATCTCATTTATATTATATAATTTTTTGACTTATCTCTTAGTTTAACCATTTACCAAATTTATCATTTACCATAGTAAATATATTTATAAGTGGGATATTGTTTTGGAATAAAAGTGAAATTGGACATATTACCAAAAGGAAATTCTTATTCCAAATGTGGAAACTAGTTTATTATATTCAATTTATAATTATGGAAAAAATTATTTCTAAAATCTTCACACAAAACACTTAACCCCCATTTTTTGTAAAAAATACATCTTTAAGAAAAAAATTATTTTATCCCCATTCCATTGTTTGAGAAATTTATTAAACTAGTTTTAAATTATTTATTTAACATGATATCTACATAGTTTATTTGAAGCTTTCATCAATTGTTTTCAATGTAATATATAAAAGTAAAATTATGTTAGGAACATAAATAAAGTTTTTAGAAAAATATATCATTTTATCATTATAATATTTTATCTTTATTTATATCCAATTCATAATAAACAATTAAATATTCTCCAATATTTATAAATGTTTAAAAAATACTATTCCATATGCTTAGTAAAAAAAATAAGATAAATTATCTTTTAAATAAAAACAATTATAATGAATATAATATCTGAAAACAAAAAATTTCACATAACCCAGAATTATTAGAGTAATATTTATTCTCATTACATAACTATATCTTAGAATTTAGTTTGTTATTTAATTATTTTATCAAAATATTTCATTTATATCATTCCCTAAAATCATAACATTTAACTCGAATACATAAATCAAAAAATAGGCCAAAATTTTTTAAAGATTAAATTACACTTTTTTTAATTAAATCATACCAACATTTAATTTAATTAATAGTTTATTTTATTATATAAATAATGGATTTCATTATTATATAGTTTTATGTGTTTTTTAAATCTAATTCAATAAAAATAATTTAATTTCTTTAAGAGGAAAATATATATTTAAATCACTAGTTGTTACATCCTCCATCTTCCCAACTTAAGATATGTCTAACACTAACCCATTCTCCACATAGTTTGACACCCATTACCCATCTTACGTATTTAATTATTGTGATACCCTTAAATCCATTTTAAAATAATAGATTTGTAATAATATATAAAATAGTGTCTACAATGGAATGGCCATTTGGGATAGGTTTTTGAGATATATAATCTAATTAACTGAGTGAATTTTGAAATATTTGTTGTATTTTGATAATGGGAAGAGGAGTGGAGTAATAGTTTAGAAAAAGAAAGTAGGTGATGGGTTTGTTTTATGTCCATGATTAGGTGGGATTTACCAAATCCTATTACTATAGTGTTGTGATGGGTTAATGATGCAAATAATAGTAAGCTAATAACACAACATCGATAGCCACATATGGGCATGTACTATATAATATAATACATTTTCATAAAAAGTTTTCAATATAGTTGGATAACTATTTCATAAACCTAAATTATGGATATATTTTTATTCGATTATGTAGAATAAACCAGTATTAATTACCATTGACTTGTAATATTTTTTATGTTTCTAATCCAATCAAATAGAAGAGTTATTAACATCCATAAATGGATGGGATAAATTATTAATCGAATTATTCATTAATAAAATATTGATAACGAGATACCCAATGTGTCCTACTTAGTGTGAACATAAGGGATCAATGGTTTTATAAGTAAATCTTGGTACATGAGTCATGGTATGTATCAATAATAATCTTAAATTATAAGGTAAATTAGAGATGCTCACATATTAGAATATCATAAGACATGTGAACTTGAAAAATTATTATTAGCGGGTATGTCCTCTTACTATCTCATCATGGAGATGACCAAGTGTGAAATTAATGATATTTATCAACATTATCTTATGAATAATAACACCTAATATAGGAGAACTATTTAAATTTATATCCTATTATTATAAATAATAATGAATGATGTAGTATTAGAGTATTTTTATCATAATACAAGACTAATATAAAATATCACTAATAAGTCAATTGATCAATTACATCCTTCTAAATGTGAATCTAAGTGTAGATTGAGTTTGAATATTCATTCATATACTTAACATTTAACAAAATATCTCTAGGAAACTCTATTGGATTTTTGGTATGTTGTCCAAATTTTTATCACAAATTTATAAATAATTTTATATTTTTTAAAGACTTTGAAATAATCACAATATGAATATAATGTGAAGTTGTATATTCTGTAAGACTATAGTGTAACAATCATTTTGAAATGAATAACTATAAAAACATAATCGAATTCATCATCCTTCATAAATCATGTTATAGTATCATAATGTAATACATATATAAGATTATAATATAATATCCTCTATAATGATATTTATGTAATTAATGTGTCGTATAATTATATTTACACTTGTGAGGGACTATTCTAAGAAATTATGACCATTAAGTCATAATATATTCACATCACATAATTGTTTCTTAAAACCTAAAAAAATCACTTCATTTAAACTAAATAAAACTTAATATTATTACAATGTATCTATATTTTGGATTCAAATAAGTATAAGAAAAAATATCAGTCAAAACTTATGAGTGAATATTCTTAATAATTAATTTATATCCGGACCCCAATGTGATATTTATGTAAACAATAGATCCATGGATATAATTATTCTTATAACAGTTCTATAACCATCAATGTAATGATCAATTCTATATTAATGAATAATAATTGATATCTTATCATTTTTACCAGTTTCTATTCAATTAATGGGTATTTTTTAATCTCCATAATATTTTTAATATCCCTAATTTGTATTTATTGACTAAAAGATAACAAAATTTTAGCACTTCTCCTTGAATCTAATTTACAACCAATCATGTCCCCATATATAAGGATAATAAACCTATCACCCATTCTTTCACCAATATAAATGTAAAATTCTGTCATATTTTCATAGGAGATATCCAATTTTACTTTCCCAATTTATTAAAAAATTTATTATATTAAAATATTTGAAATAGAAAATTAACTCACCATGATTTTGCTGTAGAATTAACTCTGGACAAAATTATCAAGTGATTGAACGAATCCATTATTTTTATCTTGATAATGATGTCATCTCCCTTCTCATTCGTCATATAATATTTTTGGCAGATCCCACAAAATTCAAAATTCTCCTTGATCACATTATTATTGATACTAATATAACTAACCATTATTATTGCTGAATATTATTTGAAAATATGATCTATATTTGATTTCTTAACATAATATTAAATGGGATGAAACTTATATACTTATATCTTTAATATGTGAATTCCTCTATATCTTTTAGGTTTTGTATAGTGTTGAAAAAAATATCAACTTTTGAATTTCTTAAAGATTCAATATTTTTATTCGTATAGTGAAAAGAAGCACATAATACTATGATAAAAATATAACCTTTTGATGTTGCATTTTTATCTATAATTTCATCATCCAAATCAACACTAATAAAACTAAAAATGTAAAATTATTCCATAATATAGAATCCATTTGATTTAGATCAAGAGTCATGTCAGTGTTATAAGATATAAATCCTTCGGATTTATTTTTAAATTCTCATAATTAGTATTTATAAACAAATAATTTATTATATTTCATTAGGCTACATTTCTATAAATCTTTCAAGATAGTATTTTATCTACACTCATTTCTTCTTCATTAAAGGAAAATTTTTCTGAAGTGAAATCAATGTATAGAACCCTATAGAGTATTCAATTCCAAATTTTTGAAAAACTCAAGAGTATACTTGTCTAGTGATATAAATATCAGGGTTAATATATTCATAAAATGAAAACTATAAAATAATTTCATCTTAAGAATCATTTAAATTATGAAAAAAAATTCTTGGGGAAGTATTGTACTAACAAGATTGTAATTTTTTTTTTAAATATCACTAAAATAAACAATCAAAATTGGATGTTTTATATCATGTCATTTAAAATAGACATTTTTATCAACATTTCATTGTATAGAATTAAATCTCTTAGATTTATTTGACTGAGTTGATTACAAATCCTAGGGCACTTTTTTTAATCCCATATAGTTCATTATTCAACTTAGAATCCTAATAACCAACACTATCAGGGATATAAACATTCAATTATTCAATGTAATCTACCTCCTCGTGTTCATAATCAAATAATAACAAACAAATATCTATTTAGAAAATATTATAGTTCATTTTTCCTGCAGTCATTAGAATAAAAATAATTGTCAAAATTAATTTATTTAATTTATGAGAATAGAAAAAATCTATAGTGTTATTATTCACAATTTCATAAATAAATTCTTCCATTTTTGGGATCTAATCATTATGTTTCTATGATTCATAAAACAAATCCTTCTTAAACTTATTAAATGAACCAGTTATGATTGTAATTTATCAAACATCAATGGGGTTTAACACCCCTTCAGGAATCTCAAAATATTTTTCAGACTCCACCATCCTTTATATTATTACAAAATTAGGTCCTCAATTGTCTAGGATATACTTATCACCCTAGACTTATTTATAAACATGAGTAGCTTAAAAATATTTAATTCATACAAATATTTCCCAATAATTCATTGAAATTCACATTGAGATTCATGAAATATCATCAACAATTGGAAATATTGATTACATGTATTGATTTTAAAAAATAGAAACATCATCACTGTTAATGATCTTCAAATTATTTTTTTATCATTGATACATTCTTCCAAAACATGCATATTAAAGAAATATCCCGTCAAAAAATCAGAAATCAAATTTTACACAATGACATCCTATAATATTTATATAGAAATGGATACTAAATACCTTCAAAAATATCAATTATGGAATCATCCCAAACTATATCTCATAATTCTTACTCGAAATGTCTAATAAAAAAAAATAGTTAAGTATATTGATAATTTATTTGAAACATGTGTCTAAAAGAGAATTGATATATAATGACCTAATAACATGGTTCTCACCATGTTTAAGAAAATATAATTATTTCATTATTCTAATATATTTTATTATAGGTATGTATTTTTTAATAAATCCATTCCTTTTATAATTACTCTCAATAAATTTTATAAATTATCCATTGTAGTATTTCAATCCTATATAAGATTCAATTATTTTTATAACACATCCAAATTGATTTTGAAAATCCTTTTAAATTAATTAAATCAATAATGACATTTTAATTATCTTATTATAATTTAGACATAAGTCATATGAGTAAAATCATAAAAAATGTAACTATGTACCTATTATTATGGGTCTATTTCACTCTCATCAGACAAAACATATTTGACTATATCGATTTAAGCTCTCAATTTGTTTAAAAATACACCTTATTGTGACTATTTTTCACTATATTTATTATATTACACAAATTATATATTTTTATACTATCATGAATCAGATCTATTATATTTCTCACTAGTTTTTATTTTATAATTTTTTTATCTTCCTTCTAACCCCAAGTGATAATATTTATATGAAAAATATCATTATTATCTATTGACCTTAAACAAAATGAATTATGATAAATGAAAATATTAAATAAGTTTGCATCTATTCACTATCGATTTATCATCATTGTGATATATTTCATCCTCCATATTATAGATATATTCTTCTAAAATAAAACACAATTTTCGTTGTCCTAATGCTGAGAGACACTTATGTGATTGTAATTTATACCATCAACAGAGAGAATATCATTTGACTTAATCTTCATTACATTTTTTTTTATTTTGACTCCATTGAAATTTAGGGGCTTTCTATATAAAATTGATATAACACCCCAATTTTAACATTTTATATTATTCAATATTTCTTTATTCATGATTGATGAGTGACCATTCCTCATTTTCTAAAGACTTCTACCTCTAACTATATTTTATGAAACCTAGAATACTATTGATTTTTTTCCAAATTACTCTTCTTCCTGATTGATTTGGAGATATACATTTCTATTATATTATATGGTTGTATCATAATACATATATTGGTAGTGTTCATATTTTTAGCCAACATTTATTTAGTATTACGAGGAGAATAAATAGTATTATGTTGTTTGACCATATAATTTAGATTTTGTCTAGGTAGAAATTTATTTTATTCATCTTATATCTCCATTGATTATTGTAATCAATTTTATATATGGTGGGAAATATTACTATGGAATATTTATACTTTTTTTTACTCCACAACACTATTTTCATCCTTGAAATCGAATTATACTCAATTGCAAATATTCATCCTCAAAATCCATTAACTGAGATTTCTATATTTTTGTTCCTTCTTTATTTTGGTCAATGTATTTATGATTAGAATAATCTTCCATTATATTAGTTTTTTTCGTAAGACTATACTAAAAATCCTAATTTCTCTGTATTTTCAACACCACCACCTAGTATTAAAATGGTTGTATCCCATTTTGTTAGTGAAGAAATAACCTTATTATTCCACAACTCATTTGTTTTTTTATTTTCAACTCCACCAATGAAAATTAAAATGGGTTTATCTAATTTTATTATTGAATAAATCACCTTACGATCGTTATTATTATTACTTTCACTGATTTTTTTAGAAGAAAAAAAAATCAGATTTTAGGTTGTATAATAGGATAATAAATAGTATTCTTAGTGAAATTAAAAAATCCCTTTTTTTGGATACTTATCCAATCCTTTATTAAATTTTTAAATTTAAATTATGTTTCTATCAAAGAATTGTATGTCTAAACCATCTTCACCTAATGATATTGTAGTTCTTCTTCATTATTATTATGAATAATTATTAAAACCACAAGAAAATTATCACTTTCATCAGGGATATTATTGATATTAACATTACTCAATAAAAAATCCACTTCCATTTCAGAAATAGTTTTATCATTTTATTAATAATGATATTTATTTAAGGATTCATTCATATTCTTGAATTATTTATTTTCACTTCCAAGATTGAAAATTTATTTTTAACAGATGAAGATAGAAATATTTAATCAAAACACTTCTAGATTCCCTTTATTTCTACTTTCTTATTTATCATTATATTCATATTCACATAGGGAATAATTTGACTATTTTTAGTTGGCTATATAATACCAAGGACATTTTTCTCTATCTAAAATTCCACTTGCATCCTTTTATCATCCCATGATGAAATATCACATTTTAAGATAAAATCAATTTTATTGGAAGATTTTTCTATAACATCACTATTATTTAATTTTCATCCACTACAAGTACTTTCCACCAAGTTTCCACTTGTTAATTCTTATGGTAAACCATTTTCCTCCTCATATTTATTCTTTATTGAAGAATTTTATAAAAATTATTAATTTTTACATGATTAAAACACAGAAAAGGAAGTTTTATTTTGAAATTACATTTCTATACTACATTAAATTTGATAAAAATGATTTTTAATCATTAAATTACATGAAATTTTCTTTATTATTGAGTTATTTCTCAAGGGAAATTTTATAATAAAAAATCATGAAATGTTTTGGGTTCGGAATGATGTGTAATTTTCTATTTTTCCTTCTTCTAAAAGGCTATCCATCTCCTCACCTCATATGAGACCATGATTCATTAAATATATCATAATTTTGTTACTACTACTGAATCATTAGGTACTTCCCCATAACTATATAGTAGTATTTTTTTTCAAATGATATAAGATATCAATCAAAAATCATCTTCTATAATCTGAATGACAAAAAGATGATGATGTGATGATAATAATAAGAATTTATTACTTTATTATCTCATTTTTGGATATAATTTTGTTTTCTACAAAATCAATTCACTATATTTAATCCAATCACTCATATAAATTATTCATAATAGAGGCATGATAGTAGTAAATTATAATCTCTCACATCAACATTGATATTCTTATTATAATCTATGTTATATTATTTTTAATTATTTAGAATATTAAGAACAATAATGATTATATAAAAAACATCATAACCATGACATATGATATATTGAACCATATAACACCTATTCGTGAAATTAATTTACATGAAACATGAGGAAACCATATTATTTGAATATTTTATTCATTAAATTGAAACTAAATCAAAATTGGGTTTTGTAAAAAATAAATTATTTTTATGATAACAAAAATTACTCTCATACAAAATGAAATACCCTAGGAAGTAATTGTGAGAATCATTGAGGGAGAGGTGGAGTAATTATTGTCATAAATAAAATACTATGTTTAATATCACAAGTATTATAATACCAGTAAAATTAAGGATACCTGAATGAAATGGAATTATAGTTATGTTTGATAGATGGTGAGATAAAATACAGATGATATTTGATATTAAAAACGTCTGAATACTATTGTAATTGATTGAATAATTCTAGGGGAACAATGATTAATATATCAATATCCATGTTTTGATATTAACATCAATAAGATAAAATAATGTAGTTTGAAAATAATCATAAACTCTAAGTGAAATAAATATCTATGAACATACCAATTTATTGATTAATCACTCACATCCATCCAAAAGTGATTCTATATAAAGACCCCTAACACAATATCCTAAAGTCGATTGCTAATTTATTACATTAGAAATAGATACAAGTGATATGATCCTAAGGGAATGAATAATTTTTTATTCTTATAAATCATGAAAGATACACTAATTTTACATAAAATATTAAAATATTAAAATATTAAAATAAAAAAAAGTATTTTCTTTGATTAAGAAATTTTTATTTTTATAATAACCAAGTATATATTTGATATTACACTCCATGGTATCCTACAGAAAGGAATCAGAAGAATGGGGTGAGCTCAAATTTTTTGTTGGTGTATAAATTTACTGGAGGATAAATAAGGGATAAATAATATGGAATAGATAAATGATGATAATATAATTCCCTAGAAATAAACTTACGAGCTATAAATTTATTAATGGATAACATAAAAAATAATGTAATCACATAGACATCAATTTAATATATCATAATGTTAGAATTAACAATGAAAAACATTTGAAACTTACCATGATGACCTGTTCCACGAAATCTGAAAATTCTATCACGGTATTCTTCTATGAAATATACATAAATGGGTAATTCCTTCACTGAAACCCATTATAGTTTGTCTCATGAGACCTACAGTTTCATAAATGGCTAACGGAGGGCCCCAACCATCATATGCTGAGTCTAATTCATTTATAAAAAAATGGGGAGAAACATAATCATTGTAAACATTTATATTGAAAATCTATCATAAAAATATAAAATAAATTTCCAAATAAATAATCACAATTATAAACAATCAATAATAATATGGATAATGGTAATAAAATAGCAAATATATAGTAAAAACTATCATAAAAAATCTATATAAAAGAATTATTGTCTCAATAAAATATATCTACATTGTAGAATAAGTGAAATATTGGAGTTTGTCATTGATGAGTAGAAATACCATGAAATTATAATTGAAATTATCATTTAAGAAAACCCTATGAAAATAAATATTAAAAACTAAAAATAAAAAGAATATATGGAAACAAAATTCATAAAAAGTTCCTTGGAAACATATGAAGTAATAATCAAATATTTGACTGTTAATTGCGTTGAGGAAATTAATTTAATGAAATAAATTTTTAAAAAAATCCTTTCTAAAAATTCTTGTATGAAAAGTCAAAAATTACCATTTCTGAAAAATTTTAAGAAGATTAATTTCATATTTTTTGAAAAAAATTAAAATCATTTTAAAAAATAATTAGAACAATCATCATAGAAAATTAAAAACATTCTCGTTTTGATAAAAAAGAAGGATATCAAAGAAAAATATTTTTCACCGAAAGCAGAAATAAAAATAGATTCTTCTAAAACTATTTTCTCAATAATTTTATAAAAAATAGTAGAAAACGCTAATATTGATTAAAAATTTCATTAATAACTATATGAGATGAAAATTTATTGGTTTTATAATTAAAATATCATCAATTCCCCCAATGGTGAGTTAAACATAATCTATCTTGAATAGTGATGTGATTGTGAAATAAACCCTTACGACATTAGTGAATTTTGAATCATCAAGAGAATAAAATAGATTACATAAAATGATTCTTTAAATAAAATTAATATAAATGGATTAATGGTATTACATATCATAGTGTTCGTATATATATCACACACACAAAAATGTAGTGAATATTCCATATGTCTTATAGAAGTAAAAGTAAGACCAAAAAGGCTTACCTGAGGAGAGATTTCCATCACACTGTATGAACTCCATGGGTAATAAATTGATATTTATTATACATATTTTATATGAAATTAATAATAAATATTATATATTATTTTATTTTATTATATGTTTTATCACCCATTTATTGACAATTCATTGTTAAAATCATTTTTCCAAGTAATCACTACATAATTTTCATGATTTTTTTGGTTCGTTAGTTTTTCTCCATTTAATAGAATATGGGATCCATAAAGAATATACTTTTAATAAATATATAAAATCCATGTATCTAAATTATATAACAATTTTAATTTATCTATAATCATTAGAAATATAAAAAAAAAGTTAAATAGTTCATAGAGATAGTAGGCTTGATGAACACATGAGTGATATTTTCATTTTTCATAGAATGGAACAAAATAATGGTAAATAATAATTAACATGTACTAAATGATTTTTTTATTATTAATATTCTATAAATCCATTAATTATATCCTAATCATCATATATGTAAAGAACAATTGAAGAAAAACACATAACTTCATGGGGTGGTATTCCACACGTCCCCCTAAGAGACATCATACTTTTCAAATAGATTTATTGGTGTGAAATTATATAGGTTATGTTTATTAAAAAAATTATTTATTTAATATATAAAATATATATTCATTACTTCCATATTTATTGCCATCCGAGTTAAATGGTGATGAAAATAGAATTTTTCTACTATGCAGATACAATAAGTTGTATGTATGCAGAAGTGATGTTTTTTATTTTAGTAAGATGGAAGAAAGATGGAATATGGTTGTCCAACTCTCATAATAAAATATATTTATATTTATTATACTAGAGATATTATCTTATGAAGGATATAATACTTTATTGGGATATGGAAGAAGAAATAAACTATACGGACTTTGTAATGATGATTGCATATTCTTTGGTAGGCTTCCATAGATTTGTTCTTAAGGGAATTATAGTAGGTCTATTTTAATTAAAATAATTATTAAAAAATTTATATGGTTTTTTATTAGTGTAATGAGAAGAATATTATACATATATGGCTTAGTGTGATGCAAATAAGTGAAGGAATGAGTTCCTTTTGTTATTAAGGGGAGGGACATTTTTGGAATTTCTTAAAACACTTAAATATTATAATGTCTTAATTTGACACTTATTACAAGAAATAGCCATATATTAAAATAAAAAGTTTTATATCTTCTAAATATAATCCAAAGAAGAAATTTAGATACATTTATGTTGTATTTTAATCCATATAAATTGTTTTAATCCCTTACTTATGTAATTTGAACATGGACATTTGGTAATGTTGTTTTCAATCATATGATGTTATAATTTATTTATTAGGTTCAAATTTTCTCATCAATTTAAAATCTATATAATTTTATACCATATATGATCCAAAATCCCTTAGTCTTGATTATTATTATTTTAAAAAAATTAATATATTTTATTTTGATAAAGTAGCATTAATATCAATTTTGAAACTATTCATTTAATTTTACATAAATGATAAAACAAAAGATTAGATTAAAATATAATCCACTAATAATATAATAATATATCATATTAGTAAATAAAAATAGTGAAACACTATATCTCCCTCAAATTATATCATAATTAATATTTTTCAAATAATTTATTTTATTTTTTTGTTATTTTAATATATAATTTATCAGTGTTGTGTATGGAATTTAGGGTATCTATTTAACAACTAAAAATTATAAAAAATTTAACATCATGAAAAGATGTTTATTATTCTTAAAATATACATTTATATTCGGTCACCACTTTTTTGTCCCCTTTTGGACACATGCGAGATATTTAAAACAAGGAGAGTGACATTTTGTATCTTTTCCCATTAAAATATCAGATTTCTCATTTTCTGGAAAAAGTGTACATTATGAAATAAAATCTGAAACAAAAGTTACAAGGGTGTAATTAAATTTATCCTATAATAATACATATTAATCATTATAACCTTATCACTTAGTTTTAATATTTATTAACCTGATTTACCTTTTTCCTAGCTAATAAATTTTATTGTGGTTACTATTTATAATGAAAAAAAATAAATTGGTCCTATTTAGAAAAATTGAACCTATTGATTAAAAATGAAGAATATATTTTATCAAATTAAATTTCTATAATTTTTATAAATTATTTTTAATGAAATCATGGAAAACCCGATGAAAATTATTTTTTAGAAAATTTCCATTTTTTATATAATAAATGATTTTATATAAAATTAAATAATATTATTAATTTAATGAACATATTTGAATTTTTAGAAATATAAGAGAATTTTTTTTGTTTTTAATAATTTTAAAACCACATGGAAATTTTTTAATTAATTTAAATAATGTATATTTTCCATAAAAGTCAATTTTTTCAATATTTACAGGAAAAATAAATCTTTTCAAAAAAATCCAAAAAATTCACCCAATGAAAATTTTGATATACATATTTTAAAAGTGGAACTAATTTAATGAAAGACACTTGTTTTTTTTTCTAAGAATTATTTAGAATATTTTCTCTCAAAAATAAATTAAATTCATTTATTAAGAAATAACATTTCAGATACTTAAAATATGTTTGTTAAAATTTATATACGTATTTTAGAAGAATTAATAAATGAGTTTTTATTGAGTGGGTATATAATATATATTTTATAGTTCACACAATAATATTAATACCTAACAATAATGTTTTTAGGTTAAAATGAACATATCTAATATTTTTTTGGTTTTTTATGCGTAGATTTTCATGTCGTGTATGTCATTGAACATCATATTCATCTTTCAATTTTTTGGGGGTGTTACATTCTCCCTACCCCAATTAATTTTGTCCCAAAATTTTGAAATTTTTCCCAGTAATCAATGGTTTTATATTTGAAAATTAATTTTTTTTGAAACCAGTATCATAGAAATGGATGATATAACAATATCTTGAATAGAGTGAAATATATATGTTTTAACATCCCAGAACTTGAATCCACTAACTGGTGCCCCATGCAGGGTCACCATGTGACATCAATCAATGCTCACCATACACTAGAGGGTACAGACTAGAAGAAAAGATCTAATGTATCATGGGGAGATAATACACCCTCATCATCATATTAAAACACTTCAGATAACCCTAATAAATAATGGAAACAATAAAAAATATATAGAAACATTCATTACCAACCATTTCTCAAAAATTGGGAAAAACCACAACCAAGAAGAAAATGAGCTATTTCATGCTCTATCATATCAAGTGATATATAAACCCAAAATAATAATAAAAGGTATAATACCCAACACTGGTCATGAATCTATATCTATATTCTCATCTATGAATATCATAAGCTCAATTTAACACACTAGAATAGGGCCCTTTCCCTTGTCCTATCATGAAACTAAGAAATCTTAGCAGGTAAATAATGAAATCCCGAGATGGGTGTGAGTATAACACAATTGGAAACTACAAATGATATATATTATATATTCAGTCTAAATAGATAGTCCATTATAATCTAAATAAATGAAAATATATGAATAATATGACTCGAGTTCCATTAGTTAACAGTATTTACATTAATCATATTAATCACTTAATCCATCTCCATCACTTTTTACATGTGCTAGGACAATATATGGTTTACACAACACCCTAATCAGGCCAATTACTATTTTTAAGGATAAAAGTCAAGTTACCTACCTCATTAGGGATAAAAATTAAATTATCAAACACACTACACATACCATGGATCCCCATTCCAGTTATATTCATTGAATTCAAATGTTAGGGGCATAAAGACTCAATAACATTCCCTAAATCATGTATTATGTGGTGGGGTTTAGAGACTCAGTCATACACAACCCATGAGAGCAGATCCTCATTATCAATACCCCCATAAACTAGTCAATGTCTATGTTATTATTTATAAATTTAGCACATATACCACATCAAAATCCATTTACAATCCCTACACATAAACTTTACAATTAACCTATGAATCATCACCATGACTTAACTGATTAGCACATTTACCATTTACAAAGCATAACCCATTTAACATATTTTATCTTTTCATTCAATAACCCATTTATCATATTCATAAATTACTATAAATTTACCTATTTCACATGGTACATCAATATTCATGCATTAAATCATTTTCCCAATTCAATTAAAACACAGATGTCATTTGACACATTCACCTTATTGCATTTAAAAACTTTTCAAAATTTTCAAGAAAACAATTATTCCTTTAAAAATGACCATAAACAACCACCATTAGATCCTCTTTATAATGAAAACGAACATTCAAACAAATTTATAATTGGAACTCTTTCAAAACAAATATATTTATTCTTAACATTAAAATTTTTCAGGTTTCGGATAATTATCATGCTCCATCGGTGGCCCTAAACCTATCTAATCATTTTCAATAAATCCCAAGGGGATCAATATGGGTCTAAATAATCATTTATCAAACCATTTTACCAAATATTACTAAACACATCAAATCACCACCTATAGTTAATAAATATTACAACCAAACATGAAAAAATGATAATAAAACTATGGGATTAAGATATAGACCAACAACCTCAAATATGAAGATGAACACACCCATAACATTATCATTAGATCCATATTCAAGAACCCATTGATTTAACATCCTAATATTCACGAGATAAATATTGTTTTATTGATATAGAAGATGAATAAAAAATATACAAGACATAATTTTGAATGAAGAAGCAAGATGAGTGTTAGAATTACATAGGGAATTGATCTTCACCCATTGACACAAAAAATAGACTAGAATTGAAAAAGATCCACCCTTACGAAGCATGGGTGAAATTGGGGTTTCCATACTATTTATAGACCAGTAATTTGGGATGAAATCTGGGGAGATACATGAAATATCGAGGGGGAAATTTGGTAATATTTTACTTTTTAATGGACAACATAGTTTGGCCGCACGGTTTTGAAAGTTGTGTGCCAATAATGAGTCTTATTTTGTCTAAGAGTGGTCCTAATATCACTTTTACCTAGGGATTCAAAATGTTTTGAAAAAACATTGAATTAATAACTTTAAATTCCTCTATCCATGGTTCCATGATGTCGACTCACCCCTTGTATGGTTTCTGTAAACCCTACACCAACCATGCAACATGAACAGGATAGAACGATTACCTTTTATTTCATTTCACAAACCCCAAAACACCCTCGATATTCCTTATACACTGAGTAAACATTCTATTTTCCAAAATATAATATTTAGACCAAAATTCTAAAAAATCAAAAACCTCCTTGTAGTGCAAAATCTAACAACCTCGCCAATTTATAATGGATCTTCCTTGAGCCACGCTTCCAAAATCACTAATCTTATGAAGAAACGATATCAGGTCACTAAGAAAACATATATATCTCCCTTTCCCATGTATCTTCTTAAACATTTCCATACATCCATTAATATGAAAGGAAAGGAATATAATTTCCCCACAAGACCTTAACACTATAATCTACAATACAAAACTAATGATCCTCAAAGGACACATCATCATCATGCTCAACATCATCAAAATAAATCCCATGAGATAGTTAGGGTGATACTACTGATGCTATGACACATAAAAACCATCATGAATACCACTATACCATTATCAACGATCGAATTTGTATTCTACCTATCTGATACTCTCTACATTCTCAAACAATCCCATATACTTTGTGTCCCATTATTCCTTAATTTTGAATCTAATAGTGACCCAAAAATTAATGACACTTGAAGAGACAAACGATCACCAGAAAAAAACTCAGGTTCTCTGTTATGTCCTTCAACAAAAAACTTTATAATTTCAGTGAAATCTATATGCTTCTAAATTAACTGAATCTATTCAGATGCATCCTAAAGGAGACCCAGTCCCAACAACTCCGATTCCATAGTTTTCATCCAACACATTGGTGATCTAAATGGTATACCAAAGATCACCTCAAACTCAGGTTATCTATTATGTCCTCATATACCAGAATAGTACACTATAATTGCCAGTCCGTCTGCGGGTGAAATTCCATACTCAAAAACACCTGGGTACCAAGGGCTATCGATAATATATAAAAGAATAAAATCATGAAGATATATTCATGATATGATTTTGTGGTTCCCATGCTACCACACTAACTCTCAAACATAAAACTCACCCTACTGATCAATGATGATAGTCTCCCAAATCGATAGGAAATCACGTGTTCAATGGATCCACAATAACCCAAATCAAATTATTATTACATGGAATAATTGGAATTAAAATAGTATATTATATCCTAACAACATTCTATTTCTATTCCATAATGGGAAAAGGATTTAATAATCCACCTGGCCAATGATGCTCAGCCTTCACCTATGGACAGGTAAGGCATCACACTACGAAACCTGCAACCTATTTCATCCTTGTTGGCCAACAATATTGCCTACAACTATCATGATACATTTATATAAAACTTGGATAGAACTCCCACATTGTTTCAATAAACTCTCACATCAAATCTCCTCAATTCAAAATTTTAAAAATCCACTGGTCCATGAACATAAATGATACCATCATATCAAATGGTATGAATAAAAGGCGACTTACCACCTTTAAATCTATACCATAAAGAAAAAAATTTTGGATCCTGATACAAAATTTTCCTAATGTAGCTTAGAAACATAGACTCAACTCCCAAGGATTCATGGGTTATATTCCATTGTCCATCTATCACCTCAATAAGCATCTCAGTAAAGAACTCCATCATTTTCCATTCTAAACATGATTCTAGACCAACTTGATTGTGTGTCTTCTGACTCAATGCATCTACAAAAATATTTCCCAATCCGTAGTTTTATAAAAAATACAAGTCTATGTATTTCATGTATTCAACTGATGTTCACTGATGAATTTTGAAGTCACATTTAGAGAAGATGTTATCTAGGATTTTACGTTCCCTATACACCATTAACCATTCCCCAAACAAGTAATGTTGCCTAAATTTTAAAACTCGAACCACTATGAGAAATTTAAGATTTTTTTTAGGATAATTTGTTTCATGAGACCTCATCTTCCATGACCCACATGCCCCAACGCATCCATCCGGCATCAATATAGCCCCTGGAAATCACCAAATTCATTGAAAAAATATACAATTCTTACCTAGATTAGGTAAGAGCAGAGTAGGTTTGGTTGTCAATAACCTATTTAATTCTTGAAATTAATTCTCAAATTCCCCAAAGCACATGAACATAATACTCTTCATGTCCAAAAATGAATCTATCACTTCCAAATGGGTGAATTATTACATGAACCTTCAGTAATCGCTAGAAAAACTAAGTAAAATGTCGACATTAGAAACATTATTGGAATTCTCCCAAGACACAACTTCAATTATCATCTTCAGGTCTACGCATAAGCCTTCATCTAAGATAATGTTCACTATTAAATTCACCTTTTCAATTAGGAAATGATACATGGATTTCTTGATGTATTTCCTTTGATCTCTTAGTGTACTAAATATGATGTCAAGATGTTTTGTATGATCATATTGAGTTATGGAGTACGTTAGGATTTCATCCACAAACAATTATGCACCTATTAGCTACTAAAAGAGATCATTGATTTGAATAAGTGGATCTCAATTTTTAACTATCATCAGATTCATGTTATAATTATTAACATGAAAATTCAAGAATCCATTTCCCTTCTTGGATAACAACCATGGAGATCCCCAAGGTAAAGTAACCGGATGAATAAACCCCCTTTTCTAGAGATCCATAAACTGATTTTTATGTTATTGATTATCTTCCGGTTCTATTCATTATGCTGGTATGAAAATTGGTTCTTCCCCTAGTAGAAAATCAATTATGAACTCAAAATCCCTCACAGGTTGAAGCCCTAATAAATCTTAAATAAATACATAGTTAAAATAATATATTATAAGAGGAAAGTTAATATGCTCCACTTCCCTATAATCAGGAATAAGACAATCCAAACTTGTTCCATGAATCTCTATATGCCGTCAATAGAATCTCCAACTACTAGAATGATAGATCATTTTTCCTGTATCATCTACCTTTGATTGCTTTTAGAATTTATTCCAAATCACTCCCCTTTATTTTCTGGAGGATCTTTTATCTCTATTCTTTGGAGTTATCTTATAGATTAGAGATCCCAAGGGATTGATAAAATTCTCTGATTTCATTGTGCACAACCCAAACAAAATGAATAGTAATCGTGATAAAATTACGTAATTGTGTTTATATATCACTAGTGTTAAAATAAGTATTTTTCACAAGTTCGCTTAATTATTTATTTAATCATAGTTAAATACCCATGTAAAATAATAACAATATTATTATTATTTCTTGACATGATGTTTACATGGGAATTAAAATTATTTATTATTTCATCAAATAAAATTCTCTATTTATTATTTTTCTCAAATAAATTAAAATCATTGCCCATCATTAACCAATAATATTTATCGAATCATGAATAATATTGATTTATTTATAAAATTTAAACCATTAATTATTCACAATTAAATAAATAAATATTATATTCACTAAATAGAAAATAAATATTTATTAAATATTTCAATCACAATATATTCTCTCGAAATAGTGGTGACAAAATAAATATGATAAAAAATATAAATATTTATAAAACCACATAAAAGATAATATTTATTTCACTTGTTAAATAATAAATAATAATATATTAATTATTTGAGATTCTAGATATAAATATTGAGTGACCCTCTTGGCCTCTTTCTCACTGTAATTACGTAAATAAGTTTATATTTCTTGGTTAAAATATAAAAACACACCAAATTACCCATAGATAGTGTAGTTAATGCTGCAAAAACATAATACATGATACATATTCTTAATGTCTAATCTAATCCTTTTATCATAATATCTCAAATAAATAGGTTTCAGGTCAGTTCCATCAACCTACATGCTTGATGTATCTTTTTTTTTTGATTTTTTGGAAATAGAACATTCAAATATAATACCATGTAAATGGTTTTATTTAGTCTATATCATCTCTAACAAAGTTCCTAATATATGAAATTCAGCTAAATAATATAAGGTATAAATAGTTTATCACATTATTCACTATTAAAATATTATTCGTGATTCATCTAGTGTATCCTACATAGATGCGAACATCTATTGTCATAGATTTTAGTAACTCATCAAATGTATTAGAATCATAAAAAACTTTAATAATATTATTAAATTATGATGACCAATGCACATGTCTGCAAGTAGGAACATCCAATGAAACATATAAATAAAATTTATCAATTGGATGGTTCAATTCTTAAAACATCCTACTAGATGTTTTGAAGGAAATACACCATGAGAATGTTCTTCATCAACCTACCATTCTCCACCCCCAGTATCCTATATCATTTGCATTCCTCGAATGATATCATTGAGATATAGAGAATATATTTAATAAAAGTTCCATAGCACATACAAGTTCTGATCATAATTGGGAATTGTTATGACCTTTTAGTGTGACATCTACTCTAGGGATATTAAGAAATACTATGTTACACAAAAGAAAAATAATGTTGTCATAATAAGATTATTAATATTAAAAAAATATGAATACAAGTAATCATAAATTACACAAATGTTGGTTCTTGGGAAAAAACTCTGAAAGACTCCCACTTACATTAGATCCATGACTAAACAACCTTTAGTCCACTAGCTCTCACGTGGTAGTAATTATTATACTCATATAAGCCACAATTTAAGGGGTATACCACATTCTCTTTTGTGGGTATTATTATAATTATAACCTCTCCCTCTTGATAAAAATATTTTAAGAGGTGATAAATTCAGAGTAGATGCCTTTTATATTAGTGTAACCTTGGATTTTTTTCAAGAGCCACCACTGTAGTATTTTCAAAATAAAGTGTTATAGGGTATTTAGTTATAGGTACTACATCATGCTCTTGTACAATGTTATGAATACAAACAGCTTCTTTGGATGTATTAGAAGCCTCTATATACTCAACCTTCACTATAGAATCAGGAACAACTGGCTACTTTAGACTATTCTAACTCACATCTCCTCCATTGATATAGAAAACATATCCTGATTGCAACTTTTTTTTAATTTTGATATTTCAAAAAAGTAGCATCAGAATAAAACATGATGGCCAATTTCTCAACTCCACCATTCACTAGGAACATATCCTTTTTTCTTCTATGATACAGAAGGATAATATTAAGAGTAGTTCAATAGTATTATTTTAGATCTTCATAATATATTCCTATCATTCCAAATGTGTAGGAAATATCAATTATAGTTAATAGCATGGAATACATGATTGATGTTATAATTTAACCGTATCATATCTTCCTCATTATTTATATCTCTTGTTGAGTTTGATGACACATTTTCATAGAATAATTTGAACCGCATGAAACTGGAACTAATCCCCTCTTTGATTTTACATAATAAATATTATTAGTATCTGGTATACCTATGTTCTTTTACTTAGTTTAAGAATCTTCTTGGAGGAATCAGGAATGATATTGATCCCTAGAATATAGTCCGTTTCACCTATGTCCTTTATGGATAATTTTTTTATCCATTACTTAATAGATTATAATACTGGTATATCATTTCTTATAAGTAATATGTCATTAAAATATACTATTAGAGTGATGAAAAAAATTCATACTAAAACTCTTGTAAACACAAGGCTCACATTCATTATTAACGAAACGAAATAATTTTTGGGTTCATCAAATCGAATATTCCTTAATCTATAAGTTTGATTTAGTCTATAATTTGATATATGTGACTTGAAGTTCCCTTTGGCATCACATTGTGTCCCAAAATATTCTATTTGTGTCATATAGAAAACATTGTGATGGTTTCCATTAAGGAATGTAGTTTTGAAAACTGTCATTCAATTCTCATAGTCATCATAAGATACTATAGAAAGTATAAATTTTATGGATTTGAACATGGAAATGATTGAAGCAGTTTAATAATTGTCAATTCCTTAACATTTTTTAAACCCTTTATCCACTATCCATTCTTCATGGGGATTTATATTACCTTACATGTCCAATTTTCTCTTGAATACCCATTTAAATTCAATGGGATTTAAATTAACTGGTGCAATAACAAGAACCTAAACATGGTTTTGATACATATAATACAATTCATAATTCCATGTTTCTTAAAATCTTATATATTATCTGTCATATATTTTCTCATTATAGGAGATAGGTTCATCATTGTCAACCAAAAATGAGTCACCATCTTTAGTGAATTTAAAACCATATCTCTGTAGTTCTCTTACCTCGCTTATGATAATGCTCAATACTTGTGTTTTAGAAATAACTTCATCAACAAGGACCTGTGAAATATATCCATTTACAAACTATTTGGTATCTTGAGTGTCAACTTCATTTGTGTCAACCATTCTCCCACTATCTCTTTTGATGATTTTATCACTCTCAGGAAATAAGGATTTTTTGTTAATATTAACATAATTTTATAAGGGTCTGTATAGGTAATATCCCTTTATTTCCTTGGGATACCCTATAAAAATACATGTTTTGCCTTTAGGTTTTAGTTTTTATTCTCAAAAGGCCTTAACAAACACCTCCCAACCCCATAAATGTGTATGTGATTTAACAGGTTTCTTTCAAGTCCATAAGTTGAAGGTAACTGATTTTGACACTTTAGTTGGAACTTTGTTTAATGTGTACATCATAGTTTATAATTAATATACCCAAAAGGATAATGTAATATCTTCATGAATCATCATTAAACATACCATGTATAATAGGGTACATTTCCTCCATTCAATAACACCATTCCACTATGGTTTGTAAGGTGGGGTGAGTTGATATAGAATTTCAAACTTCTATAAAAAGGTGTTGATCTATTGGTTAAGATCATCATCACCCCCATCCATTCAAAGAATATTTATCTTATTTCAATGATGATTATCCTATTCATTAATAAAATCCTTGAGTCTATCAAAGGACTCAAACTTATACCTCATCATGTTGATATATCCATATGTACTCAACTTATCAATAAAAGTTCTGAAGTAAGAATATCCACCTCGTGATTCTACTCAAAATGCATCACACAAATATGTGTGTTCCAATCCTAGAATATATGTGGACCCTAAAACCTATCTAGAAAATTGATTTTTAGTCATTTATTCTAATAAAAATCCATGATATATTTCAGGTGTTTTTTTCTCAGAAGTGTTTAAATAACTTTCTTGATAGAGACTTTTCAAACTCGTTTTGTTTATATGGTTGAGATGGTGATGTCATATCTGGGTGTTATTTGAGCTATCTGAACCCGATTGTCTAAAAATTTCCAACACATGGATTCTATAAATTAATATATAAAAACCATTATTTAAATGTACAATACTATAAAACATTTATCCATATAAAATAAACAACTTTTATTTCCCAATATGAAAATAAACCCATATGTACATCAGAATGATACCTAAATTGTGGTCTTGGTAAATGTATCCACATAAAAAATATATTTCAAAACCATAATAATTCCTATTTGTAATGAATTATTATAGTCATCGGTATCTAGGGTATCTAGCCTAAATTCATTTGAATTACTAATATCTACCTCTGCTCTAGCAATATTTTGTAATCTACTTGGTTCTTATATTTGGACACTTATGTGGGCACCAAAAGCTTCATATAATATCTAATGTTTAGATACTAGAAGATTACACTTGATAATGAAAATGTTTCATAATCCCCTTACTTCTGGGTGTATTTCCACTTCCATTGGATTGTCTATCCAAATTATAAACAGACTACCTTTTTTTTCCTTTCCCCACCTCTCGATATTCCTCTTCTATGGAGGATGTTGATCTGGGGCCTTATGCTAATTAGAGGTCTTAGTCCCATTTTAAAAGTTCTTCAATTTCTTATTAACCATAAGGACTATATGATTATCTTGAACCATGCCCTTATCAACTTGGGGAATTAAAAAAGATGTTTTGAGAATCTCTTCTAATTATTTCTTATATTGCAATTGAAAATAAAACTAGATAACTTATTGGGAAGTGGTGAAAGTATGATATATTTTTGAAACTAATCAAGGAATTAAATCCATAAGATGTCTAAAAGTTCAATGTCTCCAATGATCTTGACTACATTTGGAACTGTTGGAATAAATAGAATAATAGTAGTTATAAAAAATGCATTGCATATCTCGTCACTCTATTATCTCACATTCTCTTAATAGAGATCTCGAAGGTGGAACGTCATGCTATATAAATCAGTGTACATATATTGCTTCCAAAGAAAATTGGACATGGATGATAGAATGAATCACTAAACATATGTAGCATTTTTCAGATATTTCTCATTGAGATATAATGGTTCATCACTTTTACTCATTACCAGGATCAACTAGAAATGGGTTTTCCATAACATAAAATTTTATTTTCATGGAGAAATATATCGTTTAAGAACATTTTCCACTCTTGGAAATTTTTACTTATGAAAAGGATATGCCTATAATGTATAGATAATAGTGATATGTACAAATTAATTTTAATTATTTTTCAACAAATAATATGGGAAATATTTTAGTAAAGTTTTTCAAAAAATTAAATCAAAAAAATAAATACTATATTTATTAGTCTCCCATTATTTTATCGAAAACCAATATCCCTCACCATTGGTTTAGGAATATTCTATTTCTTTTAAATGCTAGTATAAATGATTCATATTACCCATCTCATTACCCAAACGTTAACTGGTTGAGAAACTAGAATTATTTTTGGCGGGCTTTCCAAATTCCAACTACATTAATTCATAGTTCCTTAATCCACTGAGTGAACTCCCCAATACTGAAATCATTAAATTGGATTTCCACAACCTTTTTTCTCTAAAGGACACAAAGTCCTACTGTATTAGTCATCCCTTGATGTAAACTATGTTAATTCACCCCTAAACATCATGTTAGAATTTCCTAATAGTTAAAATCACCCCAATAATGTCTAATCAATCACACTGAACTGTTGTTTGATTTTAACTAAAGTAGTGGAAGGCTATACCAATGTAATATATATAATTGTGGTTTTATAAAATTATGAATAAATTTCCAATTATTATCTTTATCACATTCTTGTTAATATTAATTTGATTTAAATAAATTATTAACCATTTATTTGATAATTTTTACATATAAGAAATTGTTTTTGAGTTCTATATTGCACATTCATTAATTTCATTAATTTATGTTTTTGTGACAAAAAATCATTATGTAATAACATAAAATAGAAATAAAATAATATTATAAATTGGTATGGTAAATCTTATTTTAAAAGTTTTTTTCTCATGTTTAATAAACTAATTGTTTGTAATGGTTTAAAAATCCTTGAACTATTTATGTTTTGTGTTATAGATTTCTACCTCTCTGCCAATGTATCTATAATGTATTGGTTTTACCCTGATCCCAAACTTGAACTGCCTTTACTTTCTTTGGGACTCCATCCCATACATATGTTATTACTCATATGTATGTGAGATGGAAAATTGTTTACATAATACAAACCATGTGAATGCATTCCCTACATAATATGAGGAGATAATACACATAGGTAAAGAATTTAATAAATTAGATATTAAATGGAAACCAATCTCATACAATGCTCTGATCACTGTTCATGATCATCCACAAGAAAGAAATGTATTAAATATTTAATAAAACTATTAATCAATTCATTATCATTTTTATTAAGGATAAACTATTATCAAATCAATTTATTATTATATTTAATTGATAAGTTATTTAATCATAATTCTCAATAAAATTTATTTCATTTTATCATCCATTATAATTTGAATAAAAATAAATAAATTCATATAAAAATAAATATAAACATAAATGTACCTTCGTAGATATATGGTGAATACCCATTAAAATAAAACTGACATGTATTATACTCGTATACTGTTTACTCATGTGACATATGGTATACACGAATTATCACATACATTATTGACTTTTAGTATCAACTTAATAATTGCATGAGTTACATTTTTTTACATTGACGTTTTTTTCTTCAATGAACATAGAGTAACAACTATAATATGACACATACATGATATGATGATCTATGCATTACATAGGTAGTAATTAATTCTTTTTATATATATTTATTAAAACCCATCACAAGTAATGTTTTATAAACATAATGTCCACACCCAAAAACATGAATCAAGGTTTATATAATATAAATTAATTTTTAAATCAATGTAATTTGGTATAAGTATACAGTTGGTAAAAGTGAGCTACACAATATGTATGTCTTTCACCATATATCCATGGAACAGTTCTAGAGAATCAGAGTGTAAATAATATCTTATAAAAAATATATTACATGGAATTTCCAATTGGATACATGTTTTATGATCTCTAAATTACACTATAACTAGTCATGTAGGCCATCCATGAGAATACATAGTCAGTATATGACTCAAAGGGTCTATACACCATGTATAGGGGTTACGTGTGATATATTCTGATTAACCGCACACCACACTATCTCAGTAAACATGTGGTTTAAGGTACATAATGAACCGTTTGTAATTATTGAACAAGATTTTAATTAATTTCTGAATTAATTCATGATGTATTGACCACAAGTACAAGGTGTGTAATTCAAATTACACAACGTGTACTACTGTTCTATCCTCCAAGGGTCCTCGGAACCTCTGGATAAGTTCTTAAATTTTATTTGATTCATATAATTAATCACATAGATCAGATTTATGAGAAACATAATATGAATGAGAAGATCATATTATTCAGATTAAAAGAACTATTAAACATAAATTGGAATACTAAATCACAAATACGTAAATCAGAAATTATAATAAAATAATTATAAAAAATTATGTCACTCATTTGATACCACATATAGTATTTGGGTGCAATGTAAGCATTCCATGTCCATTTCCCAACATTGGTTTTTTTCATGTTCTGTAGACAATCTGAGATCTACATGATAATAGACATTGTGTTTATCATAATTATATCAATGAATACATACAACATGAATCATGGAGAAACTATAGAGAGAAGGTCATCACATATTACTTATAATTAATTTAATTAAATTTGAGTTACCTTGATGATATTATATCATTTTAAATGAATGTAGTAACATATCTAAGATTCACGATCTTCTTTGAGGAATCAGGTGAAGATTTCCCCAAGTGGTGATCCACACATGTACCACAAATTTATAGACATCTCTAAAGAAGTAATACTATAATGGCATAAAAATCCTTTCTCTTTCATCGTCTTCCTTTTATAACTATGAGAATATAATAAAAATCATTTTCCTTGATATAGTAGCAGATTATTTCTCTCAATTATTTGGAGTGATGTTGGAGATGTCATATCTCTAGTTCATGAGAGAATTCACCCATTGCGTAGTGAAAAACCCAAAAAAAATAACTTTCATCATGAGAAAATTACATAATTGGGTTTGTATATCGCTATAGTCAAAAAATGAAAATTTAAAACGTTATATTAATTAATTATCTAATACTAGCAAAAACCCCATGTCAAATAATAATAATATTATTATTTCTCAACAGATACTTAATTTCAGAATTGAGAATTAATATTATTTAATAATACAATATTCAATATTTATTATTTCTTTCACCAAACAAAAAAACATGGTTCTTCTTTCCCCCATAATATTTATTTTACCCTGAATAATGTCAATTTATCTATCATATAAATACCACTTCATTATTCACTAATAAATATATGAACTTTATATCCACAAAATAGAAAATTAATATTTATTAAATATTCTTCTCAATTATATTCTCATGAATAACTAGTAATATAATAAATTATATCATTAAAACCATAATAGTTATTAAACCAAATACATGAGTAATATTTATTAAAATTGTTAAAAAATAAATGATAATATACTAGTAATCTTATATTATGTATTAACATAGTGTGTGACCCACTAGGCCTCATTCTTGGTGAAATTAGTTGATATAGCCTAATGTCCAAGGTTATAATCTAAAAAAATGCCATAGTACTCATATAGAAGGAAGTGAATTTCATAACATCATAATACGTTATATGAATCCTTACTGTGTGATTTAATCCCTTTTTCATAATATCTCAAACCAAGCAGGTTTCATTCCAGTGCTATACCGATGAGCTTGTTGTCTCTTTCTTTGAATGTATATAAATATAACTCACCTAAATAACACTATGAGCATGGATTTATTAGGTCTATATAATTTCCATCAAAGGGACTAATATTTTATCTTCCATTAAATAACAAATGGTATATATCCTTTCCCTCATAATTTATTAATGAAATATTTTTCATGAGGCACCCAATGTATCCTAATCATTGAATAAATTTATCATCGTGATTTTTTTCAATACATCATGTATGAAAATAAATATAATCCTTAATAATAATCTTAATTTATATGGACTGACATAGAAAAATTTATATAGGAATATCCAATGACACATGTAAATGTAGATTTCCTACTAGAAGTTCTCTTTGTCAAAAAATCCAACATTATATTACTAAGGGTGGACACCCTGAGTAAGTGCATAAAAGACATATGAGTCTCCATAAATGATTGCACATATGATTTTTGTCCCCCAAATGATATTATTTAGATATATATCATGTTTTTATGATTAATGTAATAACACATCTAGGTTCCCATCATATTGGGGAACTGCTATGACCGTTTATTTTTATTGCTACTCCAGGGACAATATCACATACTATGTTACAAAAAAGAATAATAAAGTTATCATAATAAATTTATTAAAATTCAAAAATATGAATAGAAGTTATCATAATGTACATACATGTTGGTTCTAGGGAACCAACTCCAACAGGAAGTACCACAGTCAAGTTTGTCACCAGGTGACGGCCTGGTGATAGAATGACTCAAAAATCATCTTTATTGGGAGGTCCATGGTAGTATTAATTTTTAGGTGGTGCATCGGTGAGATGTGGGTTATTTATTATAATTTAAATGAAATTTTTTTAGAAGATTTATCTTGATTAATTATTTATTTGAGATCAATTTATAACAAGGTGTGTTTTTCTTGTCTTTTATCTTCTATTTTAATAAAATTTTGTAACCAATTATTGTTGTAGTGTTGTGTGATTTAAATTATTTAGGGAAATCTTACTGAGTTTTATACACACCCTATACATGGGATATTTTTTTCATTTTTATATTTCATCTACCAAGATACTGAGAATGGTTATGTTGCATAATTATATTATGCTGGTCCTTGACTGCATGTATTTATTAATAATGTTATAAATTATGAGATTCAAAATATTGTTTTTGGATGATGCCTCTTTTATGGATATTTCTTTCTAATCAGAGTTATAGTATTTCACATTTTTTCCATTGAACTCTAATGTTTTTCTAAATTGGTATAATATGAGGTTATATGGTTTATTCTCATTCATCATTTAGTCTATATTAGATATTTTTTTCTTAGATGGTTTTGTGTTTGAAATATAATCCATATTTGTCCACTAATACCATTTTTAATTTTTCCTACATTTGGTGTCTTGGGGCTGCAACCTGAGGCCAGTAGCACTATCCATCTACTCTTGAAAATGAGGAGGGTCGAGGAATTAAAATTTCATACTATGATATTAATTTATGAAATAAAATATAGTATAATGGAATTTTGAGGTTTATTAATTAAATGTATTCATGAGTAAATAACCTATTGATAAATAGAAAAACAGATCTGAAACCATAGAAGTTGTTTCCAATATCAACATTAACATTTTCCTAAAATATGATTTTATGATTCTTTTTTAGAAGAAATTTTTAAAAGATGTTGTGAAAAACAATAAAAATATTACTTTATTTATATATACAAAATAGTAGAGCCTCGAAAAATATATAATGGTTATCCTAAGGAAATTTGGAGTTTATGATAAAACAAATGATCATGGAAGGAAAATTATTTTAATATTTTGATACACAATTGTTAAAACCGAAATAGTAAAAAAGGATAGATTTTTTTTTGAAGAGAGGCATTGGGAAATTTTAATGTGACATGAGAATAAAAGGATTTCCACATATTAATGAAATAATTTATAGGAATGGAAAATGAAGACATGGATTTGAAACCGTCATTAAAGATAATAATAATTGTTCTAAACAATAAGATTCTTTTTTGGAATATAATATATCAATGTAAATTCATTATATTAAATTAATTATTCCTCAAGAAGAATTTAATTTAACTTGAAATAAAATATTTGGGTGGAAGAAACCATGTATAGATGAAACAAGATCAGGAAGATTTGTTATTTCTAAAATAATTATTTTTTGATTTATCATATTCCATTTCAATTAGTAACCTTTGAATAAATAGCCCTTGAGATTGGATTTATTAATGAATATTTAAATAATATATATATCATGAATTATACGATATCTTTCAACTATATGTTTTTAAAAACTACATAAAATGAGACAAGTGGTGGATTTGTAATAAGACCCAAATACACAAAAAGAGATGAGAAACTGAATTTATATTGAGTAACATTATCATAAAATCTTATTCAAATAAATAAATTTAAATTGAACCTAAAATAACATGAATATAATATATATCATGATAGTATATAGGAAATTTTAGTGTATAAACCATATGGAATATATGGTTTATTAAATCACATAGGACTCATGGATTTGAAATTTGAGATAATGAAACCCTTACATGGACTCTTGACATCCACATAAGAAAATGAATACCCTATTTGGCCTCAAAGGGTAGTGATAAATGGTAAATAGGGGGTGAATATATGGAGATAATTTTTTATTATATAGAATAATTATTTAAGACAATTAATGTTAATTATTAGAGAAATTTATCTACAAAAAAGTAAAATAATGAAAAAATGTTGTTTTCTATTGTACTTCTGTACAATGTGGACCTATTCCACCCTGATACCTCAATAATCAAAGAGAGATACATTTTACACTAATATATTATTATAAGGGTAATAATAACATGAATAAGGATTTATTTTATACAATGTGGATGGATAACTACACTCACACACTAGGATTTATATGGGGTGTCACAAACCAATTTAAAATATTCGTTTAAAATACTTGAGTCACAACATGGAAAGGATTTAATTTAAAATCCAAGATTCACAACCCAAAGAATTTTATGAATAATACATATATATGTAATATCATAAAAAGAAAAGTGACAGGATGTGAGAGATATGAAGAAGTGTTACAAACTCAAGTAACTAGGATGAACTAGAAGAACAAATGGAGAATGATTAGGAAATAGTTATTGTGTAGTGGATCGTAATTTATTATCAAGGTAGTATAAATAAAATAACATTATATAAAATCCTTTATATATAGTTGGTCAGATGAATGTTTTATTACAATGGATATGGTTTTTATATATAATAAAATATCAAGGGGAAGATTTTTTTTTCAGATGACTATGTCCTCTTATGTTTAATGTAATGTTCCCACTGAACTCTCCTTAAATCAATTGAATAGAATATCTAAAAATAAAAAACCAATCTATAAAGGTGTAATGGGATTTAAATTAAAACCAGAAAATCATTCCCGAGCGAGAAAATTATTGTTTGGAATAATTGTAACAAAAATAATAGGAATTTATAACATAAACAACAATTCATTTTTTTGAATTACCCAGTAAATAATTTAATGAAACTCTATATTAATAGATCAAAATTGAACCATAAACATTTTATGATAATTTGAGTATTTAAATTCCATGATTAAAAGACATTGATGAATAAAATAACAAAAAATAAAATTGTACATCATTAAATGGAATAAAACTATATTGAATTATTTCCAAGTTATTAATTATTAATTTATAAAATAAAAACTCAATTAAATAAACATAATATATAAAATCATAAATGACCAAAAATTTTGTTTTATGTGATTTAGTGAATAAATAAAATATTAACAAATATTTTAAAACATATTCAAATAATTCAAAAACACTTCATATGAGTTTCATATAATAAATAACAATAAATTAATAATATAATTATTCACATAATTAAAGAATAAAAATTATAAAATATAACTTGTAGAAAATTGTAGTTTAAGAAAAAAATATGTAAAATTTTAGAATAAGGATGCAGAAAAAATACACTTACGGTTGGATTAATTAATATTTCATATAGTCGGTTAATGTTTTCGTGTTTTCAATATATTGACCGAGTGAAAATTGTAATGTGTTGTCCCAATACTAATTGTACGAACATGGTGTGGTACAAATAAATCATACGGTCATTATATGTGGAGGAATAAATATATGGTGAGGCCACTATACTTACACTCTTATGTTTATAACCCATGGTAAGTGTAGTTACTATAAGAATAACCATGTAATGTTGAATCACTGCTTGTACTAGATGTTCCTAGATTATATAAAAGGTATAAACACTTCAATTTATAAATTAATATAGATATGTGAGTTGAAACCATGTTCATGGTAGGATATTTTACACTTGTTGTAACTACATAACTAATTTTGATCACAACCACCATGCATGGTATGTATGAAATCAGGTTTATGGTTGGATGATAATTCCATTAATTTTTGGATTATAACTATGTTCACATTATATTAATTAAATCCATGTTGTGGTAGTAAAGGGTGGTCAAAATACATATGGCATCATGAAATAACCAATAATCGGGTTTTTACAAAAACAATACACAAAAAACCCTTAAAATAACCAACAATAGGGTTTTTACATTTAAATAATTCAGAAAAAGTATTATTTCACACATGTGTAACAAAAATTTTATATTAAATACAACCTGAAACAAATATACTTTCATTCTAAAAATATCTAGGATAATTATATTTACATAACATTGCATTGTCCATTTCATGAAATGAAATTTTAGGTTCATCCTATATAACTATTATTGTAGTTTGATTTAGGTTCACCCTATTCTTGTTAATTATTTGTTGTTTTCAATTCAAATGAAAATTTTTTATGGTAGTACGATAATTCTATTCATTTTTGGTCTATATCTTTTGTTTAAAATATGATAAATTACAAAAGCACTTATAAATGAGTTCCGAACTATTACATAATTTATTGAAATGTAAATAAATCAAATATATATCCAAAATAAATGTAGCGTGAGTAAATAAGAAATATAACTCAATTTAAAATAGAAAATCTAAAAGAACAATAAAACACTATATAATAAATATTATTATAGAAACCAAAATCATTCTCCACATTTTGAAAAGATGAAAAAATTAAGGAGAATGAATTAAAATACATCATATTTTAATAAAATTAATATATAATTTTAATCTTTCAAATTACTTAAGTCTTATAAAATTATATGTAATATAAATTCAAATATCATAAATATATATTGATCTAGTAAAATGATGATTTCCATATAAAATAATGAGGGTTTGGAATATTCCAAAAAATATATAAATTAGATTACAATAGTCTCCAACCAAACACCATGTTTTTGAAAATTAAAAAAAATAAAACCCTGATTTTATATTATTACAATAGAAGGAAATTTTAAAATAAATTAGTCTGAAAGTAAACAAACAATGCCTTAATGAATTCATATTATAGAAAAGTAATGAAAAAATTAAAAAAATTTAAAATAAAATTTCTAACATAGAAAAATATTATTTAGTTTTTTTTTTGTAAATTTCAAAAATCTTATACAAATCATATAAAGAATCATTGATATTATTAGAAAAAAATGAGAAATAAATGAATAATTTTAATGAAATATTAAATTATCATTTTCTGTTTTAATGTATTAATCAACGTAAGTTTTTTTAACAAGACGATATCTATGAATATTACATGGTCATGTAATAGGTCAAGAGAGAGTATTATCCTCTAGAAAAAATTTATCCTTATACAGTTGGTCTTATTTACGCATGATAAAATAAAAAAATCATCATAAAAAACAATAGAATAAGAATTTATTTTTACATTACTTTCATCAAATATTATATGTATGTAGTCATCAATAAACATAAATATATAATTATAAAATCTATAAGATTTACTTTTATGTGAATGGCCAAGGGAAATACCTTTATAAATTTTAGAATTAAATTTATCTAAATTATCATTTGAATTGAAAACAAATTACAAAAAACCCTTAAAATAACCAACAATATGGTTTTTATGTTTAAATAATTTATGAAAAGTATTCTTTTACACATGTATAACAAGAATTATATATGAAATATTACATGAAACAAAAATTTATTCATTCTAAAAATATCTAGTAAAATTATATTTACTTAATATTACGTTGGTTATTTCAACAAATGAAATATTAGGTTCATCCTATATCACTTTTTTATAGTTTAATTTAGGTTCTACTATCATATTATTTATAACCAAATCCTAAAAAATAAATAAAACATGATTTCATAAAAATTAAGGGGTCAGATAAAATACATAAATATTATATAATTTTAGTTGAATATTGAATAATTCTCAAAATAATAGATTCCCAAATAAAACAAGGTATTAGTGTCTTTGGCTAAAAATACAGAACCATCTTATTTATTTAAAATATTTAATATTTCAAGAAATATTATTATCACATGGTATCCTTTTAAACTTATCATATTTTATATGCATCTTCCTAACCTAGTAAAATTGTAACATAATAAGGGGTGTAAGAAGTGGTGTTATCAAATGACGAGTTAGGGTAATCATGAGAGATACCATTCAAAAACCATAAGTGAGTATAATATAAATGTTAGTGTATGATTACATAATTTTTTATCCAAAATAAATATATAAAAAATTAATAATCATTCAATATTAAATAAATATAAAATAACTCATGGATCCTCTGAGTGAGTAAATTCAATGAATCTTATTCCATGAGATAATAAAATAGACAAAATAATATGATATAAGTGTGTTTGAAATGAACTGTCTTAGGATAGCCTAACATGTCACTCGACCTGACTCAGCACATGGACCCAATAATTCTTCCCCATATAGAAATGGCTAGTGACTGGTGTTGAGGGTCTAAAGAGAAATAATATGGAAACAACACTCTCATATATGAGTTCCATAGAAAAGAATAATTACTAAGAAAACCTCTTCAATAAATATCATAGCACACAAAATGAATTTAAATAACAAAAATCATGATATGTAAAATTATGTGTGGAAACACATGGTTATATAGACTCATAAGCATGATATAACATACAACAAATGATTTCACCTAGGGCTGACCACATATATAGAGTAACTAAAAGCAAAAAATACATAATCATCTACAACTATCTTCGATCCATACATCAAACTTATTATGTTGAAATCCATTGAGATGATACAAAATGATCCTCATACTCAAGAAAAGAATATCACCTCAATCATGTAACACTAAGCCCCAACCACATCAAATATGTATTTGGTTCTCGACCTGAAGGAGGACATAAGGGTGTACGCATGGACTATTGATCCCATACATGGTGGGAGAAATAAATATCATTATTCCACAAAAAATAGTGGTACCTAACATATACTATCATAAAAAGTTCATTCACACATGATAAACCTTTCCTAGTTGAATAATTATATCTAGTATAAGAAAAAAAAATTTACCCATTTCCAATCCCCAATTGTTAATGAACTGCCTAAGACAGACCAAGATACTTTGACCAGCATTTGATGTATCTTTAATCATGGATCACCATGCCCCAACACATAATTCATGTCCAGTAGATCTAAATTATACTCCTAGAAATCTAAACATCTACAAAATGAATGTCAATACCAAGGGTCTCACCCTGTGTATATAAGAGAACAATACACCACAAACTTAATATAGGACTCCATCTGCATAATATAAAATGTTGAAAGGACACTAAGAACATTTATTGATCCTGAATATATCCCAAAAGTCTTCTAGAACAAAACGGGATCCATCACAATCTTGGGTTATACAAAAACACTTTCCCCCATTTAAAAATTAAAGACCATGAAAATAGAAACCCTTGTCCTAGAATAATCATTATTGTTGGGGGGGTACTCATCTAAATCATTTGGTAGCTCCCAAGGCCCAGATAACACTATCCAATAGTGTATATATTCATGTATACACAGGGATAAATAACAATCCAATGATATCCCAAAGTCCTACTTTCATATCCAATATGTAAAGAAAAATCAACTCAAAGAAATATTCCATATGAAATAAAAAATAGGATGGAAAAAACCGACACACAAAATAAAAACACAGAACAATTTGACCAATGATCTCTGGGTTCTATGGTAACATCTAATGTCACCACAATTGAGTCCATAAAAAAACCATCATGTCTAAAAAATTTGTTTACCATATACACATGGATCACATCCATAAAATCAATGGCTAAGCCAAACACAAGATCCTATTGTAGGGAATTTTACCCCCAACCATCCATGACCAACACCTCGCCTAAAAGAGAATACTGAAAAAAAACCATACACAATTGTTCATCCACAATTGTCCTCATGATATCATTACAAATAGGAAACCCCACATGGATTCCACCTATCCTAAAGGATTCAACCAAATGAACCCTCAAGAATGTGGATTAAAACCTAAACATCTAATTCAAACTATATTGTTAGAAAATAGTTAAAACATCTCGACGTAAGGATTACATGGAATATAACTATATTCCCAACATGTACATAGAATAGTCCTCTAAGGTTGTGTAGTACATAACATCCTAGATGTTACTTACAATGTACATGGAGTGCACCATACCTATATGGAATGTCACACATAGAGGCTTATTATTCATTTTCATAGACATATAAGCAACAAGGGGTATTAATAAATTTAACACACAACTTCTAGTCGTTTACTATACATGGGTTCATGCTATATTCCTTACACAACCCCATGCCCATATACATGGTTTCTGGCCGAGCACTCTACCACACCCCATGCCACCCAACATAGTATTCCCAAAACACACAGATCAGGTATTCCATATCTTCTTTACCTATTAATAACAAATAACACATGGAATGTTTTAAGATAACTACACATGATCTACCAATAGATTTACCATGAAAATCTTTTGATACTAACATTTTACAACAAATACCCTATATTGGCTCACATGGAACACCTGATGAACCATATAAGGCACTGAAACATAAAAAATGCCAATTTAATTGAAAAAAAAAATGGAATAATCAAATCCAACCCTCCATGGTGTGAAAAACACAATATTTTTGAGCTTATATATGTGCCATACACCTAAAATAACTATATATACCTCCTTAGTTAATGTCTTGTTCCACCCCTATCTCTAACCCTCTCCTCTCTTAGTCGAGTGATATAAATGGGAGATTTGGCTCCCATTTTCTATGTATAAAAGAAATAGGGGAATGAAGAATTAAAGAAGATAAAAAAAATGAATAGAAATGAAAAATTATTAAATTAATGGCCTAACTCTAGACTTGGAAAACCGTTATTTTCTAAAATCAACTATAAAGATAGAATTTATATTCAAGAATCCATTCAAATGATATCACCATTCACAAACATGATATTAATTGAAATTAAATGAATAAAATATTTAATATCCCATGAAAATAAAAATTTATTAAAATTCTATAAAACACATATCCTACATTAAACACCCTACTCTGTGACCAATAGAGATGTCAAAAAGTTTTTATATGATAATCTGATAAAATAAATTACCATTTTGACCCTTGAAACTACTATGATTTTTTTTACAAATTTCACTTATTTTTCTCAACCGATGATGACAAAATTTATGAAAATCTCACCAAAATTATGATTCTTTCCCCTATGAAGCATTAGTGCCTAATACACTATAAACATCTCACATCGAACATCAGTAAATCTAATATCCAACTATCCTTAACATCCTATCATATTTATCATTAGATCACTATAAAAATCTAGAATCTTCCACACCATTAAATCCAAATCTATAATGTAGAAATTTTCATTGAACAAGGTACTTCAGAATTCTTTTCATGCATTGTTATTCGCTGCCACGTTGCCCATTTGATGATTAGTGACACCGTTCCCATGAATATTCCTCAATTTAAGGTTCATTAAATCATGACTGATAAGAAACTCACCACAATTATTATATCCTTGTAATCACTCTGATATAGAAATTCCAAAGTCCATAATCCATACTTTGTCCACTATAAAATATTGTGATACAATGTCACCGTATTCCTTACAACTGAGAACCTAAATGAATTAAAAATTAGTACACATTATCAGTTCAAAGAGAATGATAACCTCAATACAAAAAAAACCATAAATGATTATCACAACTTTTAGTGTCCTACAATGTTCTCCCTTTTTAAGTATTTCAAAACACCACTCATCGAGGAAGAAATTCTATAGGTTTGGTATTGATGCTCCACTCTATTTTTTGTATGATTTGAAAAAACTCAAAGGACCCAAAAATCGACCAATTCATCGGTAAATAGAACCAAATGACACATTTCACAAATGAATTTTCCTATTGTTGTAAATTATTATAAAAAATCAACACAAAAAACCACTCTCCTCTTCAAGGTATAGTAATTAAACAAATACCTCCCATGGTATCCCAAGATCCAACCTACTCAAAATCTTCTATACAAAATTTCCACATGCACTTTCAAAGCTTGATCACAAAGAGAAATTCATTCACAAAAGATTAATTTCAAAATGTTCGTTGGATACTATCCCTAAAATTCTTATTATTCTCTTCCCATATTTCAGTTTCAATAGCCAGAGAACCCTTGGTGATCCAAAATTAACAAGGCATCTCATTAAATCCAATTTTACCATAGAATCACTCAAGATTTTGGAATAATTAAAAAACCATGATTTCCACCCCACAATCACACATAATCAATAGAAACAGAAAAATAAATATTAAAGTCCATGAATCCAACCAATCCATCCCTATCAAGACATCCTTGAAACCATAAGAACACTTAGTTCTCCAATTATCATGTATATGTAATCCTCATGATGAAACCAAAAGGATTCTAGTTACGAAATGACCCCACTAGAGATAACTTATCCCTATAGGACACATAAATTAGAATATTACCCATTCCCACCCTAGGAACTAATATATAGAAACTCCTTAGGCCCCTCATCATGAGACCATATCGATAACACATGGGAAGAACTAACCCATCCCCAATTAATGGTTTCAAAATGTTTCCCTCACAAATTGAACATGAAAAATTAGGAGATCCTATACTTATGGTAAAAAAACATTTATCTTAACATTTCCCTAAAATCCATTTCCTCATCAAAACTCAAACATGGTATCAAATAGATGTACAGAACCACTAGGGTCTCACCACATCCCTCGATGAATAGACTATTTTTCTATCCCATCAAGAATGTATTGATTAGTCCAATTAAACTCTAATTTGAATAAAACCCCCATATTTGGTGGGGTGGTATTTTCCCTAGAAACAATATGAGAAACTATATATAGGTTGTTGTGGACACATTAATGAACTAAATCTCCATTTGTATGGAAATCATGCATAAAAACATATGTTTTGTGAATCATACATTCCTAGAATGATTCATAAACATATTAATCATTCCATTTATCCAATAGGAAAAACCCATAAACCATAAATCCAAAATATAAACTACATCACCCACGGTGAAATCATTCAATTGTAAAAATGACAACAAGGAATAAAAATACATTTACTGTCATTTCCTAGAATTTCCATTGGAAAAGGTATTCATTATGATCCAATTTAAGGTCCTTAAAAATCACTATAACATCCATAAAATACCTATTTAACATATACCAAATAATAATACCAAAATTGAAAAAGATATGGCACTAAAAATATTTTAAAAAAAACCTAGGAAAATCTGGAATGTCCCTCGATCTAACCTTCCACAAGGTCTGAATCATTCCACCTTATATACAATAGGAGGCTAAAATGGGTGAGGGTATAAGGTGATATAGTATGTATAATATATTACACATAATCATGAAATAAAATTATAAAATAAATAAACACAAAAACATATATAATTTTCAGATTATATAGAATACGTTAATTAGTGAATCAATATCCTATATCAAATGAAGTGTGAAAGCACACTATCATAATTACTCATAAGATAACTATAACATAAAACAACTGATATCCTACCTATCCAGTCATATATAAAAAATATATACAAGTGAATAAAATATAAAATGTTCTAAAATTATTTCTATATCATAACATAGAATCAGTCTCCAAAGATATGATGAACTACCCCATTGATCAATTCAATCAACAATAGAATCCACACTATATCATCCAATAATGGGCTTCAACCCTTCCAAATTTCAACATATTCTCAAACTAAAAGGAATCGTAAGGAATTTCATTCACATCAATGTTGCCAAACATAGGGTGAGAATTTAATCCAAATAAGCCACTTCTAATGGTAATTCCAAACATCTTCTGTCATAACAAGTGATTTCACACTAGATATGTTAAACCCAATAAAATAATGAAAAATGGATTAAAAATAATTACTTTAGAAATAATATTGATCAAACTAGAGGTCCTAATGAACAACCCAAGATCGACCAAACTTGATTTTGGTAGTTCCATATGTCTTTGAACATGTGGTTTCCCATGCCACAACACATAAAGTATGACTACCAGATATTAAAGAATCACTCTGTATTCTAATTATTACTATAATGAATTAAATACACTACAATGTCTCCATATTCTTCCAAGATAATGACACACTACTACCAATATCTATGTCACGACTAGAATTATATAAACTAAAAATAATAAATCTATGCATAGTGAGATAAACTATAAAATTCCTAATATTTCACAGAGTTATTTGAGATCCATAATGATGAGGGGGATCGAAGACAACCCCATACCATTATTGAATTTCATAATCCATGGAAACCAAATTCCTTATTAGTGAATACCCCAAACTAGAGAAGGGGAGAACACATACATATTTTAAATTATCACCCTAAACACACTAAAACCAAATTTTAGAGGAAAATATCAAATCCTACAAAGGAAAAATAGTGAATATAATTATATATCAAAGGTATACAATGACATAAAATACATAGAAAAGGAAAAACTAAAACATATGTTTCATACCACATAAAAATTCGTTTAGAAAACACCGATACCAAACCTAAAAACATGATAGAAACAAGCTCATCATTGATATTCCCATCCTATGTAGACATCCAATGTCCCCAACATTGAATGCATCACTGACCATCTGTAGACCAAGTAAACATGGGGAAATGATGTTACTTTGGATAAGAAACATAAAAACAGCGTCCAAGATCAAAATTGGACCCTAATTAATAGAATATGACATGAAATCCATCCATGTACACTACCTTGAAAACAACGGAATCATCTAGCAAAATATCAGTTCTAAGGGAATGCTTAATATTCGTCATGACCTTTTATTTAATACTAAAACCATTAGGGTAATTCATTTTTACTCTCTAAAATTATCATGCGACCCTCAAAATTTTATGAACCTCTACTCAATAGCACATATGTATACCTGAAGCCCCATGAATTTTCCCATAAAAAAGGATTAAACCAAAACAAACCCCAATAAAGTTATTTCAAAATAAAACCACTGAAATACCATGAAACTAGTCCCAAAATCCATGTAACATCCAAGGAACCTAAAATAAAATCTGTTGGAGCCACCATGAATAATTTCTACACAATATTACAATTATGAAACTGACTATAATTACCTAGTCATTTTATACATATAATTAAATTATTTTTAAAATAAATACTCCCTTAGACAATAACAAAGGATCAAGAGGCATAGTCACATTTGAAAAAAGGCACATAAAATAACTAAATGAAAATTAAATTAGAGTTATTCATTTTAATATATATAATTACCAATTAAATCTATTAAATATCCTAAATATATATAGGATAACCTATAGAATACATAAAATAATGGAAGGACATATAAAGACCTATAAGAGAATAATATTGATAACGAAGCATATTATGTGAGTCAAACAAAATATAATGATATCATAAAATAGAAGGATTACATATAATCAAATGGAATCATATAGTATTGATTATGGTATCATATGATCATATAAACATATGATGATAGAGAAAACATAAAACATGACATAATCATATCGTAATTCTAAAATTGATGAGAAAATCCCATTGTGGATATAGTCCTATAATGTATTATGATGACTTCATAATCTCATACAAAATGTCTCCAAAGGATAAAACATTAACTAATGCGTCAGATATCTATCTGGGAGCACCCATATTAATATATGATAACATATTTTTTCCGAAAAAGTTAATCGATCATAAGTCATAAACATAATAATTACCCACTAAAAGAAATGGGTTGCTTAATCATTTATTATATATTAATTGAAGGAGAAATTAAAATTATTTCTAAGGGAATAATGAATAAAATATTTTTTATGTTCATATCTTATTAAACAACCATAGGTCTCAAAAATATGGTGTTAATTTTAATGAATACATCATGATTAAGTGATATAAATTATCCCCTTATTCAATTTTTATTTTATAGAATACATTTTCGATAAATAAAACACAACAATGTGTTTCCCAATCAATGGATGCGTGATTAATCATGTTATATATGTGAGAAAATATATAATGACATTATAATCATTTTATAACATTAAATATAGGGAAAATTTGGATTAGAAGGATAATGGTTATATCCTTATAGAGAAAGGTTGTTCAGAGAGATCCCTTACCTTATATTCAAGGATCATTATGAACTTTCATTTAATATTAAGAATAATTAAATTAAATTCCTTAATTACATTAATCAAAAACTTTTCCATCCATATTTTATTCACTATAGTTGTATTATTATCATTTGGAACAATTTCAATGAGATATAAATAATAATTTCATTATTCTGAGAGAATTTATTTCATGGTTCCAAGGTCAGATCAATTATAGATAATTATTAATGTTGTTATAAAAATATAATAAAAAGATAGAAGTGAAATGAAAATTTATTCCTTTACTTATATAAATTTAAATGGTCTTGAGTCCCTATATGTGGAATGACATTAGGATGATTATTTTTGTAAAAAAATTTAATAATATATGGAAAATAAGAATCTCAAAATAAGTCTTTTTTTAAATGGTCTTTTTAATAATATATGGAAAATAATTTAAATGGTTCAGTTTGGCCGTTTTATAGAGAATCTCAAAATAAGTCTTTTTTTATTTATGAAAAATATTAATCAAACATAAAATAACATTTAATAAGTTATAAAAAACTTATTATAATCATATTTAACCATAATATTACTTATATTACCAACCATCATTGTTGTTGAGAAAAACAAATTATTTTATTGATGGAGGTGGTAATACAACCACAATGTTCACAACATTTTCAATTTAGAATCTAAATTGGTGAGGGTATAAGGAGGGGATTATATTAAAAAATTAATATTATAGTATATTTTTGTTATTTGAGACATTATCTCATGTTGGATGAGTGATGAGTGGAGAAATTAGAAGAAAAAATTGAATTTAAATGTGGCAAATAGTGAATATTAACTTTTAAATTTCGTCAAAATGAAATACTCCTCAAGGACCTTCGAAATGATTATTGATTGAGAATGACAAAAATATGATTTGGTGGAATGTATTGGGAAGGTTTTTGGGGTGAAATTTTGAAGTCTACAAGTCCTATATGTTTTTAGGAGATGAGGTTGTATTTATAATGGGATGAGAGATTGTTTTTTAATATTATATTCAAATAGTTATTAATTTGGATCCATAATGTCAATAAGTATTGCTTTTTTGATTTTATACAATATACTATGTATCTGATTTACATATAATAGATTCTTACATCATCCATTACTCAAAAATTCATGTAATTTACTTATAATGTTAAATAGAGTAATTTACCATATTTCAACATTCACAAAAAAAACTCAATTATATTTGAGAAATACCAAATATTCACCCGAACCATATTTCAACAAGTATTTTTGAAAAAGTAACTTCATTGTATGAAAATAGTTTTATATCTATGAGAATAATTATTTTTAAATAAAATAATAATTTATTTTAAAAATACCAGTTTTAATATTATGACTATGTTTCTTACCATTGAAAAGATTAATTATTATCATATAATATAGAATTAAAATTATAGTATAAAATTATATTAATTTATGAACCCATATTATGTAAATATAATTTATTTTAAATCAATATATATTATTATTAGTGTCCAATTGAAAAAATATTCTTTACAAAATATACAAACAATTAATTTATCATTTTTAAACAATTTATTTAATTTCATCATGGTATAAATATATCACATTTTAAATTTATAAAATGACTAAATATTATTTTACACTTATATAAGTGGAGATTATATTATAATGGTCAAGTTTCAATTCATAATTTTCATATTACAATTCCAATAGCAAAATGACTATTCTAGTGGCTGGATATACTATTCCCGTGGAATGATTTGAAACATTCATAAACTATAGATCAATAATATGAAAACATCATATTTAATTCATTGATCATTTGATACTGTGTATCTCATATTTATTTATATATTTTTTTATAATGAATATTGTATTATATATTTTTTTTCTCATTTCAAAAATTTTGATCACCAGTGCAGTAATTATGATGGATATGGCATATCTATTTTTTTGTATTTCAGTCATCTTTTTCTATATTTTCAATCTAATTCCAATATTTTTTATTATTATGGTCATTGTTATTATCGAAATGCGATGTTCTATAATGTTTTTTCATCATGTGGTACATGTGATTTATAGTACAATATGAAATGTGACATAATTATCAGATGGTACATTCCATTGTTAAATTTTGGTGTGTTATATTATCCTCCACCCTACTAAATTTTACCCCTGAAAAAATATTTTTTTTAAAATAAGTTGAAAAAAGATATTGTACTAATTTATATAACTTACTCTAGTTTTCCAGGTCACCCCATTGTACTTATGGTTTTTACACAGTACATTAACTGTGTGAATGATATTATTTTGTAGAACATTATGTCTATGTTAAAGATCTTCACCAGCTACTCCACAAGAGACATATCAATATCTAGTGGTACTAGTTCAAAATTCATCACATGTGTGGGATTAGTAATCTATTTCTTCAACAGTGATACATGGAACACAACATGTGCATGAGATAATGTGTTTGAGAGTGCTAGTCGACATGCCACATATATGATGTAATAAATAAACTAAAAGGGACTGATGTACACAGGACAAAGCATTCCCTTCATCAAATATACCACAATCCTAGGAAATTGAGATATGCAGAGGGATTATTTATATCTTACCTTAGACTCTAGGTATCATTGATGATTTCTAGTGTATTTTGTTTGTCAACTCTAAACATCTATGATGTACTATTGAATGGTATTTACCATTTAGACAATTCCGTCGACCATTTTAGGTTCGAACAACATCGTTTCACCAACATCATCCAAAAATATTATTGATATACATTTATTCTAAAAAAAGGATTCAAATGGATCCATTTTGAATCTTGAGTGGAATATATTTTTATATAATAACATGACTAAATGAAAACGTTCAACCCATACTCTTTTAAATTTCATTAAGATTTCTCTCAATATTTCCTCAGTTTTTTTAGATAATTCAGTCAAATTGGACATCAGTTTGGGTCTGATAAGTCATACATAATATCAATTCTATTTTTAGATAATGTAGAAATTTTTTATAAAATTAAGAGGTAAATCTCAGATCTCATTTAGATACAGTTAATAATGGTGTTCCACATAACCTCGACACTTCTCTGATGTATATCTGTGAATGTACATCAAGTGATAAGTCCTATCGAATTGAAATTAATACGTAGTCCTTATATGATGATCCACCATAACCAATATTGAATGATTTATTATTTATGTCTTTCAATGACAAATGACAAAGTCCATGGGGATATTTTATCATTTCCATGTAGATATGTGTACTAGTGGCATCAACCACTTGGATGTTTTCCTTTTATCCTTCACCTGTTGATATACCGGAATTATTGAGGTCTATTTTATGGTATCTTTATTCATGTTGTCCTGCCAATATTTTTATTGGAGATATATATACATCTTGAAGCTCCATTATTTGATAAAAATTTCAAGCTATGTGAATTTCTCAAAAGATCCTTATTTATCTTAATATTTTAATGGTTTAAATATTTGTAACCCAAATCTTATAACTCATTATTCATTAATTTTTAACTATAACTATTTTCTCTTTTCTTATAGCCTCCATAGTATTCTGAATATCAACATAAGATCTTTGAGAATTCCATATCTTCTGCAGAAGGGATAGTAAAAAATAATTTTATAAAAGAATGATGATATTACATACTTTACGACTCCAATTTCCATCATTTGAAATTTCAATAAAATTATAAACATCTCAATTCCCAACATTGATAAGGTTACTTAATACATTATACCAAGGGAATATATGACATTAATTTATTTTCATGGATGGAAGTAGAGTTAATTTTCATAGTTTTTAATCCTCTATGATAAGAATCTCTAGTGAATATTATTCATCCCTTATGTGAATGTATAATAGAGGCTCCTATTATCCATAAATATTTCACACATCTCTCCATATATATATATATTGTTTCCATATTTTCAGTATGAAGTTCATGGTATCTTATACCAGATCATGTGTCTGATAGTTCTGTTCATGAAAATTAAATCCCCATGAGGTGTAAGCTATTAATTTATAAATCAGAATTACTATACATATCACACCGTTATTTTAATCATCAATGTATTGAATGGAAGGTTACCCAATTTTTGTTTTTGTACGTACTACTGTAGATATACACCTTCCTTTAAATTCCATGAATCTCTCAACAATTTCATCTATCAAGACAAACATTACACCCTTCTGATTCTTCTTGGTTAGTGTGTTTGAGAATTATAATAATTTTTAAAAAATATTACATAATATATAGCATTTCCTAGGAATTATAGGATCTCCACTACATATATTGTTCTGGGACACTCCTCAATTAACTTTTTCTGAGAAGGGTACAAAGATATCCCTTTAAAATTAATAACATTTCTCATGAATGACACTTCCCACATCAATAAATTACATTTATTGTACTTTTCATATATATTTTACTTTCACAATGTATTTTTCACTATATTTAAATTATCCTCAAGCCACGCTTTTATTTTGGATTTTATTAGAGTATCATCAACAAAGACCACATCAAATTTTTCTAGTTAATATCTGATATCTCTATTAATAATTTCTCTATATATTTATGTATCATTAGTGTGTCTGAATGGAATCACTTTATATTCATACAATTTGTTCATTATTCAAAATATTTGTTTCAAAAATAGATTCATGAATCACTTTTAATTAGTGATCTTGAATAGAGGTCCACCCTAGGTAACTAATGGGCTGCACATATTTGATATAAAAATTCATTAATTTATTTATGGATATGCATTTTTTTATCATGTATCTATTGAGTGCAAGATTATAATTGAAGTGATTAATTTACTCATACGAGTTCTTGATAATGACGACCCTCACACACCACAATGAAGCACTCATTAATTTAGAACCCTTTTCATGATTATCTTGATACCAATTATTTAATTATTATATCTCGGTGGAGGCATTTATATATTTATTATTGTATATGGGTAGAGATATTAGTATAAGCTCAATTGAGAACTTAAACTCTCAGTCTGGGTGAAGACCATGCAATTCTTCAAGGAATACTACTGTATAATCACTTATATTGGGAATGTCATCAAGAATTATTCTCGTGTTTTTCCTAAACATTTGATATAAATATAAATACTCCAAATGAAACAATATCCATACATAATATAAATATTCCAACAGAGATTCAGAATTATCCCTATATTTAAACATTATTAGTGATGAATCGGGATGTGAAGAATAACATCCCTATATAGAATGTTGATGTTGGATGTATATAAAGACATCTATAAAAATACAAATATATCATCAAAATAAACTAACGGAAGTATGAATATATTTTCTCATAGTAGAAGACCAAAAACATTGACTATGGAGGATTTATACATTTCAGATGCAATAATTTCACTACTTTCTATTCTCATAGATAACTCACCCCCTTGTTTCAAGGTAGTGTTTCAATTTTTTAACCAACATTTAATGACATCAAAGAATACAATAAAATATAATCATATAGGCCATTTTTAATATCATAAATAGATAATGAGCCCCATGTTCAAAATTTTATTTTGGTTATAGTTTTATACAAAATCCAAAAAACAATTATGGATAATAATACATTAAAATAAGAAACATATAAAATAGGAAACTATGAATATAGAAGGAATAATTTATAAATTACATATAAATCATAACTAAGGAGTCTCTAGGTGTTCATTTTGGGTTTCCATGGTAATAATTCATATTGGGTTATCTAACCCAACAATTTGTCCATGTCCTTCATAATTGTTCATAAACTGTTTTTGAATTTTCCAATGAATGACACCTAGGAGTGTAAACATGGTGTAAAAAAAGGCCTCTTTATTATCCACAAGATGATGATCGATTTAATACAAAATGAAACTTTTTTTGTCAATATTACCCCTAGGGAAAACAATTCCACAATGACATCCACTTGTATTATCTTGGCATGAATGTAATTTCATAGAATCCACTCACTATTTAATTTACCAAAACTTGTGGATATTTTCTAAATGATAGAAATTTTCTTGGGGATCTCAGTAATTTATTTTATTTCTGGTAGTAAATATTAACTATGACATCCCCTGATACTAAATATAGTAACCCATGTATTTTACACATATTATTAATTTGTTTTTTTAAAAACGTTCTATTAATTAAAACACCATGTATTGCAGGAACTAGTGTCATTGGAAGACTAGGTGCATAAAAGTTCATCATAGAAGGAATATAAATTGTATTTATTTTAATTTACATACCATGATCCTAAATATTGTCTATATCATAAATCTATATAGTATAACATGTGGAATACATAAAATAATTAGGTATGCTATAAATCCTACTTTGTGAATAAAAATGATAATGAATAATAACATGTGAGTCCAATAACATAACAAGATATACTTAAAGAGAAGTATATTGAATGATTCAATGGTAGGATAACATATAGAGAATAGTATCACAAGATCCTAAAAATATGTTATTATTCCATCATCATAAAACATGAAAAAAGAAAAATTTATGACTAACCACCAAGAAAACATTACCTGGTGGATATAATGCCATCACTGATTTTTCTCACTTTCTATTCCCATACATATAGTCTCATGAGACCAAAACATTGAATAAATAGCATTATAATTATCTATGTTTACCTATCTATAAATATGCATTCTTATGTAACGCCCCATTAATTTTCAGTATTCCACTTTTTAAATTTAACTTATATGATAGATTACGAGTTTAAAAATGATTAAATAAAATTATTTAATTATTATAGATATCTCATAGATGTTGGAAATTGAAAGAATGAATGACATTAAGTAAATTATGAAAATACATATTACACATGATTTTAAAATTAATTCATTTATTACCAATTATTTAGAAATGAAAACCAATTGAATATCATGGATTTATTTTTATTAAATCTATTTTAGGCCCAAAATTACTTTTTTTGTTAATAAATTTGATTAATCACTATTAGTGAAAGATATAAACATATTATATATATATATATTATATATATATATATATATTATATTCAATCAAATATTTTTTTATTTATTTAAAAAAATTTAGAGGCATAAGACAATAATAAATTCAATTTTTCACATAAAATGATATTTTTTTCTAAAATCAGTTATAACACCTTTTAATAGAGAATTTATTTTAAATATAAATTTTTAAATTTTTATAAATAATATTTTTCAAAAAATGAATAATTTTTAATGGTCAATTTCAAAATTTACATTGATTAATTTTTTTTGTATTGTTATGCTATGTTTTATTTTTTATTAATAATAATGTAACTATTGGAAGAATAATGCGACTGTTAGGAATAATAATGTTTTAATGAGAATGTTAAAATCACCTAAGAATATATAAATAAAATTGTTTCATCTCATAATTTGAAATATAGTTTTTTAAATCATTGTATATGTAAATGAATATTTTAGAAATTATTAATCAAGTCTTTGTATTTTTATATCACGTAAATTTGTATTTTCCATTTTTTAATTGATAAAATCATTTAAAATAAAATTTATTTTCATAATATGTAATAATAAAATGGTATTTTACTTTTCTTATGATTTTAGGACAGTTTTAAAAGAGATTATTTAATTTTTTAGAGTGTTATAAAATCATTTATATATTTAATATCTGTATTTTTTGGGTAAATGATTATTTTAATTAAAAATTTAATTTTTTATATTTATAAAATTATTTTCATAAAATCGAGTTTATTTTTTAATTATAAATGTATTAAAATGATAATGGTGAATATTTAGGTTTTTTCTAAAATATTTGATGTGTTTTCGAATATTAAAATACGATAATTTACAATTAATGTTCAATATATGAATTATTGAGTCATATTATATGTATGATTAATATAAGTCCATAATCTCGAACTATATTCATTATTTTACTATATTTGGTAATAATTCTAAAAATATTAATATTCTTGATCCAAAATAAAAATTAAATGAATAAAATATTAAAAAACACCCCTCTTCACCACTATAAATACCACCCCTTATCCCCACACCATCCATGAATTATTACATTCCATATTTCAACCCCATAATTTTCCAAAGACCCTTACACACGTTGAAGAGCCTATGGTCTCATCAAAAGACAAAAACCAATCTCATTAAAAAGGTTCTTAAAGAGAAGAATTCAAGAGGAAAAACTCTCTTTCATTTCTTTTATTTTTTTTTCAACTTTTATTTTCTTATACATACCTCACCTATCCTATCCATAGAGACATGATAACTCTAGAATAAATTATATACTATTATTATTTATTTTTAGTGGATGATCCATAAACATAATCCTTTCTATCCCTCTCTTCAATTCTATAAATGATAACATCACCCGTGATGTGACAACTTACCGACATCAGGGATGAAACATTTTCATTTTCAAATAAAAACATCAAACCTAGTCATAAAACCATTTTATGGTTACAAATATTATAAAATTCGTATTAAATGTTATTTTATGTTCTTTAAAAATTATACAAAAATTATTTTAATTAATAAAATGAAATTATATTGTGATGATTAAAAAATGGCCAAAATAATCTGAATGATTATCATTAATGTCCTAACTATTGATTCATCATCACCAAAAAAATCCAAATGATTTAAATTTTAATTTAATCTTTTGTATGTTCCTAAATAACATATAACTTCAATTTAGGATATATGTTCCCATTTTACATGTACTTCCATACTCATATAAAATTCAACTAATCATGAAAACCTAGGAAATGAATGCACTTGAATAATAAAATTTAAAATTGTAACTCATAAAAATGCTATAAATTTACTTAATAAAATTATAAAAAACAAAATATATGTACAAAATTTTATTTATTAATTAATTATTGGATTTAATTTGATTACCCAGGATGTTAAACACTAGTGCAGAACAAATTTGGACATAAGGTAAGGGTTTTCTCCTGTCACTTTTATTTCCCAGCATCATGCCTTATTAAAATCTAATTTTTTATTTGTGGTGTATATATAATGACCAATTATATATAATATAATGAATATATTTATTTTTATTTTATTAAATGTCTTACATTATGGTTATTAATTTTGTTGGGGAATGTGATTTGGTTGATTAAAAAGTGATGAGGATTTTCCCCAAAAATCCATTTTTATTTTGGGTTATTCCTCTCTCTATTTAACACAATATAATTCATAATTTTTTATATAAATATTCTAAATTATGTATATATGTTAAGAAATTATGATTCGAGATCAATTTAACCTTCTCTGAAGGAAGTACTTGATTTTATAACGTTTCTTTCTCACATCCATTCCAAATTATGGGAACACCTAATTTCTTACCCAATTTCATGTGAAATAAGTAATATGTGTTGTGAAACCATTATTTATATAAAATCTATAATTTTATCCTGGAAAAAATTCCATGATCATTAATGTTTTTCACAAAATTTATTCCATTGTATGTTTTAATGGAATTTTGGAATTTTCCCTTAAGCCACACTAACGAGGATCATTTCTAATGTTTCTAAAATTCTCCTTTTTACATGTTTTCACATCAGTAGGAAATCATTAATTTGTCAAAAATAATTTCATTATCCATCTATTTTATTATCTTGAATAAAAATATTTGTAATAATATTTTATGAAAAATACAAATAATTTCCCAAAAGAACTCTTCTTTCCAAAAGTAAAAAATGGTATTTCTCTTAATAATTTATCAATGATTTTATTCGAGTAAATTCATCAATGATTATGAGTATAATATTTTAAATTATTACGAGACACATTGATTTGAAGTCATATTTTTTATTTTACATATTTTGAATTCACAAAACTTAGTATTTGATGGGAAGAGCCCACTGTAGCCCCTTGATTACTTGGTATGTCTCATGACACAAAATAGATATTGATTTGGAAAAGGAATTATCCATTAGATTTTAGATGTGTTGGATGGGGCCACAATGGTATATTTCATATGTTAAAAATTATGAATTATCTCATTATGATATTTTAAATAGAAACATCTTATGATTATTTGACTTGTATAATATCCATTGGTAGGTTTCATGTGATTATTATTATGCACTTATTTATTTAGCTGTTATTATTTCTATTTTATTCTCAATATTATGTTTTAAGGGAATGTGTTTTTAGATATTCACCATCCCTCATTGTTTATATTAGCTTCCAATATATTATTTACCCTTAATGAGTATCTCAGGTCACCCCTTTCTTATGTTTTATTCATGCATAGGTTGTGAATATGTATTTTATGAATTATTTATAGGGTTAATCTGTGAGAATAGATGTTTTCCAATTGAATTTCTATGTTTTATTTCCATTCATATTGTAATGAAAATTCAAAATATATAATGTTTCACCCAAATCTACTAAACAAGTCAATACTATTGGATGCTAATCTTTTATCTATTCCAATGTATTAATGTAAGGCACTTGATCTGGGATACTATGTTCGGGGTCTATAATATTGGTATCAGAGAACGTTTAGTAGAAAACATGTAAAATAGATTTTAAAAAAATAGATAAGGGAACATAACCCTAAGATAGACATTGAGGATAAACATACAATATAATAATGGAAGTTTTATATGGTATAGATGATGTGGGTCTTCCTAGAAATAAATCCATGTCGGGATACTACAAGAGGATGTCATTCTGGAGTAGATGCACCCAGGGGTAGCAACTCTTACAAGGTGTCCTCGGCTTGATTCGGGGTAACCAGGTACAAAAAAAACAGGCCTTAATATTCACATAGTTTGACACTCTCATGATATATTCTTATAATAATTAACATATTTATTATAGACTATTATGAATGATTTAATTGTAATTAAATTTCCAAGAAAACCATGTTTATGACTATGATATTTTCTACACATAAATTTTAAAATTTTTGTAATGTATTTCACTAGTTTTTGGATTAACATTATTTTTTATAATGTTGTGATCTCATATTGGGTATTATATTATTTTCAAAGGAGGCACGACAGCAGGAATGAGAACACATCAATTCACATAATATAAAGAGTATGAATGACAATTTCTTCTCGAGTCTTAAGCCAACACATTGAAGGAAACTAGTCTTTCTTATATTCTCATCATTCGAGGAGATAATATCAGGTTCTAACAATAAGTAAAAATTTATTCAATGTATTAGGTATTTGAAGGGTAGCATGATAAGAGTATTAAAACTATGAAAAAGCTAGATTGAGGAATTAAGTGAAATAATTATTTTTCTCATATGTGATAATTATTAAATGAATGAACCTGGTACATTATTAAAAGTATAGGATTTGAGCTACAACTATGGAGATAAATGCCACCATTATTTTGATTATAAGGTTTAGAAAAATTTATCCATGTATAATGCTTTTACTAAATTTATATGTGAGACTATTCAAATCAATATATCAGCCATCAAAGTAATATCCCACAAATGATGCAAATAGATCATGGTAAAGTTTATACTACTACCACATATAAAGAGTAATGAATAATATGATTGTGTTCTGAGTAAATAATTATGTTATATAGAGTAATTTATAAATAATTCTTATGTTATAAGAATCATGATATATATTTCAGGATTATACTATAGTACTTATTTTTTTACTGATTTTAAAGAATACATAATTTCATTATGGCTTTAGGAAGTTAATGTATTCACATTTTTGGTATTTGGTATTAAGAGCCACGTAGTTGGGAGAATATAATGTTAAGATGTATTTAGAAATTTCATGACATTCCTTTTAAATTTTTGTTCTTTCTATGGGAAAAAACATGTTTTAAATGAGTTTTAATATTAAGTGCATATATAATGGATCAATTTAAACTTTTTAAATTATTATTCACTAATAAAAATTACTAACATTCTTTTTTTATCAAACATTTAAAGGTGAAAATAATTATTTATGAATCATATGTTACGTTAAAAGGACTTTTTCATTACCCTGTGTAATGGATGAAGTGAAAATAGGTCAAAGCACAACCAAAGGATGAGATTGTTATTATGATATGGAAATTAATCTAGTATGTTTATTTTATAATGTTATTTTCTTGATATTAAAAGAAACCATCAACTCTAGGATAAGTATTTTAGAACAAAAATGTTATCCGTCCACATTTATTTTTATAATATAAATAGGCTTTTAACCGACCACCAATTTACAATTTTGTGATGATGGAATTTCTAATAACAACATTCTCTATCACTCTTTATCAGAAAATTATAGATACATTTCTCTTCCTTGACCATATTATTATGAATGTTTTCCTATTTCAGAATCGTAGTTTTGTGGTGACCTTAACATTTCCCTTAACGTATTTTTAAGTTGAAGTTTTATAAAGCCTTTTTACAATGTATGATTTACACAAATAAATTTTTATGTAAAAAAATTGTTTTTGAAAGTAATATTCTATATTGTGAGGACACAATTTATTAAAGGAAGGGAGAAAATAGAACCCCACTATTTTTTAGTATGGCTCTTTTTAAATATATCTTCTTCGATAGCTTAAGAGCATAATATTGACTATATATTATTATTTAATTATTATAGTTATCTCCATGATTTTTGTAATATAAGGAATGAGTGAGACTATGTAAACCATTAAAATATAGATCAAACATTTTTTATAATTTATTGATTTGTTATCAGTTAATTAGAAATGAAAACCAATTGAATATAAAAGTTTTATTAAAAAAAACTATTTTTATACCCAAAATGAAATTTTATAATAATAAATTTATTTAAAAAATATTTGTGAAATATCATAATGAATTTTAATATACAATGTACTAAATCAAAAAAAATTACATTTATCTAAAATATTTTTTGGGGCATAAGATATGAATAAATATAATTTTACACATAATAGATATATAGTTTCTAAATAAATTTGTAAAACATTTTATGGGAGATATTTTTTGAAATATAAATTTTTACACTCTTATAAATAATATTTGACAAAATAAACAATATTTTTGAAATCTTAATATCAGAATTTACTTCGGTTAAATTTTTGGAATTTTTCTTATAAGTTTCTTGTTTAAGGATTAATAATGAGACTGTTGGAATAATAATTTTATTGTTAGAAATAGTAATGTGGCCATAAGAAAAATAACTTCACCTAAAAAATTATAAATAAAATTTAATAATCTCAAAAATTAAAATATTTTATATTTATATTAAAGTATTTATAATTTATTATTGTAAAAATTGTTAATTAATTGTTGGTATTTATGTATTTCAAAAATAATTAAGTGCAATTTTATAATTAATAAAATTATTTAAAATTAAAATTATTTTCCAAAAATGTATTCATAAGTTAATATTTTGTTGTCTTGTAATATTATGATAATTTTATGAGACTTCAGTTAATTTTCAGAGTGTTATAATAAGAGTTATAAATATAAAATCTATATTTTTTTAGTAATGGATGATTTGAAATATAAAATAATTATTTTTTTATTTTTGAAATTATATTAAAAATATAGAGTTCATTTTTTATTTGTACTTTTCAAAAATTTGTATGGGTAAATTTTTTGTATTTTTTTACAATACTTAATCTTTTTATTAGTAGACAAATACGTTTATTTACAAAAAAAAGTTCAATACATGAATTATTGAGTCATATGTGATTTTTTTAGGATGTTAGATTAGAATATAGAACAATAATTAATTATTTTAATATATTTTTTTAATAATTCACAAATAATTCATAGTCTTGAGAAACAATAATATACAAATGAAAAAATATTCATGAAAAACCACTCTTATCCACTAAAAATAAAGCACCTCACCACCCATTATCCTCACACCTTATAAGCAGTGATATTTTCAAAATTTACGACTAATACTCTTAGAAATCCCCTTTTCTACTACCTAGACACATTGGTCTCAATAAAAGTCAAAAACCAATCAATTTATGTAGGTTTTCAAGGAGGATAATTCAAGAGGTAAAAGTCCTCATTATTTTATATTCTTCTCTTTTCAATTTATTATATTTTATTATCCTTCCCTCACCTCCCATGTCCATAGATACATGATAAATCGAGTATCTATTATATAATATAATTATATTGTGTTAATTTGAGATCCTTCATCATACACCTTTTTCTCTCTCTCTCTATCGTATTCTACAAATGAAAACATCACTCGTGATGTGTTAATTTACTAATGTCAAGGATAATACATTTTCATTTTCAATAAATGACTTAAAGGATTCTCATAAAACCATTATTAAGGTTAAAAAAATTATAATATTTTTAGAAGATCTTATTTAGTGTTCTATAACTTTTACATACACATGATGTTTATTAATAAAACAAAATTAGTTGTTGATGATCTAAAACACGCCAAAAATAATCTAAACGATTATCACTAATGTCTTATATAATTATTAATAATCACCCAAAAAAATATAAATGACTTATATACCCATTTAATCTTATATATGCTCATTAATAACACATAACATCTACTATTTATACCTATCCCCATTTTACATGAACTTCTATACTCGTATAAAATTAAACTTATCATAAAAAACAAGGCAACAAAAGATCTCGAATGATAAAATGGAATCTTATAACTCATAACAAGGCCATAAGTGAACTTAATAAAATTATAAAAAATAAAATAAATGTATAAATTATTATTTATTAATTAATCAAATTATTTACTTTGATTACGAAGATATTTAGCGAAAGTGAATAAATCATTCAGACATAAGGAACAAGTTTTCTCATATCACTTTTATTTCCATGAGTTATTCCCTATTAATAGATATTTCATTTGTGTGGTGCCTGTATACTACCAATTTAATTTCATATCTTGAATCTTTTTATTTTCATGGTATTCGAAGTATAATTTTATTATAATTAATTTCTTGGGGAATATGATTTGATTGATTACAAAGTGGCGTGGATTCTCGAAGAACATACATGTTTTATTTAGGTTAAACTTCTCCCTCTTTACATCAAATTAATTCTTAAATTTTTAATATAATCATTCTAAATTAGTTTTATATGCTCCAAAATAATTTATCTAGATCATTTAATCTTTATTTTAAGGGTATACATGATTTTATAAGGTTCCCCACTCAATTCTTCCCGATAAGAAAACCTAATTTAAGGGAACTTTCTAGTTTATTTACCATATTCATGTGCAATACATAATATATTTGAATAAAAAATTAATATTAAAAAATCAATAATTTTATCATTAAAAACTATCCATGATCATTACTTTTTTTATTAAAAAATTATTCCATTATCTGTTTTAAATTCTCTCCAGTATTTTTTACCTAAATCGCACTAAAGCAGATCATATCTAATGTTTTTTAAAAGCCCTTTTTACATGTTTTACCTTTATTTTGAAATAATTTATGCCTAAAATATAATTATATTGTACCTCCTATTTCGTTTCTGGATTAAAATATTTATAGAATGATTTTATGAAAAATACAAATGTGTTTTCAAAATAAACATTATTTCTAAAAATTAGAAGAGTATTTTTCTCATGTATTTCTCAATGACTACATTATAGTACATTAATAATTGTTTATGATTAAAATATTTAATAGTTTCATGTGACATTGTGATTTTAATATTTATTTTAATATGGCATATGAGGAATTCATAGAACTTAGTAAGTGATTGGTAGGGCTAGCTATATCCACTCTATGCATTAGTATGTATCATGAGGAAAAATAGATTTGGATTTGGCCGAGGCCTTAACTAGTTATTTTTATACTTCTTGGACGAGGACTTGGTGGTATGATTCAAAAGATAGGATGTATTGATTCCATAATTATGCTATTAGTAATAGATAAGTCATATAATTATTCGACTAGAACAATATACATTGTTAATTATCATCGGATTATTTTATAGAATTATTAATTTATATTTTATTCTTTCCATATTATTCTGAAGATTATTTTTAATAGAATGTTTTTAACATTCACTATGCCTCATTGTTCATATAATCTTCCAGTTTATTACATACCCTCATTCAGTATCTAATATATTTTCTTTCTTATGTGTTATTCTTATCAGGGATTCGAAGGTATATTGGAACAATTATTTTCAGTGATAATCTCGGAGTTTATGGGGTTTCCAATGAAATTTCTATTTTTAGTTTTCTTTTATACTTGAAATTTAAAGTCCAAGTAAGTAATATAGCTTCCAAAAATACTAAAATAACTATCTATTTGGGATTCAAGTCCTGTATCTTTGTTAATGTATTTTTTGCGGTACCATCTTTGGGCTATTGGTGTTTGGGAAATTACTACTTATGTGTGACATAAAAAATGAAATTAATCATAATTCCAAAACATAAGAATGACACTAGAAACAAAATGGATGCATAATATTTCCACAAATCATAATCAAAGGATATTTCAAATATATTTCAAAAAGAAGAAATAATTAAATATTGATGATGTTCAAATTAGATTACATGGACATATGCATCAAAATTTTGTGTCCATTTGAAAAAAATCATGATTTTGGGATAGAAACGATCTCCTTATTTGAGTTTGATATCAAAAATGAATTTTAAGAATTTAAGAAAAGGAATATGTTATATCACCAACATATTTCATAATAAAATATGTATATGTGTACAAGATATGTATATATAATTTATAATCCTTATATAACATTAAATAGATAGATGTAGTGAATTATTCATAGAATGGTGGTAACCCACATAATGAAGATGGATTACAGATATTGTTTACCATAGGATCTATAATCGTTATAGACATTCACATAATGTAATGAATAATCAAATTAAATTCATTATTTACCGAATTCAAAAAACTTTACCTCTATATAAAAATATATTATAATTTTATTATGTCCATTTATGACCATTTCATCTTGATATATAGAATAATTTCATTACTTGGGAGTATCATTTTCCAGGTTCCATGGTCAGATCGATAGTTGATAATTGTTGATGTAATTTTCACATGAAACTATAAAATAAGAATTCAAATGAAAGGGTATTAATATTTCTCTAGAAATTTTAATAGACTTAACCCTTAGTCATTACAACATAGGGATTAATGATTGAGTAAAATAAAGTTATAGTAATAAGGATAGTGCTTTTGGGTATTTTACTGATGATAAAAAACTATATCATTTAATTTAATTTAATGATGAATAAAACATATGTGAACCTGAAATAATTTATAATATACATATTATAGTCATATTTTACTATAATATTTTATATAAAAAGAAATTTAATTTGGTGGAGAAAAACAATGTGGGTGGTTCATGGTGTAAAGTCCCATGTTTTTAACTAGTTTTAAATACGAAGGTTTTCGAAAACAAATCAATTTATCAATAAGTCGGTTTAAAAATTGTGATCCAGAACATTATTCTGAGTGTTGGTACACTTAAAGGTGTTGTTTTTGGACTTGGGTGAATACCCAATTATTTTCATGGGTATCCCGATAAGTATCAAGACCACCAGATCCGGAAAGGCCCACTTTAATGGATCTAAATGGGATGTGCACGGTTTCAGTACAACACGAGAAGCATACCTAGTTTAAAATTTTATTTATTTTAATTAAATAATATTAAATGGGGTATTTGTTATTTAATAGAATAATGTGTTTATAATAATAATGCTATTATTACTATTATGGTGTCTTAAAATATTTGGATGTTAAAAGATTTTAGTTTCACGATTAATGGGATGTAACATTTGTGTTAAATTAATGTGGATTTTGGGTATCTCAAAGAAAAAATTAATTAAATGAGGAGTAATAGTCATGAGAAATTAAATGAAGAGTTAAAGATTTAATTATGATTTGTTTAATTAAATAAGGAGTTTGGGAATTAATAATGAATCATTTTTATTTAATAGATGTGTTCGGTTTTGTCTAAGGTTGAATAATAATAATGTGATTATTATTATTATTGGTTTCTGAGTATAATAATTTTTATTATTTATAGTTATTATTATTAGTATGAATAATAATAATAATGGATTTTGTGGTATTTTTAATTAAACCAATATAAAATGGGGATTAAATTAATTGATTTGAAATATTGTTTTCATTTAATTAAGTAGAATTAAACATAATTTAATTAAATGATGTGTATTAGGGATTTTTTTGGGTTTTTTCAAAGAAGTGTTTTGCTAGATGAATATAAAAATGATTGTTATTATTTTGGTGGTTTCATTTATTTAATTTTAGGTTGAAATGAATTTAATTAAATGATTTGATGGGGTTTTCATTTAATTCAATTCATGGTCAATACGAATTTAATTATTCACTATGAAGCTGATGTTTTATTAAATTAATTCATGTTGAGATAATTAATTTAATAATGATGATTTGGCGTTATTAATTTAATGAAATTGTTTTGAGAGAATTTAATTAAATAACACGAAGTAGGGAATATATTTAATGAGATTTTGTGAATGAATTTAATTAAATAATTTGTTAATTAAGAGTTACTGGTTATCAATGAAGGGTAATATTAAAAGACATGTTAATGAAGAGTTGGGTGTTATCGAAGAAGGGTAATAATAAATGGTAATATTAAATAAAAAATAAATCTGGTTTTGGGTTTAATTTAATAAAATTAAAGGTAATGAGGAATTTAATCAATTTATGAGTAATAGAGGTTTTATTTAATTAAATTCATGGTTATGTTGATTTTGAAGTTTCCATTGTGTCCATTTTAAATATTGATATTAGGTTGTGTACGGATAGTCAAACTGTGCGGGTCAGCTATGCATTTACCCGATTTTTAAAAATGCGTTTTAGTTTACTTTAAATAAAATATATATTTAATAATTAACATAAATAAGGATTTTCTTTTTATTAATATATTTATTTGATGAAATAAATGTTACAAGAATTTAATTGGATGGATAATAGGTTATTTTAGAATTATTTATGAACCAATTATTTAAAGGTTAATTAATGAAGAAATGTTATATTAAATGAGAATAATAAATTTTATTATTATTGTATTATATCTATTAGTTTATTTGGTTTTTAACTAGTTGATGGAAATATAATCAAGGAGTTGGTGCACTGTTGGAGTAGCGACACACACTTGGCCCCCACCCCATATGAGGCCCGCCACACCCCCCTTGTTGGCTCATCATTGTATGCTCAGATCCTTCCAGTGTCTTCATGAGTCTTTTCCACCTTATCAAGTTGAGTCTCTCTGTATATGTTTTGTGATTCACATCGACAGTTTGGATCCTACCTTGACCTTTCTGCTGGATTGAAACCCTAAGGTTCAAGTTTCATTTTGTTTCCTTGTTTCTTTGATTCTAGTGTTGTGCAAGGGGTTCGTCAAGACCCATTGGCCCGTATACCAACTACCGTCACAAAAGGAGAATCATTTCACCTCAATTTTGGTTCATCACCACCATATTCTGGTGTGGGTTTAAACCCATTAGCTGATGTTCACCCAATTAATTGGATGCTTATTGTGTTTTTGTGTTGCAGTTAATATTTTTGGTGTACGTTGGTCCCTACCACACAATTTTATGTGTATTGGTTAATGGTTGTTAGGTGCAGGCATAAATTCTAGATAAACTTATATTTTGGTGGGTAATGTGTATGCAAGGGGATCCCAATTGAGTTATGAATATTTGTGAAGTACAAATTCATTGAGGTAGGGTCCCATTCATAGTCGAAACTTTTATAAATGAATTAAAAAATTTCTTACTACAAATTTTTTAGAAATTAAATCCATCTACAGAATTATTTATTTTGAATTTATCTTAATGTTAATTTGACAAGTTTAATGATTTAAAATTATAAATGTCAAAAGTTATTTTTGTGATAAGTAATATCATGTTTTTTTAATAAATCCCTTTAATCGAGGTGTGTTACCTTCAAACATAAAATTATTGTTAGTGTTATATAATGTTTTCTTATGGTTTGAATTTTCTATATATATTTCTATTAGTACTGATATATGATGGGTTAATTCCACAAAATGAATATTTTATTGTTGAATTAATGACGGGATGACAAGTTTCGTGAATAGTGTTAATTGCTTATTGGATTAATTTTAGGATGTTGACCTTGTTTTACAAAGTTAATTAATTTTGAATTATTTAAATAGAAATGATGTTATAAATTAATTGTGGAGAATTTTTATTTAGAATGAGATTACTAATTTTGGTAAATTAACAATGGGATGTGATTTTTTTGTAGAATAATTAATTGTTGGATTAGTTAATAGTAATGTGTACGTAGTTAATTGTTACTCTAACTAATAGATTTGGTATATTGAAATAATCAATTGGATTATTAATAGAATAAGGATAATTGATTGATGAATTAATTATCATGTTTTTAGGTAAGGAATTGGTATAATTAAATGTTGAGTTAACGATCTATTTGACTTTTTTGTGGTGAATAATAATTATTTATGAATTAATTATTAACTATTGAGATTTTGAATGGTGAATTATTTGTTGAATTATTTTACAAGATATTTATACTATTAATTAGTTATTGAATTAATTAATGGATTTGGCTTATTAATTTGAGAATTAATTAATCGGTTGTTTTGGGGTATTAGACATTTCAATCTACACAAATGATAAATATATATGTATGATTGATAAAAGGGTTGTGAGATAGGGACTGATGCTCCAAATACTCATGGGGTGCTAGATATGGTGTTTTACACTCATCATTTATGTAAATATTAATTTATGGGATAGTGACTGATTCTCCAAATGTGTACTGTGTTTTGAGGCAAGGACTGTTGCTCTAAATACTCATGAGGGTGCTAGACATGACGTTTTACATCCATTAATTGACGTTGGACTATGGGTCTAATTGGTCATACATAAACTGAATTAAATGGTTAATGAAAACCAATTTAATGTAATTATTTGTGAATTGAAAATTGGAAATGGTTCAGACCATGTCATGACTGAAGGATGTGTTGAGATACGGGTGTCCAGGGGAAACTGAGGATTTATGTGGTTAAATAAATAATATCAATGAATGTGTTAAATATTATCTTTATGCAATATATATATATAGTTCCTGTTTGGACTCTTACATTCATCTATGAGCCGAAGTAGGTTTCTCCATCACGTGTCCCCTAGAAACTGAGATGGGTTGTAGTTTGTTTTTTCAATTCAGTTGTTACTTTGTTATACCTACACACTATTTATATTTCACTTTCTGGATAGGGATAGGCACTTGTGGTGTCTGCTTACTGAGATGTATATCTCACATGCTATTTGGGCTGCCAGTGCACTAAGGTACCTGAGTAGTCCTTTCTTGTTCACATGACTGTGGACCCTGGACCTTACCTCTTGTCATACGCCTGTAATTGGATATAGGAATAAAGGACTGATCTGGAGCTCATGAAGCTCGTGGAGTTTGATCTTGGGGTTATTGAATCACTTTTTTATTTCTGTATTAATATTTAAGGAATGATGTATTGATTATCATATTCATAGTTTTACCTTCATAACATGCATGCATTGTATAACATTGGCATTGGAAAATATGTTTTATACAATATTTATAATATTATTTCTTCCATTGATTTATCGTCAATTTTTACTACTTCTTCTATTTTATGATATTTTCTGTCGCTTCATTCCTCTGATGAGAGTGTATAGTCTCCCCACTGACTATCCTTAGACCCTCACTACTATTCGGAAACATCTGGCATTTAGGGAGAAGCACTTGAGGTCATGTAGTGACCTGTACAACCACCGATTCAGGGGTGAGCCATGTTGGGATGTTACAAAGTGGTATTGGAGGAGGTTGTTCTTTATTTTTTCATTTGTATTACTTTTTTGGGGTGGGTAGATAGGATAATATGAATGTTTTAGTGCTTGGGTAAATAGCCGTGTTTGAGACAGATCACCTCACGTATGGTAAATGACCATGTGTCAATGGTTTGGACTGTTGTTCATGTTATTCGCTATTACAGTTGATATGATTTCACCATGAATGACTGATGTATTTTCTATTGCAAATTGATTATGAAAATTTTGGAAATTATTCTATGGCCTAATATGGAAACTAATTTGAAGTACATGCATCGTATTAGGAACTTATAGATTTACATGTCAGGCATATATTCTATGCCATGTAGTTGCATTACGAGGATGCATGTTAATATGGATTTATTACTGTGAATATATGCCATGTCTTGTAATAATTTCTCATTCTCTTTTAGATAGCATGTTTTGGTGATATAATTAACATTCTTGTGTGATAATATGCAATACATATGTGCCATGATTCTATGTTATATCAAGTTTTAGTGATTTCGTCAAGTTAATCTCTGTTAGCTAATTGTTGTGACATGTTATCTTGATGATAAATGATTGGTTTTTTGGATAAATTAATTTGCCTTAAATTACGATGGAACCGGATTACAGTTCTAAGATGTATGGGAACCTTATAAATGTGAAAAATGGAAACATGTGTATTCAAATAGTTAAAAATGGATTCTAATGTTAAAATTTTAAATGGAAATTGGATATCGTAAATGGTATCCAAATTCCAGCGGTAAGGTGTATGGATGCCTTATCGAATGGTAGATGGAAAACCATGTTTCTTAACCATATATAAACATAGTATGTATGAAAATGGTTATAAATGTAAAAATGATGCGTTTTTATTGTAATGAACTATTGTGAGGTTTATTTTTGAAGACCCCAGATTGAATAAATGGGACCTTTGGAGGTAACCATTTTGGTAAAAGGAATTTAGATTCTAAATTTCCTGTTAATAGTTGGATAACATTAAATGTGAAATGTTTAAAGATGATGTTCGTTTTAGGATGCATGTGTTTCCCAGGGGGAATTTATTGGAAACCTAGTGAATTGTTGTGAAAAATTACTTGTCTTTTTGTTTAAATTCATTCAAATGTTAAAAGGTTGATATTAATTAATTAAAATGGATAAAATGAATAAGGGTCTTTTAAACCATGTGATTTTGGTTTTTGCATGGCCAAGAGAGAGGGTCAAAGTTTTTGTTTTATAAGGGGATAATCCATGGATGGTATTACTCTTAGAATGTTTTTGTAATTTAAATAAGTTTTTCCCACAACTCAGGATGATTTTTTGGTACTCGAGTGTTTTGACCCCCGAGAGGTTTATGTTATGGCTTTTCTAATAAATGTTTGACTTGGAGATCATGGTTCGAGGAATTTCACACACATGAGTTAACGTGTTCTGAAACAGCACACTGGTGAATGGCCGATATTCTATTTCAGTGTAATGAAAAATCTGAAGGTGGGTAGTGTAACATCGATTTTTGTAATGGTATCGGTAGGTGACACCAAGATTTTTGATCAGTGTTATCCAGTAATAGTTTTAATATTCTTTTTAGTGACATTGGTTTTTTATTAGTGCACTCTTTGAATGCAACCATCATTTCCCCTATCTTGACCTTGTCTTGGAGACACTACGATAATGCCGGTTTTACGTCGTGCTAAAGTTTTATATTTTTTTGGTCTTGATGAATGGTTGTCGACTAGGTTGTATGTGGGATATGTGGTTTCTTTGTGCTATTTATTCATGCATGTTGGGGAACATAAGTTTTTTTTTAAAATCCTTGTGATGGCTTGACATGGTAATGTCACCCGTGGTCAGGTAAGGACATCGGTGTACAAGTGGTTGGTGATGTAATTTTTTTAAAAGCACGTTGCCAGTTTAAGGGTGAGGGTGTGTTTCGGGACTATAATGTCTTTCTAGGAAATCATGTGAAACAAGTTTTTGTTGGTCAATCAAGATTCAACCTTTTTCTTCAATGACGTCCCTGTAATGACATCAAATATATTCTTTGTTTTAGTGTTTAATTGGTAAAATAAGCTTCAACTTGATTTTTATCTAGTTTAGCGATTGGACTTATGTTTTAGTTAAAATTACGTTTCTCATTTGGAAGCATAACGTGGTTGTTAAAATGAAAAATATTCTTAACCCTAGTATCTTAGTAGATTTTTAATAGTCTATGATAGATTCGCAGGGACGAGATGTTTTAAGGGGGTAGATTATAAAGTCCCTTATTTTTGAACGGGATTTCAATATGATGGTTTTGAAAAAAAAATCAATTTATCAATGGGTCAGATTTTAAAATGATCTCTAGAACATTATTTAGAGTGTTGAAACACATAGAGGTGTTGTTTTTGGACTTGGGTTAATACATGATAATTTTCATAGGTGTCCTGATAAGTCTCGGGAGCATCGAATCCATAAAAGACTACTCTAATGGATCTGCATGGGCTACACATGGTTTTTGTCCAACACATGCACCTTTCCCAGTATAATATATTATTTATTTTAATTAAATCAAATCAAATGGGATATTTATGTCTAAATAGAAGAATATGTTAATAATAAAAATATTATTATTATTATTATGGTGTCTAAAATTAATTTGCGGTTAAAAGATTTAAATTGCATGATTAATAGGGTGTAACATTTGTGTGAAGTTAATGTGACTTTTAGGTATCTTAGAGAAATGTTTAATTAAATGAGGAGTAATAGTTATGTGAAATTAAATGGGGAGTTTCAAATTAAATTAAGATTTTTTTAATTAAATATGGGGTTTCCTAATTAATAAAGAATCGATTTTTATTTAACAGAGGTGTTGGGTTTTTTCTACGGTTGAATAATAAGAATAATGTGATTATTATTATTATGGTTTTATGAGTATACAAATTATTAATAATTATGGTTGTTATTATTATTATAAAGAATAATGATAAAGGATTTTGGGGTTTTTTTAATTAAATACAATGGAAATAGGGATTTAATTAGTTGTTTTGAAACAATGGTTTCATTTACTTTAATTGAGATAAACATAACTTAATTAAATGATGTGTATGGGTTTTTGGGTTTTATCAAAGATGTGTCTTATTAGATGATAATAATAATGATTATTATTATTATAGAGGATTCGTTTATTTAAATATAGGATGTAATGAATATTATTAAATGAGTTGTTGGGGATTTTATTTTATTAAAATCATGGTTAATTGGAATTTAATTAATCGTTGTGAAGTAGTGGTTTTACTTAATTAATTCTTGTAATGAGAATTAAATAAATAACAATGAGTTCGAGTTTTTAATTTCATTAAATTTTGTTGAGATAATTTAATTTAATAACACGAATTGGGAAATTTATTTAATTAAATGTTGGGGATAAATTTAATTAAATAATTTGTTAATGAGGAGTTAGTGGTTACCAATGTAGTGTAATATTAAAATTCATGTAAATGAAGAGTTGGGTGTTATTGAAGAAGGGTAATAATATATGGTAATATTAATTGAAGAATAAATGTGTAGTTTGGTTTAATTTAATAAAATTTAAGGTAATGAGGAATTTAATTAATTGATGATAAATGGAGGTTTTATTTAATTAAATTCACGGTTATGTTGAATTTGTAATGTGCATTGGGACAATTTTAAATGTAGATATTAGGCTTTTCACTGTCAGTCAAATCGTGCAGGTCAACTACGGTTACCCGGTTTATAAAAATGGGTTTTTATATAATTTATATAAAATAAATATTTAATAATAATAATAAGTAAGTTTTTATTATTATTTTATTTAATTGAATAAATATATGATACAAAAATTCAATTGGATGATTAATAAAATATTTCAGAGTAAATTATAAAACATTTATTTAATAGTTAATTAATAAATAAAAATTATATTAAATGAGAATAATAAATGTAATAGTATTATATAATATCTATTTGTTTATTGATGTTTTAAATAGTCGATTGAGAGAGAATGAAGTAGGAGGCGCATTATTGGAGCATTGACACAGACTAGGCCCCACCCTCTACGAGTCATACCACACCCCGCTTGTCAGCTCCTCTTCAGGCACTCAGATCATTTGGGTTTCTTCACATGTTTGGTCCACCTCGTCATGGTGAGTCCGTCTGTGCATGTTTCATGATTTTTATCGACCGTTTGGCTTATCCCTGAGCCTATTTTTTCGATTTGAACCCCATGGTTTGGGATTAATTGTGTTTACTTGTTTTATTGAATCTAGGGTTGTTCAAGGGGATCCTCAAGACCTGTTGATCAATATTTCAACTATCACCTCCAATGGTGAAGCATTTGGGCTCAATTTTGGTTCATCGCCACCATATTCAGGTGTGGGTTTAAACCCGTTATTTGGTTTTTTCACCATGTAAATTGGATTTTTATAGTGTTTTGATGTTGTGGTTAACATTATGGGTTTGTTTGGTCCCCACCACACTATTTTATTGGTGTCAGTTAATGGTTGTAATATGTGAATATATATTCCATATACACATACGATTTTTTGTGGTACGTGTACGCGAGAAGATCATAATTGAGGAATGAAGCTTTCATACCGCCAAATTCACTGAGGTAGGGTCCCACTGCAAGTCCAAATTTTTATAAATGAATTAATAAACTGATTACTACACCTTTATTAGAAATTACATCCATGCAGTGAAGTATTTATATTGAATGTCTCTTAATGTTATTTTATCATTTTTTATTTTATAAAATGATAAATGCCTTAAGTTATTTGTGTTATAATTAATGTCATTTTTTGTAATAAAACCCCTCAATTGAGGTGCACTACCTTAAAACCAAAAAGTAGTTGTAGTGTTATATCATGTTTGCTTGTGGTTTGAGTTTTCCAAATATCCTTCTGTTAGTACAGATAGATGACGGGATGATTCAACAGAATGAATATTTGATTGATGAATTAATCATGGGATGAAGAGGTTATTGAATAGTGTTAATTAATTATTAAATTAACTTAGGGTTGTCTACATTGCTGAACCATGCTAATGAATTGGGAATTAATTAAATTGAAATGAGGTGATAAATTAATTATTGATAGTTGAGATTTATAATGAGATTATTAATTATGGAAAATTAATGATAGGATGTGATTATTTTTGTGGATTAAGTAATTTATGGATTAATTAATGGTAATGTGTACATAGTTAATTTTTGTGTTAACTAAGAGATTTGGTACATGTAATTAATTGATTGGATTAGTAAGAGAATAAGGTTAATTGATTGGTAAATTAATTATCATGTTTTCATATATGGAATTGGGATAATTAAATATTGAGTTAATTATCTTTTTTAATTCCTTATGGTTAAGAATAAATAATTTTTAATTAATTATTAACTATTGAGATGTTGAATGGTTAATTAATTGTATAATTATTTGATGATAGATTTATGTTGTTAATTAGTTTTTGAATTAATTAACAGATTTCATTAATTAATTTGTGAATAAATTTATTGATGGTTTTGTGGTGTTAGACATGGTGTTCTACAACAATGATAAATATATACATATGATTGAGAAATGGGTTTTGAGATAGGGACCAATGCTCCAAATACTCACACGGTGCTAGACAAGGCATTGTACACCTAGCATGCACGTAAGTAATATTTTATTAGATAGGGACTGATGCTAAAAATTCGCAAGGGTTGTGAGACAAAGACTGATGCTCTAAATACTCACAAGGGTGCTTGACATAGCGTTATACACCCATTAATTAACGTTGGATTGTGGGTCCAATTGTTTGTACATAAACCGAATTGAATGGTTAATGAAAGGCACTATGATGTAATTATTTGTGAACTGAATATGGGAAATGATTCAGGCCCCCGCACGACTATGGAGAGTATTGAGATACATGTGTCTAGGGGAATCTGCATAGTGGTTATATAAATAATATCAATTTATTTGTGAAATAGTTTATTTATGAAATATATATGTATATATCCTGATTAGAATCTTACTTCTGGATATGAGCTGATGTAGGTATCTCCACCAGGTGTCCCTTATGAACCTAGAGGGGCTGAAGTTTATTTATTCAATTCATTTGTTATTTTTTTATACCTACACACCATTTATACTTCAATATATGGATTGGGATAGACACCGGTGGGGCCGACCTACTAAGATGTATATCTAACACCCAACATGGGTTTCCATTGCACTAGAGTACCTGAGTATACCTTTCTTATTCATAGGACTATGGACCTTGGACCTTTCTTATTGCCATATGCTAGTACTTGGTGATAATTGAAAAGGACTAAGCTGGTGCTCGGGATACTCATGGAGTTTTCTCTTCAGGCTATTGAGTAATTGTTTATTTATTTCTTTATTGATATGTAAAGAATGATTTATTTTTATCACATTCATAGTTGTACCGTCATAACATGCATGCATTCTATAATATTGTCATTGACTATTTTGTTTTATATAAGATTTTTAAAATTATGCCTCCAGTTGATTTATCATTTATTATGATTGCTTTTTCTATTTTTTACTATTTTTCACTATCTTTTTACTCTGAAAATAGGGTATAGTCTCCCCAGTGACTATACCCTCACTGCTAGTTGGCAGCCTCTGGCATATGGGGATATGTGTGCAAGGTCATGTGGCGACTATTCTGGCCAATGGTTTAGGGGTGAGCCGGGTTGGTACATTACACATGGAGGCGGTAAACTACCAATATTATTAAAATTTTATTATTTATACTCTAATTAAGGGAAGGTATTTTATTAGAATATTCAAGTTACAAAATAACAATGTATTATTTTTTATACTAGAGTATTCATTTCTAGTAGGATGTGTGATTTTAGGTGATAGTTGATGAATAAATAAATATTAAAAAGATAAACAATGAATGTTTCTACATAAATCCCATCACATTGAAATACAACTTAAGGGACTTTGATATTTAATTCATAATAGAATAAAAGAAATATGATGTGGTTGATGCACTCTATTTTAAGATTAAAATAAGATAAATTAAGTGATTTCATTATTTTTAATTGGTATTCACGGGGGATTAATTGATTAATTAGAAATTTAAAAATTATAAATGAAGAATGTAGTTGGATTCAATGGAATGAAAATTTAGGTTTTTTAAATTTTTATTTTTAATTTAATTTTTTTTCAAAATAATCAATGTGTTTGAAATAAATTTTATGAGTATAAATTATCGAGCTAATGGCTAGTCGTCAAACAAGGCATGTAGGATGTATAGCCAGTTCAAGAGAGTTGGATGGCCAATAAAGTCCCTATGAATGATCACTTGGGAGGTAGTGAGGGGATAAGTATATACATATTGGAGTGATTGTAGAATGTGGGATAAGGACCACAATCTAGTGTGTGTAGGAATGGCCCATGCTCTTGTATGTGATTTTATATAGGAACCCCCCCAATAACATGGAATTTTGAGCCAAAATAGAATGTGATAACATATATATATAAACAGTTGAACATCAAAATTTATAATATAGGATAAAGAGATTGTAGATACTATTAAATAATTAATCAAATAAAACTGTCCAACTTCACCTCCACTATCCTAGCATCAAACACACCATTAATTCCATTGACGCAACCTAATGAATTCAATCACTCACCAATGACACAATGGATTCCACTAAGAGAGCTTTGGTTTCATCCAAATTATGACTTGTGAAGCTTGGGGTCGCTATTTATGATGTCTTGTTCCTCTGACGGTAACTATGAATCATAAAGGTGGAGGATGAATGCATGTTATGATGAAATATAGATCTATAAAACTAGTTTCTAATAGTAACCCAATAATTTTATATATAACATTACATGATTTAAGAATAATTATACATCAGAGTACAAGCCAAGGATCGTTCTATCTAGTGCCTTCGAAGACTAGGTATATATAACATAAAACAAGTTAAAAACACTTCTTTATTTAATCTTCATAAAGAGATACAAACTTCAATTGAGCCCTTATATATACATAGGGTACCCTGGGGAACACATGAAAAAAGGTTTGAGCTGAAAAGTCCGGCATGGGAATTAACATAAAGATACATATTAAGCCCATGAGTTAGGAGGAATGACATAACGATATCTATATCATGAAACATATAAAATCCTTTCTTCTAAACATGGTATCATATAATCATGGAATCATATAAATGTGACAGAATAATAAAAAATATATTTAGTATGGGTTAAGCTTAACCACCAATCATGTTTCCAATTTTAGTATGGGCTAAGGCTAATCACCAATCCAGTTTCACATCACATCTGATGAGAATTAACTTTACTCAATGCAATGGAGCACTATTTGGGTGCACCCATCTCAAATTTTTTCATGAATATTCCTTCCACATTAATAATCATTCCACACAAAAAATCTTACAAAATATACCATACGTAAACATAAGGGTACCCATGGAAATAACTAGGTACCACAACCATGACACAAATAAAAACCATTGGACGTACCGTGAAAGTGTCCATGAAAGGAAGGGATTAGAACATACATGTAAGTTCATAAGGTAAAACAAGAATATAAAATGGTATGTGGTGTCAAAAATAATTGAAAATATATAAGAAAAGTATTTGAAATCATTATAATTAAAACAATTTTGTGTGGTTTTAAGAAAAATACTATTGAGCATTCAAAATAAAAAAGGGAAAAATATTTTATATTGAACCAGAAGTGAACCAAATATTTTTTCATAATAAAAAGACTGATTTTATAAAGACAATTTTATCTTAAAATAGTGGATAGAGTTTACTTTAAATGCGTTAAAAATTTGGGAAGTTCCCTTAAAATAAGATTTCTTATCGGGGCAATCGAGGTGGGAATCACTAAAAAACATGTATATCCTCCAAAGATAATGAGGGATGGATCATGGAACATTATTTTGGAGAGTATAAGCAGTATGAAAATTTTTTACATAAAAATAAAAGAGAACTTCATTTAGGAAAAAAGAAAGATAGTGAAACCCGAAAAAGTAAAAAGGGGGTTCGGGTAGAATTCATTATAGATTATTGGCATGGTATCAGGTGTACCTAAAAGGGATTTGATGAGAGATAATGGTTTTTCTCATAACATATAAATCATGATGGAATTATGGGGGAGGTGGGAAATAATACCCCATCATTATGTATCACACATAAAAGGGAATAACATAGATGACAATCGTGAAATAAAAGTGAACTAGGGATGATCCCTTACCTTAAATATGGCGGTGTTCTCTTGTTATTATTAAAGACCTAAATAAATAAATTAGGACTATTTATTAATAATTACAAAACCTATTCTATATTTAATGGATTTAGTACAATAATTTTATGTTTATTTATAACCATTTTGATTGGTTATGAGGTTCAATTTCATTGTTCGAGCTCATTTGTTTACTTGGTATTCATGACCGGTTCACTTATATATTTTTTAGATATTCATGTAAGATGAAGGTGGTTGTCCATAATTGTAGTTATATGATAATGGATAAAATATATGAGATTACATGGTTTTAAATTTAATTTGGTTACTCAGAGTGATGTAGAATTATTATATAAAAAAAGTGACAACCATTTTTGTTAATTGGTGGGTATTATTAAAAACAACATGTTTTTCTTTATAACTTAATACCATTTGTACAAACATATTACAGAACAAAAAATACGATATATTAAATATATATAATATTGTTCAACCAAAACAAAAATGGTTTAATGACCATATTTAAAGTTGATAATAAAAATTGATAGACGGTTGTCCTTTAATGTGATAAATTAGCACATCTTAAATGATGCATTCATTTCTTTTAAATATATTTTTGGGAAAGGAGAGAAGATAATGAAATACCCCATTAGAATAAAAAATTCTAGTACATGTATGTAATTGGATTTATCAAACAATTTGGGTGAAGGGAGGTGAGGAAAGAAATAAAAAGAAAAGAACATGAAAGAAAAGAATGAATTGGAAGGAGGAATTTACCTCTTGAAACTTCCTCCTTTGAGAGCCTCTTAAAGGGAGAGGTTTTGGTATTTTTAATAGATTAGGGGATTTTATACTTGGGGAAGGATCTTGGAGAGAGATTTTGGTAGAATATTTGCAAGGCACAAGTCTTGAGAGGAGAGAAGATAAGAGTTAATAATGGGTGGTTTTTATAATGGAGGGGAGGAGGGTTTTCATAATAATTTAATAATTAATTTATTATTTCCTCATAAGACAAGAAATATTAAGTACTGCATGAACAAGAATAGTAATAAATTCATTTGACTTTGAGATTTGGGTTCTTACATCAATTGTGACATCATGAATAGTAGTTTTGAATTATAATGTATTTATACGATAAGTTAATGTATTTTACTATTCTCTAAAAATTAAGGTATTTTATAAAAACCCAAAAATTCACCCTAACCATTTTTCGATGTGTAGAATCTAAAAATGGAATCCATTTTTCGAAATTAACTTTCATTAAATGATTTTTTTAATATTTAATTAAAATTATAATTTATTATCAAAAACTAGTTTTAAAACATTTCATTTCTTATTATCAAATATAGGTATATCGTGATTTCAACATGAGTATTATTTGTATATTATCATTGGTAAGGTTACTATTCAATAGGTTATATCACTATTAATAAGGGTAAGTTACTATTCATAATGGTAAGTTACTATTCAACAAAAATTATGTTTTTCTTATAGGACTCCAAATTACTTACTATTCACAACCATGTATATCAGATTTTCAAAATTCCAAACACAGAAGTGGAAAACCTATGTTTAAATGTCACTTAGAACTTAGTAGTTCATTATGTGGTGTTTTCATTGGATTTTATGACATATTTATGAGAATATAATTTCCATTGGAAAACATTGGGTTGTTACATTCTTACCCCCTTATGAATTTTCACCCTCAAAATTTCATTTTACATTCTAATCCATAAACAGGTGAGGGTACTTATCCTTCATTTCCTCCTCTGATTCCCTTGTAGCTTCTTCAAACTTTTGTTTCATCCAAAAAACATTGACAAGGTGGGTTGTCTTGGTGTGTATAACCATATATCATTGGTCTAGAATCTTCACTAGCTGCTCCTCATAAGAGAGATCATCTTCTAGATGCACCACCTCTGAGTTCAGTACATGTGAGGAATCAGGTATTTACTTCCTCATGAGTGATAGATGAAACACATCATGAACTCAAGCCATATTCGATGTAAGTGCAAGATGATAGGCCGTGTCTCATATGTGTTCAAGGATCTCAAAGGGCCCTATGTACCTAGGTAATATCTTCTCATTATTTCCAATCCACATGACTCTCTTGCATGGTGATATTTGAAGGAAGACTTCATCTCCAATTTCTAACTCCATGTCTGTTCAATGGTTGTCAGCATTGCTCTTATTCCAACTCTGACCAGCTTTGATGTTTTTCTGGATGACTTGAACCTTCTCTGACCACTCTTGCACAGGACTGGGTCCAAGTAGGTTTTGTTCTCCAACTTTATCCCAACAGGTTGGAGTTATACATCGTTTTACATACAGAGCTTCATACGGAGCCATCTGAATACTCTATTGGAAGCTATTGTTGTATGGGAACTCAAAAAATGGGAGATACTGATCCCATCCACATTTGAATTCTATAGGTAAGGATGATAGAATATCTTCAAGTGTCTGAATAGTTGTTTTAGATTTTCCATTAGTTTGGGTATGATAGGTAGTGATAAAATTTAATTTATTACCGAAATCATGTTGATGAATCCTGTAGAATTTAGATGTGAACCTTGGATCACGATCCGAGACTATTTAGAGTGGAATGATATGAAGTCTCACCACATCCTTCACACATATCTTTTCATGTTATTCATGCGAGGGGTATTACCAAATAGAGATAAAATGGGTAGTCTTGGTGAGTCCGTAAACCGCCACCCATATCACATTATTTCCCTTCGACGTCTTCGGGAGACCCATGACAAAGTCCATAGTGACATTCTCTCATTTACATATGGGTATTGTCAATGGTTGCACCATCACATTGGACTTTTGTCACTCTACTTTAACTTGACGACATACCAAGCACCTTGATATATATTCCGCAATTTCCTTCTTCATGTTATTCCATAGGAAGTGTTCTCGGAGATCACAATACATCTTGGTACTCTGAGGATGGATAGAGAATATTGAGCTATGTGCATTTTCTAATATCACCTTTTTTATCCTAGGTGATGAAGGTGCACAAAGCCGCATTCCAAACCAAGCCACTCCATCGGCATTGATATGGAACTCTTGAATCATCCCTTCCTTTATTATATTCACCCACTTTTGCAACTCCACATCATCCATTTGTGCTTCCTTAAATTTCTCTTGAATGGATGGTTGCGCAATCATTTGGCCAAGGTAGGATGTATCCCATGCCCTTATGATTTATAAATCCACACTTTGCATATCCAAGATGATACAATCTTTCTTAATCCGTAACATGGATAGAGTAGCTGGTTCTTTTCTGCTTAGAGAATAAACTACATGGTTTGGAATTCCAGGATGATAGTGAATAGAGTAATCATAATCCGTTATTAGATCTAGCCATATCCTTTTATGCATGATGAGCTCCTTTTCTATGAATATATACATTAGGCTCTTATGGTTAGTGTATATGTAACACTTCACACCATAAAGGTAGTGTTGCTAGATCTTCAAGTAAAAATTCATGAATGCCATCTCTAGATCATGCATTAGATAGTTCTTCTCATGAATCTTCAACTTCTGTGAGGCATAGGCTATCATATTTTCATTTTTCATGAGTACACAACCGAAGCCATTATTTTAAGCATCACTGTATATCAAAAAGACTTTCTCCACATTTCGGTAATGAGAGTACATGTGCAGTGATCAGCCTTTCTTTTTCTCCTTTAAGCCTACCTCACATTCTTGTATATAGAAAAACATTACCCCCTTATGTGTCAGCTTGGTCATCGGGTTTTAAAATCGTGAAATTTTCTCCACCAATCGTTGAAAATACCAAGCTAGACCAAACAATCTATGGATCTCCATTACAGAAGTTGGCCTGGGCCACTCTTCAATTTCCTTTATCTTGGATGGGTCCACAGATATCCCTTTTTTGGTGATAACATGCACCAAGAATGATACTTCCCCAATAAAGAACTCAAATTTATTGTACTATGCATACAACTCCCTTCTTAATGTCTTTAACACATTATTCAAATGCTCATCATGTTCCTCCTTACTCTTAGGGTATATCAAAATATAATCAATAAATACTACCAACAATTTGTCAAGGTAATCTATAAAGACTCTATTCATTAAATCCATGAAAATTTTTGGAGCATTAGTGAGTCCTGAGGGCATAACTATGAAATCATAGTGTCCATACCTCGTTTGAAATGCTGCCCAGGGAATATATTCCGTATTCACCTTTAATTGATGATATACCAAACGAAGGTCCACCATAGAGAAATAATTTGTCCCAAGAAGACGATCAAACAATTCATCTATCTATGGTAGGGGATACTTGTTCTTTATTGTGATTTTATTGAGCTCACAATAATCAATGCATAGGAATATTGATCTATCCTGTTCTAGAATAAGAGGACTGGTGCACCCCAAAAGCGAGGCACTCGTGCATATAAAAACCTTCTCCATATTTTCTTGTAACTATTTTTTCAGTTTTTACAGATCTATATTGGCCATTCTATAAGGTGTATTTGATATAGGAAAATATTCAGGAATAAGTTAAATTGGGAACTCAGCCTCTCGGTCTAGAGGAAGACCGGACAACTCTTCAGGTAATAAATCAGTTTAATCCCTCACGATGGTAAAACCTTTGAGCATGATTCTCTCCTTTGTCTTAATTAATTGAACTAGATATTCTTTCTCATAAGGAAGCAATATCCACACTTGAGACACTGATTCTATAAGAGATTCATCTTCCTCCTTACACTTGTAAAGAATCAGAGGATGCTTTGGGATGTGAAAAGTGATCTCCCTTTCCTGATAGTTAATGTTGGCCTTGTACAAAGACAGGAAATCCATGCCCAAGATAGCGTCTAACTACACTAAATAAAGTATGATGAGATTTTCTGGGAGGATTAGTCCACAAACATTAATCAAGGAGGAGTTATAAATCATGGATGCAATGACTGCCCTATTCACTATTCTCACAAATAACTTTTCCTCCAAATTTTGAGGTGGTGTTTGAATAGTTCTACTAACCTTGGAAGATATGAAATAATGCTTAGAACCAGAATCAAATAGTATGTTCACTATTCTTGAACGAATTACTAGCATACCTGTCACAACATCATTGTCTGTCTCCACCTCAGCAGTAGTGATAGCATAAGCCCTTCATTGTTTCCTTAAAGGTTGTTGTTGATTTCCCCTGATAACAATCAGCTTAGGGAAAAAATTTACATAATTCCCATGCTCCATGTAGTTGTAACACTACAGTGTAGGATGAGTGTTTATATGAACCTTCCTTTCTTCTTCAATATTAGTGGGATTTTCCATTTCCCTTTCTTAGTTCTTTCCTAGATGACCAAACTTTTCAAATTTGAAGCAATTATCGGTTCCATTCATAAGGATTGTTTGATTATTCTTCCAAAAAAAAATTCAATGGGAAAAGTAATGCTTTTTTCCATCCTGGGATTTGTTTGATGAACCAACTATGTTGTTATCCATTTTTTAATTCTTATAACTGGGCCAATGAGACCACTGAGAGTCTCCAATCTCCATTTCAAACTTGAGTTCACATCGGACAATATGGTCATACATTTCGATGTCTCGAATTGCCAATGCTTTTTATAGACTCAGCATTAGTTCCATAAAGAAGAAATCCACCTTTATTTAAGTGTTCATGTCAAATCAAGAGGTGTACCATTCAATCCTTGTAATGTTTTCTACATATGCCCTGATAGACTTATCTTTCTTCTTATTGAGTCTGAGAACTCTATTTCTATCTTGAGGTGGATGGTTTGAGGAAAATATATGTTGAAAATATCCTCTTTAATTCCTCACAACTCATGGGATCAATTTTCTATTGGTTCATTGTATTATTGATAAATTTACACCACTGATATGCTTCCCCATAAAAGTGAGAGACAACTAGTACAACCTTCTCTTCTTCCAAGCACTATAAGATAGAGAATATATTATCAATGGAGTTAAACCATTGTTCCATGAGGAGGGGATCAAAAGATCTAAAACACATGGGATTCCTTTGATGTATGAAGGATTCTACAGTAATTTTCAGTTTTCCTTAGAGAAAAGGAGGGTATTCCACATGATTCAAGTTATTATTCATAACTCGACCTAGCTGATCAAGTACTATCATGATGTTTTTATCATTGGCTTCTGTCATATCAGGCATATCATTAGGGCAATCTTCACATTGCCAATCACATTGTTTGTTGGAGTGTTTTGTTTTATTTCCAACCATTGACTAAGAAAAGGAACATATAATTAGATTTATTTAATACGTAACTATTGAGCATAAAAATGAAAATTTGAAAATAATAGGATGAAATTATAATGAATAAGTACATCCTAGCTTGTGATTCCTTTTCTTTAAATATAGGTTATCCTAAATATATTTCATGACTAATGTTTTTATGGTCCTTTTTTGTCCCTTAATAATGGTTTGTACTAAGCCCATGAATCTACCAAAGCATATACCCCGGGAGTGTCATAACACAGAGTGAAACAAGGCCCATTTTATTATACTAGGATACCCAAGGGCAAGCTTGAAACTCCTTATTGGAGTTTTCACTCCTAGGTACATCTGTGCCAGATCTACCTCTACATGCTCGTATCCAGGTAGGGATATATTTTCTTGATAATCAACTTACTATATACTTACCCAAATATAGGGATGTTTTACTATTATTCATACTATCTTTAAGGTTATCACTAAGGTTTCATGTTCCTAATCTCCAAAATATTAATACATCCTATGAAAAAAACTATAGAGACCCAATCCTTTTATATATAACATTATATTATTTTAAGCATAATTGTACATCAGAGTACAATCCAATGATCGTTATGTCTTGTGTCTTAGAAGACTAGGTACATATAACATAAAAAAAGGAGAAAACAATTCTTTATTTAATCTCCATAAGGATATCCTAACTTCCTTTGATCTCTTACATATGCATAGGGTACCCTGGGGAACACATGAACAAAGGGATGAGCTGGAAATCCCAGTAAGGTAATGAACATAAGGATACATCTTAAGAACATGAGTTCGGAGGCATGACATAATGATATCCAAAGCACAAAACCTATAAAATCCTTTCATATAATCATGTGATCATATAAACATAGAATCATACAAATGTTTCATAATCGTAAAACATTTCTTTAGTATGATTCAAGGCTAATTGCCAATCCCATTTCACATTTTATTATGGGTCAAGGCTAACCACCAATCTCGTTTCACATCACATCTCATGAGACTTAACATTACCCAATGCATTGGAGAGCTAACTGTTTCCACCCATATCAACATTTTCATGAATATTCTTGCCACATAAGTAATCTTTCCACACAAATAATCATACATAATCAACTATACATAAACATAAGGGTACCGAGGGAAAGAATTAGGTACAACAACCATGACTTAAATCATAACCAATGGGCGTATCATGAAAGTGTCAATGAAAGGAATGTATTAGAACATAAATGGAAGTTAATAATGCAAAAGAGGAATATAAAAAGGTATGTGATTTCAAATAGAAGATACAACATATAAGAAAAAGTATTGGAGAAACATTAGCATTAAAACATTTTGTGCGGTTTAAAGAAAAATACTATAGAGATTTCAAAATAGAAAAGGAAAAAATGTTTTATATAAAACCATAAGTGAACAAAAGATATTTTCATAATAAAAATACTGATTTTATAAATACAATTTTAGTTTAAAATAGAGGATATAGTGTACATGAAATGGGGTAATAATTTGGGAAGTTCCCTTAAAACAATATTGGTTGTCGGGGGTATCGAGGTGAGAATCACTAAAAAACATGCCTATCCCAAAAGAGAATGAGGAATGGATCTTGGAACATGATTTTGGAGAATTATAAAAGTATGAATAATTTTTACATCAAAGGAAAATACATCTTCAATTAGTTAAAAAGAAGGATAGTGAAACCTGAAGGAGTAAAGGGGGTTTGGGTAGAATTCATTACTGATTATTGGCATGGTATCGAGTGTACCTAAAAGGTTTTGATGAGAGAGAATTGGGTTTCTCATAACATATAAATCATGAGGGAAGTATGGGGGAGATGTGAAATTGTACCCCATCATTTGGGATCACAAATAAAATGGAATAACATAGAGGATAATCCTGGAATAAAAGTGAAATGGGGAGGATCCCTTACTTTAAATTTGTTGGTGTTCTCCACTTGTTTTGAAGGACTTGAATAAAAAAATAGGTTTATTAATTGATAATTACAGAACCGATCCTATATTTAATTGGTTTATTATAATCATTTTAAGTTCATTTATAACCATTTTTATTGGTTATGAGGTTCAATTACATTGTTCGGCCTCGTTTGTTTACATGGTTTTAATGACCGGTTCACTTATATTTATGTTTAGATAAACATGTAAGATTGAAGTGTTTTTCTAGAATTGAAGTTATATTATATAATTGAACATCCGGGAGATTAAATGGTTTTATATTTAATTTTTTTACTTAGAGTGGAGTCAAATTATTATATAAAACTAAAGTGACAACCATTTTTTCAATTGGTGGGTTTGATTACAATGAACATGTTTTTCATTATAAAGTTATACAATTTGTTCAAAAATATTACAGAACCAGAAATAGGATATAATACATATATATAATCTGGTTCAACCAAAACAAAAATGGAGTCATGAACATATTTAAGGATGATAATATAAATTGATATACCATTTTCCTTGAATGTGCTAAATTAGCACATCTCAAACGGTTCTTTCATTTCTGTTAAATAAAAGGTGGGGAAAGGAAAGAAGATAATGAAATGTACCATTAGAATAAAAAAATTCCAGTACATGTATATTACTAGATTTATCATACCATTATATTGGAGGGAGGTGAGGAATGAAATAAATATAAAAGAACTTAAAAGAAATGAAGGAATTGTAAAGAGGAATTTACCTCCTGAAACATCCTCCTTTGAAAACCTATTAAGGTGAGAGGTTCTGGTATTTTGAAGAGGCCATGTTATTTTGGACATGGGGAAGTGCTTGGGGAGAAATTCTCTTAGAATATTGGCAAGGAACAAGGCTTCATTGGAGTAAAGAGATGAGGTACAAATATGTGGCATTTATAGTGGAGGGGAGGAGGGTTTTCACAATTGTTTAATCACTAGTTTATTATTTAATAACAATACAATGAATAATAAGTATTCAATGACAAATAAAATTAATAAATGCATGTGAGTTTGAGATTAGGGTTCTTACATCACTTGTGATTTCATGAATAGTTTATTTTAATTATAATGTATTTACACGATAAATTAAGGTATTTTACTATTCACTAAAAATTCAAGTATTTCAGAAAAATCCCAAAAATTCACCCTAACCAATTTTCAACGTGTATAATCCAAAAATGAAATCCTTTTTTTTAAATAATATTTTTCTAAATATTATTATTTTTATATTAATTAAAATGATAATTTATTATCAAAAACTGGTTTTAAAACATTCATTTACTTATTATAAAATATAGGTATATCGTGCTTTCAACATGAATATTATTTATATATTATCATAGGTATGTTTAATATTCATTAGGGTATATCACTATTCATAAGGTTATGTTAATATTCATATGGGTAGGTTACTATTCACAAAAATCATGTTTCCCATATCAGAATCCATATAACTTACTGATCACAACTGTGTATGTTAGATTTTCGAAATTCCAAACACATAAGTGACAAACCTATGTTTAGAGTCACTTAGAACATAGTAGTTCATTATGTTGTGTTTTATTTTTATTGTTTAACATAATTAGAAGAATATAATTTCTATTGAAAATAATTGGGTCATTAAATTTGGTGATTATATGGTTTGAGGAGAAACCCTAAGCCTCTTCCAAACATAGTTTTGTATGGGACCACCATAGAAATTCATGCCTTCCCCTCAATGGAAATATTCATTGTGGAGATACCAAAATTGGTAGTTTAATAATTTGATAGTGAGATGGGTGTTTCAAAAATGTCTAATATCTATGTTATATCTTTTTTGAGTTGATACTCATGTAAATAATGGATGCCCCATAGGAAGTATCACCATCCCGTGGGAGACATGATATTGGATGAACAATGTGTTTATAAGAAAATATAATTATGGGAGTTATTTCATAGGAATTCATTAAGAATCACATAGGGTTTCTTTATGGATATGGATCGGTATTCAATATAATTTCTATATTGATGTATTTTTATAGTGCTATAGGTGATTTGATATTTTAAGTAACACATTCTTAGAAGAAAGAATAATGTTTCTCTATGGATAAAAAATTGCATAGCAACCATGCATACCATGAAAAAAATATATTTTATTCTATTTTTGATATATACATGTCACCATGAACATAAATAACCAATTTTAAAAAATTCTACATCCTCGGTTTACTTGAAGATACACCCTGATGACTTAAGAATAGTTATGAAAAATTAGAATCATGGAATCTCTTTTATGTTTGAAGTGGTGGATGGACTCATTAAAAACATTTTAATATATCACATCTCCCAATGAATGAAATATATTTGAATTGATAATTTATGATTGTAAAATATTTTTACGGAAATATAAACATGATATAGAAGTATAAGAAAATTTCACTAACTAATAAATTGAAATGGAGAAAACTCTGGAAGTATTTGATACTTTGGATTCTACTAGACAAAAGGATGGAGTATCCAGCTACTATAATTCAATAATAACCTACTATATTCTTCATTATTAGTTTAAATTCATTATGGTTTGTAACCCTCATATTTCGATTACTTATTCTTTTATGGTGGTGTATAATAATTTATTATTTCTTGAAGGGGATATGACATAATAGTAATCCAATAGTCTATGATATTCTATAAAACTTATGGATTTATTTTTTTATATTAAATGGGTTTCATTATTTAATTATAGAAATTAATTTTAATGAAATTATTAATATGATAAATTATAAACATTTTTTATTTATTTTTTAATAAATACATTCTCCCTCTTATTAATTTTTAATCATATTCATTGATTGGTTTATAATCATGTGGATAATGTTTAGTGATTACTTAAAAAATTGTAAGAAACTGGTATCTAATTTGGATGATTGGGAATTACAATACTTAGATTGAATTTCACTAGTATGTCATTGATGGATCATTGTACATTTTAGACATTGTTAGGCGGATATCCAAAATAAATTAAATTATTAGGATAATTATTACCATTATCAAACTTGAACAGGGGTGAAAATGAGAACTGATTTGGTACCATTCATTTAATCAATTTACAATGAATTAGATTTATTTTTAATATCCATTGACAACATTACACAAGGAAATATAATCCATAAACCCAATCAATTATTAATAGTATTTATTATTTTTCTATGTATTTTTCTTTTTTTGATAGTCTTATAAATTTTGTTGTACTTAATACTCATTTTCCAATGAAAATGATATTTTACCATGAATCCTTAGAGATGAATTCGTTTAATATATATAATACACCCCTATGGGAAATTAAATATCTATTTTTAAACATTATTACAAATTTTCATCAAAACATGGCACTGATGCTGGGGAGTGACTACAAATACATCCCCAAAATGCCACGACTATGGACTCCAATAAAGGACAATTTATTCTTTATCATGATATAGGGAAAAAATTGACAACTATTATTATGAATATTAATATAAAAAACATAATTTAGAAAATAAATACCTATTATTTGATTTAAACATGATGTTTTCACTATGAAATACTAGATATTAAAATAAACCCATAAAAGACTCTATAGAGCCATTATTCTGATAATTTTTGAGAAAACAGAAAATGATACCTTTTCGAGATCAAAATAATTATTTTGAATTCCATGTTAAAATGATTTTGGTGCTACCTAAATTCCATTTCCATGAATATCATTATCCCAATAGAAAATTTATGATTTAAACTTTTTAATCTCAATCCCCAAACAAAGAGAAGTATTTGAAGACAAATTCAAGTGGGGGATGTCCCTTTTCACTTTAGGGTGACACCGTATAGTGTTCATATAGTTTACAGGTAAGGGAGATCCATGAGTGGAATTATATATTGGATTCATCATGCAATTATTATTCCCAAAGTCCCAGATCAAAAACAACATGGAAGGATATCTACACAATCCAATAAGGAACTAGAGAATTCACATATGAATATACAGAAGGAATCATAAAGATGTGTGGAAGACACCACCATAATGTGGTGGAATATGACCACTTTATTGTCATAATCTACCAAGGAATACTATAAATAAGCAAGAATCCATTGAATTCATCATCTAATGGATATATTTTTTTGAAAAGTCACCCACAGATTCTAGGATCCTGATAGAGAAGTTAACATATAATTCCCATCATTTTGGGATAATAGGTATGAGTAATTGATGTTTTATTTATGTAAAGACATTTAATTTATATCATTTAATATAAAAAAGATGTTATGAATTATTATTTGTTGTTAAAAAATGGTTGCAATGAAAATTAATGAAAAAAATGATCCACCTTAGGTATATGGATTGTGTTTAACAACCAACAACTTTACTCATCAATGTGAGGAGGTATATTCTATAGATATTTGTGCATCAAAATATAATCTAAGGCAATATCCCCATAATCATACATAGAATGAAGATTCAGAATTCTATAAATTATTTGAAAATAAATAGAACTAGTATATACCACCATTTTCCATGCAATACCCAATTAATTATTTTTCCTAAAACATTATTTTGGAACACACACCCTTTAAAAATATTGTACAAGAAAACTTACAACAACAAGCTTATCAAATACTCGATTTAAAAAAAATCATATGTAAAGCACTTTTCTGGAACACAACTATCTGGATGGTAACACAGATGAGGGATTGTTGAGAATAAAAAATTAGTTAAGGATTTTTCAATTATGTTTTAATGTCTGATGTACATTATTCACAAAAAATTGGAAAAGTCTAACAAAGGCAATCCCAAATTGGACTAGGAATCTGAGAATGATCATAGAAAGGATTTTAGAGAAGATTCAGCCACTGTAATAAAATTAAGTTCAATTTAATATTGAATAAATAATATCAGGAGGTTCTATTTAGACAATTGATGAACTACTGACTCAACCAAGAGAATAGAATATGAAATAAGATGTGACATAAAAATTTAGAAAGGGAATAATTCAAAATATTATCTAAATTTAATATAGATTGAATCTATATTTTACACTATAGTTTTCCTAATATTTTACTATGTCTATAATGTTATAATACAAGAATAATCAAATAAATATATTAGAAACCATTAAAAATGATGAAATTAACATCCTTATCTTGAAAGACATTTGAAAAATTCATAATCCTTCAAAATTCCTCCCAATGGTTTTCACCAAAATGAAGAGACATTATTGTAATGAGAGAATAATCATAGGTATGAGTTTCTTTTCTATGATCCCCCACCATTTTATTAAGTGTTCCAACATCTATGGACATTTTGAATTCCTTTCACTATTGGTTATTTAATTGTTTTGATATTGTTTTGATTTTTTTCTCCCATAAGTGTGATTTCTCACTCTATTTTTATATCATTGAAAATATAAAAATTTACTCCCACAAGACTTGTTATCAATTGAAAAATATGTCAGTTCTTTTCCAGCTTGGATGATGGTAAATATATTCATGGGAGATAAATGATTGACTTTTCCAGTGGAATTTTATTTGATTACCATAGAATAAGACAAATTAGAAATTCATTCACCCCTTATTTTGGGAATACCATTCCAAAAATATAACCATCATGATAATAAATGTACATTAAGGGACCCTTACCGTAGATATTTTTGATATAATAGTGAAATTCACTATTATTTACACCAAGATGATCCGATCAGGAAACCACTCCCTCTTTATTACAATTTGTCATGAAGTTAATTATACAATTTAATATTCATGTATTATATATGAATTATTAACCACAAAAGTTCAGTATTAAAAAGAACCATAAAATAGTTAGGTTACAAAAAATATAAAAATTAAAATTTTAGGATAGATGAATATAATATAGATGATTTCATGGATAGTTTATTAGAAGAGGCTAATATGTACAAGAAATCATATTAAGATTATGATAGAGAACAAAATCAACAAAATAAAATATTTGGAATGAAATTAAATTGTTTACTACTAATAAGGAGGTTTCTATTATTGTATAGTTAAAAAATAAATTGTATAATGAGGAAGAACATGAAAGGATTATCAATGATCTTATAAAGGTACTAATGTAAAGGAATAATAACTTGATGGGATGTGATACATTTTTTCTCACCAAGAAACATGATGTGAAAAATGATACAGAAGGTATAAATAAATACATTGAGTTAATAGGATAAAATTATTTTACTAATGAGTATAAAGGTTCATATTATAATATTAAATTTTTAGTTAATAAATTTTTAATGAGAAATGTTTCATTTTACAATGTATATGAGAAAGAAATAACTAAGGAAATGTAGTCCAATTAATTTCAGGAGAAATATTCCCCATCAATGGAAGACATAAACTTTTCGTGTAGGCTAGTAATCCTTAAGAAAATTCTTGTTCATTTCACAATAAGTTAGTAATAAAAACACAGCTATTTATAAATTAGAAGAGATTTTATAAGAACCATGTTTGAAGGGTAATTTTTGTGTGTGTTAATAATGGACACTAATAATTTTTTTTCTTGGTTAAAAATAAAATTAAATGTAATGAAAAAAGGACAAAGGGGTTTTTTATTAATAATAAGGGGACAACATCTTTGTGAAAAGAACATGTGAATAGATCTACATCACAACTACATAAACAAATTAGATGCAGGAAGAAGATGATCCCTATGTTCTGAAAGGGAAGATGATACAAATCAAACCTAGTTGAGAGGATTCTATGAAATCATTAAATAATAGAATAGATTGTATAGTGGTTTGTAAGAATGAACTCAAAATAGATAAATAATTAGAGGAATGTGAAAAATATCACATCTAATGTAAATAATGTGTGTTAATTATAAGAATGAATCCCATTCAATAACAATGGGAAAAGGATGAAAATGTTCAATGGGGTTCATCCTAAATAAATAGAGGTGGATCTCCAATATGCACAACACATCTACATATTATATCACATTTGTTTTAGTCACTCCTATAATGTTTTCCAAGGGAACTTCAGGGAAAAATGTTAATTAATTTTTTTACTTAGGATTTATGATTTTAAGAAAATGTAACATCACCCTTCACCCCATGTATTTTTATTGAAATTGTTATTACACATGTATCAGTTTTATTTTTCTTATTGGACTATCCAATAATGAAGAAAATAGATAACATAAAGAATAAAAGTAACTGTGGAAAAGTATTCATTTGGAATAGAGAGATAATTATTACCATCAATATCCTTGAACTATATATATATATATTTTTTAAAAACAAATATTACAAATTCTAAATTACAACAGCAGTGTTAAAATATACATCATATAAACAGAAGGATTATTTAAGTATATTTATAAAATATTAGAATTGTGTGAATTAGGAAAACTATTATTCATGTCTTAATATTTAAATTATATGGGTATTAAATTATGAATTTGGGGAATTTATCAATTAAATCATGGATGTTGTTTTTATGAATCATATTTATAGGTAGTAAGTTGATTCATGAAAATGAAATTTCTTAACCATTATATATAATTTTAATTTTTCCAAATCAAGTAATTTTTTCATTATTATTGAATTCCATGATTGATTTTAGAAATTTATATAAATCATTACATTATATGTTTTCTAGACCAAATACATTCTATTTGTTGTTATGCATAATTCTTGAGTGATCATGGGTCCTGTCACTTTACAGAACATGGATTTGAACGTGTAAAAGTAATGACTGTGTAAAAGAAAATTTAATATGTTTTTTTTATTTTTTTGGATATAGACCATACCCTTGATAAGACCAGTTATATTATTCCCTTTCAACCTATTTAGTCCATGAATTACCTAGTTAAGATTGATATATATTTCAATTTATTTTTATAATTTTCATACCCTTCTTTTATTATTTTCATGATATTTCATTATTGAAGTGTTAGGCTTTGGGAATTCATGGATAAAGGGTTGCAATGTGATGTATGAAGGAAATAATTTTGTGTGATATGAGGGTAATTGAGAAATTTTCATGATTTATAAATATTAATATAATTCTACAACTTTATTAAATAAAATAAATAAATGAAAACATGAAAAAAAGTAAAAAAAATAGAACTGTTGTGACTCAGGAAAATAAAAAACCCCATTACCAGAACAGTTATTTTATAATATAAGCTTAGGAAGTAGATTTTAGTTATATTGAAAATAAAAAATTTGAAAAATTAAATAAATACAAAAATATAGTTTGGATAATAAGAAAGAAAGTATGTAAAATTAGATGAAATTCAAAAAGATTTACATAAGTATTATGATTACATACAAAATGAGCCAACAATAGTGTTTGGGATGCGGGAGTTGTTATATTTAATGGTATATTTTTACTACACTTTTGTAACACCAAAATATTCTACAGTGTGTCTCTTTTTAAATAAATTCAAATTCATCAATAGCTTTTGTTATATATAACACCATACTTAAAAAAATTATTAAATATTATTATTTAATGATGGTAGTTACCACCACGATTTGTAACGTGTTGAATTAATTCTATTAACTAAATTAAGAAAATATATTTTACACATTTAATCAAATTAATTCATCATAAATGAAAATAGAAACTAATTTATCAAAAATGATTTGTCTATACTAAAAAAAATTTATATGCCCACAATGAAATTTTATTATAATAAATTAAATTAATCAATATTTTTATTTGATATTAAATATATATATATATTTTTTTAAAAAAATTATTTAAATTCAATTTAATATTTTTTATATTCTTAATATAATTATAAATAAAATTTTAAACATAAAAATCTATATTTTTCTAAAAGGCGATTTTATCGTCTATTAATATCCATCATATTTTAATGCTAAATATTCAAAAATTCAATATTTTATGAGAAAATTATCTTATTTATTTATTTAATAATATAAATATTATCTTAGAGTGATGTTTTGGTATTTTTAGGGGATGTTTTATTTTTCGGTGAATAGTGATAAATTCGGAATTTTAATTGAAAATTAATTTTTTCTAACTTATTTATATATTTAGATAATATATTAAATTTTTTTTAAAGTATAATTAGTTGAATTAAACATATATTAAACCATAATATGCCATTGGTATATATTTTCCATTGAAATTAGATATAAAAAAATTCAAAAATTTGAACTTTTTAATTTAAAACCCTGCTTTTTCGTTATGACTATGGGAATGATTTTTAATATAATTTTGAAAATTATTTTTCTTTAATTAGGTAAAATTTATATAATATTTTGAGTTAAATGTCACAAATTACATTTTCTTGTCATTTTCATTTTTATTTATAAAAAAATATATGATGTAAAAAATAATTATTTACCTTAGTATTGGTAAAATACTGAAATGAGTTAATGTTGAAAGAAAAGGTTTAAAACACCTAAAAATTAAAACATTAAATGGTTTATTGAGGTACTTATAAAACATAACTATAATTTAAATTACTAAATATTATAATTTTTTTGAACTTAATTCACCTTAATTTGGTTGTCTTTAAACCTAAAATATTCATTATTTAATCACATAACCCCATCTCATCAAGTAAATATACCACCCCTCACAATCACATTATTACCAAAAATATATGATTTTTCTTAAATATAAAAAAACCCTCTTTCTATAACTCTACCCATGTAAATTTTATTTTTTTCTCACCAAAATAAAAATTACTTGGCCTTTAAGAGATCATTCAAGGAGGTGATATTCAGGTGGAAATTGTTTCAAAGAACCTCTCTTAATTTTGTATCTTCTTATAATTTATCCTCACCTCCCTCATCCATTAAGGAATAATAATTCTAGAATAATATACAAAGTAAATTATTATATTTATAATTTAATATCATATATACATCCGTTTTATTATCCGCTCTCATTCAATAAAACAAAAAAAATTATCTAAATTTTTCTAGTTAATCATCTTTATGAATAATTATTTCATCCACATTCCATTTCCGCAATCATGGATGGTAGTAAAACAATTATAAATGTTAAACAAGATTTTAAAAAGAATAAAAACCCAATAATATGTTCTATAAAAAATATATAGACATTATATTTCATAAAAAACTAGTTCGTGACATTCATTACAACCACCAAAACAAACAAACCATTACCCTAAAAATTATATCAAATAAATAATCCTTATGTTAAAATAAAAAAAATAATATATGGAAACATTTATAATCCTATAATTCCATCAATACCATTTAATTCCTCTACTTGAGTTGTATTTCAATTTTAAAATAACATCCATAATTATACTCAAGAGAGAAAATAATAAAACCATGAAACAAATGCAACTGAAACTAGGAAAATAATGAAATATTATTAAAAAAAGTGTAATAATATGTTAAAAAATCATAAAATTAGTAATTATAAATACTAATATAGGTTTTAATTATTTAATAATATTCATTAAACCAATATACATGATCTTATAGAGTGATATAATAAGGGTATGCCTAAGGTAAGGGTTTTCTCATCTAACTTTTACATCCGTGAGATATATTCCATAATCACAAATTATTTTTGGTTTATAGTGAATATAAATAAAATTGATATATCATAACATTAAAATCATTTTATTCATGTTATTCTATATGTTATTTTATAATTATTAATTTAATTGGTCATATGATTCAACTTATTATAAAGTAGTAAAGAAATATTAACCCAATTTCCAGTCTTTGTGTTAAACATTTACATTATATATTATGTATTAATAAGATATTTTTTTGAATAAAATATGAATATATTATTTTCTATTTACTATTTTTATTTTTATTTAAATAGAATAAACACATTAAATTCATTGGATTGATGCTCACTTCAAGGATATTCTATTTATAGGGAACATTATTTGAAAACAATATCTTGTTATAGACTCCATAAAAACAATATTTTCCTTCAACGAAAATATTTTCTATAACTGGGATAATTTTTTTATATTCTCTTATGGTTGTTTAAAATCATTTTCTCATGTTTAAATTTTTATAAATTTTTTTGGATGTTATATTATTCATATTCAAAAGAAGGTTCTTTAAGCATTTTCAAAAAAATATGAAAGGAATCACATTGTTACTTTTATGGAATAAGAATCTTCTTATACCATTATTCCACCATAAATATTTGTTTCTTCCATTAAAATTTCAAAATTTTATTATCAATGAAATTTTTTTCTTTTATAAAAAAATATTATTGTAAAAAATTATTATTTTTTAAATTGAATAGGGTATTTTCATCAAGAAATATTCCCATAATCACTTTAAATTATTTTTATCCATTTCAACATTATTTTCTGAGTATTATGGTAAGGATGTAATTTTATGATACCATTGATCATATTTCATGGGATTAATCGTGATCAGTTTGATTGGGGAATTATTGTTATTCCATAGGACTTGTTCTTATAATACATACATTTTTTGATTTGTTAAGGCATGTTGATTCAGTTGTATTATTAATTCATGTGAGGATTGCATTGGAAATAGTATGTGACATGTGGGGCCATATATATCTCCTCAATTTATCACAACCCCCTCCCACCAAAGATACCCCTCCTGAGCTGGCAATGGTGAAAATGAGATAATGACCCCCTGAGTCCCGCCTCCAGTAGGCCCTGGGGTGGAGACTAGAACCAAGGGTATGAGTTTTTCACAAATATGGGAGGCATTACCATTTTTTTATTTAAGATCGGGAAAAAGGATGAGTCAACAACCAAAAGAAAAGAAGACAAGTAAATGGAAATGAACCCAAACCAATCCCATAGGCATTTTTTAACAATTCTGAAACATGGTACAAGTACAAAAAATCTCAAAAGTACAATACCAAAAGAAACAAGAGTACATAAAACTGCAACAACTCCAATTGTCTCGACTAGTAGGGTCCTGCACGGCCCTCGTAGTCCTCCGGGAAACCTGAAAGTAAACGTAGGGTGAGCATACATGCATACTCAGTAGGGAAACCTAAATATCTCGTGCACAAGTGGGGAGACATACAAATGTCCTGTGAGAACAACAGAAGAAACCAAAACCTAGCATAAAATTTTATCCACCCAACCTCACTAGCCACGCTCACCAAAAACACAAAACAAAAGGTTGCAGTATATAAGAACAAGAGTATTGGGTACCCATCACCATTTCCCACTAGTTAGCTGCTCTTCCTAACAGCGAACATCCTGATGCTACCACACTCTTCCCACCCACACACACCTGGGCATCAATAACCACACATCCCGTCCTAACACACCTGGGCCTCAGAACCACACATCCTACCCGCACACACCCTGGCCTCATCCCAATAAATCTTGGAAAAAAATTAGTAAACATGCCTGAAGAGTATTGGGCTAAAACCACATCAATCAAAACCTACCTGAAGAGTCGTAGGTGTAAGGTCACCTCAAGCCATCACAACCCATAGAAGAAGGAGCATGAAGGAGCTAGTAACTAATGGGAAACACCCTACCCATGAAATGGGAGTGTTCGACACTAAGTGCTCAACATGGGTGAGGTGTGAAAAAACACAATGATACAAATATATATATACTAACCACACAGCCCAACCTATGGCTTCTAAATAGAGAAACCGAGCACGTGCCTCGGCACTGCTACCACGAAGCATGCATACAACAAACAAACCCAACCTCATTTAGGTTTTCACGTTTCAACAGAATTAGTTTGTTAGTTCCTTGACTACTGGGCAATTATCCACAACCAACCACATCGATCGTTCATAAATACTATCCCGGCCATCCTCAAAACAAGTTAGGAAAACACAAACAAAACAAACAAGTCCCTTATTATTAACCAACCAACCCCATTGATTATTATTCCTGTTCCATTACCATGCCCCACTATTCATTAACTCTTCCACATTTATTTATTATTCATGACCCAAAGTTCGTTCACATTCAAACCCATCCCTGTAGCCCCACTTCCAACCACCATAACTACCAACACACCGAAACTCGTACATCATCATCCCTTGATACCACTTATCGCAGCCCCACTGCCCATCACCAACATAACATTCATACCAACCCACAACCAAACCAACTGCAGCCCCGCTGGTAACCCGATCAACAACAACCCACAAAACACCAATTCACATAAATAAACCCTAATCAGCACCCACATGTTTATTATTCTAGTTTTGTTCAACTGAGGTGATCACACAAGGGTTCCAGTTATTCATTTAATAATCCAACATTACGTGACAAACCTATTCCAAAATTCCAAAAAGTTTCCATCCATAAATAGTCCATAAAGATAGGGCAGCATTTAATTGTGCAAGAAAGGCCCCCAACGACCGTGGTTTTCAGTAGGCATAAGCCTAATCAATTCACAAAATAATATCACAAGATATAAATAACTTAACTACAATCACAAAATTCGCATCCCCGTTATATAAGCCAGTAATGAACTTTATTAAACCGGTTCAAATGTGTTTCATGTAAACAAGAGGACACCCACCCCACATGTTGCAAAATTTAGAGAGACGAAGGTAAGATCACTACCTCAACAGGTTCTGATAACAACTCTCCCCCGAATCATCTTTAGAGACATCCGTTAGCATCCGTCGCTTCTTTCAAAACCCGAAAAAACCTCCTCGGGTGGAATATGGGAAGGAAAGACCGAAGGTAAAGCAGCAGATCCAAGATCAAAAGTTCCTCCTCGTCGTTACGATCCCATGGTCGCTGACGGATCGTAAATCGGAGCTCGGACGAAGAAGTTATAGAAGAAAAGATCTTGGAGTCTCTCTCAGGTGAGCTCTGCTCAAGGGAATGGTGAGGAGAGGAGTGAGTTGAAAAGGAGGATGGTACCCCTCCTTTTATAGGTGGGAAAAAAAGTACATGGCATGTACTCGGCCGTTTCACATGGTCACCACATGGCTTCCAACACGACCTTCAACGCGGAACACAACCATTGACTGGTCAACACACGGTTTGAAGGTAATGCGTACACGGGGAGGGACTACATGGCGTGTAGAATGGGAGACACATATTGTACTCATTTATTTCACATGGTAAGGACCCGATCATCAACACGGGGTATACCCGGCGAGGGGGTACACTGTGTGTACTCACACTACATGGAGTGTAGTTTTAAAATATTGAAAAGTGTGGGAAAAGTCCATTTTACACTACAGAACACTTCATGACCTTATTTTTGAAGAAGGAATGGGCCGGAGATGTCTGGGCCATTACATCAGATACCTCTTAAAACATTCTCATCCCCGATAAATCAAAACAAACCCAGAGGAACCCAACAAGATACCTCTTAGGGCTCTCATTATAATAGGAACCCAACCATCAACCCTAATTATAGGTGTTAGAAATTCCTTATCCTACATCGAGATATTATCCGCTTTAGGCGGCACTGACTCACCTGCACGGGTTCAATCGCATCCGCATTAATGCGTCTCGATTAAAGATTGGGCCTTCCCACTTTTATATATTAGGTTCTTCCAACTTACACTGCCCCCAACACCATACAACCAACACACAGTCTGAACATGTGGTTTGGTGAAATTCCTTCTCCTATGTCGAGATATTATCCGCTTTAGGCGGCACTGACTCGCCTGCACGGGTTCAATCGCATCCGCATTAATGTGTCTCGATTAAGGATCAGGTTTTTCCCTTTCCCCACACATCTGGACATGTTACACTTCCAGAGAACAAGGAAATAAAACGTCTCACAATGTACAAGCCAAGAATTCCATATATCAAAGGTATAGAGTATAACATCAAAACAAAGCTCAGAAGAATAACAAAAAACACAAGTCAAAAAAACTCCGGGTACTGAGCATGCATCTAATCCTCCCACTCCCAAGTGCTCTCCTCGAGGCCGTCATGCCTCCACAACACATGAACCAATAGAATGGTTCATCCATGGAGCAATTTCTCTTTACGATCCTCGATTCTGACTGGTCATTCCTTGAAGGTCACATCATCTTCCTTATCTAACTCTCCCCAGTCGATAACGTGAGAGTCTTCGTGTAAGTACCGACAAAGCTGAGAGATGTGGAAGACATCATGAACCTTCTCCAATGGAGGTGGTAGGGCTAGCTGATATGCCACCTTGTCGACTCGCCTCAGCACCTATAAAGGTCTGATGAACCAAGGAGAGAGCATACTCCCCTTCCCAATCCTTCGATGCCCCCATCGAGGGGAAACCTTCAAGAACACATGGTCTACCACCTCGAACTCCAAAGGCCTCCTCAGACGATCAGCATAAGACTTCTATCGTTCCTGAGCCGCTTTCATCCTCTCATGCACAAGCTGGACTTTCTCTGTGGTGCTATGTACTACCTCTGTCCTATGTGCACCTATCTCAGCAACCTCTGCCCAACAAATGGGTGAACGACATGGTCTTCCATACAAACCCCCAAACGGTGCCATGCTAATAGTATATTGGAAATTGTTGTTGTAGGCAAACTCTACTAAAGTCAAGTGTCCTACCCATGATCCTCCGAAATCTATAATTCATTCTCGCAGCATGTCCTCAAATGTTTTGATAGTCCGCTCTGTCTGCCCATCGGTCTGGGGGTGGAATGTAGTGCTAAGGAGTAGCTGGGTGCCAAAATCATGTTGTAACACCCTCCAGACTTCTGAGGTAAACCGATTATCCTGATCTGAGATGATAGTCTTTGGAACTCCATGAAAACGTACCACCTCGTCTACATACATCTGTGCTAAGGTACTCACCGGGCCGGACTCCTTAATTGCTAAGAAGTGAGCTTATTTCGTTAGTCGATCCACCACTACCCAGATAGCATCATAACTACCCTAAGCTCTAGGTAGTCCTGGGATGAAGTCCACTAAGATGTCATCCCACATCCACTCGAGGACGTCTAGAGGACACAACAAACCACTGCGAACAAGGTGTTCAGCCTTTACTTGCTAACACACTAGGCACTTAGCCACAAACTCTGCCACTGACCGTTTCACCCCGGGCCACCAAAACTGTTCCCTCAGGCCTCAGTACATTTTTGAAACTCCCTGATGTACCGCCAAGGCTGAGCTATGGAACTCACGGAGAACTCCCTCACACATCGTCTCCGGAACAAACAACCTTCCATGAAAAATCATCTGATGTCAGCTGTCCTCTGACCATCCTTCTAGAGCGTTTCCCTAATCGATAAGATCCCGCATTACTTCTCGCTTCGGAGTCTCCCCATTGAGACTCTTCCACCTGTTGCAAAAAGGAGGACTGTACCATCATCTGAAACAAACAGCCTCTAACACCCTCTACCCTTGCATCCAAGTGCAAGGAAACCAATTCTCCAATTGCTCTCCTAGCATTAGCAGATTCTCGAACCACTTCCTTATGTGACTTCCTGCTCATGAAATCATCCACAATGTTGCCCTTACCTTCAATGTAAGAGATCTAGAAGTCACAGTGTTGGAGAAACTTGACCCATATCTACTGCCATAAGTTCAAGTCACGCTGAGAGAATATATAACATAAGCTCTTGTAATATGAGAAGACAAAAAGCCCTCCCCAAAGAGGTAGTGTAGCCACACTTCAGTGCGAACAGTACTACTGCAAGATCTAGGTCATGGGTGGCATAATTACTCTAGTGAGGGAGAAACTTCCTAGACCCATAATAGATCACACCCTTCTCCTGCATCATCACACATCCCAAACCAAGGTCAGAAGCATTACAAAACATCTCAAACAACAACCCTTCCTCTGGAAACCTGAGTATGGGAGCACTGACCAACTTCTCCTTCAGGTAGTCGAAAGCTTTCTGGAACTGCTCGCTCCATAGGAAGACCTTGTTTTTCCTTGTCAAATCCGTCAATGGAGTAGCAACTCAATAGAAGTCCGAAACGAACCTCCGATAATAACCTTCCAACCCCAGGAAACTATGAACTTCTGCCATGCTCTTGGGTGCCACCCAAGAAACAACTTCCTCCACCTTCGACGGGTCCGCATACACTTTATGATGAGACACTACGTGCCCAAAGAAGTGTACTTCTTATGTCAAGAACATACACTTCGATAATTTCCCATAAATATGGTGGTGTCGAAGGACTTCCAAGACTGCCATGCGATGCTCAACCTACTCATCCTCTAATATTGAGTAGATAAGGATGTCATTGATACACACAATGATGAACTAGTCTAGAAACTCTCAGAAGACAAAGTTCATTTGTCCCATGAACACAGCTGGGTCATTCATAACTTCAAACGACATCACTACAATCTCGAAGTGCACATACATGCACTTGAAATCCGTCTTCGAGATGTCACTGTCCTTCACCCTCAGCTGATGATATCCAGATCATAGATCAATTTTAGAAAACCATCCTGCTCCCATCAGTTGTTCGAAGTGATCATCTATCCTTGGAAGGGGTAACGATTTTTGACAGTTACCTAATTCCACCTTCGGTAGTATAGGCGTAACCTGAGATCACCATCTGCCTTCTTCACGAACAAAACTGGAGCACCCCATGACGACACGCTAGGTTGAAGAGAAACTTTCTCCATCAGATTTTCAATCATATTTCACAACTCTTGCAACTCCAAAGGTGTCATCCGATAATGGGCCATCGAAATCGGATGGGCACCAGACTGTAAGTCTATCCCGAAATCAACGTCGCATTGGGGGGTAGAGTCACAACCTCCTTGAGAAAAGCATTGAGGAACTCCCAAACAACCTCTGGGATATCCAACATATCTGTTTCAGTTGAAATCACTGATAACCCACCTAACAAGGAATGCAGAGGCTTCACATGCTGACTACCCACCTGATAGCTGCTCTCGTTAACAAAAGATACATGCTGCCAATCCCCGTTGGAGAACACAACTCTTTTTCAGAATCAGTCGATAACAGAACTAACAGTAAAAAAACTAGTCGATTCCTAGGATGACATCGTATGGATGCATCTATAGAAAAATAATGCCCCCACTAGATTGATGTGGTCCCAATGTCAGCCCACATCCCCTGAAAACACAAGATACGCTGGTCTGGCCTCCAACTGGTGTACTAATCACCAGGGGTACAGAAAGTCTCCCTACATCTCGACCCAAAGCATGGGTAGAACGGGTGCAACGAAGGAGTGTGAAGCTCCTGAATCAAACAAAGCAGAAACGAGGGTGGTGAACAAACAAATCGTACCTCGCACCACCTCTGGTCCTGCTAGAGCTTCCAACTCTGTTGCGTGCAACTGTCCACGCCCAACTCCTTGGCCTCTTTAATGTCGACCACCTCCCCGACCACGCCATGGTCGTGGTCCCTAAGGAGACGCCTAAGTTCGACCTCCTCCTGCAAATTCTGCCCTCGGAAGAACAGGGTCGCGCTGCTACTGGAAGGCTCTCGCTGGCAACTAGTGCTGCTTAGGCGGGCACTGAACCTGAACAACTCCACCGTATTGATCTTGGGTCGGGCACTGACTCTGTATGTGACCAAAACCACCACAAGAGAAACACTTCGGTCCTGGGCTCATGAAAAAGGGACAAGGACCTGAAGATCTAAACTGGAACTGGTGGGGCCTGCTCCCTACTGGCCTGAACCTAGAAGGTCATGTCGCAGGAGACCTGCTGCTGATTGCCTTCCCCTTCGACGAACCTGGCTGGATCCCCTCTCGTGGTGCACCTCCCTGCGAGTGAATCCTCTCTACAACTTCCTCCTTATTCTTTACTACCAAGTATGTCGGAAGGGTGAAGAGGGTGACAACATATAGGAGCGAAGGATGATGAACCTCCTCCAAACGTCTCGCTCGAGGCTCCTCATCCGAAGAGATATCCGGAGAAAATCGTAAGAAATCCTTGAACTCGATCCCCAACTCTGGTACTGACATACTCTCCTGCTGGAGGGAGAGTAACTCCTGCAGCTTCTCCGCCTTGATCAGGGAAGAAAGGAATTCCTCTTGGAATTCCTTCTCAAAGTCAGCCCATAGAACCTCTGCCTCTTTCATCTATCCGAGGTAGAGCGTCCACCACTGACGTGCCACACCTCTCAGCTGACTGACTGCGAGGGGAACCCAGTACTCCCTCGGAGCACGATTCAAAGTAAAAGTGATCCCTAGATCTTCAACCCACCCCTCCATCTCTATAACTGAAGTATTACCCTCGTACTTCTTGAGGGTTTGTCACTAGAAGGAACAGAGAGTCTTCTCCCACTGGCTATCTTCCTACTCTCAGTCAACCCTCAACTGATCGACCACCTGAATCTGCTGGGCCTCAACCGTCTGAGCCACTCAGGGACGTCCTGCAGGTCCCATAACTGTATGGTAATCATAGATCACATAAGCCCAAGTAGTAAATAAATTTCTCAATGTTTTATTTTACCACATTATTTCAATTTCTTTTCCATAATACACAAATCATGTTAAAATAATCATAATGATGCATGTACCTTCTCTAGGGTCTCTAACCTTCAATCAATGTAGAATCACTTGGTCGTTCGGTAGGCTCAGAGTCCATGCCTCAGATAACGGGGGGCCCTAAAATCTCGTGTCCTAGCCGGTCTTCCCTGGCCTATGTCACGCACCAAGATCATCCAACACTTTTTCTCAACCATACAATGCAATCATCACTGTGCCTAACTCCAAACTCATCCTATCTCTCAACCATCACCTCTGATACCATTCTTTCAAGACCCTCCCACCAAAGATGCCCCTCCTGAGCTGGCAATTGTGAAAGGGAGATAATGACCCCTGAGTCCCGCCTCCAGTAGGCCCCGGGGTGGAGACTAGCATGAAGGTTATGATTTTTTCACAAATATGGGAGGCATTACCCTTTTTATTATTTAATATTGTGAAAAGGGATGAGTCAACCACCAAAAGAAAAGAAGACAACTAAATGGAAATAAACCCAAACCAATCCCACATGCATGTTTTAAAAATTCTGAAACAAGATACAAGTACAAGAATGCTCAAAAGTACAATACCAAAAGAAACAAGATTACAACAAAATGCAACAACTCCAACTGTCCCGACTAGTAGGGTCCCGCATGGCCCAGTTAGTCCTCCTTGAAACCTGAAAGTAAAGGTAGGGTGATCATACAAGTATACTCAGTAATGAAACCTAATGCTCTTGTGCACAAGTGGGGAGAAATCCTAATGTCCTATGAGAAAAACAGAAGAAACCAAAACCTAGCATGGAATTCTATCCACCCAACCTCACTAGCCACGCTCACCAAAAACACAAAACAACTGGTAGTAGTATATAAGAACTTGAGTATTGGGTACCCCACACCAATTCTCACTAGTTAGCTGCTCTTCCTAATGGTGTATGTCCTGACGCTACCACACTCTTCCCACCCGCACACACCTGGGCCTCAAGAACCACGCATCCCGCCCGCACACACCGGGGCCTCACAACCATGTATCACGCCTGCACACACCTGGGCCTCATCCCGATGATTCTTGGAAAAAAATAGTAAACCTACCCGAAGAGTCTTGGTCTAAAATAACCTCAATCGAAACCTACCTGAAGAGTCTTAGGTGTAAGGTCATCTAAATCCATCACAGCCTATGGAAGAAGGAGTAGGAATGAGCTAGTAACTAAGGGGAAACACCCTCTCCCATGAAATGGGAGTGTTTGGCACTAAGTGCTCAACATGGGTGAGGTGAGGCAAAACACAAAGATACAGATATAAATATATACTAACCACACAGCCCAACCTATGGCTTCTAAACAGAGAAACAGAGCACGTGCCTCGACACTACTACCACGAACCATGCATACAACAAACAACCCCAACCCCATTTAGTTTTTCATTTTTCAACAGAATTAAATTGTTAGTTCCTTGACTACTGGGAAATTATCCACAACCAACCACATCGATCATTTGTAAAAAATATCCCTGAAATCCATAAAAAATGTTTGGAAAACACAAGCAATACAAAAAATTCACTTCTTATTAACCAAAAAGCCCCATTGATTATTATTCTCGTTCTATTACCATGCCACACCATTCATTAAATCGTCCACCTTTATTTATTATTCATGACCCAATGTTCGTTCACATTCAAAACCATCCCTCCAACCCTGATGCCAACCACCATAACTACCAACACACCGAAACCCGTACATCATCATCCCTTGATACCACTTATCACAGACCCACTGCCCATCACCAACATAGCATTCATAACAACCCACAACTAAGCCAACCGCAACCCCTATGCTCACTCGATCCAAAATAACCCACAAAACACCCCCTTCACATATAAAAACCCTAATCATCACCCACATGATTATTATTCCAGTTTTGTTCAACCGGGGTGATCACACAAGGGTTCTAGATATTCATTTAATCATCCAACTTTACGTCAAAAACCAATTCCCACTTTCCACAAATTTTCCATCCATGAACGGTCCATAAAGATAGGGAATCATTTAATTCTGCAAGAAAAGGCCCCGAACGATCGTTATTTTCAATAGGCATAAGCCTATTTAATTCACAACATAATATCACAGGGTATAAATAATGTAACTGCAATCACAAACTTCCCATCCCTGTTATATAAGCTAGTTATTATCATTATTAAACATGTTCAAATATGTTTCATGTAAACCAGATGAAACCCACCCTGCATGATGCACAATTTAGAGAGATGAAGGTAATATCCATACCTTAACAGGTTATGATAACAACGCTCACCCGGATCAGCTTTAGAGACGTCCGTCGAAGTCCGTTGATTTTGTCAAAACCTAAAAAACCTCCTCGAGTAGAATCTGGGATGGAAATACTGAATAGAAAGCAAAAAATCCAATCTCAGATGTTCTTCCTTGTTGTTACGATCCCATAGCTGCTGACAGATCGTAAATCGGAGCTCGGACGAAGAAGTTATTGAAGAAAAGAGCTTGGTGTCTCTCTCGGGAGAGCTCTGCTCGAGGGAATGGGGAGGAGAAGAGTGAGTTGAAAAGAATGAGGGGACCCCTCCTTTTATAGGTGATAAAAAAAGTACACGGCGTGTACTCAGCCATTTCACACAGTCACCACGCGGCTTCTAACACGACCTTCAACGCGGAACGTGGCCGTTGACTGGTCAACACACAGTTTGAAGGTAACGCGTATGCGGGGAGGGACTACAAGGCATGTAGTATGGGCTAAACAGCGTGTACTCATTTATTACACATGGAAAGGACACGACCATAAATATGGGGTATACCTGGTGAGGGGGTAAATGACGTGTACTCACAGTACACGACGTGTAGTTTTAAAATTATGAAAAGTGTGGGAAAAGTTCATTTTACCCTCCAGAACACTTCATGACCTTCTTTTTGACACAGGAATGAGCTAGAGAGGTCTGGGACATTACAGAATTCATCTATATTTCTAATGAGGTAACCATATTATGTTTTATCGTAGACCTTACCCATTTATTTTATGATTTTTTGGACGAGGTCTCGATAGTAGGTATTAGATTACAACATTATGAAAGCCATCATTATAAAACTACTTATTAAATTCAATGTAATTATTTGATTAATATAATTTCAATGGATATTGTTTCTAGATCAAGTTATTGATTTAATTTTCTTATTTGATCATATATTATTCATTCCATGTTATGCTCAAGTATTTGATTAACGACATGTATTTTTAGTAAGAATCCTTTCAATGTTGAATTTTATTATTTATTAATGATTTATTCCACTTTAAATGACCCTTAATAAGAAATTGATATGACCATTATCTTGTTTACTTTTCCATGATTATGAAGAAGATAACATTTAATGAGTTTTTGGGTGTGAAGTTTATTACCTTATGTTAATTATTATGTTAATTTTCCAATGTAAATTAGTTTACATGTGTGTATCTAGTTTACTAAGAATAATAAACTAATCAGTATTTAGAGATTTAATTCATTTTATTTCTGCTAATTCTATAAAGTAAGTCACTTTTTCTGGATTCTTACGTCAAGGACATTATAGTTCGTATTAGATAATGTTTATTAAAAACATTGTGAACTATATTTAGGTTAACAACAATTAGGTAACATAACCCTATGACATCATTTCAAGATAAGTATAACTATAGGAAAATATAATATAATGTTGTTAATGACATTGGATAACATAGATAAAACCTACAACCAATTAATTTTTCTTCATGACTATGTTATAGATGTCTATGATTTGTGTTTATTGAACTCTGTTTTTTGGTTTTATTCAATAGATGTAACATGAAGGAACAAGGTTAATGATTAATAAATTATATAATATAATAATGATAAACCAAATGGGATGAAGACTATAGGATGTAGGGATCACTCATAATTAATAAATATGATATATTATGAAAAACACATAGAATCACAAACTCTTTGTCTCATCAAAGAAGATAAGGATAGAAGTCTGTTGAGAGATCGAGTAGTGGATATCATAGAGGGAAGAATATTAACTTTTCTAAATGACCAAAATGTTAGAATAAACACCCATGTGAAATTATCATAGGAACTAAATGATTTTATAAGTGTTTAAAAAAGGATATAAAGAAAGTAGTTTCTATGGAAAAATGTAAATTTTGAAATAATAGTCTTTTTATTGTGTTATCAGTTATATAATTTTTAATAGTGAAATGTACAAGACTTAATAAAATATATTTCATGTAGGAGAAAATCATGAAGAAAATTACTAAAGGTTTATGAGTAATAATGATGTAGAATAAATAAATTTATTATGTATTTAGATTTAAGAACTATTTTTCAATGATTCTCTGGTTATGAGAATAATAAGGTATTTTATGATTGTACTGATATACTTATTCTTTAAGAACTCATATGTTTTTTAGGAATAATACCACTATTTGAGACAAGTTATTCTATTTCATGTTGATCTTTTGGAAAACACATTATTTGGGGAAGGTATCTGATATATGCACTTTTTGTTGAGATAATAATGAATAATATTAGTTTATGGGATAGTATTGGTGTCAATGAATTTGGTTAGTGATTTGATGGTTTATGATTTATTTTTTAGGTATATTACTTTTTTTGATTTGATTAATTTATTCGATAAAATATGATTTTACTTTTAAAAGATTGCTTGTTTTCGGTTTTTACTTAATCAAGGTATTTTAATATTTGGAATATGACATTAGGTGTAATATGATATATGAATAATCAAATGTTTTATTGAATTTTTAAAATATGTGACCATAATTATAAATTTTAGAACATTGAATATGGAAAGACATATTTTTGATAAGTATCATGGTTGAGTACTAGTGCAGTAGAATAAATCAAACCTTGAATATTAATTTTTTTGGTAAAATTATGAGTTATAATATTAGATATCATCTATTAAAGATAATGTTTAAATTTTTTTTATTGAAGATGTATTAACATATGGATCGTATGGTTCATTAAATTGATTTAGTCACAAAAAATTATCGTTAACATCCAGTTCCTTGCATAAGGGGTGAAGTGAAAATATATTGAAGAACAACTAAAGGATGAGATTATGATTATGAAATGGAATGAAATCAAGTAATTAATTTATGATTTTTTTTGATCTTGATAGTATAATAGTACCTCAACTATAGAAATTTATTGGATAAAAATTACTACTCACTATCATTTCTTACTACGAAATGAATGGTTTTTTAACTTACCTCAAGATTTACAGTTTTGTGATGTTTATCATTCTATTAAAAACATTCCATATAATTATTTATTAAAATTGATAGTTGGTATTGTATTCCATGTACTAGTATTTACTTCCTTCAAATGTTATCCTACTCAAAATACAAATTTTTTGGTGACATTTTCAATTATCATTCCATCTTATTAAGGTGATGTCTTATTAACCCTATTTACAATGTGGGTTTTGAAAAGGGAAATTTTAATGTATCAAACAATGAAGTTATAAAATCAATTTCAAATAGTGTGGATGATATTTATTGAGGATGGGAAGAATTTAATGCCCTAAGATTTTATGTTATGTATCTTCTTAAATAAATTAAATTTGTATTGATCACTATCATTGAACAGAACACCAACCAAAAATGAAATGATTAAATATTATTTTTTAGTTGTGATAGTTGTCACATAGCTATTAAAATAGAAATAATGAAGGTGATTATCTAAATTATGAAAATAAATTTTACACATGTTTATCAGGTTAATTCATTTTAGAAGGAAAAAATCCAATTGAACATAAATGATGTGTTTTTTATAGAAAAAAGTATTTTTATGACCACAATGGAAAGAAATAATTATAGATTAAATTAATCACTATTAGTGAAATATATTAATGAAATATATATTTTTTACATTCAAAAAATCTTTTGAAAATCATCCATTATATTATATATGGTTAAGATAAAAATAAATCATATTTTAAACATAAAAATCAATATTTTTTTAAAGGTTTTTTTCCCACATTTTAATGGACCACATGTATTAAAAATAAATTTAGTAACATTTACAATTTTATTTTAAAAAAACTAAACTTATTTTTGAATTTTTAATACCATAATTATCATACGATTAAACTTGGTAATTTTCAGAGAAGAATCATTTTTTGATGAATAGTAAAAATTACTAAATTTTAATTGAAAAATTATCTTTCATTAAAGTGATTTATATATTAAAATTATATTTTTTATTTGTTTTAATATATAATTTGATCAATTATACCTAAAATAAACAAATTTAGGTATTTTTAATCGATTTCACATTTACATAGGATATAACCACATTTCATTCTTTAGAAATTATCACATTAAAAAACCCACTTTTTCATTTTGTTTGTGATATTAATTTTGAATCAAAATTTCCAAAAATTAATGAATTTAATTTGACAAAATTAATTTAATATTTTTCTCAAAAGTTATAAATTAGTATTTAAGGTCATTTTAATTTGAAATTATAAAAATATATCTATTGTAAAAATATTATTTTTGATAGTATAGGTAAAATATTGAAAAGGGTTAATGTTAAAACATAAAGGCCAAAAATAAATAACAATTAAAACATTAAATATATTTTTGAGGTATTTTTTGACATGAACAAGAATTTAAAACATTAATGGTAGGAAAAATAAATGTAAATTAATGTCCACCTCAATGTTGTAGGCTTGAAACATAAATTAATCATTATTTATCCCCTTAAACCTACAACTCTTAAAGTATACGTACCACCCCTCACCACCCTGTTTCAAAACAAAAGACATTAAGATAATCAATTATCCTTCAAAACCACTCCAAATAACTATACAAAGATAAAAATTCTGGTGGTATCAACCAAATACCAATACTAATGTCTTTAAGAGATCCTTTAAGAATGTGATAATGAAGATTGAATTCTCACAAACCACCTCTTTTAATTTAATTTCCTCCTCTTATTTTTTCAAATCTAATTCGTCCATAAATGTATGAAAACTCCATAAGTACCTAAATAATTTGATTATATTTTGGAATTGGAATATCTAATATCCATACCTTTTATTACCTCCACTTATTCTGAGAAACTAAACTATTGTCAAAATTAGGCTGTTAATCGTCCCCATGAAATTTACTTTCATCTTTCTTCTATTAAAATAATAATGGTTTGTAGTAAAACTATTTTATTATTAAATAATATTATTAAATATATATAATAACCTATCTATTGTTATGGAAATAATAAATTGACAAAATATTATAAAAAATGAAACTAGATTGTGATCTTCAGAAAAACCTCCAAAATAAATTGTGAATTTATCAATAATAGTTTATCAAATGGATCATCAAGATGTAGGGAAAAAATATATATGACACCATTTATTATTTTTTAATTTCATTAATTCCATTTCATTCTATTATTGGATTTTTTTTCCAATTTTTCAATAACATGCATTTTTATACTCAATAGAATCGATCAGGAAACGATGAAACGAACGTTCCTGAACCAATGAAAATAATGAAGAATTAATAAAGAATTGTTCATTAGATGTTATAAAATAATCACATAATTTATTATAATAATTGATATAGTCATTTAATTAGTTAATAATATTATTTAAATGGTTATAAAGGAGTTTAATGAATGCTACACTAATATAAAGTGTGGGGTCATGGTTTTCTAATCTTATTGTTTCTTCAATGAAATATATGAATTAGTCACCACTTATTTTATTTTTGGGGAGAATTTATTAATTTTTGATATGTAATATAATTTATCACATTATGTTCATGCTATTAAATGTTTCATTTGATAATTATTACTTTTATGGGTCATATTATACGACTTACTGAAAAGTGGTAAGGGAATTCTTCACCCAATTTCCATTGTTATGGTTAAAAATATAATTATTGAATTATGTCATACTATGATCATTTGTAAAATAATAATTTAATATATTATGTATTATTTATAGTTATTTATATTTATATTTATAGTGAATACTCATATTCGATTCGTTTAATTGATGCTCACTCCAAGGATATATTATTTATAAGGGACTTTATTTTCAAAATTTATCTTTTTCAGGACTCCCATAAAACTCTCCTTTTCATCTATAATCATGTTTTATAAAATTTATTCCCAAATATTTTTATAATTATACTAATATTTATTTAAATCAATTTTACACATTTATTAATTTTTTCAAAATGGATCAAAATTTATATGTTTTCATTTTCAAAATTTGGTACTTTAAGGATTTTCATAAAAAAATATGGATGAAATGTTTTTTAATTAAATATAATGAGTGTAATAATCTGACACCATTCCCTATTAACTATTCTTATAATCATTTAAATGTTTAAAATTTTATTTCTATCAAAAAAACTTCTTTTATAAAGTCACATTTTTATAAAAAATATGTTATTTTTAATGTAAGAATGTATTCTCCTCATAAAATATTCCAAAAATCTCATTAAATAATTTTCATACATGTAAAAATTATTTCATGGATATTATGTTATAGACTTTCTATAATTAAAACATTTATATTATTTCATTGGTTAAATTATGATAAGGATATACTAGCAAAGTATTGATTTTCTATATGAGTTGCTCTTTAAATAATGACAGTTATTGAATTTTGTGGAAAATTTATTTAGTTGGGTTTATTAATTCATGTTTGGAATGAATTTGAATTATTATGTGATGGGTGTGTCCCAATATATCATCCAGATTCATTGATATTAATCAAGAGAAAAACTAGATTGGGTTTTGTCCTGGGCCTTACCAATTTATTTCCTGTTGTTTTTGTTGAGACCTCATCGATAACTTTAAATATAAAAAAACAAGAAATCCATAATTTTGACACTAGTTATTCATTTCCATGTGATTATTCTATTAGTATAAAATCCATCATTATGTTTTCAGGTTTATGTGAAATTTAATATAGCTATAGTTGGCCATATTTCATTATTTCCATGTTATACTGAAGTTATTGATTAATGGAATGTGCACTCAGTTATTTTACTTGATATATTGATTATACTTATTTATCAATGATATATTCCATTGTAAATTTCTGTTACTGAGCATTTCATCTCACCTTTATCTATCATAATTTCCATTGTTTATAAAGAATAAATATTTGAATATGTTTTCATGCATGATGTTTTTTACTTATTTTTAAGTATCAGGTTAATTTCCCAATGTAAAGTGGGATTAATACAAGTATCTAGATTACTAATACTACTAAAATATTAAATCATTAGGGATGAAATTCATTGTATCTTTTCCAATTTAATAATCTAATACACCATATATAGGATTCTGGAGGTAGGTTCATTGCAACATTGATTTTAATATCTTGGATTATACTGTAGAGATAATCCACTGTTTTGGGAATTAATGTTTTTAATATCAATAAATAACAATCGTAATAATATATCATTGGAAAAATAATTTCAAATCCATCATGATACTATGTGACAATTTTCTTTACAAAGTGTACATTTATGTTTCTTTTCATTCTTATGGAAAGGTTCATGTACATATGTTATGGGAATAACATTATATTAAATTATACATTGAGTGATGAGTAAAATATATATTCAATATGAGGTAGATCATGTCTACACATGTTTGATAATGAATAATTTAAATGATAAAATTATGAGAGGATAATATACACCATTTTTCATGGGGGGAGATTAAAAAATTATGGATTGATTGTTTTATAATTAATTATAATATGAATTTATGTTTTATATGGATCAATGAAATTATGTGTTAAATTTTTTAATTTTTTATTAAATATTTATTGAAATAAAAAAATCAAAAACATAATGCTTCTATTGATTTCAATGTTTAGATTCCTGGTTGAGTAAAAGAATAATACATATATGTGGGTATTTTATTCACTATGTTTTAAGAGAAAATTTAAAAATTTATTAAGAGATTTCTTTGATTTTAATCATCTTTTAGTCACAGTTAAATGATTATTTTGAATGTATAAAATTATAATTAATTATTTAATTTTAATGAAAATGAATAAATTTTTTATATTGAATTTTTTATTTTACATTGATATATCGGGTGAAAATATATAAATCATTCGAAAAATTTTTAGGTAAATTAAATAGGGAGCCACAAACAGGCCATAAAAAATTGTTTTAAGCCATATATAGAGCATGATATTTCTATAAATCCATGAAATACAATGGGGTGTCCCTCTCAAGTGTCAAATAGGAGACATGGTGACAAAAAAATGCGAGAGTGAATCATGCAGGCCAAGGCCTACATGCCTATGCACATCAGAATGACCCATACTAGTGTTTGTGTGAGTGTGTGAAAACTGATCCCCCACTAAAATAGTGTTCTAATCCAAGAAAAAAAATGTTATAAATTATATAAAACTGGATGAAACCCCAAATTTACAATAATTCCATTTATAACATACAAAAATGATATTGTTCCACTTGAACTCTACCCCCCCCCCCCCATTTTTAGACATAACAATGACGACCTCAATATCATTTTTCCATATGTAACTTACGGAAGATACCATGTATACCAACATTATAGCTTAGGAATGAGATAAATTACCAAAATTAAAGAATGTTATTTCCATGTATGATCATATGTTCCTTTGATAACCACCATATATCTAGAAAAAAGTGGAACAAGGCCCTCCATGATGGAAAAAAGTGCTCTATCGATCCACAATGGTGTTCTATGGTTTTAGGTGGAACCATATGATGTTATAGAAACTAATGTTCCATAGGGATACCATATAAGTTAAGGTGACAACCATTATAGAATTTTTCACTATTTAGAGTCCAAAATTAATAGTTTATTTCATATCTTGATAGATAGAGGTTTCACCTCGTTGAATTGGCCACACCATTTCTATGAAGAGGAAATGATAACATAAAAAAATTATTCCATGTAGGATGATTCACTACATAATTAGTGACCAAAATTTTTTAGTTCCTAGTAATTATTTTAAAATGGAATTTAGGGACATAAACCATAGGAATAAATATGGAACAATTTCTACATGCAGATATTTATATGAAATTTTTTTCATTTCATTTTTTATTTCTTTGATAGCTTGCACTAGAAGAGACAACGAGTTTTGACGAACCACATAACGTTTCTAGAATATTATGTCTCTGTTATTTTATAGTCATTGGATTTATTAGTATGAATAGTAACATAAATATTTTGGAATATATATCATATACACATTTGAAAAATGAGTTTATTACTTATTAAATGAATATAATTAAAAATAAAAATTATTTTCAAATAAAATAGATGCTTTGTCTGAATTTTTTTTATATGTTAACAATATAAATTTATTTTTTAGAATTATATTAATATCTTTTCTAGAAATATTTTGATGAAATATATATAAATATTTAATTAATGAAAATTTTTAGGAATTCAACAAGTATATTTATTGGTATTTGATAAGAGTAAATCAAATTTTATACCTAAAACAATATTATTTCAAAAAAGAAGTTCTTTTAAAATTTAATGCACATACAATGAAATTAATTGCATAAATTTTGATTATTTAATTATATGGAATTAGGTACATATTTATAATTTGGATGTTCATATTTGGAACATAGACCCCTTTTTTTGGTAATTATGGATTTTAACCATGGTTAAATCTATTACCTCGATAAAGGATAAATTGGGTTAATATAAATGAATAAATAAGTTATATTGCCATAATTATTCATATTAATTATTATTTGAAAAAATTAATTAAAACCATAAAACAATTGGATGAAAATTGAGTTATTTAGTGGACACATGTCATGAAATTGACATATAGATTTTTTAAATAAAATCATGTTATAAAAAATAACGTACCATGATTTAAGTATCCATTATGTGTCCACATAGGGAAAAAAGTTATGAATTAATATTATTTATAATTTTATGAATAATTAAATTTCACTCATTATTTAAATTTATATATTTGTTTTAACTATTATGAAATTTTCTAAAATCTATTCAAAACACCATAACGATATGTAATTATTGAATCGAAAAATAAAATAAATGATTTAAAAAAAATAAATGTTTTATAATTTGAGTAACATATAGTGTTACTTTAATTTTATAGTTGAAAATGAAATATTAGTTTTTTCATAAATGATTATCTTTTAATTAAAACAATTTCACTATGTATTTGATGTCAAATTAAATGAATAGCACCAAAGTTAACAATTATGATATTTTATCAAAATAATACTTTTTTAAATTATATAAAAGTAATAAAAATTAGAAAATTAAAAACATTTATAAGTTAATGTGTAAATTTTAATTTAGTGTAAATATATGATTCAATTTTTACCTTATAAGTAAAAATTGCATCCTTCAATAATTAAAAGGTTGTTACCATAGTTAAAATTGAAATTGCTTAACTAAGGGTTCATCAAAATATCAACGTTTAAAATGAAAATTTTTCTTTATAATTTTATCTTTTAGACGGTATAATAACATTAGAAAGCATTTTTTTTGAATCCCTATAGATTTGAGGCATTTTTAATGAATATGAATTTATTATAATTTAGTCTTTTTTTAAATTCCAAAAATGTCCCACACCTTAAATATAAAACGGAACCAAACCCCTCAAATTATTACAAATTTATAATCCTTAAAAATAAAACTTTATCATCCAATTTAGCTTATAAACATCCCTAGCATCATTTTAGTGGTTTTGGTATCCCCATAACGGCAACCCTATAGCGTTTTATAGGATATCTAAGGGTGTAATTTTAAAGAAGTGGTAATATCCTATTGTGATTTATTTATTTTATACAGTTATTTACTTACACTAAATAAATTGTATTTATCATAAAATAATAACTGTTGTATAAAGAGAAGGATTAATTTTTTATTTTTATGAGAACACCATTATAATGAATCGTTACCATCTAATGAGAAGTGAAATTATTTATTATGTGTAAATATAGCCTACCATCTCCACATAACGATGAAAATAATTTTCCATCACCATATTATATTTTTGTGTATTTTTTGGGTTTAATGTTTATATATTATATTTATTTTATAGTTAAAATTGTTTTATTATAACATCACATCTACCTATGTATCATCAATTCATATGATAAATGATGAGGCTGTTTGTGTATATGTGTGGAATACTACCTTTATGAATTAATGTGGTTATTTTACTAAATTATTTGTTAATTGGATGGTAATGATGAATGTTTTTATGAGTATACAATATATACCTTTTTTTATTCTATTATAAAAAAAAACTAAAACAATGTTTGTGAGTACACACACCTGCCGTCCCCATGAACATTCTAATTAATATTTCTAACTCTAAATTTTATGTTTACCTTTAAATATGTATATAATTAATATATATTATATTTATATCAAGAATTATGTTCTTTATATCATGGAAACAAGGTTAATATATATGGATCTGAACAACTAATCTTATTTACTCTTGATAAAAGAAACTATTAGCATAAAAAATGATGATTTTAATAAGAATATATTATTAAAAGAGGGGTTTTAAATGTTATTAAGGGATTATATATGATATTTTAAGTAAAAAATGAAAAAGTTATATAATTTTTATATATTTTCATTTTTTATATAGGAGGTTCGAGTTCATTGTAAATAAGTAAAACTCAAGGTCATGGATTATTGTTTCATTTTTATTTTTGTTGGACATGTTCATTATTCAATATTTGGTATTTTTTTATGGTTCATAAAATACACATGAATATCTTTCTAGAGGTTTATTATAAATTTTACTTGGAATTACATGTACATATATGGTTCATTAATTCATGGGAATTAAGAGTCAAATGTTACCAAAGTGGTATGGGGTTTTTTGATAAAATTTCTTTGCTTATCATGATTTTTTTAGAATATGATCTAATGGTGAAATCAAATTTTTAACCCCTTATGATACTTATGAATTTTATTCTATTAATTTTATTACATAAGAAATCGTTTTTTTCAATCGTCTTGCACAACATATGTACTCATGAGAGTTAGAAAAAAATAAATGAAAAATATATTTCAATTATCTCTTTGGTTGGAAAACATTTTTCTTCTATGTCCATTTTTTCTACGAAAAATTAAAGAAGATTTTTACTATTCTCATATAATTTGTAGATTAAATTCTACCCATTTTAACTTTTTATAATATTTTTATAAAGGTGTCTTATTTTGATTTTCTAAATGATTAACTTTTTATCATAACCAAGAAAATGTTTGAAAGGAGTGTTTTTTAATATATAAAGAACGAACAAATTTTCATTCAATTATAGGAACATTTTAATTTGAATATTCATTTACATTTTTAAATTAAATTTAAAATTATAATTTCCTCCTATATATTTTCATAGATTATATATATATATATGATTTCAAAATTTATATGATATTTTCTATAGGAATTATTTTATGGTATTTGATTGTTTTTTCTAATCATCAAAGGAACTGACCCTTGTTTTAACATAGACATTACTTGGGATATGATACAATAATACTATAATTATTTTTTATTTAGAGGGGATTTGAATTTAGTAAAATGGTGTTTAAGATACTAATTTATTTTATATTTGTTACGCTATGATGAAATGAGGAAATGTTCATAGAACACATTTTTTACCAATGCGTTATTCTATCAAAAATTTATTATGTCCCCATTTGTTTTATTGGTTCTGGAATGATTAATTATATATAAATGTATGGCATAATGATAAATTATTTGAATACTGTGATATGTGGGACCAATATCTCCCCCAATGTGTTGGTTAAATTTAGATTTTTCTAGAGAAAAACTAAAATGTATGGGGGAGTGAACCATGATTAGTAACAGAATCAATCTACTATAATTGTATTGGGAGTGAACTGTGACAACTAAAATGGTTTATAGAGGGATCCCATTTCACTATGTTAGTCTTGGAAATAGACCTTGAATTTTAGTTAAATTAATTTTAATGCTTACGTGAATACCTCAAAATCAATGTCATATGCATATGTTATGATTTCAATGTTCAATTATTTGATTCCCTTATATTTCATGTGTTATGAAATACCAAATTTTTTCATCATTTATGATTATGATCGTTAATATACAGGGTATGGGTTTCTTACAGAAATATAATTTTCTTATACCATAATGCTCATGTTTTTTTGTGATCATTTATATCTATTTTTTTTCTATTTCTGATTATATGAGTTCACCATTTTCTTATATTTCATTTACCTAGGTTATTAAGAGAGGTATTATGTATGATATTCAAATGAATGCTGATAATTAAGAATTAATAATTGGGGGATGATGTAGTTGTTCTATGAACCATTTATTAATTCCATGTTTCTAAAAACACTTGGCCAAAATGATTCTTCTATAGATCTTAATGTTAATTAATTAATATTCACATTTTAAGATTTAATATAAATATTAGAAGAATATGGATTGCTATATTTTTTTATCAAATAAATTATTAGATAAACAATTGAAACTACGATGAGAAAACTACAATAATAACCATAGTTATAAGGCTATGTATATGATTGAATTAAAATATTTTGGTAAAGATCATGTATGACCCATGTTAATTCTAATATATTATAGAAAAATGTGTCATTATTTTGAAATGCTATAAATTTTTTGTCATGAATATATAGTTTACCAATGCGATTAATATTACTCACAATATGTTTTTTGTTTGAGTCAATTATTTAAACCAAAAGTAATCGCGTTAACACTAAATATGATGAACAATTCAATTATTTTCCTCCAATGAAACAAAATGTTTTGGGTGTAAGAATTCAAATTATAGTTTCAATTATCATAGAACTTCCTCAAGATATGAAACATTTTGAGCTTATAAATGGGGAAATTAGGGAAAAATATTATTTTGAGTGCCTAATGAAGAAATTTTGACATTCCATTAGTGGGAATACTAAGCCACAAGCCACTGAAGAATATATAAATACCATTTAAAAGATATCTTACATTATTAATTGTTCGAAACATGTGAAAGCTATTTTGGTGGTTTATTATTTAGAAGGTGATGAAAATAAATTGCAGAATCTCAACAAGAACATTAGAGAATAAGAATAAAATTAATCTATGGAGTGTGAAAAATTTAATAACATGTATTTTTACATGTAAATTCATAATAATATTTATACAGATATATAAAAATAATTCCTTGAGTTAAAGTATAAAGATGAAATATCTACTGGTAAAAATGAGTAAACTTTCACCAGACATTCTTAGAATGACTATGGTATTATCTTAAAAACTGATAATATTGTTTACATTTTCTTTAGTGGCATGAAAAAAAGTCACTGAATGAGGTTATCCATAAGGATCTTCAATAGATATGAATAAATTGTGTTGTTTTCCCTTAATGTGAAGATTGAAATTAAATATACCTATAAATAACTTGGTTTTCATAAGAAAAGAAAAATGTAATTAAAAGGTTAATATAAACATCATATAGAGAAGATTAAGATCATTCCATTATGGAAGAAGTGTAGAAGTAAACATGGGGAAAATTTTATTAAGGTAACTTTTCAATGTTTCAAGTGTGGAATGGAGGGTCATTGGGAAATCAAATAGTGATGTTTTTGAAATATGTTTTCTAATGATAATAATAGAGATAAATCTCCACAAAATGTGCCCACACACTAATGTTATTTAAATAAAAGTATTATGTAAATTATAATAACCATTACCAAAATAAGAAGCTTAATAAAGGTGGTTGATGTCAATATCCTATTAAGCCTATAGGTAAATGGAAATCTCATTCGATAACTATTTTTCATGAGGGGTATGATAAAAATATATTAAAAGTAACACTTACCTTCTTCTAATTAAATAATAAATTCTTATTTTATTTTGGATCTACTCAATCATATTTATGTAAAACCATTTCTATTTGTATAACAATAATAACTAAAAAAAATTACATATTGAGTTAGTAGTAAAAACCCCTAATGTTTTAATAATCACATCCCAAATCTGTGGTTCTTCTCCTCTGGAATTTTATGGGAATGTTATTCATTAAAATTGTATCATCCTTACTCTAATTTAATTCTATTTTATTTGATAATAGATTTTATTTATTTACCTAAATTCCATATCAATTTCCATGTTTGGGAATTGAATCATGAAAATCTGAATGAACATGTGATCACCTATCAGTCTGATGAGAAAAATGAACTTATTATGAAAATTATATCAATCTTATGGGTCATTATTACTATTTAAATTGGAAAATAATCTAAAATGATGGAGGATAAAATCAACATTAAAGATATATATATTATGCCTGAGTTTTTTGATGAATTTATAGAATATTTGACTTGTCTTCTATTGAATCAAGAAGCCATGTTTTCAAAATAACTCATACCTGTTGAATCACCTATTTATAAAATATAATATCGAATGGTGCGGCTTGAGTTGAAACAATTGTAGTTGAAAATATATGATAATATTGACATGGGAATCATTAATCCATGTGTATCAAATTCTGGAAAACCTATTCTATTTTTTAGAATAAATATTGATCAATGAGACTTTGTATTGACTCTCAAGAACTAAACAACATAATAACCTAGAACTGATACCATCATCTCAGTATTGAAGAATTATTTTATCAAATTTGTAGAGATAAATACGTTTCCAAGATAAATTTTCTTTATGAATATCATAAATTTAGGTAAAATAAAGAAGATACACCTAGGAAAACATTATTTAGAATATATGGACACTATGAATTTATAGTGAATCAATTTGGTCTCAATAATTCTACTAATATCCTCATGTTTTTTTATGAAAAAGTGTATAGAAATTATCTTGATCATTTTGTGGTTTTAATTATAGTTGATATTCTCATTTATTCAATGATAATGGATGACAATGAATATATTTTTAGAAATTTGGTGAAGACTATATGGTTGGAGAATAATTATTAAAAATTTAAAAATCTTGAATTTTGGTGTTATAATCTGTTGTTGTAGTTCATATTATATGTAGTGGGTGTATATCAGTAGAGGCTTCAAAGAAATTAGTAATTAAAAATGTTTTCTAGCCAACCACCCTTATTGAGATCCATAGTTTTCTTAGATTGTTTGGATATTGTCAACACTTTTTGGATAATTTTTGAAGCCTATACAATCCACACACCATGTTAACACACAAGGGAGACATGTTTCACTAGACAGATGAATGTGATGAATTTTTTTAATTAAATAAATAAAGGCATGCTAGTGGACTTATTCATACACAAACATGTAGTAATTAAGGGGTTTTAATATATAATTATGATTTGGTGGAGGTACTATGAATAATTATATTTCAAAACAATATGGTTATATCTTATTTTTCTCTAAAATTTATGATCAATGACAAAAATTATGCAAATCATGATTTGGAGTCAGCTATGGTAGTTTTTAAATTAAATATATAGAGACATTTTATCAACGAAAAAATTTGTGTACACATAGATATATATAGATATATAAATAGATATATATATAGATATATATAATTATAACAAAATATTAAAGTATATATTCACTATAAATATGGGTACATGCTCTAATGAAGATTATTTTAGCGGATTAATGATTATGGATGCTCAATACATTACCAACCTTGGAAAATGAAAAAGCTCATGGATAATCTAATTTGAAAGGAATATTATTTTATAGTTATAGTTATGATAATAAAATAAAAAATATTTAGGTATTTTCAATAGATGAAGCTATAAATATTAATGCATGTGTGTAAAATTATCTACATCAAAGGAGTGTTAAAACATCTATTCGTGAAAATATTAGAGGCATAGAATGAAGTTGTAGAGCTTAAAATAAGTGGATATGATTTTCTAATTTCAAAATTGGTTGTGATTGAATGATATTATTCATAAATATGTATGTTTTTTCTCCATACTATAATTAATGAAGGATCTATTATAGGAGGCTCATAGTTCTTTATTATCCATGAATTATGAATATGTACGGAGATTTTAAAGAGTATTTATATGTTCCACTGAATAAATAGAGGCGTTGCAGTGATTATACCATGTTTATTGGTATCTTAGAAAGATAAGGGTGAGATACAAATGTCGAAGGGGTTCTTATGACCATTACCAATAGAAAATTTTAATTGGGAAAACATCACAATAGATGTTTTCAATAGACTCTCCAAAATATCTAAAGGGAATAATTCTATATGGCATATAGTCGATTACCATATGAATTCAACAAAATTTATGAATATTAGAGAATATTTTTTTATTTATCAATATAATCTTATACAAATCAATGAAGTGTTGAGATTTCATGGAGTACCACTATCACTTTTATAAAATTCTGATCTAATTTTTACCTTGTTGTTTTGTAGAAGTATTCTTTAGGATCTAGATATAGAGTTATGTTTTAGCACTGCTTATAATCCTCAGATAGATGGACTTTTTTAGAAAACCATATAGAATGTTGAATTTATATTGAGAGACTAATATATGTATTTCAAATGTTTTTTGGATGAACACATTCCTTTTGTGTATTTTTTTACAATGAAAAGTTTCAATACAATATTTTGCTAACTCATTATAAATCCCTCAATGCTTGGTAGTGCATAACACCAATGTGTTAGAATGATGCTTTATAATGAAATATATTGATACATTAGTATTCTAAGAAAATTTCTAATAATTTAAGATCCATTTGACAACACATATGATCTATTTAACAACACATAAGATAAGCTGAGAGTTGAAAAAAAGTATGTTGAAAATAATTAGAATGATATAGAGTCTGATGTTTTTAGCATGGTGTTTCTATATATATTTTCTAAGATGTTGGTGATGATATTTATAAAGAAGATAAATTTAGGACAAAAATATATAAATACTTTATCAATTATTTATTGTATCATGATGTTAGCTTATGACTTGTTCTTCCACTTAATCACTCTCAAGTTCGCGATTTATTCCATGTATAACTCTTGAAGAAGTGTATACATGTACCTTCATATGTAATGATAATTGAGGTTATAACGTAGGATAAAGATACTTATTGTGAAGAAAAATTAGTAGATATTCATTTTTATAGAGATAATTTGTTATGTAATAATGGAACTCATTTGGTAAAATTGATATGGTAAAACAACCAATTTGTAGAATCTATAAACGAAACTAATTATGGGAAGAGGTAGTAGTATCCTAATTTTTATGTATTAGAGTTATCAATTTAATAAGTTAAATTCATCTTAAGGGGTATAATATTACATAAAAATATTTTTATGAAATATTTCTCTTTTCATAATGTTATTTGGATGATAGATTGCATTATAGACAATAATGAGTATAAAATAACTGCATAACATTATTAATTTTTTTTTGTTTCTGTTGTTGCATAGCCATTGGATTGGAGGTTGTGTATACTAATAACTAAATTATGAAAAATAATTGGTCTACATATTTATAATTTTAATTTAGTTTTTATCAAATTATTAGAATTAAAAATATATAATTATTTGGAAACAAAATAGACCTTTTTTGAAAAAAAAATATTTTGCACATAATATATTTTTATAGAAATAAATAACCCGTATAACTATTGGTGAATTAATTTAATGAAATATATATATTATTTAATAGACAAAAAATTTTAATCATTAAAAAAATATTTTTACTGGCATAAGATAAGAATAAATCATATTTTATGCTTAAAAATGTGTTATTTCTAAAAAGTAGTTTTTTACATCATTTTATGAACAAACAAAGAAAATAACTTTTCCTATTTATATGTGGTGATTCAGATAAAATTAGTTAAATATTTAGAACGATAAGGTTAAAATTTTGAAAATAGTCCCCTATTATTTTTGGTCAATATAAATACTATGTATGGAAAAATTTATCACCTTCGTAATTGGAAAATTTAATTAATCAAGATTAAAAACAATTGAAAAGACCATAATTACACAGCCTAATACTATATGTCTGAATTAAATTCAACAATTGAATCTTTATTATTGATATTGAGTTGATTAATGGGAATTTGACCATAAAAATGACCAATATATTATTTTAATCACAAAATTTACAAAATGCCTTGCTCATTATTTTTTAATATCCATTATTTGATCACATGTGAATAAAAATAGTTAAGAATTAATATTAATATTATTTAGGTGAATAATGAAATTATATTCATTATTGTAATTTTTTTATAATTTATAGGTATTATATAGTCACACTAAAATCATACAAAATGCCCATACAATATTTTTTAAATTAATGATGAAATAAGAAAAATTATTTTTAAACTATTATGTTTGATATAAATTGAGAATTTTATTTTGTTCCATGAATTTTATATGATAATATAAAATATTAATTTTGTGTCAAAATTTTATACATTAATTAAATAATTTTTTTTATCTATTTTTAGTAAAAATAATTCTATAGTGCAAAAATTGACAATAATGGCGTCTTATCTAAATAAAATTCCATTAAATTAAATTAAAAAATGTTTAATTAAGGAAAATTTGACATGGAATGCTATAAAACATAAAAAATATTCCATTTCTTTTCCAATTCATACATTATAAATGAAAAATAAAATATTTCATAATAAAAAATTATTATCCTGGTAAAAATTATAATTGTTTAACTATGGGAAAATCAAAATGATAAGGTTCAAAATTACACCAAATGTTACGAACCATGCAAGGGTGACAAAAAATTGTTTACCTGATCCACTATTAAAAAATTCTCTAGACGCATTACCGATCATCTCAGGATAGAAACTAGTGTTAGGTATCATGTATAAATCAATTTAGAAAGACTTATCATATAAATAACTGATATCTAACCATTAATAAGAAAATAACAAAATTATTATAAGTGGAATTAAAGAAGGAATACCAATATGTGACCACTTGGCCACTACCATGAAGAGGACTCAACCATAATAGTGCATGCCCAAAAAAGAACCTAAGCCAAAATGTATACAAAAAATGGGTTTGCCGACACTAATTTTCCCTAGTAGGGTGTGACCATAAAAACTAATTATGTAAGAACCATTGAATCATTACATTTTCATTAAAAAAATTAATTAAAAACTATGTTGAAATAAAAACATAAAATAGGGTTTTATCATATAAAGAGACAGAAACATTGTAATGGAGGTCCTTATTGGATTACAAAATATGATATTCATTTTCAAATATATTTCGGTTTTGAATCCTATTTTTAAAACTAAACAATATATGAAATCTCAATTCATATAAACTATTAGAATAAGGGATCAAACTACTAATGAGAAACAATGTATATCAGTAGATAAAATAAAAATGGAAGGTTGGAGCACAAGTATAATAATGAATATATATATACTAAATAAGAAACTGAAATAACCGAAAACAATATATACACATATATATATGTAATCATGGATGCGTCCTAAAAATCTCAAGAGGTGACCGTAGACATACTCATTGTGAACCCATCAATCAAACTATCAGTTCAATCCATGGACAATGACCAACCTAAAATCTCTATATAGTATCACTAGTGGAACATCACATAAAGACTCTATGTGGGGATATAATCCATATAACTAAGACAAGATAGTTTCTATCAAATTACAACATAGATAAGGTCTAATAATCCTTTTATATTAATATTAGGGGATAGTGAGGAGGTCATCCCATTATTTCCCTAAAATATTACTCATATATAGCATTGTGGAATCCATTCCCACTCTCTAACACTGTATATTCAAATACTATCTCAATAATATGACTACCATAGGGGTTCCTGTCAGATAGAAAAACCATTTGATTATTATAATAGGCCTATACATCATAAAGGTTCAAAACCATTTTCAAGAATCCTCAAATGGTACAAAACATGAATTATTATATGAAATTAAAAACCATTTTCAATGTAACCAGATTTCATTCTAAAAATAATTACATAACAAAAGAGTTTATCCAAATATGACTTCTATGGTGCCAAATGGGACTACATGTATAATGGTTATGAAATAATACTTTTAAGTCACAAAATGTTCCATCAATAAAAACAGACTAGAAAAACATATTTGAAACAATTTAAAAATAAAACAAAAAGGTAGAAAACAAGTGATGATTTAGAATAATATTTGAGGAAACAAGGTTTTTGGATATATTAATTAATTGGATAATACCATTTATATTCATGTGTACATGTATATTCATACCCCATGTGTGCATGGAAAACATTTATCTCACTAAAATAAATATGCAAATACATGTGAATCAGTAATATCAATTTAATGGAACCTAATGAGAAATATAAAAAATTAAAATAACTATCATAAAATAGAACAAGGTTTACCATATAATAACCCTTCCATAAATGCCAATAAAATCCATCTAACAAAAATTATAAAAACATAAATCAATTGCACCAATATAGTACAAATTGAGACAAAATTTAAAATACCAAAAACTATTATTAAATCCACTATTAATTTTATCAAACACTTTTCTTTAATATACATATAATAAATATAGTATAAATAATTAATCTATATTTATTACCCCATTTATACTTATCCACCATCATTTAACAACCAAAAAACTCATAGTAATGCACTACGAACATAAAAACCATTTTGAAATTAATTTATAAATTTTTAATAATTCAAAGTCATTCTACTAAAAGTAAATGGAAGAAAACACATAGCTCAAGGATGTGTGAACATAATGAAACTATAATAATGATATGAGTATAAACTAATGGAAAATCCTCAAGACCTAAAAAGATATAAAATCTGATAAATAAATAACCCTTTTATGTTATATGTGTCACCATCACTATATGGGAAGTTGTAAGAAACACACACGCACACACACACACAGAGAGAGATATATATATAGACAAACATACCTCTATATATATGTGTGTGTATTTCACTTTATATGTTACACAGGTATTGGCCTCCACGAATAGTTGTTAAAAAACCCCACAGAGGTCCATAAAACTGTTGAAAAAAATAAAATTACCAACAAAGTCACAAAATCCACAATTAAAATGTGGCCAAAGAAGAAAAATTAAATAAATAATACATGATACATTTGGTTCATTCACTATCATAGATGCATAATTCCCAATAAAATTTAAACCATGTTTAAGGAACCCCATAAAAATATTAGATACCCTTCACAAAAATAATACCAAAACAATCGGGCTTTGAGGAATCCCTTAGGTTCAGACAATCTCATTACCTAGAGAGGGGAATAAGAAAATGGAAGAATGTAATGATGGATAGTTTTTGAATCATTCCTCAAGGATTCATCAACATGAATTAGGATAATAATTATAGTTTAGAGGAATAGTGGAGGAGGAAAACATTATTTGATCCCTCAAAGATAGTGTCGAACGCGGAAGGAAGAGTGTGCGTATGGTGGTGGGTAGAAGACACCTTACAGAGATTCTCTTTTAAATATTAATTTTATTTTTTTATTATTTAAATATATAAAAGTCATAGACATGGGACAATGTTTTGCCACATGGTTTCCCAAACTGTGTGCCAACCGTGCAATCTACACTAGAGGGAATGAGATCCTCAGGCGATTAACACACAAGATTATGGAAATAATGTTTACACGATTGAGGAGTATCTCCATAGACAAAAACCCCCTAACATATTCTATGCATAGTTGCAATGTATAAAATATTCCCACCATTTAAATAGTATAGACCTAGAAGGTTACCTAAGTAAAAATAGAACAAAACAACAAACTAAAAGAGAACAAGGTAAAATGAAACTAGAAACAATGACTTGAACTTTCAACCCCACAAGTAAAAACTTACCTAATGAATATATGAAACAAGATAACCTAAGGGAAAAATGTGGGGAGTGTTTTATCCATTTATAAAACAACTAAAATAATGAAACCAATTCATGAACTACCTCTTGATCCCCAAATATCGTATCCCTATTCTACCTATCACCTAAAATAAAAAATGGATGTTCTGATACCATTTTTTAAAGAACCAACACCATACAACCCAGAATCAATCACAAAATTAGATATAAAAAAAGCCACAATAGGTGTTTTTTTTCCTCTTGGACTGGAAACTACAATAAATAATCAAATATAACATTATTTGGAATGATTTATTTTCATAAATGATAGATAAATTAAAATATTTATAAAAAATAAAATAAAAACTTGTAGTAGAAAAATAATCTATAGATTCATCAATGTCTCATTTTTCTAAAAAATACCACAAGATCGACTTACACTAGCGATATTCTAAACATGAACCTGAGAAAGAATGTAAACATACAAAATAGAATGGTTATACAAATGTTGAGTGGAAAATTAGGGTCTAAACATGAAATAGCTTATCATTTAAGAACCACATAATCCATACATGTGTTTTTGAAAAATAACTCATAAACACTTTGTTGGAATTCCATTAAAAGATAGTGTTTTTCATTTAAATATACAAAACCGACTTTATATAAGTAATCATCATAAAAAAAATATGAAATTTCTTTTGAAATATATTTCTCTTTTTAATCCAAATTTGAGAACCCATCTCTTGAAGAAAACAAAGATTAGATATATTATTATCATGAAGGATCAAACTAATCATGACTAAGTTGGTATATTAGTAGAACAAGGACAAAGTAAAAGTTGTCTCAAAAGTAAATGTTGTAAAATATATAGAAACAACATGAAAATAAAATACCACAATTCAATATAGATATTTAATCATTATAATGTCCAAAACATCATGAGAGGAGAAACTGTACATACTAATTTCATACCCTTCTATCATAATATAGATGCAATCCATAGTCAACAACCAAATTGGATTATCTACCTAGCCTTAGGTGTGGAATATACAACATGGCCACTCCCTAAATATATAATCAAGATATTCAGGTCTAGATAACAACTATCACACACCCCTCAAGATGACATCTTCAAATCCCATGAAAATAGTATAAATTGAAAGTGAGGATGTTATCACAAGATTGGAATTAAATAAATATTTTATATGCATCTATGCATGATTTTTCACACTCTATAACATTATATATTAGAAGACCCTATGGGGAGAGGTTGAAACCCATTGGTGTTCACGACACACATAAAAATCTTTCACAAGTTCCAATTTGGACTACATGTCACCAAAGTAAAAAAACATTTTCAATAAAAATATCAAGGTACCAAATAGTAATTAGAATTTCAAATTCAATCCACTTATTTGGAAACCACTTTTCCTAAAAAAAACTTTTTTCAAGACCAAAATAATTATCCAAATATATCTTCCCTGGGGACAAATGGGCTAAAATAAGGATGATTATCAAATAATAATTTTGTGGTGACCGATGGTTCATGCTTTAAAAATGATCATCAATATCATATTTTATGTCATTTAATAACCAATGAGGAATTAAACAAATGTTTTGAGAAGAAAATCTGTGGAATTTTTTTTAGAAAACCATCACTGAATGGAATCCGCCATATATATGCATGTCTACATCTATATGCACACCTCATGTGTGCATGTGAATACAAAAATCTCACTAGTTTATATATATATATATATCTGTGTGTGTGAGTGTGTGTGTATCAATGTTTATGGATAATGGTCATTTTTAAAGAAAACCACTAGAATAATAATAATTCAAAAGGAGTGTGACAATATAGAATTAGGGTACACATATATGTACTCACCCATAAAGAGGCACTCACATCCATACAACTATAGATATACACACCTCAATCAATTACACCAAAACTCAAGACATTTTAAGAGAAAACATTAAATATAAAAATAAATTATTTATAAATTTGGAATTTTATCAGAAATACATTGAGAACATATTCATCTAGTAATTCAAACTCCCCGATTTGGTAGCCACTATAACTGGTGTATCGAGTCAGGTCGTGACATGACCTTAGGTTCACCTCTTGATATTATAAATGCTACATACTAGTAGAGGATGTCTATGATGTCATAATGGGGAGACTATACATGTTTATTAGGGAAAACCCATATAAAAATAATATGAATAGATATAAAATTATTATGAAACATTTCATATAAAAATAAAAGATGATGAAGAACAAATAAACTCATGAAACATAATATAAAGAATTAATTAATACACAACACATTAGGTAATCATGTAGTAAATAACCCAAGATTCCAAATCTATGAAAGACCAAGAAAAACATCATGCCCCCCACCCAGTCCTAATATGTCATACTCCAACCCATCATCCCATTAAGCAACTAATCACCAAGTCCTAGTCCTGAAACATTACCATAAAACATGTTGTATTTTCTTGTGTACCAAAATATCTTTGATGCCACAAATACAACACACGTACAACATAGTAAGTCCCTATAAAAAGTTTCTAAATCATTAGATAGTATAAATAATGGTGTATAAAAATAAGGAAGGTGCAATATATAAATATTGTAATGAGAGAAGAATGATTCATCTTTAAAAAATTATTAATTACCAATTTATATATAATGTTATATCAAGATTTCCAATAAGACTAATCTTCTCATTAATTGATTGGAGAAAAATCCATAACATAAGGGGTCACATAATTTTAGTCAAATATAGGCATTCACAAATCAATTAAATTTTAAAAAGTACATTAGTGCATCATTTTGGGAAACCATATCATGTATATGCTATGAGAGCATACAGACAGTGCTCAACCACTCAAACAATGACATCTATAAGAGCATATAGCCTCAGTATGGCATCATAACCTATGAAAAATATCAATAAGGCTGAGATCATTGGTCTATAAAGACCTAAAAATAAAGATCCTCATTATAATACTCTAGTCATAAAGTAATTTGGTGGGGGCTAGAGCTTCAGTCTAGCCCGAAATATCAGAGTAGATAATCCTTTCAATAACACACTCATATCATTTAACCATATCCATATATATCATTAACCAATTATAAAACTTTTGAACTTTTATTATTTCATTTTCCAAGGTTTTTATGAAACCTTAAATGAAAATTAGGGTATAAAACAACAAAAACGAAGACACATATCCAAATCATCAAGATGTCACCACTTAAAACATGGATCTTCATAATTAAAAAACTAAAACATACCCTATGTCATTCATTGTAAATTTCAACCATTAAAAAGGTATATTATGTAATTTTAAAAAAAAGTAGTGTCATACACTCATTCAAAAGCAACATTTGAAATATATTAATAAAACCCCTTTTCAAATCACACTGAGGTCAAGAAATTATTTTATAACATTACTCACCTTCAGAACAACATTTTTAATTATTTAAAACCATAACCTAATCAAAATATAAAACAAACAATTAAATGATTCTCACTAGTTTCATTACCAATTAACAAGTGAAAACATATGAGTCTTTCAATCATCCCCATAACCATTCCCACTAGCTAAGTACCAACCCCTATAAAATGTAAAAAAACGTAAAGTCTACCTACCTCATGCTCGGAGACAACCATTCATACAAAGGAAACCCTGGAGTTGAGCTACACCAACCTCACAAATTATGTATAAGAAAAACTTGAAAAATAGTGGTTTAGAGATTCAGAAGGATAAGAAACAATACAACAAGCCTCTTATATAAAATTTCAGGAAATGGTGTTGAAGAGTTCTTTGATGGTTTGATTCTCACTAAACAGAAAATAAAATGGTTCATGATTGAAGGATAATCACCATCTTGGATAAAGGATATTTTTATTTATCAAAAACATTACCATGGAATGAATTGGGTAGAAAATCAAAGGAACATTATTTAAGATTGAGATATTTTTTTTTTGAATTTCACCATTTTTACATAGTGCGTATTTTTTTCATGGTTTTCTAAATGTTTCACTAACCATACTTATCCCTCTATATAATAGGGAACAAGGTTTCCCAATCTAGATGGACATCTACACTATAAGAACTCGGATCTTCATTTTGGGTACACATTTCCTTTTTCTGGAATTTTTGAGAAAAATAATGTTTCTAAATTTTTTTGAAGTACACGCCATGTACTTTCTGAGTACACGCCATGTAATCTTTTTACCCACTCGAAGCCGTGTACCGGCCATGTCCGGGCCACACACACGGTGTGTAGGGGTGACATGGAGGCCGATTTTGGCTGAGTATGGAAAGACCTAGTACATGCCGTGTACTCTAAAAGTACATGCCGTGTACTTTCTTTTTTTCATTAAACAGATCGGGGTTGTGGCTGACGCACAAAAACGTCTTCTTCTAGGTTCTGTTCATCTCAAAGCATAGAGGATCCGAAAATCATCGAAGAGATCTAGCCTCAATGTCTATTCTCCGATTCGAGCATGGTCAATTGTGTTGGAATTTCACCTGTGAGTTCTTCCTTATTCTTGAGACTTTTTTCCAATTCCTCCTCCTTCTCATGATATCGTGGCTTGAATTTTTTTGGGCGTTTTCTCAGATCTACGACATTCGGGGGAGAATCAGTCATCATGGTTCAAGTATATTGATCTCCTAGGATTGAGGTAGGTGGTTTGTGCCTTTTTGTAGAAAGTCTTTGAGTATTTTGTGCAATTTTGCCAATTTCCTTGAATGGGAATCATGTGTTTTCCTGTTTTTCCCTTGATTGATTGCATGCTTTCTTGATTGCTATAGTAGGGGTTTACCCTTGCGAATAGAGTAGTTTTTGATGTACTTTGGATGTTTCCATACTTGTTTTACCTGTTAGGAATTTCTCTAGTTTCCATGCCTAGTTGTAGGATAGTGAAACTGCTGTGCTATTTTAATGCTAAGACTTAGAATGATATCCAAGTAGTTCTTGTGGTTTAATTGGGCGATACATGCGCGTTATGCATGTTTATATTACACGGGGCTGAGAGAACCTTGTGTATAGACCAAAGGGAGAATGGACGTAAGGGATTCTCCAGAGTGTCTTTAATTTCACGATGCGAGACCATAGGGGGAATTGACGTTGAGTGCTTCCTCAGAGAGTCTGTAGTTCCTCAACGCGGGCCACAAGGGGAATTGAGGTTGAGTGATTTCCCAGTGATCCTTTAGTAAAATATGAGACTATAGGGGGAATTGATGGTGAGTGCTTCCTCAGAAAGTCTACTCTTAGCAGAACCAGAGGGGTGAGACTGGGTGTGCGTCCTAGGGGGTTGCTAGTACTTGTAGGTTGAACCATTGGGGTTAGGATGTGAGAGCTACCCAGAGGGTTACCTGTTATCTACTTGTTGCTAGTTGTTTCCTTGTGTACTTTATATGCTAGAATTGTGGATTGTAGCTCCTATGTGCTCTTCTGTTTACTACTTCTTGCACTTTAACTTGCCTTGAATTCATTGACTATTAGGCACAAAAATTTGGGTGATTGCCTATTGAGATTGTATCTCACACCCGGTTTGGGGCATGCCTTGGGGCCCTAGAATACTTCATTGTTGCAGGTTTAGATAAGGACAAGCGCCCTTCGACTTCCATTACTTGATTTCTTGGAGCTGGGGAGCAAGGGACCAAGCATAGAATTGTGATACTGCCAGAGTTGCTATTATTTTAGAACTTTGTTTTACTTGTATTTCAGAATGTTGTTATATTTGATACTTCCTTAGAAACTTGTACCTACTGCATATTTATCATCATTACTATATATTCATTCCTTCTACTATTTGGATTCAGTTGTTGCGTATTGTTTACTTCTTCCTCTATTTACTGTTGTTTGCCTTACCTTGTATACCTTACTGAATTATGGCATAGTTTCCCCAAAAACATACAAAGGCCCTTGATACTAGTCGGCAGCCTCTGGAATTTGGGGAAATACGCTTGAGGTCATGTGGAGAATTGGTTACAGGGCACCAGTGGAGGGGATCTGGATTCGTGTCTTTACAAAGTGTTATCAGAGGGGTTTCTTTTTGCTTGATTTACTATTTGGAGCCTTTAGCCAGGGGTAGGAAGGATTCGGTACTTGGTGTTAAGCTCTGCTCGAGAGTAGCTAACCTGTGTGCAGGGAAAAGCCACACTACATCAATTATTTCAGTTTTTTGGTTTTATGATTTTACGGTTGATATGATTTCACCTAGGGTAATTCACACGTTTGTGTTGGTATTGTCTTGATTATTGCAGTTCTATTTCTTTCGCAACCCAATGAGATGAGGGTATTCCATCTCATGCATCATATAAGCACTTGTAGAAATTACATGTCATGAACTCTTGCCATGCCATCTAGGGTGCATTAGCGATTGCATGTTGTTGTGATAGAATTTGTGTAGATTATGCATGTTGTTGTGATAGATGCCTGATAGAATCTCTGCTGCCTTGTTAGAGGTTTGCTCGTAATCTACCTTGATTAAATAAATTCCATGTTTAGATTCGTGGGGAGTATGGGACCTCACGAATCAGAATTTGGCACCTCTCTGCCTTGTTTTCTTGTTCTCTGGGCTCCTGTGCAGTTCTGAGCTACTGCCCAGAAATACCCAGAATACATGGCATGTACTTTTGACCACAAAATTTGTAGTTTTTAGACCATGTCACTGACCGTGTGAGCAGGGATAAACTTTTGTAGAAATAACATCCAGAACACGCCGTGTATGGTAGGTACACGCCGTGTAGTTCAGAGCCGTGTACCCGACCATGTCACTAACACCACGGTTTGGGGAAGCTCGAGTAGAACATGCCGTGTTGTAATGTAAAACGCCATGTATTCCTATCCAGGTACCCGACCGTGTCATGAAGAACACAGGTCAGCGTTACCCTCTCTTAGTCACACCGTGTTATTTTAGGAACACGCCGTGTAGTCTTATTAGGGTACCCGGCCGTGTCACGGACCACATGGGACGGTGTCACCATCACCTATACACACCGTGTTTGTTCGGAACATGCCGTGTAAGGTCTAGCCGTGTAGATGGCCGTGTATTTAATGACACGGGCTACCGAAGCCTTATCAAGTACATGCTGTGTAGTCTCGGGTTAAGTTGGACTTTGTGGTTTAGTCGTGTAAAGAGACTCAGGCAGGGGAATAGATTTCAAGTACACGCCATGTGTGGGGTCAACACGCCATGTAGTTTGAGGTGCTACATGACTTGTATGGCAGGGGTACACGCCCATGTCAGTGGATTAAGAATACATTTCGTGTATTTTTTATACATGCCATGTAGTCATGTTTTGTAAACTTGTGTGTCTTCCTTCCCATGTTCCCATTTTGTACTCTTGTGTTTTCTGTCCTTGTTTTTCTAATATAATATGTTCTTTTGACCTTTCAGAGCTATGCCTCTGAGGCATCCTACAGTTGTACGTCAGTTGTCAGGTAGTGATCAGATGCCAGATATGGCGGATCAGGGACGTCCTGCCGATCCTCCGGTCGGGCCATCCTTGAAACTGACTGTCATACCAGTTGCAGGCGCTGACGTGCAATTCAGGGAAGGTTTTATGAGGATGATGCAAACCTTCGGGGAGAACCACCTCCTGCCACAACTATGGCAGACTTGACGTGGGTTTTCCAATAGCAGCATCCTCTTACTTTCTTTGGGGAAGGAGGACCACAGGCTGCAGAGTCATGGCTAGAAGCCATGATGACTATATTCGAGCATCTGGAGACGCCTCCCAAGAGGCGGGTCAAGCTCGCTACCTACATGCTCAGAGACTCTGCCAAGAGGTGGTGGGACATGATCTCACAGGCGGGTCATCAGCAGGTTATGGCTTGGGAGGAGTTTCAATGCGTCTTTTATGACTACTTCTACCTGGATACCATGAGGGCCGACAGAGCCAGGGAATTCATGAGCTTAAGGAAGGGTAGTCTTTCTATCATGGAGTATTCCTCTCATTTCACCAAGCTGTAGCATTTTACACCCCTCCAAGATGGGAGTGAGTTGTTCTTAGTAAGGAAGTTTGAGGATGGTCTCAGGCAAGAGATCTTCTCATAGGTGAATATCTTTCAGTTGACACCCATCACTTCCATCATAAACCAGGCACTGATTGCGGAGAGAAATATGAGAGACTCCAGATCTGCGAACCAGGGCGGTTCTGCTCCTAGAGCTAGTTTTCCACTAGATGACAGCAAGAAGAACCATAGGGAGTCTACGCACGGTGATCCGAGGAAGCAAGATGCATCATCAGGCATCCATGTGATATGCTACCAGTGTGGCTGGTCAGGGCACACGAGGCCGCAGTGCCAGAGGGACCCCATGGAGTGCCAATATTGCGGCCTGATGGGTCACCTCCGGCATTACTTCAAGGTTTTCTCACCAACAGTTGGTGACCGAGGTTCTTCCATGACTCCTCGTTCAGGGGCTGTATCACCAGTTTCTCACTAGTTAGGGAACTGGAGTTCTTCTAGCCATTTTTGGCTGAGGTGGAGGTCGAGGCCGTGGCAGCCAGCCACAAGTCCCTCAGCACCAGCAGGTTGGATTAGCTTAAGTGGTCAGCCAGGGGCGCAGGGCCGTGGTGCAGGAATGTCTTGCACCATAGAGAAGACCTATCCGGAGCAGGATCCTGGCCCTTCTACGGTTCAAGGTACGATTATAGTAGCCTCAGTTTTATCTTCAACTCTTTTCGATACTGGTGCTACACATAACTATATCTTTGATGGTTTTGTGGAGAGCCTTGGGCCCTGTGTCTTTTCTTCTACCAACTCGTTGACACTAGACACACCTTTGGGGACAAGGACATATAGTGTATGCTAGTGTAGAGAGTTCCCTCTCGAGGTTTTAGGGTATCATTTTTTATGGGATCTCTATATCCTAGAGATGACAGGATATGATGTCATTCTCGGGATGGACTGGTTGGTTCCCATCTGTGTAGTTGCCGACTTTTATCGCCGCAGAGTGAGTTTCATTTCACCAGAGGGTGAATCTTTTCTTCATAAAGGCGAATGGGATGTTCAGGTGAGTCGATCAGGACTCAAGCATCATGGGCTACGAAGGGTGACAACCTATATTTCTAGTCTATATCTGGATGATCAGGGGACTACGCAGTTGGAATTTCCTCCAGTGGTGGATCATTTCATGGAACTTTTTCTAGAGGACTTGTTGGGTTTGCCTCTGAATCGTGAGGTAGACCTTTCTATTGATCTCCTGCCAGGAGAAGCACTAGTGTCCATTCCCCCTTATAGGATGGGTACACCTGAGTTATAGGAGCTCAAGAAGCAGTTGGAGGAGTTGAAGGCAAAGGGTTTCATCCAACCCAGTACTTCTCCATGGGGTTCACCTGTCCTATTTACTAAGAAGGCAGATGGTACCCATCAGCTTTGTGTGGATTATCGGAAGCTGAACCAGGTGACGATCAAGAACTGAAATCCCTTACAGAGTATCGATGACCTCTTTGATCAGCTTCGAGGATCCCGAGTGTTCTTTAAGAGTAACTTGAGGTCTGGTTATCATCAGTTGTTTGTTAGACCATCAGATATACCTCTGACAGCCTTTAAAATCTGGTATGGTCGATACGAGTATACAGTCATGTCTTTCAGTCTCATGAATTCTCCAGCAGTTTTCATGGCACTGATGAACCGAGTGTTCCATCCTTACATGGATTCCTTCATCGTGGTCTTCATGGACGATATCTTGGTGTACTCGAAAATTTGACACGACCATGCTACCCATCTTGAGATCATTTTGAGTACTGTTATAGAGTATCAAATTTATGCTATACTCTCAAAGTGCCACTTTTGGATAGAAGAAATTAACTTCTTGGGTCATGTCATCTCAGAGGCAAGAGTATCTGTGGACCTAGAGAAGGTGAGAGATATAGTATCCTGTGATTATCCGAAGAATGTTTTTGAGGTGCAGAGTTTCTTAGGGTTTGCTGGATACTACAAACAATTCATTCAGGACTTCTCAGGCCTAGTAGCACCATTGACAGGTCTGACCAATAAGGGGGTGAGGTGCTTATGGTCCCATTCTTGTGATTCAGCCTTTTAGGAGTTGAAGGGAAGGTTGAATTCGGCACCGATACTAGTTTTTCCAGAGCCAGACAAGAGCTACATTGTCTATTGTGATGATTCATGTATCGGACTAGGCACTGTGCTTATGTAGAGAGATGGAGTCATTGCGTATGGGTCTCGGCAGTTGAGGCCACATGATAGGAACTACCCTATGCATGATCTGGAGTTGGAAACTGTTTTTCATGCCTTACGCTGTTGGAGACATTACCTTCTGGGAGATCACTTTGTGGTTTTCACTGACCACAAGAGTCTCAATTACATCTTCAATCAGGATGATCTGAATCTGAGGGAGCGCAGGTGGGTCAAGTATCTTCAGTAATTTGATTTCGAGTTTTCCTATACACCGGGAAAGGGAAACATGGTGGCAGATGCGTTGAGCAAGAAAACTCATATTCAGGCAGTTCAAGAGGCCAACAACGAGTGGGAGCTTATGGATCTGTTTTCTGAGATGCATCTAGAGGTGCACAATAGACAGGAATTGACCTTTCTATATTCTGTAGCTGTTACCGCTACACTACTTGATCGGGTACGGATGAGGCATCTATCAGACTCGGAAGGCTTAGTCCTGTGGGAGAGTGTGTCAGGAGAGGACCATCTTCCTGGATGGAAAGTGGGTTAGGAAGAGATATTGAGTTTCCAAGAACGCGTATGGGTGCCAGTCAACATACGCGAGGAGCTGATGCGGGATTTTAATTCCTCAGTCTGGGCAGTTCATCCTGGTATCACCAAGATGTATCAAAATTTTCATCGCCGGTACTGGTGTTCAGGGATGAAGAAAGATGTTTCCGGTTTTTTCATGAGATACTCTATTTTTCAGCAGGTGAAGGCAATGCATTAGTGACCAACATGCCTTCTACAACAGTTACCCATTCTGGAGTGTAAGTGGAATGATGTTGCGATGGACTTCGTGACCGGGTTTTCGAGGTCACCCTGAGGGAACGATGCTATTTGGGTTGTCGTTGAGAGGCTTATGAAGGTTGCACATTTCTTTCCGATCAAAGAGACCTTCAGTGTTGATGATCTGGGACAAATGTACATCAGAGAGATCATTCATCTGCATGGAGTTCCACACTTTATTGTTTAATACAGGGATACACGTTTTACCTCTCGGTTCTAGCAGGGAAATCAGAAGGCCTTGGGTACATAGGTACTTTTGAGTACAACATACCATCCCAAGATAGATGTCAAGTCTGAGCATACGATCTAGGTGATTGAGGATATGCTCCGAGCTTATATTCTAGACTTTGGCGGTTCTTAGGAGAATCATATCCCTCTGGTGGAGTTCCCCTACAACAACAGTTTTCAGGTGATTATTCATATGGAACCTTACGAGGCATTCTATGGTAGGCCATTCCGATCACCCTTATGCTGGTTGGAGGTAGGAGAGACACCTTTGCTGGGACCTCGTCTTGTTCAGGAAACATCAGAGGAGATAGAGATGATTCGGAAGAGTATGGATACAACACAGTCTTCACAGAAGTCTTATGCTGATCAGCGGAGATGGCCTCTGGAGTTCTAGGTTGGGGATCCGGTTTTCATGCGTGTCGCACCGAGGTTGGGACACAAAAGGATTTGGGGACAGGGTAATCTTTCACTATGGTACGTCAGACCATTTGTGGTTTTGGAGAGAGTTGGGTCGGTCGCCTATCAGTTGGAGTTACCCCAGAGGTACCAGGCCATGCACGATGTCTTCTATATCTCTCATCTCTGATGGTACTTTTCTGACCCATCTCATGTCTTTCAGCCCAAGGAGGTTGAGCTCGAAGCGGATGCATCGTTTGAGGAGCATCCCATCCGGATTGTCGATCGCAGTACGAAGGTTATCCGTGGGCAGCCTGTCCCTCTTGTACGGGTGTTGTGGCAGTATGGGCGAGTACAGGACGAGACCTGGGAGAGGGAGGACAATGTAAGATCGCAGTAGCTGGAGCTGTTCGAGGTTTTTTCTTCTATCCCTCGCTAGGGAAATTCAGGTACAAATTTCCGTAAGGGGGGATGTTTGTAAGAACATGGATCTTCGTTTCAGGTACACCTTTCCTTTTTCTGGAGTTTTTGAGAAAAATAATGTTTCTAGAAATTTTTGAAGTATATGCCGTGTACATTCAGAGTACATGCCGTGTACTCTTTTCCAGCTCGAATCCGTGTACTGGCCGTGTCCGGGCCACACACACGGTGTGTAGGGGTGATGTGGAGGCCGATTTTGACGGAGTACGGAAAGGCCTAGTACATGACATGTACACTAAAAGTACACACTATGTACTTTAATTTTTTTTGCTGCTAAGCCTTATAATGATATCCAAGTAGTTCTTGGGATTTACTTGGGTGATACACGCGCGTTATGCATGTTTATATTACATGGGGCTGAGAGAACCTAGTGTATGGACCAAAGGGATAATGGACTTAAGGGCTTCTCCAGTGTGGCTTTAATTTTACGATGCAAGACCACTGGGGGAATTGATGGTGAGCTCTTTCTCAGAGAGTATGTATTCCCTCTACGTGGGCCACAAGGGGAATTGATGTTGAGTGCTTTCCCAGAGAGCCTATAGTATGATACAAGACTATAGGGGGAATTGATGGTGAGTGCTTTCTCAGAAATTCTACTCTTAGCTGAACTAGAGGGGTGAGACTGTGTGTGACTCCTAAGGGGTTTCTAGTAATTTTAGTTTGAACAATAGGGGTTAGGCTGCGAGAGCCACCCAGAGGGTTACCTATTTTCTACTTGTTACTGGTTGTTTTCTTGTGTACATTATATGCTAGAACTGTGGATTGTAGATGCTGTGTGCTCTTCGGTTTAAACTTCCTACACTTTTACTTGCCTTGTATTCATTGACTATTAGGAACAAATCAATGGGTGATTTCCTACTGGGATTGTATCTCACAACCTGTTTGGGCCATGCCTTTGGGCCCAAGAAGACTTCATTATTTCAGGTATAGATAAGGGCAAGCGCCCTTCGACTTCGGGTACTTGATTTCTTGGAGGTGGGGAGAAAGGGACCAAGCATAGCCTTGAGATGCTGCATGAGTTTCTGTTATATTAGTACTTTGTTTTACTTGTATTTCAGCACATTGTTATGTTTTCTGCTTCCTTAGAAACTAGTACCTGCTGCATCTTTATCATCATTACTATATATTCATTGCTTCCGTTGTCTGGTTTCAGTTGTTGCATATTGTTTACTGCTTCCTCTATTTACTGTTTTTTCCTTACCTTGTATAGCTTACCGAATGAGGGCATAGATTCCCCAATAACTTACCAAGGCCATCGCTGCTAATCCGTAGCCTCTGGCATTTGGGGAAATGCACTTGAGGTCATGTGGCGAACCAGGTATGAGGCACCAGTGGAGGGGCTCTGGATTCGGGTCGTTACACACATAGTTTGAAAATCCATGTGGTGGCAGTGTGATCTCCCCCTTCCAAGGGGTTCTCATAAAACATGGTCTCCTAGGCCACCCTATAAGGTTTCCCAAAACATGAAGAACCATTCTGTGGGCTACCTGGATATGGTGCTTGGTTAGAGTTAACCATGTTCCATGCATGATCTTAGCACATATTGGCCTCTTTTATATCTTTTATAGGCCTTGAGAGTCCAAAAAACACTTGTTATTTTCCCTACACCCAAATAAAATTCTATAAACCATAAAATCAAAGAGGGAATATCGTTAACTTAGGGTTGATATCTTATATTACCCCACATTATAACTACCCCTCCTTAAGATTAATTCCCATGAATCTCTATGTTTCAAATAAATAGGCTGGGACACATAGTACAACCATCAACTTCTATATCCCATGATTCGTCCAAAACATTGCAACCCTGTTACATCATCCAGATCAAATTCATAGTCATACCACAAAAGCTTCCCATTTTGATTCACATCACATGTTAGGTGCTACTCAATGAACATGTTGGCCTCAATCCCATCATTACCATTATGAACACATATTATAAATTTCTCATTAATATAATTGATATTACAACACAAAAATTGTATCGAAAAATGACCTTCCACCGTATAACATCCAATTGATACACCTATTATTTGATTCTCCCCATAACTCAAACAACATATCATACAAATAATTTCTTGAAGGGGTCATGAAATTAACAAGCCACATTTCATGGTATTTCTTGGTCCATAACTCAATGCCCAATAAACTCCTTCAATACCCAAACATGTGGAACATAACTATGGAATAACATACATTTCAATAATTTACCTAGCAAAAACTTGATGGAATACCCCTTATCAAAACCAAAACATCAAGATAGTGGTTACCCAATCCTATCCAACTCATAGAATTGATAAAATCAACAATTGAATAGTATTATTATGATTCTACCTAACATATTCTTTAACTCACCGCCATTATCTTCTAGTGTTAGATACCTCCACCATATAAAAATACCAATATATCCAAAACCCAATAATTGAAAACATAACAAATTTTTTTCCCAAGTGACCATGTCTAAACATCCATTAGAACACCATCCATCATTTTAATATGTCATTTCAATTGAAAATTAAACCAAATAAAAGAAAATATTACATCCACACATGAATGATGGATTAATTTCACTTCTTTTCAAATATCACATCCATTTACGAAAAACAGAAATCATTTCAAACATCAACCAAAGGTGGATTGAAAACCACCACATTTATTTGTTTTTACTAAGACGTATTAGACCATTCCATGATAACACACCCTAAAAACACCCAACTCCCATTGTTGTATCGTTTCCACTACCCACAGACATGTTACCTTCTCAATTAAGGTATTCTACCCCCATCCGATTCACCAACTGGAGTTCGCTCAGTGCTCCCAATGAGGTTCTTGAACCAAAGACCATCCCCCGCAAACCATCACTATGCCTCTCTACCCTAATAAAAATTAAAAACAAAGGTACCAAAAATATCTTTGATAACCACCATGATCATGAATCCCACACTCATATTTGTCTAACCACAACATCTATATCCACATGGACTTTTTAATGATTATAAACATGTATCTCATAGGTTCCTCATTAGAATCCTTATGCCACCATTCACAACCTATGGATTTCACCACATTTCTATAAACATAGCTTCATGAGGGTAACACTTGCATGAATAACATGTCAATATCCACCTTAGGAGAATATTTTTATCACCTTCTTTGAAAAATTATAACATCCATGTGTCGTGCATGCATCAATATAGATCCTAAAATGTTGTCATGACCATCTTTTACTCGCTTCAACTAAAAAAAGAAACATTAAAAATTACTAATTCATGACTTCCATGAATGGAACCTTCAGTATTCACTGACACACTACCCCCCCATGAACCTCACTTTTGAATGGATGGTGGTGGACCACCACCTCCTGGCTCTACTTATAAAATATAATAGGAGAAGAAATTACAAGAACTACCTTCATCCCACAAGAATATAAACTTAGGTATCATGGAATATGTAAATATTTCTCTTAGTGTACTTAAGATGATGTGAATATGTATGGAATGGTCATATTCACTCTCAGAGTACTCTAAGATTTCATCAACAGACTCCAAGATGATGTGAATATGTATGGAATGGTCATATTCACTCTCAGAGTACTCTAAGATTTCATCAACAGACTCCACCACAACTAATCCATCACCAATGTCAACTCCTGCTATGTGGTCAACATATCTACTATAAAGTATCAAGAATCACAGCCCAAAAAATCTAACAAACAGCCAAATATGATTGTTTAAGAGGTATTCATCAACTAAAATTAACACCCACCTATAAACTCTATAAAAATCAGCCATGTACCACAATTATTTTGGAACTACTATCGCCACCCACTTGAGATCTTCCAAAACAACACTGCTGACTCACAATGAAAACACAATGATCTGTAAATGAAATATAAAATCAAATAGTCTCCTATAAACCCTGTGATTCACAACTTAGTTTAATGGAACATGAAAGAATCCTACCCTGAGTCACTCATTTACAGATCTTTATTTATATTGTGCTTCTCTAATAATTTCTTTCTATTCCTGACTCAATGAAAAACCAAATGGATTTCTCATTCCAACAACCATTTAGTAAACTAGAATAATGGTTCTATAAGTTATACATCACCATGAACGAATTAACACTAACTCATCATTCCATTCCCCCTAGTCCATCAACCTTATTAGATTTCTGGAACCCTCAATGGTCCCATCCAACAACATGAACTTCACCATAAAACAGGTTCAACCATCTGACCACCCATCCTTCTTGATGTTATTTTAATTGTAGAATCATCTATGAAAAATTTACCTTTCCTCATATCATCCATCAACGATCAACATTGATTCCCAGATTAAACACTAAAGAAACCACATTTCCAGGCTTTTAAATGAAACTTCCCTTCAAAACTACCCTCGAAACCAATCATAACGACTCAATTGCACCTCTTAGAGTTAATCCAGCATGTGGTCATGCCTTTTTATGAAAACCTAATATGAAATTCCAAGAATTGATTACACTTATCAATAATTTTTCCATGATTCACATTCCAAAGAACCTACTACATTGGTCGAACCTCGCTCATGGTTACCCTCTACTACTCATGTCATCAACTCATGGATGCCACTCGATTCATAGTGCCCAACACAACTAGAACTCCAATCAAGCTCGCCATTCAAATCCTATGATGGGTTATACATTTCTGGTTCTACATTCGTGGAACAAAAAAATCCCCATGTGCCTTATGAACCTAAGACCACTCATATCATTGATGACCCCTCTCACAGATCAACCTCGATGGTCAAACAACAATAACCCCAAAAACTAGAGTCTTGTCAAACAAAGGCCACTAGATCTCTATATAAACCATACACATCAAAACACAAACATGTTTCTATTCACTGGAAACACTCCTACCCTCACATAGAAACACACTTCATCTGGAACACCCAATAACCATTTACTGTTTCCCCAAACTAAGGATATATATATATTACCTCTACGAGATAAAAATCCACTCTAGGGGTCTAAAATACAACTCACAAGGTCATAACCCACAAGGTTCACCACCCTGAAATTAACAGAAGAAATTTCAAAATATTATGGTCAACACATAACTGAAGGTGCAATAAGAAAAATTCCGATATCCTAAAAAATCAAAACCCATCATGGCCTTATAACCCATAACCTGACATCATAGCACTCAAGTACCCTCATTGACCAAACCACCCACACACATGGTGTGATCCTCACATTTAGGATATGTGAACCAGAAGCCTTATAGGTCCCACAAAAAAAATTCTACTTGTTATTTAACCATTCCATTTAAAGCCCCAATGATCCACATTTCAAAAGGATTTTTTATTACACAATGTTACATAAAAATAATTTTTGTACTCAAATTAATTTTTCTTCTAATAAAGTTCCATCAAATATCATTTTTTGAGGATTCTTGAAAAACAAACTACTAGTATTTGAATCCCAATGGTCTATCAATCACAAGAAAAATATAGATTAACTATATATATTATGTGATTATCATGAAACATAAACACAACAAACCACTATTGCTTTGAAAACCAGATGTTTTTATGAGAAATATTTTTCTAATAATTTTATTTCTTTGATTTATTGCATTAAACGCAACACCAACTTATCCTCTGTACATGCAACACTATGTTTCTATAATACCTAGTTTTATTTAAAGAATATAATATACTAGATATTATATTTGAATTATGAATAGTATTAACAGAATTATAAAAATATATGGTTCATAAGATGAATTAATTGGTTAATAATTTATTGTAAATGAAAATATATACCAATTGATTAAAAAAATTAATATTTTTTTATCGTGTTCCCAAATTATGTTTTTCATTGAAAATAAAATAAATTTCAATTAGTGAATTATTTTAATTAAATTTATAAGTTATATATTCAATCTAATATTTATGATATTCATCTAATAGATTTTATTGGTATTTAATAAGAACAAACCTAGTTTTACACAAAAGACCAAAAATGTTTCTAGAGGTTAATTTTAATACCTTTAAATTAAGAACCCATTTTGAATATAATTATTTAAAATTTTAAATATTATATATGAAAAATAATTATAATTTTATATCAGATTATACAAATTTTCTTTTTTTCAATATTAGTATTTTTTTGATAATTTTTAAATTTTTCGCAATTATTAAAAATAATAAATTTAAATTTGAAAAAATATTTTTCATTAAAACAATTAATAATGATAAATTATAATCATGATTGCGTTTAATGTATAATTAGATCAATTTTTTATCAGTTAATCATAATTAGTTCATTTTCATCATTTTTTCATTGAATTTAGATATAAAAAATATTCATTCTTTTGCATGTTTTATCTTTAATAACATGTTTTCTCACCCCGTTAATGGGAATAATATAAAATTAATTCCACAATCTTTAGTTTTATGAATTTTTAAAATTTGATTCTCCATATGGAATCACTATTTCAAAATTATGTAATGTGGTTTCTTTTGTATTTGGTTATTACAATTAGTTATATTAATAATGTTTTATTAGCATGGAAAACAGATAAATGTAGTAATTAAGGGTAAAAATAATATTATAAATCAAATAAAATTACACTAAAAGTTTTTAAAATTATATTAGATAAGTGGTTTCAGAGAAAATTCATCCTTGGGATAAGATTATAATCTTATTAAGATAATTGAATGAGATTAAGATATTTATTATATTATACATAATGAAATGTTAAAAATATCATACTCATATTTTCAAATAAAAATATCATTTTTAATATAGTGTAATCTTAAAGATAAATTATACTATAAATAGATATTTGATATTTTTAATGATTTTATTTATAATTGTAATTTATTTTTAATATTTTTGAAATAAACAAAAACCTCAAAAGCTTATTGAATGATAATTTTTTAATTGTTTAGATATTTTAAAACTAAATAAATTCTACTTTTGATATTAAAATGAATATACTTTTATATATTTAATTTTATCCGTGAATTATTTTGATGAATTTGAAATGTTTATAATGATTTAATATATATAGTTTGAATATACCAAATTTTTATTATATTTTTAAAAAGAAGACTAATTAATAGCTTGAAAATTGAAACTAATGATATTTTATGAAAATAATATTTTATTAATTTTTTTTAAATCATAAAAATAATATATAAATACAATATTATGAGGTATGGTAAAAATATAATTAATTACTCATTTATTATACAAGTGACACATTATATATAAAAATTTCATACTATTTACATTAAAAATATATTTACCATTTTCAAAATTAAAATAGTTTAAGTAAGGGTAAATAAAAAGCATTAAAATTTCATTAAGACCTCTCTATAATTTAGGGTATGATGAGATTAAACCCATTTTCAATATTATATTTGAATACATTTAATTTTTGAGGTATTTCTATAAATTTTTAACTTATTATAAATTAATATATTTTGAGATTACAAAAGTGATTGTCACCTCAATTATAAAATGTCACCTCCTCCCTCAATTATTCACATCCCATTGAGGCTTGAGGATTGACCATAAACTATAAATTTTACTTATACACATCCATAGACAAATTATAGTTCTTATGGTCTTCCATGTGGACCAAATTTAGATTATTTTATAGGAGATCTGAAGGAACTATTTTGAAGAAGAGGTAAATTGCTATAACTGGTCATTCTATTTTCATATTATTATACACAAAATATAAATCTCCTATACATTTCATAAGATAATAATTTTGGAAACCGAAATAATCATAAAATATTTATGATTTTGAATGTAACATTATAAAACCCTTTTCCCATCAAACAAGAAAATTAATGTATCTCTCATTCATACGAACGACTTTGAGTCTCCACATAGAGATATAATTATTTTTTCACCACTATTTGTATGAGTGATAATTATGATTAGTTTAATATTTTTATATAATATTTATGATATAATTATACATTTTTAATTATAACGTCATATTTATCTTTTTATGATCCCTCTAATATTTGGGGAAAATGAAAATATCACTCATACAGACATATGGCTTACCATTTCCATGATACGATGTTATACATTAGACACCTATATTTCACATGGATGGAAATTAAGATAAATATTATGAATATATTTCGTATATATGAAATAAAAATTATTTTTAATGATTATATATCATAAACAATACATTTTTTTAATCAGAAAAGAAAATGAAAACATCATTCACGTGTACGTACGACCTACCATATCCATAGACATAGTATTTTAATTTAAATCTATAATTATTTTGAATCACTACGAATAGATATATAATTAATATATATATATTATTTATAACATGATTATCATTATGGTGATTATGTAATCATGATATATGTAAGAGTACCAAGATAAAAAAGTAAAAACATGAACAAAAAACAAAGGGGATATTACATGGCTCTTAACATTAACATTGATTTGTTAATAAATGGATAATATTACTTCATAAATAAAAAACATAATATATATATATATGAACATTATTACATGTTAGATGTATAATAAATTTATATTTATTATATCAGGGTTTTAACGTGTGTGAAAGAGGTCAAGACTTAAGGGATGAGATTTGTGTCTCAACTTTATTTTTATGAGACACATTCCATAGAAAATACCAAATTATTCTATGTTGTTTATATAATACCAATTATTTATTTTATAAGAATTATCAAGAATATTATGGTATTTTTATATCCATTTTAGTTTATTTCATTCACAGGGAATACGATTCAATTGATTATAAAGAGATGAGTATTTATTTCACAATCTCATCAATATTTGGAATTGTTTCACTTTAGGTCTATGTATGGGAATATTAATAATCCATATCATTTTTAATAATGGTTTACTAATTGTGTTTTTAATATCTCATATTGATTTTATTTTTGATTTTCAATCATTCTTAACAGTTAACTTCAATGTTTGAAATGAATCTTTTATTCATTTTTTAAATTTGGTTCTTTGTGAGTATTCCGAAAAAAATACAAAAAGAATTTTTATTAAACTTATATGGAAAGAATGAATTATAACACCATAATGATTCCATAATACATTGAAGATTCCTTTATAACATTATAATTTTAATTTAAAGTACAATTTTTTCTTTTTAAATTTCACGACATTTTAGAAAAAGAAAACATTTTCATATTTGAAAGAATATTTTCTAAAGAATTGTTTTCAAGTGATTTCAAAAAACTATTTTCCATATAATATAACATTATTTGATGTTAAATATGTTTTAATGGGGATTTTATTCAATAAAACAATACATATTCTTTGTATTAATGGATTATGTTAACAATGTAATTATATTTATGAACCCCATTTATTTTTTGTGGGTAATTTTTTGATTGAATGATTTTTATAAAACCCATTTTATTATAGGGGTTATTATATGATGAATTATATTTGTGATTTTGGAATATATATGTATTTTTTTATTATTTGACTGGTGGGATCCATAAATCCCTCTAATTAATTGGGTAAAGATTTATATCTCATATATTGACATGGATAGAATGAGAAGCTAAATTTGTTAAGTAATGGAATTTTTCCACCAAGATTTTCTTATGATTGATCCGTGACTAATAATATGGTCATGGGAGTGCACCATGACTACAATCATTGTTTGGGGAGTGAACCCACACTAATTCCTTAGAAGTGATAGCATAAATATTATGTAAATCATTTTATATCTTATGTGTATACAACAATTCCATGTCTTATTTCTATGTTATGTTTTCATGGATAATGTTATTTAATCCCTTTTGATTTATGTATTGTGGATTTCCAATATTTATTAAATGTATAATTTTTTGGACACTCACATATAGGGTATGATATTTAAATGTTATTCTTATATTCTCAAACCCTTATGTTCATGTTACCCTTACGTATCACCCTTGATTACCGATACTAGGCTTTGATCTCACAATTTCATATGTTTATTTTCCACAGGATATGAATAAAGGTATTAAGTTTGGTATGTCATCAAGTGTTCTAATTATGAAGAAATTGGTTGGAGAAAAAGTAGATGTGTTATGAACAAGGTGTTTATGTTATGAAGTATCCAGTGGCACTAAACTAATATGGTCTTTGGTCATGTGTATGTATAATGTATTAAATGTTCTCCCAAAATGAAATAATGTGAATGTACGTTAGGATATGGTCGTTGTAGTTGGTATTAATGAAAATCTGTATTAATCCATTATAAACTAGAATAAGAAAATCATAGTGAGATCCCTAGAGACATTTCTAAGGATATCTATAGGTATACATCTAATGACAAGTCTAAGTATATGTTATAATCATATAATCTTGTCAACAATCAAGAAAACCCTAGTATTAAAAATAAAATGTTATAGATTGAAATTAATATCCATTTATTATTTGGTTTTACCACTATAAATAGTGTTAAACACATTATATTATTGTTTTACATAATGAAGAGAACCCGAAGGAACCTTGTTAATGATGAATGAATTGTGTAATGAAATGATTTTACTACTATGAAACAAAACGATATGGGATATGTAATGAAATAATTCAATATTATACTAAAAATATATATGAATCATTTTGGACATCCAAATTGTAAGATGAGGGAAGACCATTCATTTGAGTCATTTATGAGGCCACATCCACATTGTTTTGAACGGTCTTCTGATCTTCTTGTGGATGATCAATGGATTTGTACCATTGAAAAATAGTTTCCTTTTATAAGTGTTCATGAAATTAAAAATATATTTTAGATATATCATTTAGAAGGATAAAAACACCAGTGGTTGACTCTAATCAAGAATAAAAGTAAACCAACTGAAATTGAATATATGGATTGGAATGAGTTCAAGAACATATTATTCTTTAATTACATTCCTTTTGTTATTTATATGGAGATGGAAAATGATTCCCAGATATAAAGAAAATGGATGATGAATCTGATTGTACCTACAAGGAAAATTTTAATATACATTCATGTTACACTTATAGAATTTTCATCCAAACTAAATATAAGGTTAATATATTATTAAGTGTCTTCAAACCATGTATTATAAGGGTTTTTTCCATTAGAGACTTTATTAGCTACTAAGATATTGTTCGTTTTTCTATCCTGGTGGAAATGGAAGTTGGAGTTATATATCAATCTCTTTGTCATGACATGAAATGGAAGGTGGATATCAATGAAAAATTTTATAACACGGAGAATATAAGAAAATATTTACTTTATGAACTTTTTGTGGAAAGAAACATCTTGGAAATAGTCTTTAGATGACGATAGATGTTTTATGTTAGGAAAAGGAGGTAATGAGGCATTAGACTATTGATGTCATGGTAAAAAGTTATATAATGTTGCGAATAGAAATAAGGATACACTGAATGAATCCCCAAACCTCAGTGCCCCAAGTGTACGGAAAATGGGAATTATGTTAAACAACACCCAAATATATGGGTTAATAATGATGATCAACATAATAAACCTATTAAAGCTAATGATAAAGGGGAATCTCATGAGATCACTATTGGAAATGTGGAGTACGAAAATGATGTCTCGGAATGATTGAATGTTTATACGGTGGAATTAAATAATAATGTTGTATAAATAATATTATATAATTATAGAATAATTAAATATATAATGACTTGTCCAATATAGTTTTTTATAAGGACTTGGAAGCATATGTTGAATGGTATTAGTAACCATGAATATTAAAGGAGGTGGACAAGTTACTTATGGAATGATAACCCTTTATATGTGTATGATGGTTGGATAATAATAGGATAATGAGATATTTTATTATGTGATATGATGAATGGGATAGTATTGGTGAACATATATCTATTTATTAATATAAGGACAAGTTGTTTTAAAGGTTTATTTTTTATGTTTATGGTAAAAGTAATGTTTTAATTTTTTAAATCACGCATGTTTTCCCTATGGTTTAATGGGAATAAAGGATAAAAACATGTTTCAAGAGAGTACATGATGATGGTATTCACATTTTGGCTTGTAAAAATTAAGAGCAACATCATGTTATTTGGGTGATTAATAGTTATTTGATTTTTGAAAGCTAGTTACCTACATTCAAAAGACATGATTATTATTCCTTTTAGATATATCATAAAGGTAAAAATTTGTGAAATTATATCTTGTTATAGAGATTAAATTATTATCTCCCCATATGAGTATATATGAATATAGGATAACCTATATTAACATAATTGTTATGATGTTAACATATCATTATCAGTATCTCTTGACCTGCTAATGCTTCAAGAATGAAAAATTAACCTTCATTTCTTTGAATAAGATATGGATGGTAAATTGATCAAGGAACAATGAAAAGATTAGATAATTCTTAATCATGTAATTATTTATTATCATGAAAATTATTCAAATCTAGGGAAAAGATCATGAAACCAAAAATGTTATCCTAGAAACATATTTTATGATGAATCATATTTTCTTTTAGATAATCATAGATACATGGCTTTGCGATTGTTAACATTACACTAACCATGTTCTCTATCACTCTCCATCAGAACATGATGGTTTCATTTCTCATCTAATTTAACGTTTTCACATGGAACCTATGCTCTAATATGTGTAAACAATTTATGAGCTACCTTGCGAAAAATTTATGCTTCTAAATTAAATTTTTAAAATTATGTTTTAATATTTATTTTTATGATGTGGGTTTCTATGAATGAAACTCTCTAATGATAAACCAATTATTAAAAAGATTATTTTATAGGGTGAAATTCATTTTAATAGTGTATAATTGAAAACCCTACAATTATTGATTTGTTGATTTGTTTAATAATATTATTTTTAATGACTTTTATTACATTAAACTTCATATTAGATTGTGTTAAATCCAACTCTAAGCTTCTATGGAACATAAATTTAATTAAATAATATAATAACCTTTATTCCAAATTATATGGTATGTATATCATTTACTAAATTATGAAAATATATGGCTTATATGATAAATTCACTAGTCACAAATTAATTAGAAATGAAAATATATACAAATTGATTAAAATGAAAAATATTTTTATTATCACTATCCCAATGTTGTTTTTCATTAATAATTTAAATAAATTTATATTATTTAGTGATATTATTTAACTATGTATTTTATTTATTAATTAAAATATTTTTTATATTAATCTAATATATTTTATAAGAATAAGATATGAACCAATCAAATATTATACATGAAACATATATTTCTCAAAGGGTAAAGTTTCCAACTTTTAAGGGAGAACCCATTTGAAATACAATTTTTGGAACGTGTATATATTCTTCTTGAAAGGATAAATTTTTTTTAATGTTAAACATTTTATTTGCTTAAATTTTTTGTATATTTTCGATAAGTTTTGTTTTTTTATGAATTGTGAAAAATACTATATTTTTTTGAAAAAAATATTTTTAATAGAAATAAATTATTTTGTTAAGATAAAATTTTCACTCTTTTGAAAATATAATTTTAATAAATTTTAACAATTAAACATAAGTTAAGTTATTGGTGTCATTTTATTTATTTAATTTGTATTTAAAAACATTTCAATATTTTGTATGTTTTCACTTTAATAACCAATATTCTCATCCCATTAAATAGATTACTTTTTAAATAATTATAAAAAATTCAATGTTTTGAATTTTGAAAATTGATTCAATATTTTTGATCATTGGATCCAAATTATGTAATGGGGATTATTTCATTTTTATTGAGTTGTGAATAGTAATTTTAGTAATATTTTTAATCATGGAAAATTTTAAAATGAGTAATAAAGGATTAAAAAATAATATAATAAATAATAGAAAATTAGCATAACATTAGTCCTAGTTTCTTTGGATGAAGAGTGGGTTCTGACAAAAATTACCCTTGGGCCATGATTATATCCTTCCTAATCAAGTTTGGTGAGTGTAAGACATTTATTATATTTTACTTAATGAATTGTTAACCACATCATACTCATATTTTTTATAATAATATCATTTTTAATAGTGTTATACAAAATAAAAATTAAAAAATTACACAGTCAATTGAATAATTTTCTTATTTTTCATGTTAATTTCTTTTAAGTTGTTATGACATAAACAAATACATTAAATTTTTAATCAATGATGAGGTATTAATAGTTTAGTTAATGGAAATACCATGTAAATCATATTCACATTATTAAAATAAATATAATATGAAATAATTAATGTCATCAATGAATTTTATGGGAAACATTGACTTGTTAACGATTATTTAATATAGTTGGTTTGATGATATAATTTCTCTATGATATTTTTAATAATAAAAAAATGAATAGTGCCAAATTTAATGAAATGATATTTTTATGAATGTAATATTTTATTAAATTATTTAATAATAATAAAATATTATATAAAGACAAGGGGATGAGATATGGTGGGTAATATCATAAATTGAATATTTATGCTCCAATTTGAAATTTCTATGAAAAACGCTAATCTATTAATATTAAAAATAATTTTATAATATTAAACATTAAAATAGGTCAACTAAGGGTGGATAAAAAAGGCATAGTTTAAAATTTCATAAAAACTGGTCTAAAATTAATGAATACTTATATTTAAAACCCATATTTTGTTATCATAGAATAAATTTCAATTTTGAGATATTTATCTTCAATTAAATTCTATAATAAATTAATATTTTTTGATATTTGAAAAGTGCCCCTCACCTCAATTATAAAAAGGGAACCTCCTCCCTCACTAATTAACATCCCTTTGATCCTTGAAGCTCGACCATACCAAAAAAATCATTCTTCTTCACATCCATAGACACATTATAGAAGTTTTTTTCTTCCCAAAGGACTAACTCTAGATTCCATTAGAGGAGGTCTAAAGGAGCAGTTTGGAAGAAGTGGTAATCGCTATAATTAATAAAACTCTTTTTATAGTATTATATGAATTTTCTAAATAGTTAATATATAAATTAAAATTATAAATTAATTACAATATATATACTTAAATTTATTTATTATTATTAACATAACATTATAAATATACTTTCCCATTAAACAAAAAAACGAATGTATCACTCGTGCGGACGTACAACATACTCTCTCCATGTAGCGATACAAATACTTTTACAACACCAAACATTATGAGTAAAAATTATGATCGTTTTAATATTTATATATCATATTAATGATATAATTACACTTTTAAAATGAAAATTTCATTTATCTATTTTTATCATCCATATAATATTTTGGGAAATGGATACCGTTGTTCATGTGTACATATGGATTACCATCTCCACCATTTGATGTGATTAGTTATTCACATGTTCTTCACATGGATGGTTATAAGGATAGATTTTATGAATATATATATTATATATGTTGTAAAAATTATTTTTTAATGATACTATATCATATAATTTACTTTCATTTAACAAAAATAGAAAATTAAAATAGTATTCATGCATATGTACAACCTATTGTATCAATCAATGGTGTATTTTATTTCCTATTTCTGTCTTTATTGAATCACTATGAATACATATATATAGAATATATATATTATATTTGTATCAGTATTTTAATTTTGGAGATGATTAAATCATTACTTATGTTATAGGAATAGGGATAACAAGTCAAAACATGAATGAAATACACATAGGATATTATATAAAGAGTATATATTAGATTGAATAATTTATAAATGGGTAATATTATTTCATATGTAAATCATATATTTAATATATATATATATATATAAATATGATTGTATGATTTATGTATAATATAATTATATTTATTGTACAGTTTTTTTACATATGTGGAAAAATTAATGAATTAAGGTAAACAATTTTTATCTCACCTTTATATCGATGACACAAATTCCTTATACACTCAATGCAACTTCTACATCAATAAAATGCTAACCATGAATATATTTTATTAGTATTATTGATTATATTATTGTATTTTTAGGTCCATATAATTTTATATCTTTCATGGTTCATAAAATCCTATTGATTATAAAGTGATGAGTATTTACTTCATAATCACATCAATATTTGAGATTGTTTAATTTTAGTTATATGTTGACAAATATTTATCCTTGATGTCCATTTTTTATAAAAAAAAATTTCAAAATACTTTCTGAATATTATCCCTTGAATTTTTTAATTAAATTTTACTCATTTTTGAATCTTTTACTATAGGGTTTGAAATCATTTTTTATATTTTCCAAACTAGTAACATTGGGAATTTTCAGGAAAAAATAAGAATTGGTTGTATTTTTAAATTATAAAACATGAACAAAATTTTCTACCATCATGATACATTAATTACCCAAGGCTTCCATTACATTCTTAAACATTTATTTTAAAATAAAATGTTTTCTTTTTAAAGTTTAAGACATTTTATGAAAATAAAATGTTTTCAAATACGAAATGATATTTTTCACAAAATTTTTTAAAGTGATTTCTAAAAATAATTTTCCATCTAAGAAAACATTATTGTATGCTAGTAACTTTTAATGGGAAAATTTATCATTGTAATGATTATTATTCTTTATATGAAAAGTGTATTTCTATTTTGAAATGATATTTATGAAACCCATTTCTTATCTATGGGTTATGTTATGATTAAATTCTGGATATGAAATCCATTTCAATCCATTGGTTTTGATATGATCAAATATATATGTTCATGTGAAACACATATATATAGATTTAATTATTTTATTGGTGTTTCCTATATCTATCCCAATTCATTGGTTAAATACTTATATTTAAAGATATTGACATGGATAGAAATGGTAGTGAAGTTGGATTATAAAAGGAATCTATCTTTTAGGATGTTATTGGGATTAATGATTGAATAATAAGATTATCATGTGACTAAACCATGACCACCAAGATGTTATGGAGAGTGAACTCAAACTACTAATATGCCCTTATCATTGATTACATGACTACTATGGAAATCATTTTATATGATTATGTGCTCGCCACAATTCCATGTATTATTTATATGTTACTCTATCATGGATTATGCACTTGAGTCCCATATGATTTATGTACTATAACCTCCCAATCATTATTACATGAATTATTTATTTCATCATTAATAAGTAGCGTATTATCTTCAAATTTTATTTTTATGTTCTCATAACCTTATGTTCATTTTATGATTATGTATCCCCCTTGTTTACCCTTACTGAGAATCTGAGTTCACCCTATATTATGAATATTTTCCCATTGATATTATTAGAAGTATTAATTATGATATGTCAAAAAGGACTGTAGTTATGAAGAAATATGCTGGAGACTAATAAGATGTGTTATGAAATAGTTGTTTATGTTTCTATGTCTCCAAAGATACTATAATAATTCAGTCTTTTTGTGTGTGTCTGTGTAATAATGGAATTCTTCGGTAAGAATTGCACAATATCAATGTATGTTAATATAAGTTAATTATAGTTATAATAACCTCTAATATAGAAAACCTAAAAATCAACTACATCATACACATGTGAACCACTCTAGTTTTATATATCAAAAATCATAAGAGAAATGAAATAATAACATTAATTCCCATTATTGTTTTCTTTGGGTTTCCCTCATATGTGGGGATAAAGCCACTTAGGAATTAGTTCATTAGCATGCCATGATAATATTAGTGACTCATATATAAAATTCCAAAAATACAAGGAAAAAATTCACCACCTATGATTGAACTTTTTAACTCCCTGATACAAGAGACACTATGATCTATACCTTGAGCTAGGTCACATCTTTACATCGAGAAAGCCCCCTTTTAAGCTAGAGGGATCCAAATAGAATTATGGGTCTAAGAAGGTACAATGGGTATACTATACCAACTTTGATGTGTAAATATATAGAATAAAAAATATCAATAGATATTAAACACATATGAAATGGTATACTGAAAAACCGATGACAATTGATAATAAATAAACTATTCTATCATCATGTAAACATTGAATGCATACACAACATGTCCTGTAGCCATATAGTATTGTACCATTGATTATGAAAATATTAAAAAACATGAACAAAATTTATATTATATCCTAATGTAGACATCCCATCACTAAACCATCATACCATATAACAACTAAACATCAGGTCCCTATCCTAAACCTGTTCCAGAAAATAAGTAACTTTTTATCAGGTACCCAAGTTCTATTGAAGACTGAGTAGGGTGTGATTACAACTTAGTAAGTCACCATAAATGATTTAAAAATAAATAACCATTTTAAATCTCAATTAATGTAGATAATAAAGTTCTAATAAATAAAATGGGAAATGACAGAAGCATATTTCACCTTTGAAGATTTATTAATAAACCAGTTCATCCATTAAGTTAAATCATGTAATCCAACAACCATTACCAACTCTGGTAATTATCGGAGCATAATCCATATCACAATTTTTCAAATACATTTATTCACAATGGGTAATTCCCTAAAAGATTCAATTTAATAATGTACCTTGGAGCATCATCCAAAGAGAACATATTATGTCCTTGCATTGGGAGCATAGATATTTGACTAAATATATGAAATAATGCCATATTTATGAGTTTAGAGACCTACAGTGACTTTGTAAACCAATAAAAATTACATGGGACTATTAAATCTATCAATATCATCCCAAAAAAGAGGCTCTTCAATCAAAAAATCATATCATATAGTATGTTAGTGGGACCTAGATAATAAGTATGGCCCAACTGATGGTTATATACCCTTATTTTAATACACCACTCTTATCATTTACCCATTTGTAAATTCCTCGTAAACTATTTATCACATTTACACATTTTATCATTTATTTTACCATGGCCTTAATTACACATAAAATCAAGTCAAAACATAAAATATATAAAACTAAACAATCATTTGAATATCATTTAGATGTTTTCCATGAAAACATGGGTCATCCTATTTGAATACCTATAGCATTACCCAAGGATTTTATATCTACTTACAACCATTGAAATGGGATATTTAAGGATTTTTTTGTAAATGAGGAATTATATCCAAAATTAAATTCAACATGTAATATATGTTAACAATAAAAATTTCAAATAATATTGAGGTAAACACATACTTTTGAAATGATAAACTTTTTAAAAACAACATGTTCCATCATTCAATACCATAAAAAAACCAAAATCTAGCACCCATCATTTATTATTTTTTAAATCATCATAAACAATTCACAAACCATAGTATACAAACCCTTAAATCATCACCTGAACATTGATGATTAGTCAAGTACCAACCCCTACCCATTCAATAAAAAAATTTCCCTAACAAAAAATTTATTAATTAATTTCACAAAATATTTGGGTTTGGTATACCCCATGAGTATTCCTAGGTCCAATATCAAATCATCAATGGACCAAATAGGTATTAATGTTCTCACAACTCAAAAGAAGGACCAAAATACATCTTTATTCAGGGAGATAAAAATCTAGAAAGGAATTATAATGGAACAAATAAATAAGCATGTATAAGTTCCTGACTGTGGGGATAATATAGTACACCACCTACCTCATTCTTTGAGACAACTATTCATCAAAATGTATACATTTATTCAAACTAAAATTTCCACAAACACTAAAATGAGGAAAATCCTAGAAAAATATGTATTGAGCATCAAAAGGAGTGGAATGGGAACACCACAGATATTTTGTAAAATGAAATAAAATAGATTCTATGAGTACCCTAGATCATTTATTTTCACTAAAAGGCACTTCAAATTTCTTATAATTGAAGGAGAATCTTCCCAAGGAGTATAGAAGAGCTCTTCCTTCATCACCCATACTGTAGGGGTTGAATTTGGAATAAGATAAGGGGATAAATAATTAATCTGGAAATAGTAAAATTGGAATTTCTAAATATTTATGTGGAAAACAGTTGGACAAACCATGTTCTAGACATGCTCCTCTATCTGCCTATGATGTAACATATCAAAATGGTCTAGATTTCTACCAGAACAACATGATAAACTATATGATTTCCAAGAACTCACCAATTTATAATAGGATATCATGAAATGTGGTCTAATTATCCAACACCACATGATCATTTGATCTATTCACACCCCTTCTGCATGCCACATGGTTATGAAGAATAGTTACTACTAACAATTTTCCAACTGTTATCTCAACATAGATCATATCCATTCCATATTTTATTTTCCCTAATTCTCATAATCACCAGTGAGACCATCCATAATCCCTATAAACATTCCATAACACAAAAAATAAATCTGGGACATTCATTATGTTAGGGTCAATATCATATAAAAAATTAAAAAAAAATTCATTGAAAAAACCATTCTTATTAGGACATCATCATGGAAGAGGCATAAAAAAATCAAAATAAAACAGTACAAGAAAACAGAAAAGGTTGAAGTCATTTTATGAATGTTCAAGAAATTAAATACAAGCTTAAAAAATTAAATGGATGAAAAAACCTACCACAAGGATGACTGAACATAATGAAGATCCATGTACCACAAGAGTAGAACCAATATTCAAAGACACATTCCATAAAAATTCATACATTTTGATATATATATATATTTAGGTATATGTTCCCATTTCATGTAGCAATATGTAAAAAGTTAGTGTGTGTATATAAATACTTATATGACTATTTGTGTGTGTTAGTCACATACAAGGGTATACAAGTCATCTCCATCACCAAAGACTATCCAAAACATCCTCCAGGAGGTCAAAGGTGCACTAGGGAAAAAATACATGGCACCCAAAGTCACAAGACCACTAATTAAATTTAATATAATGAAAAAATGGAAGTTAAAATGCTCATAAATTTTATTAAAATCGTTATATTTGATGCATGATACCTAATTTCATCTTTTGTATCCCAAAGTAACCATTAAAATTGAAGGATACCCTATCCAAAAAGGAATCAAGAAATATATGATAGTGAAGAAACACAATGGTTTGATTTAACTCATACCATAGATTAGGGAAGGAGAAAAATGAATAATGAGATTAAGGGGATGGATGAATCATTACTGCAGAGGATCTCACCATGAATCGGTAAGAAAACCTAATGATGGGGAGAGAGGGGAGGTGTCACGCATGGGGGGGGGGGGCTATTGTGTAGTATTAGAGGAAGAAGAGAATGGAGAGGGGGTGTGTGTATGTGGGAGGAGGAAGAACACTAATGGGGTTTCAATATTAATTTTTTTAAATTTTTTTGGAAACCACGCATAGTTTGGCATCAATATTGGAAAATCCATGTGCCAACTATGCACCATACACTAGAAGGCCTTGGTTACTTGCACAGTCATAACATAGATGTAGGGAAAACATGTTCCAACCATGATTTAACCTCTTTATTTACAAATAATTCCCAAAAAATTATTTTTATGGATTTTAATAAACTAGAACCAACTATACACCAATTGTGCACCTAGAATGAAAATACCAAAATTTGATATTTAAAACTTTTTAAACCTAGAACTAAAAAATGATGAGAATATAATGAATGAATTAAAAATAATTAATATACCATGTTCATGTTAGGATAAAAAAACATGTAAAATTTATAATGGTTTATATTTTTTCAAAAAAATCCTACAATTACTCACAATCACTATCCATTTAGTAGAATTTTACCAGTGAATGAATTATTTAAAATTTAATCCATTAACAAATTCCAAAAGTTCCAACACCCAGATTATAAGGGGAACCTCATCCCCCACATATTTAAACCTCATTGAACCCTATGGATCAACCAAATTATTTTAATTTGACTTATCATCTTCCTCGGACACATTTTAGAGGTTATGGTCTTCCAAAAATATCATCCATATAAGGATTAAAGGGATATATAATGGTTTCATTTCAAAGAAGAGGGAATATATTTAACCGATAAAATTAATTTATACTCTTATTTACCAGTTAAAAATTAAATACAGTTACCAAAAAATAATATTTTCAATATCCTAAAAATTATCAAATATTATTATCATTAATAAAACACCATTACACACCCTCCTACCCATCAAACAAGAAGTGATTGTTTAACATCCCAGTTTCAGATTCCACCTAGAGGTGCCTCGTACCTGGTTGGTCACACAGCCTCAAGCGCATTTCCCCGAACACCAGAGGCTGCCGACTAGTAACGAGCACCATGGGTGTGATACTGGGGATACTATGCCGTCATTAGTAGAGTAACACAACAAAAGTAAATCAATGGAAATATCAAAAGCAGTAATAATACCATAACAAAAGTAAACAATGGAAGACTAGAAGTAATAACAACTGGATCACATACATAAAATGATGCATGATACATATATCTAGAAAAATAGAGAAAAAATCACAATGATGAATATTGTACTAATCAAAAGTACAAAAGAAAAACAAGTAAACAACTCCTCATCATCACCAGCCATAAATTTGTCCCATGGTCTCTTGCTTCAAAGCAGTCAAGTACATGAAGTTGAAGGGTGCTTGCCTTTATCTATACCTGCGGAAATATAATTCATTTGGTCTCAAAATCATGACCCAAACAGGGTGTGAGACTAAATCTTTGTAGGAAACCACCAAAAGATCTATGCCTAATAGTCAATGAATATATATAGAAGGAAATAAGAAAAATGAAGCAGTAAACAAAGAATTACTCAAAAGTACAAAATTCCACAGTTTCAAATCATTTAGTTCCATATATCAAGTTAGAAGCTAATCAAAGCAGGTAACCCTCTGGGAAGTACTCAGAGCCTAACCCCTCTGGTTCAACCAAACAAGTAAAAGAAAGGAGTTAAACACAAATAGAAACCCTCTGGGAAGTACTCAGAGCCAAACCCCTTTGGTTCAACCAAATAAGAACATGCAACCCTATGGCATGTATTCATACTCTAACCCCTCCGGTTTAGCTTAAGCATTGACTTTATGAGGAAGAACATGTCGTTAATTCCTCCTATAGTCTCGTATCTCTAACTAAAGGTGCTCTGGGGAATCACTTAAATCTCATTCCCCCTTTGGCCCATGTCGAAGAACTACAGACACGCTGAGAAAGAACTTACGTCGATTCACCCTGTGGTCTCCCATTGTAACAGTAAAACAGACACTCTGCAGATGCCCTTACATCCATTCTCCATATGGTCTACTACACTTGGTTCCCACAGCCCTGTGTAAATCAACAAGTACAAAAAAGCATATTAGCCAAAGTAAACCTTAAAAACTTTTTGGCTAATAGTATACAACATAACAGCATGACAGAAACAAGTTAATCCATCATAATATACTAGAAATGGGAAAAAGAAGGCAACCTAATAGGATAAGCAAAACCAAACGGTCATAAACAAAACATGTATGTGAAAACACATCCAAAGTATGGTGATAAACTATTCACATTCAATTAAACTTTATTCAATCATACAAGCATAGTATGAAATTATCAGGTCTAAATTCATAAACACACAATACCCCATTCATAGGTATTGGGAACATTTGGACATATAACTCAAAGATTATCTAGGGAATGGGACAAACCACCTAACTTAGTGTTGGGAGATAGTTATACTAGAACCTAAATCCTTGAATCCCCCAAGAACACTATAGATCTCAAAAACACCTAAAATTTTCAATGGTAGATAACATGAAAAATAGGAAGAATCAAGAAATGAAGCACTAGAAAAAGGAATAGATTACCGAGGTGATCCCAAAACAATCGACAACGTTCAAATCGGAGATCAGATGCTCGGTCGAGGGCTTAGGGAAATATCATGGTCGTACGATCTCTCTTGAACAAACAAGCACTAGAAAGAGATGGTTCTCTCCATTAGACACGACCCCAGTATGTTTAATGAAAAAAAATATATTAAACGTCTTGTACTTTAGATGTACACAGTGTGTACTTGCCCTTACCGATCCCCGAATTAGGTGGTCTCCATGTCAACACACACGATCGTGTGTACGACTGTTACATGGCCAACACACGACTACATGCGGTAACCAAGTACATGACGTGTACTCATAAAGTACATGGCATGTACTTAATAATTTTATAGAAACCCCTCTTTTTCCTTAAAACCCCTCGAAAAAGGAAACATACCCAAAAATAAGAGTCAGGTTCCTACAGAAAGTCTTGCTCATGTGTATGCATGTTTTTAAATCTCCATGTAAGGATCCAACTCATTTTTCATATCCATATATTATGGATGGGTATTATTATCAGATTATTAGTTATATATTTCATATTTATGGTTTAATTATACTTTTTTAATTATAATAACAACTTTATCTACTTACCATACAATCATTTGGGAAAAAAATGTTTTTCATGCGTACAAGTGGACCTCACAAAGTGAATCAAAATTTTTATTTATAATTTACATAGATGGTAATGAGGAATAGTTCGATGAAAATATATGATATTTATTATAAGTTACTTATACTATAATGTTTATTTAAAATTTTCCATTCATTCTATACATATGTTAAAAAATTATTATTGTGTACATTGGTATATACAACCTCCCGTCATCATGAATAGTGTAATTAAATTTTCTATCGCAAAATTTTATGAATGAATCTAAATATGTATATAATAAATATATAAGATATTTATATCTTTATTAATGTTATTTATGTGATTTAAAATAGATTAATATATAAGGACTAGAATAACTGAACTAAAGCACACTATATATAGGAAATAGTTAACACCCATAAATTATGATTTTATTTAGGAATTGTTGATAAAAGGGATGTTAAAATGTCATTAATGGATAATATATAGTATTATAATTATGAATATTATAATTAAATATATTTACATTTCATTTAAATTTATAATACATGGGGTTACAGTTCATTCAAATCAAGGGGAACTGAAGGTAATGTATTTTCATCTCACATTTATTCTTGTGGGATCCATTCCTTATACACCACTTATTCATTTATGTGGTTTATATATTGACCATGAATATCATTTATGAGTATTATTAGGAATTTTATGGGAATATATAAATCCATTTAATTTTATTTAATTCATGGTAATTATAATTCACATGTTACCATAGCAGTAATGTCGTTTAGGGAACAATCTCATTATCTATCAGGATTGTTTATAATTATGTTATGGTGATGAAATATCATCATCAAACTCTCATGATAAACATCAAATTTTTTATCTAGAATTTATTTCTATAAGATACAATCCTCCCATTCATTATCATCTACTTAAATGCTCAAGATACCTAAAATTTATTTTTATAGAAACTCTAAATCATGTATCTATTAAGTAAAAAAATTCTTTCTAATAATGTATTCTAATATAAATTTAAACACATTTTTAAATATTATACTATAATTTTTGGTTTCCAATTTTACCAATATTTGAATTTTTAAAAAATGGTTACAATCGAATCTTCGTGATTTTTTAGAAACATTTTACTTTATAAATTCTCCAACAAAATTACTAAATGAATGCTTCTTATCTTATACAAAATGAACATCCATTGCATTTTTAATGAACAATTTTTTCTTTGAAGAATCTTTTTATATGTTTATGATTCTATTTTAAAAATTCTTTTATATTTTTTATATTCTTATAAATAATTGATTTCTAAATGGAATGGTTATTTTCATCATGAATGTTGGAATGATATTTTTATTGTATTTATATTCATCAAATACAAGAACCATCAATTTCACGCATACATTATTGGGGATGTTATATAATGATACCTTCCTTATTCATTGCTTGGGTGGTTCATGAATTTGATGTAATAATGTTATAACAACCTATATCATCTATATAGTTATTCTTTGAAAAAATGATAAATTTTTTATTAAATCCAATTATTTTCCATGGGTTATTATATAATGATATATTTATAAAAACCATTTATTTTCATGGGATATTATATGATGAAGGATTTATGATAATCTAGAACACATATTTTTTATTTTATTTTTTATGTATTTTATTAATATCATACTAAAATGGATGGTGTAAATATTGATGTATCTCATGAATTAAAAAGGTTTTCAATGGGGTGTCAGCCCATTTTATTAAGATAATCTATCCAATATGATATTTATTATATTGGACTTTGACTACTACTATGGATTGTGGAGTTAACACATACCACTATGATATCCTTGGTAGTGGATTTTGAAAACTAAGAAAATGATTTACTATACCTATGTGTATCCCTAAAATCAATGTCTAATTATTATGTTATATTTTCATGGTTTATATTATTTGATTACATTATGTATTTTCTATTATTAACTCCAATTATTTATGCAATGATTTAATATTGTTATATTTTATATATAGGGTATGGTTTTCAAATTTTAAGATCATTTTCATATATTGATATACTCATGTTATGTAACACCCCGAGATTTTATGAGAAGTATTATTTTTAATTTATTTCATGTATTGTGTTGTATGATACCCCAATATTATCTCTCATTATACACAACACCGTATTAGCTTGCAGTATATGCAACACTACTCTTGGATCGTGTTACACACAATTTCATGTTTGTTTGATAGTAGTTATTCTACCCAACATTGAGTATATATATATATATATTCAATGTATTAATGAAATATGGTTGGATTTTTTCATACGCAATAAAAAAGGAGTCGTGCACTACATGCAACCCTGGCTTGGCTTTCATTTCACGTAATCCCGACCTTCCTCGATAGCGTGTGTTTTACGCAATACCGGGTTTTATTGAACAACGATATATTATTATAATATTATTATGAACTAACCGTTATGAATATTATTAACTAAATATTGAATTTTATAACATTATTATTCATTTTACACATTTTCTAGAACATGGTATAAGAACAAAATAACGTTTTTGGGTAAAATAAGTATTTTTAAAAAAATGCAGTTTTGCCGCCTTTTGAAGGAACACCCACATTAAATCTAATTTTTGACATGTTTATAAGTTAAATATGACAAATTAAATTTTTTTTTGGAATCAGGATATAAAAATTTACTTTGGATAGAATTTTCATATTATTCTGATAACTTTCATACTTTAATGAATAGTAAAAACACGCTATATATTAATTAAAAACAACTTTTTTCATCGTAATAGTTTTTGTAGTTAAATTATAATATTGAATGGTTTTAAAGTATAAATAGAATATATTTTTACCTTTTAATGTAATTTATCTCATTAGCATTTATTTTACATTGCATTTGTAGGTTAAATCAATTTAATCTTTTGCAATGTTTTAAACAAAAACCCGCTTTCTTTTGACAACGGGATTAATATTATTTTAATTTCTGCAACTTCTGTGTATTTAATTTGGAAAAATGGATTCTATATTTGGAATCAGTGGGTCCAAATTATATTAATAGACTACTTTTTATTTTTCGGCATTATGAATAGTAACTACGATAAATTTTATTTACCATAGTAAAAGTTAAATCAGGTAATTAAGGGTAAATATAATATTATAAAATTACCCTAACACTTGTCTTAATACAATTGGATGATTATATTTCATCCTAATTCATATTTGGGTCGAAATAGAATCCATTAGAACCCACTTAAAGGTGATTAAGACCTTTACTTTATTTTATTTAAAGGAAAATGAAATATGTCTCACTCAAACATTAATAATTAAAGTATTTCTAATATAAGGTTATATAGAATATAAATTCAGATATAAATACTCTGTTGAAATATAATTTTTTTTTTTATCATGGTAATTTATTTGTAATTTTTAAGAGTTATTTAATTACCTTATTAGCTTATACATTAATGATGCAGAAATTATTTATTTAGTTAAAAAATCAATAATATTGTTTTTATTGAAATAGTAATACATATTAAACGGCTCACAATCCTGACCAAAACTTATTGTTAGTGTATATATACAAAATAAGCATCCAATGACCGAATATATGACCATTTGGAGTCTTGTAAAAGTTATTATGACACTTATATTATATTAATTTATATGATGTCAATGTTGTTACCTTCATAATTTAATTAATATAACATTTTAAACATTGGGTATTTTAGAGGATAAATACGAATAAATGTATTATTAAGAAATATAAAAGACTTATCTTTATCCTATTATTTTGTTTTTTGTTTTTATCCTAGTATTTTATTTTTTATTTTTATACAACAAATATGTATATTTAATAATTATACAAAAATGTTGTAGTAATTATTTTATTAAGAGAAATATCAAATAAATGGTTTTACAAATAGTAAAATAAATAATATATGAACTATTTAATGTTATAGACTAATTTTATAGATTACTATGACATTTTATGAACCTATTAAATATTTTATTTCGAATATATCCTTTGTGTGGATTTTATTTAAATTCAAATAAATGAATAGTGTCAAAATTGACACAACTGTTATTTTATAAAAATAACATATTATTAAATTGTTTAAAAATCACAAAAATATTTAAAAAATATAAATTGAAATTTATATAGTCTAAAATTTCATAAATTATACAATTATTGATAATTAATAGCACATAAGTAATTATTTATAACAATTAAAAATTTAGAATCTTATTACCATTAATAAAATTTAATAGATTAAATAAGGATAAATCAAGTTGATAATGTTTAAAATAAATTCCCTACATGTATAAATATTATTTTTTGAATCCATTACAACCCTATATCATCTAATATTCGAATATTAGTCCTTTTTGGTTGTTTTCAAGTGGGTTTAGATTTATTATAAATTAATATTTTTACTATTTCCAAAGGTACCCCTCTCCTCCCTTATAAATAGGGCACCCCTTCCCTCTTCTCTTCACACCTTTTTGAGCCTTGAAGATCGGCCAACCCCTGACCATTTCTCTTCTCCACTTCTCTAGAAACATTATGTAGGTTCTGGTATTCTCAAAATACCAACTCTACTTCCTTAAGAGAAGGCTTAAAGGAGGTTCGTCAAAGAAGAGGTAATCTCTTCTTCCGATTCTCTCAAGTTTCGTCCTTCTTCTACATCTTCTTCTTTAGTTGTATCATTATAAAGTAATAACATCAGTATTACTTATATACTGATATGTTATTATAAATATAAAACAACCTTATTTCAACTTCTATCCATCCTACAGAAAATGAAATCATCGTGCGTGCATATGTACGGAATACCGTCTCCACGTCGTGGTGTAATCTATTTTCGACCACCACTTTACTAGGTTGGGTATAATGGTGTAAATAAATAATTAGATATGATTATTGTAAAGTTATAATGATTCTTAAATATTATACATAAACTTCAATACAATTCCATGATCATGGGTATGATATCATCGCTCGTGCGTACGTACGGACTACCGTCTCCATGACTCGATGAGATTTATTCTCCATGTTAACCATTAGTGAATGATTATAAAGTATATATAATGAATAATAATGAAATATATGACCTAATAATGATACTAGATTTATGTATATATATATATATATGTATGTCATTTACTTAATTCTATTCAATTCAATAAGGAAATGAAAACATCGTTCATGCGTATGTACGACCTACCGTCTCCATGAACAGTGTATTTAATTTCATTTTTCGATCTATCATATATATATATATATGCTGAATATATATTATATATAAATCATGTTTTAAATTCTGGAATTATTTAAATATTTCTATAAGTAATAATATCAAGAACAACAAGTCGAGACACGTATGATAAATGTAACGATTTTACCCAAAATGCTGCTTTAACATTGAATTTACAAATGAACGGGTAATATAAAGTCATAAGTGAACCATATATGATATCATAACAATTAATATGATTCAATAATAATTCAATGACATTATTCAAATCATTATACAGGAGTTTTAGATACGTACTAAGCATATCATCCCTAAGGTAAGGGATGATTCTGTAAATCTCATTTTTATCCGAGATTGCTTATACGTAAGTATTTATTGGGTTTATTGTTATCATACATGTCCATATTTTCTAAATGTGTTTCTATGTATGTTTAATTTCCTTTTTACCCATTTTTACTTTTACTACATGGTATGTAAGGAATATTTCTTTTATTTACGTTACGAGGTACTTTTTTACATTTTTTAACAAAAGTACGAGGAGAATTCTTTTTTAACTTATACAGCATGAAAGGATTTTTATGGTTTATAAAGATTTATTTTCATGAAGCTTCCTCTATAAATATTTCATAACTATTTTAAACAAAATATTTTTCTTTTAAAATTTCATGACGTTTTGTGAAAAGAAATTTATTTTGAAGAAGAAAGGATATTTTCCTCAAGAATTCATTTCAAGTGTTTTATCAAAAATATTTTCCATCTAAGATGACATTATTTCATAGGTGTATGTTTCAAGTATAATGTGTATATGATTTACATGGTTTGATTATTCTTATTAGAAATCATATCCATTTATTTTATGTGTATTACGTGATGATGGGATGATGTTTATGTAACCCATTTTATTTGTTGGGTTATTATGAATGATGTATGTTTATTTTGTGGCACAAGTAATAATGATTTAATTATGAGATGGGTGGGACCTATATCTCCCTCCAATGCATTGGGTAAAGATATATATTTCATGAGATAGACATGGATGGAATGGTAAGTTAATCCGGTTCAGTGTTACAAGACTGATACAAGGAGTGAACTCGATTCAGAAAGTTACTTTGTCCACTAAGATGGTCTTGGCAGCAATGCCTTGGCTACTATGTAAATCATAACATGTGATGAATGGTTTCCACAATTACATGTTTTATTCCCATTATATTTTATCATGATTGATGTTCCATTGTGATATATTCCTTATGTACTTCCACGATTCATGTCTTTGCTCAAGATTTTGATGTTTAAATTTCATATTCATGTTTTTGCTTTCAAATGTTTCTGGATTATTTTATGTTCACTATGTTTTCCCTTACTGAGCATTTGAGCCCACCCTTTTTATGTTCTTTTTTACCCAAGATATAAGGAAATGTTTTAGGTAAGAAAAAAAGGAATATCTTTATGGGAGATGTTGAGGATCTTTCACCAAGATTAGAAGATTATGTTACATGTTTCCAAAGGCACTAAACTATTACGGTCCTTTGGTGTCTGTTTTTGTTACGTATTAATTATTCCACAAAAGTAATGTAATGTCCATGTACATCAGGCTTTGTGTCTCTATAGTTGGTATCAGAGGAAAGGTTTAGTTATCCTTTGGAAACTAGGATGTCAAAACTTTAGTGATATCCCTAGAGATATTTCTAAGGTATGTCTACGGATGTCCCTAAGGTTATGTATAAGTTTATTTTATAGTCCTAGAATCACAGTAATGATCATAGAATTAAACCTAAGATGTTAGAGATTTAAAGTAATCCCCCTTGATTATGTTGTTCTACTAGTATGAGTTTTTCCTCTCATACTATTCTTTTGGGGTTTTAGGAAATGGCAGGAAACAGGAGGATTCATGTTAATGGCGAATATGATGGACAATGGAATGATATTTTTCATGAGAAACCTAATGAAATGGGATTTGGATGTCCAAAAATCGTTATTATGCCTAATAAGCAATCTCATAATATGATCAAAAATCTTAACCTTGGTAAGATTCTTGACTCAACTAATAAGATGAAGATGGAGTTTCATAATGATCATATAGGAATGAAAGTTCAATTTCCCTCATGTAAGTCATGTGGGAAGAGGCATCAAGGAGAATTTTTCAAAGGCACTGGAAGATGCTTTGGGTGTGGAAAAGAAGGACACATATCTAGTAATTGCAAAGGAAAATGATCAGTTAACACAATGGACTAGGATAATGGTATTCCTAATACTTCAAAAATGGTTAAATGCTTTAAATGTGGAATGTACGGGCATTATGAAAATCAATTCCCTAAGAGAAACTCTCATGAAAATAATTATCATGGTTTAATGGGTAGTATTTATGTTGATGATGATGAGGAGACTAAAAATGATATATGAGATGAAATAAGTGTTGAGGAATAAAATGATGAAGCTCGGTTAATGTTTTATGAAGGTAGTGTAATGATTGTATGTTTATCAAGAGTTATGTTGTATATGTAATTTATTGGTACTATGGATTAAAGAAACATCTAAGGATGGTTACACTATTGTTATTCCTAAAGTATTTGAAAGTATATGATGAATGGTACTGGTAAACATGAAAGGTTATTCAGATGTTTTTGGAAAGAAGAAGATACGCGCATGATGAAAGGATACGGAGAAAATAATATGTATGATAGTAATCATGAGCTCATGACTAATATAAGGAAAAAGTGATATCATGGTTTGAGTATATCGAAATTTTGGGATATTGGTATGTGGAAAGTGTTAACTTTTGATAGAATTCATGTTTTCAGTAAGGTTCAATGAGTATTCATTTTTCAAGAGAATACATGATTAAGGTATTCCAATGATTAGAATGTGATCAACAAGATATATCGGGGATACAAGATGATATTCAGATGCTCGGTAGATGACATTTCTAGTAATTGTTTTCTTTATACTATAAGCTTGGACATAAGTATTTTGGATAAGCCTAAATATTTGAAATGGATTATGTTGGACATAAGTTATAAATGATTAAGGCTAGAACTTTTTTCAATATTATTGGTGGAATGTTATAATGATGTAGTTTTAGAAAAAGAACAACCTATAGGACGTGCGACAACCCATTGCGTCAGACAATGTTGTGGGAATCAAACCCACAACCGAAGTGCAATGGGCCTTTATCACCTACCACTGGCCTATAGGAAGTCCCTAGTTAGTAGAAGCTAGTTTTATTATATTAAGAGGTATGATATATGAAGCATAAGTCCATTTTAAGAACCATATATGATTAATCTCACTATAGAGGGGCTTATGTATATTTAATAACTTTTACTATCCTTTTGTTTGAGACAGATGGAACGACGTATCATTCTATCACATGATCTGCTAACACTTCACGAAAGACAAATTCAACTTCATTTCTTTTAGAGATGATATGGAAATTGTTCAAGGAACAAAAAACAGTATGATTATACCAAAATCAAGTAATTATTTCATTTAATTCAACAATTTTTCATCTTTAGGGAAATTATCTTCAAAACCAAAAATGTTGTCCTAGTGCCCTCATATCCGATGAATCAGATGTTACCTTAGATCATCACAAATTTATGGCTTTGTGATTGTTGGATTTTTCATAGCCATGTCCTCTACCACTCTTCATCAGAACATGATGGTTAGATTTTTCTTCAATATCCATATTTTCACCTATGTTATCCTATGTGGAAACCCATTGATGAGTTACTTTGGGTAAACATTACGTTTCATACTTTTGTTTCTAAAATTATGTTTTAGTATTCCTTTTTACGAAGTGGGTTTCTATGAAAGAAAATTTCAAGTAGTAAACCACTTATAACCACAAAGAATTTTGATGGCGAAATTCATTTTAAGGGGGGTAGAATGTAACACCCCAATATTTTATGAGAAGTATTATTTTTAATTTATTTGATGTATTTTGTTGTATGATACCCCAAGATTATCTTTCATTATATGCAACACCGTATTAGCTTGCAGTATATGCAACACTACTCTTGGACCGTGTTACACACAATTTCAAGTTTGTTTGATAGTAGTTATTCTACTCAACATTGAGTATATATATATATATATTCAATTTATTAATGAAATATGGTTGGATTTTGTTATACGCAATAAAAAAGGAGTCATGCACTACACGCAACCATGACATGGCTTGCAATACACGCAATCACGACCTTCCTCGATAACGTGTGTTGTACGTAATACCGAGTTTTACTAAACAACGATATATTATTATAATATTATTATGAAGTAGACGTTATGAATGGTAATAACTATATTTTTAATTTTATAACATTATCATTCATCTTACACATTTTCTTGAACATGGTATAAGAACAAAATAATTTTTTTGGGTAAAATAAGTATTTTTAAAAAAATGCAGTTTTGCCGCCTTTTGATGGCGCACCCACTTCAAATCTATTTTTGACATGTTTATAAGTTCAATTTGACATAACAAAATTATACTTTGGAATTAGGTTATAAAAATTTACTTTGGATAAATATTAAATATTATTTTGATAACTTTCATATTTTAATGAATAGTCAAAACACGCTATATTTAAATTAAAAACATCTTTTTTCATCGTAATAATTTATGTTGTTAAATTATAATATTGAATGGTCTTAAAGTATAAATAGAATATATTTTTACCATTTAATATAATGTATGTCATCATCATAGATTTTACATTGAATTTGTAGGTTAAATCAATTCAATCTTTTGCAATGTTTCAAACAAAAACCCATTTTCTTTCGACAACGGGATTAATTTTAATTTAATTGCTCCAACGTATAGGTATTGAATTTGGAAAAATTGATTCCATATCTGGAATCAGTGGGTCCAAATTATATTAATTGGCTACTTTTTATTTTTGGGCATTATGAATAGTAACTACGGTAAATTTTATTTACCATATTAAAAGGTAAATCGGGTATCTAAGTGTAAATATAATATTATAACATTAACCTAACACTTGTCTTAATACAATTGGATGATTATATTTCATCCTAATTCATATTTGGGTCGAAATGGAATCTATTATAACCCAATTGGAGGTTATTAAGACCTTTAGTTTATTTTATTTAAAGGAAAGTGAAATATGTCTCACTCAAACTTGAATAATTAAAGTATTTCTAATATAAGGTTATATAGAATATAAATTCGGTTATAAATACTTATTTGAAAGATAAAATGTTTTTATTTTTCATGGTAATTTATTTGTAATTTTTAAGATTTATTTAATTACCTTATTATCTTATACGTTAATGATGCAGAAATTATTTATTTAGTAAAAAAATGAATTATATTGTTTTTATTGAAATAGTAATACATATTAAAGGGCTCACAAACCTGACCAAAACATCTTGGTAGAGTATATATACACCATAATCATCCAATTACCGAATATATGACCGTTTGGAGTCTTATAATAGTGATTATGACACTTATATTATTTTATTTTATATGATGTCAAAGTTGTCAGGTTCATAATTTAATAAATATAACATTTTCAAATTTGGATCTTTTAGATGATAAATCAGACTAAATGTATTATTATGAATTGTATAATATTTATATTCATCCTAGTATTTTATTTGTAATTTTAATACAACAAATATGTATATTTAATAATTATACACAAATGTTGTAGTAATTGATTTATTAAGAGAAATATCAAATAAATGGTTTTACAAATAATAAAATAAACATTATATGAACTATTTAATGTTCTCCACTAATTTTATAGATTAATATGACATTTTATGAACCTATTAAATATTTTAGTTCGAATATATCCCTTATGTGGATTTTATTTAAATTCCAATAAATGAATAGTGTCAAAATTGACACTACAGTTATTTTATAAAAATAACATATTATTAAATTGATTAAAAATCACAGATATATTTAAAAATTATAAATTGAAATTTATATAGTCTAAAATATCATAAATTATCTAATTATGGATACTTCACAGTACATAAGTAATTATTTATAACAATTTAAATATTAGAATCTTTATTCCACAAATAAAATTTAATAGATTAAATAAAGATAAATCAAGTTGATAATGTTTAAAATAAATTTCCTACATATCTAAATTTTATTGTATGATGATATTACAACCCTATATAATCTAATATTTGAATATGAGTCATTTTTGGTGGTTTTTAAGAGGGGTTATATTTATTATAAATTAATATTTTTGAGATTTTTTAAGGTGCCCCTCTCCTCCATTATAAAAAGGGAACCCATTCCCTCTTCTCATAATACACTTTTGAGCCTTCCTTCTGGGACAAACCATGACCATTACTCTTCTACACTTCCCTAGAAACATTCTGGAGGTTCTGGTCATCTCAAAAGACCAACTCTACTTCCTTAAGAGAAGGCTTAAAGAAGGTGCGTCGAAGAAGAGGTATTCTCTTCTTCTGATTCTCTCAAGTTTCTTCCTTCTTCAACTTCTTCTTATTTCATTGTCTCATTATAAAGTAATAAAATCAGTATTAATTATATACTGATATGTTATTATAAATATGAAACAACCTTATTTGACCTTCCATCCATCCTACGGAAAACAAAATCACCGTGCGTGCGTACGTACGAAATACCGTCTCCACACCGTGGTAAAATCTATTTTCGACCACCACCATACTAGGATGGGTATAAGGATGTAAATAAATAACAAGATATAATTTTTGTAAATTTATATTGATTCTGAAATATTATACGTACACTTCAATACAATTCCACTATCATGGGAATGATATCATCGCTCGTGCGCACGTACGGACTACCGTCTCCACGACGCGATGAGATTCATTATCTATGTTAACCATTCATGAATGATTATAAAGTATATATAATGAATAATAATGAAATATATGACATAATACTGATACTGGATTTATGTATCTATATATGTATGTCATTTACTTAATTCCATTCAATTCAATAAGGAAACGAAAACAGCGTTCATGCGTACGTACGGCCTACCGTCTCCATAAACGGTGTATTTCATTCCATTTATTGATCTATAATATATATATGTATACTATGAATATATATTATATATAAATCATGGTTTACATTCTTGAATTATTTTAATCAGTATATAAGTAATAATATGAAGAACAACAAGTCAAAACACGTACGATAAATGTAACGATTTTACCCAAAATACTGCTTTATCATGGAATTTACAAAAAAACAGGTAATATAAAGTCATAAGTGATCCATATATGATATCATAACAATGAATATGATTATGTAATAAGTCAATGACATTATTTAAATCAATATACAGGTGGTTCAGATACGTACTAAGCATATAGGTCCTAAGGTAAGGGATAATTTTGAAAATCTCATTTTTATCCGAGATTACTTATACGTAAGTATTTACTGGGGTTATTGTTATCATCAATGTACATGTTTTATAAAAGTGTTTTTATATATGTTTAATTTCATTTTTACCCATTTTGACTTTTACTATATGGTATGTAAGGAATCTTTTTTTTACGTTACGAGGTACTTTTTGACTTTTCCAATAAAAGTATGAGGATAATATTTTTTTAAATTATACGGCATGAAAAGAATTTTTAGGGTTTTATAAAGCCTTATTTTCATGATGCTTATTCTAAAATATTTCATAAATATTTTAAACAAAATATTTTTCTTTCACAATATCATGGAGTTTTGTGAAAAGAAATTGATTTTTGATGAAGAAATGATATTTTCCTCAAGAATTCTTTTCAAGTGTTTTATCAAAACAATTTTCCATATAAGATGACATTATTTAATATGCGTATGTTTCAAGTATAATGTTACAATGATTTAAATGGTTTGATTTTTCTTATTATGAAATGATATCCATTTCTTTTATATAGATTTTGTGGTGAGGGGATGATGTTTATAAAACCCATTTTATTCGTTGGGTTATTATGAATGATGTATGTTTATTTTGTGGCACAAGTAAGAATGATTTCATTATGAGATGGGTGGGACCTATATCTCCCTCCAATGCATTGGGTCAAGATTTATATCTCATGAGATAGACATGGATGGAATGGTAATTTAATCCGGTTTAGTGTTACAGGACTGAAACGAGGAGTGAACTCGATTCAGAAAGGGACTTTGTCCACTAAGATGGTCTTGGAAGCAATGCATTGACTACTATAGAAATCATAACATGTGCTGAATGGTTTTCACAGTTACATGTTTTATTCCCATTATATTTTGTCTTGATTTATGTTCCATTATGATATATTCCTTTTTTACTTCCACGATTTTAGTTTTTTCTCATGATTTTGATGTTTAAATTTCATGTTCAGGTTTTTGCTTTCAAATGTTTATGGATTGTTTTATGTTCACTATGTTTTCCCTTACTGAGCATTTGAGATCACTCTTTTTTTGTTTTATTTTCCCCCGGATATAAGGAAAGGTTTTAGGTAAGAAAAAAAGGAAGATCTTTATGGGAGATGTTGAGGATCTTTCACCAAGATTAGAAGATTGTGTTCCATGTTTCCAAAGGGACTAAACTATTACGATCCTTTGGTGTCTGTTTTTGTTATTTATTAAGTATTCCGCAAAAGTAATGTAATGTCCATGTATGTCAAGCTTTGGGTATCTACATGTTATTTTTATGTGATAATTGATATCTCCCTTATTTACCCTCAATGAGAATATGATATCTCTATTTCCCTATTTTTCATTTCCCTAGGTTATGTAGAAAGGTATTATATATGATATTTATAAGAAGGGTGATAGTTATGAACAAATATGTGGGTGAAGATGTAGTTATATTATTAAAAAGTTGATATGTATTTCCATGTTTCATTATATACTAGACCAAAATGACTCATTCATATATAAAAATATTATGTAATAAATATTATTCTACAAATATGTGATATCTTGGTATAAAATTTAAGGGTCTCTATATCCATTGAGGGTATCGTAGAATATGTGTCTTGGTTTTTATGAAATTTGATGATATTATAAATTTTCAAAGCAACATATGCGTATTGATATTCAAAATACGACACTCGTGGATAATTAATATTGTTGTGACATGGATACACAATTTATACACTAACATTGATGTATTGATCCAAAAATAATGTTACACTATTGTTGATCTATCATTGTCATAGTGCACCCAGGAAGATAAATTTTAAAACCCATTATACTAAGATTATTTTGAGACAGACCACTATATATATAGGGGAATTAAGTAAATATTTATTAATTATGTTCCATCTATGTTTTAGGAATCCTTGACACTCCATAAAGGAAGGAAAAATCAAACCACTCATTGTAAAATAAACTCATTTGAATATATATAATCCTTCAATATATTATTTTCGATGGAATAAAGAGGATATACCCGCAATCTTTTTGGAATTTTATTTTATATTATTCTTATATTGTATGTATTTCATGATGATTTATACCCCTTATAATACCATTATTTATTATCAATTGGTGGGGTAGATTCCTTGAATGATAGGGTGAATGGAAGGTGACATAATTTTAACACTTGAGTGCGTGAGACATAATTGAATTTATGCATTTCCTTCTTTTATTAAATAGTTTTTAGTATTAAGTCATAAATATTGTTTGTAATACTGATTTTATTTATGATTAATTATAAAGATTATGTGTTAATTGGACAATAAATATTTTCTCCCCCAAATTATTTAAAATCATATCAAATGGTATTTAGAATCAAGTGTAGAGTGCTTATTGATTTCTAAACCTGTGAGGAATAAATAGGGATGTAATTTTGATGCATGGATATTTCTATATCCGATTAGTTATTACAAAGTTAATTCCAAGAAATATCATTGTATATTTTAGACATTGGAATGAGTATTATATAGAAAAATAAAATTTTGAGGATAAATTTTATCATTATAAAAAACTAACAGGGGTTCAAACATGGGAGTGATTGTTTAAAACATCATTTAGTAAATGAAAAATGATTTTAGATTTAATTTTAAAATTGTAATATGCCATTTCAAAAGGGGAGATAAACTTAAACCCTGGTCACTTATCTCTAATATTTTTCTTTATCTATGTCCATTTAATATTTTTGATGGTCCATGTATTCTTGCTATAAAAAATACTTTTTCACTAGTGAAAACTAGATTTAACCACTACTCATTAGAGATGTCTTTGGGTACTACTACTACTACTACTACTACCCGAGAATAAATAAGATATATTTTCATTACACTAAGATAGGAATGTATTAGGGTTTTCTATGTGTAATTTTAGTGAATATGGGATTAAAATTATCAATCTTCAAAGATTATAAATTTTTTGGATAATGGGTTGTGAGTGGTGTTATTTATAAGGGGAGGAGAGTGGTTTTTTGTAATTATATTCATTAATTTATTATTTTTGCTACAATACAGTGAAACAAATTGATTTTTATGACTATATATAGTGAATAGTTATTTTGAGTTTCATATAATGATTTATTACTTCATCTAGGACCAAAAAAATCATGTATTAATCTTATAACGCAAAATACAATATTTTAGCATATTTCACTGATCACCAAAAAATAAATGATTTTTTAAAAACTCAACAAAAAAAATTTTAGATGTGGAATCAAAAAATTAATTTTATTTTATTCAAGTAATTTTATAAATATTATAATTATAATTTTAAAATAAAATAATCATTTAATTTAAAAAATACCAATATAAATATAAAGGATTAATTTTTCACCCCTTAAAATATTACGTCATCTTATATAAAATTATAATATATTTTTAATAAATCATAATATTAATTTATAAACCTAGTTTATGAAATAAATTTCCTTTTTAATGACTTTTATTTATTAACAGACTGAAAATAATACAACAATGTTTTTAAAAAAATAACAATAATTAGTTTATCATTTTTAAAACATTTATTTATTGTACCATGGTATAAATATATTAAATTTTCCTTCTACCAGAAAACTAAATATCATTTAACAATTACATAAGTTGGGATAATTTTATAATTGTATAGTTACTATTTCTAATATTCAAAATAATAATCTAATGGTTAGATTACTATTCCAATGGAAAGAATTACATTTAAATCCGTCATATTTTTAACAGTCTTATGGAATCAGTACAACCTATAAATAAGTCACATTTAATTCATTCATAATTCAATTCAATTTTTCCTCAAGGATATATAAATTTACATTTCCAAAATGATTATTTCATTTGAAATATTTTGACACTTTTTGAAAGTGTTTTTCATGGGTCCTATTATTCTTGCGGATCTAGAATATCCAAATTTTCATATTTTTTATTTGTATTTTTTGTATTTTTTATCTCATTATAATATATTCATTTCAAATGGAGTTTTTTATTCATTAAATGTAATTATAAAATTTAAATAACAAAAAAAATGTTTTCATCATATTTTTCATGTTATTTAAAAAAAATTATGAAATACGACACAATTATAAAATGGAAAGTCTATTATTAAAATTCTTGTCATAGATTTTCCACCTTAATAAATTAAACCTCCAAAATTTTCTTACAAACTATAGTGAAAAATGGTTGGGTACTTATACGACATATCTTCCTACAATTCCAATGTCACCTCCTAATATATATGGATTTGTCAGATTACATTGATTAGGTGGGTAGGCTTGGGGAAAATAAATTTATTTATATAGTCCAAAATCATCACCAGGTTCTCCTCATCAGGGAGACAATATTTTCAGATATACTAGAACCGAGGTGATTAAATTTAACGAATACTAAATTTAGTTTCCTAAGAGGGTTTTTTGCAATTTTAATATACTTTTGGCCTGGTTGGTGGGTGTTCTAGTCAACACCTCACATCTCTAAATCAATCAATAATCTCAATGGTGTACTTACCACTCATAATGATAGTCTCACTCTTGGAATTTATTATGAAAGAAAAGCAAATTTTTTCCTAAAATTTCATTTCATTGGCTGTGTTGCCTTAAATTGCACAGAAATAAGATGTGAAACTTATGCAATGCTCGAGGCCACGATGTAAAAATCTACAAGATAAGTATGGGGAAGATAATGACCTCTTCTGGTTCTAATCCTATTACATTGAATGGAGGTCCTAATTATTGGCTCACCACAAATAAGGAAGTCTCAGGGAATGTTACTGAAATTGGTGATTCAATATATCTTACTACCTAAAATTACTGTGAAATTTGGTGATGAGGAGGTATAGGTATCGAGTCCTTCTTGTGCACAAGAATCCCACTCTCCAGGGCCTAATGCTATGGTACCTCTTAATATAGTGGAATTGAAGGCATCTGAAGATCAGATTTTAGATTATGTTATTGCTTATGGAATGTTGGAGACTATCCCTATCATAGATTTGGACAATCCTGTAAATATCTCTGATAAAGCTGTGGATAATCCTAATAAATCTCACGGTGTTCCTATTCAGTCGAATATAGATGATGCTGAAACACAAGATGCAGGACAAGCTGAACCAGTTCAAGAATTAGGTTGTGGTCCTTTAATCATAGGTGAATTAATGTATGTATATGATGCAAAGGCTTCTAAAATAAATCTACCCACAAGCTTTATCTCATCCCATGTTGACTCGACTAACATATTCTCCCTGCTAAATGTTGAGGAATTTTTTTGGGAAGACGATGACTCTGTATGTACTGATCAAATGAAAACTACTTATGATGATACTATTTTGTCTCCTTTGTAAATGATGTTACTGTAATTAATGATTGTCCCAGCACTAGGCTTCGATTAAAAAAAATGAAAATTCAGTTTCGGAATTGTCAAGGGATTAGGAATAAACCAACGGTTAGGTCCCTTAGAAAATTTATTATGACCCATAGACCCTTGTTAGTTGGTATTTGTGATCCAAAATTAAAATTATAGAAATGGAGCTCATTTAAAAGGGCTTTTTTGGGATACTCCTTTTCATTAAGAGAAAAATTTGATTGAAATTTTGAATCCTTATGGGTGCACAATCATGATAGCATCGCAATTAACAGTGCTCTGGCTGACTTCCAATCTATAACCATATCATGTTTTACTAATAGTTCCTCTTTTATTGTGAACTTTTTATATGCCTTTAACCTTTATACAAGAAGAAGGCCTTTGTGGAAAAAATATTTGGTATATCTAAGATCATGAATTGCACCTGTGTTCTCATTGGTGATTTTAATACTGTTCTAAGGCGTGATGAAAAATCTAGTAATTTTTTTTGGGTTTCATCTTCTGACCTTATATCTTGCATTGATAATTGTGGTATCTCTGAGGTATCCCTCTCTGGTACATGTTTTTAATGGGGTAGGTAAACTGTTAATGGGTTACATGAAAGAAAATTGCATGGGTTTTTTGTGTAAGTTGATGGCAGGAATGAGGGGACTTATGTGTATGTGAGGACTCTTCCAAGAATGCAATCCGATCATAATTCCATCCTTGTTGATGTAAATTTCAAGATAACAAGTTCAACCCCTTCCCTATAACTTTAACAATTATTATCTAGTTATCCATGGATGCAGATAAATTATATTTGATGTTTTAAAAAATGGTCATTTGGGGAGTTCCTTTAATATATTATGTTTTAAACATAAGGAAGTCAAGGAAGGGAAGAAAAATTGGAGTTATGAATGATTTTCCTCCTTTAATAGTGACTATAGAGAGGCTTAAAATGTCCTGTTAGGATACCAAATCAATAATACGTGTGAGGAACTACCCTCTTAAGAGGAAATTCAGGCTGTATCAAATCTGGATAAATTATTGATCATGAAAGGGAAATTTACTCAGAACCAATTTAACATAAAATGGCCAAAATTAGGGGATATAAACACAAGATTTTTAAATTAAATTAATAGAGAAAATAAGAAAAAGAGTAGCCTAAAAATATGAGTATTTATGGTACTATATTCTCTTCTAAAAATGAGATTACATATGCTATGATAACCTGTTTTGAGAAGAATTATTCATGTTCTCAAAATCATATTTCTGAGAAATTTATCCAGTGCCTTGATCGTTGCATTGAAGAGAATAAAAAAAAAGACTTGTTGAATTAGCCAATGAAAAAAGAGTTATATGAAGCCCTTTTTTCATTGAATATTTATAGTGTTTTAGGACCATATGGATTCACCAATAATTTCTTTATGTTTTACTAGGACATTGTTGAGATTGGTGTAATAAATTTTGTGAGGGATTTTTGTAAATAAACATATATGCCTTTTGGGATGAACTCAAACATTGTTTCCTTAATACCTATGAAGGGACTTTCTATTGACATTAATGATTTCATGCCTATTTCTATTAGGAATAACATACCGAAAGTGATCAGTAAAATTATGACTCAACAATTTGGTGTGGTTTCCATGGGGATCATTTCAAGTAAACAGTTTGGTTTTGTCCCAGGATAGAATATAAATACATGCCTCTTCAATACCTATGAGTGTGTGAATGCAATGAAGAAAAAGGATAAATATGGAAATATGTCCTTGAATATTGAAATTTCTAAAGCTGTTGACCCCATCAGATGGAGTTTTGTTTTTTCCATCCTAAAAATTTCTGGATTATCACAGAAATTCGTTGATCTTGTTGGGTCCATTATCACCAGCTATAGGATGGCCATTATTTTCAATAGATCCCTTAGAGGGGTTTTCCAATGTTCAATAGGGGTTAGAAAAAGTGACCCTCTCTCTGGCGTGTTATTTGATATTGTGTAAGACTATCGTAGTTTGTTCCCAAATGATCTAGTCAACTTTGGATGGTATAAAGATATGAGAATATCAAGGGATTTGTGTGCCCTATCACATTTATTTTATGATGATGGCATCTTTATCTTTGGAAGAGATGACAAAGGTATTATCTTCTACATAAAAATAATTTTCTCACACTGTGAACAGGTTGAAGGTAAATTCATCAGTTGGGGAAAATCATCTATATTAATTAGTTAAGAGATTACAATATAAATGAAAAACAGAACTGCTAAGAGGCTTAGGGTTAAAAGGGTGTCTCTACCACTAAATTACATTGGTATACCTCTTTTTTGGGGTAGATTCCAAATGTTTCACTTGGAAATAATCTCCTAGGATATTATTAATCAGTTTCAAGATGGAAGGGGAAAATGTCTCAGGCAAGGAGAATATGTCTAATCAATACGTTCAACACTTCAATGGTTGTATACCCCTTTTCTTTATATAGATGGCCCAAAATTCTACTTAAAGAGTTAACTATCCAAATCAAAAAAATTGTTTGGACCGCTTCTATTCAGGATTAGAAGCTAGTCAGATTTCTTGGAAGGACTATATTAAGCCAGCCCAAATTGGTGGTCTGGGTATTAAAGATATCATCTTATTAAATGATTAATTGATCAAAACATTCACATGGAATCCTATATTTCCCTCAAATTCATCCATTTACTTCCTAGAAAATATATTTTTCAGGAAATTATAGAATAGATACACCAGTTACCTCAGGTCCTGTGTTTGGACTACGTTGAAGCAGGCTTTCTCTAGACTCGTGGTCTGCTCGAAATGGGTGGTCTTCGAACAGTAATCTAATTTTTTTTCAACCCAATGGCTTTCCCGTCTAATATATGATGAAACTATCAATCCAAATTCTGTAAATCTTACAACGATTGTAGAATTTTATGAAAATACTGAGGTTTAGGAAATTCTTCCTAGCCACCTTCATTTTGAGGCCTCTTGATACTGCATTAATTATTGTGATGTGTTGGTCTAGATGCATAACATGAATGGATGATTCACCATAAAAGAGTGTTATAGATATCTTTTTTGTGATTCTATATGAACTTCTCACTGGGGTAAAGACTTCTAAAAACTTTTTCTCCCTCCATATCATTTACTACTAGTCTAGAGGATCTGGAAATGCTGGATACCCCACCAGCACATGATGCAACGCTGTGGTTTTCAGCTGGCCGCATCCTGCAACTTCTGTTTAGAAGAGGATGAAACCATGCTTCATGCTTTTATCTCTTATACCCTTTCTTATAGGTTGTGGGAATATATGTAGGGATTTTTTCAATGATAATTATCCCTCCAGTCTATGGAGGATTTATTGTAGTCTATTTGTAGTGCTGAATGAATTGAGCAAGTTCATGACATCATGTTGATAGTGATGGAAATGATCCTGAAATTTATATGGAAGGCTAGGAATGCCTTTATATTCAACAGCACGAAGACCTCTTTCCATGTGGGTGTTATTTCTATTCACCATGCCATCCGAATTGCATATAACATTTAAACTGATTTTATGAGGAATGATGTCTATGACCTTATTCTATTCAGGTCACTTGGTGTTAATGGCATGATGAAGAATCCCATGATGATGAAGTATGTTCGATGGATATCACCCCTCCTATGTTGGATAAAAGTCAATGTTGATAGAGCTGTTTTGGGTTCTCTAGGTCCCTCTGGATGCAGTGGCATCTTCCATACCTACATGGGATTTGTGAAGGGGTTATTTCTCCATTTCATTGGTAGTGGATTATCAATTAATGTGGATATATAGGCTATGGTAAAAGCGATAAGGTATGACATCCATTTCGGTTGTCCTGACATATAAATAGAATCAGACTCGTTTGTTGCATTCCAAATTTTCAAAGACCATTTATAGAATGTTCCATGAAAGATGTTACTAGTCGGGACTGAATATCATCAACTCATTTGTTCACTATCCATTGAAGTCACACATTATTATAGTGAAGCCCATAAAGTTGTAGATGCTCTCTCAAAGGGAGAAATCTATGAGGTATGTTCTTATTGGTATTTTTTCTTACCTAAGTATTGTAAAAGTATTGATAATGCTGAATACTGTGATAAGGTGTACACTCGTCTTTATAGAGAATCTCTGTAATCTCTTGTAGCATAATTTTTATAATTTTAATTTATTTCTATAGGAGCAGGTTCACCTGCCTCTGGATCTTCTTGGTAAGTATAAAATATTAATTTATATGAACTTCACCATAAGATGATTTGGATACCATCATCCGTTAAGGTCCATTGATAATTCTGTAAACATTTACTGAATGGTTTGGATAGTACAATTGTATTTTACATCTGTGTTTAGGTGACAATCTATAATAAAAATAAATTAATTTAATAGATCATGTCTAATACATTTCCATAACTTAGATGATTATATTAGAACTGGTGAGATGTAATTTACAGTTTTTTTATACATATCCCATCCAATTCTTTGATTCATATCCTTGCATGTTGGTTGATTGGGAAGTCCCATTGATTTTTAATGGAAATTGAAATCATTGAATGATTATCTAGGATGAATCATATAGAACTATTTCCTATTGATTTATTTGGAAGATAATTGAAAATGTTGATGATGATGTTGTCCGATTTCTATATAGGTTTGGGTAATGGTTTCATTATCCCCAATACATTTTCCTTTTATCATTCACACTCTAATATTTCAATAAATTTTATGTATATTCCATTACCACCAAAATCAAATTATCCCACCTATAGTTCTTTCAGAGATTTTGATACATCTTCCTTATCTCTATTTATATGGATATGGTGAAGCTATATGAATCATTGAATTGATCCTTCATGGTCTCATTTTTTATTGATATACATAGTTTTAACCCAAATCTTAAACTCCTTAATTAATTTTGAACTCCTATGATTTTTCATTTCTCATAGCTCAAACGATCTTATGAATTTCCACATCATCTCTTTTAGAAGTCTTTATATCCTCTAGAATGTATGGTTGATAAATCATTTGATAAATTAATGATGATGATATTTACAATAGGAATCAAATATCCATACATTATAAGTTTAGGTAGATTGGATCACTTATAATTTTCATCATTAATAAGGTTTCTGAATCATTTATACATAGAGAATTATACACTTTATTTTCAATCCTAATATGGTTGTGGATTGAGTAGTCAAAGACCATGATCATCTCTAGCCATCTTCTTTAGTGAATATTGTGCTTTATATATGCAAATATATATATATATATATATATATATATATATTAGGATCTTACAATCCATATATATCTCACACTCTACCCTACAGAAGTAATTCCACCATATTGTAAACATGAAGATCACTGCATCAAACTCTATATAATGTGATGGATAGTCTGGTTCAAGAACATTCAATTAAATTATGTTTTATGATATCACTTTAACATGCTGTATTAGTACAAGGATGGAAACCTTCATTGAAGAATCACTGTATACCATGAAAAGTTCCCCTATTAAGGGTAGTTTATGGGTTGGTGAAATGAAACTACTCATTTTAAATTCCTTAGTTATCTCTTTTCAAACACCCGTCCAGAAAAAATTTACACCCATCTAATTGGTAATTTTCAGCTAGTTTGAACATCATTGGATGTTACTCAAAAAATAACACTTAGCAAGTCCATGTAAATTATAAATCTCCATCATATATTTGGTTTTAACCACTACTTAATCATAAATATTTTTGAATGGTCGATAAATATACCATTTATAGTGACAAAATTCACCAAGATAGTTCCTACATCCAAATTTCATGTACCTATACCTTGAATATATCTTATCCTTTTACAATGCCTTTTGTGAAATATTCAAATGATCTTAATTATCTTATTTATATTTAGATATTATCAGAATATCAAATCCAAGGTATACCATATATGTTTTGACATATTATTAAAAGAGTATTTACAATAATTTTATAAGTTTTACTAGAGAATAAGTTATTATTAAGTTAGTCACTATGAAATCATAGTGTCCATACCTTGTTTGAAGGGATGTTTTGGGAATACTATCCTTCATCACCTTTAATTGGTGATATCATGTATAAATTCTTACATTAAAGAAATATCGGTCACTAAATAATTGATCAAGAAAGTCCCCAATTAGTGGAATATAATGATTGTTCATTATAATTATTTTATTGATTTCATCATAACCAACAAAGAGTATTATTGAGAAAACCTAATATTTGATGATGTGCACTGATGCAATCCATTGTAAAGAAATAAGTTATATAAAACCCTTTTCTTGATTCCATTGTCATTAATTATTAATGTATTCGAACCCAAAGAAGTACACTATATACAAAGTCTTATATTTTTGTAGAGATATGTATATAAATTCAATTGGAAACAAAATAACGTAGTCAAGAGGAAGACTCGAAAAATTTCTAGTGAAGAAACTATTATAATCACTCACAGTTGTCATGTTTTCAACAATTATACTCTCCATTTTAATATTAAGTAGATATAGATATTATATCTCAAAATGAAATAATATATACAAATTGATAAAATTATTCCAAAGGATATTTATCCTTATAGTTAAACATATATAGAGTCAAAGGATGACACTGTATGTGAAGAGTTATCCCCCTCTACTAAAATTGGATTTTAGAATTATATAAGGAAACCCTATTGGAATTCTAGTTTTTACCAATGGGTGTTTACCAACGGTTTGCTTAAACCGTTGGTGCTGAAGGATTAGGGAACTCTTTACCAATGGTTTGATAAAACAGTTAGTAAAGAAATGGTCAAGGAATCCTTTCCCAACGGTTCACTGAAACTTTTGGGAAAAGTCACCCCTTTGCCAACGGTTTCTTCAAACAGCTGGTAAAGGGGTGTTTTAGGTTCCCTTTTGCCAACGATTCAACAGAACCGTTGGGAAAGGGTACCCTTTTTCGAACGGTTAGAACCATTGGGAAAGGGTACCCTGAACATCTCTTTCCCAACGGTTTTTAAAAACCATTTGAAATGATTTCCCCAAATACAGCCACGGTGCTGCTCTCCCCCATTCGCGACAGAATCCTAAATCCATTCCTGCTCCAGCGCTCTGCTCCTCTCACGAACTCCCCCATCCGAAGAAGTGAAAACCCATCTGAAATCAGGTATTTTTTCATTTATACACATATAATACCTTATTTTTATTGTTATTTATCTAATATTTTAGTTTTAAGTTATCAATCCAGCTCCAGCTCTCTGCTACTCTCGAACTCCCCCATCCGAATAGGTGAAAACCCATCTGAATCATCTCAAATCAGGTATTTTATTCTTTATACATATATGGTACCTTGTTTTTATTGTTATTTATCTAATATTTTAGTTTTATGTTTGGATTTTGATGTTATTTCACCGTGAAAAATAGGGAAATGAATGAATATTTTGTAAATTAATTAGTTTCCCCTATAATATCAGTTTTGTTATAAAGTCCATGATAAATAAAGGGGTAATGTAATAAAAGAAGTTGAATAAATAAATTGTGGAAGTTGGGGTATGTTTCCTCTATGAGAGGTTTTTGTTGTGTTTGATTGTATGTTGTAGGCTGTTTTATGGGGATTGAGGTGACCAGTTGGGCTTTATGATATGTGGGGTTGTAATATGATTGTTAGTGGGAATGGATGTGACATGTGACGTTGTATGATAGTGATGTTGTGTGGTGGTGTTGTGTCATGTGGAGGTGTTGTGTGATGAAGTTTTGGTGTATGATGTGGTGAGGTGGTTTTGGTTTTGCGGTGGTTTGTGATGTGCAATATTTTTGTTGTGATATGTGGTTGTTTTGGTGAGATGGTTGGTCGATGTAACATGGCGTCGATGGTTATTGTGAGATGGTGAGTTATTGTTTGGTGGTTTTATTAGTTTCCTGGTTATCTATGGAATAAATTATGCTGTTGAAACAAAAAAACAAGATATTAAATAAATGAGATGGAATAGTAATGGTTGTGTGGTAAATGGATTTAATTAATTTAACATTAAAGGAATGGACAATGTAAGTGTGAATGAAGTGGCTTATAAATGAATGTGAGAAATGCTATGAGTCTTGTGTGGTGGTGGTGTGGTTTATGTGTTTTATGGTAGTAGTGAAGTGTGTTATTATGTAGTTAATGTGAACCCATAGGTTGAGTATTTTTTTGATATCTATATATCATGTATTTTTATGTTATTTCTACACATTCCCAACCAGAGTTGGATAAACATACCAACGATCAGAGGTTTTGAGTTATGGGTATTTTTTCTAATATCTAGGATGGTGGTTATATGGTTGGATAACTACCATTTCTTCCCTACTCTTCCTTCAAAAGTGATTGACCATGTGTTTTTAGGCAAGATGCAATGTGATTGTCCATGTGTCTTCAGGTGAGATGTACTATGATTTCCCTAGTGTTTTCCGATGAGGTGTGATGTGATAAGGCTATAATAAGATGTGGCATGTGGTTGGGGTCATTTAGGGTAAGTGGATGGCACAAGGTTTATGTTATTCATGTTCATGATACCCTACTAATATGGTTATGGGATGAGGTATGCTGTGATGTGATATAACACATTAAGTTCTTGTTGGTTTTACATTTTTTCAATAACACATTTGTATGTTTTTTTTCACATGTGTAGTTGATACATTGATTATTTTCGTCCTTTATCGTTTACTTAAATGTATTTTCTATTAAAGTTAAATCCTATTAAATTGTTTATTAAAAAATGACTTATATAAATTCTTTTTACAGAATGGACAGAAGTTGGATGTATGAAACCGATCAGATCTCAAGCGATTTTCAAAACAATTTGGAGAGATTTATAGATTTTGCATTTCACAATGCTTTAGATAGTGGTCTCATACATTGCGCATGTTCCAATTGTGTTGGTAGACCATGGTTGAGCCATGAAGAAGTCAGCTACCACATAACCAAAAATGGTTTTCAAGCAAACTACTTTGTGTGGTATCACAATGGGGAGAAAATGAAATCTCAAATTGGTGATGATCGAAATGAAAGGACTGTAATGGATAATTTTTTAGATAATCGGTTTCCATTTATTCGTCATCATGAAAATGAAAGGATTTCGAATCAAGAAGACTTCGATATGAGGACAACTGATGCATCTAGTGAAAATGATGATATTGGTAGGATGAAAAAATGAAATGATGCTACCACGACTCCAGTATATCGACAATGCGATAAAATGAAAAAGCTGGAATTTGTAATCCAATTGTTTCATGGGAAAACTATGTATGGAATTTCTAATATAGCAATCGATTACATTCATACCCTATTGAAGGATTTACTTAAAAATGATGCAGATATTTCCTCAAACCACTATATGGAATGGAAGTTAGTTGAGAAACTTGGATTTTCAAGAAACAAAATTCATGCTTGCCCGAAAGATTGCAGTTTATTCTGAGAGGAAACCGCTGAACGAAATGATTGTATAAAATGTGGCACATCCCACTGGAAGTCAAAATCTTATGGAACACTATCCCGCGTTCCACAAAAGGTAATGTGGAACTTTTCATTGATCCCCAGACTTCAGAATCGTTTTATGTCGGATGACATATCAATAAAAATGAGATGGCATGATACCGAGAGAAAGAAGACTAATGATGAGTTGGTTCATCCTATAGATGGATTTGCATGGTAGAGATTTGATGCTTGACATCCTGATTTTGTAGCTGACATGCGTAATGTGAGGATGGGTCTTTCATGTGATTGTTTTAATCCATTTGGGCAGATGGTTATTCGCACAGCACATGGCCAGTTTTTATACACATTTATAAGCTTCCGCCATGGCTGTGTATGAAAAAACCGTTCACTTTCATGAGTATACTCATATCTGGTCCTTCTAATCCCGGTACTGATATTGATGTATACATCCAACCTTTAATAAAATAATTGAAACTTCTTTGGGATGTGGGTGTGCGCACATACGATGCATGTTCAAAAGACATATTTCATATGCGTGCTGCGCTTATATGGTCGATCATTGATTTTCCGGCTTATGCAATGATATCTGGATGGAGCACGAAGGGAAAACAGTCATGTCCAGTTTGTACGAAGAATACACAATTCAGAAGACTGAAACATCACTGTAGTTTCAGTTTTATGGGACATCGACGATTCATGCCAAAGGATCATCAATATAGAATGAATCATCGAAGATTTGATAATACCATAGAGACCGATGATCCACCTCAGCGTATGTGTCGAACTGAAGTGCTTAATGAATTGAAAGATTTCAGTTTTTCGTTCAGGAAGGGTCAAATGAAATCTGGAAAGAGAAAGAATATTTCCACGGAAACCTGTTACAATTGGAGGAAGAAGAGTATATTTTATGATTTGCCTTATTGGTCAACCAATTTGTTACGTCATTTCTTAGACATAATGCATATTGAAAAGAATATATGCAAAATGTTGCTTTCAGTTCTTATAAATTTCAAGGGGAAGACAAAAGATGATTTATGATCTCGGCGCGACTTGGTGGATTGGGGCATCAGACCAGAATTGCATCCTGTGCGTATCAGTGAAAATAAATGGAAACTTCCATGTGCTTCTTATGTGATGACACCTGCGAAAAAAAACAATTTCTGGAAGTATTAGAGACTATTAGAGTTCCTGATGGCTATTCAAGCAACATATCTAAATGGGTCAACAGAAGAGAGTTGAAGATAAAATATTTGAAGACTCATGATTATCACGTTCTACTGCATGAGTTTCTTCAAATAGAAATTCGTCAACTTTTGTCCAATAATGTAAGGGTGGTTGTTATTCGGTTGTGACATTTTTTAGAGATCTTTGTGCTAAGAATTTGTCCAAGTCTTTCTTGCAAAAAATGTTGACAGATGCCCCATTAATTTTGTGTGAGTTGGAGAAAATATTTCCTCCATCATTTTTCACATGCATGTTGCATCTGACTATCCATATTCCCACTGAAATACTTCTTGGAGGACCTGTTTCTTTTCATTGGATGTATCCAACTGAAAGAAATATGTTCACATTAAAGTCTTATGTCCGAAACAGAAATCATCCTGAAGGTTCTATCATGAACGGTTACTAGGCTCAAGAATCTATGGATTTCTGCTCAATGTTTTTGTCTGATCTTACTATAAGATTGAATAGACCAATGATAAATGAAGAAGAACAGTATGAGAAAATTGAACCCAGTTTTCCATCACTTCCTCAAACAGGAGGAATTCCTGGATCATATACATTGAAGTCATTAAGCCATGAAGAGCGTGAGATGGCACAACACACAGTTTTGTTCAATTGTGATTTGTTTGATGACTATATCAGGTAACTAAATTGATTATGTATGTCTTACATATATATCTGTTAAACTATTAATATTTTTTATCTACAGGGAACATTAAACAATGATAAATAGGAAGCATCATTCTTTATCTTTGAGAAGAAGAGAGACTTTTCATAGCAAAGAGTTTTCTGCTTGGTTAAAATTGAAGGTATACAAAAATTAATGTTTAAAATAATTATATAAATATTTAATTAACTTTAATAGTCATTTATATTGTAGGTTTTGAATTTTTCTGCTGACTCTGTGTCTGAGGAAACAAGAGTTTTGGATTTTGTTCCTAATATCGTGGTTCGTGACTGTAAATCAATTGTTATCAATGGGTACAAATTTATTGTCACTGAACAAGCAAAGAACATGAGAACACAACATGATGGTGTTATGGTTACTTCCACAACATATTGTTATGCCAGTGCATTGGATAGTAGACCGCAAAATGAAAATGTGGGTTATTATGGAGTTTTTGAGAAAATAATAATATTGGATTATTACTCTCATGGAAGAGTCACAATGCTGAAATGCCATTGGTTTGATTCTATGATGAGATATGTCACATTTATTGATGATTGTGGATTTCGAGTAATTAATATGACTCACACTCTTGCTACCGAAGAACCATATGTGTTGGCATCAATGGATAAACAAGTTTTTTATGTCAAAGACCAACTTTGAGATGAATTTGGCATCATAGTTGAAGTAATTCCAAGACATATTTTTGATGATGGTGATGATGGAATTGACACTGTCCCTAGTGCCATTGGAACCAATCCATTTATTTCTTTTGATGACTCAAATAGATCAATTGGCAGAGTTGATTGTGAACATGAACTTGTGGTTGAAAATATATAGAATCATTCATCCATGTTCTCAATTCTTTTGGTTTACCTCAAGTTGGGTTGTTAAGGTTGGTAATATTCAAATTGATTTAGTATTGATCACAAATATTTTTTAGCTGACTTGACCGTTATGTGAATTTTCAATGTTTATTGGTTGCAGTTTTATTTGAATTGCATTTTATAATTTGGAATTGAACTGTATTCAAGCATAGTCAAACAATATTTCTAACTTGGTGAACATTACAACTTGTATGATTTATTAAATCCATTCATGATCTTCTAAACCAATTTATAGCTGACTTGATTGTTATGTGAATTTTCAATGTTTATTGGTTGCAATTTTATTTGAATTGCATTTTCTAATTTGGAATTGAACTGTATTCAAACATAGTCAAACAATATTTCTAACATGGTGAACATTACAACTTGTATTATTTATTAAATCCATTCAAGATCTTCTAAAACAATTGATATCTTAATTTACCATTATATGACTTTTCAATGTTTATTGGTTTCAATTTTATTTGAATTGCATTTTCTAATTTGAAATAGAACTGTATTCAAACATAGTCAAAAAATATTTCTAACTCGGTGAACATTACAACTTGTATGATTTATTAAATCCATTCAAGCTCTTCTAAATCAATTGATAACTAAATTACCTATGAATCCCCTATTCCCGAAAATATAAATTTTTTTGGGTTACACTTTAGTTTTCTTTTTCTAATTAATTACATATTTGTTTTCAAAAGCTGGAAATAAAGCCAATTGAAGAGAGACGAAGGAAAAAAATGATGGAGAACAATCGTCGAATGACGAAGATGGGCATTCCACCATTATTTCCAACAGTGAGTACTTTATTTTAAATTGATATATTTAAATAATATATAATGTCATTTGATTAATTTTTTTGTAAACATTTTTGTAGGATCCACCTATACGTCGACAGTTATTCGACGAGGAGCCTAGTACTGGTCATATTACTCAAGCCGGTGGTACGAGGAGGGTTCGTACCAGAGGTGGATGAGCAGCTGCGCGTACCCGACTAGACCCTGCCCCTCCCACTGACATGTCATCCTTCCCAAATTCTGATCCCAGTGTGTCGTTAGAGACACAGGGGATATTTAGGCCTCCCATGTTTTATCTACCTTCTGCATCTTCTGGCCCATCATTTTCACTTCCCATGATGATTCCCACTCCTCAGTCACCATTCGTTCAGACAGCTATCCCATCTTCTTTTCCTTTTAATACTGTCTCTCCGAGCTTCTATATTCCATCGTCTTCGACTCCTGTTCCATCACAGGGTGTTCCATCAGTTTCTGTGGATCCAACGACACTCAACGATCAGACCGACACAAGTATATTTATAGAACCCTAACAAATTTTTATAGAAATATTTATTTTCATTATAACATGTTTTGATAAAATATTTGTTTTTCTTTCATGGCAGATACATCTACTAACAGGAGGCGTGGGCGGGGGCGTACACGCATTCGTTCCGTGTGGAACCACCACACATAGGTTATAGTAGATTATAATGAAGGCAACCAAATGGTTGAGAAAATAGGCCAGCAATGTCGGAGTTTTTTGGCGACGCTTTCCAAATACTCCGACATCATTCACGTCAGCCCTCTATCATGGAGACATTTGCCACATGAGTTCAAGGATAGATCTTGAGAAGAGATATGGGTAAAAAAATCTGCTCTATTTAATTCCATGAATTATTTTTGTATTTATATGAATTAATATTTAGATTTTAACTTCGATTTAATTTTCTCGATGGCGAGGGTGCACAATCAGAACATCTAAAGGATTTAGGTGAGTTTTGGAGAGCCTACAATCATGAGTTGTATACTGGATAGGTTCCTAGAGCTGGCACTGAGTTAGAGGCGGTACCAGTGGTGGATGATTGTCCTATAGAGCAGTATCGTCAGATGATTACTCATTGGATGAGTACCCAGTTTAAGGTATTAATAACATTTGAGTTATTTAAATAATAACTTTCATGTTTTTCATTAATACTATCTGTTGCATTTTTGAATTTTATTTAGGAATCATCTGGAAAAAATAAAAAGAACATTGATGCAAAAAAATACCTCCACACACTAGGACGCACTACGATGCCTGATCATGAGAGGAAACAGGTATAACAATTGTTTATAAGTTTTCTTTATGACTTACACATTCTTTTGTTTCTTCAATTATTTAATAGTTTGCTAAATATTTCATATAACTTTAGTTTTCAATGTCATTGTAGAGGCAAATACAGAATATTGAAGGACACATGCCTTGTGAAAAACTGTTTTACTCGAGTAGACGGAAAAAGGATGGAAGTGCCGTCAATGAAGCGACTCAGTAGCATATTGTAAGTTTTAATCTATTGAATTTATTTTTTAATTTCTATTTTTTAACATAATGATATATTTATATTTGTAACAGGCTGCTTTAGAGGCCCTCGATGCCCAAGAACCAGACAATTTTGGGCTAACAGATCACTTACATCAGGTGTTGGGAGAGGAGCATTCTGGAAGAGTATGCTACCGACCTAGGATAGCCCCGACGAGGTATTATCCCTCCTCAGGTACGAGCTGTAGTGCCACCGAGCTACAACAAGTTAGGGAACAGGCATAAAAGGATGAGAAAAGGGCCACAGAGATGGCAGAACAGTCTGCTAGGGAAAACATTGCCTTTATGAAATTTATTGAAGTTCTACATCCTACACTTTCAGTACAGGCCAACGCAGATTTTGATGAGTATATATCGTCGATACGTTATATATACGGTGCACCAGGTGGCAGTTATAGTGGTGGTCAGGACGATGTACATCTTGACGATGATGATGGCGAGGAGTCTGATGCGGAAGTGGAGGGAGAGGAGGAGGGCGAGGCGGGTGGCAAGGGCAGGGACGAGGAAGAGGGTGAGGGCGATGACGATGATGGGGATGAGGACGAGGGTGATGATGATGATGGTGATGATGGTGATGGTGATGTGGGACAAGTTGATCCATTACATTTTTTACTGATATTACTGAGATTTGATATTTAATCTATTCTAGTTGTTGGTTTTATCTAGACTTGTAGTATAGTATTGGAGTTGAGTTATTTTTATATATTATCTGTTTTTATGGATGTTGTTGTCTTTTAGTGGTTGTGTGTTTGGGAACCTCCCTCCTTCCTGGACCCTGGACAACCCCCCACCCTCCTCCCTGGACCCCGGACAGCCCCGTCGGACAGCCCCCAGACAGCCCCCCAGACAGCCCCCCACCCTCCTCCCTGGACCCCAGAGAGCCCCTCGAATAGCCCCCCAGACAGCCCCCCGGACAGCCCCCACCCTCTTCCTTAGACCCCAGACAACCCCTCGAACAGCCCCGGACAACCCCCGGACAACCCCCCGAACAGCCCCCCACTCTCCTCCCTAGACCGCAGATAGCCCCTCGAACAGCCCCCCGGACAACCCCCCAGACAGCCCCCCACCCTCCTCCCTGGACCCCGGATAACCCCCCGAACACCCCCCCGGACAGCCCCTCAGACAACCCCCCAGACAGCCCCCCTGGACAGCCCCCCCCCCCCACCCTCTTCCTTGGACCCCGAATAACCCCCCGCATAGAGGATTCTCAAAAAATGGACAACATTATAACTACATACGGAAAACCGACCAAACACATTCGGATTGTGTTGATACATTAGCACAACGATCCATGGGTAATATGTGACGTGTACGAGTAAACCCCGTCTCAATCCGAGGTGCGGTGTGGCCGCCACCACTCAAAGTGTCTGCCTTTTGTTTCAAAAGGACGTCATTTTAATTAAATAAACATCAACTGGTATAGGGAAAACCAACCAAATGCATTCGGATTGTGTTGATACATTAGCACAACGATCCATGGGTCATATGTGACATGGACGAGTCAAACCCGCCTCAATCCGAGGTGCGGTGTGGCCGCCACCACTCAATGTGTCTGTCTTTTGTTTCAAAAGGACGCCATTTGAAGTGAAAAAAATCAACTGGCATATGGAAAACTATCCAAACGCATTTGGATTGTGTCGATACTTTAGAACAATGATCCATGGGTCATATGTGACGTGTACGAGTCAACCCCTCTTAAATCTGAGGCATGGTGTGGCCGGAATCACTCTAAGTGGCTCCCTTTTCCTTAAAATGGACAATAATTTAAGTACATCCGGAGAGCCGACTAAACGCATTCGGTTTCCATTGAAACATTAGGAGAACGATCCATGGGTCATATGTGACGTGTACGAGTCAACTCCGCCTCCATCCAAGGCACGGTGTGGCCGGCACCACTCAATGTGTCTGCCTTCTGTTTCAAAAGATCGTCATTTTAATTGAAAAACATCAACTAGAATACTGAAAACCGACCAAACGCTTTCAAATTGTGTCGATACATTACCACAACAATCCATGGGTCATATGTGACGTGTACGAGTCAACCCCGCCTCAATCCGAGGTGTGGTGTGGCCGCCACCACACAAAGTGTCTGTCTTTTTTTTCAAAAGGACATAATTTGAAGTGAAATACATCCACTGGAATATGGAAAACCAACCAAACGCATTCATATTGTGTCGATACTTTAGCACAACAATCCATGGGTCATATGTGACGTGTATGAGTCAACCTCGCCTCAATCCAAGGCGCGGTGTGGCCGCCACCACTCAAAGTGTCTGTCTTCTGTTTTAAAAGGACATAATTTGAAGTAAAATACATCAACTGGCATACGGAAAACCGACCAAACGCATTCGGATTGTGTCGATACTTTATCACAATGATCCATGGGTCATATGTGACGTTTACGAGTCAACCCCGCCTCAATCCGAGGCGCGGTGTGGCTGCCACCACTCAAAGTGTCTGTCTTTTGCTTAAAATGGACAAAAATTTAAGTACATATGGAAAACTGACCAAACGCATTCAGTTTCCATTGAAGCCTTAGGAAACCAATCCATGGGTCATATGTGACGTGTATGATTCAACGCCGCCTCAATATGAGGTGCGGTGTGTCCGGCACCACTCAATGTGTCTGCCTTTTGTTTCAAAAGTACGTCATTTTAATTGAAAAACATCAACTGGCATACAGAAAACCGACCAAACTCATTCGGATTGTGTCGATACATTAGCACAACGATCCATGGGTCATATGCGACATGTACGATTCAACCCCACCTCAATCTGAGGCGCGGTGTGGCCTCTACCACTGAAAGTGTCTGTCTTCTGTTTCAAAAGGACATAATTTGAAGTGAAATACATCAACAGACATATGGAAAACCGACCAAACGCATTCGGATTGTGTCGATACTTTATCACAACGATCCATTGGTCATATGTGACGTGTACGAGTCAACCCCACCTCAATTCAAGGCGCGATGTGGCCGGAACCACTCAAAGTGTCTGTCTTTTTCTTAAAATGGACAACAATTTAAGTACATGTGGAAAACCGACCAAATGCTTTCGGTTTCCCTTGAAACATTAGGAGAACGACACATGGATCATATGTGATATGTACGAGTCAACGCCGCCTCAATCCGAGGTGCGGTGTAGCCGGCACCACTCAAAGTGTCAGCCTTTTGTTTCTAAAGTACGTCATTTTAATTGAAAAACATCAACTGGCATTCGGAAAACCGACAAAACATATTTGTATTGTGTTGATACATTAGAACAACGATCCATGGGTCATATGTGTCGTGTACGAGTCAACCCTGTCTTAATCCGAGGCGTGGTGTGGCCGCCACCACTCAAAGTTTCTGTCTTCGGTTTCAAAAGGACATAATTTGAAGTGAAATACATCAACTGGCAAACGGAAAACCGTCCAAACGCATTCCGATTGTGTCGATACTTTAGAAAAACGATCTATGGGTTATATGTGACGTGTACGAGTCAACCCCGCCTCAATCCGAGGTGCAGTGTGGCCTCCAACATTCAAAGTGTCTGTCTTTTGCTTAAAATGGACAACAATTTAAGTTCATATGGAAAACCATCCAGACGCATTCAGTTTCCATTGAAAGTTTTGGAGAACAGTCCATGGGTCATATGTGAGGTGTAAGAGTCAACGCCGCCTCAATCCGAGGTGCGGTGTGGCTGGCACCACACAATGTGTCTGCCTTTTGTTTCAAAAGTACGTCATTTTAATTGAAAAACATCAACTAGCATATGGAAAACTGACCAAACGCATTCAGATTGTGTCGATACATTAGCTCAACGATCCATGGGTCATATGTGACGTGTAAGAGTCAACCCCGCCTCAATCCGAGGTGCAGTGTGGCCGCCACCACTCAAATTTTCTGTGTTTTGTTTCAAAAGGACGTCATTTGAAGTGGAAAACAACAACTGGAAAACGGAAAACCGACCAAACTCATTCTGATTGTGTCGATACATTACCCCAACGATCCATGGGTCATATGTGACATGTATGAGTCAACACCGCCTGAATCTGAGGCACGTTGTGGCCAGAATCACTCTAAGTGGCTCTCTTTTGCTTAAAATGGACAACAATTTAAGTACATACGGAAAATCGACCAAATGCATTCGGGTTTCATTGAATATTTAGGAGAACGATCCATGGGTCATATGTGACGTGTACGAGTCAACACCACCTCAATATGAGGCGCGGTGTGGCCGACACCACTCAAAGTGTCTGCCTTTTGTTTCAAAAGTACGTCATTTTAATTGAAAAACATCAACTGGCATATGGAAAACCAACAAAACACATTCGGATTGTGTCCATACATTAGAACAACGATCCATGGGTCATATGTGATGTGTACATGTTAACCCCTCTTCAATCTGAGGCGTGGTGTGGCTGCCACCACTCAAAGTGTCTATCTTCTGTTTCAAAAGGACATAATTTGAAGTGAAATACATCAACTGGCATACGAAAAACCAACCAAACGCATTCAGATTGTGTCGATACATTAGAACAACGATCCATGGGTCATATGTGATGTGTACGAGTTAACCCCGCCTCAATCCGAGGCGCGGTGTGGCCGGCACCACTCAAAGTGTCTGTCTTTTTCTTAAATGGACTACAATTTAAGTACATAAAGAAATCCGAAAAACGCATTAGGTTTCCATTGAAACATTAGGAGAATGATCCATGGGTCATATGTGACGTGCATGAGTCAACACCGCCTCAATCCGAGGTGCGGTGTGGCCGGAACCACTCAAAGTGTCTGCCTTTTGTTTCAATAGTATGTTATTTTAATTGAAAAACATCAACTAGCATACGGAAAACTGACCAAACACATTAGGATTGTATCGATACATTAGCACAACGATACATGGGTCATATGTGACGTGTACGAGTCAACCCTGCCTCAATCCGAGGTGCGTTTTGGCCACCACCACTCAAAGTGTCTGTCTTTTGTTTCAAAAGGTCGTCATTTGAAGTGAAAAACATCAACTGGCATACAGAAAACTGACCAAATACATTCGGATTGTGTCGATAAATTATCATAACGATCTATGGGTCATATGTGACGTGTACGAGTCAACCAAGCTTTAATCTGATGCACGGTGTTGCCGGAATCACTCTAAGTGGCTCTCTTTTGATTAAAATGGACAACAATTTAGGTACATATGGAAAACTGACCAAACGCATTCGATTTCCATTGAAACATTAGGAGAACGATCCATGGGTCATATGTGATGTGTAAGAGTCAACGCCGCCTCAATTCAAGGCGCGGTGTGGCCGGCACCACTGAAAGTGTCTACCTTTTGTTTCAAAAGTACGTCATTTTAATTGAAAATCATCAAATGGCATACGGAAAACTGACCAAATGCATTCGGATTGTGTCGATACATTAGCACAACGATCCATGGGTCATATGTGACATGTACGAGTCAACCTCACCTCAATATGAGGCCCGGTGTGGCCGGTAGCTCTCCAGGTGTATGTATTATGTTTAAAATGGACATTATTTCAAGTAAAAATATATAGTATACAAAAAACCGATAAAATTATGAATTGACTTCCGGATTCCACATTTAATTGTCATCTAAATTTTAAATTTAATTCTAAATGAATTGTGTTTGTTTATAATTACGTTATGAATTCTAATTTAATTATGGATGTGTATAGTTCCACCATTAAATGTTAAATGTGTATGAATCTGTTCACTATATGTAAGTGTTGGTTGGTTATTGCAGGTACAATAATTGTATATGTATGTGTTAGTTTATTGCAGGTACAATAATTGGATTGAAAATGAGAGGGAACCCACAAAATGGGACCTAGTGGGAAAATTGGAGAGCCGGTGGTCAAATTAGTGAGCTGCTGGGTAAATTGCAGAGCTACTGGGCAATTTTCCCAACAGAGGCTATGCCAATGGTTCAAAACCGTTGGCATAGAATGTGTAGGTCTTGTTTTACCAACGGTTCATAGAACCGTTGGTAAAACACTTTTCCCAACAGTTCTAAACCGTTGGGAAAGAGGATATGTTGGGTTTTTTCCCAAAGGTTTGGCAAACCGTTGGGAAAAACATGATAATTTGGTTCACTTTATCCCAAAGGTTTACAATCGTTGGGAAAAAGATTTCTCAATGGTTTTCCAGAACCGTTGGGATATGGTAATTTTTCAGCGCCCTATCCCAACGGTTTACTGTAAACCGTTGGAAAAAACTTTTCCCAACAGCTTACTTCCCTACGGTTTGCAGAACCATTGGTATAACATATACCAACGGTTCTGTAGCCTTTCCCAATAGTTCTAAACCATTGGGAAATCTTGCATTTCCAGTAGTGAAAGATAATATATTGAAATATAAAAAAATTGTACTAAAAGAAGTATGAATATATTTTTTGGGAGGTCCAACCCAAAATTATTAACCAGGGAATAGTTTTAGACAGGATAATAAATAATTACCCCATTTGATGTTCTCATAGATACCTCATCCCCCTTATTTTTTTTGAGGTTTTTAGAGATTTATGCATAATGTTATGGATTTCAGATAATGATAGAACCATAATAATATTTTAAATTCAAAGATCATGAATGGATAATGAGTTCTCCATTCACTATTGGATTGTGGTTATAGTCATTTAGTATATCTAAAATACACTTAGGTATGAGATACATTAAACTAAAAATAATATTATAAGGGGATATATGTACATTGATAGAATAACTTATAAATTACACCTAAAATCTGAAATTTTTTACTATACAATTATCAATCTATGTTATCAAAGGAAATGATATTAAAATCTCATGTGGCATAAAAATTTATTCAATTCCGTCATAGTGGTTTGGAAATAGTTTTTCAATTTGCTAAATCATTTCTCCTAGGAGTTTCTAACAAGCTGTATAGCAAGGCCTTTTTTCATGCACTAGGTGAAAATCAAGCCAATAACTGATACACCCTTTTTGGTTTGTTAATACATGTTACAATTGTTCTATAGAATCTTCCACTTGTAGTTTTCAAAAAAAATTGTATGTTTGTGGAAACCACCCACACTATACTTCATCCAAATTCAATGTCATTTTTTTATATATACATTTATCCCTTGGTTCCGGACAATGTATTCATTTCATAATCATAAAAAATAACGTGGCTTTACTATGATACCAAATTTAGTGACCCAAGAAATTATTTAAAAAATATTACATGTTTTTTAAAATAAATATTTTATTATACTCAAAAAAGTATCAAGTGGAACAGTATCTTTTGAAGGAGTTGTACGTAAAACAAATACAAATGAATGTAAAATAAAAAATATATTTATATTAAGTTTTAAAATAATATCTTAAATAAATTTGAGATATTTAAATTGGAAATGATAACCAATGGAATACCTGAAATAAATTAGTGAGCTATAAATCCTAGTATGGTATAAACATTATAACGAAGCATGCCATGTCTATAAAATTGAATAAGATTATATCACAAAAGGTAATCATCATGAAACATATGAATTTGGAAAAAATATAAAACACAACATCATCATATGTTAATTTTTACCACTAAGACTTCATCACATGGTTGACATAACAAATGTCGAATTTGGTTCTCTATATAATCTGATAAATAATATTTCAAGAGACAAAAAATTATCATATGAATTAGATAAATTTTTGGGGTTACTAATCATAACATATGATTTATTATGTGTTCCAAAAAAATAAATAAATCATATGGCAAAATCATAAGAACTATTCATGTAATCTAATAGGTTTCATAATCTTTCCTCATATGAAAATCGATGTATATTTCATAAATATTCAATAGAGAAGTGGGAATTATTATTTTTTAAATTATGAGTATATAATAACATGCCTCAAATTATTTTTTTCCTTTAAGAAAAAATTAGGAATAATGGATGGAAATGTTCCCCCTAGTGAGGATTGATTTTAAGAAGGCAATTTGACATATAAAATTTAGCCATGTATTAACCCATCATGGAAGGTAGAATAAATTATGTATATATATGAGAAGAATATATAAATAATTTCTAAACATTATATATCATTAAAGGGAGAGGTATATTGAATTATAGAGAGAATCATCAAAACCCAAATAAAATTTTTGTTTTTAGAGACCCCTAACCTAATGTTCCAAATTCATTTTCACTTCCTCTGAATTGCATTAAAAATTCAATTAAATTCATTAACTAAAAAATTAGGAATAAATTACAAATTTTTTATTTATTATAAATTTATTGTGTTCATTTACAACCATTTAATCAAGAAATAAAGACTAATTTCATTGTTTACAAAGTGATCATTTCTGGATTCTAATGTCGGGTATCTTATGGTTAATTATTTAAGATATTGTAAAATGAGGCTACAAATCAGAAAGTGAAATGAAATTGTATTCATTTATTTATATAATATTTATAGGTTTAAAATAACCACAAGGGTTCTCCTCTGGGGATGATTCTTTTAGTAAAATAAAGCCAGTGTTTTATGGTTAGTTCAATTGGGCCGTTTTTAAGACTTTCAAAAACAATATTAATTTTATTTAACTAAATTATTATGAAAATGTTAAATAAACAGAATATTTTTGGACATATATATTATATTCATATTTAACCATAATATATTTCTATAACCATCCTTCATGGTAGTGGAGAAATGTGAAGTATATTGTTGAGTGGGGGTGAAAACCCAATTAGATTTCAAACAATGTTTCCATTTTAGAATATAATTATGGGAGTGTAGATGATGGATATTCTGTTAAAATAATAACATGATATTATAGTTTTTATTTTTGAGCATCATGCCATATTAAATGATTTTTTGGAGGACAAGTTAGATGAAGAGATGAATTTAAAATGGGTATATAGTGAATATCATCTTTAATATTCCGTCCCCATGAAATACCCCTCAAGGAACCATAAAAAGTTATTTGGATGAGAATAGAATCACTAGGACATATATGAGTAAATTGTGAAGGTTTTTGGATATAAATATCTGAATCTACAAGTCTTATAAATTATTAAGAGAAGGGGTGGTTAGGTGTGGTGTTTATCAGGGTATGAGAGGGGTGGTTTTGGGTTTATATGGTTAAATTTTCAGTTTGGACCAGGACTATAAATATTAATTATTATTGTGACTATATATATAAAATTTTTCATGTGGGTTTGAAATAATGGGGTTTTACATAATTCATGACTCAAAAATACATGTATTTATCTTATAATGTTAAATATGTTATTTTTTAGTTTTTCACTATTAAAAAATTATCAATTCTATATAAATTGAAAAAAATCCTAACCATTTTTATGTATATATTATAACAAATAAATCATTTTCAGGAAAATAACTATCTAGGAAATTGAAATTTCATTCTTATATAAAATCATCCTTTATTGTAAAAATTCCAATATAATAATTATGAATAACTATTTGACACTTTGAAAAATTACGGAATGTATCATAATTACCTTCTCATTATAATCGAACAATATATTAATTTATAAAATTATTTCTTTGAATATAATTATTCTTTAAATATCTATAATTATTAATGAAGGTAAATTAAAAAATTATGTTTTATAAAAAACACAATTTCTCATTTTTAAAACGGGGTTTTACTTGAAAAATGGTATAATTATATCATATTCTTATTATTTAAGATGCCTAATAAATATTTTACCGTTATATAAGTGGTTATAATACTATATTGGTCAGTTTACTATTACAAATAGTTATATTAATACTCTAAGGATCATATTACTGTTCCAACTGTTAGATTTTCTATTCCAACATTATGATTTGTAATGTTCATTTGGAATCCAAACATCATATAAATACATAATATTTTATTAATTATAAATTATTTGGAATTTTACCATAAGATTATATATATCTGTTCCTTTTCAAAATATATACTGTATTACTAATACTTTGTCTCATTTCGATAGTATTGTTCATAAGTGCAATTATTCTGGATGATCAAGAATATCTATATTTTCATAATGTAATTATCATATTTTTCATTTTATCTAATTTCAATATACTAAATTATTATGGAAATTTTAATTATCGAAATTTCATGTTCATATTAATATAATCAAATATCATTATTTTAGTAATATGGTTCATCTCTATTATACTACATTTTAAAATATGACACAATTATAAGATGTAAAATTCTATCATTAAAATTATGTACCATAAAATTGTATAAAAGAATATATAACATAATAACTTATCATTCCCCATTATAAACCACCTAAAAGGACCATGTCTCAGAAATGGGTCTAACATCACACTCCCCTCATTAGAGTACCATATTACCAAAAAACAGTTGAGAAAACCTCTGACCAAACTCTGACCAACACAAAATACCAAAAGAAAATCTTCTAAACACTATATGGAATTCAAAAAAAATTTCTATATGGGAAACAATTTGAATGTAATACCAAAAAGTCCAATTCAATCTCAATAGATATTAATCAATAAAAAATATCTAAAGAGGTAGTACAAAACATATACCTATTGCACCTGACATGTACATCCAACAGATTATGTAACAATGTACCACAACCAAACCTAGTGCGTAATTCCCATGTATATGGAATCAATAATCCCTATATAGTGTGTAACCCACATAAGGTTCCCAGACATATACCAAACATGAAGATAAGAAATATAATCCACATTACCTCTGGACATGTACTGTTCCTCGGGTCATCCTAGGTACATTACATGACCATGTTCCACTTTATGATTTTTTAACTAAGCACTCACCCATACCCCAAGAAACCATATGTCTATTTCCCAAACATAGAAGACATGTAGCTATAATATTATTCTCTACATCAAAAAATAAGAACACACGACACATTTTCTTGAGAAAAAATTTCATTAAGATGTGTTTATTTAATGGAATCCCTTATAAGGAAAATGAAACCCCTATTTCACTAAAAACATAAAAAATATTCTTATGTCACTCTTAAGGACCCATATAAAGGCTTAATTAGAAAAAATACATATTCGATGAGAAAATATATGTAAAACACAAATATAAGATACCTTAGTGTGTAAAATTTTTATTCTTTGAGCATAGATCTATGCAACTTAGCCACCCCATCCTAATATACCTCCTTGGGTGAAGACCAACATGATCGAGTGTCCCACCCCTCTATTTTTTGAATAACAATATACAAGGGTAGGCTTCCCAACCATGTTGTACATAGTAAAGGACAAAGGGAGGAATAAAATAACATAATAAAAAATAAGAAGACAATAAAATGTAATTTCTTGATTAAATAGAACATCCCATGCATCACAACCAAATGTGTGTCTACACCCCACCTTTGAAAAAACCCCCATTCTAAACTAAACTACAAAGTTATAATTTCAATTTTAGAAGCTATTAAAATGATATTTTAATTAACAAAAGTGGAATTAATTAATATTAAAATAAATAAAAATTATCTATCTAAAGAAATGAATAATAAATTGTTTTTCCATGATCTTTCCTTAATATAGACACCATATTTTTTAACCTGTAGAGTAGATAAAAAATTATTCCGACTTCCAATATTTTGAGAAATTAATAATTTTCACATAAAAAATCATTTGATTATTAGTGAAAATATCTCTGATATTTTTTATCACATGGAGATTCAAGTCATCAAATATTGACACAAATGTGTGGCCAAAACATAATCATAGAACTCATTTTTGAATTATACACCCAACACATTAATTATATAATAGTCTTGGACAAAACACCTTTTTAATTTCATGGTATCAGTCGAATCACTCATGTACCCTCTTGGGAATAGGCTAACTGACTTTGTATCCTTTTGAGATGATACAATATTTAAAATCATTGAATTTATTAGCAAGGAATAAGATACCCAACAATCAAATGAAGATGAAATACAAATTTGTATTATAAAAGAACATAAAATCATAAATACTTCAATCAAATCATAGTTAATTTTTGTAAATTAAATGGGATTCATAAAGATATTATAAAAAAATTATCATTACACATCTAGAAGAAAAAGGAATATGGTATCATTGTAGAATAACCAGAGTAAATAATAATTAAAAAAGGATGTTTACATATATAAAAAACAAATTTATTAAGGAATTAGAAATATAAATCTATGAAAAAAATCCTTTTCTTTTAATAATTTTTTTATAAAATAAAATTTCAATGCACAATGGAATTAATAATTTTGAAAAACCCCTGAATACTAATTTTTTTATAATGAGTAATTTAATTGATAATATGAAAATGCAATTATGTGGTAAATGTAAAAAAATTCACAACTTCATAGGTTAGTAAAAAATTAAACCATATGGGAACTATTAAAAATAATCATTTCTATGGGTTTTTTAATGTTTACGATAGTTATGAATTAAGATACAAATCTTTGTTTAAAATTTAAGTACATTATTTAAATTATATAAATAATATGTATATGGAAGAAAAAGACATCCAACCAAAGAGGAGTAATTAGGATGGATTTCCATATAAATAATAATTTAGTTTATTTTTGAACTATAGTTGAGAGAAATTATAAAAATACATGTAAGAACAAATGATAAATAGATGAAAATAAAATGGATGCTTTTTAGAGATTGATATTTACCATAAAATTTCCTCAATATAAATTTAACACAAACAATCCCAATAGAAATTTAGACTACAACCTCAACTCTAACCTCATACTTCTAATTTTTTGATTTTTCTATAACCTCTTGGTTAATAAATTTAAACATACTATAAATATATATCTGAATGAAATGTAAATATATATTTTTATATAATTTTCACATTTAAATCAGTATTCAAATTTTATTAAAAAATTATTTGTTAAAGTCATTATTTTGGTGTTAGCTTTTATGTCTTTAATGAATGGTTTAGTTAAATGATTTTAGTATTTATGTCTTGAGAATTTTTAAAAATATTGATCATAGAATAAATATTATATTTATTTATAATATATAGTTTTATGATCATCAATATAAGGCTGCAATGAAAAATGGTTAGAATCATTAATGGAGGCAGTAGTCAGCACTGTCAAATGGAATATATTTTCGATTCCAATTTGATGGGAAAATGGTAGATACTGATTGTATCATAAAAAATATCCTTAAAATATTATAATTATAATCATTCCATTATTTTAATTTGGTTATAGAGGACATGGAATATTTGTAACCAGAAAGATTCATATATGACCTTGTTTATGTCAATTACTACTGCCTTGGGAGCCCTTATATGGAAATATAACTAAGCCTTCAAGGGTTATCATTTTAGTGATAAAATGACCTCTAGGTTGTAGAGAGGAGATTTTATAAGTGATCTAAGTTGATGTTTTTTGAGATAAGGTGTTTTATTTATATGAATAATTAATAATAATAAGAACCATTTTAGAATTGAGAGGAATGAAACCCATGTAAATATGAAGAACTAGTAAATATAATATATTTCATTCTAAAAGAAAATTTGGATGAAATGGAAAAATATTTAAATAAATGAAAAAATTGTATATAATTCCATCATTATAATAATTTATTGAAATGTTCTATTCATAATTTTTTTATTTAGTTAAACCATTTACACATTTAACATTAAAAAAGATGAATATATTTTTTCCATGGTAAGTTATTTTTATGGTATATTGAAATTAAACATATAATTTTATTTTATAATTATTATTTGAAATTCAGAAACCATTTTTTCACATTAAATTTCTATAATTGGATGGAATTAAATATAAAATCTGAGGAAATAACATTGAAAACATCGATTTTGTAAAAAATATAAATTTAAGTATAAAATTAATTTTATTCTAGTTAAATTTCTAATGAAAGCCATTTTTTGAATGTTAATTAAGTACATTGAATATATTATTTTCTAATTTCATTAATATCATTCGTAAATATTTATAAAATTAATTTATTATGGTAAAAACAAATTAATAACATATATAATATTTTTGAAAATGTATCCCTTTCTTTCTTAAAATTACTTTATCTTTAATTATATTAAATTGATAATTAATTAATGAAGGATAATTATTATTATTCTATCATGTGTAAAAAATTATATTAGAAAATATTAATATCCCATAAATGATAAATTTTATTTTAAATAAAATTATTTTTAAATAAACAATGTTTTTAAATAAAACACCTTAATTTAGCCATGAAATTTTATACTTGTTTTTATTCCCATTAAATATGAATATCACTGATTTTATTAATAGATTATATTAACTAAATAATAAATTTTTTCATTTATTGTTAATAATTATTAAATTTAATATGAAATTAATAATGTAATAAAATAGTAAAACATATATTTTATAAAATCCATTGTACTTTTCTTATGATAATTTGACATATTTTTTAATTATATAAAATATCATTATTTAGAGATTTTATAACGTATTGCATTACTCACTTTAGTTTTTTAGTCTTATCAAAAGATATCAAACATGATGAATTTGTATAAGAGTACAATATATTGTTAAATATTAGAGTGTTAAATCATGTCTTTTATGGAAACTAATAATGTTATGGTGTAAGGGTTGGCTCCAAAAGTGTGATTAAAAAGGTATGTAAAAGTGTTGGATCAATAATTTTGATATTTATTCTAAATTTCCGATAAATATTTGAAATTGATTCCAAATATATTTTTTATAATCAATTGATCATGCTCTCCTAGCTGATAAATATGTGTAAAAATATTTGAAAATGTTTATAAACCTCTAAAGACTATAGAATTTATAATTAGAGAGTAATTTTGGTATGTTTATCATCCCACCATAGCTCACTGTATTTGGCTGGGTTAGATGTCCTACTAACATTAGGTGACATCCTTAATACACTAAAGGTTATAAATAAATTCATATTACATATAAATGTATTGGGGTGATTTTCTATGAAAAAGAGAATGTAACATGGAAATATAAAATACATGTAGCCAAAAAAATATATGATCCATAAATAACAATGATACAAATAAAACATAGACTAGATAAATAGAAAATTTATATTAGTATTAAAAAATAAATGATGAAATCATTATGAATCCAAAGGACATACAACATAGTAAGATTATTGTGGTTTTACTCCATGGATTCCAATAAATTACTCCAAGCACATAACATCAACATGCAGATGTATCATTATGATGCACCACTAGAGAAATATGATATCTTTCCTTTTCATATGTCCTAGTAATATTTTCAATTTATCCAAATTTAGTAAAAATGGGTTTGAGTGTTAAACTGATTAAGTAATCCCTCAAGGCATACCAACACATTCCACTTGGTCAATAATATGTTAGTAAATTTTTTAAATATGAATGGAAAAAAGATGAATAATCTTTACAAAGACATAAATATGGTGCACGTAAGGAAACATTAAATAATTATATAACTATTTGTTAAAAATTGTAATAACCATCCCATGTCCACACTGAGACCCACACACATGGATTCATAACACAGATATCCATATACACACGAGTGGGGAGTCATTATATCACCACATCACCACTTGTGAACCCCTATTGATAATGGAACATCCAACCTTAACCCAGACCATATTATATTCTTAATGGTGGTATCTTTTTACGATGATTTTTATCTATACACGAAAATTCACTCAAACCACACATTCTAGTTTTTTATAATGAATCCATTCATTTTTGAAGTCCATTTTATTACAAACATTATATCCACCACCTTATGTTAACCATTAAATAATTAAGGATTTAGGTACTAAGACAAATATATTTTTTAAAACATAGTGATGTGGGGTATTTTAAATCCACCACTAATGTTATATAATGATTAAAATGGTATGGATTCCACATAACACACATTGGATGAAAATAATGGATAATGAATGAAGGAAAAATTTAGATAGCGTCTCACCACACCATTCCTTAAATGTTCCCAACATGATATCTCCAATATTCATAGTATATATTTATATCATTGTATAAATAATGTGATCTACTGATCTGTGTGATATTGGATGCTAATATATAAAGTGAAAGTAACAAAACAAGGAATTCCCTTTTATTCTAGAGACCTAACACATATAATTCTTAAAAATAACTTTCAACACAAAAGTGAATTTCCACGGGATAGTAAGAGAGGAGAGAAGTTTGAGAGAATATAGAAATAAGAGAAAAATGAGGATTTCATGGCCTCACTATAAAGTAAATATTAATTTTTCAAGAATTAACTGAACACCACATGGTTATGACGAATGTTTTTTAGACCTTATCAAATAAACAGACACTACACTAGACATCACTAATGTAGATACACAATTTGGAAAAAGTTTATGGTTATACTATTTCAGGGTCATCCCCTAATACATTTAGAACACCTAGTTTGAAAACCCATGTCCAAATATTGCTACTACCACTATCTCCATTCAACTAGTTTTTCCCCAAATGTGCATAGTTTGGATAAACCATACCCCAACTATGAACCTTCCCAGAGACTCCCAATATCATTTTTAGAGTATCTTTGAGATAGTTCATTGTTTCCCAAACTACATTCAAACCGTGAACCTCTAAAATCACCTCCATATTAATGTAAAACACACAAAAATCTAATAATGTGAAAAATAAGAAATAAATAACATCAAAATACATAATATAATGTCAAATTAAGTGGAAATATGGGTGTAAAGTTTTACCCACCATAAGGTGACATAATTCCATTTCACGTAATATTAAATTTTGAAAAAACCTATTAATTACAACCTATAGATAGCGATTCCTTGTTTATTTGGAGTACTAAGTTCAAAATACATCAATGTTAGGATAAAGTAAAACATAATAATTTTATTATACAAAATGAGCTCAAAATTCCATTTATGCTTCTAAAACTATATATAATATATTGGGGAATACATAGAAAGAATGGATGACTTAAAATATCCTATAAGGGGGAAAATGATAAGGATATAGAACATGTGAGTTAGAGGTAGAATATGATATGAAAAAGAGAAGGATAATGATTACTCAAATGGGATCATAAAATAAGAGAAATGATTTCATAAAATCATGAAATAATTTTTAAATAAAAAATCTACATACTGCATGACATAAATATAAGTCAATCCTGGCCAGCAAGACAACACCACATTGTGGACATAGCCCCTTAATGGATTTGGTCCACTCCCTAACCACATACATGATGTCTTATCATACTAATCCACTATGATTTGATCTAGAGAGATATATAATTTTAGTACCTACTATAACATTCATATCATGCACATGAATTAGTTTTCCACATATTTAAATCAATCATAAGTCATACACTTATGAATTACCCATGGAAATAAAATGAGTTTTATAATATTGTCCTCATAATAATCAATGGAAATATCATAATGAATTAATTTGAGATATGAAAATAATTCATGTATTACCATATATTTTTAGGATATATTAATCATAGTTTATAATTGGGAAAAATATATACATTAATTCTAATCAATCCATAACACATAATATTGTTCTCATAAAAAATCCACTAAATGAATAAATTAAATACTTCCTGAGAAAAATACCTTTTTTAAAATTAAAAACACATCTTGAAAATATAAAAATAATAAACATGGGTAATTATATAGGAGTATTTAAACAGCTCAGTGGTCCTGGATGTAGTAATTTAGTACATACCTTTTATGTAAAAAACTAACATTCACACTATTTTAATAACATCAAAAAGATTATCGTTCAGAATAAATTATGAATATTCATTTCAAAAAAGTTATGAAAAGTAAAAAAATGATAATAATTTCATAAAAAAACATTTATATAATTTAAAAAATATTTCTTAAAATCATCAATTTGGAAGAAAAATGATTTTTTATTAAAGTGACGAATGGTGTATGATTTTCTAATGTAATTAGAATAATAGACAATTTAAATTAAAATGAGATGGAAACATAATCACTAACTCCTTTTATATCTTTTTAATCATTAATCCCCTTAATAATGTGATTGAATTATAACATAAAAAAACATTAAGTAAAAAGCATTTATCATATAATATGTAACTGGTTAGTATATAAGGAATTTAGATGAAATTTTGAGCATAAAAGGATAAATGACTCAAAGAATAATGTTTTAAGACCAAACTTTTACCTTGAGTCCTGGATTTTTCATTTATGTATTTCATCTCTTACATAATTGGATTATATAAATTATTTTTTTCTTGAAAACCATTTATAAGATTAATTACTTATACATAAATAATTTAATTTATTTTTTTAATTACGTGTTTTATAACATTATTTATTATGTCCATATTGGGAATTTGTAGTATACTATGTTAATAATTTCAAAAATAACCTTGGTTAGTTAACCATGGAAAAAAGAGGACATTGTAAAATCATTACCAAAATAATATTAATAACATAATTATAAATGTTATACTAAAATAATTTCACAATAAATATCCTTGAAATATGGTAATGAAAAATGAACCATGTTATAATCATGAAGATGGCAGGGAGAACACATTCATGTGTAACATTTCATGAAAACATGACATGATTAGAAAAAAATAAATATTAAATAAATCATTAGAAATGTTAGTGACAGGTGATTATGAAAAATTAATTATATCATTTCATTAGGAGGTAGTCATCTATGTACATGAATGATGGTTTTGAATCCCATTTGATGGAATAATGGATAAATTTATGATGTTCTATTAGAATAATTACATCTCAGTATAGAGTATATTTGGTATTATTTTATTGAAATACTTATAACATAATTTAAGGTTGAAAAAAAAAACAATCCTCATGAAGATGATTACCCTCACATAGAGGAACCTCATTTTTCTTTAATTAAGGACCCTAATGTTCTTTTTATGGGAATAATATAATCACTAAAATTTGAATAAGAATGTTTTGGAGTGGTTTTGAAGGGTTCAGTCAATCAAAATATCTTTATAGGTATTAATATGTGGGAGGAGTGTACCCTTTTATAATCAAAGTGAATTGTCATTATATTAAATACCCAAACTATTCAATAATGGGAAGTCAATCTCTACAAAATTGTGTAAACAATTGATAAATAAATGACTGAAGGAGTTATAAGGTTGAGAAACAACCTAAAAACCAAAAAGAACATTTTATTAAACATTTTATCCATCTTACCTATGAGGTTACTAACTTTTACCATTTAAATTTTTATACTTTGATAAATAGTGTTTTTAACAGTTTATACTGTTCATTGTGGCCAAAAATTAAATTTAACTTATTAAATAAAATAAAAAATGATGATTAAGAATACAGATCCATATTTTCAAATTCCTTTGAAATAATTGCAGGAATTCAATTTAAATTTGTACTCACCAGCATGATGATAAACATGTTTACCAAAAAAAATATATTTCAAGGAAAATGTGATGTTTGATTAACTCTATGAAAATTAATATTAATTATATGAATTATAATTCCTAATGGTATGATTATTATCTTGTAATTTCATTAAAATAATTCCTCTTAAAGGTTTATTTCAATTAATTAATATGGAAAAACATTACGCAATTTAAAATCGTTTTCATAAAAATGTGTTTTTATGTTAAATAAAAAAATTATACTAAACCAGGTACAAATATAATTAAATACTCATTAATTATATTAAATGAAAATAATTAATAAATATTTTCCTTCAAAATAAAAATAAAATAAAAATTGGAAATTTATATTCCATAATTTATTTCAACTAAATTATTATTTTAAAAAATATGTATTTTTCAATATTCAGTAAAAAACATGGTTTTTTGAAAAATCCCAAAGAATCCACCTAATGTAAATTTGTTTATAGTGATATAAAAAATTATTTAAATTATATAAAATAATAGTTCAAAAATTTTCATTAATGATTTATAATATTTTCTTTCATGAAGAAATATGAATCATTTTTATGGTTAAATATTTTTTATGGGAAAAAATATTATTATAAATATGTGAATTATCATGTGGAAATTTACCACTAAAAATCCATATATCTTCCATGAATTAAAATAACATTAATTAGACATGAAGGCCATTGGATAAATTTTTTTAAGATTCATTACACATATTTTTATAGATTTATTAATATCAATATATTGACCAACAAAGTATATACTAAATTATAATATTTATTTTTGAAGGAAGAAATATCATCTATTAAATATGATTCAATCAATTTTCAGGTTACCTTATACTATAAATAATTTATATCCAATATAGTTTTTTATTCCTAAAACTCTGATTTTTTTATCAATTACATTTTCCATAAAAGTATTATTTGATATTCCACTAATTTTTATTAATACCCAAATTTTTAGTTCAAAATATGTAAATTAATAAAATTAATATGAATTATATTAATCACAGAAATCCAATAAAAAACCAGAGGTTAAATATTGACCAACCTTTAAATATGTATCCCAATATCTCAAATAACCTAAATTACCATAACATTAAATGGATTTACAACAATGTTTTTCCTATACCCTTTAAATTAAATAGAAAAATACATAATAGAATTATTTAAAAATAAACATATTGGTTAAACCTAATGGTTATATATACTTCATCACAATAAAACATTTTACCAAATATCATAAACACATGGATGTGATGGGTTGTCTCCGTACATACAATTTACCCTTTTTCTTAAAACACTTTCATATTGTTCTTATAAAATTCCCAAAAATATATTGAATGTCCTAAATATGGAATTAATGTTTAAATAAGTTTTTAAACTCTAATGTATTCTATACATCTTATTTTTTATTTCAAAAAATTCCAAATAATCATAATATTCTGAAATTACGTCAGCATAATGTTTATATAAAGTATTATACTTTCCTCAATCATGTGTTTACCAAAAAAATCACTTAACCAATAAATCACCTCTCTAGGTCATTATATCCTTTCCAAAAATTATTGAAAATTCTTAAATAAAAATTACTATAAAATGATCCTTATATGGCTTATTATTATTATGAAAAAAATAATTTTAATAAATACACATTAATAAGATGATTATCGAAATCCAACAATATTATAGTTAAATAATTCATTATAAATGGTTTCCACAAAATTAGACCATAGGAATCCATCCGTAAGTTGGGAAATTGAAAATAATAATGATAATGTTCCCCACATATATGATATTGAACTACTAGTCATTCTTTCTGTTGATATTTATTTGGTTGAACGTTTTCAATAAGAATAATCATTTTACTTTATCAATTATCCACTTTTCTCCATCAATTATAACATATAAATAATCTTATAGTTCATTTAAACCATTTTCAATGGAGCCTCTCCCTTCCTTTTTACCCATTCCAAATTTAATATTCATTTCTTTTTCATATTTAACAATAAATATACTATGAGAACCCACCCGTTATTTACATGATGTGTTTATAAATTCATGTATATTTCTTTAATTAATAATAATTCAAGATATCTCATTTAAAATGATCATAATATTTTTAACTCCAATTCCTATTATGTTAGGAATCTCGTTAGTGGAAACATTAAATACCCCTCCCCATTAGTTGTTAGCATCATTTCACCTATTTATTACCATTTACTAAAATATCTAAATGAAATAAGATGAGAATTCCTTAACATAAAAAAGATAAAATTATAAACCTTGAAGTGATAAATAATAAAGGATGTGTATATCCCGATTTACGAAACTATTGTTTACAATCTTGGTTATCCAGAGTAATGTTTCCAATAATGCTTTCTAACATAATATTATTTTCAAGTCCCTTATAATGGTTTATATATTGTTATTGAATTTCCAAAACATTTTCATGGGGGTTTAAAACCTGGTTTGTAGTGAGACCCATTTTCATACACTAGTTAATGATCTATTCAATATACATGTTCACTTTTTAGAGTTATTACTCCCAGGTACAACTATTCTAGAGCCACATCCACCTGTATTCTCCAAATAGGGATGCAATTTTATATAAAATAATTTCTCTATCCTTCAACAAAATTACAGGATATTCTCTTACACATAGACTTATCCGTATACCAATACAAATATTTATCACTTCTGTATCACCATACTAGTTTCTAAATTTTGCCTAAAACTTTTCTCTGATTTCAAATATAAAAAAAATTGCATTAAATATATTATTTCATTATATTTCACATTAACATCTATTAATTAAACACTAAAGATCATGAGTCCTGGTGTACTTGGAAAACAATGTTCATAAAGGATCAATGGTATTATAAAACCAAAATTCTACAGTTTTGAATCTATAATGGGATCCTAAATCATTTTTATATAGATAAAAATCATGGGATTACCATGGTAATACATTGAGAAAAAGGGTGAGATAAAATTCTCAGTAGGGTGATAAACATGATAACGAAACAAAACATTTGAGTTTGTGGTACAACATGATATCATAAAAGAGATGTATCATGAGTAATAACATGGGAGGATAACACATAGAAGATAATTTTATAATATCATAGTATCATAGGGTAGTTTTTTTGAAACCTAAAATACAACATAAACACAATTAAGGGCTAACAACAAAGATAACATGACATTTTGCGAAATGTCCCATAATAGGATAGGTTCACTCCCTCACCACATACATGATGTATTAGGAGGATAAAACATTACCCAATGCATTAGTAGGATATATAATTACATGAAAACCAATCACATTAATATCATACATATTCTTATTTGGACCACATAGGGAAATTAATCATAATTACTGAACTCATGATTTACCCATGGATGGGAAATGGATCTCATAAACTCGTATCATATCGTAGTCCATGAATATATCATAATGAAAAAGTATTAGATTTGAAAATAAGCCATAAATATTGGGGTGGATAATATGGGGATGTATGTGTGAAACACATATATATAATTCATAGTCTATCCCTCACATAAATTGCTATCATTAAAGATAAAAATGTCATTGAAATATTAAATGGAGTTTTTACTGAGAAAAATTAACATTATCATTGTGTAAAAACATCAAAAGTCTAAAATTTTCCATAATATTAACTAATTTTTTTTGATAAAAATAAACATAGAATATGATAGTGAAAACATCAAATAATTGTGTGATCATGATGAAACGTACTTATAATGTCCTGGAAAATTGATCATTATGGAGTTTTCTAAGAATATGGTTCCACCAAATCATTCCACCCAAACGGTGGCACTGGTCATAGAGGCATAGGGACGGTGGCACCATAGTGATCACACCGTCATTGTGGCACACTAAAATGGTGGCACAACTTATGGTGTTCCACCAATCCGGTGGCACTATTATGGGGGCACCATCGTAGTTCCACCTTCATGGTCACACACTGAAATGGTGGCACTACTTACGGTGTTCCACTGAATTGGTGGTAGTGTTATGGTGTCTCACCAAATGGGGTCCCACACTTTGTTTTTTCCAGTTTTTGAATTTTCCCAGTTTCTCCCCTTTAATGTATCTTATGACGTAAAAGTGTATTAATAACCATTTCAAAGACATTTAATGCCCATAAATGATATCTGAAATCCCCCATAATCTGAGTGACCAATGACATACCCAAACATGTGGCTCTTTCTTCAGTGGCACTCCCTTTTATCATACTTTCTAGTTCCGTCCCTATTACACATTTTCCTCCATTTAAGGGAAAACCATTAACTCATAGTCATTATCGCCACATATATGATCATAATTATTAAATAAAAATTAATTCCATTGTGAGTATTCGCCCTACCACATGGAGAGACCACTATCCTTCGTTAAACCCTTTCAAGATTTCATATCTTGTAACTTCACGATCGACCCTTGTATCGCACAAATATTCTCTCTCATTCTTGGCTGGTCTCTTTTCCATTCCTTGGTGCATTTGGAGTCCCCCTTCCCCAGTCTAGTTGTGCTATCATTTGGAGCATTCCCTACTCACTATTGAATTCCTTGGAGTTATCCCCCCTATAAGTTGTAAATCCCATGTTCCTAGAGCAAGGAGAAAAGCATCGATCGTTGATTATCCTGGTAGTGTTTTCCAACATCTCTCTTTACTATGTATCATGCGGGGTGGGAATGATAATGTTCTTATGGGGATGGATGAAACCAAATATTAATAATGATAATAAATGGATTTTAAGTAATCAAGGGGTGTTTTTGATGATGTTGATGCACTCTTCTACCTTTTCTTATATGTTTTAAATTATATGGGCTTATGTCCACTAAAAATTGTGGCTGTTGGGGTCATTTATTTAGCACTAATGATCCTCCATTTTCTAGATAATCCTTTGATAGAATGGATGAAACATGGAAAGTGGTTAATCATGTAAACTGGGTTGATTAAATGGATTCCCTAGGAACAAGAATCCATGTGTGGCCACCCCGATTACATAAACAAAAATGAGGACCTTAATGAATAGTGTGTTTAAAATATGAAAACTCTTTTTCTCTGTTATGGTGATATGTTCGGTTGTTTTTCCTAATGATTGTGAGGTGAATTAGATGGGGATGAAATCCTCTATTTTGAAGTTGTTAATTTATGGTTTTAGGGCCGTGTGGTGATGTATGTTGGGGGCTTGGATTGGTCCAAGTCCGTCGAGGGATCTCACAAATCCCTTTTGTTGTTGTGAAATTACAAGAGAACCGGGTGTGAATGTTTAAATTGGTTATTGTCTATTTTTCCTTCCTTGGCTTGTGGTTATGCCTATTATTTTCTTAGTAGTAAATTGTTTTATTTAAATGGAATCACATGAATATGATGACAATAATGGGTTCAATGTGTAATTTTTTTCCAAGAATGGTTTTTTGCTTTGGTTGTGACAGTTGTACTTTTTTTGAATAAATAGTAATGAGGGTGTTTGTGTGTGGGATGGTTTTTGGAACCGTTAGTATGGGATGAGTGCTTGTTTACCAATACATAAAAATTTAGTTTTTTTACTCTTATTCATGCCCCACCCATGTTTAGAACTTCATACCAAACACCCCCATTTCAGGGGGGTGTTTTTTCAACAATTATTTGGGTGATTGGTTACTATCTTCATTTTAATACCCCTCACGAGTAGACCAAGATTCTTTAGATAGGCTCTAATGGTCTGAGGTAAATTTTTATCCCAAGAATCATCAGGTAGGGCATGTTGTGGTTGTTGTCCCAAGTGTGTGCAGGCATGTTTGTTTCCAACGAATCTTCAGGATGGGGCCAAGGTGTCTTCAGGTGTGGTAGTAGTTTCTCTGGTACAGGTTTCTATATTTGTGGTTATGTATGGTTGTGGCATCCTAGGTGTGTGTGGGTGGGATGCACGGTTGTTGTTTCCAAGGTATCTACGGACATGATATGTGGTTGTGGTGGCCAAGATGTCTGTAAGTGGGATGCATGTTTTTGGTGGACTAGGTGTCTGCAGGTAGGATATGTGGTTGTGGGGGCCCATAAGGTTGTCGTTGGGGTGGAAATGGGACTTTAGGGAAAATTGTGGTGGAGGTTTGATGCACATTATGTCTTCAATATACAGCGGAAAACTGGTGTGGGGTTCCCAAATATCGATGTGTTATTACTATTACTTTACCTGACATCCGCTATTTGGGGAGTGTGCCTTGTGGAGGTGGGGTGGATTGTTTACTTATTTGGTGCTTGGGTTATATCTACATTCACCATAGACATTAGAATAACTCCCCACTTGTGCATGAGAGATTTTTTTTCCCTACTGAGAATACTTGTAGACTCACCCTATGTATAGAAAAGTACTTTTAGGTTTCACTGAGGACTTCGGGGACCATACAGAGAATTGATAGATCAGATAACATGACCATTTATGTTGTTACATTCTATTATTTTGGTACTTCCCTTTTTAGTTTTCTTGTACCTTGTAGCACTTTATTTCAAACATGTTTATGGGAATGTATTTATTTGGATTTACTTTTACATTCAGTTTTTTGAGTTATTTGGGATTCACCATCTTATCTCATGATATTTTTCTATAAAATAGGCAATTCCTTTCATATTGATTGTGATTCTATACCCTTGGTGTTATTCACCACTCTACAGCTTAATGAAGATGGGACTCAGGGGTCATTATCTCTCATTCAACTTGAATAAGGAAGGGTCTTGAAATTTTCTATCCCTTCCCTTATCTTTGTGATGTCGGGTCATGATAGAGTAGTATCAGAGGCTGATGGTTGGGTGATAGGATTATGTTCGGATTTAGGAATAGTGAGGATTTCATGGGATGGTAGGGAAATAGTTTTAAGCAATCTTGGTTCATGAAATTTTCCAGGGAAGACTAGCTAGAACACAAGATTTTAGGGCCCCCAGTGACCTGATCAAAGGACTCTAGCCTACCGAACAACCAAGAGAGTCCACACTGATTGAAGGATAGAGATGCTAAAAAAGGTATATGAATCACAATGAATCTTGTTCTTTTTTTTAGTGTTCTGGGAATTTGAATAAATATATATTTTAAGATAAATTTTAAAGAAATCTTATACAGTACTCGGGCTTAGTAATTCCTTTTTTACCTTGTATATTTGGCTCTCCAGACAATTACCATGAGTATTGTGGGTGATCGAGGCCCAATGGGATGATTTCTGTGATCAAAAGAGGGATAATAGAGAGGAGAAGGATGACAAGTGGTAGAAGATGCTACATTCCTTTCTATGATAGAACCTTAGAAAGTACAAGGGAAATTTCTCAGATATTGAGAGAGAAAGTTGGATAGAGGAGATGGTGATTACTTTTAACTTGATTTGGGCTCTGACAGAGTACTCGGTTCCTCTGGTTGTAATCCAGATGAAAGGAGTGGTGTATCAATGATGGACACTCTATCTCAGGGAGAAGAGGTAGTCTAAGGTTTCCTGGACCGACTTCAAGAGGAATTTACGATTGGAATTTCTCTCTTCCATGATGAAGGATGATAAGAAGAAGAAGCTAATATCCCTTCAACATGGGAGTATTTCAATGAGGGATCTGAGGATCAAGTTCAAGGATCTCCTCATTTTTTCATAGGACCTCCTTCTAGATGAGGATTCCTGGCCAAGACATGTAGTGGAGGCACTCTGACCTTCTCTTCAATATGATGTTACTACCTTCACTCTACCAACATACATGGAGGTTCATAAGAATGATGAAGTTGTGGAGAGGATGCACAGAATAGGAAGTATACCGCGAGAGCTGGGTCAGTTGGTCTCATAAAAGGGGAAGACCATCAGCAACAAGCCTCCAGTGTCGTGGACTCCTATGTTTCGTCCAGTGTGAAATATACCCCATCAGTTCTAGTTTCGATCTCCTGGTCCTCGCCGTTTCTTTAATAGGCCAGGACCGAGATGCTTCATCTGTGGAATTTGTGGGAACATTCAGAATCTGTTCTTGAATTGAGTACAGTACAGTGGGGGTGGGAAGTTTGAGTTCCCACCTTAGCAGCATCAGTTTCCAGTTAGGACCTTTCTACAATAGCAGTCGGGATAGCGAGCCCCCGCTCCCCTGAGAGAAGACATGGAAAGAGAAGTCTGACCTCAGTGAACTCTTTAGGGACACCGACCAGGGTGTGACTGGGGAGTTAGATGATAGCCAAGGGTCAGAGGATCTAGGAATGGGAAATTTCATGGAACAGAGGCTGCAGTTCTAGTTGGGAAAGATTTTTTTCAAGTTATGATCATCTTGTTTAGCACACATTCCTATTCCGTGTTTTATTCATGAGCTTCTCTCCCATTTCTTGTACCCAGTCAAGCCCATACTCTAGCTCGAGACACAGAGAGACCTATTATGCCCCTGGTTTTCAGTATGATAGGCAGACGTCAGACCAGCTTGTCTTATATTTTCTGGGGATGAAGACTGATGTTGGGGCCACATTAGTCTAGTGGGGACATACTTTTGTTGTAGATGCAGCCGTATGATATCATTCTAGGAATCGATTGTCTATTATCTGTGAGTTTTATTACAGTATACTTCTGTATAAGGGTACTGTTTTCAGATATTGGTTGAAAAAATGTGTCTTTCCTCAGCGAGTGAGGTTTCTAGGAGGGAAGATGGTGAGTGGAACCCCTCCTTTCCTTGTTAGGTGAGCTGTTAGTGGAGTCAGCAGTTCTGAAGATGGGGGAATTCCTTGGGATTGTTAGTGATTTTAAGGATGTATTCCCAAGAGAGGTGGTGAAACTAACCCCTCAACATGATGTTGAGTTCGAGATAGACATGCAACCCATTGCCTGTCTGATTTTGATGGCTCTCTATCAGATGAGAACTTTTGAGTTGCGGGAGTTATGGATTCATATTGACGATATGATGAAGAAGGGTTTTCCCAACCTAGTGTATCACCATGGGGTTCTCTAGTCTTGTTCTCAATGATGGAATATCGCGGTCTTTGTATGTGCGTAAAATAATGGAGGCCGAACCTGGTTATGATCAATAACTGTTACCACCTCCCATGGATCAATGACCTTTTTGATATGTTGAAGGGGTTAGGATGGTTCTCCAAGATTGACATGTGATCAGGATATCACCAGTTCTGGGTGAAGAGGGGTGACATATCGAAGACTCCCTTCAAGTGTAGATACAAGCACTTTAAGTTTTTGGTCATTCCATTTGGTGTTACGAATTCACTAGCCGTGTTCATGGGGCTCATGAACTCCCTCATTTGGGAATATTTGTACCGGTTTATAATCATGTTTGTTGAAGAAATCTTGATCTACTCAAGATCAAGTGTAGGATAACACCAAGCATATGAGGATAGTTTTAGTGGTCATATGATAACACTAGCTATATGGGAAGTTGTCCAAGTGCATGTTCTGTTCTTGATAGGTGCACTTCCTTGGACACGTGGTGTCCGATAAGGGAATAGAAGTGGGCCCGTTGATGGTCAAAGTAGTATTTTCTTGGGATGAACCTAATTACATGGTAGAGGGTTATAATTTCCTTGGTCTACTAGGTTAATACTAGATATTCATGCCAAACTTCTCCCAAGTCGCAGAACCTTTTACATCCTAGACCATGGAAGTCTAGGATTTTTTATGGATTTAGTACTACTAGGAATCCATTAGTTATCTAAAGGGGAAGATGTTTAGTTCCCTAGTGTTGATGTTTCTAGAAGAAGGGGTGGAATTTGAGGGGTTATGTAATGCTTTAGGCCTATGTTTGGGGTGTGTATTAATTAAATAGAATGCGGTGAATTCTTATGGGTCTTGGTAGTTATGTCCCCATGAGAGTAACTACGACTCCCATGATCTTAAACATCTATCAATCATGTTCGCACTCATGTTTTGGAGGAATTACCTCATCGTGGAATTTCTCTTGGTCTTCATAGATCACAAGAACTTGTAGTATATCTTCTCTCAGGGGGACCTGAATTTGTGGAAGCGGTGGTGGATGTAGTTACTTCAAGAATATGACTTAGCAATTACCTTAACATCTGGAAAGTGGAACAAGGTGTCCAATACCATGAGAGGGATTTCATAGAATAATTTTGTTCTAGAATTGGTGAGTGCATGTATGGTGAAGGAAGAGTTGGCTTCCCAACAGCTGGATGCAATGATGGAGAATGTCAAAGGCTATGTTTTCCAGATGATAGTGTAGTCCTACCTATTTTAGTAGGTAGTGGAGTCTTAGTGGGGGGACTTAGATGCTAAAGTGTTGTTCGATCATGTTATCCAAGACAATGCTCCAGAAGGATGGTCAGAATATTGACAAAATCAGATAGTATTTATTGGAAAGTTGTTTTTCTCGGTGGAAATTAATGGGAGTGTTCTTGGTGAGTTCCGAAACTCATCCATGGAAGTACACCCAAGAGTTTCCCAAATGCACTGAGGCATGAGGAGTCAGTTTTGGTGGCCCAGGGTGAAACAGGCAATGGAGGGGTTCATGGAAAAGTGCCTCATGTGTCAGTAGGTGAAGGATGAGAACCATGTTCTAGGTGGTTGGTTGTACCCTTTAGATGTCTCGATGTGGATGTGGGATAACATCTTGATGGATTTTTGTCATGGGAATACCCATGATTCTAGGAGATTGTGATGCTATCTGGGTAATGGTGAATACGCTGAAGAAATCAGCACAATTCCTAGTAATCAAGGATTCGAGTGTAGTGGATGGCTTAAAAAAGGTACATGGACAAGGTGGTACAGTTAGATGGAGTTTCTAGGTCTATTGTCTCGGATCGGGATACACAGTTTACCTCACAGGTCTATAAAGTATTGAAACCTACTTTTGGAACCCAACTATGCCACAACACTCCTTTCCACCCCAGAAAGATGGGAAGATGGAGCGGACCATCCAGATGTTGGAGGATATGCTATATGAATATTATTTAGACTTGGGGGTTCGTGGGTGTGACACATTACTCTGGTAGAGATTTCCTACAATAATAGTTATCACTCTACCATTTGCATGGATCTGCTCTAAGCCTTGTACGAGAGACCTTTTCTCCCACTCATGTGATGGACAGAGGTCAGGGAAGCATATGTTCATGACCCGTAGGTGGTGCAGAGAATAAAGGAGATGGTTTATCCTGTACACAAGAGGATGAAGGTGGCTCAGGACTAACGAAAGTCGCATGCTGACCAGAGGAGGAGAACCTTAGAGTTCGAGGTTGGGGACTATGTGTTCTTGATATTCTCTCATCGATGTGGGACATGGAGGTTCATAAGGTGGAGTAAGATCTCTCCCAGGTTCTTTGGTCCCTTCGAGGTGGTGTGGTGGGTCAGCGAAGTGGCTTATCATCTGCCACAATCATCACCGCTACTGAGGGTGCACGATTTCTTCCATGTGTCTTAGCTCCACCAGTATCTGAACGATGATTCAAATGTCCTCAACTGGGGAATGGTGGACATCTAGGATGGTGAGACGTTCGTAGAGCGGCTAATGAGGATTGAAGATAGCGAGAATAAGGTGATTCCTAGACGAACCATTTTCTTGGCTGTTATGTTTTGGAGGCATAGTGGCCTCGATCAGAGTACATGGGAATGAGAGGCACAAATATGCGCCCAATAACCAGAGCTGTTTTGAGTTTTTTTCTGTGTTGTTTTTTTTTCATGACTGTGATGTTATTATTGAACTTGTTAACTATGTGATGGGATGTTTCACTTGTTCTCTGAATATGTGTGAAGAGTCTTGACTGTGGGGGGAGGAAGAACTAATTCCTAATTAATACTCATTATGGTGGATGAGGATAAACATGTGCGGGTGAGTCAGTGCTGCCCAAAGTGGATAGTATCTTGACGTGGAGGAAGGGAGTCCCTAATCCATATGATCGGACAGTATGAACATTACATGTTTGTGTTGCTTCTTAAGGTGGAGGAGCGATAGTGCCTCTATAGTTTATCATCATAACAGAGAGGTGTTCCTATTTTTATAGGAGGTTTAACCCTATGAGGTATCTTAAACATTAGTCATTTGGACTCCTCTATTTTCTAAGGTTTACTGATGGATTATCATGGATGAGAACAGTTTGAGGGATATCTGATGTAATTCTTTGAATAATGACTAATTATGGAGTTTTCCAAAAACAAAGTTCCACCAAACGGTTCCACCAAAATAGTGTTTCCATAGTTGTCACACTGTCATGATCGCACACCAAAACAGTGGTACCATAATGATCACATCATCACTGTTGCACACAAAAATGGTGGAACCATTTACAATGTTCCACCAAAACCTGTGGCACCGTGATTATGGTACCATTACAGTGTCTCACCAAACAGTGTCCCAACCTTGGTTTTTTCTTTGTTTCTGACATTTTCTAGTTCATCCCCCATAATGTATATTTTAATGTAAAAGTGTTTTAATACCCCTTTCAAATAAATTTAAATACCATAAATGATATATGAAATCCACCATTATCTAGACAACCCTTGACATACCAATTCGTGTAGCCTTTTCATCGATTTCACTCCCTTTTCCAGTACTTTCCTATTCCTCCCCTATTATGTGTTTTCCACTGTTAAAAAAACACTTTAACTCACAGCCATTATCACCACTTCTCCAATGATAATTATTAAATAAAAACTAATTCCATCGTGTGTAACCACCCTACCATGTGGAGAATCCATGATCATACTTTAAAGTCATTCAAAAATTCATATCATGCATCTCTAGGATCTCACATTTTATCACATAAAGTTTCTTTCTCCTTCTTGGATGGTCTCTTTTCCTTTCCTTTTTTCATTTGGAGTCCCTCATCTAGAGTATAGTTTTTCACCCTTGATGGAGCATTTCTTACTCACTCATGGAGTCCTTGGAGTTCTCCCTTGCATGTCGGGCATCACTAGTTCATGACGCGAGGAGAAATTTTTTTTATCGTTGATCATCCAGGTAGGGGTTTCCTTCATATCTCTTTAATGTGTATCATGCAGCGTGGGTATGATAATGTTCCTATAGGGATGTATGAATATAAAAATTAACAAAGATAATCAACTGTTTTTGAATAATTAATCTGTGGGTTTGATGATGTTTATGTACACTTTTACCTTTTCTTAGATGTTGTGAATTGTATGGGCTTATTTCCACTAATTTGTTTTCTAATGGTGGTCCTTTATTACGAACTAATGAACTTAATTTTTATGGATAATCCTTTGATTTAATGGCTACAACGTGGATATTGGTTAATGACATAAACATGATTGATTAAATGGATTCCCAATGAACAAAAATCCATTTGTGATCACCGCAGTTCACCAAATGGAAAGGAGGAACAGAACGAACGATGTTTTTAAAATCTAAAAACTCCCTTTCTATGTTCTAGTGATATGTATGGTTGATATTCCTGATTATTGTGAGGTGAAATGGACGAGAATGTGACCCCCCAATTTTGAATTTGTTAGCTTTTTATTTTGTGGATGTGTAGGGAATAATGTTGGGGGATTGATTTGGTTCCAATAAATCGTTGTATCTCACATATCCCTTTTGATGTTGTGACTTTACAAGGGAATCGGGTGAGAATGCTTAAATTTTTAATTGTATATTTTTCCTTCCTTATCTTGTTGCTATGAATGCTATATTCCCAGTAGTGAATAATTTTATTTAAATGGAATCACTTAAATATGATAACAAGAATGGGTTCAATGGGGAATTTGTTTCTCGGAATGAGTTATTCTCTAGTTGTGGATTTTGTAGTTTTGTATTAATAAATAGTAATGAGGGTGTTTGTGTGTGGTCTGGTTTTGAGAACCCTTAGGTTGGAATGACTGCATGTTTAACTATTCATATAAATTTAATATTTGTATTTCTTATTCGCAGCAAACAAATACTGAGAACTTCATGTAGAACATGCCCATTTAATGGGGGGGTGTTTTACCAACATCTTATTGGGTGGCTAGTTATTAGCACTTTTATAATCCTTCTCCATGGTAGAACAAGATTCAATGGGTAGGATGTGATGGAAGTATATCCATTTTTATCCCAAGGCTCTTCAGTAAGGGTATGTTTTTGTGGTTTGCGTAAGAGTGTGTGGGAATGTTTGTTTACCAAGTATCTTTAAGATGAGTCCAAGGTGTTTTTGTGCTTGGTGGTTGATTTTTTGTCCTAGGAGTTTACAGGAATGGTTATGTATTGTTGTTGTGGCCCATGTTTCTATGGGTGGGATGTGTGGTTTTGGTGGCCTATGTGTTTGCGGGTAGGATACATGGTTTTGGTGGCCCATAAGGTTGTCATTGGGGAGACAATAGGACAACAGTGAAAATGGAAAGGGTGGTCTGACACGTACGATTTATTCAATAACCAGTGGGACTGAGGTGAGGGGTAACCAAATATCATTGTGTTATTACTATTACATTACTTGACTTGCGCGATTTGGGTAGTGTGACTTGGTGATGTGGGGTGGATAGTTTCCCTCTTAGGTGCTTGGATTATCTCTACTTTCTTGCGGGAAATTAGAATTCTTCCACACATATGCACAAGAGATTGTAGTTTTCCATACTCAGTATACATATATACTCACCCTATTTATTTAAAACTGATTTCAGGTTTCTAGGAGGACATTAGGGACCATGCGGGGTAGCGGTAGCTCGGACACTGGGAACATTGACATTACTACTTTCATTTATTTTGGTTCTTCCCTTTGGAGTTTTAATATACATTTTAGCACTTTATTTGGAACATGCATATGGGGAATAATTTTTGTGACTTTTATTTTACATTTTTTTCTGATGTTTTTTTTGGATTTATCGCTTTATCTCTAAATTTGTTTCTATAAAATGTGTAAAATATTCTATATGGCATGTGATTTTATACCCTTGGTGCTAGTCACTACTTAGGGGCCCATCTAATGAAGGACTTTGGGGTCATGATCTAACCTTTAACTTGAAAAAGGAAGGGTCTAGGTGTTTTTTGTCCTTTCTCTCAACATAGGGAAGGTGGGTCATGACATTAATTCTGTACAAATCATATATGTAAAAAATATATACCTTTCACACTGTAGTAAAAAAAATATTTTTTGTAAAACAAAATGATGATTCCTTTGAAATAATTCTGTAAAAAAAACTAAATCATGGTTAAAAATATCATTAATAATTTATTTTAAAAATTTTATAAACACTTTTTTATTTTTTCAAAAATAATTGTTATTTAAGAAAATATATTTTTGAGTGAAGAGAAAATGAATTCAAATTTTATTAAAAACGTTTCTCAACAATTTTATGTACCATTGATGGTAAAAAAAATTAAATTTCAAATTAAATGAATAAAATATAGAGAATAATATTGATGTTTTTATTATAAAACTGATAAAATAATTTTGTATAACTTAAATTCAAGCATAAACAATCCAAATTATAATGATATAGAAATATAAACCCTTATTGTTTTTTTAATTTTTTTTTCATATTCCTGTGATGTGAATGAATTTTTTCTCAAAATATAATTTTTTATCAAGGATTCATGTTATGATTAGTATTTAGTCATTATATATAACATTTAAAATAATTTTTGTCCATAATAGAACATATGTCACATTGTAGGATGTTTTGAGTTGAAACCCCTACCTATAATTAATGATTTTTCAGGTATATACAATATTATGTGAATAATTAAATAATATAACTTTTTACCTAATAATATTTTCAATTCTTTTTCCCTTATACGTAACTCATTTTCTAATTTCATTTTAATTACTTGTTGACCCTCCTAATCAGTAATTTCAACATTTGGTGTTTTTGAGGATGTTCGATTCATACCTTCAAAACACCATTATTTTGTTGACTATGGATAATGGGGTAATTATAACATCATATTTAAAATAATAATCATGTTATAATTATAATTTTTATATATAAATCAATTTTTTATACTAACCATTAATTATTGATATGAAAAATGAACTATGTTACAATTTTGGAGACGCCATGTCATACATAAGTATGTGTAACATTTCCATTTTTCAATTTTCATTATGGAATGAAGGAAAGGGTTAATTTAACGTTATGTAATGATATAAATATCATAAATAACATATTATTTCATTAATTACACATGAATATAACAAAAATGTGATGTGGTAATAAAAACGAATCACATCGTTTCGTGAGGCAGTACTCCACTATAGACACGAACAACATTATCAATTTTCAATGGATGGTTATGTGAAAAAGTAAAATATATATAAGTTTTCTTGTGTTTTTAACATATAAATAATTTCATATATAATTATTAAATCCATCATCATTAATATATATGAAAATGGATGTTGGAAAATGAATTACATCAGTTCGTTAGGCGGTAGTCGACCATACAAACAAACGATTGTCTTGTTTCCCATTTGATGGAAGAGGATATAGATATTAGTTATTAAACTAAAAAATTAATAAATAAAAACATAGGTTATGTGTGTGTTATTATATTGTATTTTTTATTAATTAATTGATGGTAGAAAATGAAGAAGTAAAAAAAAGTGTCATTATGAACACAATAAACTTGACTTAGAAGAACCTCTTTTGGATCTCTTAATAAATCCCCATGGATGGTATTTTTGGAATAAAAGAAGCACATGAATGTGTATAAGTTTTTTTGGAGATATTATATTAGGGTTAGGTAAAATTGAATGTATTTATAGTTGATAATATGTTAGGGTTGTTTGTGAACATTTATAATTGAGGAGTGACATTTTTGTTTATACCCAATACTATTCAATAATGGGAAGTCACTCTTAAGAAAAGTTCCTACAAGATTATAAAATAAAGGAGTGGGGTATATCAAATTATTTTAAACAAATTAATGTCAAAATTTAATCATTTTTAAACATTATATCCCTCTTACCTGTAAGGTTAATAACTTTTACCATTTTATTTATTTTATCATGGTAACAAGATTTTTTACTATTTCTACTATATATTATTGAATAAAAATTATGTTTCCCAAAATGTATAAAATATATTTTTAAGAATAAGAATATTGAATCAATTTCTTTAAATGCAATTCAATGAGGTGGAAGAATTAAATTTAATGTAAATTCGTAAATCATTGTAAAAAGTGGTTTTCTGAAATATTCATTTTAAGGAAAGAATGATTGTACATTAAATATTTGACTAGAATATTCGATATATGAATATATATTTGTAAAGGTGTAGTTTTACTCGATTAATTTCATTTAAATAATTCTTCACTATAGTTTATTATAATTAATTATATTGAAAAACATTATGTTTTTTAAAATAGTTTTCAGAAACATTAATTTTAAATGAAAGAATAATCTTATACCAAAATATTGAAATAAAGTTACTAAAAATGTAATTAATTGGATTTATAATAATTAATTTATATATTTGTTACTTGGAAATCATGTTAAAATTATAATGTGGATTTTAAATTATTTAATTTAATGAAAATATATTTTATTTTACAAAAAAATATTATTTTTCACTATTTACTGAAAAATAAATATTTTTTGAAAAATCCCAAAAAGTCACACTTTTTATTTTTTTATTTGGTAAATTTAAAATATATTACTTGTTTATAATATAATATTTAAAATATTAAAATAGAATAATTATAATATTTTCTCACAAAAAGAAATATACAAATATTTTGTTAAAGAAATATGTTTTTTGAGGAATGAAATATATTTTCTAAATATTAAGTAATTATTATGAATTTTTAAATAAATGTTTATACATATTTTTTGAGTATTTAATAATTAATTTAATAATATTTATACATTCATATATAATGTCAATTTTAAATCATTATCATTTATATAATCAAAATGTAATATTTTATCAGAGTTTGTTTGAAATGAGTATTGAGTGTTGAATATGATATTGATCACAGTGTATATTTAAAATATCGCGGGGTTACATACCATTGTTATTTACATCATCATAATGATGTATGGTAACTATTTTTTGGATATTATTGGTCCACTACTCTTTAATTTCCCCTCACATACCAAATGTCTTACTAAATTTGACCATGCTTCCATCAGACCCATAGTAAACTGATTTTTTCCTATAAAAAGGACTCACTTTTCAATTCATATTCTGTATTTGAATATGAATCAACATGTCATCTATGTTAATATAAATATGTTAACAATGAAAAAATAATCACAATAATGTTGTTACTTCTTTAATTAAGATATGTGAAATGAATTGTTCACAAAAATGAATCATAGAGATAAAAAAACTAACAAGACACATCATTAATTCATTCAAGTACCTAAAAAGTGATAGTTTATTCAGGCGAAAACATACTTTTTTTAACAATATTTTATTATGGCCAACCCATTGAGATAAACTCCTGAGAACATGATCACCCACATCAAAGAAAAAAATCGGAAAAATATAATTATCATAATATTTGATGTAAATAAGAGGCTTCTCCGTCTTATTTTTGAAAATATAATTCTTTTCCATCATCTCATGAACTAGGATAGGTAAAATAAGTCAGGTTTATCCAACTTATACCCAAAAATGTTTAGGATGATAAGGAAAACCAAATAAATATTTCATTTGATCCATATTTATCAAGGTCTGATAACTATTATTTTATGAGAAATCCACTAACACTATATATTTGAATGATACTCCTATAAAATACCTAAAAAAATTTAAGCATGTATTAAATTATTTTTATCCTCAATTTAGATTTTCCATCCATTTAATTATGATAATTTGTGATCATGGAAGGTTTGGTACTAAGCACTTTCTGTAAGGATTTTTAAAACTGAGATGCAAACCTCAGGTTCTATTCATAAATAATTGAAACTATAATTCTATATAAAAATAAAAATCCATGGATATATTGTTTTGATAATAATTCTACCATATTGGATTGGAAAATAGGGATGAAGTGATCTAGCATTGATTTCCTATCTACAATCACCCATATACCATCATTTTTTAACTATTCTTGATAGAAATATGAAATAATATACTGTTCTTTACTATTATTAATATAGAAGTGTATGTATTGAATGAAATAAACAACAAACACTTAGTTATCTTCCTAGACATATTGATAAGTGCACAATTTTTGTACAAACTCTATTGATTTACACTTATTGAAATACACTAAAAACATTGATCCCGTCATCTATTAAATCTTATGAATACTAGGATTAATGGATAATTATGAGTTATAGTAAGATAATTGAAGTTTATCTTGATAAGTTTAAGGAATTAGAATATGATATCTAAAATAGAAAACATATTTTTCATCCAATGTCCATTCCTCATCAAAATCCCTACTATAAACATTAGACATCCTGGTACGATATTATGGATCATATGTCATGTCATATTGAACCATATATATTAACATATTAATAGGAAACATAGAAAGAAAACTGAAACAAAAGATTTCTCAACACAATCAATATAAATATCCTCTATGATAGACATCACCTAGCCCTATCTTGAATCTGTAATTGTAAATATGGATTCTGATGTAAGATGAACATTATGATATTAGAAATATTTATATCACTCATTTCAACTTTGAAAATAATCACCTTAATTTTAAATGTTTATCTGGGTGAGGTATTCTATTAGAAGTCATGAATAATGTATCATTAGTACTTGGTCTTACTGAGGAAACTATGATTCTAAAAGACATTATTCAGGGCTTATAAATAGATGAAAACATTTATCTTTTCAAGATATATGGATAACCTAATTTAGAAATGACATGGTTGAGGAAACATACATCCTAAATAAATAAGTCAAAAATTTAAATCACAACATAACATTGATGTTCTCACAAGAAACACAAAATTATTCAGTGGAGTTTTTCTTTATTGTACATATTATAAGAATAAACAAGATTATATTAAATGAAAACAGAATAAAATAAGTCAAAATTCCTAAAAAATATCCAATTAATCAATTTTTTAAACACTATTTTGTCATTTATAGGAACATAGGGTATAACGTTATTTTCACAACATATGTAACTACTCTTGAAAGTTATCTTTAAAATTTCCGCACTTCGAACCCAATGATAGTGTACCCTGGTCATAAATATATCTAAGAGAACCAATGTAATCCCCTAAATTGTTCAAATAAATCACCAAATAAGGTAACATTATATACGTTTATTATCATAACCTTGTTCATCTTATGATAATCTCTTCAAATCCAATTATTTTAATTAGTCTTATTTTGTTAAAATAACGGATGTATACAACGAATATAAACCGGGTTAAAGGAAACCTTTATTATAAAATTATTATAATTAAACATTCAATTCCCTTAATTACATTTTTCCTATGCTATAAGATAGAATAATAATTGGAATGGTCCCTATTAAGAGATCAGTAAAAAATCCCACAAATATTTCAGGTCGAAAACAAGTTAAACTGTCAAGGTAGTCATCTATTAATTGGTTGATTATTGTTGTAATATATATATATGTTATTTAATCAGTAGATTGAAAATTAAATATTTCCCTATTTTATGAGATGCTCAGGAACATTAGAACCATTGTTCTTCCTCAAACTATTTTAACAGATGAATCTCCATTAATGATATCCACTAGATTGTTTGAAGATGTGAAACTCACCTTCAGGGCATGACAATTGATGTTCTACCTAAAGTATGTCAACTGATCCATGCTTAAAATAAGTTCACACAAAAAGATAGATATATATATATTTCTCATTAATAGAGAAATACCAATCAAACGCATCCTCATTAATAATTATAGAACATCTTTCCAAGTTAAATGGTTGATACACCCATTAACCTAGTGGCTTTTTACGTCTCAATACATAATGAATCATCTCAACATATAACCCCATATGAACAATAAAATGAGATGAAATAAAATATTAGGTTGAACATGCATCAAATGAGGCTTTTAAAAGAGTATAATTTTAGGGAACCATTCATTAATCTATTCGAAGACCAAATTGATCCTCCTTGATCATTTTATTAGAACCATAAAATTTATTACTCATTCCTAGTTGATCCTTTATTTCTTGATGAGATTCAATTTCCCAAGGATTCTTGTTGTTTCATGAATAACTTTTCCCCTATAGATTCTATGTACATGATGTTTTCATGAAATATCATGGAGTTTTACCATTAGTTTTCAAGATACATTAGAATTATCTTGATCATATAACCTTGTAGTAGTATGAAAATAATGTTGAATATGACTGATTCAATTATTGGTTTCACATGCTCAAGGCAGTGTCAAATAATCTCACTTCACATGAGAAAAGGAACAATAATTGTAATATACCAGACTAATCTTATCAATCAGAGGGAGACTTAATTATTTATGGTATGAGTTTGTGGTTTACTAAATCATATATAAATTGGGACACAATACTAGATGTTCCCAATGTTATAATTCCCACATGTTCTTATGGAGATAAATATACACTATCCACTATGATTCCAATCAAGATCCCATTATTCTTCTATTTCCTTATTAATAATCTCATTATAAATATTAATACATATGATAAATAAAATAGAATTAATATCTAGACATTATCTTCATTAATATTGTGTTAATATAATGATGAATTATTAGAAATTTTTTGATAAAAACAAACTACATTCATTAATTTATATGTGTACAATATCACTAATAGATCCCATTATTTTAAGCTAAGAAATAAATTATTTAGGTTATCTTTAATTTTATAGTATAGAAATTTTTATCAAAATGTCCATAAAATTTAATCTATATAATAAAATTTTCGGATTTATCTTATACATCAAAATAAATTTTTTTTTCAAAAAAATACATCTTAATATTTGTTTGTTACTATATAGTCAGCTCGACAACTGTATTAAATAATATGGGTATGATGGAAAAATATTTCCCACCTAAAATAATAAATATGGTTGTATTTTCTTATACAAATTATTTGAGTTTATTTTTTAAAAAATGGGAATGAAATGATAAAAACTCTTTTAAACCTCATGAGTAGCTATAGTATTGAAAATTGATTGTTTTTATGAGGTATAAAGAGTATATAATATCCCCAATTGAAATTTAATAAAAAAAAACCCAATTAATTGTTAAATTATGGCACAAAACAATACCTAAGTCTTCTATTCAGATAAAAATTCTATAACATTAATTCTAATTAATTAAAAATTATTATAAATCAATATCAGAGCCATATTTATATATTTATTTCTACATATCATTCACTAATAATTTCTTATTTCAATTTGTCAAATAATTTTTTTAATGTTAGTATTTGGGTATTAACAATTTCATTTTCCATACATGTTTCAATTCGAATAATTTATTCATTGCACATTTTAAAGGATTTTAGAATCATAATAATTTAATAAATATCATATTTATTAATTATAAACACAATTATTACTATCCATGTTTTGGGGGTGATGAAAAATATTATACATTATTCATCGATGTGGTATTCTACACACACAAACACACGATTGACATTTTTACTATACAATTGATGGTATATAAGGAAATTGGATAAGTTATATCTTTTTAAAATTGTAATTATGTAAATAAAATCATATTTAATTATTTAATCCATCAATATAGCTATCCATGAGAACATGTGATGAAAAATAAAATGTATCACCTCCTGAATTTGGTAATCTGAACACATTCATAAAGGACACATTCATTTTAAATTATATAGTAATGAAGTACATAATGATTATTCCATTAAAATTTTTATTATACTACATATACCGATTCTATTTTATTGAGGTGGTTATATATTATTTGAATGAGGTTTAAAAATATTTAATCCTAACAGAACTCTATTATATCAATTAACTCCTCCATAAGAGTAATCCTCTGGATCTCTCCTTAGTCCCTATTTTCTATGTCTTTTATTGATAAAAAAACTATTTCATGATGGTTGGATATTTTCTGTTTGATTCGGGTATATCCTAGTTGAGATACAGTGTTCAATGTATGTCAAAAATAAAGGAGATCCGGTTCCCATTTATATGTGATAGGACTAGAACCCTTATAAATATTAATATTATTTTAATATAATAAATTTCATTTTCATTGTAAAGTAGAACCAAAATGATATGTATTAAAAGATAGAATATTTTAGTTTCTAAGTACACTCATGAAGTCAAATTTAAACATGTTTTCGAGATAATTTTGGATTTATATCTTAGTTTGACCATTTACCATATTTAACCATAAACATTGTAACTATATTTCTGCATCGAAAACATTATTTTAATCCCAATAATGAAACATAACATTTCAAAAAATGTATAAATACTTATCAAAAACAAGGAAACCATTTTAATTTATTCAATTTATTTGTGTCGAGAAAATTAATTCCAAAATCCAACACAAAAGACATGTTAGACTTTGTTTTGACAAAAATGTATCTATAAGAATAAAAATGGGTTTATTATAATTCCATTAAAATTTAAAACCATAATTATAATATCATATTATTTATTAAATATATTTTTAAAAAAATTCATATAATTCATTAATTAATATTATTTTGGTAGTTTATTGTGTAAAAAATGCATTTGGAATTTAAAATAAAATAGCATTTAGAAAAAGATTTGCAATTTTCATAAAATTATTTAATATTTATTTCTATCTCAATTATAATTAATATATTAATGTTTTTCAATGTTTATACATGTTTAAAAAATTACTATTTGATTTTTTTGTAAAAATGAAAATAAATTATCATTTAAATATAAAATGTTAGAAAGAAGAAGTTGCTAATATTTTTTTTATTTAGAAAAAAAATACTACTGTAATATATTTTATTCTAATATAATCACTAAATTTAATTCATTATGTTATTTAATTATTTCATGAAAAAATATTCTCAATACTATGCCTAAAATTTGTTAAATTTATCAAAAAAAAATATAATTTAGAAAAACACCTCAAATCATTACTATTAAATAAATGGAACTTTTTAGAAGTGAATTATTCCACTATTATGTTATAAAATAAATTATTATTCCATTTACATATTTTATTCAATTATTCAATGAAGATCAACACTTCAATTCATCAAAATATATCAAATCAAATTAATTTATTTAAGATAAAAGTATATATTGTAATCTGATAATGTTACATCCTCTCCCTAATTCCCAATCTCCATATCATCGTCCATATATTAATTGTGAACCCCTCTCACCATAGCTTAATAGTAGACGCCACATATGAGTCTAAAAAACATGCTTTAATGGAATTGGTGTTTATGTGAGGTTGAATAGGCATAACATCATCTTAACAAGGATTATTTAGACATATATTTTGTTTTGGGGTATTAGTAGGATGAATGGATTAATTTTTATTGAAAAAAGTATTTGATAGGTGGAAGAGTATAAAATCCAGATAATTCCCAAAATAAATATTCTAGGAGGCATTGTAGGACTATTTACCATTGACGTTCCACTGGATCATCCTCTATTACTCTGGAGGGGAATTAAGACCCTAGAAGGTGCCACCAAATTTTGGGAGAGAGATACCAGAGATTTGATGGACTTTTTATAAATATTTTTAATTTTAATTTTGATGGAATAATTAAATTAATGTTATATTTTTAGGGAGGGGTATTTTAACATGAATGAGGCACCTCCCCATTTATTCTAGGGTTTTATCATTTAATAGGACCTTTATCTCTTTTAATATTAAAATTTCAATATGTATATTATAGGGGGTCATCGTTGGTATGTCTAAATTTCCAATATCGTATATTTTCATTATTATTGCCTTTTTCATTATTTTTTAAAAAAAATTATGTTTTTGGATTTTTTGGTTGCTTCTTAATTTTTTCATGCTTAGGTTGAATCTATAAATAAAATTTAATGATCTAGGACATTCATGTACAAAGTATGTGGTGCTTGGATATTTTTTATATTAATATGATTTTATGCATCTTGTGATTTTTGGGAAGATGTGAGGGAGATTCACTGACTAGAAATGGAACCACATTGTTTTTTTGATTGATAGGGACATCCACAGATATTTTCGTCTTGGTATTATATTAGGCATGTAGGTTCATATTTCAATGTTTGTGAATGTATTTTTCATATTCTAGGAAATGTTTGTTTTGTTGATGAGAGATGGAAAACAGGTTGTGTTGCTTGATATAGACCTTTCGGGGTGTGTTGGGTGTGACCCATGTGATTACATATCAGTTTAATTTGTCAAAATAGTGTGTTGTGTAAAGGATGAAAATGATTTTTGGTGATTAAGTATCATAATTCGTGTGTGGACTGTGATGTTTATGATGCATCTCACCATAGGGATGTGGTAATTTGGTCCCTATATGAAGATATGGGATCACAGGGTGGTGTTTCCCACTAAATGATTGGTGTTATCATAAATATGACAGGAATATGGTGATTATATTGACCATAGAATGAAGGGAGTAGGTATACACCATGAATATAGAAATTATAATTGATGAGAAATTATAATATTTGGTTTATAGTAAGACAACCACCATATGCATGGATTTTATTGAGGTTGAAAATATGGACATGGTAACGAGATGGTGGTATCTTGTTTATTAATGTTCTCTTTATTAGTGATTCTGATGTGTTGTATTAAGTATGTGTGATTTATTGGTGGACCTGGATAGCCTTGAGGTGTATTTAGAGTATCAGTTTACCATCCCACTCAAACACTAGATAAGGTAGGAAGTCTTCTCACTCGGGGATGGTTGAAAATAAATTAATGTTCTTTCATTTTATTTTTTATATGTTTCACTTTAAATAGTCCCACACATGTGTGTATATTATCATTGTTCATCACGTGTTTTGGGTACAATGTTCATACTCACACCCTACATTGGTCGTATGGGAAACATGTAGAATTTATATCTTACGAAACAAAAAAGGGAATGGGTTATGTGATTGGTGTACAGTAGGCTAGAGGTTTTCTGGATGAACAAGTGGGACATATAATTAATTAGGTGATGGGATAAGTTATTAATAGCTAAATCATGGATTAATTATTTAACACATATTTAACATGTACATATATGTATATATTCATCAAATAAAAGATCTATTTTTTAATAAATTTGTAGCTATTAATTTGGTTTTGAATATGACATCTTATGAACAATATACTTATTGTTATATAGTGTTGACTATTACTGATATAAATTTTTTTTGTGGTTAAATTTATTCATATTAGATTGTTTTTAACCAAAAATGACACCATCCACCATCACCAATTTTCGTTTTCCTACAACATACATGGTCGTATGCATTGGGTATGCAACACTTCGGCTCGGTCGTGATGGTGAAGAACTATATCAGGGAAACTAGAATGATAAATCATATTAAGATAAATTTTTTAATTGTTTTAGGTTAGATGTAGATTTTATAATGGAGCAAGACTTTGAATTGATTTTTCATTATATTCTTAGTCACCTTAAGCATGGTCCGAGGTTGACATTCTTGGGAACCATGATTTTAGTGTTTTTATTACAAATGAGTTATTCGTTATGGAATTTTTTTTTGATGTTAATAATATGGTTGAACTTCAGAATAAAGAGGCATGTATTGTGTGCCTAAGTATCATTATCGGTTTTTAAGACTCACATTATATTCATGTGACTTCTTGTGATTGAGGCTATGATTTTGAAAATAGGGTTTGGTTATTTTATGGGTCAATAATAAGCTAAATGTTTATTAACAACATAATATATTTCATTAATTCTATTATGATATAGATGGTTGTTAATTTTTTGTGTCATTATTATAAGTGGATCATTAATGTGGGTATATAATATATGGGGTACTTGACTTTGGAATGCGTGGAAGGGTTGTAAGGAAAGATTGTATGGGATTCATGTGCGCATATGAATGTTTTTGCACTATTGGTATTTACTAACCATTACAAACATCCTTATTTTTGAAATATCAGTTGTAATATAAGTGTTTATAGGGTACTCTTTGTTCCGTGTTATACCCCCTTGATGATCTCATTTAGATTTTTTGGATAGAAGAGATATGCATGTGTTGAGGCATGTACTAGTTGGACCATATTAGGGTGGTGTTGTAGTTCCACCAAGGAATGAGTCAGTCAAGGACTCAACAATCAAATATTAAGATGATCTGCATGAAGAGGTTCCTCTACATCCAGGGCATCCAAAAAATGAAAATTTGTTGTGATAGTTATTTGATTTTTAGCATATGGAGTGTTGGACATGATTCATTCATAGTATGGACAAGGGGACTTGGGGAGTTTAACCATATATGTAATATCAAACTTGGAAGACCTAGTATTTTCATACATCCTTGTTTTAGGGAGGGGAAGACCCCAAACATCCATGTTCTAGACTGAGTTAGTCCAAACTATTTTATTATCAGATTGATATCTATCTGAGGAAAAGTGTAAAGATTCTAGAATACATGGTCAGAGGGAAAAAAACATTGGTAGTATGTAGTGGTTAGGACTAGTAGATATGGAGTGTTTTCATTGATGTAATCTGAGGTAGGTCTCACAATCTAAATTTTTATAGAGATAATATGGGTGGATTGAGCTTGTGATTTTTTCACTTGGATCATGGGTGAATATCAATTATTGATTATAGATATAGTTTCAAAAATCTTTTTATCATTTCAATGAAATTTACTAGAGATGATAACTCAAATGTTTAATGATTTTAAACATTGTTCAGTATAATATAAATGTATATGATAATATTTTCATTTTGATCTAATTTTTTAAGTTGATGAATGAAACATTCATAGTGGATGTGTGTATAAATAATTTGGATATACCATGCTGGTTTGATGGGTTTGGTGAAGTAGGTAATGGGGTTGCATGCGACTAGATGTTTGGGGATGTGGATACATAATATGGTAGTTAGTGTATGGGATCATCCTTTCCCCCACAATGCTTCTTACTATACAAATATTAAAAGTGTGGTAAAAATAATGAATATATAGACCCATCAGGACTAACCACCTAAAGTGTGTTCGTATTGTAGTTAGAATTGAAATCTCTATAGGTTATTTCAAAATATATCAATGTCATATTGAGGTCAGTGATCTAATCCGATTTAGGAATCTAATATACAATTATGATAACTGTCAATTTGTAGTAGACGGTGATCATCCATGTTCATAGTTTGTGGTAGAGTAATGGGTGATCAGTATTTTGGGTACATATGGATATTGAGTATGAAAATATTGGTATATTCGTAAAATATAGTATTGATATTACCATTGATCCACATAACTGATCCTACATAATCATTGATGTATTTAGTGTTGTTGGTTGTTTGAGGTTTCTCATGATCATGTTGGTTTTATCATTGAATAATGTGTAGCAGTGCATGATCTGTGTTATGTTCATGTCAATCAACTTGGTGATGGATGAGGTATAAAAATCCAAAAATCCATAATGTGACATTTTGGTGATATTAGGGTGATATAGCTAATATTTTCGGCATTTTATATATGCATATAAATTTTTTTAACCCTCCCAATTTATCAATTTCAAGATTATATGGAATAATTTAGGATTTATAATGTGTCTTGAGTAATTTTTTAAGAGTTACTATTTATAGATTTTAGATATATTTTTAACACAATGGTATTTTGGTCATTTTATTATAAATATAATTTCAAATTTAGTGATTTTATTTTTTTCAAATCCTGGATTTTTTTCTATAACTTTGTCTTCTGGACTAGGAGGTGATTCCAGCATCTAGTGGCCCCAAAAAGTTATTAAAATTGGGAAATTATCTTAGAAGATAATATGAATCCCACCACTATAACAGAATAACAAATCAGTTTACATACCCTCAATTGAGGTTATTCCAACAATAAAGGAAGTAGGACTCATAGTCGCAATTTTTCCAACATTTTCATAGAGATATGGGCTCATAAATATATTTTTTGAATGAAATATTTTGAAGGAAACTGCACAAATTCTTCAACAAGATAATGTAACAATCAATAAAATATTCATAACTCCTATATATGATGGAAATTTAAGTTAATATTTTATGTCTGGACATGAAACATGTTTAGGAAGAAAATTTTTGAAGGATAAAATGTGTGGTTCATTTATTAATTGGGTCTAAATGGACCAATCTATCGGAGTAAAAATTATGAATATAAATGGAGGGATCTCCTTCCTCTCCAATCATCCAAGTTTCCATCACATTCCTTCCATGAAACCATTGGGGATATTTCCACTATGGGAGGCTAGCCAAAATTCATCCCCATTTCTTCTTAATTTATTTGTTTTCTTCACTTTTTTAGATTTCAATTGTAATTTAGATTTCTAATATATTCATGCACTGTTTTTATTTCTATGTCCACCTATCAACCCTCTTTTATTCATCTCATCTAACTATCATGGACTATAATACTAATGATCATGAGTTAATAACCTGAGGAATATCCCAGGAGGGTAATCAATCTCTTAAACCTAATACCATGTTTTAATATTATTTGAGTTAATTATAAGCATAATTTATTGTTGGTTTAATCCACATTGTGACTGTCTAATGTTTAAGTTCATAATCTACAACCATTTTCCCTCTTTTGAGAAGGTAGATGGAGGTTGTGTTTGGTGATCACTAAGTTGATTTTTTATTTATTACTGGGGTAGAATGAGGTTTGAAAACATATGATGGAATGTGTTGGGAAAGAATATATGAAGCTAGTCAATAAAGGTTCTCCTCAAAGTTCAACCAGTTGTCTTTCCTTTATTCACTAATTCAGTTCTGTTTAGAATTTCCTATTAAAAAGAAGTAAATTTTTACACTTCGTATATTTTCATAAATTCCATTTCAGTGATAGAAATAATAAAAAAATTAGTTTATGTGAATTTATTTAAGTGATTGAATACCTAAGAATGCTCCTCAACTGAGATGACCCTGGTCAGCCTCAATGTTATACAGGGAAAACATAAAAATACTCTTTTTCCACAACCTATAAAAAGCATATATCAAAACCAGTTTCATTTTTGGGATCCCATCATTAATTTTCTTATCCTTTTCTAGTTTCACTTTATGGACAGATTTTAATTTTTTATTAAAAAACAAAAAATCCAAAAAATAAAAAGAAAAATTTACATGATGTAACCATAATACTATTATTTTTCATGGACTGACTACTCATAGGTGAAGAAACATTAAGAGGAATCAATTTTAAAGTACAATATTACTCATTTAAAGGAACGTAAAGAGTCTATAGAAGGACTACGTGGTCAAATATAAAGGCTAATAGAATATATCAATACTACCCAATAACAACTCGACATTGAGCCAGTGCGTTAACCAGAGGTCATAGTGAAATAAATTTCACCAAACATCATTGAAATTGAGGAACCTGAGGCAGAATGGTAGGAAGACACTATTTCTATGAAAAATGAGGTATATCAACAGGAATTGAATGAATTCTAGTTTGAATGTAAAAAACTGCTTGATCTCCCAAATCCTTTCAAAGACGAATATCTTGCACCACTGAAAAAATAAACCACCCGAGTGGTGGAATTTTATATCAAGATGGAGGATCCTAACTACCTACCTCTATCTACAAAGAGTCTACTCCAAGAGGCACATACCATTGAGGTAGAGACTTGTGCTGAACTGAATTAATGAGTTGATCCTTTCTTTGACTCTATCTCTTCTCATAATATTATATCTAAATTGTACATCCCTACCTCTTATTTTGATTATACAGAATCAGACAATATTTCCTATTACATAGTGGATGTAGATGAACCTTGATGTCAACCTGCTGAGTAAAATATAGAGTTACCTAGAGAAGTTGTGTATTTATTTAAAGAAGTTAATCAGGGTAAGAAAGTTTATTTTCCTATGTAAACCATGACAAAATATAATTAATTTAATGGGGAAGGTTGTTTTATATTACATGTTATAATTTTTTCAAATAAAATTACACTCTGGATTTCCCTTTTATTATTCTTTGGGTACATCATTCCTCAAAAAACCACTGGAAAGAGAATAATAGATTTTGTAAGTAGAAACAAAGAAAAAGGATGGACCATAATTCATCCTACCCCTTCCATGGATCTATACATAATTATTAATGGGTTGGATCTATTATAAACTGTACATGGATAGTTTCTCACCCTGAAAGATGATACACACACTGGGAAAAGCCACATGTGCTGTTTCCTATCCATGAAGACCCACCCCCATTTGATTTTATAAAACAACTAGTATTTCCCATTTCAAGGTAGTAAAAATCCAGGGCCCACTTGAGGGATCATACCATGATTTATCATTTACATGATTGTAGTACTTTTATATTAAATATTTGGAATTTAGATTTCAAATTCAATATTATGAATTAGTCCAGCATGCATGCCACTCAATCTTTTCATTTTGAGATTAATTTTATTTTATAGAATCATGATGGAATAAGAAAACCCCAACCATTTGAGGAAGAGTACCAAAGACATATTTCAACTGTGAGATCACATTTTAGGATTATCTTTTAAAATCCTTTAATTGTTTGGTACAAAACATGTTTTGAGCATTAATGATAAGAATTTCATGCACACACTTGAATTAATTCTTAACACGAATTATCTAGATCCCTGAGTATCTTTTGAATACAAAGATTCCATGTTTTAGAATTCAATTCTAATGAAATTAAATGATTAAAATCTAGAATTAAATGTTTAAAGTAAATCATGGATATTTAAATGACGACTCGGGATTTGGGTGAATTGATTAATTCATGTAAACAAAATTTCCCAACCATTTTACTGCATTTAATTTCAGAGTCATGTGAAATGATTTATTTATTATTGATAATTTCTTGTTTAATTGTCTAATATCATATGTCTCATTACCGAGAGGACTTCTAGACAAATTACTTCTTATTTTAAATTGAGTGTAATTTTTCAGAGATCCTAGGACATATCACCAACCAGAACATGCATTGAAAGTTATCAAAGCTATTTTTTTTCTCAAAAACTCATTTAAAATAAATGAGGTCTCATTTGTAGAGCCCTTATCTATAAATATCACATGTACATCAATCCTTGTTTACCCCGTAAACACCATGAATTGCCTTTATAGTTATGATCTATGTTTCAATCCATTTTTATCCATTCTTACCATACTTTTTGTATTTTACATAAAATTTTAATCATGAAGTACGGGGGAGGAGGGAATCATGGTGGAAGGGATGTTATACATCATACGGAAAAAATTATGGGGGGTGTTATTTTGGGAAATTTAAAAATTTGTGGAATCATCCACTCTACACTATTTTTTCCCTCTTGAATATAGAAAAAAATAAAATGAAAAATGATAATAAAATGGGTTGTGATTTGGGAAAAAATCACTATTTTCCAGACAGATGATATTTGGATCATATTTAGTTAGGTGATTGACATGGTAATTTACTTGATGATATATTTGGAATAAAATTACAAAATTAAAAAAATATTCAAGAGTGTAAACAAATCATTCATTATGCTTACTTGATCATAACCATTAATTTTGGTTTTGGGGGAGTGGGTCTTCCAAATTTGAATGGTATAATTTCATTATACTTTTACTTTTTATATCATACAATTTTCATAATATATTGGAATCCTCCTTGATCCTTAGTTTTTAAAGCATCAAATCCTTCAAACCTTAATTCATAGATTCATTTGACACTTTATTACTAGTCCTAATTATTTGATGTGCCCTTAGTCTTTATGAAGTGGATAGAGTTGTTCATTTACAATCCTATGGTTATGGAACCTGTAATCATGATAGGATAATAACTCTAATTTAATTGTATCATGAGTTATGATAGAAAATAATCAAAAGTGATGTAAATCATGTGTTCGTATGTTTAATAAAAATGAATTAAGGAGGTTGAATAAATGAAATGGGAGGGTCCATAATTTTTCAAATGTGAAAATTAAAATACATTAATTTATTTTTTCTTTTAAAAATTAGAAATTTAATTGATACTTCATGTGTATTTTTTAAATTTTTATTTCACATTAAAAATTTTTAAATTTTATTACATTGGGATTTGAATGTTGGAAACTATGGTGTCCTCTCAACTCCATGTTTTTATTTTATACATGAGGGAAAGAAAGGTTTTAGGTGTGGGTGAATTGATAGAGATAATATTTCCACATATTTTATATGAATATCAATTGTTTTAACCCAAAAAAATTTCAATTGTATCTTATATGGAAAATTTTTGGATTTGTAATGTGTTTTGAAAGAAAAATTGTAAAAGGTTTTTAATTCTGGATTTTTGACAAAATTTTTAACACAAATGTATTTTGATCATTTAATTAAAAATATAATTCTAAATTGAGTATTTCATTTTTGTGAAATCGATGATTTTTTCACTACAACTTTTTCTGTAGGTCGAGGGGATGATTCGAGGATCTAGATGCCCAAAAAATTCATTGGAGTTGGAAACTTTTCTGGGCATACAATGTGGACCCCACCATCATAATGCTAGTACAACTTGGTCTACACACCTCCAATTGATGTGATTACACCAGCAATGTAACGATAACTCATATTCACATTTTTTCAATAATTAACATGGAGTTATAAGTACATAAAGGTATCCTTTGAATGAAATATTTTGATGGAAGTTGTCTGGGACCTTCATCTAGAGAATGTAATAGTCAATAAAAAATTCATATTTCCCATAAATGGTGGAAAATTAAGCTAAAATTTTATGGTTGGATGCATAAAAAGATTTGGTAAAAAAAATTATGAATGATTCAACACGTGATTCTGTCATTAATTTGGTCTACAATTCATATACCTTCATAGGAAAAATTATTCCTATAAATGGAGGGGAGCTCCTACCTCTAAAATGAACCCATTTTCAATCTCAATACTTCTATGAAACCAAGGAGGAGACCTCCACCAAGATAGGATGGAAAAAATCATCCCCTTTAATCTAACTTTATTTATTTATTTATTAGTTTCAATTGTAAATTAGATTTCTATGAAATTGATGCATTATTTTTATTTGTTTGTCCACCTACCCTCCCACTTTTCATATTGTCATCTCACTATTATGAACTATAATACTCATTATCATGAGTAACTAAATGGAGCAAAATTCAGAGAGAGTAATTAGGCTCAAGAACTTGAGACCATGATTTTAATAGTATTTGGGTTAATTCTGAGGATAAATTATATTTGGTGTAATCCTCACTCTGGTTTTATAATGTTAAATTTTCATAATCTACAAACATTTTCCCTCAATTGAAGAGGTTGATGGAAGCTTTTCATTGCAATCACAATGTGGAATTTTCATTTATAACCAGAGTCGACTGAGTTGTGCGCACATACGATGGAGTTTGTTAACTAAGAATATTTAAATCTTGTCAATGAGGGTGATCAATGAAAGTTATCACAATAGAACTTTCTTTCTTCATTAATTCCACTCTATTTATCATTTCATATTAATTATAGTTTATTTTTTTCATTTCATATATTTTTATAAATTCCATTTCATTCATATAAAAAATAAAAACAACAAAAATTATTAGTTTAGGTGATTTTGATTAAGTGAGTGAATAGTTTAGAATGATTCTAAAGTGAGATGACCAATTCATCCTCTACGCTACACTAGGAAAATATTAAAAAATGATTTTTCCATGTCCTATGATAGGATTTCATCCATGGGACATTTGGATTTTGTGATAATGTTTAGGTGTGATACCATAATTATATCAGGTAGTTTGATTATGATGTGATAGGGTAAGCGATAATTGTGGTAGATAATAATGGTAGATATAATTCTTATTTTTTATTTTTTTAATTATAATTGGGAATATAAATTTTATTTGGAATAATCTTAGTATTTAGGTATGTGATTAGTGGTGTATCTAGTTTTTTCAGCTTCATCTAGTAAATAGATGAAAAAATCTTAGGGTATAGTTATGTGGTGGGGAGGTATAATATTTTTTGTCTTTATGTCAAGTGTTTCATGTATAACAGTATACTAAATAGTTTTATTTTTACCTTTTTTCATAGTGTTTGGAGGAATGTTGTTAATTCATAGAAAAATTGTGTGAGATATAGAATAATAAATAATCATGTCGATTCTTATTGGAGCTCCTCGATTAGGCTACTCGATTTTCAATTTCCATGGTAGTGATCACTATCTGTACCACTAGATCCCTGAGGGAGGGGAATTGAGACTCTGATGGGTGACACTAGAGTTATAGTGTTCTCCTATATATTTTTAATACATTTTTTTGTTTAACATTTGATTAAATTATAAATGTAAATGAAAATTGGGATGGTAATTCTATATACAAATTAGTTGGACCCACTCCATTTGGTGTTCCACTCCTCCAAGGGTGGATTTCATGTTTTTCATCAATATTAATAATGTTTCCTAATATATGGGGTCAACATGGGTAAGAATAAATGATCTATATTTTATTTTTTCTATATTAATCAATGTTGTGATTGTATTTGACTACAATCACCTTTTTATTTTATTTTTCCTAACTTCTTCCTATATGGGTGAAATAAAACTATTGAATCAAATGAAAAAACCTATCATAGTGTTAGGAAGTTCATTCTCAGATATAAACGTATTTTATATGAGTTTAACTATCGTGTGATTATTGGGAATGTTTGAGAGTTCATGGGTAACTAAAAATAGCTCCACTTGTAGATTCATTTGTATGAAAGGGATGTCCAAGGTAAGTCTTATGTAGGAAATAACTTTTTATATACTCTCAATGGGTTATTGTTAGTGTGAATAATTATGTATTTCATAGAATGTTTCCCTATGTGGATGACTGATAGTTTATAGTTTGTCTTGGTGGATGTAGCTCCATGGAGACACTATGAGTTTACCAAACATGGATATGTGGAGATGTTGTTCAATAGAATGACCCATTGGAGTGATGTATACTTCGATCAGTGTAATTTGAGTTTCATCATGTGTGTGTTTCTATAAGATGTTTGTGACACTACACATAATGAGGAGGCAGTGGATGGGGACTTGTAGTCATAAAGGGGAATATAGGGTGGGGTTGACTCCTATATGGTTGGTTATATCATTCAATGATGAGTGTATTTGGGTGATGATATTGATCATGGAATGATGTGAGATAAGATAAATGGTAGATGTGTCCATGAGGAATCATGATATATGAGATGGAATAGTCAATTATAGTATAGTCTTTTGGTAGTTATTATATGTCTTATGGGTGATTCTGATAGATTATCTCGGTTTAGTAGGATTTTTTTAAATGAATTTAAAGAAATTGAGTGTGTAAAAACATTTGGTGGCATCATAAAACAATATAAATAGTCAAATCTTATATTCTCCAAACCCATTGGTACAATAGAAGAATGTTAGTCAATATTTTTGAATTATTTTAGTTACCATAAATATCAATTTTCATACATCAATATATTTGTGGACATTACCTGAGAAAACCACTCGTGGTGTATTTCAAACTTATACCTATTATGGGACCTTTTGGATGTGTTTATTATTAATGTATTGTGATATATGAAATGTAAATGGACCTATGAGTAGTGAATAACCATACATAGGTGTTGGGGGTTCAAGGGTGGGATGTCGATGGATTTTAGTAATGGAATATGAGGTTTCTTAGTGACACATTGGATTATTTTGTTAAATCCTATACATTAATATATATGTATATATGATCATATTATGGGTGATCCCAATTTCTTTTATATAACAATGTAGATATTAAACCTGTAGACAATGTGATGTGTTATTATCCATATTCTTAGTGTTAATGTTATTACATTTTGAAATTTATTTCGAAGATGATAAGCTCTTTCATATCTGATAGTATAATCTCCATGTGATCACATAATAGACCCTTTCAACTTATCTCCATCCTATGGAATATGATGAGGCATGAATATGGTATGTGGAAATATAGTTGAGTCACAAGTAAGTGAACTCGTTTTGTGATGCTATAGTGGACATGTGGTATCTCTTCTCAATTTGATACCTCTTCCTTCTTATATCCCACATTACACTTACCCCACTAATTATATCATTCAAAAATAAATTTCATACCCCTGAATTACACTAATTTTATTACTTATAATTTTATTTATTTTTTCAATAAAATTTAAAATGAGTTTTTTATGATATAAATTATTTGTATAACATTTTATATGTTTTCATATATTCAATTATTTATTATGTCATGATTGATGATTTTATTTTATTATAAGTTTTGTATTTTATGTCATTATATATAATAATTTGAGAGAATATTTATATTAATACATTGAAATTAGAGTTAATTTAATTATTTATTTTGAATTTAAATATAAATGTAACATATTATATGGAGTTATAATGTGTTACTATTTCATGTAATTTCTTTATCTAAAATTAATAAATTATTTCCTATTTTATTTAAGTGTTTTCAATGAATTATATATAAATATGTTTAATACAGTTTATTAGTTGTAATATTCTCTATACAATACTTATATAAAATTAATATCCTTTTCCATTATAAATAAATAATAAATATTTTATTTTAATTATGTATATAAATGAACTTATATTCATCAATGTAATTATAAATTCATACAAATTTTTATTCCATTTAAACTAATTTTGTAATTTTAGAATATATTTATCCATCATTGTATTGTCTTATTCCCTAAAAAGTTTAAATTCATTGTGATGTTAGTATAATCCAATTTAAATAATAAAATAAATATAGATCATTTTCATTGGATTTCATATTTCTTTGTGATATAGACGATGATAATAGTGATGACCAGAATGTATATTTTAGTTTTTATATTATTTTTCATGTGTTTTATTGGTATAAAAGAAAATATACTAATATTTATGACCATTAAATTTAATTATCAATTTGACCATGCTTTTATTTTGATCATCCTTCATTTATTGGTTTTTATTAGTATAGTTGGTTATATAATGTTAATGTGTTGAAAGAACCCAATACTTATTTTTTATGTAAAAAATACTACATATTTAAAATTAAAAATTATTCACTTTTTAATTTTTAGTACTATAATTTAATTTTTGAGGTATATAGTAATTTTATGGTGTTTTTATAGAAAAAAGTAATTAAAAATTCATATGTTAGAATATATATTTGAAATATCCCACTGAAAGGGATTTGGGATATTTGGATGAAGAAAATTTTATTAATGTTTTTGATATAAGGACCTGGACTTAAAAAATTACATAATAATGAATTAAATGAATAATTCACATTGAGGATCTTTTCAAGTTTATAGTTTTAGAGAATTAGGACATAAATTTTACATTACATATTAGAATTAAAAAGAATACACTTTTACTCTATCCATTGTTTCACAAAAAATACTTAAATAAATCAAGAGTTCTCTTCTGGATATAAATCTTCATGAATACTTCCTTTCTCTTACCCTTCCTTATACCCTGGGAAAAACATTTCAAAAACATGGGATGAGAATAAAAATCACATTAAGGGTTTTAAAATAAGGAAATAAATCATTAGACCATCAATAAATACAAATCAATGAAACCAATACTTTTCATTCATAACATACCTTATGAAATCATAATATTTATGAATAACACACAAAAATAATAAATCATAATGTAAACTTGTGGAACTTATAACATACTTACATTTTATCTATCACAGCTACATTGGGAGTCACATTTGGAATACCCATCATAGTACATTCCCTAAATCTCTTAGGATAAACATTAATGTTTACCTCCATCTCGTTACCCAATGCATTGGAGAGATATATCGGGATCACCTGTCCTAGGTTTATCAAGAAACCACCCATATATGTTAACAATTCCCAAGAACCATAATATAATCACAACACATAACAAAAACATACAAGAAATATAACATTTACACATTGCAATCAAAATATATCATATCCAGATATTGAAAGTAACAGTGCTTTATCAAACCATTTTCATAACCATTTAAAACATTTGAGAAAGATATTTTTGAATCAAAGTGTCCCATAGAACTTTGAATCTGTTAAAGTTATTAAAATTTTAAAGCATTAATGTACATTTAAATAAATCCCAAAACCATTTTTAAATCATGTAAATTAATGAGAAATATTTAGAAGAACAAATCTTTAAAACATTTAAAATGTTATTTTATTTAAAGAGTTTTTAACAAAATGTGAGACGGTTGAATAAAAATAATTGAGGAATAATATTTAATAATAAATTTATAATATCATTATAATAAAAGGATTCATGATTTAATACATCAAAGGAATGTATATACACCATATAAGAGTGAATTGGTGCATAAAAATAGTGATGCCTCAATGGAATGTAAATTGAGATGCAATCCCTTATATAGACGGTATGATTTGATTAAGGATAAATCAATAACATAATTATGTGTGAAAAATATAAATACACCCATTATAAGTGGGAATTAAGTGTAAAACAATCATAGGTCATTCACACATATTCATAGAACGACATTTTCAAGAAGTTGAAGATTAACCTAATGAATTGAAATTGGGTAAAGAAGTTCCCTTACAGAAATTAGACAGCTTAAGGACGTCACATTAAAATTCATAAAATGAATTGATGAGAGAGAAAAGGGTATCTCATCACATGGACATAAAATCCACATAAATAAGTATATATAAGAACATATCCCATAATAATAAGATGTAAATTAAAAGACATAACAAAAACAAGTCTTTTTAAAGAGGAGGGTGAAAGCTTCCCTTAACGATTTGTTAATATTCGAAACATACACCATAGGAAAGAAGGGTCATACATTGAAGATTTAAATACCCATAAATGAAAGTATATTACACAAATAATACAATCATGGTCAGTACATACACCACACAAAAATAAATAGTGGCAAATATAGCATGAATCACATAGGAAAAAAAAGTTAGATGAAAACCCTTACTAAGTTGCAATCAATCGAGTCCTATGACCAAAAGCTAATATCCACCAAATGGATCAAAAAATAACACAAATATAAATATAATCATGATAATATATATCAAATGGATGTACACAATACACCACATGCAATGAATAAGTTGAGAACAATGGAAATCTCTTGGAATTAAAAATGAGATAAGAAATCCCTTACCTCGGGTCCGAATTGACACATATGTTCCGTGTTATTCTTGAATAATAAATGTAATTTAATTTATAATTAATAATATTTTTAATGTTTATTATTCCTTTTCATATCACTTATTACTTTTCAATAACAATTAGTTAATTATTTGAGTTCATATCAGACATTTGGTCGATGTTCACAACTTTAGTCAAAAATGAACTTTTTATAATTTCAAATTGTCCATGTGGTCAAAATTTCATTATATCCATAATCATATTAATGATTTATATATCATATATATCATATATATACAATATATACAAGTATTTGTAACAGTACATAAAATTTTGAGGTAAGAAATGGAATGCAACAGTCATGGAGACGGTAAGCCATACGTACGCATGAAAGCTACTTTCATTTCTATTTTGTAAATTAATGGAATTAAAACATAATTATACATAGGTATATAATTATTCTAGTATAATATAATATATAATATCATTAACTCTATCCTTTATACATCCCACAGATGGCCTTAACGTGTCATATCACTTTGAGGGTGCAGTAGTCCACACTTCCTTAAATGAGATTATCGTATTTACTAACTAAGGAAACCATAAAGGTATGATATAAATGAAAAATACAAAATCATGAGGAAAAAAACAATATTATATATTATATATAAATATATTTCAATATTAATGGACTCCTTGAGAGGCGGTAGGAGATAATTGAAGAATCATCATTTTGTGAGGCGTTAGTTTACCATCCACAGAAACATTATGTTCTTTACCCATTAGATGGAGGTGACGATCAGTGTAGTTTGAATCATTACCCTAAAAACATACTAGTATATTGAGGATACTTTTTTTGTTTTGAAATAAAGGAATAAAAAGATTTAGGGGTTGGATAAGTAAAATTAAACAAAATTAAACAAAACAATTTAAGATAAATTGTTACCTTTAATTTGGCTAACTATCTTTGGTTTGAACCAAAATGGATTATTTTTATGCCTTCTTCCTAAGGTAAGGCTTCTATGAGGAGGATAGGGATATAGTAAGCTCAATTGGGTAGAGGTTGGATGAGCCAAGGTGCTTGAGATTTGGGTGGAATGAGTTAGAAATGAGGGATTTTTATAAGGGGGAGGAGGGGCTCTTTAAGAAAGTGTGATAATATTATTTTATTATATAATGATATTCGTTTTCTAAAAGTCCAAAACTCATTACGGTCGAAGATAAAATGACTCATGGTCTAAATAAATTCATCCAATAAGAATTTGATAGGTCATGTATATTTTTTTACTATTTATAATCTTATTTATTTAAATCATTTATTAATGAGTTAAATACTACATCATTATTGTGTCATAAATAATTTAATTTATTTGATGTCAAAAAAGTATTAAAAAATACGTTAATGTAGGAAATATTTTTACCATTCCAAATAATATTTATATTCAAAAATGACATACATAACCCCATGTAAAAATTTATTTACTAAAAGATATTTGTTTATGTCATTTTTTCCTTTACTTTAAATTAATTAATCAAAAGTGTCATTATCATTCATAAGTGGCTCCATGGGGTCCCCAAATCGACAAAAAGAGGCCCTTGGTCGGACATTACTAATCCAATAAGGTTATTAAAAGTGTTAAGGTAATTTTGAATTATTATAATATTCTTTTTACCTTGAATTACCCTATTTTCCTCTAAACGCGGCAAAAAAGTCAAAATTCACTATTCACCAAAAACATTTCATCCAATTGAACCACATTTTACTTACTAATAACAATAATGTATGTATTATTTTCTAAATTCAATTCACATAAGTGGTAAAATTTCATTTAAATTAAAAATTCAGTTTTTTTAACTACTACTAAGTGGTTTCACTATTCATTAAAAATTGATGTTTTTTTAGAAAAATACCAAAACATCAACCTAAACATTATTTGGTATTACAAATAAAAAATGATGTATATTTTTCCAAAATCAAAAAATATAATTGGAATTAGTTAATTTAAAATTATTTCCAATTGTTAAAACAAATAGCGTGTTTTTAAGAAATAATAACTATCAAAAGATTGGCACTTGTTTATATCCAATTTCAATGTGAAATTAATTCCAATGACCAAAAATGGATTAAATGGTAAAAATATATTCTAAATAAACATTAAAACCAATTAAAAATATAATCTAAACCTATAAATAAATTACCTTAAAAGTCACTTTTGAAATAAAATACAGTATTTTTAACTATTCATTAAAAATTGTACTTTATCAGAAAAATACCAAAAAAATTACCCAAAGTAAATTTTAATATCCCGAATCAAAAGAGGAATTTTATTTTGTCAAATATAATATATAAGAATGACCAAAACTAGATTTATAGAAGGTTCACCATCACAATGCGGTAAATCAACCTTTTCAAGAATATTAGAGTATTTATTCTAAAAATTAGATTCATTCACATTTTAAGCCTCTAAATTTTATTAGATAAATGTAAAAACATTTAACAAACATGTATAATCATATTTTAGTTAGTTATATTCATTCCCTCCATTAAAATGATTAGGCGTTAACAACCATTTAAAATAATAATATTATATTATTAGTGTGTGACGTAAGACTTTGAAGAAACCCATTGTTGCATATCGGGTACGCTATCAAACATAGAAACCCATTTAAAGTAAAATTAATATTTAATTCAGAAATTTTTATAAATATGAAATATTTATTATTCTTTATTTACCTGAGATGTTACATCCTTCCCCCCTTTTGGGAATTCCAGCCTCACAATTTTAAAATTGGGCTCAGAAACATCATTTAAAGTCCCACGTCAGAAAAGTAGTTAATAAAACAATCACTTTAAAAAATGCAAAATAAATAAAAAGGTTGCCCGTGATAACACATATTAGGATTCCATGTAGGGAAACATGGATATGGAATAAAAACTAACCATCTTGTTCTGATGGAGAGTGATAGAAAACATGATTAAGAGAAATTTAACCCCCAAAAAATTACAAACTTGTGATGGGTTAAACAGTCCTTGATTCGCCAGAAGGAAAAGTTAACAGACAGTGATTTTTTGTAGTTACTTTTGAATAAAGAATTTATTTATGAGCTTAATTAAAAACTTAAGGAAACATAATTACTTGTCAAGTATACCTTCATACTTTACTAAATTTATACCACAAACTTATCTTTTCTCCAAACGATGAGTATTCAAACCGACTTAGTCATATTAAAAGCACTAGAATAAACTTATATAGTATCACATAATCCAAAAAAGATAAATTGTATATTTCTTTTGTCTTTAGACATCAACCAAAACCAAAATGGTTAGTCAGATATCAGATAATACCCATAAAGGATAATCCTTTATAAAAATAAATACTACTCTTAATCTCCAAAATTCAACATACAGTACCCAAAGTTCAACAATGACCATTAAATACACAACTGTCCTTAAAATTATTCAATATAATCCAAAGTAATATTGAAAGCCAAAACATAGAAGAATTTAATCCCACCGTCTTCCATAGTAAATCATAACATTTATTTCCAAATAACATCGACTACACTTAAAGTATCATACTGAAGTGCAATTAACCTAATCACATATTCTCTATGATAGGATAATCATTTCCATAAAAGCCCAAATATCTATATTTCAAAAATAAAACATAAATTCTTCCAAAAATAATATTTCAACCATTACTCCACAAATTAATTCCCATAGTATTCCTTTTTTCTTTGGTATATATTGATCCCCAAAAGAGAGAACGTCTTCCAAAATAATCTTTTTCACTTAATTAACAAATCATTTCTATAATAATGATATTAATTTGAAAAAACACAAGATCCGATTATTCATGATCCATAAAATCATTTAACTAAAATAATTAATCATACTAACCGAGGAAATTATGTAGGCCAGTGGTAGGAGATATGCCCTTGTCGCCCTTCAGTTGTGGGTTTGATTACCACAGCCTTGCCAGACACGAAGGGTTGTTACCCATCCAGCAGGTTGTCCTATTTCTAACACCATATAATTTTATAACATTCCCAAATATGAGATAAATTGTTCAAAAATAACCACAACAAACTATATCCACAAGAGTTATCATTGCAGCTCCCATTTCATTCAGTATCTCATTAAGAAAACCACTATAGTTTCTTTCACATCTATTGTTACATTTTTTCGTGCTAGATCCAACCACTTACTAAAACCAAAATGGTCAGTGTCAGTTTATCAATAAAATCATCATATATTATCACATAAGGAGGGTAAAAACTATGATATACTTATTCATGTTTTCTTAAACTCGTTCAGTTTATCTAAAATAACTATGAATCTTTATAATATGCTAGCCATTATGGTTATGTCACTTATGATTAAATGAAACCCTAACCTCTAAAGTTATCTAAACCGACCTTTGATACCAAATATAAGGACTTGACCTTAAAATATTACATAATAATGAATTAGATGAATAATTCACATTGAGTATCTTTTCAGGTTTAGAGTTTTAGAGAATTAAGCCATAACATTTACATTACATCTTAAAAATTACAAAGAAGACACTTTTTCTCTATCCATTTTTTCACAAAAAAACTCCTTAAATGAAACATGATTCTTTTCTTGATATAAATCTTTTTGAATACTTCCTTTCTATTACTCTTATTTATACCCTATGAAAAACATTTCAAAAAATAGGATGAGCATAAATAGCTCAGTAAGGGTTATAAAATAAGGAAATAAATCATTAGGCTATCAATAAATACAAATCAATGTAACCAATACTTTTCATTCATAACATATATTATAAAATCATTAGATAAATGAAGAATACACAGAAATCATAAACCATAAAGGAAACTTATATCATTCATAATGGACTTACATTGTAGTTATCACATCTACATAGGGAATCACATTTGTAATTCCCATCACAGTGTATTCCCTAAATCTCTTAGGATAAACATTAATGTTTATCTTTGTCTCGTTACATAATGCATTGGAGAGCTATCTCGGGCTCACCCACCCTAGGATTATCACGGAACCACCGATATACATAAACAATGCCCAAGAACCATAACTTAATAACAACACATAACACAATCAAAAAGGAAAGATAACATTTCCAAATTCTAATCAAAATATATCATATCATGATATTGAAATAAATAGTGCTTTATCAAACCATTTTCATAACCATTTAAAATAATTAATAAAGAGATTATTGAATCAAGGTGTCCATACAACTTTTATGATTTTAAAGGAATTATAATTTTAAAACATTATTTTCCATGTAAATAAAACCCAAAAACATTTTGAAAAGATGGACATTAATGAGAAATATTTAGAGGAAAAAATCTTTAAAACATTTAAAATGATATTTTAGTTAAAGAGTATTTAACAAAATTAGAGAAGATTGCATACAAATAATTGAGGAATAAAATTTAATAATAACTTTATAATATCATGAGAATAATAGGATTCATGATATAATATTCCAAAGGACAATATATACACAATATAATAGTGAATTTGTGCATAAAAACAATGAATCGTCAATGAAATATAAATTGAGATGCAATCCATTATATAGAAGGTATCCTTAGATTAAGGATAGATCAATGAAATAATTATGTGTCAAAAATATAAATACACACAATATAATTTAATATTAAGTGTAAAAAATCAGCTTTAATTCACACATATTCATATCACTACATTTTCAAGAAGTAGATGTTTAACCCAAATAACTGAAATTGGGTAAAGAAGTTCCCTTAGAGAAATTCGACAGCCTAACAATGTCACTTAAAAATTCAAAAAATGAGTTTATGAGAGAGAAAATGGTATCTCAACACATGGACATAAAATTTTCATCATTAAGGATATATAATAACATATCCCAATATAATAAGACGTAAATTAAAAGACTTAACAAAAAGAAGTCTTCTAAAAGTGGAGGGTGAAAGCTTCCCTTTCCGATTTGGTATCATACAAAACATACACAATATGAAAAAAGGATCAAAAATTTAATATGTAAATACACATAAATGAAATTATATTACACAAAGAATAAAATCATGGGCAGTACATACACCACACAAAAGGAAATAGTGGCAAATATAGCATGCATCTCAGAGGAATAAAAAGTGAGATGAAAACCTTTACTACGTTGTAATCAATCGATTCCTATGACCAAAATATAATATACACCAAATGGATCACAAAATAACCCAAATATGAATATAATCATGATAATATATATCAAATGTCCGTACGAAATACACAACATTCAATTAATAAGTGGGGAAAAAATGAAATCTCTCAGAATTAAAAGTGAGATAAGAAATCGCTTACCTCATGTCTGACTTGACTCGTATGTTCCGTGTTCATCCTGAATAATATAACTAAGTTAATTTATACTTAGGAACATTTTTAATGTTTATTATTCCATTTTTATCACTTATTTCTTTTCAATAACAATTATATAATTATTTGAGTTTATATCAGACATTTGGTCGATGTTCGGAACTTTTGTCAAAAATTAACTTGTTATAATTACAAATTATCCATGTGGTCAAACTTTATTTATATCCAGAATGATATCCATGATTTATATACCATATATATCATATATATCATATATATCCATTATATACATGTATTTTTAAATGTAAATAACATTTGGAGGTAAGAAATGAAATGTACCGTTCATGGAGACGGTAAGCCGTACGTACGCATGAACGCTACTTTCATTTCTATTTCATAATTTGATGGAATTAAAACATAACATTACAAAGGTATATAATAACTCAAGTATAATATCATATATAATATCATTAACACTCTCCTTTATATGTCCCACATATGGCATTAATGAGTAATATCACTTTAAGGGGGTGGTAGTCCACACTTCCTCAAATGAGATTATCGTATTTACCCACTATGGAAACCATAAAGGTGTGATATAAATGAAAAATACAAAAACGTAAAGAAAAAATAACATAATATCTATCATATAAAAATATAGTTCCATCTTAATGGACACCTTGAGAGGAAGTAGGACACAATTGAACAATCATCGTCTCGTATGGTGTTAGTTTTCCATCCACAGAAACAGTATGTTCTTTACCCATTAGATGGTGGTGTGTGTAAGTGTAGTTAAAATACATCTCATAAGAAAATACTAGTATATTGAGGATAATTGTTTTTTTATAAAATAAAGGAATAATTATATTTTATGGGGTTGGAGAAGAAAAATAAAAAAAATAAAACAAAATAATTTAAGAGAAATCGTTACCTTTAATTTGGGAAACTCCCTTTGGTTTGAACCAAAATGACTTCGTGAAGTGCCTTATTCCTAAGGTAAAGCTTCTAGGAAGAGTATAGGTATATAGGGAGCTCAATTGGAAATATTTGGGATGAGCCAAGGGGCTTGAGAGGTGTGTGGAATTGGTAAGAAGTGAGGGCTTTTTATAAGGGGGAGGAGGGGCTCTTTAGGAATGTGTGATAATATTATTTTATTATATAATGATATTCGGTTTCTAAAGGCCCAAAACTCATTAATGTAAAATATAATATTACTGATGGTAGAAATAAATCCATTCAATAATAACTGGAAAGGTTTTGGATATTGTTTAAATATTTATAATTTTATTTATTTAAATCATTTATTAATGAGGTAAATACTACATCATTATTGTGTCATAAATAATTTAATTTATTTGATGTATAAAAATTATAATAAAACTTACATGATGTAGGAAATATTTTTATCTTTATAAATAATATTTATAGTCTAAAATATGACATATATAACCCTATGTAAAAATTAATTTACTAAAAGATATTTGTTTATGTCATTTTTACCTTTCCATTAAATTAATTAATCTAAACTGTCATTATCATTCATAAGTGGCTCCATGGGGAGCCCAAATAGACCGAAGGATGCCCATGGTCGTCCATTACACATACATTATTTTTAAGACAAGTGTTAAGGTAATTTTAAATTATTATAATATTCTTTTTACCTTGAATTACCCTATTTATCTTTAACCGTGGTAAAAAAAGTCAAAAGTTATTTTTCACAAAAAATTATTTTAACCTTATTAAACCACATTTTACTTACTAATAACAATAATGTATGTATGATTTTTGGAATTCAATTCACAGATGTGGTAAAATTTAATTTAAATGAAAACGCCATTTTTTAACTATTACTAAGTGGTTTCACTATTAATTAAAAATTGATGTTTTTCAGAAAAATACCAAATCATCGTCCTAAGATTTATTTGATATTACAAATAAAAAAAAGATGTCTGTTTTTCAAAAATCAAAACATATATGTGGCATTAATTAATTTTAAATTACTTACCGTTGTTAAAACAAATATTGTGTTTTCAAGAAACAATAACTATCAAAATATTGACACTTGTTTTTGTGAAATTTCAAAGTGAAATTAATTCCAATGACCAAAATATGATTAAATGGTAAAATTATATTATAATTACACTAAAAACAATAAAAAATATAATCTAACCCTATAAAGAAATTATATTAAAAGTCACTTTTGAAATAAAATACAGTATTTTTCACTATTCATTAAAAATTGAACTTTATCTAAAAAAAATACCCAAAGTAAATTTTTATGTCCCAACTCTAAAGAATAATTTTATTCTGTCAAATAGAACATATAAAAATAAAGAAAACTGGATTTATAGAAGGTCCTCCATCAAAAGGCGTTAAATCTACCTTTTAAAGAATATTAGAGTATTTATACTAAAAATTAGATCCATTCCAATTTTAAGCCTCTAACTTTTATTGGATAGATGCAAAAACATTTAAAAAAAATTATAATCATATTTTAGTATGTTCTATTCATTCCCTCCATTATAACTTCTAGTCATTAACTACTATTTAAAATAATATTTTTATATTTTTTATGTGCAACGTAAGATTTCAAAGAAAACCCTGTTGTTACGTATCAGGTACGCTATAGAACATAGAAACCCATTTAAAGTAAAATTGATATTTAATTCATAAATTTTAATTAATATGAAGTATTTATTATACTTTATTTATTTGGGATGTTACATTGTAGGTAGTTGTTTTTAGCCAACATGATTAGCTAATTTTATGAAAATTTTGATTAGTTGATTTATATGAACACATACTAGTACTCTTGTTCCCATAAACCCTGGCATATCAATTTCCCACTTCTAATTTCTTATATATAGGTTTTTAGTATAAAATAATTGTTGTTTTGAATTATAATTTTTTAGAATTCTAGGAAGCTCATTATCAAAATTTAATTACAATCTATCAATATTTTAAATGAATTGATTGAAGATTTTATTTTTTTAATAAAATAAAATAAATGTCTAAATATGATAGTTATATAATAGAAGTATTTTTTGATAATTTATTTTTATTAAACAAATTACTATTATTGTAAATGTAGAAATACTTATGAATGTAATTTACAAATAATAATTTAACTATATTTTCTTGGATAAATAAAACCGATTTCATATGTATATTTGAATAATTTTATAGATTAAATTAATAATAATATATAATCTAGATATTTATCTGAAAATAAACTAATTTCACCACCTATCAAGTACAAATTTATCTATAAAAATAATTGATATTTTTAGATCAATATATTTAGATTTTAATTTATTGAACTAGTAAAATATTATTCTGATAGTAGAATATAATTTTTATTGAAAAATCTTCTCAAATTGTTATATCAATATTCAGTTTCTAGGAATTGGTAGCATCATATATGTCAGGAAGTTTTATGTCAATGCATTTCAAAATTTTCTTTATAATGAGACATGTAATATATTTTTAAATAATAATAGATAGAGACATCTCCCAATTTGTACACTTCTTATGCCATGAAATCTAGTAGTTGAAAGGGTGTGTATGAGATGATGGTGTAGAAATGGAATGAGATATATTTGGTTTCCTTGTTACAAATCATGAAGACGAAGGCTGGTAGAATAGTTTGTTCAATTGGTGTTGTCTATCAAACATGAAAATTTTAAGGGAGGTTAGGATTTATGAAATTAGTGGAGGCATATCAATTGAATAGTGAGGTTTACAATTATGTTATACATATAAGAATGAAAATGGATTTTCATGGAGGAATACATGGAATTAATACTAATCCTATTTTTATATGTTTTATGAGATATAATATCTTATATACTTACCTAGGGGCACAGACTAGTGGTTACAGCTATGGGTGGTCTTCAGAAGGAATCGATTTTGAGACTCCTAGAGTACTCTATATGCGTATGTGGATTTAATTTCTTCTTTTTAATCACCATATCGATTAATTTTTTATATTTTATATACTAATATATCTTAAGACACACATACAAATATATATTTTGTTGAATTTTTACTATATATGATTATATATATATTTCATTGTCTTTGTATATATGTAAAATTTAGAGTCATGTTTTATAGAAAAGGTCAATATTACTATTGGATTGGATAATAAATATAAAATTGTAATTTTTATAAATAAATTTATATATATATTATTTTCTATGTATATAAGTGGTAAAATATAACTATTTTCAACTCTTTTTTGGAATACAACCAGTGAATAGCCAACCACACATGTTTTTTATGTAGTGATATATAAAAATTTTATATACCCCATGAAAAATTTTTATAATAAGATTACAATGAATCTATTTCAGAAGCTATTTTAATTTTCTAAGAATATTTTATTTATAAAATAAGTTATAGATGTGCTCCCACACATTGGAAAACATCGTGAATCCTATGACCCCCACGATGTATGAAGGAGACACTAATGAGACCCTGTATTATCAATATATTTATTATGTATCATATTATTTAGTGATTTGATGTGATTTTAATATTTAAATATGTTATCCACCACGAAATTCAGTGATGAACCCATCGTGAGTATTTTAATGTTAATAGTGATTAAACAAGAAATATGATGATAATGGATGATTTTGTGAATCATTTATTATAATATAGCTTACTTATCCACATTTTGGAAATATCATCTTCTGGTGGATATCATCTAAATATGATAAAATTAAGAGTACAAAATTAATTTGTGGATGATGCATGATTGTGGTATGATTTAATGTTTTTAAGAATTGTTCTTGTATATTCTCATATGACATTTTAGTAGACATGGGGATATAAATTCCCATTATCATTATATATTATAGGAGGTAAGTATAAATAATGTATGACTCATTACTATTATTTAGACCTATCCATCTATTGACTTTATAAAAGTGATCTGATAACCAAATATAATTCAAAATAGATTAACATGTCATTGAATTAAATTTTTCACTATAATTTTTTGTCTAAAAATTTTCTACTCCCCACTATGTAATTTTTATTATTAAGTGGGTTACATATGATTAAAATGTGCTAATATTTCATCCTATATTATTTTTCATAGGTGGTTGGTAGTTTATAGTTGATAGTGGATGAATCATTACCATTAGATCCCTACCATATGCATGTTGATTATTAAACAAATGATATGATGATGACATAAATGGTATGTATATTATTACTAGGGATGGTGTTCTATGTTCATTTTAGTGATAACCTACATTAGAATCTTAGATACCAATACATCACTATGAGAGTTATTTCATTCAAAATTTTGAAGTTATTTCAGTGATTAGTGTACTATTATCTCGGTTTCAAAAATCTTTGCATATTTTTCATTACCATATCCCAATAAGAATTGAGATAGAGAAGAATGTTTGATATTAAACTGGAAGATAAAATCCCTTACAAATCAAAAGATTTGGTTTTGATATAGATATTTGGTTTAGCTGACCGAGAGGAAGAAGGAACAATGATGATTACATTTATGATGTGTATTCGTGTTTGATGTAGTCATGAGGGGGATGACTTCAAGTTAACTTCGATCATGAGGTGATGTTTTGGGGATTTAAATGATTTTTATGGTATTATTTTTTTAATGGGGTACTATATATAGTGTGGTATTAATTTTTATACAATACATAAAATATTATTTGTCAAGGGATGTTGTGGTTAACATATAATTGTAATATTATGACATGTTAAAACATTAAAATGAAATAACTAAATTTATAGAATTCAATAGAACCATGCACAATATCTTATCTAGATATATGATTTAATGATTCACTAGTTGATATTTGATCATGAATATCCAATGAGTAGCTTTTGTTAATAATAAAGTGACTACATATAATGACTTTATTAATATATTTATTAAGAATTAATTAGAATGATTTGTATTTTTTCCCTTAGGGGATTGTCTTCGGAGTATGCGGATACAATCACCCTATTTTTATAAATATATTTTTAGGCTATGTTGGTGGGGTTACATGTGTTGTTATATTGGTGAATGAGGTTGAAATTTGGGGGTTGGTATTTGGGAATCCTTTAAGCACTAAAATTTCATTCACATTTTATAGTTGTTATTTCATTTTTCGATTGTTTTCATTTTTTAATCACAATAGTTTCTCTCATAATTTGTTATTATGAAATAGAAAATTCTTGAATTTCATATTATTATGATAGAATCTAGTTTTTGATTCATTATTTTCTATTAGGTGGGGATTTACATCCTCAATATACTTCGGTTAAATTATTATTTTGGATAATTCATCATATTTGTGACATTCATACATTTGATATTTGTTGTAAATAATTGTCCTATTGGATGTGGTCTTCAGGGGTGAAGCTATATAACAACATAGAAATTTTTTTATCTTGGTGAATCATTTCCTTATATGGGGTTTTTAGTGAATTTTCCTAATATCTTAGAGACATATTATTGTTACAAATATCCAGGTTTTTAAGAAAAAATGAATTTTTTTTGGGTGTATTATTTTTTATGTTGACAAACAAGAGATTATATCTTGTGTGTAATGGAATATGTATTCCAACATATAGACTCTTATTAGCTATTGATTAAATTTTGTTAATATAGAATTTATTTCAAGGTAAAATTCATTTACAACATGCCTTATATAGAGTTACAGACATAATCTACTCACATATTTTTTTAATAGGAAATTATTCAAAGATAGATCATTGGAAATTCCAATGTTATATTTGAAAACTATATTCTTATTTTTTTATTATTCTATTGAGGTTTTTCATTTCATTAGAAGGTATTATAAATCGTTGTGGAAATTTCTATGTGGAGTATGTATTTAAGGATGATAAGGACACCACCTTGGGGTTTTAGTATAAATTTTGTGCATATACATCAACAATAGGTGTTGAGTTTTGTATATTGAAGTACTTCTCTTGTCGGCGTGATATTTTGAACTGAGTTTGGGGCCAAATATGAGAGTATGTGTGACCTCCTACTATTTCAATTTATCGTTGATCCCATTTGACTATATTTTTGTTTTCATTTAACGGGATAATTATTTTATCATTCTTTGATGTTTATTCCATTTTTTATTTCATAATTTGATTTCATTTTTAGGTTTATAGTTTTGAAAAACATTATGGCCTTTTTTTATTTCAATTTTTTTAAATTTTTATTTTTATAATGATTTAATTTGATACTTACAGTTTGGATATTGGTTAAATTTGAATTGGTGATGAGATATGTGAAAATATCATGATTTAAGATTCGTATTTTCTATTTTATAATTTTCATGTGCCATGTTTTGTAGAAAGGTGGTGGGAGATAATAATTTGTACCCAGGTAATGAGTACCATGACAATAAAGTTGATTTTTTCATTTTTTCGAACAATTTTTATTTTTATTATATAAAGAATAATTATCTTTCACCATTTGACATAATATATTTTTTAGGTAGATACAATGCATATTTTTTTGTCTGTTTTGATGTGGGTGAGTATTATGGGGGTTAATGTGTTGTGGACCGACAATTTGTTATGATTTTTAACGATTTCAACCCCAATAAAATAATACTTAGGGTGATGTGTTGTGACATGATTACATGTTTTATATGTTGATCTGTGGGGACCCGATTACATGTTCAAGGAGATGATGTGTTGCAACATAGATAAATAAAATTTTTACTCATTAGGGTGAACCTAATTTTTTAGATGAGAACAAATGAACATATCACTTCATAATTTTCTTTCTGATGTATGTAATTGTGATCTAGAGAGAGATCATTTTAGTACAAATGGATTGAACCTCACATTCTAGTTATAATATCATGATGAAAATTTATTACATAATAATTAAAAAATGATTTAGTTTAATAGGAATATAATTTTGATAAAAAATTATTATAAATCATAAATGTTTCATGGCTAGTTTTCTATAAATTTGACCTTAAACTATGTGAGGGATGGTAAACCTATATTTTAAATATTAAGGGTTCAAACTATCATGATGTAGTTAAGAAAAATCAGTATAACTAGAAAATTAAGATATTTTATCATAGGTTAATATGAATGGATTTTGTACTATTTAAATTCATGATGTTATACAACCATTCGTGATTAAACATGATTATGATTAGTTTTCAACTCATTTAGAGTCATCAGTCTGTCATTTTTTTCATCAAATTTAATAATTATGAGTTTCTTAGAATACTGTGAATATCAATAAATTATAGTGGTATGAGTTTCATATATGATATATGGTTTATGGGTTGGGTAAAATCTCTGTAGTGTGATGATTAATATACTCATTATTAGTTTTAATGGTTAATAGGAAATTACATACCTATGAGTTATATATAAAATTATAATGTTTACCATGTTACGATTATTAAATGAGAATAGACTATGAATGTTAGAGGAGATATGGTATGAACCCATTAGGATAGTTAGATATATGGTAATTTTAGAAATATAATTATGTGTTAGGATGGAAAAAAATTTGTGTTAATATGTATAACGGATTTATAATGATTTACTAGTGAAATTTGAATATTTATTTACAGTAAAGGACTACCTTTCTAGTGTATCTTATTCCTAGAATCATAATAATGGTTTCTTAGGATAATATGGAATTAAGAATCCATGATTTATCTTTTGGGAGTATTTTTGTATTGTAAAGTTATAGAATTTTTTTTGATGATGAAATTATTGATTGACTGTAACCTAAAATGATGATTATTATTTTCAATATAGAATAAAAATATAATGACTTGATTGTAATTACATAAACAGAATAGTTTATAATAGTTTTATTATAGAGTACTGATACATTAACTAATAATAAAATAAAATCTAACCCATTGTAAAAATATTATACAATTTCAACTAGTTTTCAGTTTAGTCAATTAGAGAAATGCGAAATCTTATAAAAATATATTATGAGTTTTATCTTGAATAATTAGAATTTGAGTTATATAATGTTCCACATAGAGATCTATTATTTTTTATATCGAATAATTTTTTCATTCATCCTAAAAATAACATATTTATCAATAGGAATTATATTTTCTATTAAGGTTTATGAGGATCATTAAAATATAATATTATGATTTTGAAAGGGGTATTTAAATCATCCCATAACACATAAGTTATGTCAATAAAGAATTTTCCTTTGATTCAGGAGTTATGGATGTGCATTGATGTATACATTGGACTAAAAATTCAAAACATGGATGTAGTTACTTAAGTTGTATTCTTTTCATTCTTTATTGGGGTGAAATTTTTGGAGGAAACGTTTATTATCAAATTAAAATTAATTATAAACTGTTTGAAATTTATTATGTTACCATATGGAAATATGGACTACTTGGTTTTAACACGTATCTATTATTTGGGCACTAGTAATGAAATATGATGTTAGATATTTTTCTGATCAATCTTATAAGAATGATTGTGTGTCAACCATTTCCATTTTTATTATACTAGATGTATTTAAGTCGAGAGTATGAGGTTTGTATTTTCAATTAAAATTTTTTATGGTGTATGAATTTTAAATTTTATTAAATTTTAATTTTCTAATTTTTCAATTTGGTAATGGATTTTAAATTATTTTTCATTCAAGTAAAAAATGGTAATTTAATATTGTAAATAGTTGGGTTGAAATTTTTTATGTTTTAATTTTTTTCCAAATTTTGTGTTTAACATGGGGTTGAATTTTCATGGGAACAATTTTTTTTCTTAATTGTGTATAAATTTGTATTTGAATATTTTGTGAATTAAAAGGTTGTGTGATAATTCTACAGATTTTGTAGGGAATATGATTATTTACATTAAAATATGATTCTTAGACAATTTCTTAAATAGATTATTAATTTTGAAATGTGGTGTTCTCTTTAGTATGGATGTATGGTGAGATATAGAGTATCTCTAATTGTAAGGATTTTCCTAAAGGAATCGTGTTTCTGTTAATTATGATATAAATTAGATTTCTTCATTCAGGATTCAACTAAGATAATTATTAGTTTTTTTGTATAAATGGATGATTTATTTTTCTTCTCACATCATTTTGAAAGACAGATAATGGTTATTGGTGGAAGTGTAAGAGATAATGTAGTCAGACTCTCAAATGAGGATTTATTTTTTAAATCATGTTCTAGTCTCATTTAGTATTCAATCACAATAGTCATAAATTTTAAGTTTTAATATTCTTAGAAATTATAAATATAGTTCTCTGGATTATTAATTTTATTTTATATGCTTAATAATATAATCAATGGTTTTTTAAATATTTTCCACTGTTCAGCTATATGTGGTTTCATTTAATTCAGAAAAAATTATTTTTTGTTAAAAAATATATTGAAATAAAGTTGGGTATAATGAATTTCAATTTATTTATTTTAGTAAGCAAAAAATTCAATAATACTTTATCTTCATAAATGATACATGAATGTGGTTTATTCTTATGTAGAATCCTTGACAAGAGCCATATACACCATTCATAATTTTTAGTTTATTTTTTAATAATTTTTCTATATTTTTATTTTTATTTTATGGAATTAATTTAAATTTATAGTTAATTTGAAATATAATATTATAATTTATATGTAATATAATTTGATAAAATGATAATTGTGATAATTAAAATAACTAACATCTAAAAAATAAAATTATTTAATTAATTACATGAGCTAAATATATAGTAATAAATAAATGATAATATAAATAATTAGGTTCTAATATTTATTATCAACTATGAAGAAAATTAATATAAATCTTAATTATTCATAATATATATAAAAATTTACTAAATAATTTTAAAATGTTATTATAAATTATAATTAGAATTATTAGCAATTATTAAAATAATTATAATATTTAATTGGGAAAATAATGATTTAGAATTTTATTAGTTGTATATATTTTAACATATATATTTATAAATTTAATAATTTTAACATGGAATCCTCTCTCTTTGATATTTATAAGAGAATTATTTTAGTGATTACACTCTTGTGATTAAAAGGGGGTAGATATTGATGGTTGTGGACATGAATGGTGTAATCATTTCCAATGACCTCAAGAATCACTAATTTTATGAATTTCTAGAAGAATCCCATTTGATATGATTTGAAAAGAAAAAATATGTCTTCAAGGGTGGACTCGTGCCATGGATTCCAACCATAATTGTATATTGAGGTCATTCTTCATCTGTCATGGTGTATTATTGAGGGTCGATTATTTAATTCCCAGTGGGTGGGGACCTGTCTCAATAGTAGATGCATGTTATAACTTGGGACATAAACATACTTAAATGGAATAACCATATGGTAAACTTCCACACATATCACTAAATGGAATAGCCATATGGCCTAATTCCATACCAAATACATTGGATGTTATAACGTAACCACCCGTCCTTTGGTATATCAAGTAACCACACATCCAATGTCCAAGTACCATCATAACACATAAAATATTGAAAATATAAACATTTCACAATGAAAATTTCATTTGGAATCACAAGAAATAATTTCATGATATTGAAATAATAAATCCGTTTCAAAAACCATTTTCAATACCAAAACACCCAAAAATACAATAAGGGATTTCCTTTTAATTTTAGAAAACATAAAGGCTTATAGAGGAATCCAAATAACAAATACGGTGATGGAGAAGTCATTGTCACTACAAACATTAAAAAAGTTCCATTTGTCATTTAGTAAAATTCTTCTTAAAAAATATTCCCTTTTAATGAAAGTAAATGTCAAATGTTTTTATTATACACCTCGTAAAATAAGAAGGTATATATTATCTAAATATGCCCCAATGAAAGGAGATTGAGATGAATTCGCTTACCACATGTTCGACTTGACCCATTCGTTCTATAATCTAATGAATAATAAACTAAAGTTATTTTATACTAGCTTAAGAACCTTTTTAATGTTTATTTTTTATTTTATATCACTTATTACAATGTTATAAACATTATGTAATCATTTATGTTAATAATGGTTGTTTTGTCGATATTTGGTACTTGAGTCAGAAATGAACACCGTATAATTACAAGTTATCCATGTGGTAAATAGTCCATTATCTCCATATTTATATTCGTGATTTAGATATCAAATAAATTATATATATCTTGTATATATATTTATTTATAAAAGTACATAACATTTTGGAGACAAGAAATGAAATGCACCGTTAATGGAGACCGTAAGCCGTATATACGCATGAATGCTACTTTCATTTCTATTTCATATCTTAATTGAATTAAAACATAATGAAACATATGTATATTATAATTCCAGTATAATATAATATATAACATAGCTAAAACTATCCTTTATACGTCCCATATATGTAATTAATGAGTCATATCATTTTAAGGGGTCGGTTGTCCGCACTTCCTCAAATGAAATTATCACGTTTACCCATAATGGAAACGAAAAAGGTAGGATATAAATGTAAAATACAGAAGCATAAAGAAAATATAAATATCATATTTATCATAAATAAATATATTGAAATCTTAATGGCCACCATGAGAGGCAGTAGGAGATAATCAAACAATTATCATTTCGTGAGGCGTTAGTTTCCCATCCACAGAAACAGTATGTTCTTCACCCATTAGATGGAGGTGTGTGTAAGTGTAGTTTGAATCATTCTCATAAAAACATCCTAATATATTTAGGATACTGGTTTTGTTATAAAATAAAGGAATAAAAAGAGTTAATGGGTTGAATAAGTAAAATAATAGAAAAGAATTTAAGAGAAACTGTTACCTTTAATTTGGGTAACATCCTTTGGTTTGTACCAAAAGGACTTCTTGAAGTGCCTTATACCTAAAGTAAGGATTCTAGGAGGAGAATAGGGATGTACGGTGTTTAATTGGGCATATTTTTGACGATCCATGTGGCTTGACTTGTCTGAGGAAATGGTTATAATTGGCGTCCTTTTATAAGGGGGAGGAGGGGATCTTTAGGAATGTTTGAAACAATTATTTTATTTTAAACATATCTTCAGTTTCAAAAGGTTAAAAAATGATTATAGTCTAAGATAAGATGACAAATGGTTGAAATAAAATCATAAAATAATAATTGGACATGTTTTGGATATTATTTTAATATTAAATATTTTATTTATTTAAGTCGTTTATTATGGAGTTAAATACTGCATCATTATTGGGTCAAAATTAATTTAATTTATTTGATGTATAAAAATTATAAAAAGAACGATGATGTAGGAAATAGTTATATCTTAACAATTAATATTTATAGTCGAAAAGATAACTTATAAAACCCCATGTAAAAATAAATTTACTAAAATATTTGTGTTTATGTCATTTTTGTCTTTACTTTAAATTGATTAATCTAAAATGTCATTATCACTCTTAAGTGGCTCCATGTGGTCCCTAAATTGACTCAAGAATGAACATTCTCGTACATGACTCATCCAATAGGGTTAGGACAAATGTTATGGTAATTTTGTATTATTATAATATTCTTTTTACCAGAAATTACCCTATTTACCTTTAACCGCAGTAAATAAAAGTCACAAGTTACTATTAACAAAAAATTATTTTCATCTTACTAAACTACATATTACATACTAATAACAACCATGTATATCTAATTTTTGAAATTAAATTCATAGAAGCGGTAAAATTTCATTTAAATGAAAATTTCAGTTTTTAACTACTACTTAGTGGTTTCACTATTCATCAAAAAATGATGTTTTTCAGAAAACTACCAGAAATTCGTCATAAGTTATTTTTGATATTACGAATTCAAAAATGATTTATATTTTAAAAAATTCAAAATATTATAGTTGAATTAATTAATTTAAAATTAATTCCCTTTGTCAAAACAAATAGTGTGTTTTTAAGAAACAATATCAATCAAAAGATTGACACTTCCTTATGTCCAATATCAAAGTTAAATTAATTACAATGACCAAAATTAGATTAAATGGTAAAAATATAATCTAATTACACTTTAAAAACAATTAAAAAGAAAATCTAACCATATAAATAAAATACATTAAAATGCACTTTTGAATTATAATACAGTATTTTTCACTATTCCTAAAAAAAGAAGAATATTAGAAAAATACCAAAATTTCATCCAAAGTAAATTTTGGCTTCTTGATTCTAAAGAAGAATTTTATTTTGTCAAATATATCATATAAAAGTGACAAATACTAGATTTAAAAATGATTCTCTATCAAAAAGTTGTAAATCGACCTTTTAAAGAATATTAGAGTATTTTTGCTTAAAATTAGATTCATTCACATTTTAATCCCATAAATATTATTCGATAAATATTAAAACATTTAAAAAACATGTATAATCATATTTTCATTAATTCTATTCATTCTCTCCAATATAATGGATAGGTGTTAACTAACATTTAAAAATAACAATATTATATTATTAGTGTGCAGTGTAAGATTTAAAAGAAACCCATTGTTGCATATGAGGTACTCCATCGGACATATAAACCCCTTTGAAAGTAAAATAAAAATTTAATTCACAAAATATTAATAGAAAATTGAATTTATTATTTCTTAATTTACCCAGGTTGTTACATCCTCCCCCCACCTTTTTTGAAATTGCGTCGTCGTGATTTTATTAACTTATCAAATAAGTGGGGGAATTTATCCCTCATATCATTTTTAGATTCCCACGTTGCCTCTTAAACCATATGGATCTTCCTTAAAACCTTTAGCTGATGTATTTCATTATTCTACAACACATGCTCTCTTCGGTCAAGAATCTGGACTGGTTTTTCTTCATAAGAGAGATTATCTTCCAACTGAACAACCTCTGGACTCAAAACATGAGATGGATCTGGCATGAATTTCTCAACACTAAAACATGAAAAACATTTTGTACCTAGGAAAAACTAGGATGTAAAGACACTATTTATGCAACTGATCCAATTTTCTCCAGGATTTCATGAGGTCCAATGAACCTCGGACACATCTTTCCCTTCTTTCTAATACGCATCACACTTTTCAATGGAGAAGCTTTGAGAAAGACATGATCACCTACCTCAAAAGAGAGATCCTTAATCCTGTTGTCTACATAACTTTTCTGTCTTCTCTGAGCTATTCTCATGTTCTTCTAAATCAACTAAACCTTTTCTACCACCTCTTCTACCAATTCTGGTCCCATCAGCTTCATTTCTCCTACTTCATCCCAAGAAGCTGAAGTTCGACAAGACATTCAATATAATGCCTCAAATGGAGCCATCTGTATACTGGAATGAAAACTCTTATTATAATAAAATTCAACCAAAAAAATATGTTGGTCCCAAATTCCCTATAAATCCAGTGAACAAGCACGTAGAATTTCATCCATGGTCTTTATTATTTTTTCTGTCTGCCCATCTAATTATGGATGAAAAGTTGTACTAAAATTTAATTCAGTACACAACTACTTCTGAGGGCATTTCCAAAAGTTATAAGTAAACCTGGGATAATGATCAGATACAATGGAGTGGGAACACCATGAAACATGACTATCTCTTTAACATACAACTGAGAATGTTGATCTAGAGATAAAGTATATCGAATTGGAAGGGAATGAGTAGATTTAGTAAATTGATCAACAATGACCCAGATTGCATTGTTACATCGAGATGTCTTTGGTAATCCACAACAATGTCCATGGATATATTTTACCATTTCCACTCTAGACCCGGTAAAGACTGAAACATCCCTTTTGGTTACTGCCGCTCTGATTTAACCTCCTAACAAGTCAAACATTTCGTTGTAAAAATTAGCAATATCTTATTTCATTCCATCCCACCAGTAATACACCTGAATATCTCTGTACATATTAGTACTGCCAGGATGAACTGAAAATGGGGAACTATGAGCTTCACATAACAACTCATTCTTCAACTGAGAATCACAAGGCATGCATAATCTTTTTCCAATCCTTAAAACACAATAATTATCAACATTAAATCAAGGCAACTTAACTTTTTAACTAACTCTTTCATTTTCAATAACTCACTATCTTCATTATACACTTGATTTTTTTTGTTTCATAGAGATGATTTCACTGACACTTGAAATAAAACATAATAATATCTTGTACCAACAACTTCTATGCCAAATTTCATCAAACCAAAAACTAAAGGATCTCATTCCAAATGTGACCAGGATAATGTAGCATTACTTTTATGACTCCAAGCATCAGCCACTTTATTTTCATTTCCCAGATGGCAAAGTATTGTGCAATCATAATCCTTTATGATTTATAACAAACTCCTCTGTCTCATGTTCAATTATTTCTGAGTGAATATATACTATAAATTTTTGTGGTAAGTATATATTTCACATTTTACTCCATACAAATGATGCCTCCAAATTTTTAAAGAAAAAACAACAGCAGCTAATTCCAAATCAGGTGTAGGTTAATTTAACTCATGAGGATTCAACTAACAAGAAGAATAATCAATTATATTATCATTCTGCATAAGGACACAACCATGTCCTTTCAATGAAGCATGACTGTAAATAACAAACTCAGCATTTATGGAAGGCATGGCCAAAACTGGAGAATTCACCAATATTCTTTTCAATTCTTCAAAACAGTTATCACATTATTTTGTCCAATTTAAATCAACATATTTTCAAGTAAACATAGTCATTGGACTAGATAACCATGAAAAATTCTCAACAAACCTCTGGTAATAACCTTCTAAACCAAGAAAACTACGGATCTCTGTTATATTTTTGGTTCTTGGTGATTCTTCAACAACCTTTGTTTTAGAAGGATCATCAATTATTCAATTTTTTGAAACAATGTGACCAAGGAAAGAATTTTTTTGACCAATACTCACACTTTATGAATATCCCATATAGTTTCTTTTTCTTTTATGGTTTGCAAGACAACCCTTAAATGACTTACATGTTTCTATTTACTTTTAGAAAAAACTAAAATATGATCGATGAACACAACCACAAACTTTTGCAAGAACTCACGAAAAATTCTATTCTAAAGATACATGAATAAAGTAGGTGCATAGGTTAAACCAAAAGGCATAAAAAAATCCATAATTTCCATATCTTGTATGAAATGTGTTCTTCAGAATTTCTACTTTCTTTACTTTCAACTGATGGTACCCCGACCTCCAGTCAATTTTCGAAAATTACTGAACTCCCAAGAGCTGATCAAAAAAATCATTGATATGACCCCAATGATACTTGTTCTTAACAGTGATGTTATTCAATGCTCTATAATCAATGGAAAGTCTCATTGAACCATTTTTCTTTTTAACAAACAATACAAGAGAACCCCATGGTGATGTGCTAGGTCGAATGAAACCTTTATGTAATATCTCATGCAATTTAGTCTTTAACTCTAAAAGTTTAATTTGAGCCATTAAATAAGGGGGTTTTGAAGTTGGCTTAGCATTAGGAACTAAGTGAATAGTAAATTCAACTTCTCGATAATGTATAATACCAGGTAATTCATCAGGAAAAACATCATGGTACTCATTTACCATTGGCACATCAGTAATCTAAACCGTTCATTTATTTTGAACTATATTTGCAATGTAACATTAATTTCCATCCTTTACTAGTTTCTCAGCTTTCTAATATGTTATAAAAAACAAGGGTTCATTATTGTATAAAAACTAAAAATCATTTTGAAAATAATCCTCTTTAGCTCTGCAGTCAATCTTAGCATGATAAACAGACATCCAATCCATGCCCAAAATAACATCAAACTCTACTAGAGGCAAAATAATATGGCTTTCAGGTAGACTCTTTCTGTACACAAGGACATGGAGGTTTTAATAATTTATTTTTGTATCAATGTTTCCTCTAGGTGTTTTTACCATAAGTACAGTATTTATATCATGATATTGAATTCCTAATTTACTAGAAAAATTCTCAAAAATTAATGAATTTGTAGACCCTGAATCAAACAATACATTGGCATAATCAGAATAAACAAATAGTGTACCTGATACAAATTCATTAGATGGACCAACATCTACTGAAGTACTCGCAAAGGATTTCACCACCCCTTTATGCTTGTTGTCTCACTACTTTCCTTCAGTTTGGTTCTTCGTTGGACACTCATTTTCATAATGACCCATTTAATTACACTTAAAACATATTAACAATAGCTTTTCGTTGCCTTCTAGATCATTTTACTTACAGTTACGAGGAATATGACTAGACTTGCCACACCAGACTCACTTTTCATACGTTGATAATCATTCTCCATGATGTTTTTTTACCACACTTCTCAGAAGAAAAAAATTTAGTTTTCTTACCTCCAGGATTCTTTGAGGAATTCTTTCGCATTACCTGCCAACTGGACCTCTTATTCTGTTGTTTGTCAAAGAACACATGATCATCAGAAAACTCTATTTCCACCTTCTCCACACATCGAACAAGTTTTTCATATCTTTTGAACTCACAAGAGGCTAATTCTCTTTGATATCGTGGCTTCATTCATGAGTAAAATCTATTTATCTTACTATCAAGATATACTATTAAATTTTGAGCATACCTTGCAAGTCGAGTGAACATTCCTTCGAAAACGGCCATTGAGTCATCCTCCTTCCTCAATTAGAAGAATTTTTTCCATCTAAAGTCGAGCAACTTTAGGAAAATATTTCTCAAAGAAAATACTTTTGAATTCATCCCAAACAAGTGCATCAATATCTTCACTATCCCTGATTTTTTTCAACATTGACTACCACTGATCATCATCACCTTCAAAACGGTAAACAACGAGACAAAACTTCTGATGTTCTGAACAACCCATGACATTGAAAATTTTCTCCAGTGCTTTAATCCACCCTTTTTCTAGCACATTGTTTGATTATCCTCTAAATGATTGGGGATGCTGCCTCATGAAATGCTCCACTACTGAAATTTTCCTCCCTGGTTGATCTGGATAATCTCATGCATGGATACCACTACCATTTATAGCCTGATTCAATTGTGCCATCACTACAAAAAATAGTTTAGTTCCGATTCTAACCATCTCAAGTTGCTAATTTGGAAGGTTTTCGTCTTCCTGATGTCATCCAAAATAGCAGCTCTATTTTCCCTGTAGAAAACCATTCTGAACATAGAAATATCTTAGGCGAAGTAACATGGTAATCCGTAAATGCAATATCATTTCAATATTAACATAAATTAATTTATGGATATTAATTTAACAATACCCTAACTCCTAAAGTTATCTAAACTGACCTCTGATACCAACTGTAAGGACCCAACCTTAAAACATTACATAATATTGAATTAAATGAATAATTCACATTGATGATATTTTTAGGATTAGATTTTTAGAGAGTTAGGTCATAACATATACATAACAACTTTGATTATACGTGTAGACACAACTACTCAGTTCCCATTTTTTACAAAATAAAAACTCTTGAAAAAATGACTCTTGTCTAGTTCCATGTTTTAGATAGCATGACATTTCCTTGATCCCATCCTTGAACCTATTCAACTTTTTGTCTTGGGAAAAACATTTCAAAAACTTCGGATGAGCATTAAAATCTCAGTAAGGGATACACAAAGAATAAAAACTATTAGTTTCTCAAAACAACAATTAAACCATGAATACATTATCATATGTAATATTTTTTTCCTTTTAGACGTTGTAAAAACTCTTAATTGAACAAAAGATCAATAAATACCATTTTGTGACTATAAGATTAGAATAAAACCCATATAAAGAACACATAACATATAAAGGTTACTTGGGACATAAACATAATTAAATGGAAAAACCATACGGTCGACTTCCACAGATATCACTAAATGGAATAGCCATATGACCCACATAAAAACCCAATGAATTGGAGGTTATAATGTAACCATCCGTCCTTGTTTATCATGGCTGTATCTATCATTTGGTTTATCACGTAACCATCGTCCAATGTCCAAGTACCATCATAACACATAAAATATTAATAATATAAACATTTCACTAAGAACTTCTCATTTGAAATCACAATAAATAATTTCAAGATATTGAAATGATCAATCCATTTAAAAAACCATTTTCAATACCAAAACACCCAAAAATAGAATAAGGGATTTACTTTTCATTTTAGAAAACAATAAGGCTAACAGAGGAAGCCAAATAATGATTACGGCGGTGAAGAGGTCATTGTCACCACAAATATTAAAAAAATTCCCTTTGTCGTTTAGTAAAACGATTCATAGAAAAAATAATCCCTTTCAATGAAAGTAAAAGTAAAAGGGTATTATTATACACCGTGTTAAAGAATAAGGTATCTGTTATCGAAATATGCCTCAATTAAAGGAGATTGAGACGAAGTCCTTGACCTCGTGTCCAAATTGACCCATTAATTCTTTAATCTCATTAATAAGAAACTAAAGTTAATTTCTAATTGCTTAAGAAACCTTTTAAAGTTTAATTTTCCTTTTATATCAACTATTACCTTGTTATGAACATTATGTAATCACAGAAGTAAATAATGGTTGTTTTGTCGATATTTTTTACTTGAGTCACAAATGAAAACCATATAATTACAAGTTGTCCATGTGGTCAATAAAACATTATTTAAAGATTTATATAAATGATTTAGATATCATATACATCATATATATCCATTATATATATGTATTTATAACTGTACATAACATTTTGGAGATAAGAAATGAAATGCACCATTTTTGGAGACGGTAAGCCGTACGTACGCATGAACGCTACTTTCATTTCTATTTCATACTTTAATGGAATTAAAACTAAATGATACATTGTTATATTATAGTTCAATTATAATATCATATATGACATAATTAACACTATCCCTTATGCATCCCACATATGGCATTAAAGAGTCATATCATTTTGAGGGGGCGGTAGTCCGCACTTCCTCAACTGAAATTACCACGTTTACCCATAAAGGAAACCATAAAGGTATGATATAAATGTAAAATAAAGAAGAATAACAAAAACAAAAACATAATATATATCATATATAAATATAGTGCCATCTTAATGGCCACCATGAGAGGCAGTAAGAGATAATCGAACAATCATCATTTCGTGAGGCGTTAGTTTTCCATCCACAGATTTAGTATGTTCTTCACCCATTAGATGTAGGTGTGTGTACGTGTAGTTCGAATAATTTTCATAACAACATCCTAGTATATTGAGGATACTGGTGTTATTATTAAATAAAGGAATAAAAAGAGTTTAGGGGTTGGAGAAGTAAAATAATAGATATGAATTTAGGATAAATTGCTACCTTTAATTTGGGTAACTTCCTTTCGTTTGTACCAAAAGGACTTCTTAATGTGCTTTATGCCTAAGGTATGTGTTATAAAAGGAGGATATAGATGTGGGGAGTTCAATTGGGCAGTTTTTGGAGGATTGAATAGGCTTGAGAGGTGTGAGGAATTGGTTTGAAGTTGTTTCCTTTTATAAGGTGGAGGAGGGGCTCTTTAGGAATGTTTGAAAAAATTACATTATTATAAACTTATATTGGGTTTCAAAAGGTCCCAAAATCATTATTGTCTAATATAAGAGGAATCATGGTCGAAATAAAGTTATCTAATATGAATTTGACAGGTTTTGGATATTATTTTAATATTTATAATCTTATTTATTTAAGTCATTTATTAATGAGGTAAATACTACATTATTATTATGTCATAAATAATTTAATTTATTTGATCTCTAAAAATTATAAAAAAATCTATTATGTAGGAAATAATTTTATATTTACAATTAATATTTATAGTTTAAAATATAACTTATATAACCCCATGTAAAAATTAATTTAGTAAAATATTTTTTGATTGTGTCAGTTTAATCATTACTTTAAATTAATTAATCTAAAATGTCATTATCACTCTTAAGTGGATTAATGGGGTCCCAAAATAGACCCAAGTATGCCCATGGTTGGCCATGAGTCATTAAATAATGTTAGGATAAGTGTTAAGGTAATTTTCTTTTATTATAATATTCTTTTTACCTTGAGTTGCCATATTTACCTTTAATTGTAGTAAATAAAAGTCACAAGTGACTATTCATCAAAAATTATTTTCTTCTTATTGAACCACATTTTACTTACTAATAACATCCATGTCTGTATGATTTTCTAAATTCTATTCACATAACTGGTAAAATTTCATTTAAATGAAAATTTTAGTTTTAACTACTACTATGTTGTTTCACTATTCATCAAAAATTAATGTTTTTCAGAAAACTTCCAAAAATTCAGCCTAAGCTATCTTTGATATTCCAAATTCAAAAATGTTGTCTATTTTAACAAATTCAAAACATAAAATTTTCATTAATTAATTTAAAATTAATTCTCATTGTCAAAAAAATAGTGTTTTTTTAAGAAATAATAATTTTCAAATGATTGATACTTCTTTATGTCCAATTTTAAAGTGAAATTAATTACAATGTACAACATTGGAATAAATGGTAAAAATATAATCTAATTACACTATAAAACCAATTAAAAAGAAAATATACCCTTATAAATAAATTAGATTTAAAGGCACTTTTGAATTAAAATACAGTATTTTTCACTATTCATAAAAAAAGAACAATATCCGAAAAATACATAAATTTCATCCAAAGTAAAGATTGGTGTCCCAATTCTAAATAAGAATTTTATTTTTTCAAATATAACCTATAAAAGTGACAAAAACTGGATTTAAAATCCATTCGTCATCAAAAGGTGGTAAATCAACCTTTTAAAGAATATTGGAGTATTTATGCTTAAAATTTGTTTCATTCAGATTTTAAGCCTCTAAATTTAATTGAATAATTTTTAAAACATTTAACAAACATGTAAAATCATATTGTAGTCAATTATATTAATTCTCGCCAATATAACAGCTAGGTGTTAACTACTATTTAAAAATAATATTATTATATTATTAGTATGCAATGTCAGACTACAAAAAAACATGTTGTTTCATATCGGGTATGACATCGAACATAACAACCCCTTTTAAAGTAAAATTATTATTTAATTCACAAAATATTAATAAAAATCGAATGTATTATTCCATTATTTACCCAGGATGTTACAATTCCCTTACAATAATAGATTCATTCCCCAATTGTAATACTCCAAGATATTAAAATATAAGTTATATAGCTTGTGATATAAGAAATAATTGTCTTAAAAAATCCATGATATATTATATAAATACTATTATTTAATTATTATCATTATAGTAATGTTTTTGGACTTAAGGTTATGAATACGAGTAATGAAATTATGAAATATATATTGGAACTTTTTCCAATTATATTAAATAATTCATCTTAAATATTTACAAAATTTTTGATTATAAGAAATAAGTTTCATAAGGAAATGAACAATGAATGTTGAAATGGGTCATTATTCTATAAAAGAAGATTTTTTATATTTTATATATTTCATTTAAAATAAAAATTTATCTGATTATCAACAATTCAAATTTTTATAAACGTATGTTTTATATTTAAATTTATACATATTCATTATTACATAGATTATCAATTTTTCTGAAATAAATATAAAATCAATTTATGAAAAAAAGAGACAACTTTTAGAAAATTGTTTTTAGTGATTAATGTATTTTTACCATAAAGAGTTATTTTAATAAATATTTTTTAGTTTTTATAATTAAATATACCTATTATTATTAGGTATAATAAATTTACGATAATCAATATATTGGTTACTAGATAGAGAATGAGAATAAAATCATTTTTATGGTTTAAAAGTATAATTTTCTAAAACGTTTAATTAGGAATTTTTAAACGAATATTTGAATTATTTTCTAAAAAACTTTTAAATTATATTTATTAACAACAAAATTAAATTAATATTTTATAATATAAAAAATTTCATATGTTTTATATTTTTATTTTCAAAATTATTTAATTTTTTGATGAATTCTTGGAAATTATCAATTTTATAAATATTGTCTCTTTTATGACATCAAAAAGATATAAGAACATCATGAATATTTATAAAAGCATTTTTATAGAAAAAATAAATATATAATAAGTAATATAACTCATTTTATAATATAATTTTAAAAATATAATTATATGGTTCGCATTTTGGAAATTAAAGTAACAATTATATTGAAATAAACTCTAATATCAATTCTTCTATTATAATAAATAGTTCAAAATTTCCCTTTGGGTTTTGATTTATCTTAACATTTAATATGTGTCATTTTATATGTAAATATAAAATTACTTCCATAGTAATAAACATTATATATTATTTTATTGAAAAAACATTTTGATGCTTAAAACTGACATTGTTCTAAAAATTGGTTTTCATAATATTTTGATATCTAATATTATATGTAATTTAAAAAATTAAATTAATTAAATATTGTAAAATGAGTTAAATATTTGGAATCATAATAATAATAATTATACTTTTTGTATAGATTATTTTTTTCATAATGATTAGTTACCATGGAAAAAACTTATCAATACAGTAATCATCTTAATGGGTTAATATGGTTGTTAAAACAATGATGTATGGGTTAAAATGAACTAAAATCATAAAAAAATGGTTGAATATATTTAGATGTTACATCAAACCATATTTTATATTCATCAACTTTTGAGACACATTCACCAAATAGTGACTTTTATGTTTTATATTTCTTAATATTTAAAGGCATTACATACACCTCACATATAAATGGGAAACTCATCTCCTATATTCCCCACCTTTGTTACGAATTCTATATCAACAAATACCTACCTAAATTGGTTGCAAAATTTATTTTTCTTGACTCATAGGTTTTTTTCTCCTTAAAATTTAACTTTAATAAGTGTTCAAGTGTATGACAATAGAGCTTTTAAAAAGAATTGGTATGTGTTCTTATCAAGATCTTTCTGGATCCTTACCTCCTAAACCACACAAAAATATTAAATGCTTATATTAACATAATTTGATGAATATATTCACAATATTTATATATTTTTTTATTCATGTTCATTCTATTATATTTTTCCATTCAATCCTATGGAAAATTAAAACATTGATCATTCATACCTACGAACAAAATTCTATATGAAGAAATGTGAATAATTTTCATCACTGAATAACATGAATCATTTTAAAGATAAAAATGATGATTATATATGATCAACTACATAATTATTAGTTTTAAATATAAGATATCATCTAACTATTTACCCTCACATCCGTTGGAAAATAGTGTCTTCATATTTTTATATCTCTGGACAACCACCTCCATTAATTTATGTGACTCATTTTATATTTCAAATTTATATGAATTATTATACAATATTATATAATAAATAAAAATTATATTACTAACATTAATAAAATTCTTTATATTCTATAAATATTTCATAATACCATTATCCATCTTCAATTTACGAATGTAATTTTGGGGAAAAGTAGTTCTTAAAATCATGAATAATATGGTGAATTAACTCCATATGATTATAAATAATGTATTTATAAAATTGATATTTATTATTCAGGAGGATATAATGCATCTGAAAAATAAGGAATTCAAGGTAAGGGGTTTTAAACGCAATTCTAATTCATTATGACTTAGTTTTTATTATACAGCTAATTTTATTTGTATTATGTATATACTTACCTATTGAAATATTATATCCAAAATAAATATTTTTCATGATATTTAGGGTTTCATTTCATTTGTTATCTCTTAAATTATGTTCTAGTCCAAATTTATTAAATTGGTAATGGTTTTTTGTTAAATATCATAATTATTCTCATTATTAATTTCCTAATTTATAGAGGGATATTTATATGATACTAATCTCTTAAACCACTTAAATTTTCATTTCCAATTTCTATTCATGGGGATTACTTATTTATTTTCCATTTCTTCCCTTCATGGATTAATAATCAACACGTTAGGTACATGTAAGGGATACTGACATTATCTATTCTTTATGGATGATAAACTTTTCCACCATATCAATATTAATAAAAAGAAGTATGGGAAGTTTACATATAATTTTATGTGATTATAAAATTTATTTTCATAATAACATAGAATATTTTTATAATATTTTAGATGGAATATTCATAAATTGTTTTTGAAGCACTTATTTTTTACCATTTAATAAAATTATGGAAGGATGGTTATTTTTTTGTATTTGAAATGAATTAATTTTACCATATCCATAACCACTATTATCTATTTAGAATCCTCTAATAGTTTCCACATGGTTTTAATGAAAATTAATTTTCTACTATTCTATAAGTTTTTATTAAAAAATAACCATTTCATTCAAAATGGTGAATAATACATTGGTAAATTATTTATTAAATATTTTTTATAATAAATGGACAAAATATTTAAGGAAATTGATTAATAAAATTTTATTACCTTTTTGTAGAAACAATTTTTTGTGTAGTGTGATGCACCTCTATTAGATTTATTTTTGAAAAATATGGCTCCATGATTTAATGTAGAGACCAATCCATCCGTATTAGAACATTGGATCATGTTCCTTGGAATGATATTTATAGTTTTTTTGTGGTAATAAAAAAGAATATTTTATCATATAGGCACATTGATTAAAAGGAGATATATATCAATTTTGGTAATAGATTCGGAATACAAGGGAAAAATATTATATAGAGGGAATAAAATGGAAATCATTTTAGGTTTTTTTATAAATATTTTATATGAGAAGAGATACTGGTATGAAAATGATTCTCCTTAATTTAATACCGAAGGAAAAGGACTATGTTGTTTAGTATGAGGAAAACATTATACAACCATGATGGAATCTAATGGAAAATATATATAATATGAAAACTAATATCGAACATTTATTTAATGGAATTATCTCATACCATTGAATGGACTAGTCTATAAAATATTTTCTATAATGTTATATTTTTGTACATTGATCTATTAGGAATGGGAAATATTTTTCCATGTTATATAACATCTATGAAAATCAATATAATAATATAAATAGTATGAAAAATGTAAGAAATAAATGAGGCTATATAGAATAATGAATATTAGAAAAGAAATATTCATTTTGGAGTGAAAAATATGGGGAGTTCTTAAATGGAGATAGGGTTTGTTTTAAGTTCATATATAAGGTCCATCAATATCATGATTGTAATGGAAAAATGAAATAACTACTATTCTGTGTTGTAACTCAAATGATATAGGACAAAATTCAAACCAATTACCCAAACATGAAGGATTTAATTGATAATTTCACCTATAAATTTATTGACAATATCATTGTATACTATGAATAATATGAAGAGAATGAGAGTCACTTATGGATCCATCATGTGAATATCTGAGGAAATATTTTATTTAATAAATTTATCAAGTTTAAATCCTAGAATCAAAAGGTTTATTTTCATATAAATGTTAAGATATAATATTTTATTATTATTCAATGATATTTTGGACCATGGATATTTCAATTAGGTTAGTATGTTTTTTAACGTAACTGTAATTATTATAAATATTTGTGAATATATTATTATGATCTATTCAATTTTTTATTTAATATCATAATTACATATTAGATTTTGATTATTTATATTGGACCTTGGGTGTTATTATTGTTTAATAAGAAAATAATCATTTATTTGACAGATTTATTTATTAAATATTATTTTTAATTATGGTAATAATTTTTTTATTTTAGAAATATAAGGAAATGGGAGGAATATCTAATGTCCAAAATATTTAATCAATTAAGAAAAATATATTATAATGGATCTCACGGTATAACAATAATTTAGTTTCATTCTTTATGTATGAAAAATTCATGTTGTTTAATATTTTTTTTAATATAATATGAATAAGAGGTGGATAAAAGATCAATTCACACCTAAGGAATGAAATATAGTATATATATTTTCTAATAATTCCTTACAAAATGGATGATAAATCGGTCATGTTTTATGAAGAATACATCAATTAAATATCTAAGTATTATTTTAGAAATGCATTCCCAAGTAGATGTATTATAAAGGAAAATATATATTTTTTACAAATATTTATGTTAAAATTGTATGTTTCTATCACATGACCTAGATATCAAAATTTATGAAGAAATATATTATCATTTCATGATATGCTAAAAAATAATTTTTATTTTATGTTAAATATTTCTACAAATATGTTATAATTTAATACCCAACGATTTTGGTTTTGGTATAATATATATTTTGATACATGAATCATCGAGTTTGGAAAATACACAATATAGTATAAATGTATTATTATTTAATTATGATGGTTACAACCTAGAAATTATATAAGAAATTATAAATAAGAGAAATTTCATTAAAAATACTCTAAACAAATATTTCCCAATATATTGATCAATTAATTGGAAATAATTTGTAAATTTTTAATGGTATGAAATAAATAATACAAGGTTATCAATAGTTAATGATTATATTGGTTATTTTTTAACAAAATTGGGCATATTTATATTTTATATTATTTATTAAAAAGTATAATTTCATATTTTTGGATTACATAATTTTTTTAAAATATTATTTTAATATTGGTAATTTGATGAATAATATTTCATACACTGATCTTAAATTTGAAATAAATGATGATAAATTCATTTTTTTGTAAAAATATATATTTTCTCGAAATGTATTTTTATGTGCATAAGGAAATTTTTTGAAGACAATTAAGTAAATATATAACTAATCAGTATTTTGAATAAATTTATTAAAAATATATTCATAATATTAATTATAAATCATTTAAATGGGTTCTAATAGTCATAGAATGAGGATAAATTCTTATAATGCTCCAAAAATAAATTTTACCAATTTTTTTTTACCCATTTCAATGTGAATATTAAAATATTTTTCTAATACATTTAGATGTTTTATATCATAAAATAAAATTTATTACTGATTTCATCACATGAAAATTATATTTTGGTGATTTTTTTGGATTTTTTAGAAGTACTATATAGTATGATGAATAGTGAAAAATATTGATTTTATTAATAATGTCACTTATTTACATGAACTGGATATAATTAAAATTGAATGTTTATGAAAAAATATTTACATAAAAAAATATTTTGAATTTAATATAAATCATCTAAAATATAATTTTGAGCTTTGAAAAATATCCTTTCCATTTTGAAAATTTAATTATGTTTATTATACTATAAAAAAAATTTGATTCTTCAATTTTAGTCATGAATTCACAATGTTGACTTGGGATTTTTTTGATAGGGAAATAAATCTAGTTTGATTTTACATAATAAAATTTTTTCCAATTTTAGCACTGTTATATGTGATTTTGGTATAAAAACCTTTTATGCATTGAACACTTTTTAAAAAAAAAATTGTTTTATATTGTGTTTTGTATGCTTATATAAATGTAATTTCATCATATTAAGGAAATTAAATATTTTAAAATGGTATCCATATTATAAATAAATATATTTAATATTAGATAATTAGTTTTAATTAATATTTTTTTCATAACAAATAGTAACCTTGTTAAAACCTTATCCATACGGTAAAGGGAAAAATGGCTTAAATATGTGGTTAAGATAAAGTGATATGTGTTAAACTAAAATTTAAATCTATCTAAATCGTATTTTATTACTCTTTGGTGATGATATTATAAACCATCATTGAAAATGATAACCTTTTGATCCACTTTTTAATGAATTATTTTTTATATGTTTTCCACCCACCTCACATATGAAAGGGCACCACTGTTCCTCTATTATACTCAATCATTGATCCACTTGTCTTGACAAAGAACTGCCTAAATACCACGCATAATTTATTTTTCTCAACTAATAGGTTCTAGTAACTCCAAGAGACCACTTAATGAATCCTTATGGTGTGATCTAAATGTGGTTACCTAAGGAAGAGGTATATGTACTTATTGACCCATTTCAAGTCCCTTATTAAAACTGATATAAATATCAATAAAAAGGTTTACATAATTATATAATTATAATTATAATATTTATTTAATTATACTACAATGGTACCTCTATTTTATATCTCCTTTTCATTCTATGAAAAAGGAAAACATCAGCCTTCCATACGTACAAACTACCATATCTATGAAGAGATGTGTATCATTTTTCATCACTCGATAATGTGGATGATTACAAAGATGGAATTAATGAATACAATGTATATTTATGAACTAATTTTTATTTTTGTAGTATAATATATCTAAATAATATTTACCCTTACATCCATTGGAAAATTATAATGTTGGTAATGTGTACATGTGGACTACCAACACCATGATGTGATGTGATTAATATTTCATTTCCAATTTATGTGGATAATTAAAAAAAATTTATTTCATGAATAAATATTATGTTTTTTACCTTTTTAGAAAATTTTATTTGAAGGAACAATTTCATAACACCATTAACCACATTTTGTATAGAAAAGTAATTTTAGAGAAATTGAACAAATAATTAGTTTTTTTAAATATAATAATGAACAATAAAAAAATGGATGTTATATGTTTATTATATGAACATAAATAATAAAATTTAGATATTAAAATATTCTAAATCTATAATTTTTTAAATTTAAATTGAATGTTCAAGATGATATGAAAAATCTAACCAATCCAGAATCCTCGTTATTTATTTTTCATTACAATTCCACTTAATTGGTACATGATTTATATTATTAAACTGATTTCAATTATATATTTTATATAATGATACTTTGAAATATATTTAACCTAGTTACTCTTTATTCATGTTTTTAGGGTCATTTTTTAATGAATATAATTTAAATTAGTATCAACTAAAGTATTATTATTTTGGATTGGATTTCTAGAAAATTGAATTTTATTTTGGGATTTTATATGTTCGATTACTCATTAAAAAATTTATATTAAAAAATTGTCTTAAAATCCAAATATATTATTCAACAATGAATTTTTTGGGGTTTACTTTTTTATTTTCTATTTATAATCTTTTTGGATCAAGAATTAATAAGTATGTTTCATTTGAGGGATTCCAATATTATCTGTCTTTTTCATTGGGGAATGCTTCTCCTCCACATCAATTTTCCAAAAAAAATTATTGATTTTTCATCTACATAAAAATTATTTTTTAGCTTTTTTGACACTATTTTACTTTCGTTAATTTTTTTAAAGGGAATATTCTTAAATATTTCAAAAACATTATTTATTAAATATTACTAAAGACTGAAAGCAATATTAATTTTAATACATATGATGTTAATAAGTCAATTTTACCTCTAGTATCTTTATTCTAAATTTATATTCCAGTAATAAAATTAATGGTTTTATCAATGAAATTATATTTTCAATATTCTTTTTATTTTTAGTTTTGTTAATAATATAAAAAAACCATTAAAAATTTATGAAATGAATTTATGATGTTTTTTATGATTTTATTTTTTCCACAATGTCATAAAAGTTTTAAAAGTTTTATTTTTATTTTTATTTTTTGACTTATATTTTCTTCATTGATTAACAAAATAATGTGATTTATGATGAACCTTATTTTTATAATAATTTATTTACATTTATCATACTTCAATAATTTATTGAATATACCTTATTTTTATATCATTCACATTATTATGATCATGTTCTATGTCGCTATTTATTATTCCTTATACATTATTTTTATCCTCCATGTCCATATTTTTAGTATCATTAGTATACTAAAATTTATTATAACTACATTAATATTGGCTTAATCATATTACATTTCAATATATGGCATTCTTTGAAGAAATATTACTAACAATGTTATTTAATTTGTTCAGTAAATATAAAATATTTGGTATCATTGATTAAATAATGATATATATTTATTAATAAGTAATATTTATTATAAATTAATTTTCCGATTCTATATATGAGTAATTCATTGGATATATGCAAGTTATGGGTGAGGGAATGTTATAGATATCCCCTTGATGCATCAAAAGGTCACATCAGAAAAAAAATGTTGGAATAATGTATTGGAAGAGACAATAAGATCATATCATAAATGATACATAATAGGTGTATACCTACCCATATAATGAAAGTGATTAAGAAAATTTACTGATTATAAAATTCATGAATTCAAGGGTAAAGCATTGATAGTAATATCATGAATGTTTGAAAATATGAATTTCATTCATTAAAATTTCATTTGTATCCATACAATTATTTTATTTTCTATTGATATATTTTAAAGATCATGGTATTGGTTTAATGAAATATGTATTTATTATTTACTATTCAAATTTTTTTGTTCAATATTTATTCATTATATCATTCATTGTTTAATTTCCCATACTGAGATTTTGAGTTTAATGATTATTATTTTTTCCTTTCCATAGGATATGATGAAAGTATATTTGAATGGTCATCAAAGATACAATAGAGTTTTTAATTATATATCTAAATTTTACACCATAATATAGATATAATGTATATATCTAGTTTCCAATAAATACTAAACTGATTGATTGTTTGTGGTGTTATCCCTTGTATGTTGTACCATTTTAATAAAGTAAACCACATGTCCGGGTTATTGATGTTGAGGTCGCTACACAATTCTAAAACACATTATACCCTGAAATATAAATATTTCCCAAATGAATTGGAGGGATATATAATTACTAAGCCACCCATAACATAATGTAGACAATTAATTTGTGTTCAATATGATAATAGAATATTCATCATTTCATCATATCATAACCAATGAAAATATTTGGATTTCAAAATGATTTCAACATAACATTACAAAACTATGTGAAATTAATTCATGTAATACTATCATTCATAAAACATCATCATCATAATATATATATATATAAAATAATATATGGAATTTTATGATCATATCCACATTTAATAGTAACAGTATATAATATTTGTTTACACTGATGAAAAATCCATTCAAAAGATAATATGATAATTTCATTGACGACATAGATATTTTTTTCATGTATAATATTTGAAAACATAAATTTCCTTGAATAATGAGATAACTCATTTCATTACAAATAACCATAGATAATCATAAATAAATAATCAATGTAAATAATAGTCATGATGATGGGAAAATAATTTCTTGTCATATATGTAAAATTCAAACATTATTCTGAATTTTTTTTTAAAAAAATTGAACAATGAGTAATAATTAAAACATTTTAAAAGGTTAAATTGAATCCTTTATAATGAAATTAAATGTTATTATAAACTATATTTCATGTAAATTAATTTGTAGATAAAAACAACCATTAAATTTTTGATGAACATGGACATTAATTAAAAAGATTATTATCAAAATAAGAAGTTAGGTCAAATTTTCCTTAAAATGTTTTCTTGATCATTTTAGGTAACAAATTATTGAAAATGGTAATAATAAACTACAAAAGGAATATTCTGAGGAAAATAACATTTTTTAGACTTATTTTATATGTATTATATAAGTCTCCTAAATAGAAATTTAACATAGGGTATTCTAAAAAATGTTTTTCTAATGTAAATATTTACGTCAAGTCCATCTTGATTCATATTCTTTTAATGTTAATTTAAAATAATATATCTTTATTATACATCTATTAAATACCCATATAAATTTATATATTTTTATATATAATTCCTTTATAATATCTATTTACTGTTTTTAACTATTCTATTTTAAAATCACTATCAGGTTGAAAACCTTTTTGTTTTCCGAACATGATTCAGTTCAATGCTTCTAGTACATACACCTCATTCATGGTTTCATCTTATATATAATAATATTAATTTAATATTTATAATATTTATTAATTATATTCACCTTTATATAAATTCATATAATATGGTGATGAGAAAATAATTGCAACACATCATGGAGACAATAGTTGATACATAGGCATGGGTGATATTTTCAATTACTAATAGATGGAACGAAATAATGTTAAAAATAATTTCCATTTTTTGAGTAATAATTGTATCATAAATATCATAAATATTCATTAAATCTATTCATATGACCATACATTTAATTGTAAAATTAAAGAAGAATCGCATCTCTTTATGGGGGTTATTCAAAACATGTACGCAAGGGTGATGTTATCATCATCTAATAGACGAGAAGGAAATAAAAACTAGATATAATATTAACATACAGAAAAATATGTATAGTAATGATATTAATTAAATAATTATTTAATGGTTATAGAACATTTATATGTGGTTTAAGAATAAATAAACATTAAAAATATCAGTTTAAACCGATTTATATTTTTCAGGTATCTTCTTTTGAAAAGATAAATAATACTTATTAGATGGGTATTTAAGGTAGATTAAAACATAACTATTGTGTCTAATGATGATTAGAGTTTTTTTTACATATATATTTCTAGATATATGTTTCATCACATTAACTATTTTTTGTATTACTTTTCCCTTATTTTGATGTCCTTTATGTCATGTCTTGTTTCGGGGTTGTTCAGGGAGAATTCTGAAAATTTGGGAAGCCAAAGTGCTTGATCCAGATGGTTCATGGTTGGGGAATCTATGAGGTTTCTTCCATAATACCATGAACCCTATTATTAACCACTGTAAAGGGGTTCATGGTTTTGTCCTCCGATGTGACCAGTCCCTCCAAAATGAGGTTACTCACAAAGTGAGGGTTTGTATTGTCAGTACACTTGTTTACAAACCATGTTGCCTTATTATAAAAACAATTAACCCTAACAATAATGGTGAATTGTTATGGTTAATGGTGTGTCTAACCCTAAATCCCTACCATGAGAGCTATTCCCTAATGTTTTAATTTATCTCAAATTATATTTTAAAAAATAAACCTCATGTATAATTTTTAGAATCACCCCATTAGACATACCTCGAATGACATGGGTTTAAAGTCCCCTAGAAGAAATTTTTGAATCCTAAAACCCCATTTTATGGATGATCAATGAACCATTGATCTTATTCGATCTACTCCAGGTTAGTGTATCTTATCTTCTATGTATTTTTTATCCCCCCTTCTCCCCTCCCAAGATTATGATACAACATCATGAAATTGATGGGTCTAAACCAGGTTTTTTATACTAATTCAAGGTTATGTTTCTTGATGTATTACATAGTGTTCATTTTTAGAGATCCTATTTTTGGTGTTTTATATGATCATGTTATAAATGTTAGGTGGTTTTATGTTTCTATTCCTTGTGATTGAAACCTTAATTTTTTTTGAGTAAAATTAATATTGTTTTTAATTGAAATAAATACCATAACATGGAATGAGTTAAGGTGTGATTTTAAATTGCATTGAGTTTTAGAAAAATCCAAATTTTAATATTATTTCACTATGATGAATATTTTTGGAGAATGGTTCCCTAATTTTGGAATTTATTTGTTAATGAATTTTGAGAAAATATGGATTAAATTGATTAATGTTTTGAAATTGAAGGAATTGTTTAAAACCTTAATTTTGGTTTCTTACATATAAAGGAATGATGAAAACTATAGCATTTTAAATTAAATTAATTTGAAATGAATTATTTATTCCTGTTTGATTGTTTGAGTGTTAGAATCACATGTTATCTTACATAGATAGTGGTGACTAGGTCATACTGGATAAGACCTTCCCTCCCTATTAAAAGTTTGATGTTGAAAATAGTTACTAATGATCACAATCTAGAATTCTACTGATGGGTTCCCCTATTATAGTTTACACATCCCATGATATTTTCACCCAATGGGGAATATGTGTGTGTGAACCTTACTAGCCTTGAGATCACTCTTGATATGTATGGTGATCGTATTACCTGAGATACAGACATACCATGGGGCATTGTACATGGTTATTTTCTATAATTTTATGTCTTGATTAAGCATTCCACTGATTATTGAACTATTTTATTCATTATAACTATTTGATATAAGTGTTTCATGTAAATATTTAATTTAATACATTTTTTATACAAGTAATAACTCTTATAAAGTTGAATTTAACTTTTTTTAAACATGTGAATGATATATCATGCCTAGATAAATTTAAAAATGAATCATTATTGGTTTAATATTTATATATGTGATTATAGGTAACTTTTTGTGACACTACTAGCCTATATAGATCACAACATACCTTTAAATTGGGATATTTTTTGAATTTCTTATTTCTGGTCTAGGTAAAGAGAATGTACAACTTTTTGGTGGTGGATGTTCTTGATCCTTAGGACCAATGAGTGATAATGGTGACTGGTGGAGTTGTCTTCTACTTTTTAAACATGTGGTTTTATCAAACATTTTTTTGGGTGATGTTGTTGGTTCCTTTGGGATTATAATATATCTTATTTAGTATTGTTCTTTCTTAGTTATTTCTAGTACATCTCTTTTTTGATTGTCCCACATACTGACTATTATCTTTTACAAGTTGATTTTTTTTTTTGAAAAATAATTCCCTTTTTGCTCTTGTATGATGTTAGGTGGTAAATTAAAACCTATGGGAATCTATAATTCACTAAGATCCATTCATCATCCATATTTTTTATTTGTGAAATAAGTTATCAGGCATGGTTCATAAAAATGTTGTATTAGTGGAGGAAGCCAATTAGATGTTTGGGGGCATGGATTGGGTTGAAATATAGGGTACTCAATGCGGACATTATTATCTAATGGAGGGGTGAACATAATACCCCATAATATAAAAGGATTAAAAATTTAAATGATACTACATATGTCAACATGGTGGAACCTTATTTTTTGGGGTCAAACTGATCATAACTCCACACTTATGCATGATTTTCATGTTTTAGTGACTGGGATGGGTAACCTCCTTGGATGATTCATTAGCTTTGTGTGTGTGGGGATACACAACAATAGAAATAAAATGTGTTATGCATTGAGAGAATTCATTAGTATGATAACCCATTCGGTCATGTGGGTGGGTCCCATTTAATGGTCCTTATGTATGTGGGGATTCAAGTGGAATATGCTAAGAATCAGTCCTTGATTATAGTATGTTATAAGGGATGTCTTCATGAGATTTATGAGGTAGTTATGAGTGATTTCTATAAATAATCGACCCACAATGAATATTAAGTCACCAAGTTTGTTTAGGAAATGTTTCTTAATGTAATTTATTGGTGTGAATCTAGTATATTCCCTTTATTCAATTGGATTTTTTAATGTTACATTCCTTAATTTATGCTTAATGTAATTTCAATAACGGTAAAAAATTTTGGTGTATACATTTTGATGCCTTCGGTATTGTCTTTTTATGATTTGTAGGATAATTACACCGAAAATATATGTGAATCAGTCCCACGATGATGCTTCTATTGAACCATTGTGAGAAAATAATCTAGTGTAACAAATTATTATCGAGACAGTGGTGGAGGTTGTTTAATATATTGGAATAGTAAATTCATCAGTTCCCATTCAGGACCCATTAGTGGATCCTCCAAGGGATAAGTATTTTGATCGTCCTCAATAGTATCTTTACCAGAAGAAAACTCCTTTTCAAGGCTCTATCAATACTCAAGAGTATTTGGAAAAGTTGATAAAGATTCAATTTTATTCCCTAGAACTTCTTGATGATACAAAGGTAAATGCATTACAATTCAGATAAAAGGTCATAGAAATATTGGATGACATTTGAATGGGACAAAAAAGAATCAAAATGGATTGGAATAGAATGAATTTCATGTTCACTACCCTGATATGTTCTATCCAGAATCTCTTATTTTAGTGAAATCGATGTAGTTACTTAATCACTAGTAATGTTTCTTTGACATGACATAGTATGCAAACCAATTTTCTATGATTGTTCAATTTTATCTTGAGGTGATGATGAAATATAAGCTAAAGGAACATATATTTGATTTGGATATTTTATCAAACACGTATCATTAGGTTTTCATATAGTATATACCTTATTATCATAATGCAATTCACATAAAATTGATGGTTGATCATAACCTAGATGAGAAGTCAGGGTTTATTGGAGTTACTTATTTCCCAATGAAATTTATATAAAATACTATATAGAAAAAATGATTCTTATTGTAACTTATGGGGGTTATAGATAAAAGGTTTCTTATAAATCTCTTTTAGTTCTTAGTAGAGAACCATTGACATTACTTAACTGTGGAATGTTTGGGAATTCATGATTTGTTTATAATAAGGCGCTAAATATTTTAATTTCCATTAGTCTCTATAGACACCTATATAGGTTTTTCTAAATCTATTATACTCTTTATAGAGTCATTTTATAATTAGAGAAAACAAATTACCCATTTAAATTAGATGATTCATGAATTAAGGTGTTCCAACCAGAGGAATGTGGAATGAATCTTTTTCAAGCTATAGAAGAGTCTCTAAATGAAGATGATATCGGTTAGGGTCTTTGATAGGTAGGATAAATATAAATTCATCTTTATAAATTCCTTTATTATATATTAGTTTATTTGACTCATTTATATCAACATATATTGTGAACCTACAAAATATTACTATGTATATTTTATCATATCTTATGGATATTACTATGCCCATTTGAATGTAGTGTGAGACAGGTATCCATTACCCTAATTGTGTTTTATTTTTATAAGAGATTGGTCATTCCAGGAATTTTTTATTCTAGAATTTAATCACATTGAAATCATCATTAGGATTCATTGGATTATTTCTAAAAAGGATCAAATTTATTTTTATCATATAAAATACCCTATTACTTGAACTAATGGGGTGTTCTATGCCTTTATGGATAGTTGGGTCTGTGATGTAGTAGAGTTAGACTTTATTTTCTAAAATTGAGTGAGGTAATATTTTTTGTTTTATTTTAACATGAAGAAATAATATTTGATTGATGATATCCCTCTAGTCATTATTGAGGTTCCTGATGTGTTTCCATATGATTCATCTGGTCTTCCACTAGTAGGAGACATAGAGTTATTAATTGATTTAGTACATGGTTTAAAGTTGATATTTATTCCTCTAATCCATAGGTAACTGGAATAGTAGAAATGATTAAATATATTGTTGAATGGTCTATTAGGGAATGGATTTATATCCCCAGTTTTTTACCCATGGTAATTACATGATCTCACTATGAATAATTATGATGGAACAATTTAATAGTATGTTGAATATCAGGAAATCAATCGAATAATAAAAAAGAAAAAGTATTTGTGACCACATATTAAAGATATGTTGGAGTATTTGAAAGGGAAAATGTGGTACTCAATGATTCATTTTTGGTATATCTATCAACTTTTTAGAATAAAATAATCCTTCATTCAAAAGACTGCCACTAGAATATGGTATGGATATTTTTAGTGTCTTTTTATGTCATTGGGTCAAACCAATGATCTAGCAGTGTTTATGGATTTTAAAAACCATATTTTCTTTGAGTTCCTTTACTCATTCATAGTATTCTCTATAGAGGATATATTAATTTTATCTTCAATTTTCGAAGATAATTTTTCATCATTTTAGGGAAGTCAAAAAATATATGATTAATCACACAATTTTTTTCATGATTTCAATGTTTAATTAGAGGATATGGGAAGTGATGTTCTTGAGATATGTCATCCCAAAACCTATAATCTCATTCAATCCTCTAAATGTAATGTCTGTTATAACATTTGAGAAACCACATGATTTTTTTAAGGAATGGATCATCATTTTCTATAAGGGTATTTATAAGGGTTTTTAATAAATTTCTTAAAGCATGACTATCCAATGACAACCCTCACTTGGAAATGAGTATGGACTTCTGGAATGGTAAATTTCATTTTTATTCTGATAAGATTAAATATATTTCTACTTTTGAACTAGTGTTAATTATTCTAGAGGATAGGTAGGGAGATTTGGTCTTCTTTGACTCATCATGTTTGGGTTTGGGATTTTTTTTCTTATAATGGTTGATCATTTTGAATTTTTTGGCTTCAGATATCTTAGGCCACATGAAAGAATCACCCGACCCATAATCTCAAACTCATAGATGTGAGGAATGATATTAATTTTTTTTTTGAAATTATCATTTCATAGATTTTTTAACGATTAATTAATAACATAGATGATTGAGTTATATCCGATCTGAAACTTTTCTGTACATCTGATTGAGAAATTGAGTTGAATACCACCAATATTTTTACTCTTACATTACATACACCTGAGATGTAAAATGGAATTTCTAATTCATTGAGTTGAAAACAATTACTTGTGGAATTAATGATTCATTAGATAAGGGGATCTTTTTGGATATTTTTTTCACATTATTCATTATGTGTCCAGGAAAGAAGATTCCATGGTTGTATAATAATGTTTTTAGTTGACCTCCTATTTTCTCATGATGTTTCCTTAATATTATCATGATTTTATTAATTATATATACTTAAGAACTATCTATATTATGGGGAGTTCATCAGTGGGTATTTTTTCTATTATGATGGAATCCTATGTTTTTATAATAGCTATGTTCTTCATTTGTATATAAGTATGTCTATAGTAGGTATTTACTATTATTCATAGTGTGAAACACAATATGAAATCATGATGATGTTTTATGATGTGTGGTAAATATTCTTCTGGTTAGGTATGAGATAAGAGATCGATGATTTTTTATCTCGTCGTTATACCTATCAGTAGGTCATAAATGACCAACAGAGACCTTCAGGTTTTCATCATCCACTTCTAGTGACCACATGGATGTATGATGAGATATCTATGGATTTGTTTCATGGTTTTCCATGTACTTATCCGGTAATGGACTACATATGTGTTTTGATCAATCATCCACCCAAATCGGATCACATTAGAACAATTTGGTATACAAAAAATGTTAAGGAATTTTGAAATCTACATGTGCGTGATATTTTTATATTTCATGGTTTCCATTCAATTATAGTCTCTGATTCTGATCCACATTTTTATTCTCTCTATATGAGAGGCCAAAAAGAAGCACTAGGAACATATGTGAATTTGAGCACAACATATCATACATACAATGAAGGATATATGGAAAATCTATACCAATTCATAAGGAATTGTTACATGCATTTTATTATTAATTTTAGTATATATTGTGAGGTCTATTTGGTGTTTAATGTGTTTTTAAAAATAAATGTTACATGTTTTAAATTAATATTTCTATTTTTTAGAACATGATGGGTTAGACATGTAAATTTCCACTGTGTTGGTAAGTGATTGTTCACTTCCATTTATTAGAAAAATTTTAGTCGAAGAAATAATGGAAAATACTTCATTGACATATAGGATATAAATTATAGAACAAAATAATTAAAAAATATTATGAGGAAAATATTAAGTGGAACATGTATTTTCAATTGTTGAAGAGGTGTTTTTGAGAGTTTCAATTACATTGGTTCGTCGATGGATTAGGAAACAAAGTTATCAGGCACCATGTTTTGTGGAAAATTTTGAGGTTGTTTAGCATTTGGAGAAATTAGAATAACATTTATAAAATTCACCACATTTGATGACAATACATAATGTGTTCCATGTATTTTAGCTACATAAGTAATTTTATCACCCATCATAGCACATGATATGGGGAGATCTTGATGTTGAACCATATTTATCTATTAATGAGTATCCAGTCCAGATTCACGATTTTAGGACAAAGATACATCATTGGAGGATGATACCTTTTGGCTATAATATATGGTATCATGGTCTGGATTCACTTGAATCATGGGAGCATGAGTCATTGATGAGAGTGTAGTGGCCTATGATTTTTGACAAGGAATATTCTTTTTAAGATTTTTAGTGATATAATGTGTTTATTTTGGGGAGGTTATAACATCTCGTTACTATGTTTTTTGGTATTCCTAGACTCTTATATTGATCTTCATTATGGAATGTCTTGTTATGGGGTCATTTAAGGTGAAATTTAGAAAAATTTGGAAGCCCATGGGGAAGTGAATGGTTGGAACACAATTAGAAAAATCTACATGGTTTAGCCCAAAATAATGTTACCCAGTTATGAAAATCTGAAAGGGCTTCATATTTTTTCCAAAGCATGAAACATTCCCCTTCGAACGAAGAAACCTTATAGATTATGGTAATTCAAGGTTGATTCAAAATTTTAAAAACTATGTTTCCTCATATGATAACCTATGATACCAACCAGTAGGTGTGGATGGTTTGGGAGAATGGTTCTTCTAACTATGTTCCCTACATAACAAACCATGAACACCTCTTTGAATTCATCCAAAAATTTATTGAAAAATATTGAACATCAAATTTATGATTTCAAACTACCCCATTTGAGCCTACCAAGAATTCCTCGGTAGTGAGGGATCCCAAGAACTAATTTTGGATCTTCAATCCCCTTTTATTATTGGATCTATGAATCATTGATCTCATTCAATCCCCTCCAGGAATGTGGATCTCTTATAGTGTGGTTTCATCTGATCTCTACTTCGACATAGTGTTTGATAAATAATCATGTATTTAATGGATATAAAAATTTTCTTGATATATATTCATGGATTTCTTTCCTCATACTTTTAGTATTATTTTTTGTTTGTGATCCCATTTTATGTGTTGTAATTGACCATGTGAAAACATTTTGGTGGATCAATATTACATTTACCAATGATTGAAACCAAATTTTTCTTCATTGAAATTTTTTAATTTATTAATAAACATAAAGTTTAATGTATTTGAGGAGTTCATTGAAATGGAATTGAACCTCAAAAAACACTAATTATTATATAATGGAAATATTGGGTAGATTTTGGGAAAATGGAGGATTTATTTTTAATTGATTTTTTTCAATTAATTGTTTTTTAATTTTTTGTAAAATTGATTAATTTGAAGGATTATTTGAAATGGAATGAGTTGATGAAAACCTCAATTTTGGTTTTGAAATGAGTAACACATGATGATATCTGATAACTAAGAAATTATAATTTTAATTGATTTTAAGTGATTTAGTTTTTCATGATTTAATGATTGATTTTCTAAAGAACAATTTATCCATGGTCGTTAGTGGTAACTATTTCAAACATGCTAGGAATTTTCATCCAATTTAATGGATTGGAAATGACCTATATCTGTAACATCATTGTGTCTTCACACTCTATGATGGGTCCACCTATTTTGGAGAACACTATCCATAATGGGTTCCTCTATTTGGGTGTGTTTTTGTGTGCACACTTCAATAAATCCGATATAATTATTTAGATGTGTGATGATCCTATTACCTAAGAAACTCACATTACTTGCGTATTCTGTACATGGTACTTTGTAATGATTTGTTGACATTATTATACATGCCACTTATTATTGAATTGTTTTACTCATACAAACTATTTTATAAATGTGTCTAATATTAAATGTTTATTTAAGTAAATTTTGATATATCTTCCAATTTATTTAACTTGTGAAATAAATTTTTTTAAAATAAAATTGAATATTTTACCATTTTTAGATTAATTAAAAAAATATTAATAGTTGGATTAATTAGTATGCATTTGATTGAGATCCTACTGGGATTTATAAGTAAACAATTTCCTTTTTAATATGGATATTTTTATGATTTAATATTCCAGATCTATAAAACGTGAATTTGCAACATGGAGGTAGTGGATTGTGTTGATATTATGGATCATGGTGTGATGATGGGCACTTGTAGATATATTTTACACTTGTTCCACAATTTCTTTTACCTTTTTTCTGGTTGATGTTTTGATTTCTCCTTTAGATCTTTATCAATATTTTGGAGTATTGTTTTACCTTATTTTTAATGGAACATCCCCATTTGGTTTTTTTAAAAGCACTACATCTTTCATATTGATTGATTAATGGTGCTACTTGCCAAAAAATAGGGATCAAGAAGGCCCCTAAAGCCAATCTATGAATAGTTCATGTATCAGGGTACCAAGGTGTCCTGACCCGACCCTACCGGTCTCGAGCCACTACTACCCCAAGACCGCCTCCATAAGCCAGGGGCTAGAAACAAGCGCCGAAGGCGTAACTATATCTGGTAGGCCTTTGCCTAGGTACAAACACACACACACACACCTCCCAATCAATGAAAAAGTGAAGAGTAAAAAGAAAACCAGAAGACAAAAAACTATAACCCAACCACAGTTATGCATCGACATCTAAATATAAAAAAAAGTAATGTTCTGAAAGGTACTGAGAAGATAATGAACAGAAAAAGGGAAAACACACGCCCAACCCAAAAGTTTCGACAACCCAACAACAGGTAAACAAACTTAAAAAGCTGGTGAGTCTCAAACCTGAAAGTCCTACTACGAACCCTAAATATAGCCCAAGCACCTGTGTCGTCTATGCACCTCCGTAGTCTGGATCAACCTGTCTTTCATCTGCAAGGGCACACCAAGTGCGGGGAAAGACCAAACAGGGGTCTGTATAAAGATACTCATTAGGATGCCCTGAAAGCTCGAGGTTGCAACAAAAGAGGTACTAAAATGGTGAGTAATAGATTGAACAAAGAACAGTGTAAGAGTACAATAGAGAGAGAGTGCATATCAACCCAATAAAAGAAAGGAGGTATACTCATCCCAACCAAGAGGAGCTAGACACGGAAAGCACCAGGCATACCCCACGTGTCTTCACCCCTCCTAGAAGGAGTGTAACTAAACCCACGGATTGGGATCATAAGTAGGTTGTATATATATATGCTCAATAAGAAACTCAAACGAGTGAGTAAGGGGGTCTTGATCTCCATTCTCAGCCCGCGAAAATTCACCATCAGTTCTAAGATATCCATCACTAATGCCCAAGCATCCCGCACGTAAAAGATGTCTCATTGCTAAATCGCGCTACCAAGGATCCCATTCTGGGAACCACAGGGAAAATTCACTTGCCTAGCCTCATAGAAATGGCTGAGTCTGAAATAATTCATCGGGTAACCAACTGCCCAGCCCAACTAGAGAGTAAACCCTAAAAGTTCGTCGGGTGACCCACTGCCCAGCCCTGCTGGAGGGTAAACCCTAAAGATCGTCGGGTGACCCACTGACTAGCCCTGCTGGAGGATAAACCCTAAAGGTTGTCGGGTGACCCACGCCACCTTGACTAGCTCAACCAGTCTGGCGCTTTCTCCATGAGACCCACAGAGTGCGGGTCTCTATCGGCTAGTCGGGGTCGCGGAGACCCCTGTTCTCACGCCTCCCACTGACCGGCGAAGCCGGACAACCTCGCCCCCCCCCCCCACGTTACCTCGCGTACACTGCCATCCCGATATGTCTGAAGACATCGCCGCGTGTAGTCACCGCCGCCACCTAGAGCCCCCACCACACAAAGCCTCCACCACCGCCTGGATGCACCGGACCGCCGCGCCGAGCCGCCAGAAGCCCCTGGAACCATCAGAAAAATAGGGAAATTCGCTGGAAAACATACCAGGGCCACCACGGACACCCCAGTATTTGAAAATTAGATCTGAAAGGATCATTAAAAATCTCAAGTCAATCCCTACGCAAATATGGCCTTCTATCAATAATTGAATAGCATTTCAACACATGTAATTGAGTTCAAAGGTATATGCTGAATTTATAAACTAGAATGAAAACTCTTACCTTTCTAGGCGTAGCCCGTAGCTTCGCCAACGATCCACCGGAGACGTCGTGCCTTGGAGATGTGGGAGGATGGGCTTGATTCTATTTGAGATGAAACCCTCTAGGGATAGGAATGGGGGAAGACAGAGGAGGGGGAGAGGTGTTTATGTAGAGAAACACTTAAACACCCACTGCTCGGCCTCATACCTGAACTTTCAGCGGGGTCGGGATTAAGCTGCCTCTAGGGTAAAATCTACGATCTGAGCGCAATGACGGTCTCGGAATTTTAATCCAATCCTCCATTCAAAATTTACAAATTTCACGCTCGAGGCCGCTAAATTATGAAAATGCCCCTGGTTGCGTTTTCCACAGAAGGGTCGCGCCCGCGAAAGTTACAACCCTTCTTGGGTAAACAGCATGCTCTGGACTCAATGATGCCCTCAGTTTTCCTATTCGAGCAACCATTTAGGAGTTATTATATTTATTTGGAATATCTAGTGTGAACGCACTAAAAATTTAATTCCATCCACACCGGGGTTAAAAATCACACGCTGTCTGAATTCCCTTCTTTAGAATAACATCTAGAAAATCTCAAAGTCTTACAGGCTCAAAACCCAGGTTCTTAAATTATTCCCTCCGTCAATTTTTTTCCGAGAAATAAAAAAATTACAAAAACAATGTGGGATACTGAGCCCGCATCTAGCTCTCCCATTCCCAAGTTCTCTCTTTCACCCTCTCGTGCTGCCACATCACATGAACCAAAGGGATGGTATGTCCACGTAGTGTCTACTCCTACCGGTCCTCAATCGCCACCGAGTGCTACACAAAGGTGGATCCCTCCACAATATCCATCTCTCCCTATTCGATAACATGCATGGGATCATGCAAATATTTCTCAGCTGTGACATGTGGAAGACTTCATGCACCCTCTCTAGCTATAGGGTAGAGAAAGATGGTAGGCAACCTCACTAACCCTACGCAAGATCTCAATGGGCCCAATGAACATTAGGGATAGTTTGCCTCCCCGGACAAACCTCCATGTCCCATGCCACAGAGACACCCTCAGAAAGACATGGTCCCCCTGCTTGAACTCTAAAAGCCTGCGATGATACACTGTGTAAGACTTTTGTCTACTCTGATCCGTCCTCATCCGCTCATGAATGACCAGTATTTTCTCCATCATCACCCGCACCATCTATGGGCCCAAGAGGGAGGTCTTACCAACCTCCTTCCAGTACAACAGTGACCTACAGGGTCTCTCATAGAAGGCCTCAAACGTTGTCTTGTTGAGTGTATAATGGTAATAATTGTTTTACGTGAACTCCACCAAGGGTAGGTGATCCTCCCGGCTTAGGAAAAATTCTAACATGCACACCCTAAGCATATCCTCTAACACCTGGATAGTGCGCTCGGTCTTCCCGTCTATCTGGGGGTGAAACGATGTACTCATCTGTAGCTGAGTCCTGAATGCCTCCTGTAGGCCTCGCCACAATCACGACATAAACCGTACGTCACGGTCAGATACGATCATCTAGGGTACTCCATGAAGGTGGAAAATCTCCCGAACATACAGTTTCCCTAGACTCTCCACCGAACTCTACTCCCTGATGGCAAGGATGTTCACCGACTTCGTGAGTCGATCCACTATCACCGAAATGGAGTCATGTCCATTCAATGTGCACAAATTCCCTGTCACTAAGTCCGTAGATATGCCATCCCACTTCCACTATGGGATATCGAGGGGCTGAAACAACCCTACCGAAACTTGATGCTCTGCCTTTACCTGCAGACAGGAAAGATACTGAGAATCGAACTCAGGTATTCTCTGATTTATACCAGACAACCAAAACTTCCACTGAAGGTCTCTATACATCTTCCCCACACCTGGATGAACACCTAAGGGAGAAGTGTGGAACTCCCGAATCACCTCATCCTGTATCTCCACTGCTACTACAGCTCGCCCTTGGAACAGGATATCAAGATTCTCTCCTTTAAAATACCCATCAGGTGCGTTGCCCATGGATATTTGATCATGAAATATCTCACTGTTGACATCCCTCAACTTAGACTCTCTCCCATGCTCAAGGAGTGAAGGAGTCAACACCATAGACTACAGAAAAGAAGTTCCCTTCTTCTTCACCATGGTCTGCCATAGAGAAGCCAACTGCTATGAAGCTTCCCACAATAAACTAGAATGGGACTTCATACTATGAGTACTTTCTACTTCATTGCCCTTCCCTGGAGTGTAGACTATCTCAATGTCATGCTATTTTAGAAACTCCAGCCATCGCCTCTTCCTCAGGTTCAAATCCCTCTGAGTGAAGATGTACATGAGGCCCTGGTTGTGTGAGTAGACAACAAAATTCTAACCCAGAAGGTAGTGTCTGCATAACCTCATGGTGAAGACCACCGCAACTAGCTCCAAATCATGAGTCACATAATTCGGATAATGGGGCCTCAACTGCCTCAACCTATATGAAACCATTGTTCGCTGCTGCACCAGCACGCACCTGAGCCTAGCTCCTGAAGCATCGCATTATACCACAAACTCAATGCCCTTCTCTAGAAGCCACAACACTGGAGCACTAGTCAACCTCTATCTCAACTCCTCAAAGTCCTTCTGGCACTGATCAGTCCAATGGAATAGTCATCCCTTCCACGTCAATGAAGTTAAAGGGGGTAGCAATCCTGGAGAAATATTCCACAAACCTCCTGTAGTACCCTGCCAGACCAAAGAAATCTTCCCACCTCTGAAGCATTCTTGTGTGGATCCCAAGTAAGAATTGCGTATATCTTTGTGTGGTCTACGGGAAATCCCTTCACTGTAATGACATTCCCCAGAAAGTGAACATCATCAATTCAGAACTAACACTTCGAGAGCTTCCCACACAGTTAGGGCTCTCGGAGTAAGTCTAGGACCATCCTCAAATGCTCTGTGTGCTCCTCTTTTGTCGTAGAGTATATGAATATGTTGTCAATAAAGACAACCACAAACCAGTCCATGTACGGCTAGAATATATGGTTCCTCAAATCTATGAAAACGGCAAGGGAATTCATCACACCAAAGGGCATCACCAGAAACACGTAATTCCCATAACGATAATGGAAATCCAACTTTAGGATGACACCCTCACGAATCCGCAACTGGTGGTATCCGGATCGAAGATCAGTCCTAGACAACCACTTTGCGTCTCTCAACTGGTTGAAGAGGTCATCAATCCTCTACAAAGGTTAATTGTTCTTTATTGTGGCCTGATTCAGGCAATGATAATCCACACAAAGCCGTAGACTCCCATCTACCTTTTTCACTAACAAAACTGAATCCACCCAAGAGGACACATTGGGCCTGATGAATCCCTTCTCATGAAGGACTTCTAATTTATGTCATAACTCCTGAAGCTCTATGGGTGCCATTCGATATGCTGCACATGATATTAGGGCAATCTCTGGCTGCAAGTCAATGCAGAACTCCATCTCTCACCTCGGATGTAGTCTCGGGAGATTCTTGGGAAAGATGTCCATGTAGTCCTCTACAACGGTAGGGATCCAGGTGCATGTAGAGTCTTCTGCTCCGAGAGCCATGCTCACGAACTAGTGCGAAATAGGTTGGGGTCTCCAGCTCAGAGTACCCATATTCTTTACCACGAGGTTTCGTTCACCAAGGATGTTGAACCTCATACCATCAGAAAACACACATCTGACTCGTCTGTGATTATAGTCGATCTAGGAGTGAACCATAGAAATCCAACCCATGCCTAGGATGACATCATAAGGTTCCATCGTGATGATGACTAGGTCCCATGTGATACTCTCTCCTCCGAATGACAGTTCTCACTATCTGAAGATAAAGTTCACCAACGAGGCGCTTCCCATAGGAACCTCAAGGCTATGTGTAGATGTTAGTGCCTCTACTGGAAGCTCCAACTCCCCTACCAAAAGCAATGATATAAAGGAGTGGCTGGTGCCTGTGTATACTAGTACTGACGCATGTGTTGAGTAAACAAAAATCTTACCTTAGACCATCTCGTGTGTTGGGGGGTCACGAACACCCATAGCCTGAAGCTTCCCATGGCCCCTACCACCAGCTCCCTAAGCCTGGTGTGGGCCACTAGGTGGTGGTGGTGGAAGGACCTTGAAACTCAGTCTTGAACCTCTTGGTCCTGGCGCTCTTCCTGCACCGCCTCCCCGAGGACCACCCTGTCCTCGCCTGGGAGATCCCTGGTCATGGCGCTACCTCTACCACTGTGGTGCACCCAATGCCTGCCACGACTACTCAGTACGCCGGGTCGGGCAGTCCTGTGCTAGGTGACCCAATCCATCACAGGCATACCACCAAATCTCTCTTGAATACCCCAATTCACTACGGCGCCACTACAGTGTACGAAACTGTCCCAGAGCCTGCTCAAGGAAGGGTCTCTTTGACCGAGGCTCTGCCCTCTTCCACTTACCTTCTACCGACGACTATGCTCTGAAGCGGCCACTGCTAGGCCCCACCAGCTTGCATCCCTTTGGGAAGAAGATCGTTGTCATGAGTGCCCACTCTAGCTCCTTATCATAAGTAAGGATGCACACTAGTACTACACTAGCATATATCTCCGTGCAAAGACCCTTCTCAAACTTCAACACATAGAAGTAACTATCGTGGACCATATCCTGTGAGCAGCATGTTAGATTGGTAAACCGGGCAAAGTACTACGCCACCATAATCCCCCCTTCCTCATCTCTAGAAGCTTCTGAATCCGAATGGAGCATAAACAAGAGGGAGATAACTCCTCCTAGAATAGATGCTGGAAGCTATCCCACATGAGAGAAAACTCTTTATGGGTCTACATAACCAACCCCCACCAACACGCAGCCGTCGCAAGAAAAAGGCTGGCAGCCAAGGATACTATCTCATCCGATAGTGTCCTTACCAGCCTGAAAAGTCGATCCACAGACCCTATCCGGCCTTCAGCTACCTGGGGATCTGAGTCTCCATGGAACTTCTCAAAAAACTAACGTTGAGAGTCTCGGAGTGCACATTTCTTGTGCTCAACCTCGGCCTGTGCTTCTGGAATTAACTATAACTGTTCAGGTGGAGGGGCTATAGCTGAAGCACTGGGTGGAAGGGGATCACGTGAGGGGCCCTGAATTGACGCCACATCACTCTCCAGGTTATAGTCCTGAACTGGAGATGGTAACCTGGCATGCTACTATCATGGGGGAATCTTGAAAATTATCAAGGATTACTGCGATCGGATGAGTATATATATATATCAGTAACAAAAAAGGGGAGTTAACTCAAAAAGGATAATCAAATACTCAATATTACTAGATTCATGTTCCAATGTTCCCTGCAATAGGTGTCTCAGCCTGCCGAGTCAACAAGCGGGTTATCAGGGTCCTAGTGAATTGATATTTCGGCAACCCATACCATCACTCGACTCCCTAGCATGAGATCTTCTCTCGAGACACGTCGACACTATTACCCTAAATCCAAACCAGATCAATTTTAGGGACATATGAACAACGCCCCAAGGAATGAACCACCTCTAATACCCCTTTTTCACGACCCAACCCTACCAGTTTCGAGCCACAGATACCCTAAGACCGCCTCCATAGGCCAGGGGCTAGTGAAAAGCACCGAAGGTGTAACAATCTCGGGGAGGCATTTTCCTATGTACATGTACACACACACAAACATCCCACTCAATACAGAAGTGCAGAGTAAAAATAAAACCAAAGGGAAAACAACTATAACCCAACCATAGTCATACATAAACCTCTAAAAATAAAAAAAGTAAATGTGCTGAAAAGTACTGACAATATAATTAACAGAAAATGGAAAAAACACGTGCCTAACCTGAAAGGTGCCACAACCCGACAACAGGTGAAAAAAAGTAAACAGCTAGTGAGTCTCACACCTGAAGGTCCTACTATGACCAATAAACTCATTCCAAGCTCTTTTTTCCTCTATGCCCCTCCATAGCCTCGATCGAGTTGTCTGTCATCTGCAACGGCCACCAAGTGCGGGCAAAGCCCAAGTATGGGTGAGTATAAAGATACTCGTTAGGACGTCCCGAAAGATTGAGGTAGAAATAAAGGAGGTACTAAAATGATAACCAGTAGACAGAAAAAATAATATTGTAAGAGTACAATAGAGAGAGAGTGCAGCCCAACCCAAAAAAAGAAAGGAAGTACACTCATCCCAACAAAGAAGATATTGACATGAAAAGCATGTGGCATACCCTGTGGGTCATCACCCTTCCTAGAAAGAGCATAAATGAACCCAAGGACTAGGAACAAAATTATGGTGTATATATATATATATATGCTCAACAAGTAACCCGAATGAGTGCATAAGGGGATCTCGATCTCCAAGCACTGCCCAGGAAAAGTCGCTATCAGTTCTAAGGATATCCGTCACTGATGCCCAAGCATCCCTCACATCAAAGATGTCTCATCGCTAAATTGTGAAACCAAGGATCTTGCTCTAGTAACCACAGAGAAAAGTCACGTTCCTAGCCTCATATAAAGGGATGAGCCTGAAAGAAGTTGTCATTTAACCCATGTCCCAACCCAACTGGAGGGTAAACCCTAAAAGGTCATCAAGTGATGCACTACCTAGCCCTGCTAGATAGTAAACCCTAAAAGGCCATTAGGTGACCCACTGCCCAGCCCTGCTAGAGGGTAAACCCTAAATGGTCGTTGGGTAGCCCACTGCCCAGCCCTGTTGGAAGGTAAACACTAAAGTCAATGGGTAACTCACTGCCCAAACCCACTGGAGGGAAAACCCTAAGGTCAACAGGTAACCCACTGCCCAGCCCTATTGGAGGGTAAACCCTAATACACTGGTCGGTAACACACTACCCAGCCCCATAGGAGGGTAAACCCAGAACTGGTCTGATAACTCCACACTACCCGTGCTGTCACTAGGTGTTACTAACATCGCCACCGTGTGTTGGTTCAGAAAGTGTCATGGGAACCTCCAACCAATGTACTTTCATATTTCCACTTTTATAAGATCTCAAAAGAGTCTCTGCATTCCCAAACAGATCACACCATTGCAATCCTCATAGGAAAACATTCGAGATATACTATTTACGCGCTGGAATTGGACTCCTGAAGAAAAAGTTATTCAACACCGCTTTATTCCCATACAGCGTCTGGTGGGGATCACACCTCAGTCCCGAAAGAGGTCGGGCAAACTTCTCCATTGAGATTCTCTCAAAAGAACATGCCAAAATGACTACTCATTTTCCTCGAATGGATGTTTCATGAAAAAGTCACAAAACACTGCCCAAAACTTAAAATATGGCCTTTGGGGCCCATGTCTCAACTCTGGCTTCAATGCCTAAAACCACCCTGGACAACTTCGTCTCAATTCCAGGGTGACAACACCACTGCCGACGCCTTTCTTGGTCGGAGTGGACACTCAAGAGTTGGGGTGAATTGATTTCCAATTAAAATTTCTGTTAAAAACTTTATGATTAAAATCCCCCAGATTAAATAAAAATTAAACTGTAGTGAATTTATAACGATTGTAAGTTTTCAATTAGTTTCTCAAGAGGTTGATTATTTATTAGTTAACTCAATATAAGGATTGATTAACTTTTGAAACTAACTTACTGTCTAACAAATGTTATAAAAAATTTCTAGTTTAACTATCAGAGTTAATTTAAAACAGATTTATATTTAAAGTTCATAGCCTCGGAATAAAGAATAACTTAAACTAAATATAATATGCCCATCAGATATAAACAAGAGTTTCAGTCTCAAGACAAGAATTAGTCCTCCCAAATAGTTTATATAAACTTTGATCCACACCCTGTATCGGGGAAAATAATAGTATAAAGACTGTCCAGGTACTAAGACCTCTACCACAATTCATCATGGGAAAAAAAATATCACACAGGCTATCCAGGTCAGACTTGACCTCTACCAATATCCACAGTGGGAAACAAGAGAGTATGGGAAATATTGAGTGAGGAATTAGAAATTCTCTAGTTTGGCATAGGAGACAATGTGTGTCTAAAAATACAGATCACACACACTGCTCAAATGGTAAATAAATGAAACACAACAGAGATAAATAGATAGAGATGAGTTTAGAATTCTCTATGTGTTTTGAGTGAAGCTCTGGACTCCTTGGATTGATCCAGATGAGGCTTTGAGTCCTTCCATGGTTTTTGTCAAGAAACAGAGCGTTGTTTTTGTATTTTACTTTCAGGACCAAGGTGATCAGTTGATCCGCTTGAGTGCAAGTGAAATCATTGAAGCTCTTTTCTCTATGAATGTTCAGGTTGTAAGGATTTAGTATGTATTCTTCCTTCTTCTTATATTAATGTATGTCCTTGATTATCTCTAGAATATTATCTCATATGTGCATGGAAGAAATGATCACCCTCTATTTTCTTTAGTAGATTGAGGTTCCCTTTTATAGCTCATGTGGTCCGAAAAAAGTTATGATTACTTCTACCGGTACGAGGTATAGTTTTCTGTCATTCAACACACATTAATTAATTAATAGTAGTTGCCTTTAAATCATAAAATATGAATGTTTGTAAATAAAAATATAGAAATAGAGTTTAGTGATACTGTGACTGATTTCCATCGGTAGCTCTTAGTATTAGTGAGCTTGTATCGGTAGCTCTTTTGTATCAGTGAGCTTGTATCAGTAGCTCTTCTATATCGGTAGTTGTTATCCTTTATAACAGTAGCTCTATGCATCAGCAGCTCTTTCTATCAGTAGCTCCTTCTATTGGATGCTCTTCTTATATTGGTAGACATTGTAGCGGTAGCTGTCTGTATGTCTGTCTATTTGTATCGGTAGCTTGTATCGGTAACTATGTACCCATGACCTTTTCTTATCGGTAGCTGTTATGCATATCAGTGACCTTATCCATATCAGTAGACTTCTGTACCAGTGTGATTTAGCCTTATCAGTAGTTGTGTACCTTAGACCGTTGTATCAGTAGCTTTTTGTATTGGTAACTATTGTGCATATAGGTGGACTTACTCTATCAGTACACTATGTACCGGTAGGTCTGTATTAGTAACTCAACACTTAATACTTATATGTTCTATGCAAATTATATTCAGATTGAGTCAGTAACATTTCTGAACAAGTATAAACATAGGTAACCATTGATTAACAAATTCTAATGATCACATAGATATTTCATCAACTTAATAATATGACATCATAGATTGAAAGAATAATAATATAAAGATAAACATTACTTGGGAATATCACAGCATATTAAAGCAAAATTGGGATTATCACAATAGGTGAGGTCAACAATCTCTTCCTTTCTGATAATCACAAATTATGATATTATAATTCCAAAATAATCAGTAATGTATCAGTGTAAACTACTAGGGGATTTATTTCTCAGTGTGAGTAATGACATTTTCAAATGTGATAATTTAAATGTATCATAGGATATAGTATTAAATAAAATTGTATCAGAGGTAATATTATACAATAAATGTACTAGAGGTATGAAACAACTGTATAAGAGATATAAAAAAAATATACCAGAGGTAGAATTATATTTTTCTCATACTTCTCATATTTCTCATTTTCACCCCCTTTCTCATATTTCTCCCCCTTTCCTTATATTTCTCCCCCTTTGTGATTAGAAAAAAGTAGGAAACAAAGGATGAGATAAGTAACTGTAGGTAAAAGAAAGTAAGATCATATATATTCCTTGGGTCAAAAAGATACAGAGAAATAAAAAATTGAAACAAAAAGAGTACAAGTGATTCCTATCAAATGTCCTGGCCACTATTCAATACACCTCCTGAATGTCCTCTTTGGATTTGGATTTCTGTTCAGAGGTAGATTTAGGCATGAGAATTCCCAAAAGCACCACTAGAGGTTGAGAAACAGACACTGTCCCTGGCCTGTAGTGGGTACTCCTTGGAGTAATCAATGGTGTCAAGCTTCTAATATCTTGGGGTGGTGTCATCTGAGGAATGGAGGTAGTCTGAGCAGAGGTAGGAAGAGCTGGAGGTGCAATGATAGGAGTACATTCTACATGAAAAAATGGAAGCAACAGATTCCTAATGTCCATAATGAATCCTCCTTATCTTTCCATAGAAGAAATGAAGTCATCCTTGTTCTCCATAAATTTATCTAGAGCAGGAGTCAACTCCCTGTTCTTGCTTACTTGTTCTTTGAAAGCCTGAGTGACTAGGGTATCTTCATGTTCTATAACAGAAGCTTGAAATGGTTGGTGAGCTGATGCTTGGTATAAACTTTATGAAAGTAGAGATCAATCTTGTCCTAGATCTCATTCTATGCAGCAGTAGCATCCCTCATATGCTCCTGGACAAACTGTCTGATATCCCATGAGGTAGATAGTACTTGAGAATCAGCTGAGCTACTGGTACTAGCCTGATCGATCTCCCCTTTCAGCACATCTCTATATTGCTCAAAATCTACTGAACTAATGGATCAAGCAAGGTGTTTGACAGTGAATGAAACAGTTTCCATGAAAGATTGGGTCACACTACTTATCAACTTCTAGACAACCAAATCCTGGGTGCTCACATGCTCTTTGACAGACTTCTTAAAATATTCGAAGGAATCCACGAATTGCCTTACTATTCCTTTAATGTAATTGATATCAACACTCATTTGAGCTTGAGAACTACTCATGTTAGTTAGTGAAGAAATAGACTGCTTCAAGGCAACAACAACTCATTTCCAGCTCTCAATCTGAGAATGAAAAACTCTAAACTCAGACATCATCTCTGTCATAGGGCCTGACACCATAAACCCCAGAGAGAGTTCTAATGATTTTTCCAAATTTTTCATCTCATCAACAAAGAAATTATTTAAATCTGCAACAGATGCAGTCCAAGTCTCCTCCAACTGAGCCTTTAAAGACTCAAGATCATCCTTAGTAACAAAATTTTCAGGAACAACTACAGGTGCCCTTTCTAACACAATACTAGACACAGAGTCATTCATGAAAGATTAGATGGATAATAATAAAGACGTTTCCATTATTCTTATATCTTCCAAAAAAGAGTTTTTAAGATCAGATTTCAATTGGTCTATATCAGCTTTCCTAACCACATCCATATGTAAAAACACAGAAAAGATATCGTAGTTAACTTTTGGTCTATTGATGGGTGCCTCATCTTCAGAATCAGGATAGTCCAGCCCACAAGCCACAAAACCTGGGTCTTCTACCCTGTCTTCAATCCCAACAGCTATTGAAACATTTCCAAGTCTGGTTGGATGCTCCACCTCAATTTTTTCATTCTCTTATATACAAATATCACCCTAGGTAGCTCGGTCTTCCTCGGATGAATTATCCACAATGATATCCAATTCAACAATAGGAGGCTCCTTAGGAATAGGTGAAGGTCTATCTACTTCATCTAGAACAACCTCTATAGACTCAACAGTAATTCCAATGAATGGAATCAAACTCAAGGTGGAAAAAGCAGATTCTTTAGTTTCGGATTCTTCTTCTTCCTCATTCTCTGGAGTAGGCTGGTATTCCTCCTCAATAAGGGATTCTTAACTTCTTTCACCCATAGCTATTGCCTTTCTAGAAGATACATCTTCAGCAACAATACTTTGAAGAATGTTCGGATCCCTTCTATCAGCTATAGAAGTATCCTCTTCATCAGTATCATCACTATACTGAGGTTCCTCTTCATCAGGTCCCAGACCTGGATACCTCACATACTTAGGCCATGAAGGATGATCCACAAGATTAAACTTATCATACAAATTCTCATCATCACTAACCCATTATATAATCCACGAATTCTTATTGATCTTCATGTATTTACAGATAGTTTTGGTAACACAAAAGTTTTCTTTCATAACCACAGTCCCATCCGGAGACTTAGCCACACCACTTAACTTGATCATCATAGAGATTAGTTTTGCAAACAATAGAGTAGTAGTTTTTGATTTTGGCTTGGTCATATCCTCAATTTGAATCATTATCAGTCTATAAAGATTTATTTTGACACCATGCCTCAGTAAATGTAACAAATAAATATCTTGTTATTTCAAATTTGCAAAGTCCCCACTTCTATGACTTATCCCATGTTGGATGAACATGAAAATTAACCGGTTCTCTCCATACATTTCTATAGAAACTACCTTTCTTGGTGTACCATCTCCTGTTAATTCTTCCAAAGAAGCATCATATTCAAATATATCACTTATATAAGGTACTGTTTTCAAGAAATACCCAAAGTCTCTTTCATGTGAAACTTTCACCCACTCAGCCCACTTAATAGAGTAAAAAGATATTGTCCTTCAATTCACTAATGATATCATCCTGTTCTCAACTTGTGATTTCTCAAAACGAACAAACTCATAGAATTATTTTACCAACTTCAGATAATATGGACCATTGTTATTTGAGAAGCACTCTACCCATTTCTGGTCCTCTAGTAGTTCTAGAACTAAATATTTACTGCTCATCAACCATTCCACGCAAAGCTCTTTCTCAACTACTATCTCCCTTTGAACGAGATGTGGATTTTTAGGTTTCTTCACTTCACATCCACCACTAGACTTTCCTTTGAGTCTCTTAGCATTCAGCTCCTCACTGTTTTTGCTGACTAATGGTCTCTTCACTCTTTCCATTCTGTGAATCGCAAGGCGTAGGATTTGAAGATTTTGGGGGCTAAGGCTTGAAGGTAAAGGGTTTGATGTTGATTTAAATGAGGACGGGTCTTATGTTTTATCATTTAGGAATCACAAAACAAATAAATAAAACATAATAAGTAAAATATAAATGACACAAATTCTGGTGGCTAATGATATTGAATTTCAAAACAGCGTAACTTAACGGTAACACGTACGGGTAAGGATTTTTAATGGTGAGGTATTTTTATCAGTGAGGTCCACTAATAGTGAGGTATAGCAGTGAGGTTCATACTAGTGAGGTATAGTGGTGAGGTTTATACTAGTGAGGTATAGCGGTGAGGTTCATACCAGTGAGGTATAGCGATGAGGTATCTAACAGTGAGGTTTCTGATGGTGAGGTTTCTAACGGTGAGGTTTCAAACAGTGAGGTTTCTCACGGTGAGGTTTCTAACAGTGAGGTTTCTAACGGTGAGCTTTCTAATGGTGAGATTTCTAACGGTGAGGTTTCTAACGGTGAGGTTTCTAACAGTGAGATTTGGCTAAACATAGTTTATGATTCCTAACTCGTGTCTAATGTAACTTAACCTATATAAAAATAAGGGATTAGTGAATATGTCGGCTAATTGATGTTTAGTACCTATAAATTCAAGAGTAATATCACTTTTTTGGTAATGACCTCTCAAAATGTGGTGCCTTACATCAATGTGTCTGGTCCTAGAAAGATACACGAGGTTCTTTGAGATATTAATTGCTCTAGTGTTATCAAATTTTATAGATACATGTCTAAATTGATATCTGTAGTCCAATAATGTACGTTTCATCCACATAATTTGTGCACAACAACTACCAGCAGCAATATACTCAACTTCAGGATTATACAATGAAACCGAGTTTTTCTTTTTACTACACCATGATACTAAGGACTTACCAAGAATATGACTTGTTCCAGAAGTTGTCTTTCTATCTATCTTGCAACCAGCAATGTCAGCACTTGAATAACTTATTAAATCAAATGATTGTCCATTTGGATAAAACAATCCTAAGTTTGCAGTATGTTTAAGATATTTGAAAATTCTTTTAACAACAATAAAGTGTAACTCTTTTGGATTAGCTTGAAATCTTGCACACATACACACACTAAACATAATATCAGGTCGAATAGAAGTAAGGTAGATCATACTCCCTATCATAACTCTATTGTTGGTTTGATCCCCTAGTTTTCCAGTTTCATTAGAATCCAACTTACAACTAGTACTCATAGGTTTATCACTTTACTTAATACTATCCAATCCAAAACATTTTAAAAGGTACCTTGTGTATTAACTTTGATTTAAGATAATAAAATTGTTATTTTGAAAAAATTGAAATCCATGAAAGTATTTATGTTCTCCCTTTAAACTCATTTCAAACTCATTTTTCATACTCTCTGAAAAATCAATACACAAAGCATTTTTAGAAGATCCAACGTAATATCATCAACCTAGATATGTACTATCAAAAAATCTTCAGAAATTTTTTTAGTAAAGAGATTTAGATCATCAATTCCTTTAGAAAAAACTTTTGAAATATGAAAACTACTAAGTCTATCATACCAAGATCGTGAAGCTTATTTTAAACCATATAACGCTTTAAAAAGATTAAAACAAGATTTGGAAAATGAGGATTAGTGAATCCATGTGGTTTTTCAACAAAAACATCTTTAACTATAAAACCATTTAGAAAAGCACTTTTAACATCCATTTTATATATCTTGAAAATCAGATGAGAAGCATATCAAAGCAGAATATTAATAGCTTCTAATATAGCTATATGTGAAAAGGTTTCCTCATAGTCTATTCATTCCTCTTGATTATAACTTTGTGAAACTATCCTTGAATTTTTTTTAATGATATTTCCTAACTCATCAACTTTATTCCTAAAAACCCATTTAGTGCCTATGGTCAAAGTGTCCTTTGGTCTGTCAACTAATTCCCAGACTTTTTTTCCTTCAAATTGCTATAGTTTTTCTTCCATAGCTATAACCAAAAATTCATCATTGATTGAGTAATTGATATTTTTAGGCTCTAACTGTGAAAGTACATACTGATGTTCAACATAGTTTCTTATAGAAGCTCTAGTCTGTGTCCCTCTATCAAGATTACCAACAATAAAATCTAAAGGATGAATCTTTAGAATCATAATTGATCTAGTAAAGGCAGGACTAGAAACTTTAGGTTCTTCTCTAGGATTAGGTTCACCAGAAACAGATTCTGGAATATTTCCAAAACCGTTTGTTTTTACAAAATGTTTATTGATTTTATCATTTAAGTCCAGAATAGATAGATCTTATTCAAGATTTTCAAGGGAATACTTAGGTTCATGAGGATCAGTTTCATCAAATTTTAGGTGAACAGATTCCTCCACACATTTGTATCTTTTATTGATGACTCTATATGAATTACTGGTTATGGGGTAACTTATAAATATTCCCTCATCACTATTGGAAGCAAACATATCATTATTATCCTTAGTATTAAGAATAAATACTTTCCAACCCAAAAACTCGGATGTAACTCACATTAGGTTCGCTATTATTCCACAGTTCATAAGGGGTCTTTTTAAGAATAGGTCTAATCAAGACTCTATTTATAATATAACAAGTTTTATTTACAGCTTCAGCCCAGAAGTAAACAGGTAGGTCATACTCATTGAGCATAGTTCATGCAATTTCCTGAAGGGTTCATTCCTTCTTTCTAATACACCATTCTGTTGAGGTGTCCTAGAGGCCGAAAAATTATGAAGGTAGTAATTATGTGAGAAATAGGATTCAAAATGACTAATTTCAAATTCACGGCCATGACCAATTCTCAGGGTCTTAATATTATGTCCAATAAGGTTCTCTATAGACTTAGAGTATTTAACAAAGTAAGAACAAACTTCACTTTTATGAGCAAGAAAATATAGACAACTATATCTAGAAAATTCATATACTAGAACATAAACACAGTTCTTCCCATTTAAACTAGAAACTCTAGAAGGTCCAAACAAGTCCATGTGAACCAACTCGAGTGGTTGAGAAGTTGAAACTTCTTTCATTAATTTGAATGAAACTTTATGATTCTTTCCCTTTTGACAAGGAGCACAAATTTTGTCTGATGGAATTATAGTTGAGGTATGTATCTAACGAAATTTTTCTTATTCAGTTTCTTAAGTGAGTGAACATTATAGTGTCCGAATCTTCTATGCCATAGCAAAGACTCTTCATGAGAAGCCTTTAAATAGGTAACTTTTTGTTTGTCTAAAGAATTTATATATACATCATAAACATTTTCATTTCTCAAGGTAGTAAATACAAAAACATTTTCAGAATCAAATACATGGAAAGCTTCATATTCAAATTTAACATTGAAACCATCATCATACAACAGATAAATTCTTAACAGATTGTATTGTAATCCAACTATAAATAAAACATTAGAAATTAAAACTGAATTAGTGTTACCAATATAGGCTAAGACGATGATTTTCCCCTTTTAATTATCACCAATGGTGACATGTAATCCATCAACCTTGATTAAACTTTTGAAACATGAGTAATCTCCAGTCATATGCCTCGAACATCCACTTTCCATGTACCATATCTTCATAGAGGAACGCTTCAAAAAAGTTTCCTACAAAACATGTTTAAATAGAAAATGATTTTGGTACCCACGATTTTCATGGGTCTATACAGGTTAGCAATAAAAGATTTTGGTACCCATATTTGTCTAATGGGTTTCATATAATCAGTAGATTCAAAATATTTTGAAAGATAAACTTTTTTAATCAATAACTATGTGAATAGGTAGTTGAGGCATTGGAATTTCCAAAACTAGAACTAGCATCATACTTTCCATATTTCGAATAAATCTATTCTTAACAACTTGTCTCTGTTTATGTTGATATCCCAAAACAGTAGTGTATTTTGGTGCCATTTGTTTTCCATGAAATTGACTTAGAGTATTATTTCCATTTGTGAACTTCCCTAAATCTATTCTAAGTTCCTCATTGGACAATTTATGTTGAGTGTTCCTTTTTAATAGTTGAAAATTATTTTCCTTTTATATACTATGGTCGTGTTTTACAATACCGGAGAAAGTATACTATTTCTTTAATGATTTGTACTTATCCTTCAGCTCATTGCACGTATCTTCTAACATATTACAATATTCAAATAATTATGCTTTAGACGTATTTTCAGAATTAGAATAATCTCCATAATAATAATCATTCAACATAGGGGAAACATGTACCTCAGGAGTATTAGTAATGAAACCCATGTTGGCATGATCATTTTTAGAATCAGAAACCTCAGACTCACTTGTGTTGTCTTCTGAAGCACTCTATGTTTCCTTCGTATCCTTCTTATATTTTTTGTCCTTATAATCATATTTCTTCTGGAACATAAATTTTGGACAGTCGACCTTAATGTGTCCTTTCTTTTTTCATTCATAACACACTATCTCACTATCCTTATCAGCTTAATTCCAATCACCTCATTGGTCATACTTACCCTTATACTTTGGTTTTATGAAAAATTTCTTCTTCCTATAGAATCTGTTAATTTTTTTTGCTATTTAAGCCATCTCTTCATCACTATCAGAATCTGAACCTCCACTTGTTGAGCTTTCAATAGGTATATAAGCTTTCTTATTGTCCTTGCTCATTGACGTAGTAGACTTAAATTCCACTTACTTCCTCTTTGGTTCATAATCTTCTTATTTGTTTACTTTTATATCTTCTTCAAACATCATCAGCTTAACAATCATCTCTTTAAAAGGCGGTGAACTTATATCACACGGTTCCCTTATTGAGACTGATTTGCCTCTCCATCTTTCTAGTAGACATCTAAGTATCCTCATGATTTGTTATTTTGCAGTAACAACTTTTCCAAGTGATCTCATTGTATTTACAAATTTGTTGAACCTGAGATATATATCAGAAATAGGTTCATCATGCATCATTTTAAAATTATCATATTTAATAGTGTAGTTATTCAATCTAATTTCCATAACATTGGTTGTTCCCTCATGGGAAATAGTGAAAGTATCCCAGATTTCATAATCAGTTTTACAAGTAGATATACGATTAAATTCTTCATCTCCTAAAGCACAATACATGGCATTCATTACTTTACAATTATTATTGTAAGCAGTTTTCGTAGGTTCATCCCAAGTAGTTCTTTCACATTATGGAATCTTATAATGAGTCTCTATGGCAGTCCATATATCAAATCCCATACTTGCTAAATGAATTTTCAGTTTCAGTTTCCATTCGGAAAAATTAACACCATTAATGAAGGGTTTCCTATTGGTAGCAGCACCTTATAGTCTGTTATCCATAATCAGATTTTAGAAAATATATTTAAAGAGATATATTTTAGAAGTAACAAAAATTTAAGATCTTTGAGATACAACTAAAATCACAGTTGAAAAAATGTATATTTGGAAATCCATAATAAATAACAACACTCCGATACCAAATATTGGTCAGAGTGGACACAGAAGAGGGGGGGTGAATTGAGTTCCAATTAAAATTTCTGTTCAAAACATTATGATTAAAATCTTCCATATTAAATTAAAATTAAACTGTATTTAATTTATAACGATTGTAAGTTTTCAATTAGTTTCTCAAGAGATTGATTATTTCTCAATTAAATAAATCTGAGGAATGATTAACTTTTGAATCTAACATACTGGATAAAAAAATTTATAAACACTTGATATTTTAATTATCAGAGTTACTTTATAAATGGATTATATTTAAAGTACTTAGCAGTGGAATAAGGAATAACTTAAACTAAAAATAAGATGCACAACAAATATAACCAAGACGTTTAGTCTCAAGCCGACACTCAGTCAACTCAAACAGTTTATATAAACCTTGATCCACACCCTGGATCAGGGAAAAAAATAGTACAATGATTATCCAGGTATTAAGACCTCTACCATAGTTCTTCGTGGGAAAAACCAAACAATAGCACACAGGCTATCCTGGTCACACTTGACCTCAACCACTATCCATAGTGGGAAACAAGAGTGTATGGGAATGGTTGAGTGAGGATTTATAAATCCTCTAGTTTGGAACAAGAGAGACTGTGTGTCTAAAAATACCGAGCACACACACTGCTCAAAATGTAAATACATGAAATACAATAGAGATAAATAGATAGAGAAGAGTTTAGAATGCGCTATGTGTTTTGAGTGAAGCTCTAGAATCCTTGGATTGATGCTGATGAGGCATTGAGTTCTTCTATGGTTTTTTCAAGAAATAGAGTGTCATATTTGTATTTGACATCCAGGTCCATGTTGATCAGTTGATCATCCTGAGTGCAAGTGAAATCATTGAAGTTCTTTTCTCCTTGAATTCTTAGGTTGTAAGGATTCATTATGTATTCTTCCTTCATCTTCTATGGATGTATGTCCTTATGTATCTCCAAAAGATTAACTCATATGTGCATGGAAGAACTGATCAACCTCCCTTTTCTTTAGTAGTTAGAGGTTCCCTTTTATAACTCACGTGGTCCGACAAAAGGTATGATTACTTCTACAGGTACGAGGTATGGTTTTCTGTCAATAAAAATACATTAATTAATTAATAGCATTTCTATTAAAATCATCAAATATGATTGTTGCTAAATAAACAAATAGAAATAGAGTTTAGAGAAACTGTGACTCATTATTATCGGTATCTCTTAGTATCAGTGACTTGTATTGGTTGCTCATCTGTATCAGTGAGCTTGTATTGGTATCTCTTCTGTATCGGTAGCTTTTACCCTTTATAATGGTAGCACTATGTATTGGTAGCTCTATGTATCTAAAGCTCCTTCTATCGGTAGCCCTTTTTATATCGGTAGACTTTGTAGTGGTAGCTCTCTATATTTCAATCTGTTTGTATTAGTATCTTGTATTAGTAACTATATACAAGTGACCTTTTTGTATTGGTAGATGTTATGAATATCAGAGACCTTATCAATTTCGGTAGACTTCTGTACCGGTGTGCTTTAGCCTTATCAGTAGTTGTGTACCTGAGACCTTTGTATCAGTAGCTGTTTGTATCGGTAACTATTGTGCATATCGGTGGACTTAATCTATCGGTAGGCTATATAACTATAGTTCTATATCCATAACTCAACACTTAATAATTATATGTTCTATGGAAATCATATTCAGATTGAGTCAGTAATATTTCTAAAAAAGTATAAACATAGATAACCATTGATTAAAAAATTCCAATGATCACAATGATATTTTATCAACTTAATAATATGACATCATTGATTGAAAGAATAATTATATAAAGATAAAAATTATTGGGGATTATCAAATCATATTAATGCATAATTGGGATAATCTGAAAAGGTGAGGTCAACAGCCATAAACGGACTCCGGATGTATTCGTGCCATCTGAATGAAGAATCCTGGTGAGGTACTTAACAAGCGTGTAATGCCACTGAAATCTCGTACCGGGAACCAAAAATCCCCAGAACCATAGAAAAACCTCCGAATTGATCCAAGGATCGTTTTTCCACCGACGGCACGTGAATCTGATGCTCTGTTTTCAACTTATGGCATTTTTAACGTCACTGGACGGAGATGGGGTGGGCCGGGGTCGGCCCACCCCTTTTGACCGGCGGTCCGCGGCTGGGCCGCCCGAACCGCCCGGTCAACTACGGCCCGTAGTTCACCGAGTGGGCCTCCCCGCGCCACCCGAACCAGCTCATCCAATTCGGCGCTTTCTCCACGAGACCCGCAGAGTGTGGGTCTCTGTCGACTGGCTGGGATCGCGACGACCCTGGTTCTCTCTCCTCCTGCTGATTGGAGAAGCCGGCCATCCTGGCCCCCCGCGTCACCCCATGTATGCTTCCATCCTAGACCACCTAGAGCAACTGCCACACGAAGCTTCCATCACCGCCGCGTGAAGCCGCCACCACCTGTACTTGCCGAACCGCCGCGCCGAGCCACCGGAAGCACCTGGAACCACCGGACAAAACAGGGAAATTGGCTGGAAAACATTTGGGGGCGACCCCGGACACCCCGAGACTCGAAAATTCTATCCAAAAGGATATTTAGGAAGCTCAAATCGAGGCCTACGCAAATATGGACTTCTATTTAGAATTGGGAAGCTTTTCAATGAATAAAATTGAGTTCAAATTTATATGAGGAATTTAGAAATGGGAATGAAAAATCCTACATCACTGGGCGTAGCCCATAGCTTTGCCGACAATCTGCCTGATACACCCCATATTGTAGAGGTGGGAAGAGGGGCTTGATGCATGTTGAGAGGAAAACATCCAAGGAGAGGCAAGGGGGAATAAGGAGGCGGGATATGTGTTTAAGTAGAGAAACACTTAAACACCCACTAGTAGGCCCCGAACTAGAACTTTCAATGGGGTTGGGATTAAGCCACCTCTTGGATAAAATAAACATTATAATCGCAACATTGATCTTGAAATTTTAATCTGAGCCTCCATTCAGAAGTTATAAATTTTAGGCCTGAGGCCGCTAAATTACGAAAACACCCCTGGTGACTTTTTCCACAAAAGGGTCGTGCCCACGATAGTTACACCCCTCCTAGTGTAAACAGCATGCTCCGAACTCAACGGTGCCCTTGGTTTTCCCACCTAATAAACCATTTAGGAGTTATTCTATTTATTTGGCGTGTCCAGTGTGAACACAATTAAAAATTAATTATGGCCAGACTGGGGCTCGGAATCACACACCATCTGAACACCCTTCTTAGGAATAACATTAATAAAATTTCAAAGTCTTATAGACTCAAAACCCTGGCACTTACATTATTCCCTCCTTCAAGTTTTTCATCCCTCAAAAACAAAGCTTCAAAAACAACTCGGGATACTGAGCCCGCATATGGCACTCACATTCCCAAGTGCTCTCCTACACCCTCCCATGCCGCCACATTGCACAAACCAGAGGGATGGTCCATCCACACAGTGTCTGATCCTGCTGGTCCTCAATCACCATTGGGTGCTCCACAAAGGTGGCTCCATCCTCGATGTCCATCTCTCCCCAGTTGATAATGTGCACGGGGTCATGCATGTATTTCATCAGCTGTGACACATGGAAGACGCCATTCACCCTCTCCTGCTGTGAGGGTAGAGCAAGATGGTAGGAAACCTCACCAACCCTACGCACGTTCTCAAAGGGACCAATGAACCTCAGGGACAGTTTAACTCCATGGAAGAACCTTCATGTCCCACACCGCGAAGAGACCCTTAGAAAGACATGGTCCTCCTTCTAAAACATTAAAGGCATGCGATGACGGTCTGCGTAGGACTTTTGTCTGCTCTAAGCTGTCCTCATCCACTCACGAATGACCTGCACCTTCTACGTTTTTCCCCGCACCAACTCTGGGCCCATGAGGGATGTCTCCCCAATCTCTGTCCAACAAAACAACGACCTACAGGGCTTCCCGTTGAGGGAATCGAAAGGTACCATGCCAATATTAGAGTGGTAATTGTTGTTGTAAGAGAACTCCACCAAGGGTATGTGATCCTCCCAAGTCAAGACAATGTCTGACATGCACGCCCTGAGTATATCCTCCAACACCTGGATAGTGTGCTCAGTCTGCCGTCCGTCTGGGGGTGAAAATTTGTACTAATCTGAAGCTGAGTCTCAAATGCCTCATGCAGGCCGTGCCACAATCATGACATAAACCACACGTCACAGCCAGAGATGATCATCGAGGGTACTCCATGAAGGCAGAAAATCTCCCAAACATACAGCTGCCCTAGACTCTCCACCGAACTCTTCTCCCTGATGGAAAGGAAGTGCGCTGACTTCGTGAGTCGATCCACAATCACGCAAATGGTGTCATGGCCCTTCACTGTGCGTGGAATACCTGTGACGAAGTCCATATATATTCCATCCCACTTCCACTCTAGGATATCGAGGGGATGCAACAACCCTACTAGAACCTGATGCTCTGCCTTCACCCGCTTATAGGTAGGACACCAAGAAACGCACTCAGCTATGCTCCGCTTCATGTAGAACCACCAAAACTACCGCTAAAGGTCTTTGTACATCTTCCCCACACTAGGACGTATAGACAATGGTGAAGTATGGAACTCCCTCATCACCTCATCCTGCATCTTCACTGTTACTACAGCTTTCCCCTGAAATGAGATCTCATGGTTCCCTCCTATAGAATACCCATTGGGTGCATCACCCCTAGATATCTGACCATGTAGTACCTCGTAGTTGACATCCCCCAGCTGTGACTCTCTCGCATGCTGAAGGATCGAAGGAGTCAACACCATCGACTATAGAAAAGTCGTACCCTCCTACTCCACCAAGGTCAGCTGTAGGGAAGCCAACTGCTCTGAAGCTTCCCACACTAAACAAGCCTGAGACTTCTTGGAAAGGGAATCTGCTACTAAATTTTCATTCCCAAGAGTGTAAATTATCTCAAAGCCATAATCCTGCAGAAACTCCAGCAAGTGCCTCTCCCTTAGGTTCAAATCCTTCTGAGTTAAGATGTACTGGAGGTTCTGGTGGTTTGAGTAGACCACAAAATGCTGACCCAGAAAGTAGTGTATCCATATCCTCATGGTGAAGACCACCACTACCTTCTCCAAATCACGAGTCACATAATTCTTCTCATGGGGCCTCAAATTCCTCGACCCATATGCAATCACTGCCCGCTACTGCATCAGAACGCACTCAAGCCTGGCTCCTGAAGCATCGTAGTACACCACGAAATCAACGCCCTCCTCTGGCAGCCTAAACACTAGAGCACTTTTCAGCATCGATCGCAACTCCATGAAGGCCTTCTATGTCAACGCAGTCAAAGGGGTAGCAATCCTGAAGAAAATATTCCACAAACGTCCTGTAGTTCCCTTTCAAACCAAAGATGCTCTGCACCTCTGACGCATTCTTTGGTGGCTCCCTAGGAAGCACTACCTCTCTCATTGTGGGTTCTACGGCCAATCCATCCATTGTAATGAGATGCCCTAGAAAGTGAACCTCATGAATCCAGAACTGACACTTCAAGAGCTTCCTATACAGCTGGTGCATTCGCAGTTAGTCTAGGACCATCCTCAATAAAATGATTTGTCTGCTCCTCTTCCGTCGTAGAGTAGATGAGTATGTCATCAAAAAAGACAACCACAAACCGGTCCAAGTACTCCTGGAATATCTGGTTCATCATAGCCATGAAAATGGGGGGGTCATTCATCATGCTCATGGGCATCACTAGAAACTTGTAATGCACATAACGACAATGGAAAGCCAACATCAGGATGTCAACCTCATGAACACGCAACTGGTGGTAGCCAGATCGATGTTCAATATTGGAGAACCACTTCGCACCTCTCATATAGTTGAATAGGTCACCGATCCTCGATAAAGGGTACTTTTTCATTATCGTGTCCTATTTTAGGAGATGACAATCCACAGCAAGCCGCAGACTCCCATATGCCTTTTTCAGAAACAAAACCGGAGCCTCCCAAGGGGACACACTGGGCCTGATGAAACCCTTCCACGAAGGTCTTCCAACTGAAGTCATAGCTCCCAATGCTCTTTGGGTGCCATCCGATATGTTATACATGATATCTGGGCATTCCTCGATAGAAAGAGAATGCAGAACACCATCTCTCGCCTCAGAGGTAGTCTCAAGACATCCTGGAGAAAGACATCAATGTAGTCCTCTACAACAGTAGGGATCCAGGTGCATATAGCTTCTGCTGCCCCGAGTGCCATGCTTTCCAACTAGTGTGAAAAAGGTCATGGTCTCCTACCCAGAGTAACCATATGCTCTTCCATGAGGTCTCCTTCACCATGGATGGTGAACCACATCCCATCAAAAAACATGCCTCTGACTCGTTTGAGATGACATTCGATCTAGGCCTGAACCATAGAAAGCCAATAAATAACCAATATGACCTCATAAGTTTCCATCGTGATGATGAGTAGGTCCCACGTGAAACTCATTCCTCCAAATGACAGTTCACACTATCTACAGATAAAGGTCACCTATGAGGCGATTCTCGTAGGAACCTCGAGGCTATGTGCAGGTGTCAACACCACTACTAGAAGCTCCAACTCCCATATAAAAAGCATCGATATAAAGGACTGGTTGGATCCAGTGTCTACTAGTACGGAATCAAGCGTAGAGTAAACACAACACGTACCCCGGACCATCTCGTGTGCTGGGTGGTCACAAACACCCATAGCCTGAAGCATCCCATTGCCCCTACCACCAGCTCCCTGAGCCTGGAATGGGCCACCCGGTGGTGGCGGTGGAAGGACCTCAAAATTCCATCCTGGAGCTCCAGGTCCTGGTGCTCTTCTTGCGTCGCCTCCCTGAGGACCACTCTGTCCTCACTAGGGAGATCCCTAGTCATGGTGCTGCCTCTGCTACTACGGTGCAGCCACTTCCCGCCACAGATGTTCAGTATGCCTAGTTTGGTAGTCCCGTTCTAGGTGGCCCCGTCCATCACATGAATAGAACCAACTCTCTCATGACTGCCCCGGTGCTCTACGACACCACTGTGGTTTACGACCCATGCCCCTAAGTCTTCTCACAGAAGGGTATCCTCGACTGAGGCCCTGCCCTCTGCCGCCTTCCTACTACCGAAGACTCTGCTCGGAAGGGGCCACTACTAGGCCCCACCTGCTGGCATCCCTTAGCCAAGAAGATATATATCATGAGTGACCTCTCTAGCACCCCGACATAACTAGGGATTCACAAGGGTACTACATTGGCAAAGATCTCCCTGTGAAAACCATGCTCAAACTTCCACACCCGAAAGTAACTATCACGGACCATATCTTGTGAGTAGCATGTGAAATTGGTAAAGGAGTATGAGTATTGTGCCATGATCATTCCCCCAGATTCATCTCCAAATTCTACTGAATCCAAACAGAGCGTAAAAAAGAAGGGGAGTACTCCACTCAGAAGAGCTTCTAAAAGCTATCCCACGTGAAATACGACTCATCATGGGTCTGTGTAACCAACCCCCAACAACACCCGACCATCCCGAGAAAAAGGCACGCATCTAGAGCTACCATCTGGATCGCTAGTGACTGTACCAGCCTGAAAAGTTGATTTACAGACTCTATCCAGTCTTCCGCTGCCTGGGGATTCGAGTCTCTGCGGAACTTCTGCGGCCGATGATGCTGAAAGTCTCTGAGCGCACTCAGCCTGCGCTCAACCTCGACCTGTGCTGCTGGTACTAACTATCACTCTCTAGGTGGAGAGGCTACTGCTGAAGCACTGGGAATAATGGGATCATGCGAGGGTCCCTGAACTGACTCCTCATCGCTCGCCAGGTCGTCATCACGAACTGGAGAGGGTAAACTGGAAGGCTGCTGTTGTGGGGGCATCCTAAAAATTATAATGGATTAACGTGATTAGATGAGCATATATATATATATATATATATCAGTAACGAAAAAGGGGAGATGAATCGAAATGTATTTTCAAGGACTCAATTATACTGGATATATGTTCCAATGTTCCCTGTAACAAGTGTCTCAGCATGCCGAGTCGACAAGCGGGTTATCAGGGTCCTGGTGAATGGATATGTCAGCCGACCGTACTATCACTGGACTCCCTGGTCTGAGAGACGATCTGGAGACACGTCGACACTATTGCCCTAAATCCCAACCAATTCATTTTTAGGGACGTCCGAACAACACCCCAAGGAATGAACCACCTCTGATACCACTTTGTCATGAAACGACCATACCGGTCTCGAGCCACAACTACCCCCAGCCAGCATCCATATGCCAGGGGCTGGCGACAAGCACCAAAGGTGTAATAATCTATGGGAGGCCTTTTCCTAAGTACATGTACACACAGACAACCCAGTCAATGCAGAAGTGCATAGTAAAATAAAAACCAGAGGACAAAGAACTACCACCGAACCACAATCATGCAACAACCTCTAAATAGAAAAAAAGTAAAGTGCTGAAATGTACTGACAAGATACTGAACATAAATATGGAAAAACAGGTGCCCAAACCGAAAGGTGCCAAAACCCAGCAATAGGTGAACAATAGTAAACAAATTTTTAGTCTCACACATAAAAGTCCTTCTACGACCACTGAACATAGTCCAAGCTCCTATGTCCTCTACGCTCCTCTATAGTCTCGATCGACCTGTGTATCGTCTGCAAGGTCACACCATGTGCGGGTAAAGCCCAACAAGGGTGATTATAAAGACACTCAGTAGGATGCCTTGAAAGCTCGAGGGAGAAACAAAGGGGGTACTAAAACGGTGAGCAGTAGACAAAACAAAGAACATTGTAATAGTACAATAGAGAGAGAGTGCAGCTCAACCCAACAAAAGAAAGGAGGTAGACTCGTACCAACCAAGAGGATCTAGACATGGATAACACATGGCATACCCCGTGTGTCTTCTCCCCATCTTAGAAGGTGACTAACTGAACACAAGGAGTGGGGAAAAATTAGGGTATATATATATATATATTCTCAACAAAAAAACCCAAATGAGTGTGGGTAAGGGGACCTCGATCTCCATGCTCAACCCAGGAAAAGTCACCATTAGTTCTAATGATATCCCTAACTAATGGCCAAGAATCGCGCACATCAAAGCTATCTCATCACTAAATCATGCAACCAACACTACTGTAAATAAGGCCATTAGCGACCGCCATTGGCGGTCGGTAAAGGTCTGTAGCGGCCGCGCAGCGACCGCCATTGGCGGTCGCTGTTGCCTCGTCGCTATAGAAGGTCGGCAGATCGGCTTTGAGCGACCGCTTGGCGGTCGCTGAAGGCCCTCTGCCGGGCACCCTATAGCGACCGCCTATGGCGGTCGCTATTCTAAAAAAAAAAAATTTCAATTTCTTTTTATTGAATTGAATATAAATAAATAAATATATATAAATATATATAAATATTCATATATATACTATTAAATACAATATTTTAAATATATATATATATAATATATTTTAAATGTTTTAATATATATTTAATATATATATAATATCAAATCATTGTGCTATAATAATTTAAAAACTTCGATTCAAGAAATAATCTCATTTCAAGTCTTTCGGAGCACGTTTGCTCCGAATGAGACTGCCGCACGCCGTTTTGGTGTTTTATGGCGCCGGAAACGCGTTTCCGGCCGCCGCGGTCACACGAAACCTCCGAATGAGGTGCCGTCTGGCCGACCATTTCACAATTCACGCCCCGGATGTTGTCGTACGGGTTCGTGGCATTCGGAGGTCGTTCGGGTGGTTTTGACCCCCCAACGCGCCATTTCAGCGCGTGTCGCGCTGCTGAAAACGACACAATCAGACGTGTCGCGCGCACCGCATGTCCGATGGACGTGAGGCCTCCTCCTGCATCTCAGGAATAATATTTCTATCATTCCCGTGAGGTTTCAGGTCGTTCGGAGCACGTTTGCTCCGAATTGGACCGCCGCACGCCGTTTTGGTGTTTTAGGGCGCCGGAAACGCGTTTCCAGCCGCCGCGGTCAAACGGAACCTCCGAATGAGGTTCCGTCTGGTCGACCATTTCAAAATTCACGCCCCGGATGTTTTCGTACGGTTTCGTGGCATTCGGAGTTCGTTCGGGTGGTTTTGACCCCCAATGCGTCATTTCTGCGCGCGTCGCGCTGCTGAAAACGACACAATCGGACGTGCCGCGCGCACCGCACGTCGGATGGACGTGCGGCCTCCTCCTGCATCTCAGGAATAATATTTCTATCGTTCCCGTGCGGTTTCAGGTCGTTCGGAGCACGTTTGCTCCGAATTGGACCGCTGCACGCCGTTTTGGTGTTTTAGGGCGCCGGAAACGCGTTTCCGGCCGCCGCGGTCAAACGGCACCTCCGAATGAGGTGCCGTCTCACCTACCATTTCAAAATTCACGCCCCGGATGTTGTCGTACGGTTTCGTGGAATTCGGAGGTCATTCGGGTGGTTTTGACCCCCCAACGCGCCATTTCAGCGCGCGCCGCGCTGCTGAAAACGACACAATCGGACGTGCCGCGCGCACCGCACGTCCGATAGACGTGCAGCCTCCTCCTGCATCTCAGGAATAATATTTCTATCGTTCCCGTGCGGTTTCAGGTCGTTCAGAGCACGGTTTCTCCGAATTGGACCGCCGCACGCCATTTTGGTGTTTTAGGGCGCCGAAAACGCGTTTCCTGCCGCCGCTGCCAAACGGCACTTCCGAATGAGGTGCCGTCTGACCGACCATTTCACAATTCACGCCCCGGATGTTTTCGTATGGTTTCGTGGCATTCGGAGGTCGTTCGGGTGGTTTTGACCCCCCAACGCGCCATTTCAGAGCGCGCCGCACTGCTGAAAATGACACAATCGGACGTGCCACGCGCACCGCACGTCCGATGGACGTGCGGCCTCCTCCTGCATCTCAAGAATAATATTTCTATCGTTCCCGTGCGGTTTCAGGTCGTTCGGAGCACGTTTGCTCCGAATTGGACCGTCGCACGCCATTTTGGTGTTTTAGGGCGCCGGAAACGCGTTTCCGGACGCCGCGGTCACACGGCACCTCCGAATGAGGTTCCGTCTGGCCGACCATTTCAAAATTCACGCCCCGGATGTTGTCGTACGGTTTCGTGGCATTCGGAGGTTGTTCGGGTGGTTTTGACCCCCCAACGCGTCGTTTCAGCGCGCGCCGTGCTGCTGAAAACGACACAATCGGACGTGCCGCACGCACCGCATGTCCGATGGACGTGCGGCCTCCTCCTAAATCTCATGAATAATATTTCTATCGTTCCCATGCGGTTTCAGGTCGTTCGGAGCACGTTTGCTCCGAATTGGACCGCCGCACGCCGTTTTGGTGTTTTAGGGCGCCAGAAACGCGTTTCCGGCCGCCGCGGTCAAACGGAACCTCCGAATGAGGTTCCGTCTGGCCGACCATTTCACAATTCACGCCCCGGATGTTGTAGTACGGTTTCGTGGCATTCGGAGGTCGTTCGGGTGGTTTTGACCCCCCAACGCGTCATTTCAGCGTGCGCCGCGCTGCTGAAAACGACACAATCGGATGTTCCGCGCGCACCGCACGTCGGATGGACGTCTGGCCTCCTCCTGCATCTCAGGAATAATATTTCTATCATTCCCATGCGGTTTCAGGTCGTTCGGAGCACGTTTGCTCCGAATGGGACCGCCGCACGCCGTTTTGGTGTTTTATGGTGCCAGAAACGCGTTTCCGGACGCCGCAGTCAAACGGAACCTCCGAATGAGGTGCCGTCTGGCCGACCTTTTCACAATTCACGCCCCGGATGTTGTCGTACGGTTTCGTGGCATTCGGAGGTCGTTCGGGTGGTTTTGACCCCCCAACGCGCCATTTCAGCGCGCGGCGCGCTGCTGAAAACGACACAATCGGACGTGCCACGCGCACCGCACGTCCGATGGACGTGCGGCCTCCTCCTGCATCTCAGGAATAATATTTCTATCGTTCTTGTGCGGTTTCAGGTCGTTCGGAGCACGTTTGCTCCGAATGGGACCGCCGCACGCCGTTTTGGTGTTTTAGGGCGCCGGAAACGCGTTTCCGGCCGCCGCGGTCAAACGGCAGCTCCGAATGAGGTGCCGTCTGGCCGACCATTTCATAATTCACACCCCGGATGTTGTCGTACGGTTTCGTGGCATTCGGAGGTCGTTCGGGTGGTTTTGACCCCCCAACGCGTCATTTCAGCGCGCGCCGCGCTGCTGAAGACGACACAATCGGACGTTCCGCGCGCACCGCACGTCCGATGGACATGCGGACTCCTCCTGCATCTCAGGAATAATATTTCTATCGTTCCCGTGCGGTTTCAGGTCGTTCGGAGCACGTTTTCTCCGAATGGGACCGCCGCACGCCGTTTTGGTGTTTTAGGGCGCTGGAAACGCGTTTCCGGCCGCCGCTGTCAAACGGCACCTCCGAATGAGGTGCCGTCTGGCCGACCGTTTCAAAATTCACGCCCCGGATGTTGTCGTATGGTTTCGTGGCATTCGGAGGTCGTTCGGGTGGTTTTGACCCCCCAACGCGCCATTTCAACGCGCGCCGCACTGCTGAAAACGACACAATCGGACGTGCCGCGCGCACCGCACGTCCGATGGACGTGCGGCCTCCTCCTGCATCTCAGGAATAATATTTCTATCGTTCCCGTGCGGTTTTAGGTCGTTCGGAGCACGTTTGCTCCGAATTGGACCGCCGCACGCCGTTTTGGTGTTTTAGGGCGCCGGAAACGCGTTTCCGGCCGCCGCGGTCAAACGGCACCTCCGAATGAGGTGTCGTCTGGCCGACCATTTCACAATTTACGTCCCGGATGTTGTCGTACGGTTTCGTGGCATTCGGAGGTCGTTCGGGTGGTTTTGACCCCCCAACGCGCCATTTCAGCGCGCGCCGCGCTGCTGAAAACGACACAATCGGACGTGCCGCGCGCACCACATGTACGATGGATGTGCGGCCTCCTCCTGCATCTCAAGAATAATATTTCTATCGTTCCCGTGCGGTTTCAGGTCGTTCGGAGCACGTTTGCTCCGAATGGGACCGCCACACGCCGTTTTGGTGTTTTAGGGCGCTGGAAACGCGTTTCCGGCCTCCGCGGTCACACGACACCTCCGAATGAGGTGCCTTCTGGCTGAACATTTCAAAATTCACGCCCCGGATGTTGTCGTACGGTTTCGTGGCATTCAGAGGTCGTTCGGGTGGTTTTGACCCCCCAACGCGCCATTTCAGCGCGCGCCGCGCTGCTGAAAACGACACAATCGGACGTGCCGCGCGCACCGCACGTCTGATGGACGTGCGGCCTCCTCCTGCATCTCAGGAATAATATTTCTATCGTTCCCGTGCGATTTCAGGTCGTTCGGAGCACGTTTGCTCTGAATTAGACCGCCGCACGCCGTTTTGGTGTTTTAGGGCGCCAGAAACACGTTTCCGGCCGCCGCGGTCAAACGGAACCTCCGAATGAGGTGCCGTCTGGCCGACCATTTCACAATTCACGCCCCGGATGTTGTCGTACGGTTTCGTGGCATTCGGAGGTCGTTCGGGTGGTTTTGACCCCCCAACGCGCCATTTCAGCGCGCGTCGCGCTGCTGAAAACGACACAATCGGACGTGCCACGTGCACCGCACGTCCGATGGACGTGCGGCCTCCTCCTTCATCTCAGGAATAATATTTCTATCGTTCTCGTGCGGTTTTAGGTCGTTCGGAGCACGTTTGCTCCGAATGGGACCGCCGCACGCCGTTTTGGTGTTTTAGGGCGCCGGAAACGCGTTTCCGGCCGCCGCGGTCAAACGGCAGCTCCGAATGAGGTGCCGTCTGGCCGACCATTTCATAATTCACACCCCGGATGTTGTCGTACGGTTTCGTGGCATTCGGAGGTCGTTCGGGTGGTTTTGACCCCCCAACGCGTCATTTCAGCGCGCGCCGCGCTGCTGAAGACGACACAATCGGACGTTCCGCGCGCACCGCACGTCCGATGGACATGCGGACTCCTCCTGCATCTCAGGAATAATATTTCTATTGTTCCCGTGCGGTTTCAGGTCGTTCGGAGCACGTTTTCTCCGAATGGGACCGCCGCACGCCGTTTTGGTGTTTTAGGGCGCTGGAAACGCGTTTCCGGCCGCCGCTGTCAAACGGCACCTCCGAATGAGGTGCCGTCTGGCCGACCATTTCAAAATTCACGCCCCGGATGTTGTCGTATGGTTTCGTGGCATTCGGAGGTCGTTCGGGTGGTTTTGACCCCCCAACGCTCCATTTCAACGCGCGCCGCGCTGCTGAAAACGACACAATCGGACGTGCCGCGCGCACCGCACGTCCGATGGACGTGCGGCCTCCTCCTGCATCTCAGGAATAATATTTCTATCGTTCCCGTGCGGTTTTAGGTCGTTCGGAGCACGTTTTCTCCGAATTGAACCGCCGCACGCCGTTTTGGTGTTTTAGGGCGCCGGAAACGCGTTTCCGGCCGCCGCGGTCAAACGGCACCTCCGAATGAGGTGCCGTCTGGCCGACCGTTTCACAATTCACGTCCCGGATGTTGTCGTACGGTTTCGTGGCATTCGGAGGTCGTTCGGGTGGTTTTGACCCCCCAACGCGCTATTTCAGCGCGCGCCGCGCTGCTGAAAACGACACAATCGGACGTGCCGCGCGCACCACATGTACGATGGATGTGCGGCCTCCTCCTGCATCTCAAGAATAATATTTCTATCGTTCTCGTGCGGTTTCAGGTCGTTCGGAGCACGTTTGCTCCGAATGGGACCGCCACACGCCGTTTTGGTGTTTTAGGGCGCCGGAAACGCGTTTCCGGCCTCCGCGGTCACACGGCACCTCCGAATGAGGTGCCTTCTGGCTGAACATTTCAAAATTCACGCCCCGGATGTTGTCGTACGGTTTCGTGGCATTCAGAGGTCGTTCGGGTGGTTTTGACCCCCCCAACGCGCCATTTCAGCGCGCGCCGCGCTGCTGAAAACGACACAATCGGACGTGCCGCGCGCACCGCACGTCTGATGGACGTGCGGCCTCCTCCTGCATTTCAGGAATAATATTTCTATCGTTCCCGTGCGATTTCAGGTCGTTCGGAGCACGTTTGCTCCGAATTAGACCGCCGCACGCCGTTTTGGTGTTTTAGGGCGCCGGAAACACGTTTCCGGCCGCCGCGGTCAAACGGAACCTCCGAATGAGGTGCCGTCTGGCCGACCATTTCACAATTCACGCCCCGGATGTTGTCGTACGGTTTCGTGGCATTCGGAGGTCGTTCGGGTGGTTTTGACCCCCCAACGCGGCCATTTCAGCGCGCGCCGCGCTGCTGAAAACGACACAATCGGACGTGCCGCGCGCACCGCACGTCCGATGGACGTGAGGCCTCCTCCTGCATCTCAGGAATAATATTTCTATCGTTCCCGTGCGGTTTCAGGTCGTTCGGAGCAGGTTTGCTCCGAATTGGACCGCCGCACGCTGTTTTGGTGTTTTAGGGCGCCAGAAACGCGTTTCCGGCCGCGGCAGTCAAACGGCACCTCCGAATGAGGTGACGTCTGGCCGACCATTTCACAATTCACGCCCCGGATGTTGTCGTACGGTTTCGTGGCATTCGGAGGTCGTTCGGGTGGTTTTGACCCCCCCAACGCTCCATTTCAGCGCGCGCCGCGCTGCTGAAAATGACACAATCGGACGTGGCGCACACCACACGTCAGATGGATGTGCGGCCTCCTCCTACATCTCAGGAATAATATTTCTATCATTCCCGTGCGGTTTCAGGTCGTTCGGAGCACGTTTGCTCCGAATTGGACCGCCGCACGCCGTTTTGGTGTTTTAGGGCGCCGGAAACGCGTTCCCGGCCGTCGCGGTCAAACGGCACCTCCGAATGAGGTGCCGTCTGGCCGACCATTTCAAAATTCACACCCGGATGTTGTCGTACGGTTTCGTGGCATTCGGAGGTCGTTCGGGTGGTTTTGACCCCCCAACGCACCATTTCAGCGCGCGTCGGGCTGCTGAAAACGACACAATCGGACGTGCCGCGCACACACGCACGTCCGATGGACGTGCGGCCTCCTCCTGCATATCAGGAATAATATTTCTATCGTTCTCGTGCGGTTTCAAGTTGTTCGGAGCACATTTTCTCCGAATTGGACCGCCGCACGCCGTTTTGGTGTTTTAGGGCGCCGGAAACGCGTTTCCGGCCGCCGCGGTCAAACGGCACCTCCGAATGAGGTGCCGTCTGGCCGACCATTTTAAAATTCACGCCCCGGATGTTGTCCTACGGTTTCGTCGCATTCGGAGGTCGTTCGGGTGGTTTTGACCCCCCAACACGCCATTTCAGCGCGCGCCGCGCTGCTGAAAACGACACAATCGGACGTGCCGCGCGCACCGCACGTCCGATGGACGTACGGCCTCCTCCTGCATCTCAGGAATAATATTTCTATCGTTCTCGTGCGGTTTCAGGTCTTTCGGAGCACGTTTGCTCCGAATGGGACCGTCGCACGCCGTTTTGGTGTTTTATGGCGCCGGAAACGCGTTTCCGGCCATCGCGGTCACACGGCACCTCCGAATGAGGTGCCGTCTGGCCGAACATTTCACAATTCACGCCCCGGATGTTGTCGTACGGTTTCGTGGCATTCGGAGCTCGTTCGGGTGGTTTTGACCCCCCAACGCGTCATTTCAGCGCGCGCCGCGCTGCTGAAAACGACACAATCGGGGGGCTGTACGGGGGTGCGAGGGGTTGTACGGGGGTGGCGGGGGGCTGTACGGGGGTTCGGGGGGATGTACGGGGGTGTCGGGGGGCTGTACGGGGGTGTCGGGGGGCTGTACGGGGGTGGCGGAGGGTTGTTTCGGGGGTGCGGGGGGCTGTACGGGGGTGGCGGGGGGGCTGTACGGGGGTGGCGGGGGGCAGTACGGGGGTGCGGGGGGTTGTATGGGGGTGCGCGGGGGCAGTACGGGGGTGCGGGAGGTTGTACGGGGGTGCGAGGGGGCTGTACGGGGGTGCAAGGGGGCTGTACGGGGGTGCGCGGGGTTGTACGGGGGTGCGAGGGGGCTGTACGGGGGTGCGGGGGGCTGTACGGGGGTGCAGGGGGGGGGGGCTGTACGGGGGTGCGGGGGGCTGTACGGGGGTGTCAGGGGGCTGTACGGGGGTGGCGGGGGGCTGTACGGGGGTGTACGGGGGGTGCGGGGGGGCTGTACGGGGGTGCGGGGGGCTGTACGGGGGTGCGGGGGGGGGGGGGGGGGGGGGGGCTGTACGGGGGTGTCGGGGGGCTGTACGGGGGTGGCGGGGGGCTGTACGGGGGGTGTACGGGGGTGCGGAGGGGCTGTACGGGGGTGCGGGGGGCTGTACGGGGGTGCGAGGGGCTGTACGGGGGTGCGGGGGGCTGTACGGGGGTGGCGGGGGGGCTGTACGGGGGTACGGGGGGCAGTACGGGGGTGCGGGGGGGGGGGGGGGGATGTACGGGGGTGTGGGGGGGCTGTACGGGGGTGCGGGGGGGCTGTACGGGGGTGCGGGGGGGCTGTACGGGGGTGCGGGGGGCTGTACGGGGGTGCGGGGGGGCTGTACGGGGGTGCGGGGGGGGGGGGGGGGGGCTGTACGGGGGTGCCGGGGGCTGTACGGGGGTGCGGGGGGGGGGGGGGGGGGGTTACGGGGTTGCGGGGGGCTGTACGGGGTGGCGGCGGGGGGCTGTACGGGGGTGGCGGGGGGCAGTACGGGGGTTCGGGGGGTTGTACGGGGGTGCAGGGGGGCTGTACGGGGGTGCAGGGGGCTGTACGGGGGTGGCGGGGGCCTGTACGGGGGTGGCGGGGGGGCAGTACGGGGGTGCAGGGGGCTGTACCGGGGTCCTGGGGGGGGGGGGGGTGTACGGTGGTGCGGGGGGCTGTACGAGGGTGCGGGGGGGGGGGGGGGGGCTGTACGGGGGTGCGGGGGGCTGTACGGGGGTGCGGGGGGCTGTACGGGGGTGGCGGGGGCTGTACGGGGGTGGCGGGGTGCTGTACGGGGGTGCGGGGGGGCTGTACGGGGGTGCGGGGGGTTGTACGGGGGTGCGGGGGGGGGGGGGGGGGGGGGGCTGTACGGGGGTGGCGGGGGCCTGTACGGGGGTGGCGGGGGCCTGTACGGGGGTGACGGGGGGCAGTACGGGGGTGCAGGGGGCTGTACGGGGGTGCGGGGGGGGGGGGGGGGGCTGTACGGGGGTGCGGGGGGCTGTACGGGGGTGCGGTGGGGGGGGGGTGTACGGGGGTGCGGGGGGCTGTACGGGGGTGCGGGGGGCTGTACGGGGGATGCGGGGGGCTCTCCAGGGGTGCAAAGGCCATCCCAGTGATTACAAAAGTGAAAATTAAAAGTGATAACATCTAATTAATACATATTTCTTTTATCGATACCATACAGAAATTTATAAAAAATATATTGGATAATACATAATCTATAATATCAGATTTATTGATCTGTTAGAATTAGTTCGGCCTTTTCAAATGTAGAATCATTCAAGATTATTTGATCAAAAACTCAATATGTGTATAAAATATTTAAAAGACCACCATGGATGGTAATAATGCATTACATAAATGAATAAATACAGTACATCAATGTCAACCCTACCAGTAAAAACAAAAAACATATCTCGTGAATATATGGTGCGTCACGCGTTGCCATCACTGCTACCTCCTTCTGGTGGGCCAGGTGCCTACAACAAATAAACATTATAAATATTTTAATAACAAAAACAATTTAAATTAAATAAATAAATACAGTATATACCTGCGTCGTATGATCCCTTGTACCATCAGCTCGACGCACATATTCCTGCAGTGCTCTAACCTCAGCTGTCAATTGCGCATTTGTCTCCTCGGAAGCGCGCAGCCGTGCCTCAAAATCTGACATCTGGTGTGTCATATGAGAAACAGCAGGACCGACAACCGCAGCGCGTGACACTACAGAACGAGGAATCCCTGCTCCATAGGTCAAACTATATCCATGCTCGTCCCGACCAATAATGCGATGAAAGATCTCATCCCGTCACATGGGAAGCTGTCGCTGGTCCTCTGGCAGATGTTCTAACTCAGCTTCAAATTGATCCTGTGAAATATTTAAATATATATAAATATATATATATGTTAATATATAGATTTATGTAATTATTGGTAAGTACATACACTTACTATCAATGCTGCAACCTCTGGATCATTGCGATCATGAGTCCTTATCCACACCGACATTTTATCAGTTGCTGCACCTTGCCCTCGCAACTGTATATTAAAAGAATATAAACACAAAACCATTTTAATTAATAAATTAAAAAATGAATAATATATACCTCATGTCGGATCTGAGACACGTGACGAGTCCCGAGACTGTGAGCTGGTCCCTGCAACGCTCGATTCTCCGAATGGAGTGTTGACACCTCCTACATTCAATTCATTAAAATTTCAAACAAATCACATATTCTTGAAAATATATATACAGAAAAATAATTAATATACAAACCGCAACACCCTCAATAGACCAATATGCAACAAAGTCACGCCACTGAGCCGGGAGGAAACCTCTCGGGACTTTTTCCAAAATGTCAGGGGCACCCACATTTGGTACCCAGTGGTCTCTCTTCACTTTGCCTTTATAATCTTTCCACAGCTTACGGCATTTTCTCATACACACGGGCCGAAACTCTTCAGGGCATACTTTCAAATTTTTCTATAATGAAAATAATCAAACATATTAGTATTATTTATAAATAGAAAATAAAGTAAAATTATTTTCTTACCTGAACCTCCCTCCATAGACGATCTAATGTGTCCTGAGGGATAGAAGCCCAATCACGCGTGGTTAATGGAAATCGATGTGGGTCACGTATGATATGACCCAGCTGATGAATAAATGCCGGGGCATTCGGTCCCACGGGATGAAATACCTCATCAAATGAAACATCTATCGTCCTGTCGGAATTCCATGATAATATGCCACGACCAGGGCCTCTCCTGCGAGAGGAAGAAGCAGCCGAGTCTGATCCTGTTGAAAACAATTTTATATATAAATTGACAAATGTTATATATATATATATATATGTCAATTACATAAAAAATATAGACAATGACATTCAAACATACCTCGACCCTGAGACGTAGATGCCTCAGATGGATGATGTGGATTTTCTGCCTCTTCCACTGACATGTCTGCAGTCATACAAAATATCAGTAATGAGTCCAAAGTGTTTAAAAGATAAATTGGATTGTTCTTAATAAATCAAACTTGTAAAACTATTAATCAAACAACAAATGTATTGAATAATTAGTTGTGAATGAATTTTAAAAAATCATGAATGTTAATCAACCTAAATATTTATGACTAAATTAACTTACAAAAGTGAGGATTAAAACTTATCAGGATTTATAAAATGATTAGATAATTTATGATATCCTAGGACATTCTACTGAATACCGGGAAAACAATTATACCTTTCATTAAGCATGAAAATCGACCGTTTCTCCTTCAACAGCTGCTCTAACCCAATAAATATCTTCTTCACGTTGAACTACGGTATGTTGATCAAGTTCTTGGTAAACAAACGGAATAGTCTCGGGTTCATCTTCTTCAAATAAAAACACTCCTCGCCGAGACATTTTGACAACAACTTGCCAACTTGGATCTAAAGGCAAAGTAACGAAGAATACTTGTTCCGCTTGTGATGTCAAAATGAAAGGTTCATTCTCAACTCGTTCATTATTTCTGTATAACATATAGTTAAAATTCACCAATGAAAACTGATATTGATCGACTTTACATCCACGCACTGGATCTACCCAATTACACTTTAACAATATGTACTTCAAACCGTGTGTGTATACAACTTCAATGATGTCTATCAATTGACCATAGTAATAACCAGAATCGACAAAGGGACAACCGATGCCACTGTTTTGTGTTGCTCGTTTGTCGTCATCATCTTTAATGTGAAATCGAAAACCATTAGCATCAATAGCTTTATAACGACGAGCCGTTATAGATGGACCCTCAGCCAGTTGGATAAATATTTCAGGTAGCGTGGGGTCCCCTAACTCCCTCAGCTTACGAACCTACATAATTTATAAAAATCAATACTGATATATGCAGAAAGAATTAGTTTAATACTTCACTCATAATGAAAATAAATTTATACATACATAATCCTTGAACCAATCATGAAATGCCGCATAATGAGATTGTTCAATTTGCAACTCAGTCGCACGATGCATCTCTTCTTTTATCTCATTAATGTGTTACCTGCAAATGATTACGCGATGTTTAAAAGATCAACTTATGCAAAGAAAACATGTAAAAGTTATACAAGCACATTGATAAGATACTTACTGCATTAATGGTGCAACTGATGGAGTATTGAACAAGATATATCGATGTGCTTGTATCCAGTCGATGTTGTCCATATCAAATGTGGTTCCTTCTCCAACTGGACCATCATGAATCCGAGAGGGATTATCTAATTTTGTTTCAACATCCGTAAGATATTCTGCACAAAAGGTAGTACACTCATCCATCAAATAACCATTGGCTATTGATGCCTCTGGACGAGCTCTGTTGCATACAAATCTTTTGAATGTACTCAAATACCGTTCAATAGGATACATCCACCTGAATTGCACTGGACCAACAACCATTACATCATCAGTTAGGTGCACTGTCAAGTGGACCATAACATCTAAAAATGAGGGGGGGGGGGAAAGTTTCTCAAAGTGACAAAGCGTAAGTACAATTCGGTCCTGCAAACTTTTTAAATCACTCATTCGTTGATTTCTTAAACAAAGCTGTCTAAAAAAATTACTCATCTCAATCAAGGGCTGAACAACATTGGGGGATAAACAATCACAAATTGCGATTGGAATCAACTGCTGAAGTAATATGTGATTGTCATGACTTTTCAACCCTTGCAATGTCTTGCTCGTCAGATTCACACACTTTGAAATATTAGAATAGTAACCATCAGGCACCTTGACCATCTTCAAAATGGAAAGAAATGTCTCTTTCTCCTCTGTAGTCATCGAATACTGTGCAGCAGGCATATATGCCTTGTTTCCCTCAGCTAACTGTAAATGCAACTGTTTCCTTAAACCCATTTCTTCCAAATCATGGCGTGCATTAACATGGTCCTTTGACATTCCACTGACACCTAAAATGGTCCACAATATGTTATCACAAACATTTTTTTCAATGTTCATGACATCCAAATTATGCCTCAACATGTTAGTTTTCCAATACGGAAGACTATAAAAAATACTTTTCTTTTTCCAATTGTGACTGCGCTGCCTACCCGCAGCACAAATATTACGTACTGGAGGAGCCACCAAATCCTGAATTTCATATACCGTGTGGATGTTTTCTTCCTCAATCTGCGATAACATTTCGTCTCCTGTCATGATCTTTGGTGCTGGGCTGAATTCTCTAGAACCATCAAATGCCACTCTGTCCTTTCTGAACCTGTGCTGGGGAGGGAGAAAACGCCTGTGACCCATGAATGCCCATTTTTTGGAATGTTTAAGCCATACAGATTTTTTACTTTTATTGCAACAAGGGCAAGAAAATTCCCCTTTCGTACTCCAGCCTGATAAATTTGCATAAGCTGGGAAGTCATTGATTGTCCACAATAAAGCAGCATGCAGTTTGAACATTTCATTCGTTTCACAGTCATAAGTCATCACACCATCACCCCAAAATTCATTCAACTCATCAATCAATGGATGAAGTTAAACATCAATCTTATCCCCCAGACTTTTAGGTCCATCAATAAGAGTGGAAAGTAATATAAATTGTTTCTTCATACAAAGCCATGGAGGATGATTATATGGAACCAACACCACGGGCCATGTGCTATGAGTTGCACCAACCATAGACTTGAATGGATTGAAACCATCTGCTGCCAATCCCAATCGGACATTACGAACATCTTTAGCAAAGTCGGGATGTCTCTTATCAAAATCCTTCCATGCATGAGAGTCTACCGGGTGGGTTAACATGTCACTTTCATGAACTCTTTCTGCATGCCATCTCATTAAATTAGAAACTTTAGATGACATAAAAAATCTTTTCAACCTTGGTTTAAGGGGAAAGGTACGCATTTTCTTTACGGCAATCGGTTTCCCCTGTATCGCAATCTGACTTTGATGAGTCTTATTTCCCCTGTTCTCATTCCACCTGGAAGCGCCACAAACCATACAAATATCCGAATGAGCAGTTTCATTTCTAAACAACATACAGTTGTTTGCACATGCATCTATAGTCTCATATGTAAAACCTAAGTTCTCTGTCAACTTACGAGCATAGTAATACGACTCCGGAATCTTAGCGTCGACAGGAAGAACTTTTTTCAATAAAACCAAAAGAATGTCGAATGATGTATCTGACCAATTATTCAAAGTCTTCAAATGCAACAACTCCACGATAAACGACAGTTTATTGTAAGAAGTACATCCAGGATATAATTCTGTTTTCGCATCATCAAGTACTTCATAAAACCTCCTCGAATCACGATCTGCACCAGAGCGAAGATTTATCTCACCGGTCTCAAGATTCTAGATGTCAATGCCTTCAGGATCAAACCCACGTACCATTTCAGTAAGCATTTCATGCATTGGATCAGTCATCCTTGCATCAACATCCATCTGAGCTGCATCTGTATTTTGACAACGAACATATTCTTCTCCATGACGAGTCCAACTCTTATAATTTTTCAGAAATCCATTAAAGAAAATGTGCTCCCTCACAGTATCTCGTGTGAATTGATATCTGTTAGCACATTTTCTACATGGACAACTAATATAGTCACTTTCAAATCCTCTCGTGAAGTCAATAAACTGCATAATTCCATTGAAATATTCTCTAGACGTTCGATTTGGAAGATCAATCCAACTCTTATCCATAATAATATCTGTATAACAAACATTTACACAATACATATTACAATTACATTTTTCAAATCAACTATATTCAAAATAAATATTAACCATTTGTTTATGAACCATTGATAAAATAATAATGTAACTGAAAGCTCATGTTACCTGATTGAGCTACAAACCTGAAAGGGAGGGGAGCCGAAGGCGGTGCTGCGAGGGAGAGGAGGAAGTGAAGGGGAGCCGGAGCCAAAGGCGGTGCGGCAAGGGAGGGTACGGGCGGCGGCGGCGGCGGGGAGCTGGAGGAGAGGAGGCGGTGAGGGGATGGGGGACGGGCAGCGAGGGGGGGGGGGTGTCCGGGGTCGGGGGGGCTGTCCGAGGTGCGGGGAGGGGTGTCCGGGGTGTCGGGGGCCTGTCAGGGGTGCAGGCAGGGGTTTTTGGGGTGCGGGGGTGTCCGGGGTGCGGGGGAGGGGGGGCTGTCTGGGGTGCAGGGGGGCTGTCGAGGGTGTGGGGTGGGGTGTCCGGGGTGCGGGGAGGCGTCCGGGGTGCGGGGGGCGGTCCGGAGTGCGCAGGGGGGGGGGGTGCTGTCTGGGGTGCGGGGAGGCGTCCGGGGTGCGGGGGGCGGTCCGGAGTGTGCGCCGGGGGCTGTCCAGGGTGCGGGTGCCGTCCGGGGGTGGGGGGGGGAGGGCCGAGAGGCCGGTGGGCGGCGGTCGGAGGCCGGAGGGCGGCGGCCGGAGGCCCGAGGGCGGCGGCCGGAGGCCCGAGGGCGGAGGGCGGTGGCCGGGGGCCGGATGGAAGGCGGCGGGGGAGGCCGGGCGGCGGGGGAGGCCGGGTGGCGGGTGAGGGGAGGGCGGCGAGGGAGGGAGGGGGTTAGGGCGGAGGGAGATCGAGGGCGCAGGGGGGGGGCAGAAGCCCCCCATTTTTTTATGTAGGATAGCGACTGCCATTTGGCGGTCGCTAATGGTTAGCTATAGCGACCGCCAATGGCGGTCGCCCGAGTCTGGGGGGCTCCAATGCCCCCTTTTCTAGTAGTGCACGGATCTTTATTTGGTAACCACAGAGAAAAGTCTCTTGCCTAGCCTCATATAAAGGGCTGGGTCTGAAAGAAGTTTTCAGGTAACCCACTACCCATCCCAGCTGGAGGGTAAACCCTAAAAGGTCGTCGGGTGACCCACTACCCAGCCCTGCTCAAGGGAAAACCCTAAAAGGTCATCAGGTGACCCACTTCCCAGCCATGCTAGAGGGTAAACCCTAAAATGTTGTCGGGTCACCCACTGACCAGCCCTTCTAGAGGGCAAACTCTGAAGTCAATGGGTAAGCCACTGCCCAACCCCACTGAAGGGTAAACCCTAAGGTCAACGGGTAACCCACTGCCCAGCCCTACTGGAGGGTAAACCCTGATATTCCAGTGGGTAACCCACTTCCTAGCCTTGCTAGATGGTAAACTCGGAACTGGTCCGATAACTCCGAACTGCCCGTGCCATCACTAGGTGTTACTAACATCGCCACCGTGCATTGGTTTGGAAAGCATCAAGGGAACCTTCGACTAAATTCCTTTCATATTTCCACATTTAATAAGATCTCGAAAGAGGCTCTGCACCCCAAAAAATATCACACCATTGCAGTCCTCAAGAAAAAAACATGAGATAGACTATTTACATGCTGGAAACGGACTCCTGGTGAAAAGGTTATCCGACACCGCTGTATGCCCATAAGACGTCTCATGGGGCACAAACCTCGGTCCCGAAAGTGGTTGAGCAAACTGTTTCATTGTGATTCTCTTAGAAAGTCATGCCCAAATGACTACTCATTCACCCCAAACGGACTTCTGATGAAAAAGTCATAAAACGCTGCTCACATCTTAAAAGACGGCCCATGGGGCCCATGTATCAAATCCTGTTTCCATGCTTGAGACCACCCTATAAAACATAGTCTCATCTCCAGGGTCACAATGCCACTGACGGCACCTTAAAAGGTCTCCGGGTGTGTTTGCACCATCCGAAAGAAGAATCCCTGTGAGGTACTTAACAAGCTTGTCACGCCACCGAGCTCCCGTCCCGCAAATAAAAAATGCCCGGGACCATCTCAAAACCTCCGTATTGATCTGAGTATAGTGTCACCAAAAGAGGCACCCAAATTCGACACTCTATTTTCATGTTATGGTATTTTTAATGTCATTGGATGGAGACGGGGTGGGCCTGGGCCGGCCCACCCCTTTAGACCGGCGGTCTGCGGCTGGGCCGCCCGGTCCACCGCAGACCACGGTTCACCACGCGGGCCACCCCACACCTCCTGGACCGGCTCATTCGGTCCAGTGATTTCTCCACGAGACCCGCATTGTGAGGGTCTCTATCGGCTAGTCGTGGTCATGGAGACCCCAGTTCTCACGCCTCCCGCTGACTGGCAAAGCCGCCCAGTCGGGCCCCCTGCGTCACCTTGCGTACGCCGCCTTCCCGGTCTGCCTGGTGCTACCACTACATGAAGCTACAGCCACTGTCTAGAGCTACCGCCACGTGAATATGTCACATCCTGGACTCACCAGACCGTCAGGCCAAGCCACTAGAAGCCCCTAGAAAAACCAGAAAAACAGAGGAATTGGCCGGAAAACTTCCCAGTGCCACCCCGGACACCCCGGGACTCAAAACATTGAATCAGAAGGACCATTGGGAAGAAAAAATCGATACCTACACAAATATTTCCTTCTATTGAGAATTGGACAAAATTTAGTAACAAGAAATATAGTTCAAATCTATATGAAGAATTTAGAAAAGAGAATGAAAACTCCTACCTCACTGGGCGTAGCCCGTAGCTTCGCCGACGATTGGGCAGAGATGTTTCACCTTGAAATGGTGGGAAGAGGGGATTGATGCTCGTTGAGTGGAAAACCACCAGGGAGAGGCAAGTGGGAAGAAGGAGGAGGGGGAGAGGTTTTTATGTAAAGAAACACATAAACACCGACTAGTTGGCCCCATACTCGAACATTCGGCGGGGTCGGGATTAAGCCGCCTCTAGGGTAAAATCCATGTTCTGAGCGCAACGGTGATCTCTAAATTTTAATCTGAGCATCTTTTTAGAAGTTATAACGTTCACACCCGAGGCAGCTAAATTATGAAAATGCCCCTGGTGGCGTTTTCCACAGTAGGGCCGCGCCCGCGAAAATTACACCCCTCCTAGGGTAAACAACACGCTCCAGACTCAACAGTACCATCATTTTTACAACCTGAGGAACCATTTAGGAGTTATTATATTTATTTGGTGTGTATAGTGTAAACATACTTTAAAATTAATTCTGGTCACACTGGGGCTCAGAATCATACGCCATATTAATACCCTAATCTGGAATAATATCACGAAAATTTCAAAGTATTACAGGCTCAAAACCCAAGTTCATACATTATTACCTCCTTCAAGTTTTTCATCCCCCAAAAAAACTACAAAAACAACTTGTGATACTAAGACTGCATCTGGATCTCCTGTTCCAAGGTTCTCTCCTCCACCCACCCGTACTACCATAGCACATGAACCAAAGGGACGGTCCGTCCACGTAGTGTCTAATCATGCCGGTCCTAAATCAACACCAGGTGCTCTGAAAAGGTAGCTCCCTCCTCGATATCCAACTCTCCCCAGTTGAAAACGTGCATGGGGTTATGCATGTATTTCATCAGTTGCGATACATGGAAAACATCATGCACCCTCTCCAGCTGTGGGGGTATAGCAAGACGGTAGGCAACCTCCCCAACCCTGTGCACAATCTCAAAGGGCCCAATGAACCTCAGGGACAATTTTCCTCCCTGGCCGAAACTTCGTGTCCCACGCTGCAGAGATACCATCAGAAATTTATGGTCCCCCTAATCGAACTCTAAAGTCCTATGACGATGGTCTGTGTAGGAATTTTGTCTGCTCTTACCCATCCTCAGCCGCTCACGAATGACCAACACCTTCTCCGTCGTCACCCGCACCAACTCTGGTCCCATGAGGGATGTCTCTCCAACCTCTGTACTGCACAACGGTGACCTACAGGGTCTCCCATTGAGGGCCTAAAAAGGTTTCATGCCGATAGTGTAGTGGTAACTGTTGTTGTATGTGAAATCCACAAAGGGAAGGTGATCCTCCCAGCTCAGGACAAAGTCTAACACACACACCCTGATCATATCCTCCAACACCTAGATATTTCCCTCAGTCTGCCCGTCCATCTAGGGGTGAAAAGCTATATTAATATGCAGCTGAGTCTCAAATACCTCTTGTAGGCCTCACCATAATCATGACATAAACCACATGTCACTGTCGGAGAAGATCATAAATAGTACTCTATGAAGGTGGAAAATCTCCCAACCATACACCTTCACTAGACTCTCCACCGAACTCTGCTCCATGATGGTAAGGAAGTGTGTCGACTTCGTGAGTCGATCCACTATCACCCAAATTGAGTCATGGCCCTTCGATGTGGGCAAAAGGCCTTCGAAGTACTCGAAAAGGATTCCACCACCCCTTTATTCTTGTTGTAAAACTAGTTTCCATCAGTTGAGTTCTTCATTGGACAATCATTTTCATAATGACCCATTTAATTACACTTTTAACATCTACCGATGGCTTTTCATTTCTTTCTTGATCATCTTCCTTACAATTACGAGCAATATGACTAGACTTACAACACCAGAAGCACATTCTAGACATTGATAAACATTGTCCTAGATGATTTTTACCACACATCCCACAAGATGGATATTTAGTTTTCATACCTACATGATTCTTTGGGGAATTCTTTCTCTTTGCCTGCCAACTGGACCTCTTATTCTGTTGTTTTTCAAAGAACACTTGATCTTTGAAAAACTCTATTTAGAACATATCCACACATCTAACAAGTTTTTCATAACTTTTTTACTGATGAGAGGCTCATTCTCTTCAATATTGTGGAATAATTGACTCACTCTATAAATGGTGGTTGTGTCCATGCATGAGTTTAGTTCAGATTCTGACCATCTCTGGTTTCTAATTTGGAAGGTTGTCTTCCTTCTGATGTCATGCCAACATAGCTGCCCTGTTTTCTCTATGGAAAACCATTCTTAACATAGAAATATCTTAGGCAAAGAAACATGGTAATTTTTAAATTCTATATCATTTCAATATTAACAAAAATTAATTTATGGATATTAATTTAACAATACCATAACCCCTAAAGTTATCTACACCGACCTCTGATATCAACTGTAAGGACCCAACCTTAAAACATTACATAATCTTGAATTAAATGAATAATTCACATTGAAGATCTTTTCAGGTTTAGTGTTTTAGAGAGATAGGTAATAACGTATACATAACAACTTGAATAATACATGTAGACACTTCTACTCAGTTCCCATTTTTTTACAAAATAAAAACTCTTGAAAAAAAGAGTCATGTCTAGTTCAATGTTTTAGAATGCCTGGAATTTCATTGATCCCATTCTTGAACCTATTAAACTATATTTTTTTTGAATAACATTTCAAAAACTTGGGATGAGCATTAAAAGATCAGTAAGGGATACACAAAGAAGGAAATATGTTTTTTTTCAAAACAACAAGTAAACCATGAATGCTTTATCATAAGTAATATTTTTTACCTTTAAGACATACTAAATACTGTTAATTGAATAAAAGATCAATACTTACCATTTTTTAGCTATAATATTACAATAAAACCCATATAAAGAACACATAACATATAAAGGTTACTTGGGACATAAACATACATAAATGGAATAACTATATGGTTGACTTCCACACATATCAGTAAATGGAATACCCATATGACCGACTTCCAAAACCAATGCATTGGATGTTATAACGTAACCACCCATCTTAGTTTATCACGATAGCATCCATAATTTGGTTTATCACATAACCACCCTTCAAATGTCCAAGTACCATCATAACACATAAAATATTGCAAATATAAACATTTCACTAAGAACTATTCATTTTCAATCTCAAGAAATAATTTCAAGATATTGAAATAATAAATCCATTTCAAAAAAGATTTTCAATACAAAAACACCCAAGAACAGAATAAGGGATCTCATTTTCATTTTATAAAACATTATGTCTTATAGAGGAATCAAAATAACAATTATGGCGGCGAAGAGGTCATTATCCCCACAAACATTAATAAAGTTCCATTTGTCATTTAGTAAGATGCCTCGTAGAAAATATATTCCCTTTGAATGAACGTTAATGTCAAGGATTTTATTCTAAACAGTGTAAAATAAGAAGGTATATGTTATCAAAATATGCCTCAATGAAAGGAGATTGAGACGAAGTCCCTTACTTCGCGTCTGTCTTCACCCGTTCATTCTTTAATCCCCTGAATAATAAACTAATGTTAATTTATAAATTCTTAAGAATCTTTTTAATCTTTATTTTTCCTTTTATATCACTTATTACCATGTTATAAACATTATGTAATCATTTAAGTTAACAATGGTTGTTTTTTTTCTATATTTGGTACTTGAGTCACAAATGAACACCATATAATTAAAATTTGTCCATGTGGTTAATATTAAATAATCTCTAGATTGATATTCAGGATTTATATATTATATAAATCATATATATCTAGTATATATTTTTATTTATAAAAATACATAAAATTTCAGAGACAAGAAATGAAATGCACCATTTATGGAGACGGTAAGCTGTATGTACACATGAACGCTACATTCAATTATATTACATACATTAATGGAATTAAAACATAATGATACATAAGTTTATTATAATTATATAATAATATCATATATAACATAATTAACACTATCCTTTATGCATCCCATATTTGGCATTAGTGAGTCCTATCATTTTGAGGGGGCAGTAGTCTTCACTTCCTCAAATGAAATTATCACGTTTACCTATAATGGAAACCATAAAGGTAGGATAAAAATGTAAAATAAAGAAGCATAAAGAAAACATAAAAATAATATATATCATATATAAAAACATTTCCCTCTTAGTGGCCACCATTAGAGGTGGTATGAGAAAATCGAATAATCATCGTTTCGTGAGGCGTTAGTTTTCCATCTATAGAAACAATATGTTATCCACCCATTAGATGGAGGTTTGTGTAAGTGTAATTATAATAATTCACATCACAACATCCTAATATATTTAGAATAATGGTTTATTTATAAAATAAAGGAATAAAAAAATTTAGGGGTTGGAGAAGTAAAATAATAGAAAAGAATTTTGGAGAAACAGTTACCTTTAATTTAGGTAACTTCCGTTGGTTTATACCAAAAAGACTTCTTAATGTGCCTTATGCCTAATTTAAGGCTTCTATGAGAAGTATGATGATTTAGGGAGTTCAACTTGGTAGATTTTGGACGATTATAGAGGCATGAGAGGTGTGAGAAATTGGTTAAAAGTGGATTCCTTTTATAAGGGTGAGGAGGGGCTCTTTAGGAATTTATGAAACAATTACTTTATTATAAAATTATCTTGGGTTGAAAAAGGTCCAAAAATAATTATTGTCGAAGATAAGATGAATCATGGTCGAAATAAAATCATCCAATATGAATTGAAAAGGTTTTGGATATTATTTTAATATTTATAATCTTATTTATTTAAATCATTTATTAATGAGGTAAATACTACATCATTACTGTGTCATAAATAATTTAATTTATTTGATGTCTAAAAAATATGAAAAAATACAATGATGTACGAAATAGTTTTTTATTTCCAATTAATATTTATTGTCTAAATGATAGCTTATATATCCCCATTTAAAAATTAAATTACTAAAAGATTTTTGTTTACGTCAGTTTTGTCTTTACTTTAAATTAATTAATCCAAATTGTCATTATCACTCATAAGTGGCTTCATGGGGTCCCAAAATCGACCCATGGATGCCAATGGTCAGATATTACTCATACAATAAGTTTAAGAACAGTCTTAAGGTAATTATGTATTATTATAATATTCTTTTTACCATGAATTACACTATTTACCTTTTACTGTAGTAAATAAAAGTCACATGTTACAATTCATAAAAAATTATTTAATCTTATTGAACCACATTTTACATAATAATAACAACCATGTATGTTGGATTTTCTAAATTCTATTCACAGAAGTGGTAAAATTTTATTTAAATGAAAATTTTAGTTTTAACTACTACTTTGTTTTTTCACTATTCCTAAAAAATTCATGTTTTGCATAAAACATCCAAAAATTCAGCCTGAGATATCTTTGATATTATAAATTCAAAAATGATGTCCATTTTACCAAATTCAAAACAGAATAGTTTATTTAATTAATTTAAAATTAATTCCCATTGTTAAAACAAATAGCGTGTTTTTATGAAACAATAATTATCAAAATATTGACACTTGTTTATATACAATTTTAAAGTGAAATTAATTACATTGTCCAGCATTGGAATAAGTGGTAAAAATATAATCTAATTACATATTAAAACAAATTAAAATGAAAATTGAACCATATTAATAAATTAGATGAAAAGGCTCTTATGAATTAAAATACATTATTTTTCACTATTCATAAAAAATGAATAATATCAGAAAAATACCAAAATTTCATCCAAAGTAAAATTTGGTGTCCCGATTCAAAAGAAGAATTTAATTCTGTCAAATATAACATATAAGAGTGACAAAAACTAGATTTAAAATCAGTTTTCTATCAAAAGGCAGTAAATCAACCTTTTAAAGAATATTGGAGTATTTATGCTTAAAATTAGATTCATTCATATTTAAAGACTGTAACTTTTATTGGATAAATTTAAAAACATTTAAAAAACATGAGTTGTAAGCTTATATAAAATGTAATTTCATAAAATAGAGGAATTTAAATATTTTTAAATGGAATCCATATTATGAGTAAATAGGTTTAATATTAGCTATTTAGTAATACTTAATATTTTTTTCATAACAAAAAGTAACTTTGTTAAAACCTTATCCATATGGTAAAGATAAAAATGGCTTAAATATGGGGCTAAGATAAAGTGATATGTGTTAAAATAAAATTAAAATCTATCTAAATAATATTGTATTACTCTTTTGTGATTATATTATACACCATCATTGAAAATGATCACCTTTTGATCTACTTTTTAATGAGTTATGTTTTATGTGTTTTTAATATTTATAAGTTTTCCACCCACCTCACATCTAAAAGGGCACCTATATTCCTCTCTTATACTCAATCATTGATCCACTTGTCTTGAAAAATAACTACCTATATACAACCCATTATTTATTTATATCAACCCATAGGTTCAAGTAACTTCAAGAGACAACTTAATGATGCCTTATGGTTTGATCTAAATGTGATTACCTATATAAGAGGTATATGTACTTATTAACCCTTTTCAAAACCCTTATTAAAATGGATAAAAACATCAATAAAAATGTTAACATAATTATATAATTATATATATAATATATGTATAATTATATTATAATGTTACTTCTATTTTGTATCTCCTTTTCATCCTATGAAAAATGAAAAAATCACCCTTCCAAACATACAAACTACAGTCTCTATGAAGAGATGTGCATAATTTTTCATCACTCGATAACGTGGATGATTACAAAGATGAAATTAATGAAAATAAATTATATTTATGAAATAATTTTTATTTTGGAATATAATATAACTAAATACTTCTTACCCTTCCATCCATTGGAAAATGATAATGTTGATCATGAGGACATGTAGACTACCAACACCATTATGCGATGTGATTCATTTTTCATTTCCAATTTATGTGGATAATTAAAAAAAAGTTAATGAATAAATATTATGTTTTTTTCATTTTTACAAAAATTTATATAAAAGAACAATTACATAACACCATTAACCACATTTAGTATAGAAAAGTAATTTTAAATAAATTGAACAAATAATTCATTTTTTTCAATATAATAATGAACAATACAACAAATGGATGTAAAAGGTTTACTATATGAACATAAAATATAAAATATAGATATAAAAATATTTTGAATCTATAATTTTGTAATTTTAAATTGAATGTTCAAGATTATATGACACATCTAACCAATCCATAATACTTGTTATTTATTTTTCATTACAATTCAACTTAATTGGGACATGTTTTATATTATTATCCTAATTTCAATTATATATTGTATATAATTATACATTGAAATATATTTAACTTAATTACTCTTTATTCATGTTTTTAGTGTTAATTTTTAATGAATATACTTTGAAGAGTATCAATTAAAATATTATTAATTTTGGATTAGATTTTTGTTAAATTTAATTTTATTATGAGATTATAAATGTTAGATTATTCATTGAAAATTTTATATTAAAAATTGTCTTTAAATCCAAATATATTATTTAAAAAATAATTTTGTGGGGTTCACTTTTTTATTATTCAGTTATTATATTTTTGGATCTAGAGTTAATAAGTATGTTTAATTTGAGGGATTCCGAAATTATCTCTCCTTTTTAGTGGGGATTCCTTTTCCTCCATATGAGTTTTCAAAAAAAAATTAACTGATTTTTCATCTACATAAAAATTATTTTTATCTTTTTCGACACTATTTTACTTGTGTTAATTGTTTTAAAGGGAATATTCATAAATAATTCAAAAAAATTTATTTACTAAATTTTACTGAAGAGTGAAATGAATATTCTGTTTAATACATACGATGATAAAAAGTCAATTTTGCCTCTAGTATCATTATTCTAAATTTATATTCTATTAATAACATCAATGGTTTTATCAATGAAATTCTATTTTCGATATTCTTTTGATTTTCAATTGTTATAATAATATAAAAAACACCATTAAAAATAACAAAATGAATTTATGACGTTTTTTAGGATTATATTTTTTCAACAATGTCTTAAAAGTTTTAAAATTTTTAATTTTATTTTTTAAATTATATTTTCATCACTGGATAACAAAATAATGTTATTTATGATGAACCTTATTTTTATAAGAATTTATTTATCTTTATCATACTTCAATAAATTATAGACTATACCCTATTTTTATACCATTCACATTATTATGATCATGTTCTCTCTCACTATTTATTATTCCTTATACATTATTTTTCTCCATCATGTCCATATTTTCTGTATCATGAATATACTAATCTTCATTATAACAACATGAATATAGTCTTAATCATATTACATTTCAATATATGGCGTTAGTTGATGAAATATTACTAAGAATGTTATTTCATTAGTTCGGTAAATATAAAATATTTGGTATCATTGATTAAATTATGATATTTATTTATTAATAAGGAATATTTATTATAAATTAATTTTCTGATTCTATATATGAGTAATACATTGGATATATGTATGTTATTGGTGAGGTCATGTTATAGATATCCACTTGAGGCATCATAAGGTCACATCAGACAAAAATTGCTGGAATAATGTATAGGAAGTGACTATAAGATCTTATTGTAATTGTTATGTAATAGGTGTAAACCTACCCATACAATGAAAGTGCATTGGAAAAGTCATTGATTATAAAATTCATGAATTAATGGGTGAGACATTAATAGTAATATCATGAATGTTTGACAATATGCACTTCCTTCATTAAAATTTCATTTTTATCCAAGCAATTGTTTTTTTCTATTGATATATTTTAATGATCATCATATTGGTTTAATGAAATATGTATTTATTATATACTATTCCAAATTTTTTGTTCAATATTTATTCATTATATCTTTCATTGTGTAATTTCCTATACTGAGAGTTTGAGTTGACTGATTATTATGATTTCCTTTCCTTAGGATATGATGAAAGAATATTTGAATGGTAATCAAGGATACAATAAAGTTTTTAATTATATATTTAAATTTTACATTTTAATAGGGATATAATGTACATATATATTCTTCAATTAATAATAAACTGATTGATTGGTTGTGGTGTGATCCCTTGTATGTTTTTCCACTGTAATAAAGTAAACCCCATGTATGGGTTATTGATGTTGGTGTCGCTACACCATTCTAAAACACATTATATCCGGAAATATAAATATTTCCCAAATGAATTTGAGGGATATATAATTAATAAGACACCCATAACATAATGAAAACAATAAATTAGTGTTCCATATGATAATAAAATATTCATCATTTCATCATATCATAACCATTGAAAATATTTGGATTTCAAAATGATTTCAACATAACATTACTAAACTATGTGAAATTAATTCATATAATAGAATCATCCATAAAACATTATTATCATAATATATATAGAAAAATATAATGTATGGAATTTTATGATCATACCGCCATTGAAGAGTAACAATATATAATGTTTGTTTACACTGATGAAATATCAATTCAAACGATAATATAATCATTTTATTAAAGACATAGAATTTTTTTTCATATATAATATTTGAAAACAAAAATTTCCTAGAATATTTATAAAAAAACATTTGATGACAAATAACCATAGATTATCTAAAATAAATAATCCACTTAAATAATAGTCATGGTTATGGGAAAAAAATTTCTTGGCATACATGTAAAATTCCGACATTATTTTGAATTATTTTCTTAAAAATTGAACATTTAGTAATAATTAAAACATTGTATTAGTTTAAATTGAATCATTTGTAATAAAATTATATTTAATTATAAACAATATTTCACATAAATTAATTTGAAGATAAAAACATCCATTAAAGTTTTGAAGAACATGGACAATAATTAAAAAAATTATGATCCAAATAAGAAGTTATGTCAAATTTTCCTTAAAATGTTTTCTCGATCATTTTACGTAAAAAAATTTGGAAAATGGTAATAATAAATAACAAAAGGAATATTCCGAGGAAAATAATATTTTTGGGACTTAATTTATATGGATTATACAAGATGCCTAAATTAAAATTTAACATAGACTATCATATTTTTTTTCTATTGTAATGATTTACATCAAGTCCATTTTGATTCTTATTCATTTAATACTCATTTATAATAATATATCATTATTATACATCTATTACATACCCATATAAATATATATCTTTTTATATATCATTCCCTTATAATATATATTTACTATTTTTTAACAATTCTATTTTAAAATCACTATCAGGGTGAAAATCGTTTTGTTTTCCAAACATGTTTTAGTTCAATGCTTCTAGTACATACACCCGATTCATGGTTTCATCTTATATATAATCATATTAATTTAATATTTATAATATTTATTGATTATATTCACCTCTATATCAATTAATATAATATGGTGATGAAAAACGAATTCCAAAACATCATGGAGACAATAGTTGATACATAGGCATGGGTGATATTTTCCCTTACTAATTGATGAAATGAAATAATGTTAAAAATAATTACCATTTTTTGAGTAATAATTGTATCTTAAATATCATATATATTCATTGAATCTATTCATATGACCATACATTTAATTGGAAAATTAAATAAGAATCGCATCTCTTTATGGTGGTTATAGAAAACATATAAGTAAGGGTGATGTTATAATCTTCCAACAAATGAAAAGGAAATAGAAACTAGATATAATATTAACATAAAGACATATTAGTTTAGTAATGATAATAATTAAATAATTATTTAATGGTTATATAACATTTATAGGAGGTTTAAGAAGAAAAAAACATTAGAACAATTAGTATAATTATATTTCTATTTTTCACGTATCTTCTTTTGAAATGATAAATACTACTTATTAGATGGGTATTTTAGGAAGATAAAAACATAACTATTCTGTCAAATGATGATTAGAGATTTTTTGGACATATATATTTCTAGATAAATGTTTTATAACATTATCTACATTCATGTATTACTTTTCCCTTGTGCTGATGTCTTTTATGTCATGTCCTGTTTCGGGGTTGTTGTGGGAGAATTCTGAAAATTTGGGAAGCCTAAGTGGTAGTTCCAGATGGTTCATTGTTGGAGAATACATGAGGTTTCTTCCAAAATACCTTGAAACATATTATGAACCACTTTATGGGAGTTCATGGTTTGGTCCACCAATGTGACCAGTCCGTCCAAAATGAGCAAACTCACAGAGTGAGGGTTTGTATGGTCAGCACACTTGTTTATAAACCAAGTAACCTTATTATTGAAACCATTAACCCTAAAAATAAGGATGAATTGTTTTGGTTAATGGTTTGTCTAAACCTCCACCCCTACTAATAATGATATTCCCTCATGTTTTAATTTCTCTCAGATTATATTTTAAAAAATGAACCCCATGTATAATTTGTAGAATCACCCCATTAGACAAACCTCGAATGACATGGTTTTAAAGGCCTCGAGAAGAAATTTTGGATCCTAAAACCCCATTTCATGGATGATAAATGAACCATTGATATTATTAGATATACTCCAGGTTAGTGGATCTTATATTATATGTATTTTTTTTCTCCCTTTCTCCCCTCCCAAGATTATGATACATCATCATGAAATTGACGGGTCTAAAGCTGGTTTTTTTATACTGATTCAAGGTTTTGTTTCATGATGTTTTACGCAGTGCTCATTATTAGCGATCCTATTTTGGGTGTTTTATATGATCATTTTATAAATTATAGGTTGTTTTATGTTGATATTTCTTGTGATTGAAACCTTAATTTTTTTGATTAAAATGAACATTGTTTTTAATTTAAATAAATACCATAACATGGAATGATTTAAGGTGTGATTTTAAAATTCATGGAAATTTGAAAAAACCCAAATTTTAAAATTATTGAACTATGATAATGATTTTTGGAGAATGGTGCCTAATTTTTGAATTGATTTGTTAATGAATTTTGAGAAAAAATGTCTTAAATAGTCAAATGTTTTGAAATTGAAGGAATTGATGAAAACCTTATTTTTTGTTTCGTACATATAAATGCATGAAAAAAATATAAAATTTTAATTTTAATTAATTTGAAATTAATTATTTATTCATATTTTAGTGGTTGATTATTATAATCACATGTTATCTAACATAGTTAGTGGTATCTGGGGAATACTGTATAAGACCTTGCCTCCCTATTAAAAGATTGATGATGAAAACAGTTACTAAAAATAAAGAGATTGAATTCTAGTGATGGGTTCCCCTATTATGGTATATAAATCCCATGATGTTTTCACCCAATGGGGAATATGTGTGTGTGATCCTTACTATCCATGAGATCACTCTTGATATGTCTGGTGATCCTATTACCTGAGATATATACATACCATGGGGCATTGTACATGTTTATTTTCTAGGATTTGTTGTCTTGATTAAACATTCCACTTATTATTGAACTATTTTATTTTTTATAACTATTTAATATAAGTGTTTCCTGTATATATTTCTTTTAATACATTTTTTATACAACTAATAACTCTTATAAAGTGGAAATTAACTTTTTTTGTAAATATGTGAATGATATAACATGCCTATATAAAAATAAAAATGAATCATTATTGGTTTAATATTTTTTGATCTGATTATATGGAACTTGTTGAGACACAACTATCCTTTATAGATCACAACATACATTTAACATGGGAAATTTTTAGAATTTATTATGTCTAGTTTCGGTAAAGAGAATGTACAACTTTGTGGTGGTGGATGTTCTTAATCCTTAGGACCATGGAGTGATGATGGTGATGGGTGGAGTTTTCTTCCACTTTTTAAACATGTGGTGTTATCGACCATTTTTTGGGTGATGTTATTGGTTCATTTGGGATGCTTGTGTATCTTATTAGTTATTGTTGTTTGTTAGTTATTTCTAGTACATCTCTTTTTTGATTGTCCCACAGAATGGCTTTTATCTTTTAACACCAGTTTTTTTTAGAAAAATAATCCCCTTTTTTCTCTCGTATGATTTTAGGTGGTAGATTCCAACCTATACGAATCCAGAATTCCCTATGATGCTTTCAACAACCATATTTGGTATTTTTGAAATAGGTAATCAGGAACGGTTCATGAAAATGTTGTATTAGTGGTGGAAGCCAATATGATATTTTGGGGCATGGATTGGGTTGAAATATAGGGTACCCTATGAGGACATGGTTTTCTAATGGAGTGGTGAACATAATACCCCATAATATAAAAGGATTCAAAATATAAATGATACTACATATGTCAACAAGGTGGAACCTTATTTTTGGGGTTCAAACTGATCATAACTCTACACTTATGCATGATTTTCATGTTGTAGTTCCCAGGATGGGTGACCTCGTAGGATGTTTCATTAGCGTTGTGTGAGTGAGGATACAACACAATAAAAATAATATGTGTTATACATTTAAAGAATTCATTAGTATGATAACCCATTTGGTTATGTGGATGGGCCCCATTTAATGGTCCGTATGTCTGTGGGGCTTCTAGTGAAATATGCTAGGAATCAGTCCCTGATTATAGTATGTTATAACAGATGTATTGATGGGAATTATGAGGTAGTTATGAGTGAGTTCCGGGATTAATCGACCCACAATAAACAATAATTCACCATTTTTGTTCAGGAAAAGTTTCTTTATGTAAATTTTTGTTATGAATATAGTATATTTCGTATATTCAATTGGGGTTTTTAATGTTTCATTCATGAATTTATGCTCAATGAAATTTATATAATTGTAACATGGCATGGTGTATCCATTTTTATGCCTTCAATATTTTCTTTTGATGATTTTTAGATCATTAATCCAAATTAATATGTGAATTAGTCCCATGATGATGCATCTAGTGAACCATAGTGAGAAAATAATCTAGTGTAACAAGTCCTTGTCGAGACAATGGTAGAGGTTGTTTAATATTTTGGAATAGTAAATTCATTGGTTCCCATTCTGGCCCAATTAGTGGAACTTCATAGGGATAATTATTTTGATCATCCTCAATAGTTTCGTTCCCAGAAGCCAACTCCTTTTCAAGGCTCTATCAATCCTCAAGAGTATTTAGACAAGTTGATAAAGATAAGGATTTATTTTAATTTCCTAGAACCTCCTGATGATGCAAAGGTAAATGTGTTACAATTCAGATAAATGGTCCTAGAAATAGTGGATGACATTTGAATGTGACAAGAAAGAAGAAAAAGGGATTAGAATGGAATGAATTTCGATTTCACTAAACTAATACGTTCTATCTAGAATCTCTTGTTTTAGTGAAATCGATGGACTTTCTCGAGCACTAGTAATGTTTCTTGAACATGACATAGTATGCAAACCAATTTGCTGAGATTGTTAAGTTTTATCCTGAGGTGATGATGAAATATAAGCTAAAGGCACATATATTTGATGTGGGTATTTTATCTAACATATATTATCTGGTTTTCATATGGTATATACCTTATTATGATAATGTAATGCACATGGAATTGATGGTCGATCATAACCTAGCTGGGATGTTAGGGTTTATTGGAGTTACTTTTTTCCCAATAGATGTTAGCTAAATTACTATATAAGAAAAATGATTCTTATTGTAACTTATGGTGGTTATGGATAATAGGTTTCTTACAAATATCTTTTACTTCTTAGTAGAAGACCATTGACATTACTTAATTGTGGAATGTTTGGGAATTCATGATTTTTTTATAATAAGGCACCAAATATTTTAATTTCCTTTAGTCTCTCAAGACACCTATATAGGGGTTTCCACTTCTTTTATACTCATTACAGAGTCATTTTATAATTAGTTAAAAAAGTACCCATTCTAACTAAATCTTTCATGAATTCAGGTGTTCCAACCAGAGGAATGTGGAATGAATCTTCTTCATGCTATAGAAGAGTCTATAAATGAATATGATATATGTTAGGGTCTTTGAGAGGTATGATAAATATAAATTCATCTTTAGAAATTAATTTATTAAATATTGGTTCATTTCACTCATTTATATCAATGTATATTATGAACCTACAAAATATTAAAATGTATTTTTTATCATATCTTATGGATATTACTATGCCAATTTGAATGTAGAGTGAGACACCTATCGATTACCCTAAATGTGTTTTCTTTTTATAAGAGATTTATCATTCATAAAATTTTCTTATTATAGAAATTAATCACATTTAATCACCAGTAGGATTCATTGGATTATTTCTAAAAAGGATCAAATTTATTTTTATCATTTAAAATACCCCATTACTTTAACTAATGGGGTGTCCAATGCCTTTAGGGAGAGTTGGTACTAAGGTCTAGTAGAGTTAGACATGATTTTCTGAAATTGAGTGAGGTAATATTTTTGTTTTATTTTAACAGGACAAAATAATATTTGATTGATGATATCCCTCTAGTTATCTTTGAGAATCCTGATGTGTTTCCATTTGATTCATCTGGTCTTCCACTAGTAGGAGACATGGAGTTGTCAGTTGATTTAGTACATGGTTTAAAGTTAATATCTATTTCTCTAATCCATAGGGAATAGGGAAGAGTACAAAGGGTAAAATATAATGTCGAATGATCTATTAGGGAAAGTATTTATATTCTGAGTTTTTTTACCCCTAGTAATTACATGATCTCACTATGAATAATTATGACGGAAAAATTTAACACTATGTTGAATATCATGAACTCAATCGAGTAATAGAAAAGAACAAGTATTCATTACCACAGATTAAAGATATTTTTGAGTAGTTTAAATGGAAAATTTTGTTCTCAATGATTCATTTTTGGTCCATCTATCAGCAATTTAGAATAAAATAATCCTTAATTCAGAAGACTTCCACTAGAATATGGTATGGAAATTTTGAGTGTCGTTTCATGTCATTGGGTCAAACCAATTATCTAGCAGTGTTTATGGATTTAAAAAACCATATTTTCCTTGAGTTCCATTACTCATTCATAGTATTCTCAATAGAGGATATATTAATTTTATCTTCAATTTTGGAGGATCATTTTTCTATATTTGGGGGAAGTCTTAAAATAAATGATTAATCACAAAATTTTCTAGACGATTTCAATGCTTAATTAATGGATATAGGAAATGATATTCTTGAGATATGTGGTCCCAAAACCTAGAATCACATTCAATCCTATAAATGTGAAGCCTATTACAACATTGGAGAAACCACATAATTTTTTTGACGTATGGATCATCATTTTCATATAAGGGTATTTATAAGGGTTTTTTATAAATTTCTTAAAGAATGACTCTCCAATGATAACCCTCAATTAGAAATGAGTATGGTTTTCTAGAATGATAAATTTCATTGTTATTATGATAAGATTAACTATATTTTGACTTATGAACTAGTGTTGATTCGTTTAGAGTATGGGTAGTGATATGTGGTCCTATTTGACACATGATGTTTGGGTTTTGGATTTTTTCTTATAATGGTTGATCATTTTTAATTATTTTCCTTCAGATATCTTAAGACACATTAAATGAAAACCCAACCAATAATCTCAACCTCATATATATGAGGTATAATATTAATTTTTTTTGAAATTATTATTTCATAGATTGTTTAACCATTAATTAATAACATAGATGATTGAGTTATATATTCTAAGAAAAATTTCAAAACCACTGATTGAGGAATTTAGTTGAATACCAGCAATATTTTTACTCTGACATTACATACACCTGAGAAGTGAAATCTTATTTCTAATTCATTGAGTTGAAAACAATGACTTGTGGCATTAATTATTCATTAGATGAGTGGATATTTTTGGATATTTTTTTCACAGTATTCATTAAGAGTCTAGGAAAGAAGATTCATCAGTTGTATTATAATGTTTTTAGTTGATTCCCACTATTCTCATGATGTTTCCTTAATATTATCATGATTTTATTACTTCCATAGAATTAGGAACTATCTATATTATGGGGAGTTAATTAGTGGGTATTTTTTCTATTATGATGGAATCCTAGGTTTTTATAATACGTATGCTCTTCCTTTTTCTATAAGAATGTCTATAGTAAGTATTTCCTATAATTTATAGTGGGAAACACACTATGAAATCATGATGATGTTTTATGATGTGTGGTAAATATTCATCTGGTTAGGTATGAGATAAGAGATCAAGTAATTTTTTTCTCATCGTTATACCTATAAGTAGGTCATAGATGACCAACATAGACCTTCAGGATTTCATCATCCACTTTTAGTGCCCACATGGATGTATTATTAGATATCTATGGATGTTTTTCATAGTTTTCCATGTACCTATCAGGTAATGAACTACATATTTGTTTTGATCGACCACACAACCAAATCAAATCACATTAGAACAATTTGGGATCCAGAAAATGTTGAAGAATTTTGAAATCTCCATGTGCACGATATTTTTATATTTCATGGTGTCCATTGTATTATAATCTTAGATTCAGATCCACATTTTACATCTATCTATATGAGAGGCCTAAAAGATGCACTAGGAATATATGTGAATTTGAGAACAATATATTATGCGTACAAGGAAGGATAGATGGAACATGCTATAAAAATTCATAAGAACGAATTTTATTATTAATTTTAGTATATATTTTGAGGTCCATTTGGTTTTTAATGTGTTTTTTATAATAAAAGTTACCAGTTTTAAATTGATATTTTTATTTTTTAGAACATGATGTGTTATACATGTAAATTTTTACTGTGTTGGTCAGTAATTGTTGAATTCCCTTGATTGGAATAATTTTTGTCCAAGAAATAATGGAAAATATTTCATTCACATAGAATATATAAATTATAGAACAAAATAATTAAAAAATATTATGAGGACAATATTAGGTGGCACATGTAGTTATCTATTGGTGAAAATTTGTTTTTGAGAGTTTCACCTTGATTGGTTCGTCGATGGATTAGGGGAAAAGTAATCAGGCACCATGTTTAGTGGATAATTTTGAGGTTTTTTAGCATGTGGAGAAATTGGAATAAAATTTATAATATTCACCACATTTGATGTCAACACATAATGTGTTCTATATATTGTAGCTATAGAAGTAAATTTCTAACCCATCATGGCACTTGAGATTGGAAGATCTTGATGTTGAACCCTATTTATCTATTAGTGAGCATCCAGTCTAGATTCATGATTATAAGACAATGGTACATCATGGGAGGATAGTACCATTTGGCTATAATCTGTGGTATCATGGTTTGGATTCACATGAATCATAGGAGCATGAGTCACTAATGAGAGTGAAATGGACTCGAATCTTTGATAAGGAATCTTCATTCCAGGATTTCTGGTGATAGAATGTGTTTATGTTGTGGAGGTTATAACATTCCATTACTATGTTTTTTTGGTATTCCTTGACACTTATATTGGTCTTCATTATTAAATGTATTGTTATGAGGTCATTCAAGGAGAAATTTAGAGAAATTTTGAAGCCCATGGGGATGTGAATGGTTGGAACACAATTAGCGAAATCTACATAGTTTAGCCCAATAAAATGTTACCCAGTTATGAAAAACTGAAAGGGGTTCATATTTTTTCCAAATAATGAAACATTCCCCTTAGAACTAAGAAACCTTATAAATTCTGGTAATTCAAGGTTGAAACAAAATTTGAAAAACTATGTTTCCTCCTAGGATAAACTATGCACCTTACCAGCAGGTGTGGATGGTTTGGGAGAATGGTTCATTTAACTATGTTCCCTACTTAACAAACCATGAACACCTATTTGAATTCGTTTATAAATTTATTTAAAAATTTTGAACATCAAATTTATGATTTCAAACCTCCCCATTTGAGCCTAACAAGAATTCCTCAGTAGTGAGGGCTCCCAAGATGTGATATTGTATCCTCAATACCCTTTTATTGTTGGATCGAAGCATCATTGATCTCATTCAATCCCCTCAGTGAATGTGGATCTCTTATAGAGTGGTTTCATCTGATCTCTACTTTGATATAGTGTTTGATAAACAATCATGTATTTAATGGATATAAACATTTTCATGATATATATTGAAGGATTTATTTCTTGATACATTAAGTCTAATTTTTTTGGTGATCCCATTGTAAGTGTTTTCGTTGACCATGTGAAAACATATTGAAGGATTAATATTACATTTACCAATGATTGCAACCAAATTTTTCTTCGTTGATTTTTTTTAAATTTAATAATAAACATTAATTTTAGTTTATTTGATGAGTTCTTTGAAATGGAATTGAAATTCTGATAAACACCAATTATAATGTGATTGAAATGTTGGGTAGATTTTTGGAAAATGGAGGCTTGATTTATTAATTTATTTGTTCAATTAATTATTTTTTAATTTTGAGTAAAATATATTAATTTTAAGGATGATTTGAAATAGAATGAGTTGATTGAAACTGAAATTTTGGTTTTGAAATGAGTAACACATGATGATATCTGATAAATAGGAAATTTTAACTTTAATTGATTTTAAATGATTTATTTTATCATGATTTATTGATTGATTTTCTAATGAACATTTTATCCACGGTCGTTAGTGGTAACTATTACACGCTTGATAGGAATTTTCCTCCAATGTAATGGATTTAAAATGACTTATATCAGTAAAATCATTGTATTTTGACACTCCATGATGGGTCCAACTATTTGTTAGAAGACCTTCCATAATGGGTTCCTCTATTAGGTTGTGATTTTGTGTGCACACATGAATAAACCCAATAATATTATATAGATGTGTGATGATCCTGTTACCTAATAAACTCACATTACTTTTGTATTATACACATGGCACTTGTAATGATTTGTTGAAAATATTATACATGACACTTATTATTTAATTGTTTTATACATGAAAACTATTTTATACATATGTCAAATATTAGATGTTTATTTAAGTAAATTTTGATATATGTTCTACTTCATTTAACTTGTGAAATTATTTTTTTAAAAATAAAATTAAATGTTTTACTTTTTTTAGATTTATTTAAAAAATATGAATAGTTTTATTAATTAGTATGGTATTTATTATGGAGTAGTTAGTGAGATCATACAAGGATTTAAAGGTAAAAAAATTCTTTTTTAATTTGGATATTTGTATGATTTAATATTCCAGATCTAAAAAAAGTGAATATGCAACATGGAGGTAGTAGATTGTGTTGATCTTATGGATCATGAAGTGATGATGCGCACTTGTAGAGCTATTTTACACTTTTCCCACAATTTACTATACCTTGTTTTTTGGTTGATTTTTTGATTTCATTTTAGATGTTTATCTATATTTTGGAGTATTGTTTTACATTATTTTAAATGTTTCATCCCCTTTTGGTTTTTTAGAAAATTCATTCCATATTTCATCTTGATTGATGAATGGTGATAGTTTCCCACAAATAAGGATCAAGAAGGCCCCTAAATCTAAGATATGAATAGATCATGTATCAGGGTACCTAGGTGTTATGGATGGTTCATGAAAATAAAGGTCATAATTTGATTACAAAAGAGATGAGAGGTGGTTCCCTTTTGTAAGTGAGGGGAGTGTTAGTATAGATAATACTAAATAAATATAATATAATGTGGTAATATTCATGTAAAAGTGGCAACAAATAAACCCAAAATCAAATATAATATATTTATAGGTTTAAATATACTTATCAAATTTGATTTAGACATGGTTCAGAGTAATTTTAATACATATATATAGTGTATATATTATCTAAGAGTTTTCTACATTACCATGCTAAGAAGATTTTTATAATTGTTTCAATTAATTATAAAAATAAAATTAAGTTGAAATTAAAAAAATATATTGATAATGTTAATTAAAAATATGTAATTTATTTTATAAAATTTAATTCACATATTGGTGGAAATTAATTTTAATATATGGGTATAAAATTCATAAAACGCTATTTAGATAAACAAATTTAAGCATAAAACTAAATTGTATCCCCTATCAGGCCTCCTAAAACTATTATATTAATTAATAAAATTTAATTATTATACTATTGAAAAAATTAATTAATATATTTAACCTATAACCAAATATGTAATTTATTATTTTAAAACCATATTGACCAAAAAAATATGAAAACATATCTCTTGTTAACTTCAAATGTCATTAGCTTCATTTCTAACAAATTGATAATGATTGTATGAATTATTATTAATTTTTTTATAGTAAATTGAAATATATTTCATAAAAATTAATTTCCACTAGAGATCAACAATAAAAATATATATATAAATAATATATGATGAATAATTGATTTTTTGATATAAAACCGTATTATTTAAGTAATTTTAAATTCACACTTATTTCCTATGAATTGGTAAAAAAGTTTTTTATGGAGAACATTTGTATATTTTTTTCATTATTTAGTAGTATTATTCACTCTTACAAATCCAATTATGATAAAATAAAAATCACAATTAGTTATATTTCTGTATTAGTATTTCACAGTTCCTTAAAATATTTGTAGGAAGTAATGTTGGATATCAATTTATTCTCTCTTTTTTTAAGTTAAATATGTCAGAAAATGTCATCATTTTACAATAAAACTCCCATATAAGAATTTTTCTTTATAAATGGAATCACTTTGATATAATAAACTGATTATAGTACTACTTATTCACATCCATAGTTTTCTATGTATCTTTCTCACATTTATTGTTTCATCAAAAAACACTTACCAGGTTAGTGGAATTGTTCCATAGAACAATTTCTCATTGTTCAAGAATATCAGCCCACGATTCCTTATATGAGATATAATACCCCAGTAGTATGGCCAAAATGTTTAGTACTTGTGAATTATATGGAATGGACTTTATCATTGGAGATACATGGATTTTATAATGAATTTTAGAGAGATGTGGTGGAATCACCAAGAGATATGAAACCATCCTGAAATGGTAAAGAATTTTATAGGGAATAATTTATGAAGGGATCATATTTCAATTATTTTTTACCAACATTAACTTATTAAAAATAGATATTTATAGTAATAACTTTTCACAAAATTTTACGTCCTTATATCACTAAAAATTGATAGCATAAATTTTCTATATAAATTACCCTAATATGATGATGAATAACCCTAACCTTATTTTAAATTTTATATGACACAGTAGGTCCTAATATATTTAATTATATAACTACATCCCATTACATTTAGTGGCCCTAATAGATTTCATTCTCTAACATCAACACCAATTTCTAAGACTCCTCATAGAATGACCCTAATTGAGTTATTGGAATTGAAGAAAAAACTCTAAGAAAACAAAAACAATGAATTTTTGTCATCCAAGTGAGTCACCACAGGGTTCAATATTTATTTTGATAATGATGGATAAATAATAATCTGTATTGGTTATTAGAAGATGAACAATACAGTGATCAAGAAAAAGTAGCATCTTCCTCTTATTAATGTCTTATTTGATCAATTACTTAAAGCTGAATTAATTTCCAAGATGATCCTTCATTCTAGATAACATAAATTTAGGATCAGGAAGGACTATATGCACAATATGAAATACCTTACATGGTTTGGACACTATGAATATATTTTAATTCCATTATTATTACTAATTATAACAATATATTCATGTATTTTAGGAATCGAGTCTTTCGAGATTACCTCGATATGTTTTAGGTAATTTTAAAGATGATATTCTTATCTTTTAAAAGAATTATGAAGACAATTATGAAAACTAAGAATTTCACTAAAGTCCATTAAAAAGTTGTAACTATGTCGATGTTTTTAAATGTTTAAATTTTAAATTAAAAATAACTAATTTTTTTATTTTATATAATCGGAAAAGTGGGTATTGCAATGTCTCCATCAAATAAAAAGGATATTGAACACCGCCCTAGGAAAAACCATTATGATTAAGATCCATATTTTTCATGGTTTATCTAGATATTTTTCATAGTTTGCGGATTTTTTCTCATGAATAAATAATCCACATACCATGTTATCATGGAATGATTCTTATTTCCTATAGATAGATGAAAGTATGGAAAATTTTATGGAAATGGGGAGAAGGTTAATCTGTAAACCCATTATTACATTATCTTGTAGCGGAGTAGGGGTTTTATTCTATAATGACTCTAGTATAAAGGGATTGGGATGTATTATAAATAATAATAACACGATTATAAACTATTCCCGATCAAAATTTATGATTAATAATAAAAATTAGTGAACTCATTATTTTTGAGTTTACTGGGGTAGTTTTTTCATTAATGATATGAATGTATTTTATTTATGGTGAAAAGTGTTCTATATATATATATAATAAATATATTAAGTATATATTCACATCGATGTATTCATATATGCCCCTAAGAAGATGGTTAGAAGTCATAATGGATTTTGACTACCCAATACATTACCACCCATGGAAAGGGAACAAGGTGGTCAACAATTTGAGTCAAATTGATCATGATAAATTATACACCCTAAAGATCACACAAGATTTAATATTTCTTGATTTTCAATGGATGTATATGGAAATAATGAATGAAGGGGAAAAATATTACCTTTTTCATATATTTTAACTTTATATCCATGTGATGAATGCATTGTTGCAGAAGGAAAATGCAGAGATACAAATGAAGTTTATAAATGTTTGTGATTTTAAACTTGATATAGATAGAATGATAAGGATCAAGAACTATGTATGTTTCCCATCCATACATTATTTAAAAAATAACATATAAGAGTAAGCTCATATTTTTCAATCACAATTCTTCCATGAAGTATGAAGATGTGTGTATATTTGAAAGAATAATTCTAGAGGGACTGTATGATGGGAGATATCACAGAGTTTGTATCCTAGGGATATGTATGCCAGATTGATAAGGAAGAAAGAAATAAATCTTAGGGGATGTTCAATCTAGTACCAATACCAGAATGGAAATGGGGGAACATCATATTGGATTTTGTTGTTGGACTCCCCATACACTTTAAAGGGAATAATTCTATATTGGTGGTAATCGATATTCTAACTAAGTTAACACACATAATATTTATCATAGATTAGTATCCCTCTATGATCTAGTTATGATATATATTAAGGAATTGGTAACATTGTATGGAATACCACATTAGAATGTATATTATCAAGATATCATGTTTACCTCAAAGTTCCAGTGAATTATTAAATAATCCCCTCCTATAGAATTTATTTTTAGAATTTATTTTCATCTTTAGATGGATTTTTATTTTGCATGAAAAATCAAAAACCTAGAAGGTATTTTGAAATTTGGTTCATTGGATTTAAAATGTGGTTGAGATAAACACATTTCTATAGTATTATATTCATAAAAAAATTGAATTCACTCAAGAATTACAATGGACACTTATAAAGCACTCAATTGAATGAAATATAGATATCCAAAATGTTGGAATGAATTTGGAGTAAGAAGGCTATTGGAAGGTGAGATAGCTAAAGGATTGGTCAATAATGTGAGAACTATTTGGAAACATATCAAGGATGCTCGGATTAAATATAAATGTTATGTTGAGAAGAATCAACATGATCTTGAATTTCAAGCTTGTCATAAGGTGTTTCTAGGAATCAATCCCAACAATAATATTATAGGATTCAAGATAAAAGGGAAATTAATCACTTTGTATATCATTCTCTTTTAGATTCTTGATCATATCCGGATAGAATCCTATCACTTGGAACATCTCCCATTATCTATCAATTCCATGATGTGATCTATGAATATATTCTATGGAATTACATACCAAACCCTCCACATGTGTTTAACATGGAGGTCATACCACTAGTGCATGATATTTATTACGAGCATCAACCAGTTAAAATTCATGATCATATAGAGAATGTTCTTTGATATAAGACTAGTAAAATAGTAATTTTTTTCTATAGAAACCAACAATTATTGGATTCTATGGCAGAACATGCAGATATTATGAGGTCTATGTATTCACATTTTTGTGTGTCAGAATGATGAATTATGAGGGACAAAATCATTTTATGTAGGTTAAATTTAACACCCTAAGTATTTATGGAAAAATATATTCATGTAAATTAAATTTCATTAATGGATATCATTGAATTTAACAAAAATTTAATCATTTATTATATTATACATAAATTTAATCTTATTATACATTCAACATTCACTTATGATGCATTACACACAACACTGAGTTTCTGTGAACCTAAATTTTAATATTATAATCATTTAAAAAATATATATCACAATTTTTAAACATAATGGTAGTTATTGTAATAAATAATTATTAAAAATAATTTATAATAGTTTCACATAAATAAAACATTATGATAATGAATAATATTTTTTTCATAAAGTCTATATGTTTTGAAATATATTGTTTTCTGAAAAGAGTTTCTTTTTATGTTCTTATATAAACAGTAATAAAAATATCATTAGAAAATTTCAGAAATTTACTTTGACAAAAAAATTAATATTTTCATTAATAATTTCAACGTTATCCTAAGGTGATGTTTTTGGAATTTTTATGAAAAAAAAATAATTTTTGGATAAATAGTGAGAATCACTAAATTTTAATTGAAAACTACATCTTCATATAAACTATTTATATAGTTAAATTGTATTTTAATTTGTTTTTGAAGTATAATTACGTAAATTATATATATATTAATCCAATTTGGGTAATTAGAACTAATTTCAAATTGAAAATGGATATAAAAAAATTATTCTTTTAAGAATTTTCACTATATAAACCCTATTTTAAGACACATCTATGAGATATTTTAAATTAATTTCTTAAAATTTTTGTTTTCTGATTTTTTAAAAAATTATTTCATATTTTTAACCATCTTAATTTATAAAATAAAATAATTTCAACATAGTTTCTGAAAAAAAATTAATGAGAATAATTCAAATTACTTACAATTATCAAGTAAAAAATGAGTTTTCTTAATAGTAAATAATTAATTTAAGGGGCCAACCAACCTAGAATCATGTCCAAAATACATTGTATGAATTTATTTTGACTATTTACCCTATTGGAGAGAAAATAGAAAATAATAATTTGATCCTTATGTAAGAGGGACCTCTCAATAATGTTTACCTTTTTATATTTACAAGAATTCCACTCCTCCACTATAAAAAGGGCACTCACCCCACCCCCTAACTACTTAAAAAATATCAAGCCCTTTTTCTGGATAAAACACTGAAAAATATCCAAATAAATTCCCTTTATTCATCATATAGGAACCCATTTTTTCATAAATCCATCCAAGGAATTCCCTTGATTAAAACCAATACCACTTACCCAAAGAGGAGGTAAAATCCATCAATAAGCACTTTTGTTTAATTTCATTCTCCACACACTCAATTATTAAAATTAAATTATTATATAAAAACTCATTATTATGAATATACTTATATTATTATATTATATTATTATGACCCATATTCACCCACAGTTCCATCAAATGGTATACAGAATTGTCATTCATGTGTACGGTGGATTAACTCCTCACAAAACGATATCGTTTATCTTTTATTTACACAGTTTGAAGGATGGTATTAATGATTTAATTTATATTTTTATATTACATATATCATATTATTGAACTACTTAAAATTATAGATTTATTATAAAAATCTTACCTTCATTCATTCCATTTTTTGTGAAAATGATAACTTCATTTGTGGATGTGTTGACAACCTCCTCGCCAAAGCGATGTGATGCTTTCAAAATAAAACTGGAATGTTTTAAGGGTTTTTTCAGGAATAAATAAGATATATATAACATAATAATTATAAATTATTTATATTATATTTATATATACATATATTTGATTTAATTTTCTTATTTCAATACATTTAGAAAATGGAAACAACATTAATGTTTGTGTACGGCCTACCATATCAATGAACAGTGTATTTAATTTTCAATTTATATTTTAATATATTATTATAAATACATATGTACTGAATATATATATGATATTTATATCAGTTTTATCATTATATATATATTATTAAATGATTATATAATTAAAAATTCAAAAAATACAACAAATCAAAACTCATGAAAAAACAAAGTGATTATTACCCAAAAGGTTCTAACAAAGAATTATTATTAAATGGGTATAAAAAGGTCATATAAAAATATTGTATGGAATGATATAATTTAATATGGTTCTTTAATTGATTTATAATAATCTTATATTTTTTATTCAAGGGTTGTATATGAGTATGATCAATGTCAAGATATATGGTAAGGGGATTTCCTGTCCTAATTTTATTTATAAAAACGTAATGACTTATTAAATTCTCTTTCTTTGGTGTGGTATATATACTTACAAATAATGTATTATATTATTATCATTATTCAATAAATGTTTATTTAAATATAAAATATATTATCTATATTTCATGGGGTTTTACAGTTCAAAAGTTACAAAATCATTAAGGTAATTATTTCCCAATTTACTTTATTTAAGAAACATGATTTTTAATGAAAATAAATTTTTTTAAAAGGTGAATATAAATTAATGTTTTATGTTATATCATGATATTACTTAATTTGATTATATTTTAAGAATCATGTATATTATTATTAAATTGGTTGTATAATTCAATGTTATAAATGTGGTTTGAGTTCGTTTCAAGAATCTGATCGCTTATCACGATAGTTTATGATTATACATTCATTGATTAAATCATTTGACCCATATCTCATGAAAAATAAATAATTTTATTCCCCTATAATTACATAATATATATTCAGTAATTATTACTATGTTTTAAATCTTTTTTAACTAATATAATTGATAAAACATTTTAATGAAAATCTTACCATATTTCTCTCTTCGGTTGGAAATGTATTTTATTCAAAAATAATGTTTAAAAAAAAAATAAAAAAAATGTTTTTATGATGAAATTTTAATCTCATTTATCAATAAAAATTTATTTTTAATTTTTTTGTTGTTTTCAATGATTCCTTTATATATTTTCAATGATATTTTAAAAGAATAAGTATTTAATTTGTTTATGTTTTAGAAATCATATCTCAGAACAAAAAGAATATTTTCCTCAAGAAATGTATTTTTAAAAGGTATATACAAATTAATTTCTATATAAGGTAACCTACAGAGGTTTAAAATATTTATTTCTCTGGATACGATCTAATATAACCATTCATCCCATTATCTTAATCCTTTATGATTTAATTTCATGATTTTTATAACACTCGTTTTTCTTCTATGGGATACATGATTCGGAATCCAACTTCTCTTCATGGGTTATTCTTTGGTGAAATGATTATCAAACCTATCTATTTTCCATATGTTATGATTTTATGAGATGTATTTGTGACACATTTTATTTCATGGGTTGTGATATGATGATTGTTTATGATTTTGTGGCTTATGAATTTATAATTTTATTATGAGGCCAATGGGAGCTATTTCTCCCTACAATGAATTGGGATTAGATTTATATCATAAGATATTGACATGGTTGGAATAGAGAGTTAAATCAGTTTAGTAAAGTAAATTGTCTTCTATGATGGTCTTCCGAGTGAACCTTGACTACTAAAATTGTTTGGGGTGTAAATCCATTCCATTAATATGGATTGGGTAATAATAAATTTCTATAATAAAAATTATATTTATATTCTTATGTGTCTACAAAAATTTCATTATATTTTGTGTTTGAATATTATGATCTTGATTCCATTATGTTTTATGTCTTATAAACTATCAATAATTATTCCATGATTCATGTTCACGATCTTTCATTTTCACGATATTATATTCTGATTTTACGATCAAATTCCCATAAACACATGACCATGATTTTGCTAACATATCTCTCTTATTTTCTTTTACAATGAATTTTAACTCACCAATTTTTAGGTTTTCTTTAATCAATGTTTTTAGGATATTAATTATTTATATTGTCTATAATATTGGTGTTAGTCATGAATATCCTAGTGGTATATAATTTAGTTCATTAATATAGAAATTTTTGTGCTTCAATGTTTCTATGTTTGTGATGGAAGTAGCACATTACTGTATTTGCTGTCTGTATGTGTAGTCCATAATGTTTTCAAAAAAATGATGCGATAAAATTAATAAATCAAAATAAATTTTAACAAAATCATTAAATAGCTACATAATATTTAATATAAATCTATATTATTTGTGAATAACATTTTGTATATAATATTATATTTTTTTAATATTTTTAGTGTCATTTTTTTAATTTTAAAATAATTGAAAAATTTCAACATCATCATTGTTTAATAATTTAAGGAAGTTTTTTCTTCAATGAAAATAAAAATCAATTAAAAATGATATAGATAAATATTTTATATTTAATAAATATTATTAGTAAATGATATCTCTAACAACTATGATCCACTAACAGTATAGACACAACACTATAAAAAGGTCATTGGGTCTTAGCATGCTTGGTAACATTGGTTTCCATGAAGACATGGGATCCCATGCTTTTTCCCACCCACATGCCTAAATGGGTCATCAGAAAAATGATTATCCTCATAGTAGAACACTAGATCTTTCCACTGTACATTCTCCTCATTCTCAAACACCTCGGGAAACTTCCAATAAGGTCACCCATCCTAATTACTACTCCAAGCCATACATTCATTAATGTGGAGTTAATAAAAGGTAGGATCTCGAAAAAAAGTTTCAACTTGTTTACATGAGTCATATAATTTTTAAATTCAATTATTTAACATTCAATAGATCTACACCGACCCCCATTTTAGAGTACAATTTCGGAATTTTGAACCCTCCAACACAACCCATGTAGTTCCACTACAGTTAATGATGTGTTCCAACCATGATACCAATGTAACAACTGGGACCTACTAACAAAATAGGAACCTCACCTTAACATGGACATTGGGTACTAGCCCACCATGTACCACTAGTTTCCCCTTAGGAATGTGGTCCCTACCTAGGGACAACTGATGTACCTAAATAGGTCATCATATGAAAAATTGTCCTCATTCTACAACACATATTCTTTCCAGTGTTCTTTTTCCTCACTCAAACATACTTTTTGAAACATCCTATAAGGAAATAAATTTTAATCACGAATAATGTCCAAGTATCCAAATCAGCACTCAATCCAAATAATTATTGATTGTGGGGTTTATATCAGGTAGGCTCTTGAAAAGAAAGATTCCCCTTGTTGTCATTATTTATATCATCTAGCATGTCAACCCTTTAAAATTATGGGGTGCTAAATTCACTCACCCCTATCTTAAGAGTACAATTTCTTCATTTTGGACCGAATAACATATCCCAGGTTGTGCCAATACACATAATGATGGGTTCCTTCTCTTCTTCCATTTTGTAATATCTTGAGCCAAACCACTGGATCTGAGCTAAAAGGGCTCATGACCTCATGTGTGCCTCACCATACGCATCAGGCTACCAACTACAAGTGAAAATTTGAGTCCTTCAGTGAGGATAATATGACCTCAGTATAATTTCATGCGATCAATAATAAATAACCAAAAAATAATAAATAATTAGGATATAATATTTCAAATTCAATATATGAAATATATTTCATAAAAATAAAGATAATACCAAATTATAATGAAAAAATAGTTTAATAAGAAGTTGAAAATTCTAAATAAAAAATAGTGGGCTTCCAAAGTCGGTCCCAATCTACTACTACCTCCACGCTCATATGATTAGGTTTCCACTATTGGTCCCATACATTCATTAAAAACCTCATGAATTCTGTATTCATTCTAAAATTTCAGAGAATAGTTTATGTACTATAATCTATAGTACCCCTCCAATACATTCAAAACCTAATATGTTCTAATATTCAATTGTTTTCATTAATAATTATAAATACATAAATAGAATAAATACAAAATTAAAAATAAACTACTAATGACCAATACAAGATGCTTAACCCCCCCCACCAATAGTACTTGATATAGGTCAATTCTAGAATAATAATCAAGGTTCTATAAAAAATAAGGATTAACCATGTATATAATGAATCATGATACTTGACATCATGTGATCATGAAATATGGAATAACTACAATGATTGAAGTCATGTTATTGGAATTATCTAGTCATTGGGAGAGACTCATCAGACAGAGGATTCGATTATATGCCCTTATTATTCATATTTTAATTTAGGACTGCACATTCAATAAATGAGGCAATACCATTTCCCTACCCTATGAATAAGTCCCTCATCATCATCACTAAAAACCATGTACACTCCCTATGTGGATGATTAATATTTCATGATGGTACTCCTTCATTATAACCACATACAATGAAACAATAGAACACATAACATGGTAGGATACACAATCAACAAATCACTCCATCATAATAAAGGTAGAACAATAATACTTGTGCTCAAAATCAAACATGAATAATAATCTATAGAAGTACCCATGGAAAAAATTGACACATAAGGTTCTCATGGATACACAGAAACCCACATGTGATCATAATCTATCATGGTTATCAAATATTTTCACACATAAATCATGTATGGAATTATGGGTAAATAAGAGACCAAAATGTTAATGAAACTCCTACATCAATAGATCTCCTCTTCAAAGGGAAGGATAAACCACCCTGTGTGGTTTGTTGGATTGAATGGTGACATCAATAGTCAATAAAACCTATTTCCACACTTATTATTATAGAAACAAATTTTTCACTACTTTATGTCCGTCAATTTTTTAAGACACAACCATGTTTTTTTATTTAAAAAATAAGGAAAAAATATCATGTAATTATACTTTCTTTGTCATAGATAATTTCATAATTATCTTTTTTGGCCCAGACATGAACACACAATTTTCAACTGATGATTAATTACATTTTATAATTTAATTATAAATTATCACTTTGTAATTATTAATGTTTAATTAATTATAAATAAATATTTTATAATTAAATCTTGATAAATTATTATTAAATATTATTTTTTAATTATTTTTTTTCATTCTTCTTAAGTTATCATTTTTTTATTTTCATGTGCGAAATTACAAAATGATAACTAAAAATAGATATTTTATGAGATGTTATCAGAAGATAATTACAAAATGATTATTTTTTATAACTATCAAAAGATAATTATAAACATATAATTTTATATGAAAATATGAAAAGAAAAAATATAAAATTATAATTTAAAATAAATAATAAATTATATAATTGTAAAATGATATTTTATTATAAATTGTTAGTGGATAATTGGAAAATGAAAATTTATATGAAACTATTCGATGATAATTATTATTGAGTGGAAAATTTTATATTCTTAAATTTGTTTAAAAAAATATTTAAAAATTATATATGAGAGAGAAGGTCTCATCACATGTGATATTTTTTTGAAATAAAATAACTTCTTTTGGTTATAGGAAACTTTGAAGAACTTCATGTTGTTTTATATCTGTCACAACTCGCCTTCACCAAGATGAGAGAAGGGATAGAAAACTACCAGACCCTTCCTTCATCAAGTTAAAGGAGATATAATGATCCCCCGAGACCCGCCTTCAATAGGTCCTGTAGCGGCCACTAGCACCAAGGGTATAGAATCACACACAAGATGGATGGAATTACCATTTTCTTATTTGATATGATTGGGAGATAAGATATCAATTACTAGCAGTGCCAAAAGTGGAAGAAGGAGTAAAGCCAAAACAATCAATTCCCATATGCATGTTCCAAATGTAATGCTACAGAAGTACAAGAAAACCCCAAAAGAAAGTACCAAAGAAAAGAAAACAACAACAACAACCATCAGAACTAGTATGAACCTGAACAATCCCTGAAGTCCTCCTGGAAACCTGAAAGCAGTTTTATATATGTAGGGTGATCATACAAGTATAATCAGTATGGAAAACCAAAACTTTTCGTGCATAAGTGGGGAGGCATTCTAATGCCCCGTGAGGAAAGAGAAAATCAAGAAACCCAATAAGGAAAACTATCCATCCAAGACTCATCAAGGCACACACCCCAAATAACGCAAGTCAAGTTATATAATAGTAATAACACATTAATGTTTGGGTACCCCACACTACTTTACCACTGGTTATTGAATACATCCTACAAATCTTACCTCTCCCGCCATTATCACCGCAGTCCCACTGCCATTCCCCCTTCCCACACACACCTAGGATATAACCACACATCCCTCTTGCAAACACATGTGCCACAATAACCATGCATAACCATGCCCACAATCACCTAGGCCAGAACAACTACTACCACTCATGAAGACAACTAGGCCTCATCCCGATGAAACATGGGAAACAACCTGCCCGCAAACACTTGGGCCAACCACCACAACTACCCCGCCCGAAGAATCATGGGCTATAACAGGCCTCAGGCCATCATAGCCTGACTGAAGGGTCATAGGACACTTTCTAAAGGGAGAAAAAAGGAGCTAATAACCAGTCACTTGTATAAATTTTGGAAAAAACACCCTGCCCCATAAAATGGGGGTGTTCAGCAAAAAGTGCTCAACTTGGGTGGGGTGCAAATCAGAAACATAGAAACTACAAATATATATATATATATAGGTATCACGAACTCATCCCAACCTAGGTGATCCAAACTATCCCAATAAAACACCATTGTAACTATGCATTCACAAGAAGCACCGAACCCACATCCATATCACCACTCATTCCCAGAAAAAAATTCCCCATTGAACCCATTATTCTTTTCATGTTCAAGTTATTCCATCTAAGTAATTCTTCACTTTTGGGAAACTAACAGAAATAACCACAAGCCAAGGAGAAAAACAGCTAAACATCAATTTAATCATTCACAGCCGGTTCTCTTGTAAAATCACATCCACAAAAGGGATCTGTGAGATCCCTCGAAGTGTTGGAACCAAACCAAGCCTCGAGATATAGCCCCACACGCCCCCAAAACCATGAACCAACAACTTCACAACAATAGAGGATCACATCCCCATTCATACCACCCTATAAACGTCAAGAAGAACAATCACACATACCACCAAGATAGAGAAAGTGAGTTTCCATATTTGATCACACCATTCATTCAGTTTCTTCTTTCTATTTGGTTAATCGGGTGATCACCTAAGGTTTTTTGTTCATTGGACATCCATTTAATCAGTGAATATTTTGTGATTAACCAAATTCCCATGATAGATCCATTCAATCATCATATAAGATAGGGGTTCATTAGTGTATAAGGAAATAACACTAACGGTCATGATTTTCAGTGGGCATAAGCCCATACAATTCACAACACAAAATCATGGATAAAGAAGTATAGCTGAAACATCGATAACACACCCTTAATTATTTAAAATTCATTTTATTATCTTCATTAAGGTATGGTATTCTTTAAGCCCCACAGAAAAAATAGCATACCCACCCCTCATGATACACAGTAAGAGAGATTAAGAAAAAACCCTACCTTTATGATCAACGATTGATGTTTTTCTCCACTCACCAAGAACTAGGGATACACAGCTTGTAGGGGAAGATATCGAACAACTCCATGAATGAGTAGAAAATATCTAGCATAGGTGCACCACAATCCTCAATAAGGAGGGACTCCAAACTCCCCAAGGAGAAGAAAGAAACTATCCAAGAAGAAGAAGGACTAAATTCTTGCATGATATAAAGATGAGATCCTATTGTTTAAGGGATATGGAATTTTGGATGGCTTTAAAATCAGATCATGGTTTTCCAAACTATTTGGAGGTTACACACGATAGGATTAATTATCATTTAATTATTCCCGCCGAAGTGGTGTCTATAATAGATGTGCGTTAAACAGTTTTCTCTAATCAGAGGAAAAACGTGCAACATGGGAGGAACTGGAAGGTATGGGGAAAGGGCGTGACATTGAGGAAAACCCACACGTTTTGGTAAGTTAAAGGTTGTCCAGATCATGGGGGATTTTAGATATTATTTATGGTATTTAAATTTCATTGAAAGAGGTCATTAAATCATTTTTATGTCAAAATATATGTTGCGGAAACGGAAAATGTCATGAACTGGAAAAGAATAAAGATAGCTTTGTGAGGATACGGTGCCACCTTGAGGGTGCCACCATCACTGTACCACCTTCACGATGCCACTATAATGGTGGAACCCTCAGGGTGTCACTATCACGATGCCACCATCACGGGGCCAACGTCACGGTGTCACTATCATGGTGCCATCGTATTGGTGTAAGGTCGTGACCGATGCCACCGTTTTGGTGGAACCATTTGATGGAACCATGATTCTACAATGTGCTGGACCAGGAGGGTCTGTGCCGTTACATGAGATACCTCTCAAACTATTCTCTTCCTCGAGAATCAAAACTAGATCAGAAGAAAAGAGAGGGTTCCGAACAACCACCTCGAAAGATACCTCTCAGGAGTAAACCTCCTTGTCACCAAGGAACTCCCCGACCTCATCCAATTCATGAACAATCAAGGACGACCTACCACTCCTCTCCCCTATGAAACCACAAAAACTAATAATGATTAAACTGTATAGTCATATGGGTTAGGGGTTCCCTTCCTCCAGGTCATGATACTATCCACTTTGAGTGGAACTGACTCAACTGAATAAGTTTAGGAACATCCACTTTAATGAGTCCTAATTAGGGATCAGGTTGTCCCTTCCCCACAATTTAGGACTCTTTAATCACACATAAAACACTTTCCACAGTTAACCAGGTCAATCATAACACTTTAAACAGTACAAAACAAAATAGGATAAAACTGAAAACAACTCTAGGTACTGGGCGTTCATCTGTGCTTCTCGTTCCCCGATTCTATCCTCGAGGTCACCATTCCTCCACAACACATGAACAAGTGAAAGGTTCATCCACAAAGAATGGTCTCATCACGATCCTCAAACCTCACCGGTCTTTCTACAAATGTCACGCTGGCCTCGATATCATGCTTTACCTAGTCGAGGATGTGTGAGTCATCGTGCGGATATAATTAGAGCTGAGACACAAGGAAGATTTCATGCATTATCTGTAGTGGTGGTGGTAGCGCTATCTAAAAATCCACTCCACTGACCGACCACAGCACTTCGAATGGTCCAATGATCCTAAGAGAAATCTTAATCCCCCTACCGAACCTTTATTTACCACGTCGAGGTGAGACATTCAAGAATACGTGGTCCCTGACATCGAACTACAAGGGTCTCCTCCTATTATTAGAATATGAATTCTTCTGGTCGAGATCCACCTTCATCCTCTCTCTTATAAGCTGATCCTTCTCCGTCGTTCTCTGCACCACCTCTGGGCCAAGAACACATTCTTCCTTGACCTCTGTCCAGCATACGGGTGAGTGTCACAGCCTCTTGTACAATGCTTCTAAAAATCCATGCCAATGGTTGACTGATAGATGTTGTTGTAAGAAAACTCTACCAGAGGAATGTGTCATAGCCATGATCCCCCAATGTCAAAAACATATGCTCGTAGCATATCCTCCAAAGTCTAGATGGTGTGCTCTGTCTGTCCATCTGTCTGGCGTTCGAAAGTAGTGATGAGACATAGCCGAGTTCCAAAAGCACATTGAAATCACTTCCAGACCTGTGAGGTAAATCGGGTATCCCAATCGATGACTATGGATCTCGGAACACTGTGCAACTTCCTCACCTTATCCATGTACCTCTATTCTAGGGCATCAACCGTACTAGACTCCTTCATCACCAGGAAGTGCGCTGATTTTGTTAGCCGGTCTACCACTACCCAGATAGCGTTGAAACCCTCTTGATCTATGGGTAGTCCCATGATTAAATCCATTGAGAATTTTTCCCACTTCCACTTGGTGACATTTATAGGTTGTAACAGAGCTCCTGGGACATGGTGTTCAGCCTTAAACTGCTGACACACAAGGAACGTTTCTACAAAATCTACCACCACCCGCTTCACCCCCGGCCACCAAAACTAACTCTTCAAACACCAGTACATCTTTTAAGTTCCCGGTTTTACTGCCAGTGGTGAGTTGTGGAACTCACCAATAAATCTCTCGTTCATCGTCTATATGAAAAACAACTTCCCTTGGAAAATAATCTAATTCTGAACATCCTTCGACCATCTTTCTGATGCATTGCCCTGGGTAATGAGATCTCTCATTACTTCAGTCTTTGTGTCTCCAAACTAAGACTCCTCTACCTGCCACAACATAGAGGAATGTACTGTCATCTGAAACAGGAAACCTATACCACCATCTATCCATGCATCCAAGTGTAGTGTATCCAATTCTTCCATCATCTCCCAAGCATCTTCTGATTCTCAAACCGCATCCTTCTTCATGCTCAAGGCATCAGCCACCCCATTTCCCTTACCTTCAGTGTAGGATATTTCAAAGTCGTAATCTTGAAAGAACTCCATCCACCTTCACTGCTACAAATTCAGGTCCCATTAGGAGAAGATATACTTCAAACTCTTGTGATAAGTGAAGACCAAGAAGCGATCCTCGGCGAGGTAATGCTACCACAATTCAGTGCGAACACGACTGCCGCAAGTTCTAGATCATGGGAGGCATAGTTATTCTCATGGTGAAGTAACTTCCTAGATCCATAAGAGATCACCCCTTGTTGTTGCATCAGCACACACCCCAGGTCTTTTCCTAAAGCATCACATAACACCTCATACACCACCCCTTATTTTGGAATCCTCAACATTGGGGCACTAACCAACTTCCCCTTTAGATAGATAAAGGCTTCCTCACACTCCTCATTCCACAAGAAATCCTAGCGCTTCTTAGTCAAGCATGTTATGGGCGCTGCAACTCGGGAGAAGATGGTCACGAACCTCTTGTAGTAACCTGATAGGCATAAGAAACTATGAAACTCTACCATGTTCTTAGGTGTTTCCCTTGAAACAACTGCCTCGACCATTGACGGGTCCACTACTATTCCCTGCTCGGACACCATGTTTCTAAGGTAGTGCAATTCTCGAGTCTAGAATGTGCTCTTGGGGAATTTCCCATAATGTTGGTGCTGTTGGATGTCCTTCAAAAAACATTCTCATATGTTCAGCGTGATCCGCCTCGAATTTTGAATAGATTAGGATGTCGTCGATAAAGATGACTACGAACCGGTCTAGTTATTCTAGGAAGACAGATTTCATGTGCCCCATGAACACGGTCAGTGCATTGGTAATGCCAAACGAGATGACTACAAACTCAATGTTCCCATATCTGCACCTGAATGCAGTCTTTGATATTTCACCCTCCTTCACCCTCAACTGGTGATATCCTAACCATAGCTCTATCTTGGAGAACCATTCTAACCCATTCATTTAGTCAAAGATATCGTCTATCCTCGGGAGAGGGTAACCGTTCTTGACTTTCACCTGATTCAGTCTACAGTAGACAATGTTTAGCTTGAGACCACCATCCACCTTTTTCTCAAATAAGAATGGAGTGACCCAAGGTGACACACCCTTTTAAAAAACCTTTCTTCCTCAGATCTTCAATCTGAAATCGTAACTCCCGCAGCTCAGAAGGTGCTATCTGATAGGATTCCATCTAAATCAGACGGGCAATGGGTTGTAAGTATATCCCGAACTCAATGTCACGTTGAGGGGGTAGAGTCACCACCTCCTCGGGGAAGACTTCCATGAACTCATTGACGATATTTGAGACTTCCGCCATCTCCATATCCTCCGACTCCACTAATAGCTTGGCTAACTATATAAGAAAAGGATCTACTCACCAGCTACCTTCCTGGAAACCCTGCTCACCAACGAAATTCACACGTCAGCGGCCCATACCTGAAAACACAACCCTTCTCTAGAAGCAGTCAATGACAGAAGACACTGAGAACAGCCAGTTGATGCCTAAAATGATGTCATATGGCTCCATCTGTAGTAAAAGGAGCTCTTCACTAGATTGGTTTGGTCCCAACATTAGTCTACATCCTTAGTAAACACGCGACAAGCTGGTCTGACCTTCGACTGGAATACTCAAAACTAGGGGTATGAAAATATTCTCTATGTTTCAGCTAAAATCATGGCCTACAATGGGCACAACAATGGAGTGTGACGCTCCCAAATTAAGTAAATCATAGGAAAGAGTTCTAAACAACATGATCGTACCTCGAATGACTTCTGGCCCTGCTGGAACTGTTGCCTCTACATCGTGTAACTGCCCACACCTAGCTCCTCTACCCCTAGGCTATTGGCCACCCCGGAGACCACGCCCTAGTCAAGGTATTAGAGGATCCCCCTGAGGTTAGCCTCCTACTGCAACATCTACCCTTGGAGGAGTGGAAGCTCGCTGTCCCTGCTGCTGCAACTGAAAGGGCCTGGCTGGATACCGATGCATATGAGGTGGGTGCCACACCGGCCCACCCCCATTGTACTGTACTCGGTTTGGGCACTAATTCCAAAGGATCCCATGGATACCATAGATGTACCATCACATTCCTGGGCCAAAAAGTAAAGGGTGAGTACTGGGAGATTGGAACTGCAACTGCTGATGCATACATCCTACTGGTCAAAACTTAGAGGGTCCTGATGTTGGAGGCCTTATTCTAACAGTCTTCCCCTTTGACAAGCCCAAATGGAATCCCTATTGTGATAAACCTCCTAGTGTGAGCATCCTTTTTTCCACTTTATCTTTCTTCTGGACCTCAAAGTACATCAGTAGGGTGAAGGGGGTAACCGCGTACTGAAGAGAAGGTCAGAGTGACTCCTCTAAACGTCTCACCTGAGAATCCTCATCCAGAAAGAGGTCCGAAGAAAAGCGAATGGGATACTTGAACATGATTCCAAACTCTATCACTCACATTCTCCCCTGTTGGAGGGAGAGAAGATCCTGCTTCTTCTCAGCCTTCGTCATGGAAGAGTGGAATTCTGCCCAAAACTCCCTCTCGACGTCAGTCCACGTCACCTCATCCTCCCTCTTCTCCCCAAGATACAACGTCCACCACTGATGCACTGCTCCCCGCATCTAGATTACGGTCAGAGGAACCTAGTACTCCACAAAATCCTGAATCAAGCTAAATGCTATCTCTATCTCTTCTATCTTGTTCTTTGTCTCCAAGTCTGAGATGCAACCCATGTACATCTCGAGGATCTACCAATGAAAGGCACGAAGCATCCTCTGCAACTGATCATCCTCCTCCTTTCATTTATCCCTATGTCGATCATCCAAGTCAACCTTCAGGACCTTGATCACCCTCACTACCTTTGGTCACCATCCGGGTGCCATAGCTGCAAGGTAAACAAGGAATGCCTATTCCCAAGTAGTGTAGAAGATTGATTTTAAATTTTCTTAGACTTATTATTCATTTTAAATCCCCAAAATTCCCAAGAAAAACAATAACAGAAGTCATTATAATGCATGCACCTTTCCTAGGGTCTCTACCCTGCAATCAATGTAGCCTCACTTGGTCATTCGGTAGGCCCATAGTCCTTGCATCGAATCACAAGGGGGCCTCAAATCCCATGTCCTAGCCTGTCTTCCTTGGCCTATTTCACGCACCAGGATTTCCTAACACTATTCCCCGATCATCCCATGAAATCCTCACATTATGTAACCCTATTATCCATCCTATCTATTAACCCACTCTTCTGATACCATTCTATCACGACCCGCCTTCACCATGATTATAGAAGGGATAACAAATGTCGGACCCATCTTTCATCAAGTTGAAGGAGAGATAATGACCCCCGAGACCCGCCTTCAATAGGTCCTAGAGTGGCGACTAGAACCATGGGTATAGAATCACACACAAGATGGTAGGAATTAACCTTTTTTATTTGATATGATTTTAAGATAATATATAAATTACCACCAACACCGAAATTGGAAGAACAGTTAAATCCAAAACAAACCATTCCCATATGCATGTTCGAAATGTAATGCTACAAAAGTACAAGAAAACCCCAAAAGAAAATACCAAAGAAAATAAAATAGAAACAACAACCGTCTGAACTAGTGTGACCCTGCATGATCCCTGAAGTCCTCATGGAAACCTGAAAGTAGTTTCATATACATAGGGTGAGCATACCAATATACATAGTAGGGAAAACTAAAAGCTCCCGTGCACAAGTGGGGAGGCATTCTAACGCCCCATGAGGAAAGAGAAAATAAAAATACCCATTAAGGAAAATTATCCACCCAAGCCTCACCAAGGAACACTCCCCAAATAACGCAAGTCCAGTTATATAATAGTAATAACACATCAATGTTTGGGTACCCCATGCCACTTTCCCACTGGTAATTGAAGACTTCCAACGCATCAGACCTCTCCCGCCATTCTCACCACTGTCCCACTGCAATTCCCCCCACCCACACACACCTGGGATATAAACACACATCCTGCCCGCAAACACAAGGGCCACAACAACCACGTGTAACCATGCTCACAAACCCATGCGCCAGAACAACTACTGCCACGCCCGAACACACCTGGCCCTCATCTCGAAGACACTTGGGGAACTACCTGCCCACACACACTTGGGCCAACCACCACAACTACCCTTACCAAAGAATCTAGGGCTTTAATGGGACTCCGACCATCACAGCCTGCCAGAAGGGTCTTGGACCACTCGGGAATGGGAGTAGAAAAGGATTTAATAACCAGCCACTTGTAAAAGTGTTGGGAAAAACACCCTCCCCCGTGAAATGCGGGTGTTCGGCACAAAGTGCTCAACTTGGGTGGTGCACGAATAAGAATCATAGAAACTAAAATTATATATATTGGTAGCAAGAACACATCCCAACCTAGGGGTTCCAAACCAGCCCAACAAAAACACCCTCATTACTATGCATTCACGAGAAGCATCGAACCCAAAACCATATCACCACTAATTCCTGGAAAACAATTCCCCATTTCACCCATTCCTGTTTTCATGTTATTCTATTTAAGTAATTCTTCACTACTGGGAAACTAATATGCATAACCACAATCCAAGGAGAAAAACATCCAAAAAAATTTATACATTCACACCCGGTTTTCTTGTAAATTCGCATAAAAAAGGGATCTATGAGATCCCTTGAAGTATTGGAACCAAACCAAGCCTTGAGATACAGTCCCACATGGCCCCAAAACCATGAACCAACAACATCAGAACAATAGAGGCTCCCATCATCATTCATACCACCCCATAAACATCAAGCATAATAATCACACATACCGCCAAGACAGAGAAAGGGAGTTTCCATATTCCAGAACACCATTCATTAAGTTTATTACTTCTGTTTGGTTAATTGGGGTGATCACACAAGGGTTGTTGTTCACTGGACATCCATTTAATCGGTCAAGTTTACGTGATTATCCAAATTACCATGTTATATCCATTCTATAATCACATAGGACATGGGTTCATTAGTGTACAAGGAAAGACCAACAACAGTCATCATTTTCAGTGGGCATATGCCCATACAAATCACAATACAAAATAAAGGATTAAAAGTATATCAAAAACATCGATCACACCCGATTCATTCTTAAAAAGTCATTTTATTATATGCATTAAGGTTTGGTTTTCTTTCATCCCTGAAGAAACAGTAGCATACCCACCCTGAATGATACACAATAGGAGAGATTAAGGAAAAACGCTACCTAGATGAACAATGATCAAAGTTTTTCTCTATGCGCAAAGAATTAGGGATGTGTGGATAGCAGAGGAAGAGATCACAGGACTCCAAGAATGAGAAGAAAAGCTCCAGAATAGGCACACCACAATCCTCAAGAAGGAGGGAATCCAAACACACCAAGGAGAAGAAAGAAACCAGCCAAGATGAAGAAGGAATAAATTCTGGAGTAATATATATACAAGATCCCATTGTTTACAGGATATGGAATTTTGAACAGTTTTAGATTCAGATCGTGGTTTTCCACACAGTTGGGCGGTTACACACGATGGGATTAATTCTCATTTAATTATTCCCATCATTGTGGTGGATATAACGGATGTTCTTTAAAAAGTTTTCTATAATCAGAGGTAAAACGCTAAATAATGGTTGAAATAGAAGGTATGGGGAAAGGATGTGACACTGAGGAAAAACCACACGTTTTGGTAAGTTAAGGGTTTCCCGACTCTTGGGGGATTTTAGATATTATTTATGGGCTTTAAATGGATTTAAAGGAGGTCATTAAATCATTTTTACATCAAATTATATTTTTTGGGAGAAAAAAACTTTCAGAACTAGAAAATAATGAAGACTGCTCAGTGAGGATACGGTGCCACCATCACGGTGCCACTGTTTATGTGTGAGACCATGACTAGTGCCACAGTTTTTGTTGAGCCGTTTGATGGAACCATGTTTTTTGCAATATTCTGGACCAAGAGAGTATTGTCCATTACAATATCAACATTTCTTATAACAATCCCTTGAAGTGTTTTTTTACTATATAGGTTTCGTCTCAATCATGCACACCACAATGGGTGGCTTATCCTTGTCCATAATGATTACTACACTTGAAATAGGATTTTTTTTTACCTTTTTGTATTTTTTTACACCTGATACCATAAATTATTTATGTGTTGACATATTTTTTTCCCATTTCTAGATCATGATCCCATGCGGTTTTTTGTGTATCCCTGATATCCTTATTTGAAACTTGTTACTAGGAGTATATTTGTAGCTTATTATTCATGATCATTATTGATCGAATGTGTTATTGTGATATGATACTTAGGATAATTTACACTACATTATCATTTATACTAACTTCTAATGTGTGATTTATTGTTATGATTGATGGATCCAAGCTAGGTGGACTGTTGCATCAGGTTTTTTACCTAGAGGGTGAGTGTGCACGAATTAGGATGGTGATGATGAGGGGCCTATGAATATAGTACGAATATAATGATGCCTCTAGGATTATGTGTGGTGCAATAAATTAATAGAGGATACCATGGGAATGTTATTGATTCATATGGATTTTAAGTCTCTCTCGGTGACTATAGAATGCAAGGAACATGAATTCAATGATGCATAGTGATTTTGAGTTCCCTGATCACATGATGCTGAGTAGTATGTTTCATTATCCATGTGGATAATCCTTGATTCATCTATCACCATGATTATACTTATAGAATATAGAAAAGCTTGTATGAATAGGGGTTTGTGTAAAATTCTATAGATCAATAATGCATAGTTTTGTATTATATGCTGAAGCTTCTTATAAAGTGATAATTATCATGGAATACACATGTACACTCGATCGCATCCAGTTAAAGATGCATTGGGGTTGTCCTGCTGAGTTGTATAATAACAACCTACATAAGAATTCCCATGTTCTTGTATATTTCATGATAGTTCCAATGAAGGTAATGGGACCTTTGTTTTTCAGCTAATAGTTGTGTGTAGAGATACTTGTTGACTGGGATCAACTCTCGAGGACCCATTATTTATTTTTTAACTGTTTGAAGTTCCTATTACACATTTTCTCCTAAAAATTGTGTGTTTATTTATCCTTATGACCTGTATTCCATATTTTAAATTCACATTATTTTTTATGAATATTTATTATATTTTTTATTTTTTATTATTGAACCTATGTCATGATACGGAGGGTATTGTGTTCCCACTAATGGACTGAGATCGATGTAGCTATTCGTCAGCCTATTGAATTCATTGAAGAAGACATGATTTCATGTGACTTTTCATCTTGGACCCAGTGGTTCAGGTTGTGATATTATGATATCTTAATTATAAAACCATATTTATAATATTATAGTTATAAAAAACATGAATGTGACAACATTGAATTTCAATTATATAAAATATTATCAACATCATAATCTCACTAAAATTTCCATAAATGGTAATAAAATTGGAACATAAATAATCATGGATGAACATTTATCAACTAATAAAAATTGATCATGTTTCAGTGTCATTTTATATCCCTTATAATTTTATTTTTAACTTAAATTACCCAAATTACCCTTTAACAAGTTAACAAAAATTACTAATGTAAATATTTATATTAGTAAAAAATAAAAGGGACCAATTTAATAAATAAAGACCATATTAATCCAAATATAAAATCAGATTTATGAAATTTAATACATAGAATTTTTATAATTTAATTGGAAATTAACCAAAAAAATTCAATTAAAAATAGTTTTTTTTCAAAAAATTACCTTTTAAGTGTGAACTGTTATTATAATAAATTAATTTGTAGAATTCATTTTAATGATAAAAATTATATTAAATGAAAATAGAAAAATTCTAAATCTAATCAAAAATATAATTTTATGTTATAACTTCTATAGAATAAAATATTATATTATAAGAAAATTTTAATTCTTTCACTATTTATTAACAATTAATAAATTTAAAAAAATTATCATAATTTCGTACCAAAATAATTTTTTCATGCTGTATACATAAATGAAGTTTATTTTGTCAATTAAACTTCATAATATGGAAAAAAAATTATTATGTTTTGTTTTATAAAATAAAATAATATAAACTGGGTTTTGAAAAAAACAATTTTTTGAAGAATAAAAATATCTTTACTAACAATTTAGTGTTTTTTATAAGAATTACTAAATTGATGTGTAATGAATATAAATTTCAATATTTAATTAAATGTTTTTTCATATTCCAAAAATCCTATATCATGACAAATTTATAATAGTCATGTCATGATAATAATAATTTAATATTATATTGCAGTTTGTTTGAACTCAGTGATGTGTGAAATGAAAGATATCAATGAAATACAATTTTTAAAGATAAATATATCATAAAAATATCAGGGTTGTATAGATTGGATTAAAGGATGATAAATTTCATAATAACTCAATAAACATGAATCCAATCATCAATGTGACAATTTATATTTGGAAGTATGCTTTTGATTGAATTAGGCATAACTATTCAGTAATATAAGATACTATAGATAAAATTATCTATGTTTGATACACATGAATCTAGGATAAAAAAATTAATATATAATTGATAAAGGAAATTATTTTCAAAATATATGAGTAATATTATTATATAATAAAAAAATTGTACATCATCCATCATAAAGCTATCTAACATAAGACACCATGTTTGAACATCATGTGAATAACAATTTGGATGTAAATAGTTTTTCCACCATCTATAGAATAAATTATTCTTGTAATAGTTTCATTTTCTAATTTATTTACTTTTATTTCATTTTACAAGGATGTATAAAATTACCTTTATCCAAACAATAATTCTTGTATAATATACATATATAATGGTTGACGAATGTGTGAAATATAGCATGTACTGAACTATCATACCCACATTTGAATAATAATAATGCATCCTATAATATGACTTTTATTGATGCTTCATGTACTAAAAAAACTCTTTATATACAATCATCACCCGCTGACCCCCATCTATATCACATTATCTACTCTAAGTCCCCATGTAATGTTAAATACATTTGATGGAAAAAATGTCCTAAATTGATAAAATTAGATCATACCAACTAAAATTAAATGAATATATACACACTAAAATACAAAGATTGTGATCTCATGAAAATAATTATCTATATGGGTGAAGTGTTCATTTATCCCTCACATTCACAAATGGCTGACCATGATGGACCTATCATCGTATTGAACCTCAATGCCTAGTAACATTTGTACCAAATAAAACTAATAAAAAATAATATTGTTATAGTCATAAACACGATATATAGAACTAATATAATATAAAAATTCTCAATTGTAATGTAAATCAATCCCTCTAATATATATAAATTATTTATCTCCAACCTCTATAATGGTAAAAGTGGTGTGAGGATCTAGTGATAAAAAAATGTGAAGACAATCATGAATACACTATATAACCATTGATGTAATAGATGAGTATTTCTAGTGGACTGGGGCGTGATTTTATATAATGGAGTGTACTCCATACAATTAGAGATTGAAAATAATGACCCTATAAGTCTAGAATTGAAACATGACTTTCTCAGATGGTGAGAAATGAACTTCTGCCATCTTTAAATATGATATAATCATTACTATTTACACATAATGTAATAAATTTTATTAAAAAAATTCAACAAAATATAATTCAAAAATTGAGGCATAAAATTAGTACTCATAATGAAATAGTAAACAACCAAGAATATAATAATTTTTTTACACAACAAAAGTAAAATATAAAAAATGTCCTTTGATGATGAGTTCTATAAGTCCATCCTACTATAATGGGTAAATTTTTATAAACTTATGAAAAACATATTTCACATCATAGTCTCACACCATAATCTTGAGGCAAGTTTATTTCATTTATAATTTGAGTATAATTTTTCCTTTCTATAATGCACCAAAACTAGATAATCATAAGGTAGGGGAAAATGAATAAAATAAGCATCCATAATTGTGGTGAATAATTATATTCAATCATTTTATTCAAGAGATATATTTGGATTAAATACCTATCTTATTATAATTTATCTAATGAACAAGGTGTAATGAAAATTTCATAGGGACAACTCATTTTGTAGAAATAATATAAACAATTTTACTATTGGGATACATCTATACTATGGAAACCATTATATTGGATAATAGTTTGAGTCAAAAAAGAAAGAGGTAATCTGGATGATGTATTTCTTGAAACCTGATGGATTGTTAAAATAGAATAAAATGTGTCGAGTTGAATATACTCCCATAATACTTAATGAATGATGATATGATGATACAAAAATTCAATCCACTAGAAGAGGCTTCCTATAAAATGTGTTTGAAAAGATAATGAGGCATAAAATCATCAAAATTTTGAACCTTTCTGAGGGAGGGATATTGATTTTGTGTAGATACATGAACAAATATGGGGCCCCCCATGATGGTTCGATGTGGTTGAATTCATACCATAGAAATTATATGGTGATGTCAATTGAAAATAACTTATGGGATGTCCAACTTAATAACAGTTGCTCACATGTTATTAAAATTGTACAATGTATTTTAATACCCTAATATTTCCTATAAATTAAAGTAAATTCTCATTTCCGTTTTATATATTTTGAATGACTAAACCACATAATGATTTTTATTTTTATTTTACATAGGTTACATTATATCATTATATAATTTGGTTTTGATCATGTAGAATAAAAAGAGGGTGAATCAACATGTAAATTTGGAAGTGTCCAAGCATTCAATTCTCAAATATTGGTTCTTTAGTTCACCCTAATTTTTTTTCTATATTTATATTTATTAGTGTATTTTATTTTGGTTTTATTATTGGAATCATGCCTTCCAGGAACCCAACAAGTGATATCAGGAATCATGGAAAGAGTGATACATATGATCATGCCCTAATTGAATTGTTAAATATGTTAGTTTAGATGATACATTTTCACAAAAGTATTATTAGTAGAACCCATTTAAATAGTTCGTAACCTCTTTTCAATTATATTATACAAAAGTTATAGTGAATTTTTATTTTTAGGAGGAATTGAATCAGACGAGTGTAATGTTGTTTTGGACATGTTTTAGTAATTAGATTTCAAATTTCAAGAGATCTAGATAATGGATAATATATGAAAGAATAATATTTATATTTCATTAGAAATATCTAAATTTAATGTAATGAAGAATTTCAAAAAGTTGAATCTCTTGAATAAATCAACTAAACTTTTGCGAATTTCACATTACTAGAATGTGTTTTTATAAATACTTTGATTTATAATAGTATAAAATATTATAGGTACCTTATCTTGAATATATTATAATCCCATAACTATGAATAAATTGTTTTTTCTAAATATAATTTTTTCATTATAATATTTATATTAATTTATACATCTATTCAGATTAATAACTCCATTATTATTTATATTCACTTGTAGACAGTGAAGATACTTATTAGAGACTTATATTTTTGCATTGTGGTTTCTTCCGTTGCTTTTGGAATATTGGGACGTAATGGTGACCACTATTATTAAGTCTAATATAATGGAATTTGTGATGTCATCAGATGTTTTTGAAATGATATTAAATGAATAAATTACTCTAAACGAGATACATAAATATTTTATTAATGTGTGCATAAAAAATAGAATTGGAAGAGTTTTAATATGGAAATATAACAATAATGGTAACTATATTAGGGGTGTAGTTTGAATATCCTCGAAGATGGTTCTCCCTTATGCTATAACTGTTTTAATAAATACACCTCAGAATGTGTTTTAATTAAATTGGGATAAATTCATAAATTAGAGCTCCAATATAATATTTTAGAATACTAAAAAAATAATATATGAGACACATTCCATTAAGTTCAAGTCATTCATTGGATTCATGGGTTTTATAACCAAAAAATTCAGTCCACACAACATCTAATATAGGGGTGTATTGATATACTATATGTAAGGACCTGACCTTAAAAATTTACATAATCTTGAATGAAATGAATAATTCACATTGAGGATATTTTTAGGTTTTGAGTTTTAGAGATTTAGGTCATAACGTATACCTAATAACATGAATAATACATGTCGACACATCTTCTCAGTTCCCAATTTTTTACAGAATAAAAACTATTGATAAAAAGAGTCATGTCTAGTTACAGGTTTTAGATTGGATGTCATTTTCTTAATCCCATACATGACCCTATTCCACTTTATGTCCTATGAAAAATATTTCCAAAATTTGGGATGAGCATAAAAAAGCATAGTAAGGGATACACAATGAAGTAAAACTGTTAGTTTCTCAAAACAACAAGTAAACCATGAATACCATATCATAAGTAATACTTTTCACCTTTAAGAAGTAGTAAATACTCTTCATTGAATAAAATATTAATACTTACCATTTTGTAAGCATAATATTACCGTAAAACCCATACAAAGAACACATAACATATAAAGGTAACTTTGGATATAAACATATATAAATGGAATGACCATACGGTCGACTTGCACACATATCACTAAATGGAATAGCCATAAGGCGGACTTCCATACCCAATTCATTGGAAGTAACAACATAACCACCCATCTTGGTTTATCATGGCACCACCTATAATTTGGTTTGTCACTTAACCACACGTCAAATGTCCAAGTACCATCATAACACATAATATATTATAGATATAAACACTAAACTAAGAACTTTTCATTTTGAATCACACAAAATAATTTCAAGATATAGAAATAATCAATCCATTTAAAAACCCATTTTCAATACCAAAACATCCGGAAACAGAAATAAGGGATTTCATTTTCATTTTATAAAACATTAAGTCTTATAGAGGAAACCAACTAATGATTACGGTGGTAGAGAGGTCATTGTTTCCGCAAACGTTAAAAACATTCCATTTGACATTTAGTAAAAAGATTCATAGAAAAAATATTCACTTTGAATGAAATTAAAAGTCAAAGGGTTTTATTATTCACCGTGTAAAAGAAGAAGGTATATGTTATTGAAATATGCCTCAATGAAAGAAGATTGAGACGATGTCCCTTACCTCATGTCTGAATTGACCCGTTCGTTCATTAATCTCTTGAATAAAAAACTAAAGTTACTTTATACTTGCTTAATAGCATTTTTAAAGTTTATTTTTTCTTTTATATCATTAATTACCATGTTATAAACATTATTCAATAATTTAATTTAATAATGGTTGTTTTGTCGATATTTGGTACTTGAGTCACAAATGAACACCATATAATTACAACTTGTCCATGTGGTCAATATTACATTATCTCTTGATTGATATTCATGATTTAGATATCATATACCTAATATATATCCAGTATATATATGTATTTATAACAGTATATAACATTTTGGATATAATAAATGAAATGCACAGTTCATGGAGATGGTAAGTCGTACGTACGCATGAACACTACTTTCATTTCTATTTTCTTTACTTTAATGGAATTAAAACATAATGATAAGTTGGTATATTATAATTCCATTATAATATCATATGTAACATAATTAACACTATCCTTTATATTTCCCACATATGGCATTAACGAGTCATGTCATTTTGATGGGGCGGTAGTCCACACTTCCTCAAATGAAATTATCATATTTTCCCAAAATGGAAACCATAAAGGTAGGATATAAATGGAAAATACAGAAGCACAAAGAAAACATAAACATAATATATATCATATTTAAATAAAGTTCCATCTTAAAGGCCACCATGAGAGTTGGTAGGAGATAATCAAACAATCATCATTTCGTGAGGCGTTAGTTTTCCATCCATAGAAACAGTATGTTATTCACCCATTAGATGAAGGTGTGTGTAAGTGCAGTTAGAATAATTCTCATAAAAACCTCCCAGTATAATTAGGATATTGATTTTGTTATAAAATTAAGGAATAAAAATATTTTAGGGCTTAGAGAAGTAAAATAATAGAAAATAATTTACGAGAAACTATTACCTTTAATTTGGGTAACTTCCTTTGGTTTGTACCAAAAGGACTTCTTGAATTTCCCTCTGCCTAAGGTAAGGCTTCTAAGAGGAGTAGAGATATTTAAGGAGTTTAATTGGGAAGAGGTTGCATGAGAAAAGTGGTTTGAGAGGTGTGATTGATTGGTTAGAAGTGGTGTTCTTTTATAAGGGGGAGGAGGGGCTCTTTTGAAAAGTTTGAAACAATTATTTTATTATAAACTCATGTTCAGTTTAAAAATGTCCAAAAATAATTATAGTTGAATAAAATATGACTCATGGTCGAAATAGAATCATCCAATAAGAATTGTACAGGTTTTGGATATTATATTAGTATTTATAATCTTATTTATTTATGTCATTTATTAATGTGGTAAATACTGCACCATTATTGTGTCATAAATAATTTAATTTATTTGAAGTCTAAAAATTATAAAAAAAAACAATGATGTAGGAAGTATATTTAGTTTTATTATGAATATTTAAAATTAAAAAGATAGCTTTTATAACCCCATGTAAAAATTAATTTAGTAAATCATTTTTGTTTATGTCATTTTTGTCTTTACATTAATTAATAAATCTAAAATTTCATTATCACTCTTAAGTGGCTCCATGGGTTCCCAAAATCGACCCAAGAATTCCCATGGTCGTCTATGACTCATCAAAAAGGTTAACATAAGTGTTAAGGTAATTTTGTATTATTATAATATTCTTTTTACCTTGAATTACCCGATTTAACTTTAACCGCGATAAGTAAAAGTCAGAAGTTACTATTCACAAAAAATTATTTTCATCTTATTGCACCAAATTTTACTTAATTATAACAACCATGTACGTTATATTTTCAAAATTAAATTTTCAAAAGTGGTAAAATTACCTTTAAATAAAAATTTCAGTTTTTAACTAATACTTCGTGGTTTCACTATTCATCAAAGATTGAACTTTTTCAGAAAACTACAAAAAATTAAGACAAAGATATCTTTGATATTTTTAATTCAAAAATGATTTCTATTTTACCAAAATCAAAACATAAAATTTGCAATAATTAATTTAAAATTTATTTCTGTTGTCAAAACAAATAGCGTGTTTTTGAGAAACAATAACTATCAAAAGATTGACAGTTGTTTGTGTCCAATTTCAAAGAGAAAGTAATTAAAATGACCAAAATTGGAATAAATGGTAAAAGTAAAATCTAATTATACTTTAAAACCAATTTAAAAGAAAATATAACCATATAAATAAATTAGATCAAAAGGAACTTTTGAATTAGATTGCATTATTTTTTACAATTCATAAAAAAGAACAATATCAGAAAAATACCATAATTTCATCCAAAGTAAATTTTGGTGTCCCGATTCTAAAGAAGAATTTTATTTTTCCAAATATAACATATAAAAGTGATAAAAACTAGATTTTTAATTGGTTCTCTATCAAATGGTGGTAAATCGACCTTTTAAGGAATATTAGAGTGTTTATGCTTAAAATTAAATTCAATAACATTTTTAGCCTCTAAATTTTATTGGATAAATTTAAAAACATTTATGAAACATGTGTAATAATATTTTAGTTAATTGTATTCATTCCATCCAATATAATGACTAGGCATTGACTACCATTTAAAAATTATAATATTATATTATTTTTGTTCAATGTAAGATTTCAAAGAGACCCGTTGTTGCGTATCAGGTCCACCATCGAACATAGAAACCCCTTTTAAAGTAAAATAAATATTTAATTTAAAAAATATTAATAAAAAATAGAATGTATTATTTATTTATTTACTCATGATTTTACATTCTTCCCCCTTTTGGAAATTGTGTCCTTGCAATTTTATTCACTTATCAAATAAGTGGGGTTATTTATCCCACATAGAATTTTCGGATTCCCACGCTGCCACTTCAACCATATGGTTTTTGCACCAAACATTTAACTGATGGATTACCTTTTTCAACAACACTTTCTCTCTTCAGTCAAGAATCAGGACTGGTTGTTACTCATAAGAGAGACTCTCTTCCAACTGAACTACTTATGGACTCAAAACATGAGATGGATTTGGCATGTACATTCTAAACATTGAAACATGAAAAACATTGTGTTCCTGGGATAAACTTGGAGGTAAATCCACCCTATATGCAACTGATCCAGTTTTTCTACGATTTCATAAGGTCCAATGAACCTCTAACTCAACTTTCCCTTCTTTCCAAAACACAACACAGTTTTCCATGAAGATACTTTGATAAAGACATGATCACCTACCTTAAAAGAGAGATCCTTCCTCCAGTTATTCATATAACTTTTATCCTTCTCTTAGCTGTTCTCATGTTATTATGAATCAACTGAATCATTTCTCCCATCCCTCCTACCAATTCGGGTCCCATCAGTTTCCTTTCACATGCTTTGTCTAAAAAAGATAGAGTTCTACAACGCTTTCCAAATAATGCGTCAATTGGAGCCATCTGTATACTAGAATGGAAACTGTTATTATAAGAAAATTCAACCAAAGAATGATGTTTGTCCCAACATCCCTGGTGATCTAGTGAATAAGCACGTAGAATATCCTCCAAGGTTTGTATTGTTTGTTCAGTCTTTCCATCTGACTGGGGATGAAAAACTGCACTAAAATTTAATTCAGTACCCAACAACATTTGAAGGCCTTTCCAAAAGTTATAAGTATACCTAAGATCATGATATGATGCACTCAATATGGGAACAGCATGAAACCTGACTATCTCTTTAACATAAAATTGAGAAAGTTGATCTATAGACAAAGTATCTCGAATAGGAAGGAAATGAGAAGATTTAGTCAATCGATCAACAATGACCCAAATTTCATTGTTACCCCAAGATGTCTTTGGTAATCCCAAGAAAAGTCCATTGATATATTTTCCCGTTTCCACTATGGAACCGGTAAAGACTGAAGCGTCCCTTTTGGTAACTCATGATCTGCTTTAACCTGCTAACAAGTCAAACACTTTGTAGAAAAATCAACAATATCTATTTTTGATTCCATCCCACCAGTAATACTCTTGAAGATCTCTGTACATCTTAGTACTTAAAGGAAGAACTGAAAATGGGGAACTATGAGCTTCACATAACAACTCATTCTTCAAAAGTGAATCACAAGTCTTGCATAATCTTTTTCCAAACCTCAAAACACAATCATTATAAACATTAAAATTAGGCAACATACCCTTCTAAACCAACTCTACCTTTTTCTGTAACTCACTGTCTTCCTTCTACACTTTCTTTATTTTATCTAATAAAGATTATTTCACTAACACATGAAGCAAAATAGAAGATTTTCCTACACCGAAAAATTCTATGACAATGTTTATCAAATCAAAAACCAAAGGATCTCGTTCCAAACGTAACATGCTTAATGTAGCATTACTTTTACTACTCAAAGCATCAACCACTTTATTTGTTTTTCAAAGATGTTAAAGGATCATGCAATTATAATCCATGATTAATTCTAGCAATCTCCTCTGTCTCATGTTCAATTATTTTTGAGTGAATATATACTTTAAACTTTTGTGGTTGGTATACATTTCACATTTTTCTTCATAAAAATGACGCTTCCATATTTTTAAAACAAAAAAATCAGCAGCTAATTCCAAATCATGTGTAGGGTAATTTAACTCATGAGGTTTCAACTGAAGTGAATAATAAGAAATTACCTGATCATTCTGCATAAGGACACAACCAAGTCCTTTCAATGAAGCATCACTGTAAATAACAAACTCACCATTTCTGGGAGGCAGTTTCAAAACGGTAGCATTCAACAATCTTATTTTCAATTCCTAAATACAATCATAACATTCTTTTGTCCATTTAAACATAACACCTTTTCAAGTTAACGTAGTCATTAGACTAGATAACTGTGAAAAATCCTCAACAAACCACTAGTAATAACCTATTAAACCATGATAACTAAGGATCTAAGTTATATTTCTGGGTCTTGGTAATTCTTAAAAAACCTTGGTTTTAGCACGATCAATAGTTATTAAATTTTTTGAAACAATGTGACCAAGAAAAGAAATTTTTTGTAACCAAAACTCGCACTAGATGAATTTCCCATATAGTTTATTTTCTTTTAAGGTTTTCAAGGAACCCCTTAAATGACATTCATGATAATATTTACTTTTATAATAAACCAAAATATCAGCAATGAACACAACCAAAAACTTATCCAAGAACTCACAGAAAATTTATTCATAATGTCCATGAATACAGCAGGTGCATTGGTGAAACCAAAATGCATAACTAAAAATTCATGATGTTCATATCTAGTATGAAATGCAATATTTGGAATGTCTACATAATTTACCTTAAACTGATGGTATGTCAACCTCAAGTCAATCTTTGAAAAAAACTGAGCTCCCTGGATCTGATAAAAAAATTCATCGATATGAGGAAAGGATACTTGTTCTTAACAGTGATGTTATTCAATTCACTATAATAAATGAAAAGTCTCATTGAACCATATTTCTTTTTAACAAACAAGATAGGATCACCCCATGGTGATGTGTTAGGTCAAATGAAACTTTTATCTAATAACTCATAAAATTTCTTCTTTAACTATAAAAGTTCAATTTAAGCCATACGATAAGGGTGTTTTGAAATTGGCTTAGCATCACGAACTAAGTCAACAGTAAATTCAACTTCCTAATCACGTATAATACCCAAAAATTCATTAGTTAAAACATGAAGGTACTCATGTACCACTTCAAATTCATTAATCTGAACAGTTTCTTTATTTTCAACAATATGTTCAAGGTAACATTCATTTCCATCCTTTACTTGTTTCTCAGCTTCCTGATATGTTATAAAAAACAAGGGCTCTTTCTTGTATAAAAACTGAAAAAATTTCTGAAAATAATCCTCTTTAGCTCTGAATTAAATCTTAGCATGATAAAAATACAACAAATACAAGAACAAAATAACATGAAACTCTACTAGAGGCAAAACAATAAGGTTTGCAGGTTGATTTTTTCCGCAAACAAGGACATGGAGGTTCTTATAAATTCATTTTGTCTCAAAATTTCCTCTAGGTGTTTATAGAATATGTTCAGTATTCATATCATGAGATGGAATTCCCAATTTGCTAGAAAAATTCTCATAAATGAATGAATTTGTAGAACCCGAATCAAAAAATAAATTGGAGTATTCTGAACAAACAAACAGTGTACCAGATACTACTTCATCTGATGGCCCAACATCTGGTGAAGTAGTCGCCAAGGATTTCACCAACCATTTCTACTTGTAGTCAGGCTTCTTTCCATCAGTTGAGTTCTTCTTTTGATACTCATTTTCATAATTAACCATTTAATTACACTAAAAACATATTACTGATGGATTTTCATTGCCTGCTCGATCATCTTCCCTACATTTACGAGCAATATGACAGGAATTTCCACACCGGAAGCACTTTCCATACATTGATAAACATTCTCCAGGATGATTTTTACCATAATTCTCACAATATGGATATTTAGTTTTCATACCTCCAGGATTCTTTGATGAATTCTTTCTCTTTTCCTACCAATTGGACTTCTTATTCTGTTGTTTTTCAAAGAACACCTAATCATCAGAAAAATCCATTTACACCTTCTCCGCACATCAAAAAAGTTTTTCATAACTTTGAAACTCATGAGGGGATAATGTTCTTCAATATCATGGCTTCAGTCCTGAGTAAAATCGATTTATCTTACTATCACGATCACTGATGAAATTTGGAGCATACCTTTCCACTAAAGTGAGCTTTCCTTCATAAACAGCCAGTAAGTCATCCTCCTGCCTCAATTCCGAGTATTGCTTTTCCATCCTATGTCAAACCACATTAGGAAAATACTTCTCATTGAACATACCTTTGAATTAATCCCAAACAAGTGCTTCTTTCTCCTCACTATCCCAGGTAATTTTCACCATTGACCACTACTAATCTACTTCACCTTCAAAATAGTAAACAACAATACTAACCCTTTGAGGTCTTGAACAACCCATGACATCAAAAATTTTCTCCAGTGCTTTAATCCACACTTCTACTAGCACAGTATCAGATGATCCTATGAATGATGGGGGATGCTGCCTCATTAAATGCTCCAATACTGACATGTTCCTCCGTGGTTGATCTAGATGATCTCGTGTATGGATACCACCACCATTTATAGCCTGAGTCAATTGTTCAATCACTGCAAAAAACTATTCAGTTCTGATTCCGACTATCTCAGGTTTCTGATTTGGAAGGTTGTCTTCCTCTTGATGTCAGCCCAACATAGTTGCCCAGATTCTTTTGTGGAAATACATTATGAACACAAAAATATCTTAGGAGAAGCAACATGGTAATCTGTAAATTTTATATCATATCAATATTAACATAAATTAATTTATGAATATTAATTTAACAATACCCTAATGTCGAATGTTATCTAAACTGACCTATGATACCAACTGTAGGAATCCGGCCCTAAAACATTACATAATCTAAAATTAAATGAATAATTCACATTGAGTATCTTTTCAGGTTTAGAGTTTTAGAGAGTTAGGTCATAAATTATACATAACAACTTGAATAATACATGTAGGCACAACTACTAAGTTCCGATTTTTTTACAAAATAAAAACTATTAAAAAAGAGTCATGTCTAGTTCCATGTTTTAGATAGCTTGACATTTCCTTGATCCCATCCTTGACCATATTCCACTTTATGTATTATGAAAAACATTTCAAAAACATTCGATGTGCATAAAAAGCTCAGTAAGGGATACACAAAGATGGAAAAGTGTTAGTTTTTCAAAACAACAAGTAAACCATAAATACTTTATCATTAGTAATAATTTTCACATTTAAGAAGTACTAAATACTTTTCATTGAATAAAATTTCAATACTTAGCATTTTGTAACCATAATATTACCATAAAACCCATATAAAGAACATATAACATATTAAGGTAACTTGGGACATAAACATATCTAAATGGAATAACGATACGATCGACTTCCACAGATATCACTATATGGAATAACCAAACGAATGACTTCCATACCAAATGTATTGGAGGTTATAACTTAACCACCCATCATGGTTTATCTTGGCACCACCCATCATTTATTTTATCACGTAACCACACATCAAATGTCTATGTACCATCATAACACATAAAATATTGCAAATATAAACATTTCACTAAGAAATCTTTATTTGAAATCACAAGATATAATTTAAATATATTGAAATAATCTATCCATTTCAAAAAACATTTTCAATACCAAAACACCCAAAAATAGAAATAAGGGATTTCCTTTTCATTTTAGAAAACATTAAGGCTTATAAAGGATGCCTAATAATGATTACGACAGTTGAGAGGTCATTGTTTCCGCAAACGTTAAAAACATTCTATTTGAAATTTAGTAAAACACTTCGTAGAAAAAATATTCCCTTTGAATGAATGCAAAATCAAAGTGTTTTATTATACACCATGAAAAATAAGAAGGTATATGTTATCAAAATATGCTTCAATGAAAGGATATTGAGACGAAGTCCCTTACCTTGTGTCCGACTTGACCCGTTCATTCTTTAATCTCCTGAATAATAAACTAATGTTAAGTTCTACTTACTTAAGAACCTTTTGAATGTTTATTTTTCCTTTTATATCACTTATTAACATGTTATAAACATAATGCAATCAATTATGTTAATAATGGTTGTTTTTTTTGATATTTTGTACTTGAGTCACAAATGAACACCATATAATTACAAGTTTCCATGTAGTCAATAGTAAAATATCTCCAGATTTATATTCATGATTTAGATATCATGTAAATCATATATATCCAGTATATATATGTATTTATAATAGTACATAACATTTTGGAGATAAGAAATGAAATACACCATTCAGGGAGACGGTAAGTCGTACGTAAACTTGAATGCTACATTCATTTCTATTTTGTAATTTAATGGAATTAAAACATAATGATACATAGGTATATTATAAATCCAGTATAATATAATATATAACATAATTAACACTATCCTTTATACATCCCACATATGGCATTAACGGGTCATATCATTTTAAGGCGGCGGTAGTCCGCACTTTCTCAAATGAAATTATCATGTTTACCCACAATGGAAACCATATATATAGGATATAAATGTAAAATACAGAATTATAAAGAAAACATAAACATAATATATATCATATAATAAATTTCCATATTAATGGCCACCATGAGAGGTGGTTGGAGATAATTGAACAATCATCGTTTCCTGAGGCATAAGTTTGTCATCCACAGAAACAGTATGTTCTTCACCCATTATATGGAGGTGTGTGTAAGTGTAGTTTTAATAAATCTCATAAAAACATCCTAGTATATTTAGGATATTGGGTTTTCTATTAAATAAAGGAATAAAATTATTTTATGGGTCCAAGAGTAAAATAATAGAAAAGAATTTAAGAGAAACTGTTACCTTAAATTTGGGTAAATTCATTTGGTTTGTACGAAAATAACTTCTTGAAGTTCCTTATTCCTAAGTTAAGGCTTCTATGAGGCTTATAGGGACGTAGGTTGTTTAATTGGGTAGAGTTTGGACGATTCAAGAGGCTTTATTGGTGTTAGGAATTGGTTAGAAGTGGTGTCCTTTTATAAGGGGGAGGAGGGGCTCTTTAGGAAAGTTTCAAAAAATTATTTTGTTATAAACAAATCATCAGTTTCATAAGGTCCAAAAATAATTATAGTCTAAGATAAGGTAACTCATGGTCTAAATAATTTCATTAATTAAGAATTTTAAAGGTTTTTATAATATTTTAATATTTATGATCTTATTTATTTATGTCATTTATTAATGAGGTAAATACTACATCATTATTCTGTCATAAATAATTTAATTTATTAGATGTATAAAAATTATAAAAAAACTTCTATGATGTAGAAAATCTTTTTATATTATCAATTAATATTTATAGACGAAATAATATCTTATACAACCCCATGTAGAAATTAATTTACTAAAATATTTTTGTTTCTGTCATTTTTTCTTTACTTTAAATTAATTAATATAAAATGTCATTATCACTCTTAAGTGGCTCTATGGGGTCCCAAAATCTACCGAAGGATTCCCATGGTATCCCGTGACTCCTAAAATAAGGTTAGTCCAAGTGTTAAGAAAATTTTATATTATTATAATATTATTTTTACCTTGAATTACCCTATTTACCTTTAACGGTTCTAAATAAAAGTCACAAGTTACTATTCACATAAAATTATTTTCATATTATTAAACCAAATTTTACATACTAATAACAACCATGTATGTCATATTTTCTAAATTCAATTCATAGAGGTAGTAAAATTTCATTTAAATGAAAATTTCATTTTTTAACTACTACTTAGTGGCTTCTCTATTCATCAAAAATTGATGTTTTTTAGAAAACTACCAAAAAATCATCCTAAGCTATCATTGATATTCCGAATTAAAAAATAATGTCTATTTTACCAAATTCAAAAAATAAAATTTTCATTAGTTAATTTAAAATTAATTCCCATTGTCAAAAATAGCATGTTTTTTAGAAATAGTAACTATAAATAGATTGACACTTGTTTACGTCTAACTTTAAAGTGAAATTAATTATAATGATCAACGTTGGATTAAATAGTAGAAATATAATCTAATTACACATTAAAACCAATTAAATAGAAAATATAATAATCTATATAAATTAGATTAAAAGGGATGTTTTTAATAAAATATAGTAATTTTCACTATTCATAAAAAAGAACAATATCAGAAAAATACCAAAATTTAAACCAAAGTAAATTTTGTTGTCCCGATTATAAAGAAAAACTTTTCTTTCAAATATAACATATAAAATTTACAAAAACTAGTTTTAAAATGGTTCGCTATCAAAAGGAGGTATATCGATCTTTTAACGAATATAAGAGTATTTATGCTTAAAATTAGATTCATTCACATTTTAAGCCACTGAATTTTATTTGATAAACATAAAAACATTTAACAGACATGTATAATCATATTGTAGTTAATTCTATTCATTCCCACCAATATAACAACTATTTTTTAACTACCAATTAAAAATAATAATAATATATTATTAGTGTGCAACATAAGATTTCAAAGAAACCTGAAGTTGCATATCGGGTACGGAATCGAACATAGAAACCACTTTTAAAGTAAAATTAATATTTAATTCACAAAATATTTATTAAAAATAGAATGTATTATTTCTTTATTTTCCCGGGATGTTACACTATATATATATATAAGACCTGTAATGTTATATCTTTTGGGTGTAATGGATCTTGAAATAATTTTTAAGGGCGATGTTTAACATATATAAGGAACAAAACCATGATGGATTTGATTGTTGTGAAATATAATTCCATAGCTATAGAATATCCTTATTTCCCTCAGTATTAGCATGATTAATGATGTTACAATATATTTTTATATGGGGAATGTAAAAATGCATAGGGCTGAATTTTTTGTGCACAAAGAGTGAATGACAAAGAATAAGCCCTCACTTGTGCATTCGAAGGTAAAAATCATGCCGAAGAAATAAAATTTTATAACTTCTGGAATAACTACCTAATAAATAATAAAGTGAAATGTGTTTAGACACTTAATTAAAGATTATTCTTGAATTATGGAGGAATAGAGTAAAATATGTGTATGTATTTTTCTCATTGAGAGGAAATAGAAGGGGTATTGTTAAATAGAAAGGAATAAACTAAAAATATAAAAATTAGAGTTGGTTCATATATATTTACGAGGACCATCTATAGTGAACTATAATAAATTTTTATTATTCTATGTTAACTTAATTATGCATTCAACTTGGAAATTTTTGGTGTACATTCTATGGAACACGTATGTGGTGATCAATACATTATTTCCTTTAAGGTCCATTGTTTAAAAGGATACATGAAGAATGTTTATGTTCTTACAGTGTGATAATAATGGCTATTATAAGTGTATTTAGTTTCAATGATTTTTTCGAAGAAGGGGATATAGTTATTAAAGACCATAATATATACTCTTGAAAAAATAGTGTTATTGAAAAAACGAGTTCGAATTTGGTAAAGAAATATAGGATCATTTAGAATCATGAAGGGATTCATAGAATAATTTATTTGTAATTTTTGATCGATGTATCCTTCATAATAAACAAGAATATATATTCAGCTATTAATCAATCACAAACAAATTCCTATGGGTTTATAAGAAATTTATTTTCAACCACACCAGAATCTTTAATATGCATGATTATGTCTATGTTAATCCCAAGGAATGAGAACAACTAGAGGTTACGTCTTGATAATGATACACTGTGGGATATAATAATGACCAGTTTAATTTTTGACACTAAAATACAAATCAGCAAAAGATCACATGAAGTTTGAATTGGTCATTAACAAAGATATTCCATTAATATAACACAAAAAATAAGGAAATTTTGTTGAGGTAATAGTATAATCAAATGTTTTGGTTCATCTATATGGGTTAGCGAGAGGTATTAAGTCTCTAGAAAATTCAGGATTATGAATAGTTTAAAAAACATGACTATCCTGAGAAGTTTCTAGAAGGAGGTCAGATTATAATAGTGCTTTTGAAGTCAGATGTACCAGAGTGGTCAATTACATTGGATTCATGATCACCACAAATTTATAGACTTGATTTTATACTTCCATATGTATCTGATCCACATGGACAATTAGCTGACCTACTAAAGAAATGTGTCAAGTGATAATGTAAGAAATTAATTGTCATTATTATTTTTGAATAAATTATTGTGAAAGTACATTCAATTATAATAAAATATTATATAATAACATATGATGTGGGAGTAATTAATTAGGATTAAATTCATTCACTCAATGAATCTAAAACATGGAAGCTAACAGGCGCACGTTCTATAAAGAAATTCATACAAAAAAAGTGTGTTTTTTTATATAACAAATATGTAGGTTGAATGAATAGATATACATATAGGATAGTTATGAAGGTTTCTGAAAAAATGGAAGGAGTTTATTTCGTGGGTATTTATTTTATATTAGTTAGGAAAATTGCAATATAGGCCATTTGGACAACTAACACCTCCTAAAGATTGTATTTAGAGTTGGAATATGTAAAGATATAATTTTTCATAGGGAATTTGAAGAGTAAATATTTATGGAATAAACAAAGGGTTTTGAAAAACATAATAATTGGATCATTATTTACATGAGAGGAAGAATGTATTATGACAAAAAGAAATTTCAGATGAATTCAAATAAGAAGTTATATGACTTCATGATCGAATATAAGCTCATCTAGAGAAATCCTAATCAATGTTGTTACTAAAATGTGTTTCACCATATGAGTTTTATTATCCTTCTTGTCTACTTGTATGACATGATAAGAGTGGGCTCTTTGAAATAAACGATCAACAAGATAATGGATGAGATGTCCCAAAGTATTGTGACAAAGGACTGTGGTCCACTAAAGGAATCCTGGGATGTGGATTACGATAGAATAATTATAATGTACTTTATGAAATCACTATATATATGATTGAATGTTACAAGACATCATGCACACCCAATTGTACATAAGAGGATTCTAACTAGTAGTGAGGTTATAAATGGTGACATGGGTATATTATACCATCTATAAAAATTGTCATACACTACAATCACAACAATCCATAAATAAATATCCTATAATGATCATACAGAAATAAAGGAATATCATCATGCCATGATAAACTGCATCATGTTCATAAAATAGAAATAAATAGTATAAAAATTGTTCAGTCTTCTAATGCATGATTAATGAAGAAAAAAATATAATAATTGTAGAAATAATCTATAGTCCATCCTGATATAGCCTCCAACATTTAAGATCTACTTTATCGAGTCACTAATTCAGAGATCCTTCTATTAGATGGATTCTTGTACATGAAATCTTCATGTTCATAGATATTTCCTTTTTGACAGTGAGTATAAACTAGGTAGGATGCCATAAATGTTTCCATAATATAATGTGCACTTGTATATAAATGTTTATTACATAATGGTATGTAAATCAAAAAAGTCAACCAACCATATATTAGGTGATTGGGCACTAATCATGCCACTAAAAGACCTATCCATTCCTCCATTAGCTCCATTCAATAATTAATGTCTCTTATTTACTCACATATCAGATTAATATACATGGTAGAGACATGTCTCAGATTAATGTTCATCGCTTTCCAATATGTAAGTTTGTCCATAAAGCTATAACATCCATGGATTTGCTATAGTTTAGTCCACATGGCCATTAATCTTACACATACAAAGGCCCTATAATCATCATAACTATAAGATGTACAAAAAAATTTTACCCCTAATTGTTGTAACCAATCCCTAATGATCTTCCCAACACTATGATATGAAATACAAATATATGATCATCAAACATCCACACCCACCATGTCATAACATATTAGGGAACAATAATATCACCTGGAATAGTATCCTCATGGGGATCACACACTCTATATGAAAATAAAAATCATACAATATTACAAAATTGATCAAAAAAATTTACAAAAATTATTACATGAATAAAACGCAACTCAACTACATAAAAAGTCTTTATTTGGTAATGACTTCATACCTTCGGTGTGCCGATGTAAGTATACAAGGGCTATCCCTAAATCATGCCATGAAACTAGTTATCCTTATAACCAATAACTATTCATCCCAAAAAAATATTTCAGAATCATGAATTAAGATGGGAATCATAACCTAGGATTTGTGGAAGATTGACTTACCAATCAAGATAAATTGAAAATGTTATATTGATATCCATTAAAAAAATGGATGGCAACTCACTATGTATGGTGTTTATCTATTAGATAATAATTAATTCTCTATTAAATGATGGGATTAATATATCTAGCTAACCTATCCCCAATTTAAGATACATCTCAGGAGAATAAAAAAATCTATCCTAGAATAGATGAAAATTACCAATTTGAGATAATGAAGTGATCCAACGTTGAATGGTCGAAGAGAAGTGAATGAGAGATAAAATTAAATTTAAAGAGAGATCCTTGTGTTGCTATTTAAAAATAATGCCCGAACAAGGAATATGAGTCATCAAAAAGTCATGTAATAAATTAATTATTATGGTTACCATAATGATCTAGTTATCTCATCATCAATGGATATATAGAGGCATTAGTAATAAGCTTTGTATATTACCATATACATCGGCTAGATAGTTGATTTCTCTTCATATTGATGGCACAAAATTACATCTAGGTTGTTTTCAGCAAAAAGAAGTTATCATGTGGCAGACAACCATCTCCATCACTCTTGTTGGTCCCCTAGCTCCATTTAATCGAATTTAAGACTTAATTAAATACAACAAAATGACTCAAAATTATTAGAATATAACTATGATATCTCAAAATATTAAACTTACATACATTGTAAATCTTCAAATGTCATAAATCCCACACTGTATAATGATTTCTCATCTTTAATAAATTTATCTTTTGATCCTTATCATACAACTCTGGCCATTGTGTCTATAAATATTATTCATGGTCCCATGTTACCTATTGGATTCATAAATTATTCTACATTACTCAAATATAAAGTCATCATACCCCATAAAAAATCACACTTATTTCTATATTATGCAATGAACTCTCTATTTGATTCAATTGGATATAACTAAATGTAATCAATATCAACCACATGTGAATGGTTATATCAAACCTATAAAGATGAGACCCATATAATTCATTATTCATAAGTTGAAACTATGGACGGTGATCCAGTCAGTAAGACACAGTCATGATAACTCTATGATCTCAATTGATAATATAAACTATGATTCCACCATCCCCTACCTCTATAGTTCAGGTTTCCCAAATTTAGGTCACACAGATAAGAAAACATGTAAACCCATAAATTACTTTGACGGTTGTGTCCTTAATTATGAAAATGATCACTGCTAACATTCTATGGTGACAAACCTCTTCCAAACCAAGAGGACCCAATCAATGGTCTCGAACATAAAAAACATCTTGATTGTAGTTCTCACACCTACCTAATTTCAGAATATTGGTGAACAACACGAATGGAAATTAAGTGCCTTATATAGCTCCATCTGAATAAAATACTGGTAGTTGGTATTCTACGCAAACTTGATAAATTATAAATATTCATCCCATTATCAATCAATATCTAGGATGAATTCCAGAATAATATACTATAAAATCTAGTATATACTCCCAGAAATCTCATTGGACTATGAATGGTAAGTCATATATAGCTTCAAATATGACCCCATAATCTTTTCCAATACAATCTATAATCATTTTGTGAAATGGGTTTCCTTGTCTAATAAATGTTTAATAGGAACTCGATATAGATACATTATCTCTCAAACATAGTGTTTTATCTTCTAATATACCTAATACATATCTTGGATCACCAAGAAATGTTCCATTATCATTATTCAATCAACAACACCATAGAAAATATATATACCACACAAGGTCTTAGGTAATCCCAATTTATGTCTATAATCACCAAACACTACTAGATTCTGGTAATGAGAATTGGATTAATAAAACCACCCGATTTCTAATGTTTGTGATTAATAATCTAAAAAATATGAAACAAGATAAAAAATGATGTTCCTCTTCAATCATATCCACTATAACAGTCATCTTATAGCAGGATATATATTCATCAATCCTTGGATTAGTTTCCACTAAATAGTAAGAGAGTACATAAGCATGTCCTGCATCATAGATTATGGAACAAAAACTATCCCATGAAATTAGGTCAAATCATATAAATATAATGACCATCTTGGAATAGGATCATTCCTGACCAACCATTAACACACCACTAGGAACTATGAATATGAAAAATTGCTAGCTTATATTGATTGTAACAAAGAAGACACAATCACTTAGGAGGTTTATATAATTTCATATTGATCCTTAGATTCACCCATGACCATTTAGACAAAAATGTTATAAATATCTATTCCTACTATGGAGGAATCTATCTAAGTTCCTACCATATATTACTAAGATCATCTAAAACAATATTACCCTTTATATAGTTATATCTCATCTAAAAGTAAAAAATCTATAGATACTCAAAGAAACACCTCCTTCATATATTCATGTCATTAATATGGTAGATATACCTCAAACTATTATGGTCGTTATAGAAAAAAAACTATCACTAAATAGATATTAGATCCAACACTCCATGTTATTGTCAATAACATCCAGATCAAGGTCATTTATATTGTAGTTTTACTTTAGAGGTCACTGGTGAAAATAACGATAGGTTACTAAATTATCTCTCTTTGTTAAAATAGATCCAAATAAATAATTGAATTACTAAATTAAATTGAATATATGGACATTGTATTAGGTCAATTCAAAATCATAGGTGATGTGAATCACTTTTTCAACTCTTGGATGCACTCTTTACATTGATATGTACACTAAATAATCACCATCTTATTATTAAGATAATTAATAGGTGATAAAATATTAGGAAAATAATAAATAAAGTCTCCTTATAACGCACCTAAATATGGGAAACATTTATTCTTTAACATGTTCTTATTTCATAACAAAGATATCAATGCTTTTATGTTCTCCAGATCAATTGAGATTCTACTCTCAAAAATCACATGCCCAATGATGTGCTCCACATCATTCCAAATGTGAAACAGTGAAATATTGAAATAATGAAAATTGGTGTGATGTTTACTGAACATAATATCAATGTTTCTGGTATGCATATCTAGTTTTGGTATGTACATTAGGATATAATCAGTGAATACTAAAAAAGCAGAGTTGATGACTAGATAGAAAACTAGGCTCATGAGAGATAAGAACTCATTTGGATACTTCATCAATCTAAATGTCATAAGAATATTCTCATAAATTCTATAACAAATACGAAATGGAATATTTGGAGTTTTCTATTATATATCCTAAAGCATCTGGTGGATTTTTTTCAAGTGAATAATAATGAATCACAAGGATACCCACATGTGAAGAAAAATAATTGAATACTATAATGGGGTAGATATTTCTTACCATGAACTATGTCATATATCTATAGTCCATGCACATTTGAATGCTTATATCATACATCTTCATAAACAAAATCGATCACCCCATGGAGAAGTGCATAGTTTGATAATTATCTTCAGATATAAATCAATAAGTTTCAAATTGACACCCTTAACTCATCCAATTACATATAATAGTATGGTATCTGTAGGGTATGTTCTCTTTGTGTGATTTTGATCATTAATTCAATTACTCTATCAATAGAATGACGTGATAAATCATATATAGAGACCCACAACTAATAGTCAACCACTAATAGAGGAAGGAATTATTTATAATGTATCATAAGAATCATGCTTTCTATATATGTAATAACATCCATAAACTTAAAAATTTCTTGTTTCATTATTACTTCTCAAAAATTAAATTAATTGATCCGAAAAACCATCTACCCCTTAGGCAAGATAAAGGATAACCACATCCTGCAATATAAATGTGTTCATAATAACTGGTGAACTATTAAAGGCGTAAAATTACATCATAGATAGATATTTTAAATATCATAAAATATTATAAGTTTAAATAATAAACAATTAATGGTAGATGCAATTGGATATGGTCTAGCTTCTTCCCTTAGCGGGTATAATGAGATAGAAATTCAGAAGATAACATAACTGAGCAGTCTAGTACAATAATTATTTGATAACATATAACAAAATTTTAATCTCATGTTTCAAATAAAGTAGTAAAAAGGGTATATCTAATCATAACTATACGTAAAATGTATTATTTCATCATGTACCAGCTATAATAATGTTTTCCACAACATACACTTCACATATAATGGTTCCCTGAATCTATCCCAAAACCCCACAGTTTAGTTGATTCACTGATCCCTCTGGGGACATGGAATGCTACTGAGATACCCTATTAATCAAAGGACTAATAGAGTTTGTATTCTTGATTATTTTTTGGAATATCGACCACATGTTAATCAAACTAAAAATCTAATGATCACCATAAAAGCACATTGATGATCATTTCTCCAATATTTAGGGAAAAATTATTATAGTGTCAAATCTATCCTCAATTGAATCACAAGGTTATATATATATACCCAATGGATGTTGAAGAATTATTAATCTACTTATACATCCAACTTCAATATATCCATTCTTACTAAAAAATACTCATCATATTAGTATAAATAGAACTCTCTATGTCACTAAGTGTCCTTATTATCATACTATGGGCCATAAAAGATCATGATGATCGATCCTCCATGAAACTGTCCTCATTTTTATAGGCCTTTTATAGAATCTCAGAATCTGAAATTCGGTCAAAAAAATATCACCAGGATAATGAGCTCTTACTGAATCCCTAATTTTACCTTTCAAGACATATATGACAAATTACCATCTAATAGAGGTGTGGAGAAAAATAAAATAAATGGAATGAATAAAATAAGGTAGATTATGACATCATCACCAAATTATTCTCTATAAATTGTTGATATTGATATATGTTTACTTTATCATAGAAAACATAACAAATGATGAGTTCGTTGAAGGTATCACTAGTTAGACCACTAAGTCACTTATCAATGTGTATGATGACCCCCATATAAACATGGGTCCTCGTAGCATGAAAATAGCCAATGTAACCAATTGATCCTGTAATGAACCGAATCTGGATCCCCTCAACTGGTTCCCTATTCCTGGTTCTCCACATGACCTCAAGCACATTTCCCCAAACACCAAATGTTGTCGACTAGCAGCGAGGGCCTTGGTAAGTTATTGGGGAAACTATGCCCTCATTTCGTAAGCTTTAAAAGATACATGAATTAGTAGTCAATAGCGGAGGAAGTAAATAGCATAAAAAAACTGAAACTAAACAGTGAAAGAAATGTATAATATAATAATGATGCAGCATGGTGCACGTATCTAAGGAAGCAGAAAACACAACAAAGTGCAGAAATACAACTGAGAACATAGCACTAAAAGTAAACAGAAAATCAAGCAGCATCGGAAGCCTATGCTCGGTCCTATAATATCTAGCTCGAACTAGAAATCATCTACCTGAAGTAGAAGGGCCATAATCCTTATCCACACCTATAACCATATAACCTATTTGGGCTGAAAAGCATGACCCAAACAGGGTGCGAGACTAATCCCAGTAGGCAATCACCACAAGATCTATGCCCTACTGTTAGTGAGCAATATAGAAAAAGTAAAGTAAATAAATGAAGTAGAGAAACATGAGTACTCTAAAGTAAACAACCCTACCAACCTCTATTAACATTTATTTATTAATTTAATGCACTCATTAAATTAGTAACCAAGGAATCTAGAAAACAACTCTTTATTCTAAAGGCAAAGCAAGGAACACAACATGTATCTCCGCAGACTACCTAAACAGGAAGTAGTACAAAAACCAAGCTTTTTCATTGGATTGGTGGACTTGTCACAACCAACCACAAATAATCAATGTGATCTATGGGTGGCTCACACTGGCAGACCCCTCTAGTCATGTAAACACACAAAGGCAGAGACACTCTAGGAAGCTCTCAAAGTCAATTCCCCTGCGGTCTTGCAACGATAGCTATAGACACTATGAGGAAGAACATACATATAATTCCCCCTATAGTCTCGATATGTAACTAAGGACACTCTATGGAAGCACAAAGTCCCATCCTCGTAGGTCCTTTGAATAATACAAATTTATAACAGACTCTCTAAAGAAGCCCTTAATCGTCAATTCCCTCTTTAGTCTACCAAACCAGGTTCTCGCCGCCCCAAGTAGTGTAGTCATGCGTATTCGACTGTTAGAAACCCAAGGTAAGATCAAAATACTACTTGGATAATAGATACAATTCATCAAAAGCATATAAACTGCAGTCAATTAATGCATTCAATTATTTCAAGGTAGGAAAACAATGCAACAAGGTATGCTTCACAGGCAACCCAAGCCAAAAAAATAAGTAGTCAAAACAGGGAGAAAACCCATGGGTTGATCCTCAAACATGCTAACAGGAAATCATCAATCATCTAATAACCTCAAGAATACATGCAATCTATGGCAGAAAACAATACAGGATCAAAACCCTAACCCGAGATACCCGATGCGTGGGTATGCAACACTTTTGCACCAAAAACTCAAAGACATTGAACATAATGAAACAAACCACATACCTAGATCCTAGGAGATCAATATACTTGAACCTCAGACTATGAATCAGCCTATAATGTAGAATATTGATGTGATTCTATTGCAACTGATGTCGTTTGATTCAGACAGTAGGTGAATGATCGGTGGGTTAGAGAAGATTTGCGGCTGTACCCTCGCTCTTGGTGAAAGAAGATGAAACAAAGATCTAGTTTCATAAAAAATTCCCCCCTTAAAGAAAATTTTCCCCGAATTTCCCTAACTTGGTGGCAAAGAACAAACCTCTAACAACTCTGGCCACTATGATCGCATATCGGACTCCCTCTCCCAAGCCTTGTCCTATACACGGCCGTGCTGGCATAGTACCCGTACCAGAGGAACATACTGTCTATGTTTCCCCATGCCCAATTCACCAGATGACCTCAAGTGCATTTCCCCAAATGCCAGAGGCTACAGACTTGTAGCGAGGGCCTTGGTAAGTTATTGGGGAAACTATGACCTCAATTGGTAAGGTGTACACGGTACAGGAAATAATATTCAATAGAGGAACTAGTAAACAACATAAAACTACTGAAACTAAATAGAAAAAGAAATGTATAATATAATAATGATGTAGAATGGTACATGTATCTAAGGAAATCAGCAAACACAACAACATGCTGAAATACAACTTAGAACAAAGTACTAAAAGTAAACAGCAACACCAGCAGCATCGTAAGCCTATGCCCGGTCCTATGATCTCTAGATCCAACCAGAAATCATGTACCTGAAGAAGAAGGGCCACAATACCTATCAACGTATGCAACAAAATAACCTATTTGGGCCGAAAAGTAGGACCAAAACAGGGTGTGAGACTAATCCCAGTAGGAAATCACCACAAGAACTGTACCCTACAGTCAGTGAGCAATATAGAAAAAGTAAAGGAAATAAATGCAGCAGAGAAATAGGAGTAATCTAAAGTATAAAATCCTACCAATCTCCATTCACATATATTTATTAATTTAATTCACTCATTAAATTATCAACCATGGAATCTATCAAACATCTCTATATTCTCAAGGCAAAGCAAGTAACACAAAAGGTATCTCAGCACACTACCTAAACATCGAGCTGTACAAAACCCAAGCATGTTATTCATCTTGGTGGACTCGTAAAAACCATCCAACAATAATCAAAATGACTCTTTGGGTGGCACGGACTGGAAGACCCCTCTAGTCATGTAAACAGACAAAGGCACAAACACTCTGGGAAGCTGTCACTGTCAATTACCCTGTGGTCTTGCAACGATAACTATAAACTCTATGAGGAATCACTTATGTCTAATTCCCCCAATAGTCTCGATACATAACTAAAAATACTCTAAGGATTCACAAATTCTCATTCTCGTAGGTCCTGAAAATGATACTAATTTATAACAGACTCTCTAAGGAAGTCCTTAATCGTCAATTCCCTCTTTAGTCCACCCTACCAGGTTCCCGCAGCCCTGAGTAGTGTAGTCATGTGTAATTGAGTATTAGCATCCCAAAGTAATATCAATAAACAACTTGGATAATAGCTAAAATTCATCAAATTCATATAAACAGTAGGCAATACATGCATTCAGTTATATCAAGGAAGGCAAACAATGCACCAAGGTATGCCTCATAAGCAACCCAAGACAAATGGAAATAAATAGCCAAAACAGGGGGAACACCCAAGTGGTGATCCTCAATCATGCTAAAAAGAAGTCATAAATTATCTAATAACCTCAAACATACATGTAATCTAAGGCATACAACTATACAGGATCAAAACCCTAACCCGAGATACCTGATATATGGGTATCCGACACTTTGGCACCAAAAACTCAAAGACATTCAACGTAAGGAAACAAACCACCTACCTAAATCCTAGGAGATCGATATACTTGAACCTAGGACTATGAATCATCCTATAATGGAGATGATTACTGTGATTCTATTTCAACCGACAGCGTTCGATTCAGATAGCAGGTGACAGATCGGTGGCTCGGAGAAGATTTGTGGCCATACCCTCGCTCTTGGTCGAAGAAGCTAAAACGAAGATTCGGGTTCTTACATATCCATTAAATTTTCCACTATATCAAATATTCTATTGATGATATCAATATAATACACATCATCCAAGGTTCCCTCAATTTCTAAAAATGGTGTGCAATACTGAAGTTATAAATCATGGGTGTAATCCGCCACCATCCTATGATGTCATCTACCTTGAACATATATAATTTCAAAAACTATGGTATGAATCCATTTAATTGTTAAAACTATTTGAGTATCTATTAGAGAATTCATATTAGTACACTTCTCCCATCATGAAAAAATGTAGGTGCTACCCACCTTAAAAGGGAATCTCGAACCACTTCCCTAGGTGGTCCATTAAGACAATGTTGAGGTGGTATTTTTTGAAATTAACAACTAGTTATTAGAAACTCATTTAATAACTTATACAACTATACAAATTTTGTAATTTTATACCAAATAAAATATATATATTAAGAATGACCGTAAGAGGCTATACATCTATATATCCGTCACACTCCACAGTACTACCTAGAGTTTAACCCCAATCTCATGTACCATAAATTTAACAAAAATACAATATTGAAGTTCAAATAATTAAATTTTTATCACGTATATATGATAGAAGAACAATCACAGTTTACCAATTGCATTGAACTATATTAACTAATATTCATGATAAGTAATTAGAAATATGGAATTTGACGCAATGTTCCGACACATGATGTTGGAAAACACACAAAATTTCATAGACTGCAATATCAAAATAGTACATGGGATCTAAATGAAACTATAATATCGTAATTAGATTACTACCAGTTGTAGGCACGTTACATAAGATCTTTACTAGAACATACATGTCTCCTCTACCCAATTTTTACATAGCCTGTCAACATTATCTGTTTCCCTAAATAGAAATGAGAAGATGAAAAAAGAAAACCTCATCAAATTCTGGTTTCTATAAGCCTAACTCTAATCACCAGGTTTGGACTAGAGTGTCACATGTATTCATGAATTCCACCACATATGAAAGAGAATTCTGACTAGAAACATCAGTCTAGATGGTTCCATGGGGAGAGAATAACCTTAGTAATAATTTCTATATAATATAATAATTAAAAAGAATATGTAAACAACCCAAAATAGTGTATTAAAAACTAAATAATATTATCTTATAATGTTTAATAAGATTTAGTTCATACAATATAAACAAAAACATTACCAATGTGGTAGGTCAACCATAGTATGAGAACTAAAAAATAATTAAAAATCATTGTATCATTAGACTAGTGTCCTCGCCAAAATTTACTCCATCCTCTAACCTCCACCTATAGAGCTCCTTGATAAATGTCATTGTCCCATAATTAAATTCATTGACATGAAATATAAACAAGAATTGAGATACCCATGATGGTTTTTAGTGTGACCACTCTTGGAAAACATGAATATGTCTTTAATTAAAGGTCCACATGTTTGTAAATTATTATGTCCTGATGGTATGTAATAACACAAACAAGAAACAATCAAATTTCTTAGAGATAATGTTGAAACAATATGACTATGAGCCTCATCCCCATTTTACTAAGCTCCTTACAAGAAGAAATGTTTCATATTTCACGATATATATGAGTGTTCGATGAGGAAAGTACATTTCATCAATCAAGTCACATATCTGGACAATCCCTAAGTTAGGATACATGTTCATCACGTCCTTTGATCAACCTCATGATAGGGAAGTTTTCCATCATTCCTCTTATTATAGTTGTTTGAGCCACAAGTCCTTTACACTACTAGTTCAACCGCTTATTAGGGCACAATTTCAACATTTCCAAAATTATTTACCAGTTTAGTCCCCACAACATTATACAATTACATAATTTTTAGGTCCTATCATCAAAATTATCATCACATGTCAGATTAACACATGATCCCCCTCAAGGGGATAACCATTATATGAAGATCCACCTTTCCCTTCACACTAGATATTAACCCTTTTATACTAATCATTTAGTGAAAACATTGTATAACATTAAATGTTACAAAAAATTCCCACAATTCATAGGTTTTTTGGTCTATAGATTCATATGATATGAATATAAAGAAATAAAATTTCAAAAAAGGGTTCCCATGGCTATTTGTGCATATGAAAATTTAAAACAAGGTGATCAAATCTTTAAAACGGACAGCTATGGTTTGGAATTCCTAATTTAGGTGTGTCAATGTCAATTAATATGATCCATTACACAATCAAACAAACAAATCAATGATCAAATTACCAAACCTGATTTATAAAAAAATATATTTCAGAATCAGGATTTATAAAGGTAAATTTATCATGGGCTAAGATGGAGTTCAACATACCCTTGCAGATATTCTTCCAATCGTAGATGTAGATCCCTTCAAGAAAATAATGCTATATCAATACATTTGGTGTCTATGAAAAAAAAATTATATTTATCAAATAGATCATGCTGGGATAAATGGTTCTATCTTACATAGCTTAGATATGAGATAATTCAAAATGGAAGAAACTATTTAGGATAGAAAGGTGAAACAAACCATTTGGAATCAAATTGATTGATCTTTGATTAAAAAAAGTAGGTAATGATATATCCAATTATGTATCAAGGGATATCCTAATATAATTCTATGGGAATGAGGGTTGAGGTGAGGCCCTAAAATAGATTTATTGGATGCGTTTCCATAAAATCATACATTATATACATCCATTAATATCATGTATAAAATTCTAAAAAACATCAATAATTAAAAAATCCATACCTTATATTGAATCTATTATACCATAGAGATCCTTTCTAGTTTAGGAAATTATTGAATTATAAATCTGTATAAATTAATTAAAAATTATCTCTATATGAAATGGATAATTTTACCGTCATGAATGAAGCCAGGTCATCATCTGACCCGATGCATGACCCTGTCCATGGGAAGGCCCAAAGGGACCTCTTGGTCCCCGTGACATAGCACATGTTCCTAGGCATCAATAAAAAAATGTTGTAACAGTTTACCTTAATGTGAAAAACATAAAACAAACAACAATAACTATTAAAAATATTCTGAAATTTTAATCCAAACAAGCCTTAAAATTTATTCAGAATTTAGTTACATTGTTTACACCAAAACCCAAAAACTGCCACAAATTAGGGTGACCAAAAACCAGCTCAAAACTACTCTAAGGTAAGAGGTCACCACCCTCAACACATCTCCTCATCACCTCACCCTGAATGATAGGTAGAAACCTGAACCACCATCTCCCAAATCTTTACCCTTTACCATTATCAGACATAGGAAAATCCATAATCACACTAATTTGTAAGTAGGGTGTGAGATAACTCATAGTAGGTTTCCCCCAAAAAGGATTCCATGCAAAAAATATTAAATGGTTAATCTACTTTCAAATTTAATAAATGAAATGAAATGTTCATGAACAATTTAATAAAAAGAATCTTTAATAAAAAAACATATTGGAAAGAAATAGTAATTAAAAACAATATTATTTTTGATGTAACCAAAATTCCATAATGAATGTAAATAGTGAGAACTGAATACCAAGAGATCACTAAACATGGAAGGGGCCTTATAGGTACTGGAAAGTAGTGGGACCCCAAAAAATCATGTCTCAGTGAACAATGATATAGAAACAGTGACAACCAGCATTCTGATGCACAAGACACTAGTAGGGGGAATCCCCATAATCATTGTGGTCTCCCATAATCATCTAAACATTTAGTTAGTGTTGTATTCTTCAATCCTTCAAAGTGAAATCGGGCCAATTCCACTTATGTTTCACTCGCACACTAGTCCAAGTCCACCATCCAAGTTACCTGGGATTCCATTAGCAATAATAGAAATTCAATGTTCATATGATATGCCACAATCAAATAAATAGGCCAAACATGGATCCATACATACCAAATACCACCACATGCATGCTGTTGGCGCCATGATTTGGAAAAGTATCAGAAAAACATGACCCAACCCATATTAAAGTTACACACACGAAAATATACTCTAATAATGGTTTGAAATATTTTTTTCACCTTTGATATAATTTAATAAACCATCAATAAAAGTTTATCAAATAATTTAATGAAGTATAACTTGGTTTTACCCAAAAAAACCCACTCAAAATTCACTTTCATGACCAGACACAAACCAACACCGCATTAAAACACAATTCTCACCACTTACACAATTGAATAATCTAAAAATTCATTAAAATTCAATTAAATAACGCAATATGGGTTTTCATCAAAAATCCACCCTAATTAGACCATTAATCAATATACTGAACCCAGAACATAAAAATTGGACCCCTACAAATTGAATCCTACACCAAAACCATAAGGGAAGAAGAAAATTCTCACTCATGGTAAAACACACCAATGGTGGAGGGAGAGGAGGATGGAAGAAGGGTATGAGTTGCAGGGCATGTGAGGAAACAGTTGTCGAAGGTGACCCTGCACATAGATCCAATAGAGTAATGGAATCTGGCATGAGGGTAGTTCAAGGGTAGAGGGGTGGCACTTTGTTCTTCACCAGGAGGGTGTTCACCATCCGAGTCTTGCCGAAATGGGGCTACAGACATGGTGAAGGGGGGATAAGGAGGGATTCACTCCAAAGGGGAAGGTTGCTCTAGGTTTCAATGCATGAGGCCGTGTGTGACGTAGAAGATAAGGGGTATGTAGAGTAGAGGAATGAAAAAAAGAAAAAAAGAAAGAATAAATGGAAAGAGAAGAAAAAAAATATTTTAGGAATAAAATAAAAACTAAAAAACCAAAGTAAAAAATGATTAATGGTAATAAAAATTTTATAATAATAATAATAATTTTAATAATGATATTAATAATTTAATAATAAAAATAATAACTTAATAGTAATAATAATAATAATATACATAAAATATATTATCAATATTATTATTATGAAAATAGTATTCAATTTACTATATTTTTCCTCATTTTAATACATGTTCATTTTTTACTCATCTCGTTAATTAATTAATTAATTACTAATACTTTTTTTGAACACTGGGTAGTCTGTATGGTGACCTGATGAAGCCGTAAGCTTTGACCATGCCTTGCCTATGCCCTGGACACAGCTGAGCCAAAAATTATCATTTATCAGCAAAATCAAAACATTGCAATGGGTCATTGTTTGCAACTCAAAAAAACTAATCCAGATAAATAAATAAAACATAAATTTCTTCAAAAGTTATGTTGTGCCATTTTTCCCCACCATAAAATCTTTCAGACCTCTAAAAGATAACTCGAATCCTGATTGATGAATAAAAACAGATACTGCTACTCATCATGAGACTTTTCTCCCATGTCTTATGCTACTCATTACCATCCTACCAAAGGATACAAAAAATGTAATAGATGTACCATGAAGCACATTCTCTTGAAAATCCAATATCTGCACTGGCTGTTCAAACACGATTAAATCAGACACTAAATTCAATTCATCCTAATTCAACACATGGTATGGATCTAGATTATAATTCTTCAATTTAGAGACATGAAACACATTTTGAATTGAAATCAACTAAGAAGGTCAAGACAACCTATATGAGACATTTACAATCCTCTGAGTTATTTCAAAAGTTCCTACAAACCTCAGTTTCACCTTTCGTTGATTTCCCAAATTATGAGGACCCAAGAAAGGGGAACCATCAAGAACAACCAATCACCCAAAAAATAATCACAGTCTTAATGTCTCTAATAAGTATAATATTTATGGTGACTCTGACTTGTCAGTAACCAATTCATGATTAACCTGACATTCTGAATCATATCCTACACATGTCTTGGTCCAAAATGTGAGGTCTCGCCTACTACATACCATCTTATAGGATACCTATGTGGCCGACCATAGATCACCTACAAAGGAGACATTTAAATATAGGATTACTAACTATTATTATATGAAAAAATGTCTGATACCAAATGGATATCACATAATACATTGAAATCCAAAACACAAGCATGAATCATGTCCTCCAAAATAAGATTTTGCCACTATTTTGACCATCTTTTTGTGGATGTTATGTCATGATCAATTTGATTTGAGACCCTAAATCAAACTGAAGGCCTTCCTGAAACTAAGATATAATGTGGGTGTCTCTGTTAGAAATAATCACTGATGGAAAACCATAATGTCTAACCAGTTTTTGAACATATAGCTGGCCCATCTCATCCCCTATAGTTGTGTCTCATAGCGGAATTAAGTGGGATTATTTGGTCAAACGATCAATTACTACCAACATAGCATTCCTTCATCGCGGTAACTAAGGCAAGCAAATAATAAAATTCATGGAGACCTCATCCCACATCCATGATGGAATGGTTAATGGATAAATCAAACTAGAGAGCTTGCGATGCTCTTTTTTTAAATGCATATATATATAGAACTTTAATATGAAATCATCTATGTCACACATAAATATTTGACAAAAAAACTACTAAACTTATTCATAATACATATAGGCAGAATGATGATAGATGACCCACTAAGACTGGTGGCTGTTCAGAATTACCACCATCCGTAGAGACAACGACACCACCACATGAACCTTAAAAAAACCCCCTGGGAGACAAAGAAAAATTGGAAAAAGTCTCCCCTCCATTAAGAAAAATCATAAAATGATGACACAATTCATCACTGTGATTCTCCTAATTAATCAACTATTGTGCAGAAGGATTCAACTGAATGCTCTAAAACGCATTATTCAGAAATTATTATGACATAACTACACTGATAATGTCAATATATATTGAAAAATCATTCTCTAAAATAACACATCCTAGAAACATCACTTCCCTAATTGAGATGGTACACCTTGAAAGCTTCACAAAAATGAAATTATCTCATAGAGTGCCCAACAAAATATAAAAATGGTGATCATGATCTTCCATAGATACAAAGTAAATGAGGATTCTATCCATGAAGACCACAAAAAAGATGTTGATAAACTAGTGAAACACCCTATTCATGAGTTCTATAAAAACCAATCGATCATTTTTTAATCTGAAAGCCATGAACAAATAATAATTTTGCAATAACTAATTTAAAAAGTCATCTTTGATATATCCTCCTCTCTCACCCTAACATGGTGGTAACCTGAATGCACACCTATCTTGGAAAACCACTTTTCCCCCTTTAGGTGGTCATAGAAGTCATCAACATGGGGAAAATAGTATTCATTCTTGATGGCTACCTTATTTAACTTCTGGAAATCTATGCACAAATGATGAGATCCATCATCCTTTTCTGTGAACAAAATAAGGGTGGCCAATGAGAGATTCTTGGGTGATTAAACACTTTGGATTCTTAATTGTTCATTTATATCTTCAATTCCCTCAATTTGGTGTGGGACATGCAATATGTGGGGATATATATATATGTTGTGTTCCTGATTCTAATTCAATCAAGAACTACATGTCCCTCTCTAGGGGTAATTCCCAGAAATCATCTTGAAATACCGCACAGAATAGATCTATAATAGGAGTAAATATACCCTTAGGACCACCACCATCATCCTCAGCATGAGTGATGATAAATGAAAGGAAATAATTCTTAACTATGGGAGTGGCCACCAAACCAAACCGACAACATATTCTATTCCCCATGAAATTCCAGAGGACTACCACTAGGTTCCACAAATCTCACCCATCACCTATAGAAATTGATATGAACGTGAATTTGAACCATAAAATCTATACTAAGGATTAAATTGAAATTATGTATATCCAAGAACAAAAATACCCACTCCATATCAACCCCTAACCCAAAGAGCGCACAAGATGGTAACCTTATAACTTTATCCTTCTTCTAACCCAGTGGTGTTACCATATCCACTGAAAAAAGTCATCATCTCAGATGGTGGGTTCAATATATTCTCAAGATAGGAAGAGATGAAAGACACATACACAAAAATATCAAATAAAACAACTGATATAGAAGGTGCAATCATGATGGAATACTGAACTCTCAAATTTCCTACATCCAATCCTGTAGGAGCCTGATCCACAACATCCAGATGCCTAGTCCATACATGTGAATGACTTCTCTTTTGTGGCTCTTCACTGATCTATCTCTACCTAGAAGATGATATGTTCCAACCACCACTACCAACAAACCATGATCCCACCGCCCCATTCAGATCTAACTGAAAAGACTCTCCCCTAGACTCCACAGATCCTTCCTGACTCGGATAATGGTGTACTGCCCTAAAAAACTGTTTAAGGTGCCCCATAAATCGACACATATAGAGAGTCCTACATGCTTGAGGGAATGCATGTTTGATGTGTGATGCCTTCCCACAAATATATAACACAACATAACCTACATCATAATTCATTAATGAAGACTTCATAGAAGGAAGGATTGAACTACCACATCCCTTATTCCGATTCTCATCCAGATTTATCTTCATCTCAAATGACCTACCAATACATAACACTGGTGTACCCCAACAGGATCTAGATCTTCCCTTGCAGTCAATATAAACCATACAATCTTGATCAACTACCTCAAAATAGGTCTTCAAATTAAATAGTAATATCTGAGAATTGTTCTCTTCTTGTAGAATGTTTTCAAACGTATGATCCTTCATATGTTCATTGGAGACTATTTCTAGTTAATATTCAACTAGCTTGGAAAAGGGTTTGAATACTCCATCACTAACTGGTCCCCCTGAACAATATCCATAAACTCCCAGGATCTGGAATTATCCAAGACCTTTGTATTATATTGGTCATTTATGATCACATAGAAGTCCTTCCAGCTCATCATCACAGTCTTCATAGTATAAAACACAAATTCCCATCACCATCAACTAGGAACCTCTAGTAGAAACAAAGAAGACATTACTATAACTTCTTAAGGGGTATCGAGAAAGTCAAAAATGTAATCGATCTTCTCAAGACACTCTTCTGCTACCTGAGTATATTTGGTATGGATGAATTAAGAAGTTTTTTTCATGAGAACCTCATTAGACTTTTCCTTAATAGGATCAGCTATATCCTCTCTAACTAGAGAACGATTAGGAGAAAGGGCTTCCCATTGTCCAAGAAACGAAACAAATCGGATAACGGCTTCCACCAACATATGGTATTGTTTATTCAAGAAGTCTACATTGTACCTTGTTACCAATTGGGTCAGTGGAAAGTCCTGAATAGAAATCATAACCCCCAATGGCTGGAAAAAGTGACCAGGTATCAAAAAAATAAATTGGGAATGGTTTCCTAAATATCCAAACATAAAACAATCAATAATAACTCATAAAAGAAATATAAAAATTTCATATCAAGAAAGCCTTTTATTTTTTTCATAATTTACTTAGATACTTTAAACCAAAACCCAAAAACTACCTCAATGTTGGGTAATAAAAAGCATTTAAAAACTACCCCATGGTAAGTGGTCACCACCATCAAGCCATCTCCAAAACATCGCAACAAGAAATTTTCCTAGAGAACCGAACCGACATCTCCAAAAGATTTAACCTTACATATATCAACCTTAACCAAATATAATTGCACACAAAAGTGTAATTAGGGTCTGAGGAAATGTCAATTAGGATTCAAGAAAAAATGATTCCATGCAGTAAACATTAAATGATCAATATACTTGAATGTTTAATAAATGAAGGGAAAAATACATGGCCCATTATATGGAAATTGTTTTAATGAAAACAACTTTGAGGAAATTAAATTTAATTGAAAACACACTTTCTTTTGACATAACAAAAATTCAACTCTGTATGTCAACGATAATAACCAAATAGATAAAGATCACTAAACATGGGAGTGGCCTCATAGGTACTAGTATGTAGTCGAACCCTATAACCTCACATCATAGTGAAAAGTGGTATAGGAACCACGAAAAACTGCATTCCCATGCATGATCCACTAGTAGGGGAAATATATGTAACCCTAATGGTCTCCCATCATCATTAAAATTTTTTTTTAGTGTTGTAGTAACCTGTCTTTCTAAGTGAAACCGGTCTGATTCGACCTCTGTATCACTAAAACATTAGTCCTACTCCTCCATCATAGTTACTCTGGTTTACCATAGTACTAATTCAAATTCCAAGGTCATGTCACATGCCACAATGAAATATATAAACCATATAAGGTACAGTACATACCAAATACCACCACTTGTACACCCCAACCATCTTTTAATTTAACACACATCAAAACATACACCATGGATGGATTAAAATCATGTTCTATACAATACATATAATTTATTAATCCATAAATAAAATATTATAAAACAATTTCAAGAAATATTAACTGGTTTTACTGACAAAAACTGCTCTAAATCCACTTTTATTTACAAATACACACCAACACCACATAAAAACATAATTCGAACCACATGCATAGTCGAATAAGATAATTACATAATTCATAAAACACTAATAAATAACCCAATATGGGTATCCTAAAAAAACTCACCACATTACATTTAAAATTTATACAAAATATCAAACACATAATACAATATTTTTTAAAAATTGACACCAATCGAATTAATCAAAGAACACACCAAAATTTTTGAATCAAGTAAAATAATTCATCAAATAATGATTATGTATAAACCACTATCCTTTGGTGTTTAAAATAACAAAAATATGTGAAAAACTCCAATCACACCATAATAACACATCCAGTTAACCAAATTAGTCACAAAATAAAGAGACCATACCAAAAGCATCAAAATTAGACCCCAAACAAATTGGAATCCTACACAGAAACCCTAATTGTAGAAGGAAAAGCTCACTGAGGTTTGAACACACTAGTAATGGAGGGAGAAAAGGTTGGTTCAAGTGTCTGTGTGGATGGTAATATGAGGAATGTGTTTTTTTAAGTGATTCATGTTAGAGATCATTCCATGAAATGGGAGACACCATGAGGGTGGCATGTGGGGAATAGGGATGCACATGAAATTTCTCTGGGAGGGAGTTTGTCGACCGGGTCTTGATGGAAGGGGGCTGCATCCAATGTGAAGGTGGTCAAAGAGGGAGTTTGGCCAACAAGGGAAGGCTGTTCAAGCATTCTAAGTTCCCATTAGCACACGAAGTAGATGAGAGAGGGGACTGAGAGGATACGAATAAAAAAAATAAAGAAAATAAGAGAAGAAAAAGAAAAAGAAAGGGAAGAGAAAAAACTAAAAAAAGGGGAACAAAATAATGATTAATGGTATTACAAATTTAACAATGACAATATTATCAAGAATACTATTTGTAATAATGATATTAATAATTTAATAATAATAAGAATAATAAATTAATATTAATAATATACACAAACAATATTATAATTATTATTATTACTAATACAATAATCAATTTCATTTATTTACATTTTATTACATTTATATTTTTTATCTCATCTCATTAATTTATTAATTAATTAATAATATTTTTTTCATACACATGGAAGGTTGCATGGTGACCACACAAAGTCACACGGCTTCGATTGTGCCCTGCCCATGCACCAGAATGGGCCAAGCCCAGAACAATCATTTATCATAAAAAAATAATTATGTATACCGGGATCGACATGCACCTCATACAAAATCTAGAGAAAAATAAATAAAAAAATATTGCTTCAACACTTAGTGTGTAAAATTTAAAATTATATATGAATCTACATAATTCATTCCATGTATTTATGTTTTTCTGTATGATTTATCTCATGTTATATCCTTATAAAAATTTCTTGTGTGCTAATTTTCTTCATAACCTGGTGAACTGAAAAAATAATAAGGGATAATCTAAAACACTTAGTAAGGGAAATATATGACTAAATTGATAATTGAATAAACATAGACTAAATATTTTGGAAAACATAGATCCAAAACGTAAATTCATTATCAATTGGAAATGAAATCTGTGGTATATACATAACTAAAATTGAGCAACTCTAGATCTAGATTACGTATTCCATATTGATGTCATACCTAATTTCAAATATCAGAATATTATTTCAATTCCTTATTTTGAGAAAAATTATTTTTATTCAAGACCATAGTGAACACATTTTTCAAAATTGGGTATTCACACAATAAATATTGAATCCTATTTTATCTTATTTGACCTATCGATGCATCATGAGTTATAAAATTATTGGCCCCACCCATCACCTCATGATGTCAAATGTATTTACCATTAGAGGCATGAAGAAATCTCATACAAGTCCCCAATAAAACATTATTGAATAAAGAATTTCTATATATATAAAAAAGAGTACCAAATATCTATACATGATTAACCTATGTTGGAAGCCAATAATAATCAAGATTACCAAGAGTTTTCCCCATGTAAAAAAATGAGATTTATTGATTATAACTCATCGAGGGAATGAAGGTGGATGGTCATCTGACATGCATTCAATGTTCATATAATCATCCATATTATGTTAAAAATATATCTAATAATTCTAATTTCATTCAAGTTAATCAAATGATATTCTTATTAGGATAACATCTGATATGTGTATTTCATGCATATATTTTTTAGTAGTTTAATATTTTGATTGTGTACTTTATTGAATTATCTTTTAATCATTGGAATGAATTTACTTGTTTTGTTATTTTTGGAACGAAATGACAAATTTTTTTGAAAAGGAAATAAAAGTGGATGAAAATTGGGCTGAATAACCCTTCGCACCATGAGGGAAGCAAAGCAGCATGACACTGGATTTTTTGAGATAATGAGTAACCGGGAACTGAAGAAAATTCATTACACGTCGTGAACCCCAAGTACACGTTGTGACTAATTCAAGAGAATCATAACCATGAAAGAGAAATCGTGATGAGCATACATGGAGGGAACTCCAAGTACACATCATGTACCACCAATACACGACATGATGACAATCAAACCAGCGTATGATATTTTCAAATATTAAATGTGAAGGAGGAAAAATTGGATCTGAGGTACACATTGTGTAACCCAAGTACATGTTGTACATGTGGTGAAACATAGAAAAAAATAACACGACATGGGCAGAGAGTTTACATGAGTAACACCTATATATATTGGTCCTAGACTCTATTATAAGACGTTCTGGGATGAGCAGAAGGAAATGTTACACCATCAGATAAATGATTTACAATCCTGAGCCGTTATTCAGTGCCTTTATTCCTCAGGTGCCCGTGATTCTCGTTCTCAACCTGAGTGAGTAGTCTCTCTAGTGAAAGGAAATGTTAGTTTTAGGGGGAGTGATTATTTGAGATTATTTTTCTTTATTTTATTCATGTTTTGGATTGTTTTGAACATCATTTATCAATATAATCTCTTTGTTTTTAAAATTACATGACCATTTCATGTGATTTGAATAGAATTATTTTTTTTCTTCAATTAATTATCCTTCTTTACCAATTTACACTATTCAATCTATGATAGTTATGTTTAAAATGGTTTTGGGGTGCCTATTTCACCGTTTCTAATTATTATATGACTATTCCAATAGTCCAATCATAAAAGTATGGCGGAATACCAAGACCAAGGAACCTTACTGACCCAATTTTGACACCAAACATGAATAAACACACACTAAATTGAATCCCTATCACATGAACCTAAAAATCAATGAACATAGAATGCATAATATTTTTATACAGTACCCCATTCATTCCTTGTATTAATTCTATTTTCTCGAAAAAACCAATCCATTGTAATTTCAACTTCCTAATTAATTTAGAACATATGGTTCTTCCTTGTGGGTTAGACCCTCATAATTACCAAATACTACACTTTGAGTTAATATTATCTATGTTTTCTAAATTTTATTCTTACATAACACCATAGGGAACTAACGACACTATGTGGGGCTATCAACATCACTTATTATGAATTATGAAAAAGGTGATGTTCTTTTCGTATTATGAAATGATTAAACAAATAATTCTATTCCTGAATAAACTAACCATAAAAAATATATAATAAGTCGGTGGTTTGTTTCAATGCAACATATCTCTACTAAAACAAATAAATAATATAAGGATATTGAAAAACATGAGAATAATTCTTATCATAAAATTTCAAGTGATTGATTCAAAAAAGTAATCGTTAATCATATTTTTTTTAATGCCTAGTTTTTTATAGAAATATTATAGAAATATTAGATATTAAATAATTTTACATAAATTATCTTAGGGAAAATCCATTTGATAATTGAAATAAATTTTATTTGATTACTTAAATATGTTTTTAATAATTTTTTTATATTTATGTAAAATAGCATATTATTAGTTACTTCTTTGAAATAAATTTTCAAAATGTGATGTAAATATCTCTTAGAAACCTTTAAATTTAAATATGTCTCTAGTAACAGAAAATTTTAAATGAAATAACATTTTATCTTGGACATGTTGATTGAGAAGATATTATTTTGAAAGGGACAATTCTAATACATGTTGTTAGTTTTTTTCAAATACCACATTTGACAAATAATAATAATATAAATACATTATTTTTTTGTCATAAATTGGATTATAAAATAACATAAAATAAAATATTAATGTGGGGAATACATGAATGGATAAAAAATGTTCATTAAAAAATTATGCCACAATGAAAGTGATTTGGTTAACTAAAAAATGTCACTAATAGGAAAACAACATTATCAATATACAGTTGAATTAGGGAACATTATTTGAATAGTAAACTCATGATATAAATAATGTATGAAAACTTAAAATCAATGGAAATTTAATAAAATATACCAATTAATCATCGTTATTACAAATTTACATGTCTCACAACATTAGAATTAACACCGAGAATAAAACTGTATCTTTATTTATAGGACCAATGAAACTCACCAAAATCATGGAGTTGAGCTTTGGTGGACTAGGTTAGGGGTTTGTTTTTCCTTGAACAAATATCCATCACTGTGTTCATTTCCTTTATTTATTTTAACTGACCTCTATTGTTTGAGATAAAAGGAAAGGAATGATTATTATAAATAGTCGTGTTCCAAATCTCTCAACATATTGGAAACCAAAATTCAATGCCACTAATTTATCTTTCTATTTGCTAATTGAGTCTCGACCTTACATTTCTCATCAAAAGCACGGTTGTACTTGTATATTATCCTTTTACCTATTTGATATCAAAAAGTTGTATTTAAGGGGTCTTCATATTATTTTACTGGATCTAACTTGATTGAGTTAAATATTCAGATGAGGACATCATGAAATTATTAATTCTATAGAATGTAATCCAATTATTTACACTCCATATATTAATGGCATTGATTATGGATTCTGGAAGTGGCATATAATTTTTTATTCAAATAATACATGAATAATGGTTTATAAAAATACTGTTATGTCTTATGATATTCCCAGAGAAGGTTTTGAATATTAAAGTACTAATCAAGAAAAAGAATATGATCTCAATTCAATGCTATACATAATATTGTGTGTTTTAGGAACATAATAATTAATTCGAGTACCAAATTTTTATACTAGATATAATTTGTTGTATCATATTTCTATTAACTATAAGGGAACTAAAAAAATCACACAATTAATGTAAAATACATGAATGTTAATGATTGATAATTTAATAATGGATTAGAATGATACTATTAATCAAATAGTTGGATGGTTGGTAGATATTTCATATCAATTTTCTGATTTAGTAGATTCAATTTCATAATCAGATAATCCTTTAAAAGTACACAATGTACTAAATCCTAAGTGGAATTGAATATCTAAGGATATATTCAAGTCTACACTAGTAAATAATTTGATAATGAAGAACATGATTAATCTATAATGAAGTATGATTTTGAGATGAAGTTTGATAATGAAATTAAAATCGAACATGAATAATCATATCTCATGACTATAATGCATGAATCATTTGATTCAAATTGTACAGATTTAGATAAATATCTATTATATGTTTCAAAAAATTGTTAAAATCTATACTAAATGAAAAAGAATGATACTGATGATGGAAGAAATTGTGAATGTGAGGAATGAATTAATACAAAGGATAATAGTTCTTTAGTCAAAAATAAATGGGAATAAAATTATCAATAGAAAGGAAAGAGTGATGAAAAGCTATATTGAGTAATTCTTCTAGTTCAATTGATGAATCTTATGAAATTTCAGAAGTTGTGAAAAAAATTATAGGACTAATGGCTAATACTAATGATGTAAAATCCTCTTACCATAAAACCATTATTTCTATAATACATTCCTATGATGGTGTAAATAAATATAGGTTTATGTTATAAGAATTATATCCATCATTAATGAAATATTATTGAAAAAATTATGAAATCATATGATACTATTCTTCTAGATATGGAAAATTTATCAAAATAGATTAAATATTTAAAATCCAATGCTTCTAAAATTTCATGTCATTTAAATAAAATTGTGATTAATGAATTAATTTATAAGGTTTAGGATTTTAAAATAGGTTCTAGTAAGTTAAAAATAGGATAAAAATATTTAAATAAAATCCTTCAAAAAAATGAAATACTGAAAGGAAAATTTCGAATAGGAATTAACAGTGAAAGACCAAAACTACAAAAATAATGATTTTTAGGTGTAAATACTGAATAACTATATGATATTTTTTTTGTGGTACTAATGTTCATTATGAAAATCATTTTTTTTATAAAACAATTTAATTTGTAGTGCTGAAATTGTTTATCTCCCAAATTATTTGTCTAATTGTTTAATTACAACTAAATGTAATCATTTTGTAGATAAAAATTTACTTTGTAATACTGATGGACCAAAAATAATATGGGTACCAAAAATCACATGATTTATTTTATTTTTTAGGATTACACTAATATGATATATTGTAAAATTATTAAATGTTCGATCAATGGATATATTTTAAATTATCTACCAAAAGAATGTGCAACTATGAAGTAGTTCCTTTTCAAAATTCCCCATTAATAAAGCCTCCGATCCATGGCGTATTTCATTTTAATATTTAGATAATTATTTTAAATTAGTTGTGTTATATAGAAAAATTATGTTATTTAAAATATTATATTAAAAAGTATTATTTACTATATAAATATTGTTTTATTTTTTATTATATAAATTTTTTCTAAAAAACTTATTTTGAAAATCACAGATTTATATGGAAATTTTTATATTCCTAGTAAATAATACTTTTATATTTTATTATTAAAATTATATTCTATTACATAATTAGAAAAACACTTCTTATGTTACACATCATTTTGAAATTATTTTTTAGCATTTTTATTTAACTAAAATGAAACATCATCTTTATTTTCTTATAACAAATATTTTAAAATTTTTCATAAAAAAATTTTATTATTATTTTTCATATTCAAAATATCTTCTTCAAATAGAGATTTACAATCCATAAAAATTGAATATGTCACGTACATCAAGTTTAGAAGAAAATTTATCACAAAATAAGAAAAAATATAATCATTCTCACCCATTGATAGAATTATCAATTTACGTTATTAATGATTCATGAGAAATGTTTGATGAAATAAAAAATATGTTCATTGTTAAAACTAACAAGATGAATCATCATTTCAAATATACTATAAAATAATTATATTTAAAATTATATCCTTTAATGATGAAATATAGAACCTGAGGGATGATTTGGATGTGTTTAGAAAGGCATATTATGATCTACAGAAATAATCTTGATCAAAAGTTTTTTTATCATTATTTTAAAAAGAAAATTTAGAATATAATTGATAGTTAAATTTCAAAAGGAGTATTTTAAGATTTCAAATTATAAATACTATGTCAAATAGAGATTTTTATATGAAAATTTGTTACAATTATAGATCATGATAATTTGAATCTATTTCTAGTAGAAAAGTGTTCATGTTCTTCATATAAAAGAATAAAATATTTTCCAAACTAATTTGAAGGAATATCAAGATTATTAGATTCATTAAGAGATAATGATACAGGTTTGGAATGTATGGATGAACCATCTACTTTGTTCTAACACTGATTAATTTTTTTTGTTTTTTAACATCAATGTACTATTTTAATAATATATTATTTAGTAAAATTATATGATATTAGTTATTTTTAAAAAATTTGAAGTAGGTAATTCTTATTTAATTATAAAAATAATAATAAAATGTATTATTTTATGCAATAATTTTAAAATTATTAATTTTGAAAATTTGATCAATGTTATTATTATTTAATGAATATATAATATCATAATATTTTGGGGGGAATGTATGAAAATAGTAAATTTATAATGCTCTTTGATTTATTAACTATGTTTTAGTATCATTTTAGGAGGAGTTTATTTTTTATAATATTTACTTTTATATTTTGGATATCACAAAAATTAAGAGAAGTTTATATCAATTTTTTATTCTATAGTTTCAAAAAATATGGTGGTGAGATTATTAGGATGTTTTATGTACAATTTTTCATTTTATTGTTTCATATGAAAGGATTTATATTTTTTCCCTTTTAATAATGTTAGGGAAATTTATGAATTATAATATCCTTGTCTTAGGTCAGATTTTTTTTTTCAAAGGAAAATTTTCATCAAGGAATCATTAGAGATTTTATTTTTTTTAGTTAAATATAGGTATTTTAAATCACTAAATTGGGGGAAAAGTTTTCTTTATGGATGAAATATTATACAATGAAAATTGGGGAATATTTATTTTGGATTTTTTAAATAATATTTTAAATTTTTTATTATTTACATTATTGGATTTTGATCATAAAAAAGGTAGAGATTGATCAGAATGTACAGATTATACTATTTTGTTCATTTATTATTAGTTTTTATGATAAAAAACAACCAAATTTACATTACTAATGAAATTATATTAGGTCATTTTCATGAAATTAATATTGATGGAAATAATTATTCTAGAATTACATGAATATAATATATCAAATAGGAAAATTCAATGACATATTCAGAACATTTCATATCATATTGTGGAAACATTTTTCATAACCTAAATGTGGAAGCATAACATAAGGATGAAACCTTACAGAATCATGAAATTATGTTTAATCATCCAAAAATTATTATGAAACCCAATGTCTATGAAAGTAGAAATTATGATTAATAAACCATATGTTCAGAATAAACTATTCAATTGATGAATCAAATGTGTGGTATATCAGTACAACTTTTGTACGAAATCATACATTTTCATCTCAACATTATATTTATTGGTATCACATTATGGAACCTTATATTTTTTATTCAAGGAAGGAGTTTTAAGATTGAAATATTACCCATGATTTCCACAATGAAAATATATGAATGTATTTAATTTTTGAATTCAAATATTAATAATTTGTTGTGAGATATTTATATAGTTTGATTGACTGGGAGTTGTTCGACCAACTGTAAAAATATAGATAAACTGTTCAACAGAGTGCATATACGACAGTAAAACATATATAGATTCATATATTTATATAGGAAAAAATATTATCCATTTCATTCATAGATACACTTTCATGAAATATAAGTATTTACCTTTTTTAATTAGAACTAATTTTCTATCATGTATATACATTTATTTGTTTAATATTCTTATGCACGAATAATGAATATTTTGGTAAAGATACAATTTTGAGACATTTATGTTTAAACATATGTCTGGGGTTTTCATTGTTTATAGTTGAATAAATCATCTTGAAACATTGAAAATATATTTATTTTCATGATACATTGATGATATGATTTCTTATATTAGTTTCTGCTATATTTTGTGAAGATTAAACCACTAGCATAAAAACACTATTGATTTAGTTAAGTTTTGGTGGGTTATACTTAGTCATGGTTAATTTTTAGAATCTTTTTACAAGATGTAGAAATTATATTCCATATTAATGAATCACATGGCTCTATAATTCTTTATTTTAATTATTTCATACTCATGCTCTTTTTTTTTAAAAAAAGTCTTATGTATGAGGACATTGTGAAAATCACCAACCATGTGGAGTTGAGTGTTGGGGGAGTGGAATAGTTGATCTATGTGCAATCATTAACTATAAAACACAATGTTCATTTCCATTATTTATAATTTATAATCTCTCATATTTTTATATAAATAGAAAGTATAAAATCTCCACAGCAAATGTGTCATGAATTTTTCATTGTTTTTAAAATAATAATTTACCCCTTTATATGTTTTTTTTATATATCATGAGATAATAAAAACACGCATTGAAAATATGGGGTTTCAATTTCACATAAAATAAAATTATTAAATATAATTTGTGATATTATATTTATAATAGTAAGTATATATAGGTCACATTAAAGAAATTAGGTGCGAGTAAAAATCATGTATCAAACAAAGGAATTTGAGATGAAAAAACCATAACGCTTTAGAAATGTTTTTATAAAAATTTGATTTTTATTACCTGAAATGTATATATGTCTATATATAATAAAATTAATTAAAAATAAAATATCTTTACTTGTTATTATTCACACCTTTCAAATGAAAATAAGTTCATAAATACAATATGTTCCTCAATGAATTGAAATTTATATAAAAACATTATTGTGTCGATAACTTTCACATATGTAAACCTTGAGAGGTAAAAAATGATATGAATATTTATTTAACATGAAATGAAATTGATTCATTATATAATATCTGGAATTGGTAATATATTCATCCTTGAAATGAAAATATGTTCATAAATAATATAATTGTCTTAATGTATAGAAATTGAGTTGAAATCCTATACAAAGTTGCAGATTCATTCTGTGAAATTTCCTAAATTATAGAATAATATAATTATGTTTATTTTATCACATATAGTTAAACATAATATATTTTATCTAATTAAATATGGACTATTTATAATAATATTTTATTTATTTATTATATAGTATTCTTTCCGTAGTTAGTTACGTGGGGTTATTTTGTTATTTTTTTTGAAACACAATATATTTTTTTATAAATGGTAGATACAATAATAGAATTGTTTAATAATATCAAGAATATTAATAGTGTAATTTAAATATATTTTACATAATAAACATAATTTTAAATACATCCATGATGGGTTTTGATTGCAAAAGAAACTCATTTCTCCTGGACACACGCATAATTAATGTTTCATTTTCACAACGAATGAGATTGAAATAATGTTAATAATAACATATAATTTCAGAATATTATTCATATTATATTAATAATATTTATTCAACCATTATTTCATTTTTTTAGTCATTAATGGTAGTGTTTAATGAAAATGGAAGACACCGTTTGATGGGGGTTGTAGACCACAGAACACACTATTGACACTTTTGATTTTCTCAGTGGATGTAGATGAATAAATAAAGGTTACTAAATTAATATATTAACATATTATTAAAATAAAAATAAATATTTAATTATATATTTATGTATATAAAATATTTTGATGTCTTATACTAATGAGAAAAATATTATAATGACATAATACACATGTTGGATACTTTATCATTCCATGGAAAACTCCTTATAATTGAATGTACTAGGATTAATTTCTATAACTAGAGGATTTAAGGATTTTTAGTGATGTATAGAAGTGGATATATGGGAAAGAATGATTGAAATTGGTAATTTTATGTCTATATTTTAAAATGTGTAAGTGATCTTCTTTAATAATAGAGTGAAATGACACTTTTGGAAACATACTTTATATTTAAATAATCACAGTACACTATTAAATTTTAAATGGCTCCCAATATTCAAAATGATGGATTTTGGGGTGTCTTTGGGTGGTTAAGGACCCATCCATATCCTTCCAAACATGTTGTAAATGGTCTATATGTATTTAAACATTACATATTTTATATTTTACTTTTCAAAATATCAAACAAGGAAACTTGTTTTTAATGAAGTTACTATAAGTTTTATTATATATATCCTTTCAAATATAAAAAATAATTGGTGTGATATAACCAACCACTTATTATATTCAGTCCAATTTAATTTCTAAATATGAATAAATTATGTTTTAAATTAATGTAAGTAATATGTAAATAAATGTTTTCGTAGATAATTTTTCATTTTCAAATATTATGGAATCGTATTCTTCTTTACAATAGATTACCATAATAAATTATTGTTAATATATATTTATTTTGTTTCAATGAATCATCTTTTATTATTTATTTAAATGATTTATATTAGATCTATTTTATATGAATTCCATAAAATAATAAATAGTAATTTTGGAATATATGTTTCCCTATTATCATAGAAAATAGAAATAATAGTAAATATAAAAATTTTATAAAGTAAAATTAATTTCAAAATATGAGATGATATTGAATTTTTTATCTCATGAATATAATTTTTTTTAATTTATGTTCTATGTATGATGAAATTAATCTTGACATTATCGCATGTAATTTTTAAATTTTTTTTAAAATATAGTATATTTTTAATATAAAGTTAATTTATAGGAGAAAATAATTTAATTATATCAATGTTAATATATAGAGAATATTATAATATTTTAATTAAGTTTTTTATTATATTAAATTAAATCTAAAACATAATTTTATCATGTGTTAATTTAATTAATGAAAAAAATGAAAGATATATTTCCGAAAATATCCCTTGATATTATAAAATAAAAATAATGGGTTTTATAAATTTAAAATTATATTTAAAATTCATTATATTACATGAATATATATATATATATATATATATTTCATGCTGAAAAAGGTTTCAATAACAAATATGTTATAACAAATTTATTATACAAGAAGAAATGTATTTTTTACCTATTTACAAAACAATCATTTATATTTTAACTTCGTAAGTATATATGAAAAATATTGTATTTGTGAGTAAATTAATAATAAACATATATATATATATCAAATTAAAACTGTAAATTTCTTTTCATTATATTTTGAAAAGAAAATATATAATATAATGAATATAAATTTCACTAAATGAAACCTTGTCAATATTAACATATATTTCATATTTTATTTTGAATAGTAATATTAATTAATATTTTTCAGCTGTACTATTTTTTAAAATATTACTAAGAATGTATTATATATATGTTTTGGTTAATTTCATTTAGTTAATTATGTGAGATATGTTATATAACACATTTTCTTATTTAATAGTATTTATATATTAAGATCTTGATGTTTATTATCTCCCATAAATAAATTACCTCTACGCAATTTGACAATACAATTCTATATGGGGCACATCATTAACTATACACCTCTAGATAATTATTATATTATTTAAGATGTGGTATGATATTTATCTATTTGAAAAATCATTATATATTTAATTATTAATAGATCTAAACCATTATAAATTTCACATTATACTACACTGAGTGATGTAGATATCTGTTGACCTCACCTGTTTTGATAATCTCAATCATGTATTCATATGTGTTGAAAATCCCAATTATGTTTTCATTCTCTATGATATTTTTAAGTATCATTGATCTATACTTTAATTATTTCAAATCTGTGATCAAACCAATAAAATAGTCTTTGGAAAATGTTAATCCTCATTTATCCATGTTCATACAAGTTATAAATTGATTATAACACAATCGGATGTGTTCTGCATAAAACAGATAAGTAATCTGACTATAGCTACTGATAAAGAGCTACCGATACCCAGTCTACCGATAGACTTAGTCTACCGACAGACAGAGTCACCGATATACTTAACACAGAGCTACCGATGTGCTTATAAATGTAAACTACTGACTTACAGACAGCTACCGATACAAACATAGAGCTACCAGTGTAAGTATAAATAACTACCGATGGAATAAGAGTCACCGATGGACGAAGCTACTGACAGACTCACAGCTACCGACGCATAGATCTACCGACGCATGGAGCTACCGACGCATGGAGCTACCGACGCATGGAGCTACCGACGCATGGAGCTACCGATAAACAAAGTCACCGATACAAGCATATACCAACCGACGCATAGACCCACCGATAGAGTCAAAGCAACTAATGAAATTGAGCTACCGATGTCCAAGCTACCGATGCTGATTACCTACCGATCACTCGACTCACTATTTGAATTTCTTTATTTCCTATCTTTATTTAATCTATCCAACGGTCATATAATGTACATTTTAATGATTTGTCAAATATCTGATAAAGGTTGTCGGATGTCAGGAACCCGTACCTCGTACCTGCAGAAAGGAAATCTTTTCTGTCTCCTGTTTCCCGTGATATAAATACGTGAAGACTACGCTGCCCAACTAGAGAAGAGTGTGGTGGATGAAATATACCAGAAACACAAGAAAAAGAAGAATCAAGAGCAAAACCAGTTCCATCAAGAACACAGAGAAGCTGATAGACAATCAAGCATACTCGAGAAGTGTTCTGTGCATATAAGAAGACCACTGAAGAACTTCAACCACTACATTTTCACTGTTTGTGAACCTGGAGCATACGACACTCTGTTTCTCAAACAGAAATGAGAAGAGGACTCAGACTCACTTCTGATCGAATCCAAAGGAGTCCAGAGCTACACTGAAATCACCAGAACCACTTCTAAACTCTACATCTCTTGTTCTGTGTTTTATTATTATACTTTTCGAGTAGTGTGTGTTATCTGCTGTATCTAACACATACACTGTCTCCTGTACTTAAACTGGAGGATTTGTAAATCCTTACCAAATTCCTGCATTCTTTCTTTCCCACGAATAACAGTGGTAGAGGTCGTGTGTGACCTGGACAGCTGGTTGCTGTTGTACTGTTTCCCACAAATAACAGTGGTAGAGGTCTTGGACCTGGACAGTTGTAAACTGTTGAACACCGATCGAGGGTGTGGATCATTTTTATGTAATATTTTGAGAGGACTAAGTCTCGGCTTGAGACTGAACCTCTTGGTTACATCTGTTGTGCCATCTCTTTCAAAGTTTTATTCCCCTGCTAATCACTTTAAAACCAATACTGTTTTTAAAGTCACTTTGATAATTAAATTAGCAAGTTTTTATGTTAAGTGTATATTAGTAAGTTAGTTTCAAAAGATAATCACACACTCCTGTATTGATTAACTGGGAATTAATCAATCCCTTGAGAATCTAACAGAACCTCTACTTTAATATAAATTCACTACAGTTTATTTTATTATTTTATTTGGGGGTCTTTAAGACAGTGTTTTTAAATACAGAAATTTTAATTGGTACTCAATTCACCCCCCCTCTTGAGTAAACCACTCCAACCAACACTTGGTATTAAAGGGTTGAAAATACTCTCTAAAAGTACTCTGCTTTTGAACTGTTATTTTAGTTTTATTTTCAAGTTCTTAAAATTTCTGTTATATCTAAATTTTTATCTCTTTAAAATTTTCTCATCATGGACAATAGACTTGAGGGTGCTGCTACTAACCGACCACCTTTCTTCAATGGAACTAATTATGCTCAGTGGAAACTGGAAATGAAAATTCATCTAGAAAGCATAGGTTTTGATATTTGGATTGCTATTGAATCAGAATACAAAATTCCCACTACTGCTAGATCTACTTGGGATGAACCTATAAAGAATGCTTACAATAACAACTATAAAGCTATGAATGCCTTGTACTGTGCTCTAGGAGATGAAGAGTTTAATAGAATTTCTTCTTGTAAAACTGCATATGAAATTTGGGATACCTTAGCTGTTTCTCATGAAGGAACAACGAATGTTAAAGAAATGAGATTGAACACTTATACTATCAAGTATGATAATTTTAAAATGAAGCCTGACGAACCCATTTCTGACATGTATCTCAGGTTAAATGAAATTGTCAATACAATGATCTCGCTGGGAAAGGATGTCTCATCGAAGGAACAAATTATGTGAATTTTGAGATGTCTACCTGATAGATGGAGAGGCACATCTGTCTCAATCAGAGAATCATGTGACATTGCTGCTCTACCTGTCAAGGAACTAATTGGCAAGCTGATGATGTATGAAGAAGAGCTTAAAGTGAATAAAGAGGAAGAAAATGAACCTCCAAGAAAGTCTATCGCTTTCGAATCTTCAACTTCAAAGAATAAGGACAAAGAAAAGCTTCAAGCTGTAGTTGAAAGTTCAAGCTGTGAAGACAGTGAAAGTGATTCTGACAGTGATTCTGAGATGGCTCACATTGCTAGAAGATTTAAGAAATTTTATAGGAAAAAGAAGTTCTTCAGAAAAACAAATTATAAGGGTAAGTATGATCACCAAGGTAAATGGAAAAAGGATTGGAAGAAGAATGACAAATCAGATGATGTTGTCTGCTATGAGTGCAAGAGAAAAGGACACATTAAAGAGGACTGTCCAAAGCTAAAGTATAAAAAGAAATATGAATATAAGGACAATAAGTTTAATAAATCCATGAAGGCTACTTGGAGTGCTTCTGAGGATAGGTCTACTGAATCTGAAAGCTCTGAAACTGAACACAAACATAAGGCAAACATGTGCTTTATGACAAACACTTCTCAGGTAACTGCTGAAACTCCTGCTTTAAATTATTACTCTGGAGATAATGCAGAATCTGATTCTGATTCTGGAACAATGTTTAAAAATGAATTGTTTGAGTACTGTGATATGCTGGAAGAGACATGTAATGAACTTAAGGATAAATACAAGTCATTAAAGAAACAGCATGCTCTTACCACTACAGTTAAAACCGAACTCACTATTGAAAAAGAGAAAACTGCTCAACTGTTAAAAGAAAACACTGAACTGAATCTATCTAATGAGAAACTGAAGAAAGACGTAGAGAAGTTCACCAATGGCAAAAATACACTAACACAGATGCTAGGAAAGCAAATAGCACCTAAATATACTACTGGTATAGGATACCAACCTGGACAAAGGAAAATTGCCAAAACTAGATTCATTTCTAAATCTGGACAGAATGAAGGTAATTCTAGAACTTCATATGCTTCAACCAGTTATATACATAGCTATGGATCTAATAAAGTTTATCTTTCAAAGAATGTCAATTCTACAAATTATATGAGACCCATTAGCCAAACATGGGTACCTAAAGTGTTATTGGATAACCTGTCTGGACCCAAGAAAATCTGGGTACCAAAATCATCTCCCATCTGAATCTGTTTTGTAGGGAACTTGCTTAAAGAGCTCCTGTAAAGAAACCTGGTATTTGGACAGTGGATGTTCAAGAAATATGTCAGGAGACTTCTCTTGTTTTAAGAGTTTGATAAAATTTGATGGAGGCTTTGTCACCTTTGGTGATAATTCAAGAGGAAAAATCATCTGCCTAGGCCAGATTGGTAACACTGATTCAATTCTGATTTCTAAAGTTTTATTTGTTTATGGCCTTAAATACAATTTATTAAGTATTTCTCAGTTATGTGATGATGGTTTTCATGTTAAATTTGAAAATGATTCCTGCAAAGTTTTTAATTCTATGAATGTTTTGGTATTTTCTGCCTTAAGAAATGAAAAAGTTTATGCTGTTAATCTGAATTCATTAGCTAAGCAGAATATTACTTGTTTGAATGCTTTTCATAAAGAATCTTGGCTATCACACAGAAGATTGGGACATTGAAACATTCACTCACTTAGAAAACCCTCTAGAAAAAAATCTAGTTAGAGACCTACCTAAATTAGAATTCCCAAATGATAGAGTGTGTAACCCCTATCAAAAGGGAAAACAACACAAAGTTTCTTTTAAATCAAAGAAAGAAGTTTCGACTTCTCAACCACTTGAATTGGTTCACATGGATTTGTTTGGACCATCAAGAGTTTCTAGTTTAAATGGGAAGCACTATGTTTATGTTCTTGTAGATGATTTTTCTAGATATACTTGGGTATATTTTCTAGCTCATAAAAGTGAAGCTTGTTCTTCTTTTGTTAAATACTCTAAATCTGTAGAGAACCTTAGTGGACTTGAGATTTAAACATTAAGAAGTGATCATGGTCGTGAGTTTGAAAATCAAGATTTTGAATCTTATTGCTCACACAATGGCTATACTCATAACTTTTCTACCCCTAGAACACCCCAACAGAATGGTGTAGTAGAAAGAAGAAACTGAACCCTTCATGAAATTGCTAGAACCATGCTCAATGAATATGACCTGCCTATTTATTTTTGGGCTGAAGCTGTAAATACAGCTTGTTATTTCATCAATAGAGTCTTAATTAGACTTGTTCTTAACAAAACCCCTTATGAATTGTGGAACAATAGAAATCCTAAGGTTAATTACATTAAAGTTTTTGGTTGCAAAGTATTTATTCTGAATACTAAAGATAATCTGGATAAGTTTTCTTCCAAAAGTGATGAAGGAATTTTTCTGGGATACTCTATTTCAAGTAAAGCCTATAGAGTATTCAATAAGAAAACTAAATGTGTGGAAGAATCTGTTCACATCAAGTTTGATGAAACAGATCCACATGAGTCTAAAACCTCTCTTGAAAATATTGAAGAAGACTTATCTGTTCCGGACATTAATGATAAATCTAAAGAACCTGTTATCAAAACATCCAGTTCTGGACTTTTTCCAGAATCTGCTTCTGTTGAACCCGAACCTATAGATGAACCTGAAATTTCTAGTCCAACCTTTACCAGATCAACGAGGATTCTAAAGAATCATCCTTTAGAAGCTGTTGTTGGTAATCTTGATAGAGGAACACAAACTAGAGCTTCTCTAAGAAACTAGGTTGAACATCAAGCTTTTCTTTCACAGCTAGAACCCAAAAATATCAATGATGCTATCAATGATGAATTTTGGGTAATGGCTATGCAGGAAGAATTAATTCAGTTTGAAAGAAACAAAGTCTGGGAATTAGTTGACAGACCTAAGGACACCTTGACAATAGGCACAAAATGGGTTTTTAGAAATAAAGTAGATGAATCTGGAAATATAGTTAGAAACAAAGCTAGACTAGTTGCACAAGGATATAGTCAAGAAGAAGGTATAGACTATGAGGAAACTTTTGCACCTGTAGCTAGACTAGAAGCCATTAGGATCTTACTTTCATATGCTGTACATCTGGATTTCAAGTTATATCAAATGGATGTGAAAAGTGCATTTCTAAAGGGTTTTATAATTGAAGATGTTTTTGTTGAACAACCACCTGGATTTACTAACCCCCATTTTCCAAATCAAGTTTTTAAACTTTCTAAAGTTTTGTATGGTTTAAAACAAGCTCCAAGAGCTTGGTATGATAGACTTAGCAATTTCCTTATCTCAAATGGTTTTACTAAAGGGATTGCTGATCCAACTCTTTTCATTAAAAGAATTTCTAAAGATGTTTTAGTTGTACAAATATATGTTGATGATATTATTTTTGGATCTTCTAAACACTCTTTATGTACTGATTTTTCAAAAAGTATGCAAAATGAATTTGAAATGAGCTTAATGGGATAACTTAAGTACTTTCTTGGATTTCAAGTATTTCAAAATGAAAATGGTATTATTTTGAATCAAAATAAATATACAAAGGATCTTTTAAAACGTTTTGGTCTGGATAGTATCAAGGAAAGTGAAACTCCTATGAGTACTACCTGTAAATTGGACGCAGATGAAACTGGGAAACCGGTTGATCAAACAAATTACAGAGGTATGATTGGTATTTTACTTTATCTTGCTGCTAGTCGACCTGATATTATGTTTAGTGTGTGTATGTGTGCTAGATTTCAAGCTAATCCAAAATAATGTCATTTGATTTCAATTAAAAGAATTTTTAAATATCTCAAACACACGGTTAACTTAGGTTTGTTTTACCCAAAAGGACAATCCTTTGAGTTAATGAGTTATTCAGATGCTGACTTTGCTGGTTGTAAGTTAGATAGAAAAAGCACATCAGGAACATGTCATTTTCTTGGAAAATATTTAGTTTCTTGGTGTAGTAAGAAACAGAACTCAGTTGCATTATCTACTGCCGAAGTAGAATATATAGCTGCTGGTAGTTGCTGTGCACAAATTCTGTGGATGAAACACACTCTATTGGACTATGAATATGTTTTTAAACATTTTTCAATCAACTTTGATAACACCAGTGAAATAAACATCTCTAAGAATCCTGTATCTCACTCTAGAACCAAACACATAGATGTAAGACACCATTTCCTAAGAGATCACTATCAAAAAGGTGATATTTCTCTTGAATTTATTGGCACTGAACATCAATTGGCTGATATTTTCACTAAACCTTTATGTTCTGAGAGGTTAAGTTACATAAGACACGAATTGGGAATGTTTAATCACAACCGATGTGAAAATCCTCACTGATGTGAAATTCTCACCGATGTGAAATTCTCACCGATGTGAAATTCTCACCGATGTGAAATTCTCACCGATGTGAAAATTCTCACCGATGTGAAAATTCTCACCGATGTGAAATTCTCACCGATGTGAAATTCTCACCGATGTGAAATCCTCACCGATGTGAAATTCTCACCGATGTGAAAATTCTCACCGATGTTGAAATTCTCACCGATGCAATTAATTTAAAAACTTCTGTCTGCCACCAAGAATACGAATCGCTATATTTTATTTTTACTCTATTTTAGTCGTTTATTTGGAATTCCTAAATGATAAAACTATGTCTAAGACACTTCTTACCTCACCGAGCTCAAAATCTCTCACCTTCAAACCTTAGCTCCCAAATCGGCCAAGAACCCTAAACCCGTGATGGAAAAAACTAAGATTCCTACCATCTGAGATGAAAGTGTAGAACCAAAAGCTAAGAAGCAGAAGACACAGCATAAATCCAGTGTTAGTGAAGTCAGAACTAGATCGGGAAGGCGACCAGTGAATCCTCACTTGCAGAATAGAGACATAGTAATCAAGAAGGAACTGTGCATGGAATGGATACTGCCTAGCAAATCGTTAGTACTCGAGATTCTAGAGGACCAGAAATGGGTGGATTGTTTCTCGAACAACAATGGCCCATACTACCCGAAGCTGGTAAAACAGTTCTACGAGTTTGTAACCTTCGAGAAGTCTGAAAATGAGAATCGGGTAAACTATTTTTTAAATGGAAAAGAGATGTCTTTTTCTTCAATAGAGTGGGCTGAGTGTTTAAAAGTACCACATGAAGGTGTCTCTGGGTATGTATCAAGAGCAATGCCACCTAGCAGTGACATCTTTGATTATGAAACCGCCTTAAAAGAGCTGACCGGTAATGGGAATCAAAGGCAAGTGGTTACTGCTGAAATGGATGGAGAGAATCGACCGCTCTTCAAGTTTGTTTAGCATGTGTTGATACCGAGGAGAGGAGATTTTGCAAATATGAGATATCAAGATATCTACCTTCTTCATCTTGTAAGACATGGTGTGAAAATCAATCTGTGCAGATTGTTAATGCTTCAAATGGAAGACATGATTAGACCAAAGTCAAAGACTAATGCTTTATTCTTTGCCAAGCTAATTTCAGTAATGATAAAAGTGAAAGGAATAGCTGAGTCTCAGGATGAGACAGTTGTAGTCAGGAATAATTTCTGCATCACCTCTACTGTTTGTAAGTACATGAAAATTAACTGGAACCCATGGAAGGGAGAATGGGTCAGTGATGATCAGAAGATATATGATAGGTTTAATCCTGTGGATCATCCCTCAAGACCAAAGGATGAGAGAGATCCGAGTCTGAGACCTGATGAAGAGGAACCTGTTTATAGTAATGAAACTGAAGAAGAAGAAGAAACTCCCATGGATGTTGGAGGAGATCCAGACTTGCCTCCAAGTCCTGTTGTAGAATTGGTTTATTCTAGGAAAGGAAAGGTAGAGGAAATTTTGTCTACTTATGAGGAAGACCAGTCTGTACCTCACCAAGAAGAAGAGGAAAAGGAGAATGTATCTGAATCATCTGCTTCTGGTAGTTTAAGTATGAGTCCTTTGATTGGAAGCTCAGCTATGCCGACTGCTAAAGTAGAAAGAGATACAGAAGAAGCTGTACCTGTATCAGAAGATCTTCTAGATGTTGCACCGATGGAACTTGTAGTAGAAGATTCTGATGAAGAGAATCCAGCACTGAATGCTGTTGTGATACCTGAGAATGCACCCATTGAGGGGGAGCATCAATCTGTTCTTGGAAATGTTACAGTAGCTGTTGAGTTTGGAGACTGGGTAGAAGACCCAGGGTTTATAGTCTGTGGATTGGATTATCCGGATTCAGATAATGAGATGTCTGTGAATAGACCGAAGACCAATTATGATCTTGCTTCTGAGTTGTTGCCTGATAATGTGGTCAGATTTCATGATCTGAATAAGCTGAAAGAGGACCTCAAAACTAGTTTTGTTGAAGAAGTGAAGTTAATGGAAACCTCCCTTGCATCCTCAATTCAATCAATAATGACTGATTCTGTAGTTATTTTGGCCTCAGCAAAGGGATCTGATGTAGTTGTCCCAAATGATTTTGTCTCTAAATCTGATCTTGAATCCATGATGAATGAGCTGAAAGAATCATTCAGTGTATCAGTTGCTGAGATGACGCAAAGCTTTAATGAAGAAATGAAAATGTTAGAGAGATCCTTCGAGCTATCTTTGGCTTGTAATTTATCTTCTTTTTTGTCTGAGCTTATGGAAAAAGTGAAAGAGTTCCAGACTCAGTCTTCTAGAATCGAAGAAGATCTTGAAGCTCTCAAGACATCAGTTTCTGCTTTGGATTCTTATATGAGCTCCAAGCCTTAAGATGACAAGGACCTAGCTTATGTGAAGAGTGTAGTAAGCCAGTTTGTCTCGGTGTTTGAAAGTTTAAAAACCTCAGTGAAGGATCACGTTCAATTACAGGACTCTCAAGTTCAAAGCCTAATCAGTGGTTTGTCTAAGAGTTTCAAAGAAACTGTTTCCTTCTCTCTTGGCCCACTCACATCCAAACTATTAGTTGACCTGAATCTAGTTCGAGCAATATTGAAGGAGGAGATTGGTTCTATTTCAACCAGTGGCTCTGTGGACTCATCAGAGTTGAGCCGAGTGGTGATTTCTACAAGAGATTCTTCTAGAGAAATAATTAGGATTGTTCAAGATTATATTAGAGAACCCTCTACCTCTCAGGAAGCCATAAAGAGCAAAGTGGACTACTAATTCACCAGAATTTTCACCAAGCATCAACTCGATCACCACTTCAAGCTGATGTTGGAAAACATGAAGCTCCCTCCAGTAACTCAATCTTTTAGAGAACAAGTGAGCCAACTAAGACAATTGACTACCGCCTTGGAGAAATTCATGGAGAACAAAGATGATTTCATCTCTGCTATGGAAAGAGGAGGAGGAATTATTATGGATTTTAGAAATCTGTTGCTGCCCTTCTTGCATGTTGATGCCAGACCAGTCATCATACCTCCTGCTTTGCCTACTTCTGCCCCAGCTGCTTCCACAGTCCAGCTGACTCCTGCTCAAGCTATTCAAAGCCTCACACCCATGATCACCCAAAGATCTTCAACCAACAGGCCTAACTCCGTGTCAGTGGCTCAGCCTCCTTTGATCATTTCTGGCATTCCAAAACCTTCACCTGCATCCTCACCACCCGAGCCTTCTTCTGATCCCAAAGGAAAATCTCACGTTGAAGATGTGGTTTGATCCAGTGGCCAGGATTTTTGATAGGAATTCATTTGTATTCTGTTTCTGTACTTTTTGACTGCTCTAATACAGAGGAACTCTTTTTTACTTCTCATGTTATATTTGTCTCCTATATATATGCTTTCCCACTTTTTGATTATCATAAAGGGGGAGAACAAAATGAGAGAATGAGAAATATTTTCAATGGAGAAAAATAACCTTCTTTTCAATTTTATCTCTGATATCATTATGTTTCTTTTTACCTTTGGTACCTTATGATTGTTACCTCTTATAACTTATGTCTATATCATACTATTTCTATTATCTCTGATGCTGTTTTCTCTGAGAAAATTTAATTCAATATTATACTCTTTACTATTATATTTTCACTATGTTAAATGCCCATATCATAAATTGTGATTATCAAAAAGGGGGAGATTTTTGACCTCACCTGTTTTGATAATCTCAATCATGTATTCATATGTGTTGAAAATCCCAATTATGTTTTCATTCTCTATGATATTTTTAAGTATCATTGATCTATACTTTAATTATTTCAAATCTGTGATCAAACCAATAAAATAGTCTTTGGAATATGTTAATCCTCATTTATCCATGTTCATACAAGTTATAAATTGATTCTAACACAATCGGATGTGTTCTGCATAAAACAGATAAGTAATCTGACTGTAGCTACTGATAAAGAGCTACTGGTACCCAGTCTACCGATAGACTTAGTCTACCGACAGACAGAGTCACCGATATACTTAACATAGAGATATCGATGTGCTTATAAGTGTAAGCTACTGACTTACAGACAGCTACCGATACAAACATAGAGCTACCGGTGTAAGTATAAATAGCTACCGATGGAATAAGAGTCACCGATGGACGAAGCTACTGACAGACTCACAGCTACCGACGCATGGAGCTACTGACGCATGGAGCTACCGACGCATGGAGCTACCGACACATGGAGCTACAGACGCATGGAGCTACCGACGCATGGAGCTACCGATAAACAAAGTCACTGATACAAGCATATACCAACCGACGCATAGAGCCACCGATAGAGTCAAAGCAACTAATGAAATTGAGCTACTGATGTCCAAGCTACCAATGCTGATTACTTACTGATCACTCGACTCACTATTTGAATTTCATTATTTCCTATCTTTATTTAATCTATCCAATGGTCATATCATGTACATTTTAATGATTTGTCAAATATCTGATAAAGGTTGTCGGATGTCAGGAACCCGTACCTCGTAACTGCAGAAAGGAAATCTTTTCTGTCTCCTGTTGCCCGTGATATAAATACGAGAAGACTACGCTGCCCAACTAGAGAAGAGTGTGGTGGATGAAATATACCAGAAACACAAGAACAAGAAGAATCAAGAGCAAAACCAGTTCCATCAAGAACACAGAGAAGCTCATAGACAATCAAGCATACTCGAGAAGTGTTCTGTGCATATAAGAAGAACACTGAAGAACATCAACCACTACATTTTCACTGTCTGTGAACCTGGAGCATACGACACTCTGTTTCTCAAACAGAAACGAGAAGAGGACTCAGACTCACTTCTGATCGAATCCAAAGGAGTCCAGAGCTACACTGAAATCACCAGAACCACTTCTAAACTCTACATATCTTGTTCTGTGATTTATTATTATACATTTCGAGCAAGGTGTGTTATCTGCTGTATCTAACACATACACTGTCTCCTGTACTTAAACTGGAGGATTTGTAAATCCTTACCAAATTCCTGCATTCTTTCTTTCCCACGAATAACAGTGGTAGAGGTCGTGTGTGACCTGGACAGCTGGTTGCTGTTGTACTGTTTCCCACGAATAACAGTGGTAGAGGTCTTGGACCTGGACAGTTGTAAACTGTTGAACCCCGATCCAGGGTGTGGATCATTTTTATATAAACTTTTGATAGGACTAAGTCTCGGCTTGAGACTGAACCTCTTGGTTACATCTGTTGTGCCATCTCATTCAAAGTTTTATTCCGCTGCTAATCACTTTAAAACCAATACTGTTTTTAAAGTCACTTTGATAATTAAATTAGCAAGTGTTTATGTTAAGTGTAGATTAGTAAGTTAGTTTCAAAAGATAATCACACACTCCTGCATTGATTAACTAGGAATTAATCAATCCCTTGAGAATCTAACAGAACCTCTACTTTAATATAAATTCACTACAGTTTAATTTATTATTTTATTTGGGGGTCTTTAAGACAGTGTTTTTAAATACAGAAATTTTAATTGGTACTAAATTCACCCCCCCTCTTGAGTAATCCTCTCCGACCAACAATATCGATCTATAATGTATAACTTCCAAAAAAATGAAAATTAATTATATAATAATCACAAAACAAGGGTTTTTTAATTATAAATCAATATCCATTAGTTTTTGAAGCCATTCATTATGTTGGAAAGTTGAAAATAGTGAGTGAAAGTTCACTATCTTAATCAATATTATTTATTCTATAGGATTTTCCTAGTTAATGAGGTTATTGGTGACTTTCTCCCATATTGGACCTTAGGTTTGGACATCAAGCCACCCAATGCCCAACTCTCTTGATATCAGTGAATCATATTTTGTTATATTAACTATTTAAGTTATATTTTTCATATTCTTGAATGTGATCACCACACTGATATCCTTTACAGGTCCTTTGAAGTAAAATTTAGTCTATGATTCTAACCACATTATGGATATGTTGGAAAGAAAAAAATATTTCATTTATTTTCTTGGTCATTTTAATTTGATTAAAATTACACACCTCTATTATTTTCTATATTTTTTATTTCTACAATATTCACATTTTTAATCAGAATTACTGATAATTAGTTTGGAAAAATTATATTATTTATAACTACTCCCCAGATCCAGTTAGTTTGTTTATTGGAAATTTTTTCAGATTGTCTACATAATCCATTTTTAACAGTATTTCTTAACAATATATGAATTAAAAACACAATGAATATTAATATTTATAGTTATAATTGTACCATAATTATCATAAATAAACATAATAAAATTTAATATCAACATGTATCACTTTATAAGACTCTCATGGTGACCTAGTGTTTCTAAAAATAAACATGTGTTAGAATCAGTTCAACATATATCTAACTTAGTTAAAAAAATATCATTTTGGTTTCAAAATAATTTATTTTGACTTAGGTTCTCTAATACTCATTATCATATTCCTTAAAAATGATATGAGAAATTACCCTAAACATAATATTCCAAACCCAATAATTATTGAAATGTAATTTTGAAAAATCCAAATTATCCTTCCTCAAACAACAATAATTATCCCTATAATCGCACCCCAATGTCTATAAAAAACCAAATCATATACTCATAAAAAAATAAATATCTATACATTAATTTCAATATATAATAAATTAAACCACCAAGAGATCATATATTCCACCAAAAATTGACTCTGAAATTGAATTATCCATTACTACATAAGGTCACACAATGGAAACTATATGTCATAATTCAAAAAATTATTTCAACTTCTAGAAAATATATCATGGATAAATTATCAATCTCAAGGTGAAAAATTAATATCTAATATACTTCATCAATATTAATCCACCCTTTTCCATTATGGAATGAAAATAATAATGTTCTCAATAAATTATCTATGTCCCCATATTTTTTTGTGAGACATAGTTGTTTAATGAATAATATATTTCATTGCTTCATTTCAATAATCCACATTCATGAAAATAATAAAACTATAATTGGTTTGTTAATATCTAAAATAAAAATATGAAAAAAATATTAATATGTATTCTATTATGACACCTATGGTTTAGACATTTCATTCTTTTTAATCCTAATATGACTCCCTCATTCATTAATTTTTTTTACATGTTCATTTCTCAATTATATTATTTATCATAATATATAAAATCAATCATAAATTGTTTCTATTAGATTATATAGACATTTTGATTCCCCAATGAAGATCTCTGAATAGTGTCAATGTAGGGGTCAGGTTAGGCCACTTTTTCATTCACCTAGTGATGATAGAGATTATACCCAATGTTTCCTTTTTTATTTTATTACCCATAGGTAAGTATATATCATTTCATATATCATCTTATAATATATTGAAATATTATTAATATCAAGGTAATCATGTATTTTTTACAACAACATGATGTTATCCTGTACATCAACTTTTCCGATGGTTTCACTAAATTTATTTTATCTTAATCCAAATAAATCTAGAAAATTGTCTCCATATCATTAAAACATATACTAAACTAAAAGGGTTATTGATGAATTTGAACTTATTTTCCATCCAAACATATGAAAATTTAAATTATCCCCAAAACATGATAACATCAGAAATTATATAAATCATTATGTGGAATCCATAAATGAGTACCCTATCCCACATTTCCTATTCCAATTTGATATCTCCTACATTAAATCATTTATCTGATAGAAACTATAAAATCTATGGTATGGGAATCAATAATTAAAAAATTTATAACTAATTTGGGTTATATTACAACTGATGGATATTTTTAGGTATATTGTATCATATAATTAGAACACTACATTCATTCATAAATCCCTTTTTATTGGTATAAAAAACAATTTTACAATTATATATGAATGAACATAACATTATTATAATTTCTCAACAATGCCCATAATTGTTTTACACATGATACTCTTCTAAATGTGTCACATATACTAAATCCCTCTGTAACATGGGGAAATATTAAAATAATAAGGCGTAACATAAATTGATTATCAAGAGAAACATATAACAAAAGTAGTAATGGTATAAATGTGTTATAAGTATAATGGTAGGAATTGTAAAAAACATGAATACATTATAAACTGGAAACTAAAAGGACTCGATATCTCTGAAAATAAATAAAAAATTGGATATAAATAATAATGATCTCATGATGATAGAATATATAATGTCATGCATTAAAACCTTTTAGGAAGACCTTTTACCCCTTTAGTCTTATTTTCTACAAAAAAATATTCTGAAAATCATGATAAAATATGTATGAATATGGAAAATACTAAAACATATTTTATCTCATGAGACCTATCATTTAATCACAGAACTATATGATTATTGCCTCCACACATCACTTGATTTCTTCAATACATCCACCATAAGAGTCTTCATGATAATTGATAACCTCCCATGATGAAATTATTACTCAATGATTCTTGTAAATTAATATAATCATCAATAATGAATATCAATAAATGATCAACCTTTGATGGAATCCAATAATAATCAATAATTCATATATATTTTTACTTCTGAATAAATTGGATGACCTGATTATATACCATACAGTGAACGAGGGAGGATTAGAAAAAAATTTGATTTCCAAACATCATCTGTGTAGGATTAACAATATAAAAAACCTAATACTTTACTAAGTGACCTTATAATAAAATTCTTTCTTGGAGAAAATCATTAAATATGAATAATGTAAAATATAGTGTTCACACCATAGAGAGAAATGGGTATCTAGATATGAAAATAAATGAATAACATGATCGTGAGACATTGTTGGGAAAAATGTTTATGGTTTTAAAGTACATTTCTGAAATGGAATAATGGAAACCAATAATTATGTTGAAAAAGATAAAAACACCCTCAAAAATAATAATCCATGAACGATACTACACAATAATGGATCACGAATAAGATTATTTTGAAATATTATTCAATTTCTCTTAAATGATAAGATATATATATTATTGAATGATTCACAATGATTAATTCTTATTTGGGAATTATGTTTTTAAAATTAAGATTACGATAGATATGAAGACATAAACAGTATTTTAGATAACATTTTTTATATTGATGTTAAAGAGGAAGAAACAAGTAACTACGAAAAATTTTATTTCAAAATTTGAAGTTAAAAGTTATCTAAAAAATTTACTTTTATAATGAAATATAATAAAATATAATTGTATATTAAATTAACAATTTATTTTGTAAATTATGATCTAAAACATTTTTTTATAAAAGGGATATTTTTAATAGTTGATATTACCTTTTTTGAAATGCCAAATTCTAAAAAGTGTAATAAAATCATAATTGTATTAAAATATAATTTAAACAAATATGTATTATAAAACACCATATAACATATTAATATTGTGGGAGAACCAAATAATGGATGAAAATATCTTGATGAAACATTATTATAGAAAGAATGGGATTTGATATACAAAAAATACATACTATTGGTGAAAGATATGTTAGTAGACAGTAATAAATGATAACATGATTTTTCATGTTGCTACCATTAAAAAAATATTATTATAAACAAATATACTTTGTTATTAAATACACCATATAATGTATACACGATTCTTAACATATAATATGACACATAGAATCAAATTTGAGACCAAGAATTAATTTCAGTTTTAGTACTAGTTTAATCAAAACCTCTTGAAATAGAGGGATTGTAATTGGTCAAATTATAAAATTATTAAAAGTTAATTCATGATATGGTATTTTTTTAGGATTAATAAGTACAAAATATAATGTAAATGTGGAGTATAATAAAAAATATGACTCAAATAATTTGATTGAGACATATATCCCATATTTTTTTCGTAATAATTGGATTGGAAACCCTTGAGAGTAGAAACGTGAAATTCATATTTTTATTATATGAAATAAAAATTATTAATGAAAAAATATTTCAAATTTTCAAAATACACTTATTTAAAAGGAATTTAAGTGAATAAATTTTATACTAGTCTCAATGAAAAGAAATTGGGATGAAAACACTTACCGCTTTGGTAACATTTAGGGGGAAAATTATTGAGAGTAAAAATATTAAATGTATATTTATATTTAATTAAATAAAATTTATTGATGAAAAAACATCTATAACTCTTTTTTGAAAACATTGATAATGAAAATATGTTCATAAATACAAAAAACTGTCAATTAAGGGAATGTGTGATGAAAATCCTTAAGTTGATCCTTTTTCATTCAACACATATTCTTAACTTGCTAAATAATAAATAAAAGTTGATCAGTTAACTTTGAATGTACATTATTATAACTTATTTAATTTAAAATGGATCATTTTTTTATCATATATTATTTATCTGTTATATATTTTTCAAGCATATGTTAGTTATTTATGGTTAGTTGAAAAAAAATATAACTCCATATTTATGTTTACTAAGGGAGAAACTATCATAAAATAGTTTCATAATATCAAAGATATTAATATTATTATGTAAATATTGTTCATATATTATATATATATTTAATTCCAATTTATAATGATCATGGTGATTATTAAATCTCATTGCTCGTAGAGTATATTGTTTACATGTAAAAATGATTAATGTTTCAATTTTTAAATGAAGTAGATGGAAAATGGTAGATTACATTGTGAAATATCATATTCATAGTTATTTTATATAACCTATATTAATTCATCACATCACATTATTTTTTTCATCGATGAATAGTGGAAATGAAATAAATTTAAAGAAATCACTCTATGGAGGTGGTTGTTTGTGAAACACACTAAAAAATATATTATTCTTTATATATGGATATTTGTATCCGTGTTTGAAGACCACCAATTTTTACTACGATTTTATGAAAATTGTATTTATTGAATACTAATCAAATCAATAGATGGTTGCATTGCTGATGAATTTAGGGGCAGAGGATGCTATTTTGTCTAATATTTATTCAACCGTGAGGCATGATTCTCCGCATTCTAAGGATGGGTTGCCTAAATATGATGACAGGGAGGTCAAGAATAATAGTGCAGGTTATACAGTGAAATTTTCTTACCTTTTTTAGTCAGTGGTTGACTCACAGATGACTTTGGGGGTAGAGGTGGGTGTCACTCATGATCCAGCTTCAGGGATTCAGTTCCAGAATATTCATGGTGCTTCTAATGAGGGAATCTCAATTAATTATTCTTTTTTATGCTTCATAGGAGTTCCACATTCATCCATTCAAAGAAAAGGGATCATTGCACATATAAATTCTAACCCATCTATGGTCTTAGAATGGATCAAAATGAGTGAGTTTTCAATTATTGGTCAATTATTTCTTCCTAAAGACACTTTTCCTTTAAAAATTAAAAGACTCAAGGATGAACCTTCATTGATTTGGGTTTTTCCATCATAGAAGTGTGTGTCGCTATGATGGGGATACTTCTATATGGTCTTCCCCATAGAATAATTAAATGTTAGAGTGTAGAGATTTTGTTTTGTTGTGCTCAAATACTAGTTTATTGAATTGAATGAATGGGATAATAAATTCCATTCCTTTTAGGTTGGTAAGACCACTACCAAAATTTGATTAATGGTCTATTGGTTGTATTTGATTCTCTAAAACCCCAAAATATTTTATGATATTACTCTACCCATCGACATCTGGAAAGAAATTAACAAGGAAATGGAAGTGGCTTCATTTGGGCACTTCACTAGGTTCTTGGATGTGGTTGAACTGGGATCAAATAATGTTGACAAGGTAATTCTTGAAACTGGTGATGATATTATTGAGCTAAATATCACTTATGAAAAAATAACTAAATTATTCAATAAATGCAATGTGATTGGCCCCGAATCATCTACCAGCATATGCTCTATAGTTTTCAGATTTTGTCTTTTCTGTGGACATGATGTGAGAAATAGTCTCATGAAGAGAAAAAGTGCTCCTACTAAGAAAAGTGATGATCCTAAATTGAATCATAAATAGGGTAAAAAATAATTTTATATGACTGATGATTTAATGGACATTACTACTGACAATGTAGACAATAGGAATAAGGTGGAAGGTGTTTTTTCTAGGAAGGTATCCACAACGACAATTGATGGGAAAGGTGACCATCACATTACCTCTGAGAACAAGAAGTATTTGGATGAAATATTTTTGGGCGAAGATGAATTCTCATAATAATGATACTTATAACTGAGATAAATGCATTGTACTGATGCAATATCAATGTTGTTCCATTGCTGAAAGCCATGATGATGCCTTTATATATAAACAATTGATTGGAGATGATGCTTATATTTTTTAGTGAAGGATGGATACTTCATGTCCCCAAAAGGGTAAGAAAATTTTAGAATCTGACTCTCTAGTCATTTATAAAACATTACATGATTCTTTAAAGTCTATTGTGGATAATGATGGATTTCACCTTGTCTCTTACAAGAAGACATTGTATCCAATTTTATGTCCATTGGTGTTAGCTCTATCTATTTTATAGAATGATCATATTCTTGATAGTGCTACATTGGACCTAGCTGAAGCAATGCTGGATGAGGGTACGATGATTCCAATGATAAGAGATGCTTCTCTGGTCAAATGAAATTGATGACAAGAGGATAGTTTTCATTATGATGACACTAATGGTTAGATGACTTATGTAAGGCTTAAATATTTTCCTTTATGTGAGGGGAGATTGAGAGGCCTGTGGTGGCCATGGAAGGTCTGACTAGGATGCAATTAAAGAAGAATAAATAAGGCCAACTGCATAACTATAGAAAATGATAAACAAGTAGTTCTTTACTTTTGGGTTTTCCTTGTTTTCCCATAATCTTCGTGGTTCTTTTCTTTTACTTACTTTTTATAAAAGGGGATCAACCTCAATTTTTCTATAAAAAATACTAATAGAACTACGTATTATAATTTTTTTATTATTCTATTTGACACAAATGTAATAATGTTCTATGGTACTTATAGAACTGATAAGGTCTTAAAATTTCACCACTATGATGATTTCCTTAAAGTACAGTGATGATATTGATGAAAATTGTTTTATGGTCAAATAATGAACTATGATGTGAAAAATATTATATATACAGTCATGTGTGAGTACACATAAATTAATGAGATGTCCTCGAATTATGGTTTCACGTTGTAATCTTCAATAAGGAATATTATGAGAACAGACACATTATTTGGTCTCCGGTATGTTTTGGTGTAATTATATATTCCAATTTGAGAGTATTTGAAGGGGTAATTATACATTAATATTATCATTATTTCATTTCATTAATTTGAAAAATATATTTTATGTAGAAAAATATGATGCCATATGTTTATTGTGAGGTAGGGAATTAATAGTGAATTATGATTAACATATCAATAATGGATTAGTCTGGGGAGAATTTTTCTCTACCATCATTATGAATGTTGATATGATAAATTTTTTATTTTAATAGAATTGTCAACTCAAATTTCATATATATAGTGAAATAATGTGTTTTTCATATGTATTTATCATCAATGTGACATTAAGTTTTTTCTCATGGGTACCTTGATCCATCTATAGACAGTAATATTGGTCATTATACAATCTAAAAAAATGAAAATGAAAATGAATCTTATAGGGTTACACACTATGTTCTTCTAAAGATTGTAATGTAATTCAATTATAATTTAATTAATTGAATTAATATTATTCTTACAACTGAGGGATAATTATTTTCAGGTTTTATTAATCACAAATGTTCATTGATAAAATTTAATTTTAAATTAAATTTTTATTCATGAGTTTAATATATATTATAGGAGTTCGAACAGAAAATGGATAAGTTGAGTGAAAAATAATAATAAAAAATCTGGTCAAATAATATTTGTTTATGTGATTTCTGGAGCACACCGCAAACTAAAAATAATAACAATACTATTATTATTTAGAAAGGGGTTATTATGTATTATTATATTATTTAAGTGTAAGAATGAAATAAAATATATATTTTAACCTAATCCCAAAATCTATAAATAGTCTATTATGACTATTATGTATTGCATCCAAAATAATAACATGAGAATTCTGGTGCACAATTATTATCTCTCTCAACTCCTATTTTATATCTTATAATCACGAGTGTGAAATACAAAATATATCACTTCAATATAAATGGAAATTAAATAAATGTGAATAATTCAAGAATATCGACTCACCGCCCTCGCACCCTATGATTGCTTTGAATTTCCCGGAGATCAAATGAACATGTGAATATCAATACTAGAGGGATTCATTAATTGGGTCATCACTGTGTAAAGAAGGTAATCTAAAAGGCTCTCTTTATCTGATCGACATGTACATCAAATAAAAAATTATGAGATCAGATATTTTTTCCAAAATTTAATAAACTAATTATAAATTTTACATGAATTATTAATGCTCATGTTTTTGAGAAACTCATTATTAAATGACATTTTAATATATCTCCCACCACCACAAAATTAAACTTCGATCAGAACAAGAATGTGGTGCCACTGGATTTAACATTTAAATTTATAATTATTTTTTTATTGTTGATCCATACACAATAGTGTATGATTTTTCATTTCATACTATCCATTCTATATTCAGTTTCGAATTGACATGTAATTTAAATATTATAAATCTTATTTGGTATTTTATTTTAATGATGTTTAAATAATAGATAAATAATTGTCTTGGAAGACATTAGGAACTAAAAATTTATTGGTCTCTAAGATAGGGTTACATGTCTTGTAGCCAAATACATTTTATGTACTATAGTACATTTCCCCTTGAAAGGTTGTGGGATACACAACATTACAAGGAGTGATTGCACATGATGTATTCCACCTGCTGAATAGAAAACCTAACACTCCGTATACGGGATTACACAACATGTATACGGAATATGTGCCTTTTTTTCCGGTATTGGTTCGTGGTGTAAATCACGTAATAAGTGTGGTCATTAAACACAGTCTAACAAAGTGAGAATGATATCTTATAGTATTTATGATATAAATGACGTGCATGTGGTTTACACACTATCTAGTTCAACATCACTTGTTTCGAAAATACACATTGAGCCATTCGACCAGAATAATAGACACACAACATAAGGGATAGATGATGTGTATCGAGCATGTACATGTCATGTGATACCAATGAGATATTTGTCGAAGTCCTATGAGATTATATAGATAATATGAAAAGTAGATACGTGGTATTTACATGGATTTTATATTCCATTCATTGTGTCAAAGTTAACGTGACAGATCATTATATGTGGAACCTGGATACACCACATCAAAGGTACACAATGCGTAGATGGATAGTAGATTCTCGATTGTTTCCCAATTAGTAGAAGAATTAAATTACCTTAAATTGATAAATTCAACAGTAAAACCTTAATTCATTAATTGTAACATTAATTTATTGAAAATTAACTTGGGGTTTCTAATAATTTTAAAGTCTCAATTAATTTATTGTTATAAATATGAAACTATTGATTCTTCCATTTATTTTTTATTAAATCTTATTTTATGGTTCTCTCAAACCGAATTTGGATTATCATTAAGATCAATTAAATGAAATTAATAAATAAATTAATTAATTGATGTAATCACATTTATCTTAATAATAAATAACAAATGAATAAATAAATATTATCCATTTATATTGTCTACTTGTTCCATGCATGAACGTTGATGTGCAAGACCAATACTTTTGTATGTTTCTTTAATTTAATTAATTTTTATTTATTTCATGGGTATTTCATTATTTGTTATCAAATTGAATTTTATTTTCTATGACTGAACCCTTCGACCATTATAATGTAGTAACTACATGTCCAGTGATATCTAATTAATCACCCTTTAACTTGTCTATTTGATCCCATCACATGCGTGTTAGTTAAAATTACATATATATAATGGAGTATCACAAGGATCCTGGAGGTGATTAAAGATAGAACCACAATAATACCTTCCCCAGGTGTTACATTTCAAGATAGGTGGAATTCTAGGTCTCATTGAATTAATTAAAATGTGACTTGTTTCCAATAGGTCAGATATTTATTTAGTGTCCTCTCAGTAAATCATAAGATAGATAAATCTCATAAATAATTATTTTAATTTTTTATTTATTCTTATCTATGAATTATGAAATTTTTTAATTCATGAATGTAATCATTGAAATTAAATAATTAACATGAAATGGAAAATTTTAAGTAAACATATTATATATAAATGATTCATCCTATATGGTTAATTAATGAAGTAATATATACATAATATTTATAATACATATAAAAGATAAAATAAGATAAGATTTATTCATAATAAATTAATATCCATTAAATATTTATTAAGTCCCACGCGGATATATATCACATAGTAAGGAACAAAAGCCTTACAACTTTGTGTTTTGTCAACCCTCATATAGAATAACACTTTTATCACAAAGATATTTTGAAAGGAATTTGGTTTACATAGCCATATTTAATCATTATAGGCATCCCTCTCTTGGATTGATGTAACATGGAGCCAAGTGTTTAAGAAAACCATTTTAGGATTTCTAGATAGTGGACTACACTTAATGGATCAAGTGGCTACAAGACTACAACTATACTTGACCTTCCAATCTAAATATATTCAATATATTGAATATTAAAAAGGTTTCTTATTACATAACATTAATTATTATTTATTACCGTAATATTTTAATTTTCTAGTGCATTGATCACATTGATTTGGTTATAATAGTTCCCTACAATACAATGAACCTTCATATTCTTTGTAGAAATTCTGTAATACAGTTATGTATTCAGATAACATACTATAACATGGAAAAAGTATATAGACTATCTTCAGTGAGTATTGATAAGCTACAAGACTTATTATAATGAATTTAACACATGGTAATGTCTAATATTTTAGTGTATGAGATCATATATTCCAGTTTAAATTCTAGTTGTTTTGGGGTCATCTGATTGTCCAACACACGATAAGATGTAATGACATTGAGAGTTTAAGATTGTCATTAATTCATGTCACTACTAACACACTTATGTTTTTAGGATGAATATAGTGATTCCATTTTTTCAGAAAGATAGGGAAAATTAGAATCATCACGATTGACATATCATGAATAGATAAGTCAATAAATGATTTTCCTTTCTATCATTATATATGTTGATATCTCAACCTCTTGATTTGAATAAAACCATCACATAAAAGTAATTTTTCATGATGAAAATAATTTTAATTTCATCTATTTGACAAAATAAATATTGAGAATATAGGTGGGTGACATAGTTATGGATTCTAAATGACGATATATTTCAATAAATGGATTTTATTACACAACGAGTATTCATATGTGGTTTTCATTATTTTGAAATTATTTTCATTATCATGTGTTCCTTGAACCATTTCGAGAGTTTTATCATGAAATTAATGATATCCCACCTAATTAAAAAAATTAATAATCATACCGGGTCAGAAACTATGTGTTTTTTATGGTCATGGTTAAATTATAGTTGAATTAAATTTACTGAAGAAATATAATTCTCAAAACTATGACATAATTTTTGTTGCATTTTATTGATCCAAATTTAATTATCACGAATGTAATTAATAAATTAAATTTTTATTTGTGAGTACAATTAGTTCACTAAAATATTGAACAGACTAATATCAAGTCATGTGAAAAATATTAATTAACAATTCTAGTATATAATATTTTATTCTTATATTGAAATAATGTGCTAAAGATAATAAAAAAAATAATATTAACAATATTAATATGTGGTATAGGGTTTATTAAAGATAATAATAGTACATAAGGAATGGAATTCAGTTAAAAAATTATTTTCATCTGAATCCATTCTATAAATATAGATCATTATACCTATTGTGTCTTAAATAAAAAATCAATTCATTAGAATAGTTTCATATAATGAAATTTCCTCTTGATTCATAATTTTTAACATCCCCTAATGAATGAGAAACGTAATAGATATACCTTTAAGATATAAGGATTATTGATCAGCACGAATAATATACGTCATTACACTCTCTCCACCAGTACCTAGATATCGATTGGCATTACTAAATAATCAAAGGAATACTTGTGGAACACTGCTAGATGGAATTACTCCCTTAACCATCACAACACAGTGATAGATATAACATAAGTTCTTTTTGAATAATTGGAAACTACATCTATTTTTTATCAAATCATGTATTTTGTATTCTGATAATAAAATAAATTCCTAACAAATATTACATGAATTATCCTCACTCTAGGTTTTGGGAAAAAAAGTTATTTGAAATTTTAATATATCCCCCGCCACTGTAAACGTTTGTTTTCCCCAGAAAAAATGGAGAGGTGTAATTAATGGAAATTCAACTAATATAATAACATATATTTATAATTATTATACTAATTTCATTATATTTTAATGAATATAAAATATTTATTTGGGATATATTAAGGAGAAAAATATAATAAAGAGATAATACATACATTGGAAACCATATCATTCCTGAAAAAACTCCTTGGAATTGATGTGATTAGGCTAAATTATATTTAATAGGTAAATAATAGAGTGAGAGGGACTTCTATGAGATGATATTTACCCATATTTTATGTCGATTTATAATTTTATGTCTAAAGTTTAATGGTTTTCAGGGATTCCATTTAATAAGTGGGTGAAATGGAACTTTTTAAAACAAAATTTGTATTAGAATAACTCCATGAATCTATTTATATAGTCATTGGCTCCGATGATTTGAAATAGTTGATTGTGGGTTGTCTTTTGGTTCATCAATATGTAAACAAGTATTTAAACACATTTTTCAAACACTTTTTATAAAGTTACTATTATGTTTAAAATTGTTTCTCTCTTTCTTCTGAAATTAGAAATTAGTTTTTAATTAAATAAATTTATGCATTATTAGAAATATAACATAGAAAATATAATAAAATAAATATTCTTATTAAAAATTGAACCTATATATCATCCAACTTAATTTATAAATATTATAATATTTTCTTTTATATGAAAACATATAATATATAATAAAATAGTTTTTTTTGGAAAAATGACATTTTAACATTATTTTTTTATTATTATTGTTTAGTAATATATCCAAAAAAAATTATTGTTAATTTATTTTATTTTGATATGTTATTTTATATTATTTATTTATGTTTTTTAAATTTAATTGATATGATATAATTTCTATAATATTAATAATATACTATTTCTAAAAAAATATTTCTCCATTTTCATAGAAATTACCATTAATCCAAACTATCTAAATTTGATTCCCAAAAAGGAAAAATCAATAATAACTAATATAAAAATTTTAATCTCATATAATGTACCCACTTTATCAAATTTACATTCTTCATGTGGGAAAATTAAGCATAACCTTATCTTGTGTAATACATGTGTACCCATTTTTATGAAAACATTATTTTTAATGACAATGATTTTATGTAGATAAAATATGAATTTTATTGATTATATTGATATTAATATGATTATAATTTAATTAATAAGTGTCATGGTATATTAAAATATGTCCAAAAGCTAATTTCCCCTGTGAAAGTTAATTAAATAAAAAAATATAGTTTATATAAAATATCACTTTATTTATTAAAATGATAATCATACTTTTGTTAAATTGAAAATATTTATTTTAAATTATTTATTTTACATCATATATTTATTTTTTTTAAAAAAAATATTTGAAAAATTATAAGTCATATAAAATGAATCGTTTTAGATAATTGTTATTTTTTGACTGTTAAAAAAATTTATTATTTCTGAAAAATATTAAAAATAAACTCCATGATAATTTCATTATGTGGATATAAAAAGATAGTTTTATTTTTTCATATTTATATTCCTAACTATTTTAATTTATATTTTTTAAAAAATATATGTAATATGAAGAAAAAAATTTATTTATACTACCTTTTCAATATTAATGTATACTAGTTATTTAACCAATAATTGTACTAAATATTAATGATTAACCATCATACTGATTATAATAAAATTATTATTAATTTATTCCTAACATGTCATTATTTTTATGTTTTTTGTAACCCGTGAAATAATTTATATAACGGAATAAATAATTTATTTTCAATTACATATTAAGATCTGTAAGTATATTAGGTGAAAAAATAAAATTTTATTGATCCCAATATGTATTGATATGGTTTTTGTGACATGTGGTGTTGATAAACCTTGATATAGCCACTGTTAGAATAGAACATTAGTAAAATATAATTGGGTTTCACTGATGTACAATGCCACAATGGGGATGACGATTCCTCAATTTTTTAATCATAGAATATTGATCCCAGAGTAGTAAATTAGATTTATATTTAATATTTTCTGGATATTATATCATATTTTAACTAAAAATTCAAATTTAATGTTAATGATTTCAAGGGGATATAATTGACGAGTTTTAATACATGAAGGGGATTTAAATTTGAAACTGAAAATGAAGTGTTTTTTATTGAAGGGGGTATGTTCTTTATATTGGGTTTATATTGAGAAATGTGGATGAAGAGTGTACAATATGTATATAAATATTATATATATATAGTAAGAACTAAATATGATGAATAAATAGTTATGCAAACTTGTATAAGGATATTAGTTCATACCTGATTTTATATAAATTGAAGAAGAAGAGAAATAAAATCACTACTTTAATAATAAAGGATATCTCTAGTGGGATGACTTCTTTTATAATAACTATTTTTAGAACCATTCTTTTAATAATAATAAAATCTTGTTAATTTTGATATTATAGTATTTTATATTTTAAGACAACATTTTATACAATAATTCATTTTGGTGTTAATTTGGCTAGGTACAAAAATGACTCATAGATAAAGCAGAGTTACAACCTGGATATACCCACTGTTAGAATAGAACATTAGAGAATTGTTTGAAAGAACTATGACAAGTAGTTTCACATCATCAAGATGAAAATTTAAATATATATGGGAAATTCCAACATTAAGAGATGAGTCACCACTGAGATAGAAATCAAGGTAATTATTCTAACATCTGACTTTCATAGATGATTAACCATAAATATGTATATTTGGATAATTATAGGGAAGTCCAACTGTAATAGATGAGTCACTATCATGATGGAAATTTTGAAAACTATTGAAATCTATAACAATTGAGATAATTTACCACTGAGATGAGTCACTATTTAGCATGAACAGCTATTATCCTAACTCATTTTTGTCCTGAATCACAACCATATTAAGTCACTTATAGAGTTTTCTCACTCCGAGAGGAGTCATCGTTACTATTTTTGTTATATTTATTTTTAATTTTTTCGAACAGGTAAATTTTAAAATTTAATGATGAAGATTATTTTAATGATTTATCTTAAACAATTATAGGGATGAATTAAATAATATATTATACGTAATTATAATGATGTGTGATACTTGGTTTAATTTTCCTTGAAATGTATCTCCATGATTCAATAATTATCTGAGAATTATATTTTTTGATTAATTCATTAATGGAAATAGACATGTAGATAAGTAGAGAAGAATAAGAGAAAATATGATAGTATAAATAAATAATCATGTGTTACACTTACAAAAATATTTACACGGTTCCTATTTTTTTGACCCAATATGAATATTGGATAATAATGAACATCAAAGTACTTTCATAAATATTAAACAACGGAGATTCTGATATTCTATTTTTTGGCGTTATTTGAGAAACAACTCAAAATCCTCTTAATGATATATATCGAGATACTACAATTTGAAATAAAATTAGATCAAGCATAAATTATTTAATAACATATTTATAAATTTTAGGTATTCTTTATTTCATTAGATTTTGAGCAATTTCTGATTTAATATATTTATTAAATACACACTAATTACTAAACGTTAACTGTAAGATACATGATTTCTTATTAACATTCATTGACTTTTTCACCCATAATGTTGTGGAAGGGGTCCTTTTATAGAATGTGATTGTTTTATTTTTGTGGGTAATATGGTAGAGGTCCCTGAATTATCGAGAAATCTTGTTAGCTATTATATATACTCCATCTAGATTTTGGATGATGATTTTTTTATATATTTTTCTTCGGAGAAAGTCATTTACATATTGAATGAATTGTGTATCATCTTGAGACTGGACCACTTCTTTCAACTACTGTGTGTTATGTTTTGTTTTCTACCAATGAATTATTAATATTTTTATAAAACATTACACCAAAAATATATTTTTATTATAATTAATAATCATGTTTTATAACATATTTTTATTGAGTAAATAAATTTCTAAATTTAATGTAATTTTCTGAATTATGTTATATTTGATATAATAAATCTTTGATAAGTATTTTAAAAGATTAGAACATATATTTACCTAAAATTTTTACTATCATGGCCATTTTAATCATTTGGTGTATTTTATATAATTTTTTTCGGAATATAAATTTTTATTTGGTACCCAATTAACCACCCTCTTCAGATACCCACACATACAAATATTTGGAATCAATTCTATTTTTAAGGAAAATCATAAGTTATTTTGGTTGGGTTTTAAACATATTATATTTTTATAAATTCTAAATTTTTTTCTCTAATAGAAAAACACCACCCTTATTTAATTGAAATTTCTATTACTAATGGAAAATAAAAATGAAAATGCATATTAAATTTATGGGTTTTGAATTATTGTTTTCCATTACAGATAAATATGAATTAAATAAACATGGTATGAATTCATGGGATAATGACTCTAAAAATTATTATAATAAAAATTTAAAATACATAAATTATATTTTAACAAAATTAGGTCATGAATAAATTATTAGGAAATCTTATGGTAAAATAGCTTATGAATTTTGTTATAAATTCACTATTTACCATAAAGGAACCTCTAATGTTAATGAAACTATATTTGAAAAATTAATCAATTAAATGTGATAAATTTAAAACAAAACATAATGATATGATTTATGATATATATATTTGGTTTAGTGAGATTCTGAACACAATTAGCTCCATGGAGAATCCAGTGTGAGACAAAGATATGATCATGTGACTGCTAAGATGTCTTCCAAAGAAATGGATATGGGCACTAGTTTCCAAAATAGAATTAAGTAAAATTTGTAAAATACATGACAGTGATTTTTTTTGGAAATTTATTATTAATGAAAAATATATCAATGTTAATTATGAAGAGGATGAAGATCCTAAGAGGAAATGTTTTGTATTTAGACTACTAAATCAGAGTAGAATGAAAATAAAAATTTTCAATCTGAAAGCCCCAATGATGAGTAATCAAAAGCCAACAATGATGAGAAAATGGAAAATTTGGACTTAATATTTAATATATTATATAAGAAAAATACATTCTCCAAAAAAAATTAGCAATAATGGAATGTATGATAATATATGGAATTAAAAAAAGACTATACAATATTTGAAAATTCAAATGAAATTACATGTTATGATTGTAAGGTATAATGACATGTTGAGGCAGACTCTCTCAAGATAATGTACCTAAAAAGTATGATGATAATAATATGAGTTATAATAATAAAATAAATGTTATATGGTGTGCCTATGAAAAAATATATAGTGACTCAAATTCAACTCATGAAGAGATTCCTGCTAGGGAAAAAACCTGCTTCCTGAAAAACATATTTGAGGTACCTACTATATCACTTGTACATAATTATGATCCGTCTAAAAATGAAAATAATGACATGTAAAAAGGGTAAATATTTAAATATTATAATATCTTCGAATATTACTTAAATGAGAATAATTAATTATTATAAATTCTCATGAGACTATATGATTTATCATCTAATATCAAATTTGACTCTTCTATAGTAAAAGAAGAAAATTATGAATTATTGATAGAAAATAATGAACTAGAGTTTTCGAATGTGGATTTAAATAAAAAATTATTGATATTCATAAGAGGAGGAGAAAATTATACTGAAACATTGGGGGAAAATTTATCCTAAATAAATTACTAGTCTAGGTTACCACTATGATAGAGAAGATTAATTAAGAGATCTTTTTTCCAGAATACTAATTCTAGAAACTCTACTATATATTTTTATTCACTCTGATCTAATAAAGATTCTATTTTATAGAGTTTAAAATATACTTATTGGAAACACATTATGGAAATATTGGTTCTTAAATCTTTAATCAACATCATATTGGGACCCAAGATAATATTAGTATAAAAATCGATCTTGTTATTAACATTATTTTATAGGTAATCTTCATGAATATCTCTTATACAAAGATATATTACTTGAAAAATTATTTTCCAAAACATATAAAAGGACATTACATGAGCTTCTATAACCTAATAAAGGTTTACAGTGGACATGTCACCTATGGGGACAGTGCTAAAATAAATATTATTATCCATGGAAAAATCAATAACTCTTACTTAGTTATAAATTATAAAGTTATATTCATTGATGGTTTAAAATATAAACCTCATAGCATCTCTTAATTATGTAAGGATGATTTTCATTTGAATTCTGAAAATAATGCTTTTAATTTTTTTTATTTTTATAAATTCAATAGTATTTACTACTGTGAAAAATGACAATTTAAATCTGGATAATCTATAATCCTTTATTTCACAAAATGATTCTTCCATGAGTGAATTCTTCTATAATTTTGGATTTGGACTATGAGACTATGCCACTATGATACTAACTCACATAAAATGCTTACTAGAAAATGGATAGTCTAGGATCTACTGTTGATTGAATTCAAAAATGGTAAATACTATTACCTCGATCAAGAAGGGAAACAAAAAAATAGTTTTTAAATGAAATAAATAAGTTTAAACTTCTCAACATATTAAGTTGGTTCACATGGTCATTTTAGGACCATCCATAGTTTATAATTTAAATGGTATTCACTATGTTTATGTACTTTTGGATTAATTTTTTTTGTATAATTGGGAATTCTTTTTAGCTCACAAGTGTGAAGCCTATTATTATTTTAGTTACTATTATAAATCTATTGGAAGAATAAGGGGACATAAAATTAAGACCATAACATGTTACCAAGGCCATGAGATTGAAAATCAATACATTGATACTTTGGCAGAAAAATTGTCTATAGTCATAAATTATCAAATCTTATGACCCTTAATTATAATGCAGTGGTAGAAATAAGAAATAGAACACCTCATGTGATATTAAAAAAAATAATAATTAATATTACTTACCATTCTATTTTTTTGGAAGTGGATATGAATACAACCTTTTATATAATTATTAGATTTTTAATTAAAACTATTTTGAAGAAAACCCATTTTGTACAAATAAATAATATAAATCCTAAAGAAATTAAATTTCATATTTTTATATAAATTTTTTATTCTAACACTAATGAAAATCATGAATGATTTTACTCAAATGTGATGATGAAATTTTCATTTGTTATTAAACTTCTATAAAATACTAATTTTTTTTAAACAACCAAGACTGTGTACGAGTTTTTCCATGTGATGATTGATGAGATAGATACACATGAACCTATGTTACTAACAAATAAGCTTAATTATTAATTATCAAAATTGGTCATAAAAATACAAACCTTTTGTTTCTATTGTAAAAACACAGAAAAATCAACCAATTCTGAGGATCTTCCAATTCCTGAACTTGAACCAATAAATGAAAATGAGGTAACCAACCCTTATATTTATAAAGATTTTATGACTATTAAATAACACACTTTTTATGATTATTTTTGAGACTTAGATATATGTACAAAAACTATAGCATCTTTATGTATCCGTGTTTAACATCAAGAATTCTTGTCACAACATCTACCAAATAAGATTAATGATGAAATTAACTATGAATTATGGGTGATCGATATGCAAGATGAAATTAATAAATTTTAAATAAATAATGTTTGTAAATTTTTTGGAATATCCAAAGAACCCTTTAATATAGGCTCTAAATTGGTGTTTAGATACAATGTTTATAAATTTGGAACAATTGTGAAGAAAATGTCCTGAATGGTTAAAAACGGTATAGCAAAAAATATGGTATAGACTACGAGCAAAAAGATTCACTTGTGATGTGAACCTATTAGAATTCTTCTTTCCTATACATAACATCTAGATTTTAAATAATATCAAATAGATGTCAAAAAATTTAATTTTTATTGGCTATATTGTTTAGGAATGTTTTTTTGAAAAACCTCATAGATTTAAACATTATCATTTTCTAAATCGTGTTTTCAAATAAATAAAAAAATTGTAGTTTAAAAAATCTCATGGATCTTGGAATGATTGGTTCATATCTTTTATATTTCAAAAGTATTTTCAAAAGGTGTAGTTGATCTAAAAATATTTGTAAAAATAATTTCGAAATCTGTTTAAGATATTAAAATCTACAAATACGATATTATATGTGCATATTATAAAAATTCATTATGTACTAAATTATATAGAATATTGAAAATAAATTTGAAATTTGTATAATGGGTGAAGGGAAATTAACTCATGAATTTAAAAATTTTCAAAATAAAGAGTTAATTAGTTTAAATCAAAGTAAATATTCTAACTACCCTTTATGACATTTATATTTTGATAACACTAAATTTAGTGACACTATTATGACTACCACATTAAAATTTGATCATGATTAAGGTGGAAAATTAATAGATCAATCTAGTTGCATTGGTATGATTGGAAGCCATTTCTACTTAATAGCTATTGAATCATGAAGTTATGTTTAATGTGTGTATGTGTTCTTGTTTTCATGAAAACCCAATGGGTCACACATACATTCTATAATTTTTTTTAACAAAATCAAGTATAAAACCAACATAGAATTTTTCTATGATAGTGTACAATAATTTGTTCTAGTTATTTATTTATGTGCTGATTTTTGTGTTCCATGGTAAATAAGAAAATCATATATAGAACATGTCAACATTTCATAAAGTATCCAATATCATGGTGTTATAAGAAAAAATATTATGTGGCACTGTCTACTACTGAATCTAAATATCAAATATTAGGTATATTTTTTTCTTATATTTTTTGAATGGAAAAAACGTTTCTTAACTATGGATATCAATTATGATGTGACCCAACGAATTGTTATGAAAAAGGTGATATAAATATTTCTAGGATCCTTGTATCAAACTATAGAATAAAACACTTTTATGTAATTCATATCATTGTGAGATACCATTTCGAAAAGTGTGATATAACTATTAAACACATTAATAATGAACATATTTTTTCTAATATTTTATCTAATTCATTGATTTTTGAGAGATTGAACTACAAAAAATATCAATTTGGCATCCTTAATATTTGTTACACATAATTTATTCAGACCCACCATTGGGGTTTACCCACAATTGGAGTTTATCCACCGTAAGTGTTTATCCACCATTAGTGTTCACCCACCAATGTATTTGACCCCCTTTGGAGTTTACCTTACATTTTAGTTTAACCACTGATGGGGTTTTCCAACCGTTGAAAATATTCTATAGTTTTTCTAATCCCCCATTATAATTTCATTTTTAAGATTTATATATTAAATTTAAATTAAATTAAACTATTACTTCTTTTTTAAATTTATAAATTAATATATTCCGAAATTAAAAAAATTAAACACTTGTATGATTTCATCATTCACTCTCTTATGCAATACCTTTTACTCATTCTCTCCTAAACATTGGCCTTATCTCGACCTCATCACAATATTTTCATTAGTTCTCAATGGTTAGAGTAAATAGATATGTGGTGAATTCTTTTATAGCATTGTTTCCCTCAAAAAATTTGAAGGGATAATCTTGTAGATATGTTGTCAAGCTAGTGGAATCTTAGCTTGTGATGCGTTTAGTGGTAATCTCCTAATCCTACGGGCCATGTAATATTTGAGCCTATGGGACTTGTATAGGTTCCCCCTCGTCCCCTGAAAGGGGGTTATCAAAAATCAATAAAAAAAAATGAAGGCATTTGGGCCATTCTGGATGGAGAGTCACTTCTTTCCACGATAGTCAGTCCTATAAGTATGTTGAGTGTTACTTTTAAGAAGTTGAATATTGGTATAGAAGAGAAATAAATAAACATTAATTTATTTTTACATCAATAAAATTGGAAATATGATTGAAATTATCTCAATAAAGTGTTTAAAATGACTATTGATAATCTATTACAAGACATAATTATACATTTTTATATGAGGATGAATTAGAACAACTAACAAGATATGGAATTATAAGAATATCGGCAACAACTGAGCTTTATGGTGAATGTCTTTTAATTTTTATGTGTAATCAATGGATTTTGTGTCCATGGAAATTTCATTTCACCATAACGAGGTATCATGATTTGTATCTCTCATGTAATATGAAAAGAGAATAAAAGAATAATTTTTTTAAAACCATAATGCATATTATAATGGAGGTTTTTAAGAATTCATCCATGTAAAATTCCATAATATACCATAATTTAATTTCATTCATACTGAAGGAGAAAGGAATGGTTTATGAGGTAGAAGATAACACTATAAAATATTGAGGTTTTTTCATTACGGAATATATTTTTAAAAGAATAATGATTTTTTAGAACCCTTGTATAATGTTATATGTTCATGATTCTATTATGATTTATAATGATCTCAATATTATTTACCACCCAAAAAAGTTAAATAATAATTCATATCCTAGATTAGAGCCAAATTATGTGGGTGAGTACTAAGATGAGGAATGAAATGAGGTTGTTTCTTCAGTTGGGAGGTGCCAGAGTTTTAGTTGATGAAGGTAGTAACCCATAATTTCATAATATTTCTCCACCTGTATCATATTAAGATCTTATCACTCCAATATCTCTCCCTATATGAGAGAATATCTTAATATAATGAAGTTAATAGTTTGAAACTATTGTTTGTGGTGAATAAAAATATAAAAAGATTTATAAATATTCTAAATAAAATGGAAATGAAAATCGGAGTAGTGATGTTAATGGTGTGAATGGTGAAGAAGAATATGGGGTTGAAAATATAATGAATATAGTTATGGATATTATAGTGATGGTGGTTTTAAACATGATGGTTCTGATGGTCAAAGTGGTCCTGAGGTCATTGAGATTCCTCATGAACATGTTTCCTCTTCCAGTCTATCAATTTTTTCTATATCTAGAGATAGACCAATGTTACATCAAGTTTTGGATAGAACATATAGAGGAGATAAATAATTATATTTTAAATGGGAGTAATCATGAATCCTAGATAATCACCCAAATGATCCTATCGATGGATTTCATGGTGTGCCTATATTTTTTCTACTTATATATTTGGTGTCGATAGTTGCTAAGAAGAAAATTGATGATCCCTAAGTCATTGATAATATATATGTTTAGCCTATAATTATTAAGCATAAAATTGATGAGAATATATTTCTTAAGGAATATTCTATACATTTTTTCAAAATTGTGGACCCATTTATTGAGGAATAGGAAATGTATCATGGGTTTTTGAGGATAGTCCCAGACAACTCTATTTAAGATGATGATGGCAAGTCACCAAATCAGGGTGGTCTTTCTATTTCAATATATATAGATCCAAAGGAAGCAATTTTATAATAGATAGACACTTCAATGGTTTTATAATGATTTCCTTCTAGTGTACCTACACCTACCATTTCATATGTGAGTTTTGATTCTATACCATGAGTTAACAAACTGTCATTCAGATAGAGGATTAACCCTTATTTTGGAATGTTGTTTTGAAATTAGGCACCCTAATTTACATTTTATGTTAGAGAGATATAGTATATATTTTTTAACTTGTGATGAACCACATTCATCGTAAGATGATCCATCATATTCAAAAATTTTAGATATATACTAGAATGTTATAAAATTAGATAAATACCTTGAGATATATAGTGGATAAGATGAGATATTATTTTGAAGATTATGATAAAGATTAATTAGAGAGGTTGGAGAACTTATATTCATAGGATTAAATATTCAGTTCACCCCTCCTTTTGATGATGTTGAGTTGATCATATAAATTTTTAGAGTGAAACTATAACCTATTATTATGTACCCAAAATCCATTAGGAATGTTTGAAAAAATATGGAATAAAAGTGATCATATATATTAGATATTTAGTAAATTCTTAAATAAGGTCATATCTTACACGGAAACAATTAAAAAGGCTATAAAAAATTACCATTTGAGGATTTTTATTAAGCATGAGTTGAATATTAATTTCACTTTCCTTAATGAGAAACTAAGGATGCCTCTAGTTACTGAGGCTTTCATAGAACATTTCAATCAAATAAAAGTGATAAACCCAGTTCTAAAGTTTTCTATTAAGGAAAAAAAGAAGTAAACATTATCATGGTCATTATAAATTTTATGAATCACATTATTAATTTTTATGGAAATATTGTATTGGATCATGATTCCATTCTATTCAATGATCATCTAGCTTCTCTAACATATAATTTAGTGTCCTTCAAACCAGGTGTAACTCAATATCCAAATTCACCTTTATAATATCATTTCTAGAAATTCACATTTAATCAAAGAGAAGATTTCAATCATCTCAGTCCCATTATTATTAGAGAAAAAAATTCATTAAATAATGTCCCAACATCTTCCCCAACTATTTCATTAGATTCAACCTATGATCCCTCTATGTTTTTTAGGATAGTGTAAATGTAGTTATTGATCCCTCTACCTAGCATGAAAATAATGGAGATTTGACATTTAGTTTTCAAGGGATAAATTTTTAGGTCTTTTTTTAATCCCCTTTTGGTTGTACTTCAATTATTTATTCAATAAAAATCAATGATTAATTATAGTTTTTATTAATATTTTTATTTTTATTTGATATTTTTATTCTATGTTTTCTATAATCCAAAAAATGGATAGAATGAATCTTCAGAATTTATTTCCCCATTTTATAGTAAGAATATCTTTTCATATCATCATTAATATTGATTTAATGGGAGGGATGAATATGGTTTTTACTATTTTTATAGTATAATTGATCCTTCGATATCTTCATTATTGATATTCCATTTATTCCATCATTCATGTTTTTTGTTGATACAGTATCTTTGTGTTCATGTGTATTTAGTCTATTCTACTGATAGAGTATGTATTTAGTTAATCTCTTTAATAAAATCATTATTAACCACCTCTAAAACTGTTTTACTATAGAAAATCCTTGATAACAAATGTATTTCAATTTCATTATTTGACACTATAACAATTGATTATGGGTATTTAATTTTATGGTTATGATATTTTATCAAACCAACAATTTGTTTTAATATATTTCATAAAATTTAAATTATATTATCTTCAGTATAAAAAGACTATAAATTTTCTATGTGTTAAGTAGATATATTTTGAACTAAATCTTATTCATTACATGAGTTTAAAATTTAATGATTCGTGATCATCAAGAATGAGAATATTTTTGGAACCCCAATTTTTATGATTGTATAATTACGTTTATTACGAATATAATTAGTTTTTTGTTTTATGATATCAATTTATATGTTAAGTAATATTGGGTACAATTTGTATAAGTATATCAATGACTCACCATTAAAGTCGATTCACCGCATTAAAATACCCACAGTCGAAATAGAATTTTGTAAATGTGTTGGAAAGACCCACCACCAGAAAAGACAGAAAATCAATATCAAAATTTGGTTATGTGTGGGAAATACCCACCATCAGATAACAGTCACCTTCAGGATGTAAATTTTGAATATTTTGAGAAATACATACCATCAATGATGATTCACTATCAAGATAGAAGTTTGGCTAACAATGGTAAACAACCACCCTCAGAGAGGTGTCACTACAAGGATGGAAATTTAAAATAATTTTCTAATTTCATGCAATTGAGACAATCCAACAAAATAATGGGTCACAATTGATCAGGACCAACCATCAGGCAAACTCACTCTTGGCATGACTCACTACTGACTTATGGAACTATCCGAGTTTTCTCACCTCTAGAAGAGTCACTATCACTATTTTTTATATTTAAATTTAAATTTTTTCTAATTTCAAAGACATTGAATATAATTCTAAAGATTATTTTAATAATTGTTTATAAAAAATTATAGGAATGTGGTAAAGAATGTGTAAAAAATGAGTATGAGGATATAGGATACAAGGATAATTATTACTTGAATGGTCTCTCCATGCAATATCCATTATGTATGATATATAAGATTGAATTAATGAATTTATAGATATAAAAAAGAAGACTAATGGAGAAAAATAATATAAATAGATATAGGTTACAAAAATATGATCAAGTGTGAAACATATATAGAGATTTACATTTTGAAACATTCCAATTACCGATTATAGAAGAGTAGAGCGTAACATAAATCCATATCTTTTCATATAAACAGAAAAAGAGTAACAATGATGGTTTGTTTTTATGAGTTCTAAGAGAAATAAACAACAACTCCTCTTCATGATACATCCGAGGGGACACAATTTTTGTAGCATATTTGATATATAAGAACTAAATTATTAACCAATTGAAATTTTATCTATATTCATGTTGTCTTTTCATTTCATTAATAATCTGATTTTCTCTATTTATTAAACACACTATGACTTGTTGACTACAACTTAATTATTAATTATTTCTTCATAACCATATTCATGTTTTTATACATGGTTTTATGGAATATGTCCTTCTGTGGTAGGTGTTTTCTATATTGACATAGGTATTGTGGAATAAATCCATGTGTCACTTAGTAATCTATTTATTTTTTGTTTATACCAAATATATGTTGTGGATTAAGATTATTATATATACATTTTTTGGAAATAGGTGACTACCAAGTGGAGAGGATTTGGTCTCATCATGATATTAAACATCTTTTTTATTCAAATGTGTGTTTTGATTTGTTTAATTTATAAAATTTAAAATAAGTTTATTAAAAACTATAAAATAAACCACCACTTTTATTGTTAATATTAGTTAGTTATTATATAAAGTTTTATTTATGGTGACTTATATTAAATATTCAAGTAATTTTTTAAATTATATTCACTAAGAAATAATCACTATTTTATACATATTTTGATTGATCATAAATTACATAGATCGGTTATTTTGATTAATTTTTATATTTTAATCAGTTGGGGTTTTTTATTAAAACATGTTCTAAACATTAATTTCCATTGGCTACTCAATTCAACCCCCTCCTAAGATATTAACATTGATGAAAAAAATTCTTTATCATTGAAAATATATTGCAGGAACTATCACAGTCAGGAGACTTATTGTAACAGGAGAAAAAGTTAAACCTTACCCATCGTAATTATATATCGGATGTAGTGGGTAGTATAGTATTGGGAAAATGTGAATCTTTCCAACGATTAGACATCTCATTTTTATAGGAAATCCTTGTTTGTATTCTCTACCATTAACGTGGTTGTTTTGGATAGTGATAATGGTTTAGTTTAACCAGTGAAAAGGGTTGTTTCATTATATATTCTTAAAAAAATATCAGTAATTCACCACAAATTATCATTCACTAATAGTGTATATACCTTTTCATGTGTTATCATAGAGGCATGTCCCCCTAATTTGAGATTTACTATTAGTTTTTTTAGAAGGATTCCCTTTTTGTGAATAAATTTTCACATAATATATTCGTAATTTTATGGAAAATTCTAATTAATTGAACAATAATGGGATTAATCTATTTTATGGTAAAATTATTAATATAAAGAAATAACAGATGTTTCTATAACTGATATATAATAATTATTATATTCTGAATGTTATAAATGATGGGATTTCTCCTCGATCATAAGTTGTTTCTATAATAGAAACATATTTGAGGAATATTAAAATTTATGTAAATGAAATGAATTTTCCTCTACAATCTCACTTTAAAATACTATTTTTAATGTTAAAGGACTCAAAATTTGAATCAAAATATATGATAAACTCTAGAATATGTATTAATGGAAGGCTAAAGAGATATGTTCTAAATTTTATTTTTCCATAATTATGTATGAAGATATCCATTTACATTATGATAAAACTTTTGATAGTTTCTTCGTAAGGGTGAATGAGGTAGTGGTAAAAATCCTAGGGTATGCTAATAATTTAAATGGCGATGATATTATGGAAACTATTTTCCAAAATCTTTCTAGATATATTGGATTATGAAATATCTTATTTGGATAAAAATTATACATGTTATATTCTTCTTGATGTTTTTCAATGTGTTCTAGTATATGATTAATTGAGACAAATAGAGCTATCAAGGGGAATATAATGTATAAAAAATAATTAACATTAAAGGCCTCAAATCAAGGGAAATAAAATAAAATATATGAGGAAGAATAATTTTATTATTCTGATATTGATTTTGTTTTGGATCATATGATTTATAATATGATGTATAAAATATCTAAAAACATGATATTTATCAAGGGAATGATTAAAATTATTTTGAACGTAATATGAATTTTATATTGATTAGTTGGATAATTTGAAAAAAAAATTGCATAGGATAAAAGAAGATGGTGTTAGTGATGAAGAAGTAAATTTATCAATTTCATTCATTAAGGAGGGATCATATAATATTGATTATTTAGCATTTCATCTAATGGGAATTGAATAAATTTTGAAAAAAATTATTGATTAAATTTTATTATATATGTTAAAAAGAAGTGATAATGTTAATGATGTATATGAAATGGATATTATAATAGATTTTGATGAAAACATTCCAATTGTTAAGGTGAATGATGAATAATTCACTATTGAAATTTGTAGTGAATTCGTCAAAATTGATGAAACTGAGGTGAAACTCAAATTGAAATGATATTTTAAGGTGAGTCTCTTAGATATCTCAATGATGAAAATGAGATAAAAATAAGAGATATATAAATTAATCTTTTATAATTAATGAATCAGTTCACAATGATGGGAAATTATAGTTTTAAAACGATATTGATAATTTTAATAAAAATATAATTGAATTGATTAATACATGAATAAATTAGGAAGAATAACATATTTTTAATGAGATTGTGCTTTATATTTATTAATAAAATTTGTTTACTACTGATTGATAACATTTATTTTAATTCCCATATTTCTATTCATAATTCCTTGGAATGATTGAATAAATATGAGGCTAAAAAATTATGGAATATCAGTCACAAATGAATAAAAAAACATAAAACATGTGTTTAGTCTAAAATTAATAATCAAATAATAAGGAATTTTTTATGGAATCAATTGATATTCTTGATTTTTTATGTTCTACAACAATCATCATTAAGGGGAAATAAATTAGAAATAGTGAACGTAAAAAGGATAAAAGGAAGCTTAATGTGAGAATGTTTTTTTTGTATTTCATCAAAATTTTGGTTTTTAAAATGGTAAATAATTATTTATGGAATGATTTTTGAGATATGGGTCTAAATTTTTTGAAAAGACTCTATTTTAAATGGAAATTATTTTTTATGCTTTGTTTTTGTCATGGTAGATGTTATGGTAAAATTGGAATGATTCTTTTATTTAATTAGAAATGTGACAAAGTGGTTAAATGGTTGGAGAGACAGAAATTGAGTTGGATTCACCACATTACAATAGTGAAACATAGAATATTTACTTATTAATATATATTTAAAATATAAAATATATTTCAACCATTAGATTATGTTTTTGACATTTGTGAGAAACCTATCCATTTTTTAAAATGGTGACTTGTTATTCTACTAGCCCAAATGTGGTAAAGGGATACTATTGAGAAGTGATAGACAAATTTGTACAATGTAAACTAGAAATATTTGGATTGTTATTTTACCTAAAAATCATCCAAGGAAATTTAAATATCATGAAAGATATTCAAAAAATAGTAATTAAGGATCTGTGATATTTAGAAATGATTGGTCAAGAAAAATAAATTTTTTTATCAGTATTGATTGTTATGTTCAATAAAGAACTTATCACTTTTTCGAAATATGTAGTACAACACAATAATCATATTATGACAATGTTAATGAAGGAATTTTTGATAATGATGCTTTCTATTTGGATTGATTAAAATACGGATGTACCATGATAAGAGGAATATGGAAAATATGAAATTTATTTCATATTGGTGATACTTGTGATTCATTTTATTATTGAATTAATTAATAAAATCAATAGTTTTATCGAAGACTTGTCCATCTTAGTAACATGAATATGTGAAATTAGATTCGTATAGAGAACATTTTTTGTTAATAAGTGTAATGGATAGGGAAATATGATGTGTACACTTTTCCAAAGTGAATTATTATGAATACATTATACATGAATGCTCAAATACAATATAGTCACCCATTATAGAAAATTTCCTCTTAAATTTGTTGACCGATGAGGATTAAATTAATAGATTTAGTTATGTATTCTATTTTCATTATTTATTATGTTACTCATAATACATTTATTATGTTTCTCAAGAATAAATTCTACGCTCCAAATTTATTCCTTAGTTTTTTGAGAAGTTTTTGAGAATTATTGTGGTTACTGTTTCAAAAAAATGCGAATAAGTAATCTTGTATAGTATACTGGGGGAGGATTTCAAGTATATCCTTAAACCAATAGATTTTGACATCAAATTAGTGTATCAAACAAACCATTATAAAATGGGGCCTATAAACAAAACATTTGTTCAATAGTGGAGGCATATAAATCAATGTTAGTGGAGCTTGACACCTCATGTTATTTATGGAGACAGTTTATGAGATAAGTTCTAAAAATTAATAATTAGTTTATTTATGGGAGAAATTTTAATTTTTTATCAAAGTATATTTGTTAAAATAAACCTCTAATTTTTATATGTATATTTGTTTTTAGAATTCCTTGCATTGTCAATGATAAAGGTCAAAATATGTTAAAATTTTAAATATTAGGTGTTGATTATATCTTATAAGGATATCTAAAAATGAGAGGGGATATCATTAATATAATAAATAAGTAGTGAAGATTAATATTTTTTATTTTAATGAGATGAAGCACAAAAATAAATTTAACTCCTGTGTAGAAGAACACTCCAGAATTAATGGAGATAAATATGATTCCTTGAAAAAGAAAGGTGATGATTCATAAAATTATGAGAACTCTAACAGATTTAATGTTTATGATTTAGATAACTTAAATTTATGTGATAAAGGAAAATCTTATTCACATCATCTGCAGTTTATAAGAAAATTTTAAGTTAAAAATATCATCTGAAATCATGGACAATAAATTCAAACTAGAAAAATATTTATAGAGTCCTCCAACATATTATTGTAATCCTAGGTTAAACAAAGATATGTAAAAGAAAACATGGAACCTTAAGAGTAGATTGATGTAATTAATGAAGATATATATTAGAAATAATATAATGATTCTGGGGGGTTGGTACCCATGATCGAATATAAGAGCATTATTAGGTGAAAGATGGTTTCTTAAAAAAAATATGAATAAAAAATCTGATGTAGTGAGAAATAATGAATTATTAGTGCTCCAAATATATTCAAAATATTAATGAGTATACAATGGAGATAATATTATAGTGGTTGAAATTCATAAGACTATAATAATTTTTCATTTCATTATAGTATAAATACAATGAAAGATATTTCAAATGTATGTTAAGTAATCCATCAACATTGGTGAATTATAATTAAAAGGTTATATTATATAATAATTTGGTTTCCTACCTGGTGATTAGGATAATTGTGCTTGTAGTATAAATAAGGGATTATATGTGAAAATTCAAGCTTGAAGAAAATTTTATTTAGATGGTAACACCTTTTTATAGAAGATGAAATTTAATATTAGAAAAGATGACAAAAATCTCCATACTAAATAAAATAATGAGGTATTTTTATTTATTATCATTTATGAAAATGATATTATTTTTATTATGAAAGATGAAGGATTTTGTGAATAATTTTTTGTAAATAGATTAATGTATATTTTGAAATATCTATTGTTGGTTTGACAATATCCTTTATCTTCTTAAAAATATATTATTTAAATGAATATATATTTATAAGTGAAGAAAACTGTTCTATTCAAATATTTAAAAAAAACATGGAGTATTTGAAGATATTTTATAAAAAAATTAAAAGAAAGTAAATTATCAAATAAGGAATAGGGTAGAGATGGAGATCCAAGGTAATTTTAAATTATAAATGGTTGTCTATTATACATGAAAACTACAAGACTAGATAATATGTGTGTTGTTCAGAAATTGTTTTTGGTATAAATATTCCCCAAAAGTGTATCATTTCATTGATGGAAATAGTGTAACTATATACATCAAAGGAAAATGAAACTATGGATTGAAATATTACAACAAGAGGATTCTTGGTTTGTTTGGTTATTTAAATAAAAAATAGTAGGATTCATTGATTAGTGTAAGTAATTATATATTATATACCTCTTTCTTGGAAGAATATGTGTCGGTTGGAATTCATGGAATAAGAATTAATTTTCCATGAACACTAATAACAACATACATATGGATTACACGTATTCCTAAACATATCTTATCCGGATGAAGACATAATTAGATGATTTTAACGTTGATGTGAAGTTGACATTCCTTTTGGGATGTCATACTAAAATGGAAATTAACATTTTAAATAATGTTATTAGTCATTAAATACCCAAGAATATTTATATAAAACGTCACTTTATAAATTATTTTATGGAGAAGAAGGAACTCAAATTAGAATTTATTTTTTAGAGGGAGAAGATTGAATATGAGTTCACTAAGAAATTATTAAAAGAATCATTTTATAATATTAGGTTTAATTTAGGTGATCTTCCTCTTTCATTATAATGATATGGTATTGTATGTTCATTCCATATAAAAATTTTTATATGGATATTTGTTTTAATTGTGGGTTATATAATATTAATCTCTCCTTTGTTTTTATCATCTATCTTTTTTTTGAAAGGAGAGTTTATATAATATAGGGATGTATATATTGATATTTGTTACTATTAGGGTAATTATATATTGAAATGAAGAATATATTTTTAAATGGTTTTTTTATGTGGTATGATGTGATTTCCACATGGGATTAACTATTTTAACATTTTAGTATAAGTGGTTATGGTAATGTCTCTAGTTTGAAATTTTGAATATATAATCAGTATGTTACTACTGAATATTGTATGGTTTGTGTTCAGGATATTCCATATAGATCACTATGTTATTGAAAATATGTGAATTATTATTCCAATTTCTTTCATCTAACACTAAATAATATCATGTTGGATTAGAATTATTGAATAGTTATATATTGTTATTTTTTAATGTTTTGAAGTTATTTGTTTGGCATGATTGATAAAAAATTAAAATGGATAGATTATATAGCTGATGTGTTTATGAGATTGTTTTTGTGATATGCGAAGGTGATTCATTTATGAAAAATATATTATCGATTGTGTTGGGATTTATTTTCTACATATAAATAATATTCTAAGACAAATTAAAATAACTCATAATATGGGTTAAAGTGTTTAAATATTATGCAATGTGATCATGATGCAATAAAAAATGAAGGAACCATTTGAAGGATTTCCACACAAGAAAGCATTATATTTTCACATAACCATATATTAAAGAATATGGTGTATACCAAAATTTATTATAACACCATAACCTACTGAAATCATGTTTTTATATATTGAAGACTTGGTTCCTATTCTATAGAGAAGGAAAAATTATAGGGATATGAGAAATGGAATAAAATAACTCATTTCTGAGAATTCTAGTCCGCATTGTAGAGTTTTCTCAATCAAAGTACATATTGGAGAAGGATTACCAAGACATAAAGATGGATTGTAAAAATTAATTTGATCATTAATATTCTATACCACAACATCAAAGTTCATTTCCCAGACATATTTTTAAAGAACATATATAGAAATACAACATATAACATAGTCCATGCTATATAAGAGAATAATATGGTTTATTGATGCTCTATAATTTTGAGGAAAATTCAAAAAAGTAACATTTTTCATTCCATAATATGTTATGATAATTATAAAAAAATGGTTTTAACTAATGTGTAATTTCCAAATATATATTATCAAAAGAGTTCCTAATCATGGAATTTTCACCAAGGATAAATGACTTGGTTTCATATAATTTTTCTAGTGTTTATTGAAAACTATTTTAACATGCAATTATAATTATATGGTTAATATTCCAATGGGAGATGATTCATGGATTATTATTTCTGAATTAGATCTGAAATATACAGTCACAATCAAATATTTTTTTCTATAAAATAGGGTCAACTGGGTGTATTTAACATATAACGAGTGATGTGGAAGAAAATTGTGATTTTTAAATAGTTATAGAGGAGGTTAAAATTAGGAAATAATCGGACTAAGAAATAGCTATGTAAAATTTCACCGAGTGAATATTTTATATTAGAGTATCTATAAATAATGAAGATGAGGAAGAGGAGAACATCATCTGGAATTGAATTATATGTTTGGATGTCTTTTCTAAAATCATGTTCCTTATAAATATTACAATATAAGAAGTCCAATCAATTTCAATATACTTTTTTTAATGTGAGTATACAATTAAACCCTAATCAGTGTACCTACATTTTGAATCGTGGTTTTTGTATGGTCACGGTGAAATCCTAATAATTATAAGGACATGACTTCTCATTTTTAGAGGCAAACTTATAAAATAATACTTTCTATTCATGGGTTTGTGTGTTTTAAAATGATAGAGATTCTTATTAATAGGTTATGATGGCTTTTTAATCAAGCAATCATAAGAATAATTAGGATCATTCAATCACCACCTCTCAATGAATTTTCTATGATATAACATGTTACCTTTTTAAAGGTGTGGTAACATCTTAGAATGATTGACCACAAATACGGTACGTAGATCGGTGTGTCACGTGAACTAAATAGAGCCTCCTAGTATTCTAGATGTTGTCAATTTGGAGTAGGGGTATATGGAGGTGATAGTGGGGAGACTATACCCTCATTATTAGAGTATAATAATGGTATATTATATAATAAATATAAAAAAATAGATAAATAATTAAAAATAAAATTAAAAAATCAAGATAATTTAATAGCTAAATATAGATGATATAGAATATTTAAATATATATAACAAATGAATGAATTCCTAGGTGATGATATAAAAAATTAAATATAAGCCCAATGGTAGGAAAAATTGTGTAAAGTACAAGCCTGACAACACAATTAATAATCTATGGTCCTGTGAATGTGATAATTACTCATCATCCCTAGTGGAATGGTGGCACCAGTATGGAGTGAGATATGAATCCTTCTAGGTGACCACACATGTTGTCTATAGATATAACATGTTTGTGAGTACAATGTAATGAAGTGTGTCTGTAATATGAAAAAATACGAAATATAGTAGAAATAAATACCAGATTACATAGGATCTTAATGGACACCTATCGTCTCTACATACTTCGGATCGTTGGTAGAATGATGATCTGATTAATAACCTATTGTATAGTGTAATAATATATTAATATTATAGTTTTATATTTCATACACATTTATGAACAATGTTCATGTAGATTTAAGTGGCCATATACCATGAATACTAGGTGCTGGATGGAGAAGGGAGTATTTTAGCCATCCATAACCAGGTTGAATGAGACTATAATCTCTTTCTAAAGGGTTTATTCTCTACATATCATAATGAGTGGGAGATATCGTGCTGTCCACATGAGATTGATAGTGTGACTTCTTTTTGACACTGAAAAGTAGTGAATGTTCCATCATGTCAACACTAAAAAATGTATGTGGAGCAACATTCCCACCATTCAATAGTATCAATGGTTTCATTACCCTGTGTAACAGAGCGTGTTACCTCTTTGATAAAAAACCCTTAAAATTGTTCCAAAACCTACATCAAGGCATAATTATACTCATTATATAATACATTTTGGATTATCTCACATGTTTGACATTGATCAAACCCGTTATAAGTAATTAATTAAATTTCATTAAATATATTTGATAAAACATGAAACATTAATCGTAGCCTTGATAACCTTAATAATCAATTTATTTTTAAGAATTAAATTTATCCAATAGTGGAAACTCATCCAAACCAAGCCATTCCATGTTATATTATCCATCTTTACCATGATTATTAAATATGGAAAGTGGTGCAGTCAAACCAACAATTTTACATACATTTAAAATAGGACATTTATTTTATTAATAAAAGTGAAAAATTTCACAAGGCTCAAGAGGAACTATGAATTTACCATGGTGTAATTGGAAAATTACCGACATGGGAAATTCTATTTTTCTATAATTCAATTCCATTTGGACGAACTTGTTTAACTATTCATTTAATTTAGAGTGTTCCAAGTCATTAAATTAAAGACTTCCAGGCACATAGAAGGATATTTTGTTCCTTATAAATTGATACAGATGGACGGTAACATTATTTGAGGAATAAAGGAGAGGATATGATAAAAACATTAAAATTAGCAATCATTGACATAAAATCATAGAGAATCACCAATGCATTAATCCTTGAATGATTTATATAACTACTCAGCACTTTGTAATTTAGAAGATAGCACGCCTCATTCGAGGGGTATAATTATAAAAACATGACATTGTTTATCAAATAATTAATTTAACCCATTTAAGAAGCTTGGAAGAAAATACATCCAGGTTCCATTTCAATTTTTTAAGGGTGATTATATCTATTGAAAAACATGGATGATCATGAATTAGTATGATTTGAGTTTCCAAAGAGGGTTTTCTAGGTGGTGTAGTTTCACAATGTTTGCTAAATTCTTGGCCTCCTTATAAAGAGGTTGTTTTTTGGAAAAGAATTTTTTTCCACAAAGTGGTTCAATGTTAATGGAACTAAAATCATAGTTCATGTACAACATTGAATGTACAAATATTCTCTTATGGAAATTGGAAAATGAAGATTTAGGTATAGGAACAATATTTGTACCTTGATGAGTGCTACACATACCATATAGCTGAAACATTTCTCAAAATTATTACAGTTCATGAGAGGTATTTGGATTGCATATTGATGTAGTGATTATGGATGAAAAATAGGGTTTTCATCTATTTAATAAATTTACCTCCACAAAAGATAATGGCTCTCTATGGACTGCATATCATAGTTCACGGTGAATGTTATACAACATCGATGTTTTGGGTAATTAATATTAAAGTGTCTTTATGATATCTTTGAATAAATAAAGACCCATAATCCCATTATTATATTATATAAAATTTAATTAGAAAGATCATCACACTAGGAATTTTTTTTAATGTTTGAGGTGGTTCATGAGTGAGAATTCTGTGAAGTTCGTGGGGAACAATTTATGTAATTGGATTTTGCATGGCACTACAAATCCCAAAGAAATTGGGTATGTTGAAGTGGATATGGTGTGTGGAAGAAGAGATATTCTTTGGAAGAAGTGTTTATCCAGAAATGTAGCTGTGGTCCATTGAATAAGAGGTGGTACACAATGCACTCATTCCACACGGTGGAACAATGTTCACAGAGGACCAAATGAAGTTCACAGAGAATTAAAGGAAGATTGAAAATTAACTGAAATATTTCTTGAAATTAACATCGTCAAACTAAAATAATGAAGAAATATGTATTTCAAAAATGAATAAAAATATGACATCAATAAAGAAAATCTACAACTAAGGGCGTGTGCATTCATTCAAATGAAGGGACCTATAAATCCATAAAATCTATTTGGATCCATTGGAGAGTAGTTTGAAAATTATGAGGATGAAGATAATCTCTTCCACTAGAAATTATCTAGAGAAAGATACAAACAAAGTGACCTTTTTGAAACCAGTAAATTGACCCTAATCATTGTAAATGATTTTAGGCTATTTATATAATTCATCTAACCCAATCCTTTTAATTTAGTAGTGATATTTAGAGGATTTGGTTTATAGACACAATGTTGTTATATACTAACTGTACACAAGCCATTGAGGACGAACCATTTAAAATTATTTTAATTCATGCATGATTTAAATTTGGTACAATCGTTAGTATTATAAAGGTATATATGTGTTTTTCATTCAACAATAAAACAATATCTTTTGGGGGATTTGTTTTTATCTATCATACCTAGATTAAACCCCACTATTAGGGTATTTTACCTTATTGAGAACACAATTGGTATAATTGATAATGGTTGAAAGTAAATTATTCTCTCTTCGAAAAAGAAATTTAGTTCATCAATAACATAGGGTTTTTGATCTTTTAGGAAATTTTTTTTTAATTATTGATGAATCGTATGTAACACTACTACCAATCATTAGGAATAAATGTATTTATAGGAGTGATGCATGTAATTTCATCTAATATCAATAGTTGTGATTTATCAAAATCTATACCAAGGGAAAGGGATACAAAAACCAAAGGAATAAATTAATTATAGGGAGCCCTATACAATGGAATATATACGATGTTGATGTAGTGCAAGTCATCAAATGAAATGTGTGAAATGTGGTTGAATATTTATGAAGGTGGCTCAAAACTAAGAGAAAATTATGCATTTTCTACAGAACATGTATGAATATCTAAAAATTGAAAACTAATATGTTTTTTGATACATTATTTGAAGGGTAAAATGTTTTTGAGGAATAGATCCAAGGTCCTAGAAAAATTAAGGAAGATATAAATATTTTTAAGCACATCATGAGAAAACAACTAATTTTGTTCAATATGAACCTTTTTATATTGTACGATTAACATATAATGGATTTTATATTGGGTAAATTTCATGGTACTCTTGTATCATATTAAATGAGAAATGATGATAACATTGTTTTGGAAAATGGGATATCCAAATAATTCTCATTCAAGGACACAATGAAGATGACCATTACAAATTTATAAGAATATAATTATATTGATAGGTTGGTGTCATTTACTTCTTCAAATATTTGGAGGAAAAGGAATGTTCAAAGGAAAACTCCATCTTGGATGTTTTCAATTTGCAATGGATAGAAATCTTGCACAATGGTTCCCATGAAGTTTTAAAATAGATAAAGAGGATGAATATGATATTCCCATAAAGAATAATTCAGCCTATATGAAATATAATAAAACTTCTCAGAAAAATTTATTAAAAAATTAGAATATACATTCAATAAAAGATGGAATTTTAGAAGAATATGTGGAAGAAGAATTAAAGGACTGTAAGGATCAAGATGTAGATGTTATGGTGGGTGTTTCCAAATATTCTATAACAATAGAAGAAATATAAAATTTGGAAGGGAAATTTTACCTTCATATAGATTTAGAGTCCACCCTTGAGAAAATAGATGATTGGAGAGAAATAACAGAGAAATAAAACAAAGTGTCCCATGATTCCAATAATTATATGTAGTAGTATGAACATAGAAGTTTGAGATTAATGAATAAATTGTAAAAGTGATGTCTTAAATACCAGAGAGCTCACATTTTTTTGTTGATTAAAAGATCAAAATTGATGAATAAAAAAAGTAAAAAACTGATAGTCTATCTAAAAATGGAAAATTTAATATAAAATATATTTAAGAACATGAATTGGAAGTCATCTTTCAATAATAAATTGTTAAGGACCCAAAACAAATATTGACTCTCGATATGAAATTGGGAAAGCATATCATTCTTGCAAAAGAAATGATGAAATTGGATCATAGTGGGCCAAGAGAACATAAGAAACCATATAATAAAAATGATAAGAATGGTATGGAGATTTATTGAAAATATAATATAAAAATAGTTGATCTTGGACCACAAGAACACACTTTGAGAGTGAATATTGACATATTCATGAAGGAGAATTAGAATATTCACATAAATTAAGGAACCATAAATGGTGATGTAGTGACACAAAAGAATTCACCACATATTAGACACTATTTTTTGGAAATATGGTACACTCACTAAATGTATATTCCATTTTCAATGGTTATGAAAGGGAATAAGAAAAATAGAGGTATACATATAGAAATAAATTTTCCAGAACATCATTTGACTGTCATTATTTTTGGTTTGGAGGATTTCTGAACATGGAAAGACATATCTTATTAGAAGTAATGAGAAATGATTCGAGGAAAAACTATTGTGGTTAAATGTTAAAATTCAATGTATCATAAAATGAGATGAAAATGAAAATTTGGTTTGTAGTGTGGAAAGATGAACCTTTTCCATCATACTTTAAGGAGGCTATATATCATCAATTTGTATGAGGTATGAAGGAAAAAAACAAAGAACAAAAGGAAGATTGATAAACAGACAGTGGTAGTAGATAAAACTTTTAAAGAATTTAATCTCCCTAGAATATAGATCATTAATAGTGGGTACACGTCTCATATGACATGGAATTAGGATCCGGTGACCAGAATTAGGTACAATAAAATTTAATCATAATATTTGGTAATGATGAATGCCTAAATATTTTATTGATTGAAAAAATAAATGTTTAGGTGAAGAAACATGAGACGTGATAATGTATTTGTTCTTGAATGAATCAATCAAAATATTAATATTTTTATTCAACAATGAGACTCCTAACATTCCATAATATTTACCATGAATTTTTGTGTAATTAACATAAAATATGGTGCAATGGTTTTGTAAGGAAAACAAATGAAATAAAATCTAAACCTTGTAATTAGAGAGAACAATATGTCATTTTTTTCTAAGGAAGAAGAAAAATATTTATGGATTAAACACCATGGTAATTTGATCCAACTTAATTTTATGATAGTTTGAAATAGGATTCATTCTGTTACCTCCATAGATAATAACATGATCATAGTCATATGTGTGACTCTTGTCAACAAAAAAATATCATTTTAACGACATATGTAAAAACCCAGTTCTTATTTATGAGGTACGTGTTTCTTCTTTTCTCTTTTCCTTAAGTATTTTTGAGTAAAACATGGAAAATGAGGACAATCCAAAATTTTGGAAGTACATGCCGTGTACTTTTCCACACGACGTGTACTTTTGGCCGCGTGGGATGAGTACACAGGTCGTGTGGCCATGTCGGTGACGAAGGGTGTAATGAACGACTATACGACGTGTAGTGGTACCTTACACGTCGGGTAGTCAGTCGACATATGAATAGTAAGGTGGTGGCCAGTTCTGTGATAGAACACACTGTGTACTCAAGGAGACATGTTGTGTACTCTCGTCGACAGGTTAACAGTACCACACTGGCAGGAAACCACCAGAGGAACAGTTTAAAAATGGGGAGTACACGCCGTGTACTTAGAAATACATACCGTGTAATTTGTTTTTTTTCACTTAAAATGGGCAGTATCCTCCCCTATTCACAAGGAAGGCGTATAACAAGACGGGAGCTCGTGAGGGACGACCGAATCTTCGGAGTTCCACCAGGCACACGTCTAGAATCTGTTTCGACCTCGGACGATCTCATTGGAACCGCACGGGTAAGCCCTCCACTCCTCTTAAGCCATTATTTCCAATTCTTCCTCTGAAAGAAGTTATTTAAGTTTGAAAGAGTTTTCTTCTACGTCAGATCCACGTCGTTCTTGTGCATTTCTAGAATCGATGTTCACGTATATCATTTGTTGGCATTTAAGGTAGGTGGCTTGCTGTTATTTTCCAACTGTTGTGCATTTTGTGCGTTTTTGAGCTACGAATCCATGTCGGGGTGTCATGTGGCTGATTCCATAGCTAGTTAAATACCTAGAATTGTATAGCTAATTAAATGTGATATTAAAATGCTGGTTGGGATCGCTTCTTGGATCCAGGACCACACCATGGGTGCGTTCCTCTGTTTAGCCATTTGGCGAGGATACCAGAGTTTACGCCTTATTTACTTTTCGCATTACTTTTTCCTTGAGAGTAATTTTTTGTGAACTACTTATTTAAATGTTGGGTATGGCTCAGTTACTTGTTCCTGAGGGCAGTGTTTTACTATAGCCTTAGGGCATGATTGTATTAGCTTGAGGTCAATCTTCTCTTAGCTTGAGAGCAACTTCTTCTATGCCTGTGGGTAATAGACTATGTGCCTAAGGGCGACACCTTTGTATGCCCAAGGGAAATATCTCTATGCCTGTGGGAAGATTCTTGTGTTTGGATTTTTATTACCCGAGGGTAAGGTTTTACTTGTCTGAGGACATTGACTGCTTACTTAGAAATTCACTATGGTGTTTTTCTTAATATTAAATGGTTAAATGGTTATTAAAATTGCAATATAACTTGTATGTTAGTTACTTTTGAGTAATGATTAGTTTATTGCATTTTATTTTGCACACTGTTGTTGTATGTTTACACAGAGTTGAGCACAGGCCTTTGGTGGGTACCTACTGAGATTGTTTCTCACACCCTGTTTGAGACATGATTTTCGTCCCAAACATATTATGTTTCTACAGGTGTGGATAAGGGCAAGGGTCCTTATACAGGTACTTGATTGCTACTGAGGAGTAAGGGATCATGGGACCGGGCTGAGGCTTGCGATGCTACTAGATGTTTGTTTCTGTTTTCTTTTCTGTACTTGTACTACACTGTATTGTTGTGTAACATGTTCTGGATGCTTTCTTAAATTTGAGGCATGTTGCACCATTTTATATACTGGTTGGTTATATCCACTATAGTTTTTTATTTCAGTTGTGTATTGGTTACTGCTTCCGTTGTTGCTCTATGTTTTATCTCATTCCGTTACGCTACACTTTGACTAATGAGGGCATAGTTTCCCCACTATCTGACCAGGGCCCTTGCTGCTAGTCAGTAGCCTCTGGTGTTTGGGGAAATGTGCTTGAGGACATGTGGAAAACCGGGTTTGGGGAACCCAATGGTGGCACCCGGATACGGGACATTACAAAGTGGTATCAGAGGGGTTATTTTCATTGACTTACTATTTGGAGCCTTATTTAGGGATAGGACGAGAACAGTAGTTGGTAATCAGCTGCACCGGGGCATAGCTGACCCGTGTATAAGGAAAAGCCAATATACCTCCTATTGCAATTTCCTTGATTTTTCAATGTTACATTTGATTTAATTTCACCGAAGGGTGAAGCACTTGTATTGTGCTACTTATATGTTATTCATGGGTTCTATTTAGTTGCAACCCTATGAGATGAGGGTATGCCATCTCATGCATCATTTAGGTACATACTCGAAATCACATGTCATGTATAGTTTCCATGCCATGTAGGTGCATTAGAAATTTCCTGTTGTTGTGATAGATATTGTACTAGTAAAGCATACTATTGTGATAGCTGATTGATAAATACCTGCTATGTGATAGGGTATTTTGTATTAGCATGTTTCTATAATGGACTCGAAACTTTGGTTTTTGGGGAGTATGAGCCCCCATTTACCGGAAGTTGGTGTATCATTGACTATTTATTTTTTTATAACGCAGATAAGATGTCAAACATTGATTCATGAGGAGTATGGGCCCTCACAGATCAAAATTTGACACTGTTTCCCTCAGAATTTGGGGATGACCACCTTGATTGAAGGTTCAAACATTACAATCGGTTTCAAATGGGTTAGTTCGTAGAACCAGAAACAGCCAATGATTCCACATCCATTTGGACCTACTTTCCAAATGTAGGCGCTCATTAGTTGTGGACTGATGAGGCTTAGGAATTTGAATTGGTCGAGAGGATGGGAGTTCAAACTCATCACACCTTTTTAGGGGAATTATTGTCTACTCCGGGACTCTCTTTATAGATTTAAGTTATGCTCATGAATCTTTATTACATTACCAAGTCTTAAATGAGTTTTCCTTTAGATCTTACAATCAATGATCGATATATAGGATATTTAGAGAATCTTTTATATGTATTCAAGTTTCTTCATTGATTGAGAATCATCTGTATTTGTTAGAGATTCTTAGTCAATGGTATCCTTTGATACGTAAAAGTATATTAGTCATTATAATGACCATACTGGTTTTAAAGCCACTCAGTGGGGCAATTGATGTTTATTGTCATTTAGAAGGACATGACTTATTTCAGAGTTGGAATCGAACCCGCAGATGGGATACGTACATATCCTTTGTTTAGAAAGGGAATCAGAACCCACGTAGTTCGAGTAAGGTAGTATGATTTTTATGATTGATGGCTCAAAGAAGGATGTCATAATTACTTTTATGCTCTATGCTCATGTGAGTCATGCTCGGTGTGAGAAACAAGAGGTATTGGTAAAAATCAGACAATTGTGCCACGAAAGATGCAATCAAAAGAAATAATATGGGACTTATGTTTGTATGACTACCCAGATAAATGAAGATTAGTATTTACATTAGGGAAGAAATCCAGGAAATAGGTCCATAAATGTATATGTGCTCTATGGAGATTTGAATACTCTAACTTGGGACTTACTCCCGAAAAGGAGGCCCAAATTAAGAGAGGACTTATGATTGGGTTTTTACTCCTGAGAATGAATCCCAGATCAAAGGTAAATTAGGACTGGTTAAGATAAATTAAGATTGGGGATTACTCCTGAAGAGGATTCCCATATTTGAGATTGGGCCTTATTCTTGGTAAGGAGTCCCAGGTTAATGATTATGACTTGGGATTATTCCTGAAAATGAGGCCCAGTTTAAGAGAACTGAAAAATTAAGGGACTTGGGGATTACTCTTGAGGAGGATGCCCAAATTTGTGGACAAGGACATACTCATGAAAAGGAGGCCCAGGTTAAGAAAAATTATGGTGGGGGCTTACTCCTAAGGAGGATGCCTAAATTTGGGACTGGGGCTTACTCCTGAAATGGAGGCCCAGGTTAAGAGAATTATGACTGGGGCTTAATCCTAAAAAGGAGGCCCATGTTAATGAGTTCTCCCATCTTAAAGGATGAGGTTGAAGGAATGAAATCTCAATCTTTAGTGACATAAAGATGTGTAAATCACTAGGTTTTGAGAGATATTTTATATAATTCATTTCAGATAAGGAAGTCAAATCAAGCAATCATGCCAAAAATGGCATTTGAAAAGTTTTTTGAAGACTTAATCTTGAATAGGAGAGGTGGAATGGCATAATAGGGATGAAATGGTCAAGAAGGGCACCCAAAAAGGTAGGGGCGTGCAAGTCCTGGAAGGAGCGCAGGTACTGCATGGGCGCGCAAGTCCTGGTCGCGTAGGTATACCTGTGCGACACATGGGTACTTGCATGACGGTTAACAAGCTGGGTAATAATTGAGCGACTCTTAGGTAAAGCCTTTAGAATCATCTTGAGGTTCTTCCAGAAGAGTGGCGCGCAAGTTCTATTGAAGGAGTTAGGGGGTGCGCAAGTGTGGCCATTTCCCTTAAGGGATGTCCACTTAGGCGCACAAGTGATGATGAGTTTCAATACTTAGTCCTTCCTCCCCCTCTTTAGATCTTCCGTTCTGTGTAAAAAATTACCTTATAAGTGTTTTGGAAGCTTTGAGAATGGGCTAGGGCACCAGGAGCTCAAATTTGAGTTTCTGGAAAAATTTCATCCCCAAATGGGGGGCCCATAGGGTCTATTTGTAGGCTGGAGAAGACCCAGGGTGGTTATCACTAAGGCCACACAAGTGTACTTGCACGATCATTGCGGCACGTAGGTGTACTTGCGCGACCATCGTAGAACTTGCGCGACCCTTGTGCAACATTTTTCTTATTACTTACTTTGTCAATTTTTTATATTTTGTCCAAAGGATGAATCAATTTGAGCTCAGATATTCCCCTTTTCCAATATTTATATTCTATGATGAAAGGAGAGTCAACAAATGTCCCCCCTCAGAGTTGGATCTGGAGAGAAAATAGGATTTGACTCTGAGGAAATCGAGAATCAAATAGAAATTGGGGCGCGCAAGGTAGGGCGCGCAAGGCCTGGTGCACAGGGATACGACCCTTGATCGTGTAGGGTACAACGCGCAGGGTTCTGGACTCATCTATAAATAGAGGGCCTCACTTCCGTACAAGGCATATGGATTTGAAACTTTTGAGCTCTCGCCGTGCAAGTTGCATTTTCCATGAAAGTTACTCTGTTTCCCACTGTTTATTTGATGTCGCGCTGCTGTAGAGGTATCTGGACTTGCGTAGTGATACTTGAGCGCCGAATACTTGCGCAACAAGTTTATACTTGCTCACCTTAATGCCTTTGCCATTTTTTTAAATTTATCCAAAAATTTTATGAAACATCAATCCACTTAAGAGTTAATTTATTCAACTCTTATGCAGACTTAATGGCTCCCAAGAGAATTGGAATGGCTAATGGACTGGCTAGAAAGAGAATTTATGACATGATGAACATTGTTGGCCATGATTACAATGATATCTACGACATCACTCTCCTAGACTTGGCTAAGTACTTGAAGAAATATCCTCTTAATTTCCCACAGAGCATCTACCTACCTCTATATGGTCATGGTCATCTACAAGGAGTCAATGTTCCAGATGAAAAGAATTATATTCCTAAGATGCAGCTGCACTACTAATCCTCTATTTCGATTATATTGTGCATTAAGAGCAACAACATTGGCATGAACTTTCAAAAAAAATTTGCATGCCATTTCCTTGTACATATGAAAACAAAAAACCCATGGGCTGAAATGTTTTCTGTTGGTGGTTGGTGGAGAGAAGACAAACATGGCATTAGAGAAATATCTGAAAAGAGTACTCTCTCCAAATGGAACTTTACTTCCAATGCTTCATTCTCAAATCCATGTACCCATCTTCCAAGTCTTTTGGACAGAAACAGAGTCACTGTTTGATCTGTAGAGAATTTTCTCAAACCGCACTCAAGAACAATCTTTTACAATTGTTCCAGGAAGAGCTGGTATCACTACATCTCTTATGGTATCCAGTTGAATGAATGAATTCTAGGTGGCTGCTGATGAATCTCGGGATGCCGTAAATCAAATGAAGAGTTACTTTGAAAGTCTTTTGTAATTCCTGAAAAAAATAGAAGAGACTCAAGTCTATGGATGTCCAACTAACTCTTGTGCATCAATGAAAAACACTTTCCCCTTCAATAATTTGTACCTGAATACTCTTTTACTATCTGCCTTAGATTTTACTTAAGCCAATGGGCATAGTAAGCATAGTTTGATTTTTACTACGATTAATGTAAATAACCCTACAAACTTCATACCTTTTAATTGCTCAATATTACCTAAATCATACAAAATGTATGTTTAGTGATATCAAACTTGAATTTTATTCAGAATTCCTTTGTCTTTTGTGGGAAGTTTAAAGTCATGCACGTCCGACATAAAAAGGCTAATGTTTAAGGTCGAAATAGCTTTGACCGAAATGGATTAATTTTGACTCAATTCCTTGACAATTTATCTGAAAACATAGTACCAAACTCATGTATGAGGGAAAATATGTAAACTATAACTTAAGAATATTTGAACCTGAGGAATGATATGAAAAAGGGCTAAAAGGAATTAGAATAATTATTTTCCAAGAATGAAGTTACCATTATTTAACAAACCCGTTAGGGGGATGAATTATGTAGGTCCACCTAAGGGCATTGGCTGCATAGTTAAATAAATTGTATCTTTTGGATAAAAAGTCTGTTATGTAGACTGTTTATGCAAGGCTTCCTATGGGAACGTGTTGCGTAGTCAGGAAAAAGAACTCTCAGAAATTTACTTTCTTAGTGCTAGAAGCCAGTGAATGTTTATGGAGATTCATATTTTCCAAATTATAGAGTTTGTTGTATGGAAAGAGGTACTTGAATATGGAGAATATATTTCCAAACAAGATTATCAAATAACTGGATAGATATCACTCCTACAAAGGTATGACCCAAGCGTAGGGAAGGAGAATATAAACTATAGAATTGAATACTTTCAGATCATGAAAAAGGATATAGGGACAAATATGTTAAGGATGGCTATGATTTTGTATCCCCATATACTGTCATTTAAGACCAATAAGGACAAAAGTGGCTTTCATCACAAGAATGAAGTTACCATTATTTAACAAACCTGTTAGGAGGTTGAATTGTGAAGGGCCACCTAAGGGAATTGGATGCATAGTCAAATAAATACTATATTTTGGCTAACAAGTCTGTTATGTAGACTCTTTATGCAATGCCACCTAAGGGCACGTCCTGCATAGTCAGGAAAAAGAACTCTTAGAAGTTTGACATTTTTGTGACTACTAGTCAAGAAAAGGGCTATGAAGATCTGAAAATATTTAAGGTTAGGTTTATGACACATAAAGATGGGTTTTTTCCAATGTATCCAGAGATACACAGATTAATGATAACCATAATCATGTTGTGGCTGGGTCCTGAATGGAAATGTTGGACTTCACTACATATCCAATAAGGATGGGAATCATGCCATATGTAGTTCGTAAACTATATTTTAACGTCATGCATGACAAAAGGATTAAAGATCTTAGTTTAGGGTCATAGAGCTTGGACCACTATAAGAAATACACAGTGTGTGTTTTCATGGGGACTTTTCAGCCAGGGGACTAAAAGAGGAATTTGGGGTTGGGCCCAAAAGACTTGGGGCTGGATTCTTGGGACACTCGAACGTTCCTACGTATCCCATAAGGATGTGAATCCAGACTGCGTAGTTCTAGAAATACCCACTGTACAAATTTGGTTCGTACATGTGAAGGTTGAAAGGGGACTTTAGTAAAATGATGGTTTAACCCATGATAAAAGGTTTAGGCATTGCCATTTATGCATATAGTCTTTGAAATGAAACATGATTAACAAATCAATGTAAATAATGGTTCCATCTCAGGTGAGGGTATCAAAGAATATTGTAGTTTATTGTCATACTGGACAAAAGTGTTGTATAGTTTAACGTCGTATAACAAGGAAAAAAGTGAACCAATGTAAAGATATTGATTCTAGGGGCGGTTTCATGAATCAACATCGTATGAGATGGAGGTGAACCTATGTGAAGATATTGATTTTGGGCTTCAACCTTGGGAGGTTGCCTACGTACCCAACCTGGAAGGCAATGATCAAAGTCCGCATAGTTCAATTAAAGAATGAATTAATGATCAAGTTGTTCTTGGGGAAAACGACCTAAAAAATGATGTTTTTGGGACTTAAACATGGTTAGTAGCCCAAAGAGAGTGTTGTGGTTGAGGTTTTCTCTAAGCTCAGGTGAGTCATACTCGGTGTGAGAAACAATAGGTAACAAAAACCTTAACGATGCATAGTTTAATGTCATGCATGACATATCAAGGATTTTCTGTACAGTTTTGTGTCATGTAGTTAGGACGATATGGACAATATATTTTAACGTCATGTTGGACGAAAGGGGGACTGTGCAGTTTAATGTAATGTACTGAGGACAAAATATTACACCATTTAATGTCATGTTGGACATATTAGGGATTTTTTCACAGTTTAGCGTCATGTTGGATGAAAGTGTGAATAGTTTAAGGTTATATGCATGGACCGTTGACGATGTAGTTTAACGTCTCACTGGATGGTGGTGTAGTTTAAGGTCACACAGGATCATTGATGATTATGTATTTTAACATCTTTCTGGACGTAAGGGACTTTTATACAGTTTAGCGTCATGTAGTTAGGATGTCACAGTTTAACGTCTTGCTGGACGTAAGGGACTTTTATACAGTTTAGCATCATCTAGTTAGGAAGTCACAATTTAACGTCTTGCTGGATGTAAGGGACTTGCAAATAGTTTAGGGTCATATGCATGGACCGTTGATGATGCAGTTTAAGGTCATACAAGACCTACTATCAGTTTAAGGTCATACTGGACCATTGATGTAGTTTAAGGTCATATATGACCTAGTTGCAGTTTAAGGTCATACTGGACCATTGATGTATTTTAAGGTCATACAGGACCTAGTTGTATTTTGATATCATACTGGACCATTTAGGGAACTTTTTCACAGTTTAACGTCATGTGGGAAAAATGTACAAATAGTTTAAGGTCATATGTATGGACCATTTCTGTATAGTTTAACATCATATAGCAAGGATGATGAAGGATACACAGTTTAACGTCATGCTGGACGTATGTGAAAATATTTTATGGTCATATGCATGGACCGTTCATGATGTAGTTTAACGTATTGCTGGACGGTGGTGTAGTTTAAGGTCATGATGAACCATTTAGGGATGACCTCCTCGATTGAAGGTTCAAACATTCCAATCTGTTTCTAATGGGTTTGTTCATAGAACTGGAAATATCCAATGAATCCACATCCATTTTGACCAACTTTCCAAAGGTAGGTGCTCATTAATTTGTGGACTGATGAGGATTTGGAATTTTCATTGGTTGAGAGGATGGGATGTCAGTCTCATCACACCTTTTTTAGTGGAATTATTGACTACTCCGGGACTCTCTTTATAGATTTATGTTATGTTCGTGAATCCTTATTACATTACCAAGTATAAAATGAGATTTCCATCAGATCTGACAATCAATGAACGATATGTTGGAAATTTAGAGAATCTATTATATGTATTCGAGGTTCTTCATTAATAGAGAATCATTTTTATTTGTTAGATATTCTTATTCAATGGTATCCTTTGATACTTAAAAGTCTCTTGGTCATTATGATGACCATGCTGGTTTTGAAGCTACTCAGTGGGGCACATGAAGTTAATTGTCATTCATAAGGACATGGATTATTTCAGAGTTGGGATCGAACACACAGATGGGATACCTATGTATCCTTTGTTTAGAAAAGAAATCAGAACACACATAGTTCAAGTAAGGAAGTATGACATTTATGATTGGTGGCTCAAAGAAGGATGTCATAATTACTTTTACACTCTAAGCTCATGTGAGTCATGATCAGTGTGAGAAACAAGATGTATTGGTAAAAATCAGACAATTGTGCCATGAAAGATGCAATCACAATAAACAATGTGGGACTTATGTATGTATGACTACCCAGATAAATGAAGATTGGGATTTACTTTTGGGAAGAAATCCAGTAATAAGGTCCATAAAGGTATATGTGCATCATGGAGATTTGAATACTCTAACTGGGTGCGTAATCTTGAAAAGGAGGCCCAAATTAGGAGAGGACTTATGATTGGGTTTTACTCCTGAGATGGAATCCCAGATCAAAGGACAGGTTAAGAGATATTAAAACTGGGGCTTACTCTTGAAAAGGGAGGCCTAGGTTAAGAGACTTGAAAAAAAATTAAGGGACTTTGGGATTACTCTTGAAGAGGATGCCCATATTTGAGACTGGGGATTATTCCTAAAAAGGAGGCCTAGGTTAATGATTATGAATGGGTATTATTCCTGAAAAGGAGGCCCAGGTTAAGAGAATTACGGTTAGGGCTTACTCTTGAGGAGGATTCCCATAATTGGAAATTATGACTGGGGCTTACTCCTGAAAAGGAGGCCCAGGTTAATGATTATGACTGGGGCTTATTCCTGAAAAGGAGGCATAGGTTAATAGAATTATGGTTGGGGCTTACTCCTGAGGAGGATGCCCAAATTAATGAGGACATGGGGCTTACTCCTGAGGAGTATGCCCATAATTGGAAATTATGACTGGGGCTTACTCTTGAAAAGGAGGCCCAGGTTAATGATTATGACTGGGGCTTGTTCCGGAAAAGGAGGCCCAGGTTAATGATTTCTCTCATCTAAAAGGATGAGGTTGAATGAATGAAATCTCAATCTTTAGTGATATAAAGATGTTTAAATCACTAGGCTTTGAGAGATATTCCACAGAATTCCTTTTAGATAAAGAATTCAAATCAAGAAATCATGCCATAAATGGCTTTGAAGAGTGTCTTGAAGACTGAATATTGAATAAGAGAGGTGGGACGACTTTAGAGGGTTGAAATGGGAAAAAAGGGCACCCAAAAAGGTAGGGGTGTGCAAGTCCTGGAAGGCGCACAGGTACTGCGTGGGAGCCCAAGTCCTAGTCGTGCAGGTATACCTGCGCGACACATGTGTACTTGCGCGATGGTTAACAATTAGGGTAATACTTAAGCGACTCTTGGTTAAAGCCTTTAGAATCCTCTTGAAGTTATTCTAGAAGAGTGGTGCGCAAGTTCTATTGAAGGAGTTAGGCGGTGCGCAAGTGTGGCCATTTCCCTTAAGGGCTGGCCACTTGGGGGCGCAAGAGTTGATGAGTTTCAATACTTATTCCTTCCTCCCCCTCCATAGATCTTCCATTCTAGGTGAGAAATTACCTTAGAAGTGTTTCAGAAGCTTTGATAAGAGACTAGGGCACCGGGAGATCAAATTTGAGTTTCTGGAAAAAGTCCTCTACTACGGGGGGGCCCACAGCGTCCATTTATAGGCTAGAGAAGACCAGTGGCGGTTATCACTTAGGGCACACAAGTGTACTTGCGCGATCATTGCGGCGTGCAAGTGTACTTGCGCACCCATCGTAGAACTTGTGTGACCCTTGTGCAACAATCTTCTTATTCCTTCCTTTGTCAATTTTTGATATTTTGTCCAAAGTTTGAATCACTTTGAGCCCAGATATTCCCTTTTTCCAATATTTAAACTCTGTGATGAAAGGAGTGTCATCAAAAGTGCCCCCTCAGAGTTGGATCCGGAGAGAAAAGAGGATTTGACTCTGCGAAAATCGAGAATCAAAAGGAAATTGGGGCGTGTAAGGTAGGGCGCGCAAGGCTGGGCACGTAGGGATACGAGCCTTGATGGCGCAGGGTACGGAGCGCAGGGTCCTGGCCGCATCTATAAATATGGGGCTTCATTCCGTACAAAGCATCCAGATTTCCGGATTTCAAACCTTCGAGCTCTCACCACGCAGGTCACCTTCGCCGCGCAGGTTGCTCTGTTTTCCGCTGTTTCTTTGATGTCACGCTACAGTAGAGGTATCTGGACCTTCTCGGTGATACTTGCGCGCCAAATACTTGCGTGGCACCTCCATACTTGCGTGCCTTAATGCCTTTTCCATTTTTTTCAAATTTCATCACAAAGTTTATAAAAAATCAATCCACTTAAGAGTTAATTTATTCAACTTTTGTGAAGACCTAATGGCTCCCAATTGAATTGGAATGGTAGATGGACTATATAGCAAGCAGATTGATGACATGATGAACATTGTTGGACATGATTACTATGATATCTGCGACAGCACTCTCCCAGATTTGGCTACATACTTGAGGAAATGTTATCTTAATTTCCCACAGATCATCTACCTGCCACTATATGGTCATGGTCATCTGCAAGGAGTCAATGTTCCAGATGCAATTTATTATATTCCTGAGATGTAGCTGCACTACTACTCCTCTATTTCGATTATACTATTCATTAAGAGCAACAACATTGGCATGAACTTTCAAATTTATCATGCATTCCATTTCCTTGCAGATATGAAAACAGAAAACCCATGGGCTGAAATGTATTCCATTTCCAGTTAGTGGAGAGAAGACAAACATGGAATTAGAGCAACATCTGAAAAGAGTACTCTCTACAAATGGCTCTTTACATCCAATGCTTCATTCTCAAATCCATGTATCCATCTTCCAAGTCTCTTGCACAGAAACAGAGTCATTGTTTGATCAGCAGAGAATTTTTTCAAACCGCACTCAAGAACATTCTTTTACTATTGTTCCAAGAAGAGCTGGTATCACTACATCGCTTATGGTATCTAGATGAATGAATGAATTCCAGGTGGCTGCTAATGAAGCTATGGATTCTGTAAATCAAATGAAGAGTTATGTTGAATGTCTTTTGTAATTCCTGAAAAAAAGAGAAGAGACTCCAGTCTGTGGATTTCCTTCTAACTCTTGTGCATCAATGAAAAAAACACTTTCATCTTCAATCATTTGTACCTGAATTATTTTTATATATGCTTTATATTTTACTCTATCCAATGGGCCTAGTAAGCATAGTTTGATTTTTACTAGGATTAATGTAAATAACCCTACCAACTTTGAACCTTTTAATTGCTAAATATTACCTAAATCATACAAAATATATGTTTAGTGAGCTGGAACTTGACTTTTATTCAGAGTTCCTTTGTCTTTTGTGGGAAGTTTAAAGTCATGCACGTCAGACTTAAAATGGCTAATGTTTAAGATCGAAATAGATTTGACCGAAATGGATTAGAATTGACTCAATTCGTTGACAACTCATCTGAAAACATAGTACCATACTCAAGTATGAGGGAAAATATGTAAACTATAACTTAAGAATATTTTAACCTGAGGAATGATATGAAAAAGAGCTAAAAGGCATTAGAAGAAGTAGTTTCCAAGAATTAATTTACCATTATTTAACAAACCTGCTAAAGGGTTGAATTATGCAGGTCCACCTAAGGGCATTGGCTGCATAGTCAAATAAATAGTATCTTATGGATAACAAGTCTGTTATGTAGACTATTTATGAAAGACCGTCTATGGGCACGTGCTGCATAGTCAGGAAAAAGAACCCTCATAAATTTACATTCCTAGTGATAAAAGCCAGTGAAAATTTATGGAGATTCAAATTTTCCAAAGTATAGAGTTTGCTGTATGGAAAGAGGTACTTTAATATGTAGAAGATACTTCAAAACAAGATTATCGAAGAACTGGATATATATCACTCATACAAAGGTCTGAACCAAATGTAGGGTAGGATAATATAAATCATAGACTTGAATACTTTCAGATCATGAAAAATGATATGGGACAAATATGCTAAGGATGGAAATTTTTTTCGGATCCCTACAAACTGTCATTTAAGAGCAATAAGGACAAAAGAGGCTTTCATCACAAGAATGAAGTTACCATTATTTAACGAACCCGTTAGGGGGTTGAATTATGTAGGTCCACCTAAGGGAATTGGCTGCATAGTCAAATAATAATATCTTTTGGCTGACAAGTCTGTTATATAGACTGTTTATGCTAGGCCGCCTAAGGGCACGTGCTGCATAGTCAGGCAAAAGAACTCTCAGAATTTTGACATTTTTGTGACTATAAGTCATGAAAAGGGATATGAAGATCTGAAAATATTTAAGGTTAGGATTATGACACATAAAGATGGGTATTGTCTAATGTATACAGAGATACATAGATCAATGCTAACCATAATCATGTTGTGGCTGGGTCCTGAATGGAAATGTTGGACTTCACTATGTATCCCATAAGGATGGGAATCAAGCCATACGTAGTTCTTAAACTATAGATTAACTTTGTGTGGGACAAAAGGATTAACGATCTTAGTTTAGGGTCATAGAGCTTGGACCATTGTAATAAATACACAGTGTGTGTTTTCATGGGGACTTTTCAACCAGGGGACTGAAAGTGGAATTTGGTGTTAGGCCCAAAGAATTGGGCCTGGATTCGAGGGACACATGAATGTTCCTATGTATCCCATAACGATGGGAATCAAGCCCAAGTATTTCTAGAAATACCCTCTGTAAAAATTTGGTTCGTACATGTGAAGGGTGAAAGGGGAATGTAGTACAATGATGCTTTAACCCAAGATAAAAGGTTTGGGCATTTCCATGTATGCACGTAGTCATTTAAATGAAACATGATTTAAAGATCAATGTAAATAATGGTTCCCTCTCAGGTGAGGGTATCAATGATTATTTTAGTTTATTGTCATACTGGACAAATGTGTTGTATAGTTTAACGTCGTATAATAAGGAAGAATGTGAACCAATGTAATGATATTGATTCTAGGGGCGGTTTCACGAATCAACATCATATGACATGGAGGTGAACTGATGTGAATAGATTGGTTTTGGGCTTGAACCTTGGGAGGTTTCCTACGTACCCAGCCTGGAAGGAAAGGATCAAAGTCCGCGTAGTTCAATTAAATAATGAATTAATGATCAAGTTGTTCTTGGGGACAACGACCTAAAAAATGATTTTATTGGGACTTACACATGGTTAGTAACCCAGAGAGAGTTTTATGGTTGAGTTTTTCTCTAAGCTCACGTGATTCAAACTCAGTCTGTGAAACAAGAGGTAACAACAACCTTAACGATGGATAGTTTAATGTCATGTAGGACATATAAAGGGATTATGCAGTTTAAAGTCTTGCAGTTAGGACCATTGGTGCTACACAGTTTAATTTCATGTAGCAGGGACAAAGTACAGTTTAATGTCATGTAGGACATATCAGGGACTCTCTGTATAGTTTAGCGTCATGTAGTTAGGACAATGGGGACAATATAGTTTGACATAATGTTGGAAGAAAGGGGAACTGTGAAGTTTAATGTCATGCAGTGAGGACAAAAGAATACACCATTTAACGTCATGTTGGATGTAATATGGACCTTTTCATAGTTTAATGTCATGTTGGACAAAAAAGGGACAATACAGTTTTGCATCATGTTGGACGAAAGTGCGAATAGTTTAAGGTCATATTCATGGACCGTTGATGAAGCAGTTTAACGTCTCGCTGGACGGTGGTGTAGTTTAAGGTCATACAGAACTTTTGATGATTATGTAGTTTAACGTCTTTCCGGACGTAAGGGAATTTTATACAGTTTAGCGTTATGTAGTTAGGAAATCACAGTTTAATGTCATTCTGGATGTAAGGGACTTGAAAATAGTTTAGGGTCATATGCATGGACCGTTGGCGATGCAGTTTAAGGTCATACTGGACCATTAATGTAGTTTAAGGTCATACATGACCTTTGATGTAGTTTAAGGTCATACAAGACCAAGTTGCAGTTTAAGGTCATACTGGACCATTGATGTAGTTTATGGTTATACAGGACCTAGTTGCAGTTTAAGGTCATATTGGACAATTGATGTAGTTTAAGGTCATACATGACCTAGTTGCAGTTTAAGGTCATACTGAACAATTGATGTAGTTTAAAGTCATACAGGACCTAGTTGCAGTTTAAGGTCATACTAGACCATTGATGTAGTTTAAGGTCATACAGGACCTAGTTGCAGTTTAAGGTCATACTGGACCATTGATGTAGTTTAAGGTCATACAGGTCCTAGTTGCAGTTTATTGTCATACTGGACCACTGATGTAGTTTAACGTCATATAGGACGTAGTTGCAGTTTATGGTCATACTGGACCATTGATGTAGTTTAAGGTCATACAGGACCTAGTTGTTGTTTAAGGTCATACTGGACCATTGATGTAGTTTAAGGTCATACAGGACCTCGTTGCAATTTAAGGTCATACAAGACCATTAATGTAGTTTAAGTTCATACATGACCTTGTTGCATTTTAAGGTCATACTGGACCATTGATGTAGTTTAAGGTCATACAACACCTAGTTGCAGTTTAAGGTCATACTGGACCATTGATGTAGTTTAAGGTCATACAGGACCTAGTTGCAGTTTAAGGTCATACTGGAGCATTGATGTAGTTTAAGGTCATACAAGACCTAGTTGCAGTTTAAGGTCATAATGGACCATTGATGATATATTTTGTGTTTATACAAAACACTTATTCAAAAATCTGGCATTGGTTGGAGTAGTGATGAGTTCTCTATCCATTGAGATTAATGAATAAGCTCTATTGGAGTAGACCCTATGTAGTGAGTAAGGTCCTTCCCATTTTGGCTCAAGCTTTGGAGGTTTCTTTCCCTGTATCATTGGATTTCTGAGAACTAATACCAATTCTCCCGGAGTGAATGAACGAATATGAACTTTTTTTAAATCCTCGTGCTATTCGATTCTTATAGAATTCCAAGTGGTGAAAAGTGCCCAATACTTTCTCATCTAACCGTTCCAATTCATTCAATCACTTTTGAGATTGTTCATATGTAGATAATTTATCACAAATGGAAACTATGAGAGAGGGTAGTTGAACTTCAATAGGCAAGACTGCTTCCATTCCATATACCAATGAATATGGATTTGATCGAGTTGTAGTGCGGGTGGTAGTCCGATTATCCCATAAAGAATGAAAGATTTTATCAGGCCATGATTTCTTGTCATTATCCACCATCTTTTGTAGTATATTTGATAGAGTCTTGTTGAATGCTTCTATCTGGCCATTGGGTGCTGCATGATACCGAGATGAATGGTTGGATTTGATGTTTAATTCTTGATAAAACATCTTTACCTCGGATTAATAGAAGTTGGTGCCATTGTTCGTCAATATGGTATGAGGGACACCAAATCAGGTAATGATGTTAGACTTGATGAAGCTAACAATGCATTTAGAACTGACTTCCTTGCGAGGTATTTCCTCTGCCCATTTGGAAAAGAAGTCAGTAGCAGTAAGAATGTACTTAAACTGCTTGGCCGTAGCCGAAGGCTAAGGTCCCACCACATCCATTCCCCATGTGGAAAATGGCCATGATTATTTAGCTATATGAAGCAACTCTGGAGGTTGATGAATGAAGTTGGCATGTACTTGGCATGAATGACACTTCTTTGTGAAACCAACACAATCTTGTATCATTGAAGGCCAAAAGTATCGAAGCCTTCGAATCTGATCAGACAGTCTATGTCCAAACTAGTGGGCACCATAGACTCCTGCATGCACATATTTCATGACTTCCATTGTTTCTTCACCATCAATGCATCTGAAGAAAACTCCATCAAAACCATGTTTGTAGAGAATTTTCTCTAGGTGATCTGGGCTATCATAATGATTAAAATTAACCACACATCGCTAGATTTGTTCTTTCTCTGCTCTATCAGGTGGAAGTGTTCCATTCTGAAGGTATTCCTTAATAGGTGACATCCATCATGTAGTATGACCATATGGTTCATGAATGGGACTAATTTCATTAATTTCCTCTGTCTTGATTCGAACATAAGGTGAAATTTCATGACGGTGGGAAATACTTATGGTTGTCTCGTCCCAATTTTGATCTGCCAGAGCTGTGGCTATATTAGACAGTGCATCAGCTTGAGAATTTTGTGATCCTGGGACATAAGAAAATGTTGGTTCTGAAGGGAATTACGCCATTAACTCTCTGACGTAATCAAACAAAGGGATTAGTTATTATTTTCTGATTGCATAATCCCCATTGACTTGTTTGATTACCAGGTCTGAATCACCTTTCACCTTTAAGTGATCCACTTGTGCTTGAAGTGCTAATTCAAAGCCTACAATGAGAGCTTGGTATTCTGATTTATTATTGGTACCACCTTCCCACAATAAGAAGGAATAAGGTAACACTGCCTTTTCTGGAGAAATGAGCACAATTCCTAAGCCATATTTGTTGAATTTAGGATTTTCCATTTTCCCCCTGTTGGACTTCTGGAAGCACCATCAAAATACATTGCCCATGTCTGAGGACATTCTTGAATAGAGAAGTGTTCCTCATCAGGGAGTTCAATATCTGAAGATGTGTCTTCTACTGAAGGGTGTTCATCTAGGAAATCATCTAGATATTGGCCCTTTATCGCCTTCTGAGACACATACTGAATGTTGAATTGCTGAAAAATAACTTCCCAACTTTCCATACATCCTGTAAGCATCAGACGACTAAGGATGAATTTTAGCGGATTATTGCGATATACCAATTGGACCTCGTGATGTTTCAGGTAGTGTCTCAACTTCTGAACTGCAAAGATTAATCCCAGGAAGCACTTCTCAATACTTGAATACTGGGTGTCTGATTCAATCATAGTTCAATTGAGATAGTAGAGGCTATTTTCATTCCCAGCATCTTTATTTTGTGAAAGAAAGGCACCCAATGATTTCTCTAGAGTTGTAACGTAGAGGATAAGTGGTCTTCCTTCAATAGGTGGCATGAGCACTGGTGGAATCAAGAGTTATTTCTTGAGAATATCGAATTCTTCTTGACATTCTTCAGTCCACTAGTAAGTTACTCCCTTCATCATCAATTTGGTGAAGCGTAAACTTTTTCCGGCCTAATTTGCGATGAAACGCCGAATATAGGCTATGTGTCCTTGAAGTCCTCTTAATTCTTTCAAAATTCGAGGAGGTGACATACCAAGGATTGACTTGGTCTTCTCAGGATCGACTTCAATACCACGATGGCGTACAACAAAGCCGAGACATTTTCCTGAGGTTACCCCAAAAGCACATTTTAAGGGGTTCATCTTCAAATTATGTTGTCGAAGCTTGCATAATATGACTTCAAAATCAGCCAAGTGATTAGAAAGTTGTTTGGATTTAACCACCAAATCGTCTACATAGAATTCGACAAACTTTCCTAAGAAGGGTTTGAAGCTACGATGCATGGCATGCGAATATGTTGCACCTGTATTCTTTAATCCAAAGGGCATTACCCGGTAAGAAAACACACCCTAAGGGGCTCTGAAGGCTATGGACTCCTCGTCTTCTGGGGCCATTCAGATCTGATTATATTCAGAATATCCTTCCATGAATAAAAGTGCTTCATAGCCAGCTGTTTCATCAATTAAAAGTTCTGTAATTGGAACTGGGAAATCATACTTAGGATAATGCCGATTAAGATATCTGAAATCGATGCAAACTCTAATTTGGCCATTCTTCTTCTTTAAAGGGACAATATTTGCCAACCACTTGGGATATTAAAATTCTCTAAAGAAGTTAGCTTTGATAAGATTATCCACTTTAGCCTCAATTTTGGAAGCATTAGTTGGGTGTGTTCTTCTCGCGGCTTGCTTAAATCCTCGTTGTTCTTCTGGTAAACACAAATGATGAGTAGAAACATCAGGATCATGCCTGGGAATTTCTGTATAGTTCCTAGAAAGTATATATCTATTTCTTTTTAGAAAAGAAAAATACATATCTTTCTCTTCAAGAGTCATGGACGCACTGATTAAAGTGGGGCGTGGATCTTCTTTTGTTCCCAGATTTATTTCTCTGAGTTCATCCATAGTGGTAGAGATACCCTCTTCAAATGTTGGAGGAGAATCTATGAGATCTTTCTCTTCTTCTTCATCATGTATTATTTCTTCTGTTTCTAATTGCATAGTAGATGATAAAGCATGATTTTCATGATCAGAAGAGATGTCAAAAGTTTCACATCTGGAAGAAGAGGCTTCCATTTCTGACCCGATTGATGATGAAGGGTCCTCTTTGGGTAATAAAGAGGAGGCGATGGATTGAGAATCGACATAATTCATCACCTCCGATGTTTCTATAACATCTTCTGGCCTAATTGGCGAAGTATAGACTTGTTGGATTTCAGTAGATGAAATGAAGATGACATCATTTGTGCTTTCATTACTGTTTGGTGGGTTACCAATTTCTCCCAGGTTGTCTGGATCGATTGTCGTAACTGACATTATGGATCTTTCCATAAGAGTATTTTGATTTGGGTCTATCTTGTCAATTTGACTGATAGGCAACACATAATATGTACTCACATGTGTAGATAGATTTTCAGGAATCTTCTCCAAACCATATGGAGCATTAACTTTGGTAATCTCCTTTGTTCTGGATTTCTCCCTTCCCTTCATGTGATAGAATTCCGCCTCAATGTATTGAGACTCACATGTCTTGAACGGGGCCTTATAACCATACAATGTCCCAACTTGACCATCGAAACAATATTTGAGACATTGATGGTATGATGAAGGGATAGCCGCATGTTGATGTAGCCAGGGTCTTCCAAGAAAGATGTTCAAGGATGAGTCTTGATCAACAACCATGAAATATGAATTGGATACAAGATCTCCAAACTGAGTTCTGAGTGTAACTTCGCCAAGTGGTTATTTTTCATTTTTATCACATCCTTGTAACATCATGGTAGAAGGAGATAAATCAGATTTGGTGAGGCCCAATCGACGAATTGTACGAATGGGCATGAGGTTGACTCCTGAACCATTGTCAATGAAAGCTATTCGAATGTCTACGTCATTGACCTTGCCAGATAAGTACAATGGTCTAATATGCCCATGCAAAACATCATCTTCATCTTCATCAGTGAAAGATATTATTGCATGGCATTCTACAGGATTATTCTCTTTGTGATATACTTCAACTGCAACAATTTCAGTTTCAAACTCCTGAGGACTCGACAAAGCCTCGATGAGTGCTTCCAGAAGATCTTTTGACAGATTCAGAGCATCCAGAATTGATAACATGGCTGGTACTTGGGCCAAGTGTTTCAACACATCATACTTTTGATCCAGAGGTCTGCGTTTCCCAATAAGAATATGTGGTTTAGCAGGTAACTTGGAAGAAGATGCTTTGGATGTTGATGCATCTTGTATTGGGATAGGAGTTGACAATATTCCGGGTTTTGGAAGATCAGACCGATTAGATCCGTTTACTTGCTGAGAGGAAGAAGATGGAACCTTCAACCGGTCATCCAAAATAACTGTGCCCGGACTGAATTTTCTATTTTTTGAAGAACTTTCTTGTTCTTGCTGAGCTCGCTAAAGGGCTCTACCATGAGTTTCTACTGCGTACACAGTACTAGCAGGGGTAGAATAAGAGTAGTGGCTTCTTAAAGATTCATGTCTTCCTCTGTATCCTGAGCCTCTGGAACTTCCTCTGATTCCCCTATTTGATACAGGGAATTCAGGCTCATCGAAATCGAAACTGCGACTGGCATATGAATCTGTTAATTGAATCATATTAACAGAACCGAAGATTAACTCTTCATCTGATTAAGACTCTTCCTGATAAGCCTATTTAGGCTGTGCCGTTTGGTGGGGCGGTTCACGTGGCCTTGAAGTATATAGCATGAAGTCTGCCAGAGTCAAAGACAACTTAGGCTTTGACACATACTCATCTTTTTTTTATTCTTTTTCTTTATTTGAATCATTCTGTTTCTTTGAGGACTTTTCCTTTGACGAACAGGGTTTTGCCACAACATTCATGGTATAAGACACAATCAGTTTCTTTCATTGGGTTCGCAAAATATCATGAGTTCGGTTGATTGTCTTTCTGACCATCCAATCATCATACTTCTGTGCATTTTTTCTTTTGACTTCTTGCCATTCACCTTCCACCTCTGAAACTATAGCAGTAACACATGCTACCTGAACTGAAGAACATTTCAGTTTGACTTGTCCCGAGTCAACCATCTTTTGTAGGAGGTATTTGAAGACAAAATAGTCCTGGATGGGATGCACCAACATTTTATGAAAAAGGAAATAATTGGGACGGTCTTCATCTCCTTCCTTGTTTGGCATCTTAGGCCTTGGAAACTAAACTAGATTATTTTCCAGAGCCAAAATGAAGTAACCTGGAACTTGTTCATTTTGGAAAGAGTATATTTTTCTCTTTAGATCCTCAAATTGTTTTCGTCTTTGATCTCTTTGATCATCTACAGGAAACAGCCTTTGTTGTTGGCGCTCAGGAGGTGGATCCCTTCGAGAAGATGATGGTTTTGAAGTAGAAATAGGTATAGGTGCTTGTTTACACATAACTATAGCAGTTTCTTCTTTAGCCATTCTCCTTCCTGGAGCAGATGGAATTACACGAGATTTATCCTTATCCTGTATAAGGGAATCTTCAATCTGCTGAGTGATTGAAGTAATGTCTCGAAACCCTCCTGGGTATTTCACAGGGATCAACGGCGTGCATAATTCTTCACGCATATTTTCCACACAGATTGGAAACAGTGAATCTTGAGGGAGTGCTAGGCTTAGGGAATATGTTAACCACTTCCAGTGAGCAATGAAATCAGAGACTCTTTCATTATCTCTTTGCTTACAGTCTGTAAGATAAAAAACTGTTGCCTTTGGAAATGATGAGCTGAATTGAAGAAGAAATCGTTGACGGAGATAATCCCATCTGGTAATTTACTGGGATTTGAAGCTTGTATACTAGACAAAAGCTGGTCCTTACAAGGTTCGCACGAAGCATATGAGTTTCAATGCTTCTTGCTGCTACAGAGTTCCCGTCATAGTATTGCAAAAAGACATGTAATGCATCAAATGCTATTCAGGATCGCCTGATCCATTGAAAATAGGGAATACAAGGTTCCTAAAATTTTATGGGGTGGAGATTATATCTACCCATTGAGGGTAAGCTTTCTTTTTCCAGTTGAACCTGCACACGCTTCCCTTCCATAGTTTCTAACCGAGCTGTTATTGACTCAATGATAGGTATTACATTTTGAGAAACATCTAGTTGAACTTGGACTTGGGTAGGTGCAATGACATGAGCTTGGACTGATGTGGTGGTTGGTGCAGCAATTTATGGTAGCACTACCACCTATTGTTGCACTTGACCCTTAGGATTAGACCTGTGAGGGTGTACTGATAGAGGAGGATATTCTTGACCCATCTCAGTAGCTGCAACAAATTCTCTTGGCAGACTGATTCCAGCATGCTTAAGAAGAAGACTACCATGAAGTAGTTCTGCATTCAACCTCCTTAATTCCTTCATTTATTCCTCCTGTTGTGCAAACCTTTTCTCTAGTGAGAGTGATTGTCCTTCTCTAGAAGAAGGATATGTAACCTGATTCTTTCCCCTCCCTTTGTTAGATTCTTTTAGGAGAGGGGGATGTGGGTTACTTGAAGAATTACCTAGGGTCTTAGTAACCCTTTGATTTCGTGTACGCACACCTTCTTTATTTGTGTCGGTGCTTACATCTTCTTGAGCATGAACCTCTTCATCTGAGTCCCTTGAGTGAGCCTCATATGGGGGATCAGAAACAACGACATTGATGACATTGATTGATGGATAACACATCGCATCCCATCTATCAAATTTTCTGTGATATTGTCTTCTTCCATGTCTTTTATGAGACATTGTCTTTTGATGATTCGATCCCTCAGGAACTTCATGACGAACCATAATTAGGAGGGAATCTTCTAATAATTTGTATCTTCGTTTCTTTTGAGGATTATTTCCCAATTGAGAAATGACCGACTTTCTTTGATGAGGGGATTGATGATTTGGAAAAGTCCCCATTCCAGTGGACTGGGTTTGTTCCTGCTGTTCCCGCTCAACTCCTCAAATCAAATTTGTTGATTCCGAGGGTCGATTTAAAAGAGTCCCCAGCCTGGCGAGCTGGGGTGGCTCTTGACATGCTATGTCTGAGACTTTCTTAAAAGCTCTCCTGCTCATGCTAACCTTAGTCCAAAAATTAGTTGGATGCATTAATCTGTATCCACTTTTATCACCTGGTTCAAAATACCGTTTGATAAATTCTGACACTTCTGTCACTTGATGATGTGCTTGCTCCATAGGAGAGGCATGTTCAATATTCTCATTCGCTTGATGCAGGAGTAATTAGACAACTTGTTCTCTGTATTCTTGATTTTTAGAGGAACTAGTTGAGGCATGTTCTTGGGAAACCTTTTGATTACAAAAAAAGCCCATTGACTGTGGCTGACCATGAGTAATAACATTACATGAGACCATTTTCGGCAGGCTTTGCTGACTGCAGAGCACCGTGAAATGTAGTGCTCTATGAACACCCCATCCTCTCACACGAATACCAGATGGGGCATTGGCAATTAACTGACACAATCTTCTTAGTGCACCAATTCATGAAGGTTGAAGGGCCCTCTGCTGCTTTTCAGCCTTCAGATATCGAGAGACTGATAGAGATTCCAAATCAATCTAACGTTGTAACCCCTCTATTATCTTAAGATGATTTTTATATTCATCATATGTTAATACTTTCTTTTTCAACTGACAAAGAATTTTCCATATGTTGAGAGGAATATCATGAATTCCATCTTTCGTTAACATTTCTAGAATGTTATACTGAGAGTCATCCAGAGGCCAAAACATGACTGGAACTTCACCTTTCGCCAGTTGTTTTCTCATGTTTAGCATTTCCTCTTTATCATTTGATGAAGATTCATCTACCTGTTTTGACCAGAGCTGGTGCTTCCTTGTTGCTTCATTAGATTTATCAGGATTGGTAGAGAAATCACTGATTAAACTAGAAGATGCGTGACTTTGGGGTGGTTAGGAGAATAACCTACACCCTGTGCTATCTTCCGATTGAGAAAGTATTTCACCTGCCATCGATGAAACATCAGACATGAATGGTTTCACATTTTCAAGTGCCTCAAGGTAAGAGGGAATTCTCATCACTACATTGTCCACTAGAGCATTTTTCGGGAAATGTACATCACTACTGCGGAGAGGACTTTCGCAGTGAAATTCATCATCATGAGGTGGACCACCATAATGGATTACAGCAAAAGATGAGATCTCTTGCTCCTTGGTCTTATGACCACATAAAGGTTTCCTGTGGCTCTCATATGAAGATGAAAATTCAAGATCGACTGAATTGTCATGAAGCAAGACTTCATGAGGAAGTGTATGTTGAAGACCTTTGGAATTAGTGTTCCCACTATTGAGAAATGAGGGAGTAGACTCTTGAATTCCAACAGATAACTATATGAGGGCTTCAATAACTCCATCATCAAGTAAGGACTTGTTACAGATTGGCTCTTGATCTCTTGACTGTGCTGGGTTGTTCTTTTTCTTAGACGCCTTCTTACTCGCTTTGGAAACCACTTGTTGACGAAAGTGGCAGCTCTGAGTAGGTGTATGTGCCTGATCAGGAGATATGGTCAGGTTAGGATGGCGATATCCACTCAAATCAGGTGTATGTTCCTGACTTGCTTGTCTGTATGATATGGGGAAGTATGCCCCACAACCCTCTTGGACTGGAACCGATGTGTGTGTCTGTTCCGGAGTGAACTGTTGATGTGTCACTCCACTGGTAGGGATAGATTTATCTGTCTTTCCCTGAGATGCCACTGAAGCAATTATAATATCCTGGAAAGAATCCAGAATATGAGCAGGGATTTGATTCTACTCTTTCACCATTGATAAAATATGCTTGGTGACTTCGGCTTCCGGAACAAGGATATATGTCCATTCCATGATTGTAGTAGGTGTATGTGCCTTCTCTTGTCCTCCTTTTCCTATCATTGAATCCTGGCAGTACTCAAGTGTGGGGCAAGAGAGTTGAATCTGTCTCTTATTTGTCGCCGTAACTTTCCGACTGACTTCTCTGAATGCTACCAAGCAAGACTGTTGATAGGCTTGATCAATAATAGTAGGTGTATGTGCATGCTAATTGCACTTCACCGAACGTGGTTGACGAGACCATCATATGTAGTCATATGAGCCTTTTGACTAACAGATGATGTCTAAACAGGTGTATGTTCTTGTCTATAATACTCCACCGGAATTGCCTAACGTGATTGGCATGATGCTGCTAGACGAGTCTACTGGACAACGTAATTAAAACGGGCTGGTGTGTGTGCCCGATCGTTGCTTGCCACCATGTTAGGTTGGTGGACTTCTCTGGAGATGGCAGAGATGAGAACTTGCTCACTGTTAACTGGATTTCGCCTCTGGTGATTCTTCTTCCCTGCTCGGGTTCAAGGAACCTGAGCCGAACGCCTGCAGTCAGTACCCTCATCATGTTGAGGGCGCACTGCCGCATGAGTATGGCAACAATTGTTGGTGGGATCCCTCAGGAAGGACTCCTGTCTGCATGAATTAAGTCCCTGAGGGACCTACTCATTCACCTCCCCAGAATAAGGGAGCGAATGGTGATTGTGCTCCGAGGATAACGACCCGAAACAGTTGGAGACGGTAGTCAGCACCGCCTACTTCTTGATCACTGGTCATCGTTTTCCGGATGACCGGTGTGATTTGTTCACTTGGAGGGCTTGTCGGGAAGCCTCTAGAGTTGGGATGGTACCGTGTTGACGGTACTCCTTAACCATCGCATTTGATACCCAGCGTTGAAGACGCTGAGTAGGTGATTTCATCCTCAGAGCGGACGACTGTTCAGTAGGAGTAGTAGTAGTGGTATTTGCAATAGCGGTATTCACAGGTGTGGACATGAGAGTATCCATTCTGGAAATGCAGAAGATCTTGGAAAAGAGTGCCATTTTGATATAAAAGACATAATCAAGATAAATTCATCCACTACATCTTTTGGATGAGCACATCTGTCAATGATTGTTTTTGTTTTCCCTCTCATTGAGTTTTAAATAGGGGCCTAAAAATAGATAAAACTTCATTTTAACTTGGTTAAGGATTCACATCGGGTTCACCATTTTTTTGTTTCCCTCGTAATTTGGGGATGACCTCCATGATTGAAGGATCAAACATTCCAATCGATTTCTAACGGGTTTGTTCGTAGAACCGGAAACAACCAATGATTCCACATCCATTTGGACCTACTTTCCAAATGTAGGTGCTCATTAGCTGTGGATTGATGAGGCTTAGGAATTTTCATTGGTCAAGAGGATGGGAGGTCGGACTCATCACACCTTTTTCAGGGGAATTATTATCTACTCTGGGACTCTCTTTATAGATTTAAGTTATGTTCGTGAATCCTTATTACATTACCAAGTAAAAAATGAGTTTTCCTTTATATCTGAAAATAAATGATCGATATATAGGAAATTTATAGAATCTTTTATATGTATTCGAGGTTCTTCATTGATAGAGAATAATCTGTATTTGTTAGATATTCTTAGTCAATGGTATCCTTTGATACGTAGAAGTCTCTTAGTCATTATAATGACCATACTGGTTTTAAAGCCACTCAGTGGGGCACTTGAAGTTTATTGTCATTCAGATGGGCATGAATTATTTCAGAGTCGGGATCAAACCCGCAGATGGGATACCTACGTATCCTTTTTTAGAAATGGAATCATAACCCACATAGTTTGAGTAAGGGAGTATGATGTTTATTATTGATGGCTCAAAGAAGGATGTCATAATTACTTTTACGCTCTAAGCTCACGTGAGTAATGCTCGGTGTGAGAAACAAGAGGTATTGGTAAAAATCATACAATTGTGCCATGAAAGATGCAATCATAAGAAATAATGTGAGAGTTATGTATGTATGACTACCCAGATAATTGAAGATTAGGATTTACTTCAGGGAAGAAATCCAGGAACAGGGTCCATAAAGGTATATGTGCTCTATGGAGATTTGAATACTCTAACCTGGGACTTACTCCTGAAATGGAGGCCCAAATTAGGATAGGAATTATGATTGGGTTTTTACTCCTGAGAAGGAATCCTAGATCAAAGGTAAATTAGGAATGGTTAAGAGAAATTAAGATTGGGGCTTACTCTTGAAGAGGATGCCCATATTTGAGACTGGGGCTTACTCCTGAAAAGGAGGCCGAGGTTAATGATTATGACTGGGTCTTATTCCTGAAAAGGAGGCCGAGGTTAATGATTATAACATGGGCTTATTCCTGAAAAGGAGTCCCAAGTTAATGATTATGACTGGGGATTATTCCAGAAAAGGAGGCCCAAGTTAAGAGAGTAGAAAAATTAAGGGACATGGGACATACTCATGAGGAGGATGCACAAATTAGAGGACTAGGGATTACTCTTGAAAAGGAGGCCCATGTGGAGAGAAAATATGGTTGGGGATTACTCCTGAGGAGGACGCCCAAATTTGAGACTGGGGCTTACTCCTGAAAAGGAAGCCCATGTTAGGTGAATTATGACTGGGGATTACTCATGAAAAGGAGGACCAGGTTAATGAGTTCTCTCATCTTAAAGGATGAGATTAAATGAATGAAATCTCAATCTTTTGTGACATAAAGATGTGTAAATCACTAGGTTTTGTGAGATGTTCCACAGAATTCCTTTTAGATAAGGAAGTAAAATCAAGAAATCATGCCATAAATGGAATTTGAAAAGTGTCTTGAAGACTGATTCTTGAATAGGAGATGTGGAATGGAATAAGAGGGGTGAAATGGGCAAGAAGGGCACCCAAAAAGCCAGGGGCACGCAAGTCCTGGAAGGCACGCAGGTACAGTGTGGGTTCGCAAGTCCTAGTCACGCAGGTATACCTGTGTGACACATGGGTACTTGTGTGACGGTTAACCCGCATGGTAATACTTGAGAGACTCTTGGTTAAACCCTTTAGAATCATCTTGAGGTTATTCCAGAAGAGTGGCGTGCAAGTTCTATTGAAGTATTAAGGCGGCGCGCAAATGTGGCCATTTCCCTTAAGGGCTGGCCACTTAGGCGCGCAAGTGTTGATGAGTTTCAACACTTAGGCCTTCCTCCCGCTCTTTAGATATTCCGTTCTAGGTATGAAATTACCTTAGAAGTGTTTCAGAATATTTGACAAGGGACTAGGGCACCGGGAGCTCATATATGAGTTTCTGGAAAAATTTATTCCCCAAATGGGGGGCCCACAGGGTCTATTTATAGGATGGAGAAGACCCAGGGCAATTATCACATAGGGCGCGCAAGTGTACTTGCACGATCATTGTGGCACGCAAGTGTGCTTGCGCGACCATTGTAGAACTTGCGCGACCCTTGTGCAACATTCTTCTTATTCCTTCCTTTGTCAATTTTTGATATTTTGTCCTAAGGTTGAATCACATTGAGCTCCGATATTCCCCATTTCCAATATTTAGACTCTGCGACGAAGGGAACGTCAACAGACACTTAGGTGTTGTTTGAGGTATTTTCTGGGCTCCGAAGAAGTTTCTGAGGCATACTGTCTGGGAACCCAGTATACACGCCGTGTAGTATCTTAAACACGCTATATATGTTCTTCTGTTGAGGAAGAAAAATAAAATTTCTGAGTACACACTGTGTACCAAGAGTACAAGTCATGTAGTGTTGACCCGGTGCCCGCCGGGTAACTAACAACACAGGCAGAGGAAACCATAAGAGAAACACGTCGTGTACACTGTGGAACACGCTGTGTAGTGTGACCTAGGAACCAGTCCATGTAACTAACCACACGAGTCGGGGTAATCCTTTCAATTACATGCCATGTGTATATAGAACATGCCATGTAGGTTGAGTCGTGTATCCCGCAGTGTAACAAATAACATGGGCCGACATAGCTCGTCTAGTACATGCCATGTTCCTATGGGACACACCGTGTAGTCTGGTCTGAGGACATACCATGTGGAGTGAGCCATGTGGCTGGGAAACTGGGAAATGTACATTCCATGTGCTGGTGCAACATGCCATGTAGAGTCAAGTAGATTAGTCGGCCATGTCACAAGGGACACTGGTAGTTGGAAATTACACCATTCACGCCGTGTAGATTATATACACGCCGTGTAGTTTTGTTCAATGGGAGCCGTGTGGTTTATCCTTGAAGAAGGACCCAGGAAGGGAAATATAAGTCAAGCACACACCGTGTAGTCAATAAACACGCCGTGTAGTCTTGTTTTGCAAATTTTGAATGCCTTCTTCCTCCTGTTCCCTTTTGGTTTATTCGCTTTCGATCGTTGCTAATATTGTTATTAGGTGTTCTTATTGACCTTGTACTGTTATGCCATGGAGAAGACCGCATGTTGTTCGCCAGGAGAGCGACGATTAGCACACTTTAGAGATTGTGGGCCATGGGCTACCAGTTGATACTCAAGAAGATCCAGATGCGGCAGTAGCCGTTATACCAGACACAGGCGTAGATGGGCACTTCCGTGAAGGCTTCATGCGGTTCATGCAGACCTTTCAGGGAGCACCGCAGGCTGCCACATCTACGGCTGAACTGACTCATATATTCTAGCAGCAACATCCACCTACGTTTTCAGGGGATGGCAGACACAGGCTGCAGAGTCTTGGCTAGAATCAATGGAGACTATTTTCGAGCATCTTGAGACGCCGCCAGGGCGGAGGGTCATGTTCACAACTTACATGCTGTGTGGTTCCGCCAAGAGGTGGTGGGATACTACCACCCAGTTAGAGCATCACAGAGTCAAGGTGTGGGAAGATTTCCAGGCAGTCTTCTATGACATCTTCTTCCCAGAGATGGTGAGGGCAGATAGAGCTCGAGAGTTCATGAATCTGCAGTAGGGCGCTATGTCGTTGATGGACTATTCTGGTTGTTCCACCGAGCTTCAGCGTTTTTCACCTGTACTGGTGGGTGATGAGACATTGAGAGCCAGATGTTTTGAGGATGGTCTTCGTTATGACATCCGGGCACTAGTGAATGTTTTCAGGTTGCCTTTAGTACATCCTATTGTAAACAAGGTGCTGATTACAGAGAATAACCTATGGGAAGCTAGTGGTGTGGGTCAGGGCGGCTCGACACCACTTTCTGGTACTATTTCTGCTGGTAAGAGGAAGAGACAAATGGACTTCTCTCAGGGTAGCAGTACCAGCCATAATGTTTCAGATGGCTGGGTCATGTGCTACCAGTGTGGTAAGGAGGGGAAAAAGAGACCTCAGTGTCCATGATACCCAGTGGAGTGCCGAGCTTGCGGCAAAATGGGTCATCTACAGTACTTTTGCAGGGCGCTTCTACTAGTGGCTAGTGAGAGGGGTTCTGTGCAGACTCTGCCTGCGGGAGCAGGACCAGTGGCCTCTTACCAGTCAGGGAACTCTAATACCCTAGGGTGTACATGTAGAGATGGAGGTCATGTTCGTGTTATCCAGACACCATGATTTCAGAGGCAGTAGGGCGGGACAACTCAGGGTAGTTAGGATGTGTCGTAGGGCCACGACACTGGGCATACATATGTAGTGCAACATACCCAACATGAGCAGGATCCCAGACCTTCTATAGTCAAAGGTACTATTCTAGTAGCTTCTATTTTACCTTCAGTACTTTTTGATATGGGTGCTACACATAGTTTCATATCTGTACCTGTAGTGGAGATCCTTGGGATCTATGTTTCAACATATTCTGATATTATGACACTAGACACTCCGTTGGGGACTAGAACAGCTGGTGTACGTCAGTTCAAGGAGTGCCCCTTGAGGTGGGTGGGTGTCACTTCCTTTGGGACCTCTATTTCTTAGAGATGACAGCTTATGACGTCATTTTCGGGATGGACTGGTTGGTTCCCTTTCGAGCCTTTGTAGACTGCTATCGTCGCAGGGTGCGTTTCACATCACCAGAGGGAAGAGAGTTTCTATACAAGGGTGAATGATATGTTCAGGCAAGTCGAGCTGGACTAGAGCATCATGGGAGAGGTGGAGTCACATCCCAGATTGTGAGTTTATATCTGGACGACCAGGGGACTTGTCAGAAGGATTTCCCTCCAGTGGTTGATCGTTTTAGGGATGTATTCCCGGACGACTTTTCAGGTCTACCTCCGGAGCGAGAGGTGGATTTCTCTATTGATCTCGTGCCAGGAGTAGCACTGGTGTCCATTCACCCTTATAGGATGGCTACACCTGAGTTGCAGGAGCTCAATAGGCAGTTAGAGGAAATATAGGAAAAGGGTTTCATCTGACCCAGTACTTCTCCTTGGGGTTCTCCAGTCCTTTTCGTGAAGAAGGAAGACGATACCCTTAGACTCTGTGTAGATTATCGGAAGCTGAACTAGTTGACAGTTAAGAACCGATATCTGTTGCCAAGGATAGATGAACTTTTTGATCAACTTCATGGAGAACGATTGTTATCAAAGATTTAATTTAGATCTGGATATCATCAGTTGTGCGTTAGACAATCTGGAATACCTCCCACAACTTTCAAGAGAAGGTATGGTCTATACGAGTATACAGTTATGCTGTTCGGACTCACTAATGTACCAGCAGTTTTTATGGCTCTGATGAATCTTACGTTCCATCCTTATCTGGACTCTTTTGTGGTAGTATTCATGGATTATATCTTGGTTTACTCTCAAACTCGACACTACTATGCCACCCATCTTGAGATCATTTTAAGTACACTGAGAGAGCATCGACTATATGCTAAACTCTCAATGTTACACTTTCGGATGGACCAGATACACTTCCTGGGTCATATCATCTCAGAGGCGGGATTTTCAGTATACCCAGAGAAGGTGAGAGCAGTGGTTTCCTGGGAGCAGCCTGAGAATGTATTTGAGATACGAAGTTTCTTGGGGATGGCTGGTTACTACATTCGTTTTATACAGGAATTCTCCCACTTAGTAGCACTGTTGTTGGGCTTTTCTAAGAAGGGTGTGATGTTCGTTTGGTTAGAAGCTTGCGAGATAGCCTTCCAAGAGCTGAAGGGATTTTTAACATCAGCACCAATCCTGATACTCCCAGAGAAGGGGCGAAGCTATATAGTTTACTATGATGCATCAGGGATTAGGTTGGGAGCTATGTTGATATAGGGAGATTGAGTTGTTGCATATGGGTCTTGACAGTTGAGGCCACATGAGAGGAATTACCCGACACATGATCTCGAGTTGGATGCAGTTGTGCATGTGTTGCGCTGTTGGAGACATTATCTTTTGGGAGAGCATTTTGTGGTTTTCACCGACCACAAAAGCCTCAAGTAAATTTTTACTCAGCGTGACTTGAATATAAGGTAGCGAAGGTGGGTCGAATACCTTCAGTCCATTGATTTTGAGCATGCCTATACACCGAGAAAATGTAATGCAGTAGCTAATGCACTGAGTAGGAAGACTCAGATACAAGCTGTGCAAGAGGCCATTTGATGAATGGCATCTCATGGATTTGTTCTATGAAATGAATTTGGAGGTGTACGACAATCAGGGGAAGATCTATCTTTCATCTTTACCTGTGACCTCTACCCTCTTGGATAGAGTGAGTATGAGACAGCTATCTGATTCAGAAGGCCTAGTTCTACGAGAGTTAGTGGCAAGTGAGGACCCTTCTCCTGGGTGGACAATAGGTGATGATGAGGTTCTATGTTTCCATGGACGAGTGTGGGATCCATGCGATATACGTGAGGAGCTGATGCAGGAGTTTCATGCATCAGCTTGGACAGTTCATCCTGGGGTTACCAAGATGTACCATGACATGAGACGTCAGTACTGGTGGCTGGGTATGAGAGAGATGTAGCTGGTTTTGTTACGAAGTGTTCCACCTGTCAGCAGGTGAAGGCGGAGCATCAGAGGCCAGCCAGACTATTATAATAGTTACCTATTTTAGAGTGGAAATGGGTTGATTTCGTGATGGACTTCGTGACTGGGTTTCCGAGGTCACCTAGAGGCAATGGTGTCATGTGGGTTGTTGTGGACAAACTCACAACAGTAGCTTACTTTCTGCCGATCAAGGAGACCTTCGGTGTTGATGGGCTTAGGAAGTTGTATATCCGAGAGGTCGTACGTCTTCATGGGGTCCCTCATTCTATTGTTTTAGATAGGGATGCCCGTTTTATGTCTCGTTTTAGGCAGGGTTTTTAGAGGGCACTTAGTACATATGTTCTTCTGAACATAACTTACCTCCCTCAGACCGATGGCCAGTCAAAGCGTACGGTCCAGGTGTTTGAGGACATGCTGCGAGCATGCGTCGTAGAATTTGGGGGCTCTTGGGAGAAGCACATACCCCTGGTTGAGTTTACCTATAATAACATCTTTCAATAAACTATAGATATGGCACCTTATGAGGCTTTATATGGTAGGCCATTCCGAACACCTTTGTGCTGGTTAGAGGCAGGTGAGGCAGCTTTACCAGGACCTCATCTCATGCAAGAGATTTCTGAGCAGGTCCATTTGATTTAGAAGTGGATGGCTATAGCATAGTCTTGTCAGAAATCTTATGCTGATTTCCATAGACGACCCATGGAGTTCGTGGTTGGGGATCAATTTTTCTTGCATGTTTCACCGAGGCTGGGACAGAGATGGATCCAGAGATAGGGTAAACTTTTACCGAGGTTTATGGGCCATTTGAGATTCTCGAGAGAGTCGGGGAGATTTCCTATCGGTTGCAGTTACCACAGTGGTACCAAGCCATGTACGACATCATCCATGTATCTCAGTTGCGCCGGTATCATTTAGACCCATCTCACGTCTTTCAGCCTGAGGAGGTTGAGCTTCAGGTAGATGTGTCCTTTAAAGAGCATCCAATTCGAATTGTTGATAGGATAATGAAGGTTCTCTGAGGCCGGTCAGTTCCTCTCGTATGGGTGTTATGGCAGCATGGACAAGTGCAGGATGAAACCTGGGAGTGGGAGACCGACGTACGTGCTCAGTGGCCGGAGTTATTCACAGCTATATCTTCACCACCCATGGAAGGGAAATTCGAGGATGAATTGCTTTAAGGGGGGAAGTTTGTAAGAACCAGGTTCTCATTTCTGAGGTATGAGTTTCTTCTTTTCTATTTTCCTTAGGTATTTTTGAAAAAAATATGGAAAATGGGAAAAATCCCAAATTCTGGAAGTACACTCCGTGTACTTTTCCACACACCATGTACTTTTGGCCGTGTGGGATGAGTACACGGGTCATGTGGCTATGTCAGTAGCAAATGGTGTAAAGACGGACTACACACCATGTAGTGGTCCCTTACACACCATGTAGTCAGTTGGCAGGCGAATAGTAAGGCGGTGGCTAGCTGTGCGACAGAACAAGCCATGTACTCAAGGACACATGTCGTCTAGTCGTGTTGGTTGGTGAAGAGTGCCACGCTGGCGGGAAACTGCCGAAGGAGAAGTTTAAAAATGGGGAGTACACACTGTGTACTTGGAAATACACATCGTGTACTTTGATTGTTTCACTTAAAATGGGTAGTAGCCTCCCCTATTCATAGGGAAGGCTTATAACTGGGCGGGAGTTCGGGAGGGACGACCAAATCTTGAGAGATCTTCCAGGCCCACGTTAGGAATTAGTTTCCGCCTCAGATGATCTCATTAGAACCGCATGGGTAAACCCTTTGCTCCTCTTAAACCTTTTCTTGTCAATTATTACTCTAAGGGATGTTATTTAAGTTTGAACGAGTTTTATTCTACGTCAGATCTACGTCATTCTTGGGAGTTTCTATAATCAGGGTTCACGTATATCGTTCGTTGGCGTTTAAGGTAGGTGCCTTGGTGTTATTTTCCAACGGTTGTGCATTTTGTGCATTTTTGAGCTATGAACTCATGTCGGGGTGTCGCGTGGTTGAGGCCGTAGCTGTTTAAATACCTATAATTGTATAGGTAATTAAATTTGATATTAAAATGATGGTTGGGATCACTGCTTGGATCCAGGACCACCCTATGGGTGCCTTCCTCTGTTTAGCCATTTGTCCAGGATACCTGATGGTATGCCTTATTTAGTTTTCACATTACTTTTTTCCTTTAGAGAAATTGTATGTGAACTACTTATATACATATTGGGCATGGGCCGATTACTTGTGCCTATTCATAGTTTTTTTCTATAGCATGAGGGCATGACAGTATTAGCCTGAGGGAAATCTTTTCTTAGCCTGAGGGAAACTTCTTCCATGCCTATGGGTAATAGACTTTGTGCCTGTGGGAGACTCCTTTTTACTCCCGAGGGAAATATCGGTATGCTTGTGGGTAGATTCTTGTGTTTGGAATTTGATTACCTGAGGGTAAGGTTTTACTTGTCTGAGGACCCTGACTTCTTACTTAGAAATTCAGTGTGGTGTTTTTCTTAACATTAAATGGTTAAATGGATATTAAAATGGAAATATATATCATAAGTTAGTTACTTTTGAGCACTTCTTAGTTGGTTGCATTTACTTTTGCACACTGTTGTTTCATGTTTACACACAGTTGAGCATGGGCCTTTGGTGGGTTCTTACTGAGATTATTTCTCACACCCTGTTTGGGCCATGCTTTTCGGCCAAAACAGATTACATTTCTACAGGTGTTGATTAGTGAAAGGGTCCTTATACAGGTAATTGATTACTACTGATAATAAGGGGAGCATGGGACCAGGCGGATGATCACGATGCTACTGGTTGTTTTGTACTGTTTGCTTTTCTGTACTTGTACTGCAATATATTGTTGTGTAACATGTTCTGGATGCTTTCTTAAATTTGAGGCATGTGGCATCATTTTATATACTGGTTAGTTATATCCACTACAGTTTTTTATTTCAGTTGTTTCTGAGGTATTACTTCCACTGTTGATTTATGTTTTATTTCATTCCGCTGCGCTACACTTTGAAAAATGAGGGCATAGTTTCCCCACTATCAAACCTGAGCCCTCACTACTAGTTGGCAGCCTCTAGTGTTTGGGGAAATTCATTTGAGGTCATGTGGAGAACCGGGTTCGTGGATCCTGTTGAGTGGTACCCGGATCCGGGACGTTACAACATATATGGAAAAAGAGAAAATGTCCATAAAATTCCTGATTTCATCCCCATTGATATGTGAAGAGCAATTTCACAATGTAATATTTATGGGAGGATATATTATGTTCTATTTATTAATGAATTCATAATAATTTAATGGGTTTAAGTAATTACACATAAAAACAATGTATTTAGTTGCATAATAACTTATCGAAGGGAATTTGACTTGATTTTGGATCAAAGAATCTAAAAGATAAGAACAAATAATGGAAATAATTTCCCAAATATCAATGATTTGGATTATCTTGAGAATCATGAAATACAAAACCTAGAGTTATGAGTATGATCTCTATAGAAAAATGGATTTGTTGAGAAATGAAATTGAATTATCAACATAATGGATAGAAACATATCATTGAGAATGACCTTATCAAATATTTATTGATTCAAGAAGTGATGAAATCAATCTACAAGTGAAATAGAGAGTTATTTTTTATAATATAAGAGATGACTCCATATTAGAAATGTTATGGGAAGAAGTAAAACATAATATACTTTTGAGTATTAAGAAGAATGTGTTTCATTCGTAGTAAGGAGAAATGGAAAAAGTTTTATTCCCATGGAGATGAAGGTATATTTCTTGGATACTGATAGAAAATTAAATAATCTAAATTATTTAATAAGTGGCTATTAAAAGTAGATTAACTCCATGATGTAGCTATAATAGAGAATGAGAAGAATATTCAGAAAATACATGATCAGTATTATGAGTATAGTGACTGAGAGATAATTATACTAGGATATGTTCCAATATATAGGCTTAGTAAAATCCATAATAATGTAATGAAAAAGATAGTCAGAAAAATGTAGGCGAAGAATGATCAAAGAGATGGGATAAAATTGATAGAAAAACCATAATAGGTGATCAATCATTGCTAGTTCAGAGAAGGGAAATTAAGAATCTACATCATGTTTAATTATTTTCATAGATAGAGAAAAAATATTTTGAGGGAGAATATGACGAATAAAATTGTTACTAGGTTAAGTAATAAAAGATTGGAAAAATTAAGAAGAGCCTAACAAGGGAGATTGTTTCAAGGAAAAATGATTAGAATGTTATCAGGAATAAATATATATTTTGTAATTATATGAATGAATATGGTACATTTATTCAAAACAAACATGGATATTGTGAAAAGGGTACTCCCAAATAGTGGGTATTGATGTTGGTGAGAAATGTGAACCTATTTCAAGGCTAGAAACAATTAGATTATTCATGGCCATAAAAGCGCAATCAAAATTCAATGACTTCCAAATAGATGTTAAGTAACCATTTGTGAGTGGGTATCTTGATTAAGAAGTTTATTTTTATAATATAGTTGGTTTTATAATTCCTGAAGATGAGAAAATATTTTTTCATCTGAAGAAGGTTCTATATGGGTTGAGATAAGAAATAAGAGAATTGAAATCGAGACTTGATCCACTTTTTAAGGAGACTGGTTTATAAATGGTGGAGTTGATTATAATCTCTATGTCATCCATGATAGTAATCTAGGGATGATGGTGTTGATATATGTTGATGACATAATATTTGGTGGATCATATGAAAAAAAATGCAGGAAGTTCACATTATTCTTGAAAAGTACATTTAAATTTCCATGATTGGTGAACTAAATTTTTTTAAAGGATTATAGGTGATGCCATTAAAGCATGGAACATTCATCTCTCAATATAAATATTCTAGTGAGGTTTTTATAGAGATTGGAATCAATAATTACATTGATATAAAAACTCCAGGGGATAACCGAATGAAACTATCGTGATATTATGAAGGAAATGAAATTAATGTCAGGCAGTCTGTTGTACATGAATATAGCAAGCCATGATATTTTTTCATATGAAAAAGCATGAAATCAATTCAATACCAAGTAAAAATACATTATTATAGTGATAACAATACTTCATAATATCATGGATATTTTGGATTTTAGTTTGATGTGTAATGAAAAATATCATCATGATTTATTGTTCTATATATTGTTGAATGTTGGGAAAGTTTATTAGAGTATATAAAATCAAAATCAGGTGGTTCCTTCAATGTTGGAAGATTGTTTATTTCTTGGATAACGAGGAAAAATATTTCATTTCACTGAGTAACACAGAATGTGAATAGATGGAAGGTACTCAAGTGAGAACATAGTTATTGTGGATGAAGCCGAAACTTTATAATATTATATTTAAATTGATGTTTCTGATTATAAACTGTTGTGATAATTCAAGCACTTTAAATCTTAGAAAAATTCCATTTTACCAGTCAATGAATTATAACATTGATATAATGTATATATTTTATCAAGTAAAAGGTAGACCAAGGGATTGTGATGACGAACTATGTTCCTGTAGAAGTAATGGTTGTAGAAATTTTGACAAAGGACTTAACCAAAGAAGTCTTCTAAAAGAATCAATTGGCCCTAGGAGGTCAGTATACTCCCTGCACTAGAGATGGTGGGATGTGGGACCCCCTATCCTTGGGTTATGATGAGTTTTAAAAAAATACACAAATATGTGTTCATTAACCTATTTTAGACAATAATGAAGAGTCCTTCGAGTTCCTTGATAATGAGAGAGAAATTAATCTTATAAAAAGGGGTTAAATATATTAATGAAGAAAAGGGGATAGGTTGATATATGGATAAGTGAATTTGGGGGATTTTTAAAAATGATGATGAAAATATTGGTTGATCATCGTACATCTATCATGAATAGTTGAGCTCCTTATGAAAGCCTTTGAGTTGTTTTGGAATGATGTTATTCATTGATGAACATTCCATTATACTTTTTTCTCACCCTAAGCATGACTTATGTGTTCTTAGAATGTGTACTAACTTAATACTTGATCACTATATTCTGTAAAATAATTGAATTATATAATTTGATTGATGAAGTTTAAATTAGGTATAAAACTGGTAACAGTTATAATCTAACCCAAAGGTAGAGATTTTTGGGAGAAGTTCCCAAAATATATCATTTAATTTTTTCTAGGGAGGTTGTGTTTCTTGAAAATGTATAAGGAACATTAATAAGTATATTTGTTATTTACAAAGTAGGTTTTTGAGGTGATACTACAAAAAATGTGTTTGTATTTCATAGGCCATGAATAACAGTTAACAAACAACACAAGAGGAACACAAAATGGATTAGAGAAATTGACAAAAGAATATTTCTGTATAGTTGCACTATTTGGTCTGTGAAGCGTGCTATGTGGAATGTATATAAAAAATTTTTTTTGTAAGGGTCATAGTTCATGGGATGAATTCCTTTTGTGGATTGAGTTGGTGCTTTTTGTTTTGGAAAATGGTTTTCCATTTGTAGAAGATATCAGTCTCCACAAAAGGGAAATGATCCATGTGGACTAAATAGCATAGTTCACAGTGAAGGTTGTACCGCATCAATGTTTTGGGTGATTAAAATTAAGTTATTTTGATGATATATTTTCTTACATATATTCCCATTATAACAGCAATATATTATTAAAATTTTCATTATAAAATATCATCACTCTGGGATGGTTTTAGTAAAGTAAGATGTAGTTCACGACAAATAAATCTGTGAAGGATGTGGTTCATGATGAATAGATTGTTATAAGGGTTTTTTCTGGGATCTATAGCATACAAAGGAAAATGTTTTGTTTAATAGGAGAAGGTATATGGAATAGGATATGGTCCATGGAGGAAATGGTTTTCCTAAATTCAGTAATATGTGTGCATTGATGAAAATGAAGGGACCTACAAGTCAATAAACTGTATGTGGATCCTTTAAAGAGCAGTCAATAAATCAAGATAAATACATTGATCTGTTACACTATTATTTAGTTAAAGGAATAGATATTTAGAATGAAATTTGAGATTGTAGTTAGTTGAACATAAACATTGTAAAAGAAGTCTTCCTAGGCATATAAGAGATATACCCAAAACCATGTAATTTGGTAGTGAGCCTTAGTTAATTTGGTAAATTAGTATGTCATCATTTTATTCTCCATGGATGCATCATAGTGATGTTTAAACATGTTAAATTTATATTCCCCATGAATGATTTAAATTTTTTATGCATTTATATGGGAAAGGTAGAGAATATTATTATGTATATAAAATAATATTCGAAGGTGTATTTATTTTAATCTATTATACACAGATTCATCCCCCACTCCTCTTAGGGTATTTAACCTTATTAGGCTAACAAAGCGTCAAACTGAATAATCACATTTTAGTTTAAAAAATGGAAATTTTTAGAAAATAAACAGCCAAATAGGGAAAAAAATATATTGATTTACATTGAACATGGGAGGATCTGTTACAAATTCAGTTTGACTACAAAGTGTAAATCCATTTAAAATATATACTGAATTAATAAAACATGTTCTGGGAATTTATAAAATTATTTTTATGTGGGAAAATTAATCTAGAAAACATAATGGGTGATGATGATCATGGTTTAAATCCTTTATTTACATAATAATGCTCAATTTGAGTTATACAAGGTGTGTAACCAGTAACCCCTCTATATTTTCTGATTTTTAATTATTTAATATTTTCAATATTTTTCATTTCACACAATATGAAATATAGATTTCATATATCAAAACACTATGTTTGGATTATTTTATATGCAACTACAAGTAATGGATCCGCTATCCACAACACTTTTGTTTTTTGGTATACATATCATTGTTCTTGTCCTGTGTTACACTCAATGTTGCATTTTTTCGATTTATCCTATTACATGCAAGACTGTTTTTTTCAAATAACAATATATTATTTATGTATTATTTTGAAATATAATAATATTTAAGCCATCCATAAAATTAGCATTCATTAATATTATTAAATATTTAAGAAAATAAATGGTATATAAGATGAATTCATTTGAAATTAATATATATATATATATAACTTTTTATTATAATGAAAATATATTTGTCATCCTAAAGTCATATTGACTTAAAAAATGAAATTAATAACAACTAGTTAATTATATTAATGAAATATATTTGATATATATTCAATTAAATATTTTTAATATTAATCCAATATATTTTATAAGCATAATATAAAGACAAGCCCAATTTTATGCATAAAACCAAATATATTTTTCAAATGGGTAATTGTATCACCTAGTAATGTAGAACCCATTTTAAATCCAAATTTTTAATATTTTATATTTTTCATATAAAAAATAATATTCTTTGAAATTAGTGTATCAAAATTTAAATTGGCAGTTTTTGTGGTATTTTTCTGATAAAATTCATTAATTTATGAATAGTGAAAAATATAGCATTTTATTTGAAATATGATTATTCATATAATTTATTAATATAGTTAATTTATATTTAATTTTTTAAAATTATAATTATTTAAATATTACTTAAATTAAACAAATTTATGTCAATGGAATCACTTTTAATTTGAAATTAGTTATTAAAACATTTCAATATTTTGAGATTTTCACTTTAAAACCCTAATTTTTCAATGTGTATGTGGGAATAATTTTAAATATAGTTGTTTAAATTTTGTCACATGAATTAGGTAAAATGGATTACTTGTTTGGAATCAAAAGGTCGAAATTATATTATAATTTCATTTTCATTTTTTGGTATAAAAATTTTACCCTGGGAAAAAAATTATTTATAGTGGTATAGGTAAAAAAGAGAAACATGTAAAAGTTAAAAGGTTAAAGGATTAAAATACCCGAATAAATCAAAATTAAAAGGTTTTATGAGGTTTTTACGTAGCATATCCATCATCCAAAAATTTAATGACCAACCTATGTCATCGAATTTTACACCACCTCAAGATGATAGACTTTAAATATAACGTATTCATTATTTAATCGCTTAAACCCACCTCCCCTCAAGTATAAACACCACCCCTCACCACCCCATTTCGACACAAAAACCCTTTTAGATCAAAAAAAAGTTTTCGCAAGCCTCTATACCTCACTATACCCACATTAATGGGATTTTTGTATCAACTAATGACTAAATCTAGGGTTCTCAAGGGAATATCAAAGAGGTGATATTCTAGATGTAATTTTCTAGATGTACCTATCATAAATTTTTCTATAGTTTAAAATCAAACCATTCATCCATAAAATAATGATGACACTATAATACAATATATAATGTATTTTTATGTTTCTAATAGAATATCTCAGATCCATTTCATTTCTCATCTCTTCTTACTTAAAGAATAGAAATAATTGTCCAAGTAATACCAGCTAATCCCCTCTGTGAAAAATGTTTTTGTTATTTTTATATTACTACCTTCATGGATGGTCATAAAATTATTATTATAGTAAAATAATATTTTAATGGTTATATTATAAAATATCTCATATTATGTATATATTATGTTAGACGTACCACCATGATCTCTAAATTGTGGATGTATGATAACTTCATTATGGATGTGTGGACTACTGCCTCCTCAAAGGGATTTCATTCATTCACACTTCACACAGAATGTAGTAAGGATTTATTTAGATAAAATATTTTATATAAATGAAATATTAGTTCTAATTTAATGATATTATGTATAAAAAAATGTACATATATTTTATTTTCCTTTAATCTTTCTATATGACATGAAAATGAAAATTGTGATCATGCGTACATACGACCTACCATCTCCATGAATAGTTCTTTTAACCTACCATTAATGATTAACATAAATACATATATATTGAAAATGTAATATATTTATATCATTTTTTATATTCTATAAATAATTAAATTCTTATAATGAAGAATAAAAATCAAACCATGTATTATTAACAAGGAAATATCACAAAAAATTTAATGTAAACATGTTGTTAATAATTAACAGATATTATAATGTATTGAGTAAATCAAAAATGGTATTATAAATATGAAAATAGTACTTTAATATATGAATAATATTCTTATACTATTTATATAATAGGTTTTGAACATGTTTTAAGGATGTGTAATGTGTGGTAAGGAAATTTCATCTCACTTTTTATTTCTATGAGATTCATGCATTTTTTACAACTCATTTATTTTGTGTTGTGTACATTATAACCATGAATATATTCTATTACATTTATACCTTAATTTAAGGGAATTTACATATCCATTTTGTGATATCTATTTCATTTTTTTTAATTTAAATGTAAAAATAGTTGTATGATTGTTATGTATTAATGTTTGCCTTTCGAGACCCATGTTTTATTATACACCTATGTTCTTTTACAATGTGTACATAGATAAAATTGACATATTATTTCTGTAATAACTTTTTTTAAATTTATAATATTATTTTAATGGTATTTTCTCATGGTGATTATGATTCAATTTTTCAAAGCGGTATAGTAAACATTTAAAAGTTTGATGATTATTTTACTAATGAAATGTATTTAAATGATCTCTTAAGAACTTTTTAAAATAGAATGATTTTAAATAATTTTATTATGTTCTCAATCTTTTTTCTAATCTTAATATATATGTTTCAAAATATTTTTTTAAACAATAAATGGTTTTCAAAAAGGTTTTCTCTTTCGAAATTCATTTTGCAGAGAAGGGGTTAATTTCACAATCTCATTATCCTACAAGATTGTTTATATAAAAGTATAAAAAAACTATATTTATTATCTGTTTCCATGTATGTAAAAAACCCCAATTTTATTACTATTCTTATAAAATTATTTACTTTAATTTTTATCAAGGTATTTGTTTTATTAAATGGTTTGAAAGAAATATTTTTTGAATTTCCTAACAAGGTGATTTTTTGTATTTTATGGAAAATGTACAAGAAGAATATTTTTATAACATACACAGTATGAATATATTTATAGATATTCATGAAACATTAACTCCTCTAAAATTCCATTGAAATCCTAAATGGTTATTTTTAAAAAATATTCCATAAAAATTATGCATCATTTCAAGTGAACAAAATTTTTTCACCAAAGATTTCATATTTTACCCAAAAAATGTTTCAATTGATATATCAAAATTATGTTCCATCTATAATTATTTTAGGTGATGTTAATTATGTTTTTCTAGGGGTATGATTGAATTTTTACATTTTTATTAATGGTATGAATAATTTATGTTTATATATGGAATTAAACTCTTTTATATGGGTAATGTTATTATTTATTTATGTTTAAGATACCCATTTACTTTTGTGGGCTATTATAATATGAACGATTTATGTTATTGTTTCACACTAATGTATGATTTTATTATGATATGGTTGGAAATTTAATCTCCCTCCAATGTATTTTGTAAATATTTATATCTCATGACATAGAATAAGATTGTCTTGGGAGTGAACCTTGAATACTAAAATAGCCATGGTAGTGAACCATCACTACCAAGATGGTATAAAGTGTGAACTCATAATACTAATATGGCCATTTTAGTGATCCAAGACTACCAAAATAGTATTGGGAGTGAAATAATACTACCATGATGGCCTTAGCAGAGATGTCTTGGATAATCAGGAAAATGTTTTATATAATTGGGCTTCTGCCAAAATTCCTTGTCTTATTCTATTGTCATAATTTTATGGATTATGTTCTTTCTGATTCATATCATCTGAAATATCATGATTTATTACATTACTGATTTTTATGATGTTTGATATGAATGTTATGATATTTTAATGTTTCAATGTTGTTCTCATACACATATTCTCTTGTTCATGATTAAATTTCTCCCCTGTTTTCCATTATTGTGCATCTAATATCACCCATTTTTATGTTTTATTCCCTAGGTTATGAGGATATGTATTATTTATGATGTGTATAAGAGGGGTTATAATCATGAAGAACCTTCTAAGAGGTAATTTATCTCTCTTATGAAAAATATGATTTATGTTTCCATGTTTTGAAATTCACTAAACTAATCGTTTCATGTGGAGTTTTTTAATAATGTTTTATGTATTCTACAAATATTATCTAATTTACATATATATCAGTACATGGTCATAATAATTTGTATTATAGGTAATTAATAATCAATATTTTTAATATAGGATGAGAGATCATGTTGAGACCTCTAATGATATTTATAAGGATATTTTTACGAATGTCTTTGATGATAATATTAAGGAGTCATAGATTTAAATGTAGGAATCATTATTTAGATATCCTAATTGATTTTCATTGGTTATTTGGTTTTCTATTTTTTGTAAATTTTTATCACTCTATTCCTTAATGTTTAATATAATGGATGGAACCTGAAGGAATTCTCTTAATAATGGATGCGATGAGAAATGCAATGATTTTCCTCTTAAGATACCAATTTCTATAGGAGATGGAATGCAAGATCTTATTTCTATACTCATGAATCATTATCAATTAATGAATCATGGTGTAATGAGAAATGATAAAATGTGATAAAAATGTTATGTTGTGTCCTTCATGAGGCAACATACTTCTTTCAGTGGGTCATTTGGTCCCCCTGTTTTTGAAAAATTGATCAGTACAACTGAAAATATTTTTTACATCCTTAAATTCATGTAAAATGAGAATGTTATTCTGGATGTTTATCATTTATAAGGTCAATAGGACTAGTGGTAAACTATAATTATGAATAAGTGGCAGCGAGATGAAATTAAATCCATGGATTGAGATGAGTTCAATAACATATTTTTTAATAAGTACATTCCTGGTATTATTTATACCAATATAGAGAAAGAGTTCTTTAAGTTAGAGAAATGGGATGATGAATCATTCAGTACCTATGAGGATAAATCCATGAGACATGCAAGGTACACATCATGAATTATCATCCAAAACATAAATAACATTTATATGTTATTTATTGGTTTGAATCCTTGTCTTAGAAAGGTCTTCAGCATAAGAGATATTTTTAGTTTCAATGCGAGTGTGAATTGTAAAATCATGTCTGAAATTGATGTTGGAATCATTGAACAATTACATGGTTTGGGAAAGAAACTTAATAAATATTTCAATGGAAAATTTGAAATAAATTAAGAGAATAAGATTTAGATTTCTTCATTCCATATGTATGGGAAAAATCCGGATCGACATTTACTTAAAATGTATTCTAATTGTTTTCTGTGTGGAAGGTAATGACACCGATCATTTCATTTCCAAATTTATGGAAAGAGGTTAACTAATAGTTAAAATGGAGAAAAAGATGCTCAAAATTCACTGCCCATGATTCAGTGCTATATGTGTAAGGGGAATGGGAATTTCATTAACCATTTCCCAAACCTACGGGCTGGTGATGATGATCGACATCAGAAACCACAGTATCCAAAGGATTAAGGGGATTTTCATTTGTTCGCTATGGGTAATATAGAGTAGGATAACAATGTTGTGGAATTATTGTGTGTTTATGAAATGTAATTCGTGAATAATGTTATAGAATTATATTTATGTTATTAAAGAGTATTGAATCATCAAAGGAATGGTCTACTGTAGTTCTGACATAAGAATTTAATAGATTACGTTTAATGGTACCAATACACATGAAAAGTGATTAAGGTGGTAATGTGATGATTACGGGAAATAGAACCCTTAATAGGTTCATTATGTTAAGATAATAGTGTTTGGATAATGATATGTTGGATATAAATATGTAAATTGGATGGTACTGATTTTCTTGGGATATATTAAAGATTTGTTAACATGTTTGTTATGATATCGTGGTTGAAGATTACAAATTTTTTGGATATAAATAATATATCCAATAATCATTGGAATAAGGAAACATTCATACATTCAATAAAGAATTATAATAATAATTTCTTTTACCATTTTTTAAGGGAGTACCTAAAAACTGTATTCACATATTGGGAATATGGAAACCAAGAACATCCTTATGATATATAGGAGATAAATGATAATCTAAATTAGTGAAGCTCTTTAAAAAAAAATTTATGCTTTCATAAGGATTTTAAGGTTTTTTATTTATGAAATCATTATGACAAACATCAGGTGATTTTTCTTAGATGAAATTATTATCTCACTATAGGTGGACATGGGAATATCTGATAACTTGTGCTAACATTTTTGTCATGGTAATGATATATATAAGGACCTTTTATTATATTTATGGATTTCATGATCTACAAATGATTCCGAAATGATAGAATAAAACCTCAATTAATGGGATAATAGATGAAGTGTAAATTGATCAAAGCATAATAAAGGGTGAGGTTTCCACGGAACAAAGTAAGTATATCCTCTCTTGAAAATTATTTATTTTTAGGAAATGGTAATAAAATAAAAAAATTTCATGTTATCATCGTCATTGATGATATTAGTAACCTCATTCATGGTTCTTTTGTCTATGTTTTTTCTAATAGTTTACATTCTATGGATCAATATCATTCTGGTGATTGTTGATCATTATAGATCACTATGATTATTTATGATTTTCCTCAATGCGCAAATATTCACCAATTTGGGAACATTGTTACGATTTACTTTGAAAAATATGTATTTGTCTAATTTTCCATTTGGAAATGATGTTTTAGTATTTCTTTTTTACAATGTAAATATAGATAAAATAAAATTGCATGTGTGGAATTTTTAGTAACCTAGGCTATTTTTTTGAGTAATTCATTAGTGTTGAATGAAACAGACCAAGACATTTTGAAATATATTTTTTCAAATGAATTTAATCTTGTCGATATTTTTTCCCACAACATTAAATATAGATTATTTTATGAAACTGACTATTTATAGATTATTTTATATAGAACACCTAGTCATGGTTTTACTATACAAAATTTTTATATTAGCTTGCATTATATGCAACACTATTCCTGGCATGTGTTATACACAATGTCAATTTCTTTCGATATCTTGTATTACACGTAGGACTATGTTTTACCCAATAACCATATACTATTAAAATATTATTATTAAATATAATAAAATATAACCTAGTAATTAAATTAGCATTTATAAGTGGTATTAACTATCTTATAAAAATATGTTATTATTAAAATGATTTATTATAAATATATATATATATATATACATTTTTCCTTTAAAAAATAGTTTTATTCTCTGAAAATCGTTTTGACATAAAAAACAAAACTAATTAAAATTATTGAATGATATTAATGAAATATATATTTTTATATATTACATAAAATATTTTTGGTATTAGTCCAATACATTTTACAGTCAAAAGATAAAGACATGCCTAGTTTTTCACATAAAACCTTATATTTTTCAAAATGATAAATTTTACACCTTTTAATGGAGAACCAATTTTAAATATTAATATTTACATGTTTAATATTTTTATATGAAAAAATAAAATTCTTAATTGAAATAGTAGATTAAAAATTTACTTTGGTTGATATTTAATGTATTTTTCTAATAGGATTTGTATTTTGGTTAGTAGGGAAAATTGTTATACGTTATACGAAAACACCTCACTCATATTATTTATTTATATATTAAAAATATATTTTTAATTTTTAGTATATTATACTTAGATGGATTATGCATAATAAAACCAATATAGGTCATTGATACCAATTTCACCTTGAAATTGTCTATTAAAAAGTTACAATCTTTTGAGATTTTCACATTAAATAATGACGTTTTCATTATGACTATGGGATTACTTTTAATTCTAATTATTCTAATTAATTGTATTAAATTTGTTAATTTGGATTCAATATTTATAAAATGAATGTCCAAATTTTTTTTATGTTCAAATTTATTTTTCATAATAAAAACGTTACCAAGGTAAAAATAATTATTTACAGTGGCATATATAACGATATGAACATGTCAAAGTTACAAGGATAAATGTTTGAAATACCAAAAAAAATTAAAAGGTTAGTTGAGGATCGGATTGACCATTCCATCCTCATAAATATTAATGACAATCCTAAGGAATTGAATTTAATTACAAATCAAAATGGTTCGCATTAAAAATATAATATTCATTTTTTAATCACATAACCCCCTCTCTCCTCAAGTATAAATACAACCCCTATGCAACAAATTTCAATCCAAAAATCCATTTAGATCATAAAAGATCTAAAAAAAACCTCTCCTACTAACTCTTCCCACATCCATGTTCTTATAGTCTCACCAAAAGGCCAAATCCATGGTTTCCAAGGGTCTCTCAATGAGGTGATATTTAAGAGATAATTTTCGAAAAGTATATCTCTTAATTTCATTTATTTTTCTACTTTAACATAACCACCTTCATCAATCAGTGAATGATAACTCCAAATAATTTATATACTATAGAGTTATGTTCCTAATGTAATATCTGATATCCATTTCATTTGTCAATTCCAATTATTCGTAGAAATGAAATTATTGTCCCAGATATGTGAGTTAATCACCTCAGTGAATAATTTTTTTCTTCTTCTTCCATTAGAAGTATCATGGATGGTCTTAAAACAATTTTTGAGTTAAATAATATTCAAATATATATATTATAAAAAATTTTATATTTTGTAAATTTTATATTAAGTATACCTTCATTGTTTACATATTATGGAAATATGATAACGTCGTTGTAGACGGGTGTACTACCGCCTCTTAAAACTAAAGTGATTCATTCACACATCACATGGAATGTATTAAATATTTTATTAGTAAAAATTTATTATATTCATCAAATAATAATTATAATATATAGATTTTATATATATACATGTTTATATACAAGTTATTTACTTTCATTCATTCAATATATTATGAAACTGAAAATAAAATTCATGTAGACGTACGACCCAACATCTACATGAATGGTATCTTTCATTTCTCGTTGATGATTATTATAAAAAAAATTATATTAAATATATAAGATATATATATAATTTTTATTTTCTATAAATAATTAAATATTGTGAGTCATGAAGAACAAGTAAAAACATGTACAATTAGTAATGAAATATCTCCGGAAATGTGACTTAAACAAGGTGTTAATAATAAAAAGATAGTATAATTCATTTTAAATCACATATGGTACTATAAATATCAATATGGTTCTTTTATGTATGATTTATAAAAAATATAATTTTTATATATGATTTTTTAACATGTTTTAATGTAGTCAAATGTGAGGTAATGTAATTTTGTCTCACTTTTTATGTTCATGAGATACAATCCTTATTAACAAATAATATATTTTGTATGGTGTAAAAATTAACCATGAATTTATTTTATAGATTTTATAATATAATTTATGTCTATTTTATTATACATTATATGATAATTATTTCATGTTGTTTTATAGTTCAAATTTCACCAAATTAGTAATGTAGTTTTGTCTCAATTTTCCTACATTGAAAAAGATGTTTTTTATGAACCAATATTCATTTACCAGGTGTACATACTACCAATTGACATGTTATATCAAGAATACCCTCTTTTATTTTTTTAATATTATTTTAATTTTATTATTTCATGGGGATTTAGTTTCAAATGTTTCAATGTAGTGTGGGAATCATTTAAATGATAGAAGATTATTTTCCCCAAGAAATGTTTTTAAAAGATATATTATTGTCATTTTCACTGAAAAGGATTATAAAGAAATGTATAATTTTTTAAAGTGAATTTTTATATCTTCCTTTATATGTTTGGAAATAATTATTCATCGAAAAACTTTTTGAAAAAAATTTTATGTTCTAAAAAAGGTTTTTTAATGAAAAGAGGTTCATATTACAATCTCATTACATTCCAAAATTGATTATATGTAATTATTTACTGGGGTATAATAATAATTCATGAACATGAATCTTAAAATTAATTCCCAAAATATTTTTACTATTTTTATATAATTATTTAAATTCATTTTTACCCAGGTATGAGTTTTTATTATATGGTTTGAAATGAATATTTTTTCTCTTTCCTAATAAGGGACTTTTTTACTTTTTCAAAAAATGTTTGAGAATCACTTTTTTAACTTACATGGAATGAATAGATTTTTAAACATTATGAATCATTAATTCCTTGAATCATCTAATTCTATCATACAAAATTATTTTTTAAAAAAGTTTTCTATTATATTTTTTTAGCATTTAATGTATGGAAATTTTGTTCAATACAGCAGGGAAATTTTACTCAAGAATTTTTTTCATGATATATCTAAAAATTATTTCCCATTTAACATTACACTATTTGATTTTAAATATATTTTACTAGGGTTATTCTTCAATTTTATTATTATTATTGTTTTGATGAAAATTTTATGTCAATTTATGAAACCCATTTCTTCTATTTGGGATATGTTATGATTGAATGATGCATTTGAACCCCATTAATTTTAATGAGTTATTATATGATGAATGATTTATGTTCTTGTGGAACACTTATGTGTGATTTAATTATGTGATTGGTTAAACCTATATCTCCCTCCAGTGCTTTGGGTAAAGATTTATATCTCATTATATATACTAACATAGTCTTGTGAGTGAACCTTGACTACTATGATGGAAATGGGAGTGAACCATTTCAACCAAGATAGTATGATGAGGAAACTCATACTACTAAGATAAACATGTGAGTGATACATTACTTTATAGATGGTATGTGGAGTGAACTCATACTACCATGTTGTCCATTGTAGTTCTTACTTGATTACTACGTAACTCATTTCTAGTGTGTGTGTTCCTACCACAATTCCATGTCTTATTCCAATGTTATTCTATCAGGGATTATGTTTTTTATGATAAATGTATTATGAACTATCAATAATTTTTTCGTGATTCATTTTTATGATTTTTGATATGAAGGTTATGAACTTCTACTATTATTATCATGTTCTCATACACCTATTATTTTGATCATGCGTACTTGTCTCCCTTGTTTTCCCAAAGTGAGAATCTCATGTCGACCCATATTATTTCTATAGTTTAGGAAGATATGTATTAATAATGATCGGTCTAAGAAAGGATCTGGTAATGAAGGAACATAGTGGTAGATAATGTATCTCACTTATGTAATAATTGATTATGTTTCCATATTTACAAAGAGAATAAACTATTACAGTATTTGGGTATTTGTTTGAACAATGTTTTATGTATTATGAAAAAGATATATAATTTTAATTTATGTCATGAATGGTTCATTACATAAACCATTTTAAATTAACAAAAATATTTTAAAATTTTTTTTAAGAAAGACCGGTGTACCGAGCAATGAATATAATTATATGATGATAGAAAAATGAGTAAAATCCATAGAGAACATACATTATGTTTAGGATTCTTTACTTATCCAATATTATGCTCTTATTCAGTCTAGTTTAGAAAAAATATAAAAAACTGATATTTTCCCACAAAATAGTGCAAATGAGCTCCCACGAAAATATTAAAATAGATCGAATGAGAATATTATAATGTAAGATATAAGATTTGAGTTCATAACAAAGTGGATCAATTATAACTGGAAAAATTTGATTTAGACCTCAAATATAGGAGATCCTATAAAGCATATGAGGTGGATTTAGGGAGATCCATGGGAGAAGGTAGGAATCCTAAACTTTTGGAGGTAGAATAAATAAAGAAGAAAAAATAATTTAAACTCATTAATGGAAATGTTTTATTTCACCCTCAAAATATGGGCTACATGGTTTGGCCACATGGTTTACCAAACAATCGCCAACCGTTCGTCACCCAATTCCCATAAACCCCACCATGCACCCATGTCCTGCAATATTTTATCTAACCATGTTCCTAATGCATTATTAATAGTTAAAAAATAATTACTAAGTATAATTAAATATCTTTCCATGGTTCACAGTTTGGGTAAGCCATGCACAGCCTATGTGGGGCATTTCTTCTCACCTTCTATAACTGCACAGTTTTCAATTGAGGGTCACAAAAATTAAAAAAAAATCAACCAATTAAGACCTTCAGAACATGTAATTTTTAGTCCCCATTTTTCCTGAAACTAAATATGACACATGAGGAATCCCACATACCTTTACACAATTCCAAAAAAACAAATTAAAGTGTTCCAACACATGGAATTTTTTCCAAATATTTTTCAAAATAATGACCTATCCACTAAATGTGAAAATACAAATTCCCTTGGAAATATATCTCAGATCAAAATCAAGGTTCATTAAAACCTCCCCTCCATAGAACATATCATCCTCGAGAAGCCTTGGGGAACACAAAAACATAACCTGGCCTACGATGGTTGTGAGGTATCATTTAAACAGGAACGTTGCAGTTCAAAATTCCCAACACACCACTAAGAATTAAATAATAATAGAACACACATTCCATAAAAAACATAGGAAAAACACATTTTTTCATTGGAATGTATAAATGGTGCTTGCCTGATCTTTCTTCACTAGAGACATGATCATGTGGACATATCTTTAAAAATCAAGAAAATGGTGTTTCACAACATAGTTTTTAACATCGTAATGGAAAAATTCAAATCCATTGTGCCTCAACCTTCATAGTTGACTAAAAACCATGACATTAGGCATTCTAATTATGCTGACACATGACCCCAAACATTATAGAGATGCCTATAGCATGATATCTTTTATTGGGTTCACTTGGTTACATATGAGGCAATAAATGAGACATCACTATAATTAAACATCTGAATCATAATCAACCAAATAGAAGATGGGTTCATGAGAATACACATAAGACACTACCTCAAATTACACTACACATTCCTTAACCAGATGATGTGCTTCAAATTGGTTTATTTTGAATGTATCTATTGAACAAGGGTGATACTGAATTGAGTTACCTCTAAATTACCATTCTCAATTTCATGGATTAGATGGCTGACCTAACTCAAACTGAACTGCAAATCCATCCATCAAGGAATCTCTTGGTTAGAACAATCATGTTCATTGAAGACTATACCTGACTTCTAGGAACGTTCTGTATTCAAACTATCACCTAACAATTTAATATATCATTCAACATCATGAAAAATTGTGTAACCAATATCTACCAACTAGAATCATCACCACTTTTATATAAAACCTATGAGACTAACAACAATTCAGGGATAAACATGGATTCATTTCACTAGAGTCCAAGGAACTAACACATGGTAGTCCACCTGTAACGTCCCAGACCTCTCTGGTCCATTCCTTCGGAAAAATATAGAGTTTGATCTGTTCTAGTTTTTCAAGGTGACTTATCCCTAACACTTTTACAAATTTCTAGTTCTATAAACAGTGATTCCAGAACTATTCCATTTCGTTGCTAAATTTTAACTTCATGAATAGTGTTTCCAGAATGGTTGTGTGTATAGTGTTTTTATAATGGTAGGGTGTACAGTGTTTCCAAAATGGTAAGGTGTACAATGTTTTTAGAATGGTTGGGTGTACAGTGTTTCTATAAAATTTGGGTGTACAATGTTTCTAGAAATGTGAGGTTCCAATGGTGACCACTTTCCTTTTCCAAATAGTGAGTTTATCAATAGTGTTTCCATAATAGTGAGGTTCCAATTGAGACCATTTTCCTTTTCCAAATTTTGGGTTCATGAACAATGTTTCCAGAATGGTAAGGTTCCAATGTTGACCTCTTTCCATTTCCAAATTTTGAGTTTATGAACAGTGTTTCCAGAATGGTGAACATCAAATGGTGACCTCTTTCCTTTGCCAAATTTTTAGTTCATGAATAGTTTTTCCAGAACAGTTACCTATTTCCTTTTCCAAATTTTGAGTTCATGAATAGTGTTTCACTAATGTTGAGGTTCCAACAGTGACTACTTTCCTTTGCCAAATTTTGGGTTCATGAACAGTGTTTCCAGTGCGGTGAGGTTCCAATGGTGACCTCATTCCTTTGCAAAAATTTGAATTCCTATATAGTGTTTCCACAACATTGAGGTTCCAATGGTGACCTCTTTCCTTTTCCAGATTTTGAGTTAACGAATAGTGTTTCTGGTTTCTTCAAGTATCTCCCCTTTGATGTTTCCATTGATGTAAAATGCATTTAAAACCTTTTTTATGGACTCTAAGGCCTATTCAATAGTCATAATTCCTATATGAATTTCCTTAAGGCTTAGGATTCTTTTAGAAGGTCAAACTATGTGGTTCAATGCAATCCGATTTTAATAGAAAATCCAACAAATCTTAATCCATTATTCTGTTAAATATTCTAAAGGGATGATATATCTTCCTACAAAGTTCTTCCTCCTTATTCTCATATGTGAGACACAAGAACCTTTCATTCCTTCCCATAGGTGTTGCACAATCAGAATTTACTCCTTGGATTGGTGCCAATCTGTTTTGACGAAAACAAGAAGTATCGATTAATCATCGATATAAGGCATGATATATTTTTATTCTTTTAGGTTCATCTCCTTCTATTTCTCTATACCCTTTTTTGTAAAGGTATCTCCATGTTCCTAATAAAATTTTCTTGGTTTTTGATCAGTGTGGTGGTATCTCTGTATCCTCAGTTGAATGCAGTTTTCACTGGGTGAGGAGACTGTAACAAATTGTGTGGCTCATTCTCATATAATGAACTTCAAGAATCATAGGAGGTAGGGTATTTAACATCCCAGGTAAATAAAGAATAAATTTTTTTCATATTTAATAATATTTTCGAATTAGATATTAATTTTACTTTAAAGGTGTTGTTATGTTCGATAGCATACCTGATACACAACAAAGAGATTCTTTGAAATCTTACATTGCACACTAGTAATAAAATAATATTATTTTAAATGGTAGTTAACACGTTGCAGTTTTATTGGTGGGAATGAATATAAATAACTAAAATATGATTATATATGTTTGTTAGATGTTTTTACATTTATCCAATAAAATATTAAGGCATAAAATATGAATAGAATTCAATTTTAGGCATAGATACTCTAATATTCACTAAAAGGTCGAACTATCGCCGTTTGATGGAGAACCCTCATTAAATATAGTTTTTGTCACTCTTATAAATTCTATTGGACCAAATAAAATTCTTCTTTAGAATCGGGACATCAAAATTTTACTTTGTGTAAATTTTTGGTATTTTTCCGATAAAGTTCAATTTTTAATGAATAGTGAAAAATGTTGTATTTTAATTCAAAACCTCCTTTTAATATAATATATTTACATGATTATATTATCTTTTCAATTGGTTTTAAAGTGAAATTATAATATATTTTTACCATTTAATCAAATAGTGGACGTTGGAATTAATTTCACCTTGAAATTCTACTTAAACTAGTGTCAATCTTTTGATATATATTGTTTCATAAAAACACGCTATTTGTTCTGACAGCGGGAATTAATTATTAAATTAATTAATGAAACTTATATGTTTTGAATTTTTTAAAATAGACATAATTTTTTAATTTGGAATATAAAATATATCTTAGGGTGAAGTTTTGGTATTTTTATGAAAATCTTCAATTTTTTGATGAATAGTGAAACCACTATGTGGTACTTCAAAAATGATTTTTCGTTTAAATTAAATTTTACCACCTATGTGTTTTGAATTAAAAAAATCCAACATTCATAGTTTTCATTAAGAAGTAAAATGTGGTTCAATGGGATAAAAATAGTTTTTTTTGTGATTAGTAACTTTTAAGTTTTTAATCGTGATTAGAGGTAATTAGTGTAATTTAAGGTACAAATTAATGTTTTAATAATATGAAATTACCTTGAAACATGTTATAAACTTATTGGATGTGTCATGGCCTACCAATAAAATCCATGGGTCAACTTGGGGACCCCATGGAGCCACTTTGGTAGGGAAATGACATTAATAACTTTTTATTTAATGTTAAAATAAAAATGTCACAAATATGTGTTATTTTACTAAAACAATTTTTAAATGGGCTTATACAAGTCATAATTTTGACTATAAATTTTCATTAGAAAGATAAAACGACTTAATACATCATGATATTTTTTTTATAATTTTTAGACATTAAATACATTAAATTATTTATGACACCATGATGATGCCGCGATTACCTCATTATTTAACGATTTAAATAAAATGAAAAGATACTGTAAAATATAAGACCTAAACTTGTAAGAAACATATTTTATTGGTGTATTTAGAACTCCTATCACTATAGCCTCTAAATATATAATTTTTGGACCTTTAAATTCCGAAAATCATTTTATAATAAAGTAACCTTTTATAACATTCCAAGAGTGCCCCTCCTCTCCTCTTATAAAAGGCCCCCACCTCTACCACCTTACCCACACATCTCAAGTCTTTTTCTCAGGAAACCCCTGCCCACTTTGTCTCTCCACATCCCTCTATTACTCCTAGAAGACTAACATTGGGAACAAGTATTTCCAAGGAAGCCTTTGAGCTCAAATCAAAAAGAGTTACCTGTTTTAAAGGTAGTGTCTTCTCTTGTGTTCTTATGTTTTATTTTGCATCTCCAGCCCCCTAAACTCTTTTTATTAATTTTTTTTGTAACAACAACATTATTTGAAATATAATAGTATGTTGTTATGAGAATGATTAGAGCTACAACTACACACACCTTCATCTAATGGTTAAAGAACATATTGTTTTTGTGGTTGGTGATTTTCTGCCTCACGAAACGATGATTGTTCAATCTTCTATTAACACCTTTCATGGTGGCCATTAAGATGTAAATATATTTATATATGATATATTTTATGTTTATGTTTTCCTTATGCTTCTGTATTTTTCATTTGTGGAATACCTTTATGGTTTCCGTTGTGGGAAAACATGATAATTTCATTTTAGGAAGTGCAGACTACCGCCCCCTCAAAGTGATTTGATTCGTTAATGCCATATGTGGGACGTATAAAGGAGGGATTTAAAGTTATTATATATTATTTTATACTGGAATCATAATATAACCTTATATAATTATGATTTCACTCCATTAAATATGAAATAAAAATGAATGTAGCGTTCATGCATACGTACGGCTTACCGTCTCCTTGAACGGTGCATTTCATTTCTTACCTCTAAATGTTATGTACTATTATAAATACATGTATATGCTGGATATATATGATATATATTATATACAAATCATGAATACAATTCTGGATATAATTATCCTTTGACCACATAAACAAAATGTAATTGTAAGAATTCCATTTTTGACTTAAGTACCAAATATCCACAAAACGAACTTTATAAATTAAATGATTACATAACGTTTATAACATGGTAATAAGTGATATAAAAGGAATAATGGACTTGAAATAGGTTCTCAAGAAAGTATAAATTAACTCAATTTTATTATTTAGGAGATTAAATAGAAATCGAGTCACGTCAGACACGAGGTAAGGGAACATCTTAACCCAATTTCTGTTCATTGGGTTAATCTCCTACTTTCAAATTATGTCATGATATTATTATGTCCTATCTTGTATTTGTACTTTCTTTATGTGTAATTATAGTGAATACACATAATATATCTATTTTATTTAAAAAATGTTCTTTGTAAGGGACTTTGTCTCAATCTCTATTCATTAAGGCATATTTTGTTTTATACACAACTTTCTTTTATACGGTGTATAAACCCCTTTGAATTTTATGATTATTCAAAAGGAATATTTTTTTATACGAAGTTTTTTGCTAAACGAAAAAAGGAATGTTTTTTTTGTCGTACGTATTTGGCGACAACGACTTCTCCGCCGCCGTGACCATTATTTGAGTTTCGGCTTCCTCTACAAGGCAAAACCTAATTTTTTTTTAAAATGAAAAATAAATACCATGTATTAAATTTCTTTTATTTTGTTATTGAAAATGGTTTTCATAATGTATTTATTATATCAATGTGTTGTATTGATATCTTGTGATTGAAATATAGAAATTTTATGTTTCCTTTATGCATGTTTTACGTGATACGATTATGTTATGGTTCTTGGGCATTGTTATGAAGATGGGTGGTTCCATGAGGGTTACTCCCTACGTAAGAATGTTATGAATTCCTCAATTTACCTTTATGTCTTATGATTTCTTTTACTTATTCATGATTTGTTGAGGTATGTTAATGTGATTATGTTTTCTGAATAAAGTATGATTTTATAAATAGTCTAATGTTTTCATTTCGTAATTTTATATCCCTTACTGATCTTTTTATGCTCACCCCATGTTTTTGAAATGTTTTTCACAGGTCAAGGGAAAGGTACATGATGTGATGATAGTGTCAAGGAAGTGTCAAGAAAGAATCCATGTTTTATTTTAAATATGTTTCTGTTGATGGGAAAAATGACTACTATCTTTTATTTAACAACTTTGTTTAAATGTGGAATGTAATGCATGTTTTATGATCTAATTATCTGAAACTCTAAACCTGAAAAGATACTCAATGTGTATTCTTGAAGTAACTCATGATTAAGTAATGTTTAAGGCTGGGGCCTTATAATGTATTATTTTATTCTATTTTCCTTTATGTGCAACTATATAGTTAGCATGTTTTATCCCACTGAATCACAATGCAATTGACATAATAAATATTGGAAATGGATAAATAAATTGTTATTGATCATATGTTATTGCCTCTTGTTTTTCAAGATAGAGATATATCTATGATAGATTTTTATAGATTATCGTTTTTGATGGAAATTGGTAAGGAACGTAATGTCAGAATAAATTGATAATTGTTTGGCTATATATAAATAGGCATATAAATGAATCTGGTTGATATTTTTGTAATTTGATGTTAATTAAATTGGTGTAGTAAGCATGTTTATTTATTAGTGATATCATATAGGTTAGGTTTCAAAAATATTGAAACTATGAATAATAAATCAGTTTATCCAAGATGGATTGAAGAACTGGTTGTTTGATAAAATATAATTCCTTGCAAGGTTCTGAGTTACCCTCATTCTTGTTTATGGGACAAGATCCCAATTGATATGATGTTTTTTCATGTGGATTTTGTTGTAATGTGAGCCTTCTTGGCTGTGGTGATATGTGGGGGCATGGAGGCCTACTCGTTGTGGAAGCAGTTGACACTTAGAGTGCTGAGTTGCATCAGTTTATTCATGTGGGTGTCAGGGAGGACCATGGGGATGATGAATTGTCTTGGATGTGAATGTTTGGATGTTTTCTGATTCTTATTGGTCATTTAACATCTTTACATTCCCTACTTGTCAAGGAAACTGGTCTTTCTTACCCTTCTTCCTAAAGGGGACAATAAGTACGGAGTATGCTATATGCTTTCTATGTTTAGCTTCTCATGAGAGGAAGGGTCTATGCACTCTCTATAGGTGGAAAAAACTTGACGGGTAGTTCATCTACTCGTCGTGTTGAACCCCTTTGTTTTTAGTAGCATAGACTATTTTCTAGAATGTCACGGAATATGAGACTGTAATTTCATAAAAAAATAATTGAATAAATGATTTTTACCCATGGGGTTGGAGTTTGCTGGGGTGCAATGCAGAGGTTGTAATTTAAAGGAATAGTGAACATTGGGTGTCATGCTAAAGAAATATAATATGTAAATTGATGATGGTTAATTAAGGTTTAAAAAATTAATTAATGTAAATTGAAACTGATAAAATGTGAATGAAGTAATGTAATAAAGCTCTTTAAATGGTTGTGTGATTATAGGATACTTAGTGTTATATATGGAATCCATGAGTCTGAGAGGCGTTAGCTGTAATTGAGTCTTATACTAGGATATGTTCATAGTGTGGTTTTGATCTATAGAATATTCTGTAATTTTTGTGTTTCTATATGCTACTCCACCCCATCCGATAGGGAAACTAACACCCTGAGGATTTTGAACCCTAGGTGGGTGTTTTCACCAACATTCTAGTGGGATGATGGATGGATGACTACCCCTTTTCCCCCACTCTCTTCTCATGGTGGCTACTTGTGCTGGTAGGCACAGTGGTTAGTTTTCTCCATATATCTGTGTAGAGGGTTGTAATGTCTTGTGGTTATTCACAAAAATATAATCAAGATATCATTTCCTATGGACTATTATATGTGTAACATGTATATACTATGATGGATGGATGATCCTTACTCAGTTTATAGGATATAATGGCATGAGGATTAATACATGATGTATGATACATGTTATGCTATCTGTGGTGGCTCCCAGAAACTACCTTGTTACATTGATTATGTGGATGTGGTGGTTTTGTTGCACGAGGTGCATGTTGTGGTGCTCCACCCAGGTGTCTGCGGGCATCCCTTTTTGGAGAGAGATTTTTAAGACGTGCGATGTTGGGGCAAAGCAGAAAACCAATGGGGAAGTAGTAGTGGGGTACCCTTGATATTATTTATTATATTATATAATCATGTATGCATTACTTGGTGAGAGTATCTATATTGAGGCTGGGATATTAGTATACATGTTAGGTGATAGGTTACTTTCACTTGTTACTCACTGTGCTTTATCATGATTTCATTAATTTTTCACAAGAGGCTCTGCGGAGGATCCTTTTTAGTATACTGTTATACTCACCCTATGTATATACAAACTGCATTTCAGGTCACCTGGAGTAGGTTGGTGATCATGCTGGTTTATAATGTCTTTGCACAGCATGAGCTATTTAGGTTTCTTCGTTTCTATTTTTGTTACTTTATATTGGGTACTTTCAGTTTTACCCTTTCAGTTGTAGTATTTGTGGGTAATGCCTCTAATTTTTGTGTCTAATATACCCTCAGTGATATTATCCATCATGGGGCCTAATGGAGGTAGGACTCATTGGTCATTAAATTCCTTATAACATTTTCAGCATAGTAGGGGTACACATTTTGGAGAGGGGGTCATGAAATATGGGTATCCGATGTATGGTTGAGAAATAGGATGGAGTTTGGTGTTAGGCAAAGGTGAGGTTGCATGAGATGGTAGGGAAACAGTTTCAGTCAAGTTCCGCAAGTGATATAAACACTGGGGACCAGTTGAGACATAGGCATTTGGGGCCACCTATGATCAGATGTATGGAACTTTTTGTTTACAATGGCTACTAAACGAGGTGATGCATGTTGTAGTGTAGATAACTAGGAGAGGATCATGCATCATTATTCATTGTGCATGTGTTTGAATGGGTAGACCATAGATTAGGTTAACCTAAAATGAATAAAAGAAAACAATTAATTAATTAATGTTGATTCTTACATATTCCAGGTCTATGAGCTCTAATTATTTTTTATTTTCAGGTATCGCCCCAAATAGACGTCCTCATTAGGATTGCATAGAAGATGTCCAGCAGGCTATGCCGACAGATCTCCATAGTGTAGAGGTTGACAACGATGACACTAGGAGGAGGAATCTCCAAGAGTTTCAGCACTAGAGTCTACATAAGTACGAGGGCTCCATTTTAGATGCAGTCATGGAAGATAGGTTGGAGGTGTTCGATATTGGCTTCAGTTCGATACATTCTCATAAGGAGAACTTGGTGTTCATGGTTGTGATGATTCTGTGTTGAGCATCGAGGCAGTGGTGGTTCATGTTCCTCGGGGATCGTGAGGAGATATTGATATATTGGGAGGAGTTATGAGACATGTTTAGAGTTGAGTTTCTATCTTCGATGAAAAATGCATCCAGTCACCAAGATATTCCTACCCTTCAACAGTGGATCTCTAGTGTGTGAGAGTTTAGAATCCAGTTCGGGAAAAGTTTACCATATGATTTAGACCAGCGCCATTTGTGGAGGCCAGGGAGAGGCATTTTGAGGAGGCTTTGCATCCAGAAATCTAGTGCTAGGTCTCCCCATTTATGTTGAGGACATGTCTTGAGGTTCTGGAAAGGGTAGAGGTTGTCGAGGAGAATTTTTCCAGAACCAGATCATCATGAGAGGGGAGTCATCATGATTCCGCATGAAGTAGATAACTGGTCCGGGGATCCCGGTTTTCTGGGAAGTAGAGTTTTCATTCATCTGTGGGTAGGTCCCAACCCTCCACATCTTGTTTCTAAGGAGACAGTGTCTCTGAGGACTATTCTAAAGGATGAGGAACTTTTTTTTCTTGTGGTGGTCGAGGTCATCAACAACAATAGTTCCCGACATTTCAGAGCATTCATAGTCCACTAGGTTCTATACTCTAGTTTCTTTCGTTGAGGTAGTTCCAACCGAGGTTGCAGCAGTAGGTTACAACTTCTTTGGATTATCAGAGGGTTGATGGGGTGGGCAGAGGACAACCCTTTGACGCTCCCCATCCATAGAGAGCAGAGCGTGGCTATGGTGGTAGTTTTCATCAGGGTCAGAAAGGTCATGGAGGAGGTCGTGGTCAGCTTCATGATTTAGTGTTTCCAGCACCAGGTGATCCAGACATCATTTGAGGTACCCATTTCGTGTTTTATACCTTGGTGTATCCATTTTTTGATTCAAGAGAAACACACTCCTTCATATCACTGCCCCTTTTCCAGGCATTGGGATTTGAGGTAGATAGGATTCTAGCGGCCTTTGCATTTACTACACCAGTTAGAGGTCGAGATGTTATATTTAATGTATTTTGAGGCTGTGAGCTAGTGTTGGGGTTGCTTTGATCTTGGGGAAATTTTCTAGGTTTATGAATACAACCATATGATGTTATCCTCGACATGGATTGGTTTTATTCGGTACAGTCTATCATATATTTCATTAGGAGGCAGGTTGTGTTCTTTGATGTGGATGAAGAGCCAGTGGTGTTTGATGGCGAGCAAGACCCTCAGATGGGTCAGAGGCATGTCCCATCCTTATCATCCATGATGTTTGAGCTAATGCTAAATTCTTTAGAGGTTTAGTAGTTGGTGTTTCCTAGGGTCATAGAAGAGTACCATGATGTATTTCAGAAGAGGTTGTAGCCTTACCCCCACGATATGAGATCGAGATTGGGATAGAGCTACAACCAGTAGCATCTTCTATATTTATGTCTCTATATAGGATGGCCCCTTCAAAGTTATGAGATAGACGTATACATCATGATGGTATATTACAGTGCTGTTTTATTTAGCTCAGTGTTTCACCATAGGGTGCACCCGTTTTTTTCGTGAGGAAGGCTGACGATAGTTTGCGGTTGTGTGTCAATTATCATGGCTTAAATAAAGTGACAGTGATGAATTACTATCCACTTCCACAGATTGATTATTTATTCGATCAACTAAATGGTGAAAGTTGGTTCAAAAAGATCGATTTGCGATCAAGACATCATCAGATGTGTGTGAAGGATGAGGATACCCAGAAGAATGCTTTTCATCGTCATCACGGGCATTATGAGTTCATTGTAATGTCATTCGGTGTGATGAATGCTCTAGCTATATTCATGGAATTGATCAACATTGTGTTTTGTGAGTTCCTGGACAAGTTCATGGTGGTTTTCATCGATGAAATCCTTGTGTACTCCACATATTAGGAGCATCCAGAGCATCTACAGGCCATTTTGGGAGTTCTTCGTCAACATCATCTAGTTGGGATGTAGTTGAAGTGTGAGTTTTGGGCTTGATAAGTCATTTTCTTAGGCTATGTCATGTCCCAGCAGGACGTAGCTATGGATCCATCAATGGTAGAAGCAGTTGTGTCCTGGGAATCCCCCAAGATAGTGTCATATGTATGATGTTTTCTAGGTCTATCAGGCTACTAAATGAGGTTCGTAACCAATATCTCTCGAGTTGTGACTCCTAGGACAGCTTTGACTAGGAAGGATCATGCATTCATATGGACTGATCAGTGTCCAGAAGCTTTCGTGTATCTAAAGTAGAAGTTAGTAAGTGCTCCTGTTCATTTTCTTACAGTAAAGGGAGTTCGTTTTGATGTTTTCTGTGATGCTTTGCATCTGGGGTTAGGCTTTGTTCTGATGTAGCATAGATCAGTTGTTTCATATGGGTCTTGGCAGTTGCATCCCTATGAACGTAACTATGCCACCTGTGATCTTGAGTTGGAAGTCGTTGTTTTTTTAAAGATGTGGAGACAATGCCTCAATGGAGAGCACTTTTTGGTTTTCAGTAATCCTATGAGTTTGAGTTATGTTTTCTCCCAGTGTGAATTGAAGTACTGGCATCATCGATGGATAGAGTTCTTATAGGTGTATGTCCTCGAAATATCGTATACACCTAGAAAGGGGAATGTTGTAGCTAAAGCACTGATTCGGAAGTCATGTAGTGATGTAGTGTGTGAATCTGGTGACTCTTATAGAGTAATGGAAGAATTGTCAGCATAACATATTTATATGGGAGAAGTTGGGGGAAGAGGTTTTCTTTTTAATATGGTGGTGCAGTCATCTCTAGTGCATCCAGTGGAAGGGTCCCAGTTGGGGGATTTAGAGGTAGAGGTCTATAGAGAGCGAGTTGTTTGTGGCAAGGCCCCTGATGGTTTGTCTGATGATGAACAACACCATGTGTTGTATCATGGAAGGATATTTGTTACTTTGACAATTCACAATATGTTACTCTTATTGTTCCATATTTAAACATTAACGATGCTTCTTGGCATGAGAAAGATGTACCGAGCCTTTGGGAGTTATTTTTGGTGTCCTGGGATATATCATGTAGTTGCAGAGTTTGTGTATCGATGTTTGGTCTTCTAGAAGTTGAAGGTTGAAAATTGTGTTCTAGGTAGTCTACTCCAGCCATTAGATGTTCTGTAGTGGACGTAGGAGGACATCTGAATGGACTTTGTTACTGATTTACCTTGATCTCCGGGAGGACATGAAGCTATTTGGGTGGTAGTGGATCGCCTAACAAAATCTTCCCACTTCATAGCAATCAAGGAGCTACGTTCAGTGGATGTTTTGTCGAGGAAATATTTGGAGGAGGTGGTGAGATGTCATGGAGTCCCAAGGACGATCATTTCTGATCAATATCCTCATTTCACCTCCAGGGTGTGGAGAGGTCTCCAGCCTGCATTCAGTTCTCAACTATGCCTTAGCACTGCATTTCATCCTCAGACATACCATCAGATAGATCAGACTATCTAGACTCTTGAAGACATGTTACGCTCTTGTGTCTTGGATTTTGGAGGTTCCTGGATGAGTCACTTACCCTTGGGGGAGTTCTCTTACAACAATATTTTTCACTCCACCATCGGTATGGTGACGTTTAAATCCTTGTATGGTCAGCCTTGCCATTCCTTTTTGTGCTAGAGTGGGGTCATAAAGTAAGTAATTCCTTGACTAGAACTACTGTAGAATACAATATAGATGGTTCAGGTGATTTGTGAGAGCATTAATATAGTGTAAGATCGTCAAAAATCATATACCTATCAAAGGAGGAGACCCATATAATTCAATGATCATATGAAAGAATTGGATAATTTTAAGGGCATGATATCATGATCATTACCTGAAGATTTCATTCTCAACACATCATAGAACATAAATATGAGTCATGGATTAAATCATTATTTTTCAAAAAGATACGATTCAAAAGACTACTAAATAATAATAATTAATGATCCATAAGACCATGTTATAAAATTATGGAACCAATATAGGTATAAAAACCATTGAACTTATAATTTTTAGCTACCAATACAATTAAACATAGTGGATATGGCCTGTTCTCCAATTTTCCATTTTAAATCAAGCCTGTCGGCCTATTTCCTATTATAGATAAACCCCATCATCATGATTCCCATTATAGATCAATAAATTCAACATGTTTCCAAAATATATCTCATCAGAAATAAAAAATTAACCAATTTAATAGACAGATACATAGGTCCCAGACATCATTGGATATAATGTTATCACCATCATTGGTTACGATGTTACCACCATCTTTGGTTATAACATAACCACCATCCTTAGTTATTATATAACCACCATCCATTATTACAATATAACCACCATTATATAATGAAAAAAATTTAGTGTTCCAAAAGATAATGAAAAAATTAATCATATATAAATTCATATAAATAAAAAGGTCCCACATATATTCAATCATAGCATAAGCCATAAAAATTGATGGGTTTCATAATAATCTAATAATATAATTATAGTATAACCCATGAAAATGTATTTACATTCACAAAAAATTTATCCATCTTAGTAATAATACATTTATAGGATGATTAATGATGTTAAAATGGTGTTAAATACCATGTAAAGTATTAGTAACATCATAGTATGTAATCTTTGGTGAAAAATTATTTTGAAAGATCACATGGATCATTTCATAAAGATAATACAAACTCTAATCTAAGAATAAATTTTTTAAATGAAAATTTCAAAACTAAATTTCAAAATCAATTTATTATTAAATAATATATTAAACATAAAACGGGCTCTTGAAATCATATCTTGGACATAATATAAAATTTTTCTATTAATGTGGTACACATTAAAACAATGATTTCCTTCACATATTGGTAGAATCAAAAAGGGCCTTCTCTGAAAAATTAAACGAATATTCCTTTTATATAATTTGGTAAAATGTAAATCATGGGTAAAAACATATTTAATTATTATTTTTAAAATAGTAAAAATAGTATTCAAATAATTTTTATAATACATGGATATGAAATAAAAAATGTATTCAACATATGATAATTATAATAATGATTTGTTATAAAATGTATCTTATAATATTTAATCATTTAAGATAAAAAAATCAAGTGAAAACAATTATTTTCAAAATATAACTATATTATTTGAAAACATATGTGTTTCTAGAGAGGTAGATCAGAATATATCATCAGTGGAAGCATATAATTAACAAACCTTTTTAAAACTAAGATTGTAACATTAAAAAATTATTACTTTGGTATCGTTTGAATCATAATCCCTATTAAATAAATCATATTTATGTGAATGTATATTAAATTATTATTATCATAAGGAATATAATATTGTTTAATGGAATATATAAACCACAAAAATGAAACATGTGGTGTATAAGCTATCTGTCCCCTAGAAATGTAAGTTAGATGGTAATACTTTACTTTTGAAACTATTGAATCATATTACAAATAAATTAATAACACTAAATTAAACATTAAATATTTATAGAATAAATAAATTAATTATAAAACATAATATGGGGTCTGTATATTAATATTATAATATAATAGTGGTGCATATAATAACCTATGTCTCATGTTAGTCCATTTGAGACAAAATCTATAACCTTAAGTATCAATTACCTTGATACATGTTTAATTATTCTATATAATAAATATATGATTAGTATATATACATATAATTATCATAGTAACATTTATAATTACATTAATTATTTAATTAGGACATTTTATTAAACATTTTTTAATAATTTCTAGTCAAAATCATCTTTCGACTAATAACTGCATTTTTTTCATGTATGTTCGGGTTTTGATTTTTTTATTTTACATTTATTATTCTTAGATAATATAATGATTTCTAACCTTTATAAAAATATAATATGTATTCATTATATATATATATATATTAAAGTTATATATTGAAAATGAATCTCACCGTTCGTGGAAATTATTGGCCGTATATATGCATGAATACTATGTCCATTTTCTTGATGGATTAAATAAAAGAAATGTAATTCATATACTAACCCAAATAATAATGTTTTTTTAAATATATAAAATATTTTTTTTAATCGTATCCTTATAAATTTCCATGTAAATCATAATTGAATAATGAATAAAATCTCTTGGGCAGACGATAGTTTTCCATACACAGGGGTGATGCTATCATATTCAAACAGAATAGAAAGTAATAATGTATACGTAAAATTATAATTATATAAGTATAATGTTTTCATGAATATAATATTAGTATGTTACAACAAAATTTTATCCATATATTTGAGTTTTTTATTGAAAAATAATTACATCATTTTTTGAGGTTGAATTCATAAATCCACTCGGTCGATGGATTTGTTTCCCACATGATGGAAGAGGAGAAAGATATAGATGATTCAATTAAAATGATAACAACGTAGAATATGGGATATAAATATTTTATTATATAATACTTATTATGAATATCTGTTGAATTTAGTGAAAAAATAATATAAAAACAGAAGTTTTAATATTTTTCATCTTCTTTAGATAACCTTTTTATGTTTATACTTAATGCCTCAGTAAGAGGGTTTATTAATAATAATATGGACTATAAGATTTTTGAGGTAATTAGAGGAGATTATTGGGTTGTTAATGTATGAAACAATGGTTTTTATATGTATAAATATGAGGGGAGTGTGGGAGTCTTTCTATAAGTGATGGAGAGGATATAAATATAATTATATAAAATAATAATGTTTACCCTAAATTTTGACATAAAAAGGGTAACAAATGAATCATTATATAACACTATATATGATAAAATATAAATATTTACAAAAAACATTGTTAGGGTTTGCTTCTATTTTATTTTACCACATTATCATTTTAATATAACACCAGGTAACATTGTTTTAACCTTAACAACATTAATTAATATTTACTATTTTTTTCTGTTTATTTTGAAAAACTAATAACTTAACCCTATTATATATTATTAATTAATATAATTAAAAATATTTAATCAAATTTTGATAAATCCATTCCAATAGTTTATAAATAATATTTTAAAATTAAACCCATAGTTGCGATGAAAAAGTAGTTTTCCAAAAGGAAAATATTTCTATGTATAAAAGGTATTAATATCTTAACTATAGTTTAAATTTATTTCCATGGACTAAATTGGATTACTAAATATATATTTTTACTCATTTTCATTTTGAACTATCTTAAAAAAGTGGTGATTGTGGGATAGCCTACTAATTTGGGATGTGGCTTACCACTAAATTCCATGGGCTGACCCCATATTCCACCACTAAGGAAATACACTTTGATCACGCAACTTGGTCTCAAAAAACTAGGACCATGTTGTTATGCATCCCCATGGTTATTGTGAAATCACCCATAATGGAAATGTTTCCCAAACCTGATGGAAACCCATCTATGGAATATCCCCTAAGGGATACACCATGAAGAATCCACCCCCATGATCCATCCAGAACAAAGCATATGAAATGTGGAATGGTGTCTACCTCATATAAACTAGGGTCAATTCAATCACAATTGTTCCATATCATCCGTTTCAATGTGAGAGTATTTCAAAATTCCCTTTTGTTCCATTGTTCCCTTCTAGTTGCTGATATTTCAACCGTAGGGCTACCATGACCCTTCTCTAAAGTTCCCCATAACACCCGAACCTTTAATATATTATTTTTACACATCCTAACACATCTAGTGGGATAATCCAAGGATAAAATTACTGATAAGTGACCCGAATCAGGAAACATACCCTACTATGGGATATAAATTCAACCTTCCTCCAAATTACACAAACACATAACAGCGCAGGTCGTTACAACCTTAGACCTGAGTATCACATACACTCTATCAAATATTAGAAAAACATTTTCTTGAAAAAATATATATTGTTATTATATTTAAGATAAATGTATTACCATAACATCTTTTATATCACTAAAATTAATTATGAATTCCACAATACATAAATCTAAATAATGACTGACCACTAGAAGAATATCACTACAACTACCTCTATGAAGGGGTATTATGTTATATTAACCTAATAACAAATAAATTGATATGAAACATTTAATAACATGAAATATCTATATAAATCATTTGTATATATATATATATTACCACTATCTAAGATATCAATTTACCACTAAATATGAAAAATTTTAATCCATCGTATTCTAACTCACAGATTCATGATTCTCTAACCATTTGAACTTATGGAATTAAAAAATCACGTGTCATTCATCCAAATAGTAGACAATTTCACATATTAATGAACTAACTATTTCAATGAATTTACATGTTATAAATTAATCATGGACCATAATTTAGGGTTTCTTATACAAGATAAAACCACTATCTTGTTTAAAACTATTTAACTATATAATCGGTTTCATACATAACATCCTCTTTATTGGTTTATTTATTAATCTGGTATAATGATGTTAATAAATTATGATGGTTCACAATGTATGTATCTTATCATCATTTTCTAATTGTGTTTCATATGAGGTATAAACCACAAATTATATCCTTGATTTTATGATATTCTATATTATATTATCTGTTGGTTTAGTCTAGATAATGATTCTTTAATAATAATATCACGAGATTACTATTTATTTTTTATAAAATTCTAGTCTTACTAATATTTACATGTCATCATGACCCGTAATAATCCATGGTGATCATTAAGTTTTAAAAACAAAAATTTACCCATTGATGTGATTTTATCATTCTATTATTCATGTAATATACACAACACATATAAATTAATAATAAATCGAGATTAATTTTGTAATAAATTCATGATAAATCTACATTGAGAATTTATATTGAATAATCCATATCAGGTACATAATTACTAGGGAATTTACGTGATCCTCATGATCATTCCAAGTTAATGGAGTTTTAAATGGATATTCTACATTCTCTTATGTAACCATATAATAGATCATTACATTTCCCCTATAAATATTTTCTTGAATGGGATAATATTTATAATATATATTTTTCATCCATTGGTGATTATGTGGATCCATAGTCTATAAAATATATTCATTTTAATATAAAAGGTTTAATTCCATGCTCATAGGAACCACCCTATTTTATATGATAAACATCCTTATCTTAGAATTTTTTTTCATATAATCTGATGTAGTGATATTACATTACTTTTTTTAATCATTTACAAACCAATTTTTGTAAGACATTATAAAATAATAAGAAATATTTTCAAATCCAAAAAATGTGAAATTAGGATATTTTGATGTCTGGTGATCCCATAATTGATATCATAATGATATTAAATATTCCAATATTATGTTCACACTATTTGGATTAGGAATAATTGAGCATATTTTGAGTGGATCCTCAGATCATAAAAATGAGGACATGGTTAATTTTATAATATAGGGTTTACCCTAGGTTCTATATCAAGATGATTGGTGCTATATAAATTGATGATGAATCCATTGGAATGTATTTTATAATTATTAATGAATTAATTATTTCATTTCATTAACTCATGTATTACCCAAAAAACATATTTCCTCTATAAATATCTTTTTATGGTAATTCTCTATGTATTTTTTCATAACACTAAGTGATTTTTGATGATCCATTAACATTATTCATTGGTTTATTTGACATTGGACAATGAAAAATGATTAGATCATTGTGGTTCAAGTGTTATTGAATGTAACAGATTATCCTCATCACTAGAGAACATGTTATTCACTAATGATAAAAATCGATGTAGGACTCACCAATTTTTGTTTTTATCCCTTTTATTATTTGATTGATCATGGTAAAATCTTATTATTTTATTCTATGATTTATCTATCAATTTCAAAATAAAACTTACAGTAAATTATATTATTTATTTAATTATATCTGTTATAACCTATTTCACCCAAGATATTCATTTTATAAATATTCTCCATGAACTCATGGCCAACGGTGAATTTTACTTTGTTCTTGTAAAATTTTCCCTAATGTTTTTATCTTTATTTTTCACATTTAAACAAGGTTGAGGATTGATATTTTGAAGGTAGATTTAGGGATGATTGAACCATGGATTCAGGGTGGATTGGAGAATGATGACAATGATGTTGAATTTTAGATGAATCATTATTTTATAAGGTTTTGGGTGATACCTCCATTGATTTGACATCTGGGGTAGTATTTATCATAGTATCTAGCAATATAAAAGGTTGTGAAAGTATTGGGTGGCTAAAATTTGGCCATAAAAAATAGATCAGGAAGGTAAGTTCCTTAATCTGAGACCCCTATGTGTAATTAATGATGAAAAAATGGGAAAATGAGTTGATGATTGTGATTTTTGGAAAATATTTTCTTTTTTGGAAAACTGGGAACATAGAAAATTGGCTAATAACACAATACATTTTTCATCTTGGATATTGTGTTAGGGTTTCAAAAAAATAAGGATCTCAAGATATATGTCAAGTCCACACACCATGTGACCCTCTTTAAGTGGATATGTCATGTTAAAACTACATATGACTAGGACCCCATGTAAGAGTACATGTTGTGCACATCAAAATGATATAATAACTCCTAGGGGTACATGGGAATACTGAGGTGTACATGGAAATGACCTGATACCCGATCACAACCAAGTACATGGAAACACACACATGGATGGATGGAGTAAATGGAAAACCCATGGGCAGTAAGGAATGTAGTGTAGTACCATTACTTTCTATGTATTACTACATGTCCATCCAATACGTGTGACTATGTGGACATAGTTAAGAGGCCATGTCATATACCAAAACCCTACAACATGGATTATACATTCCTTAGGATCTTCCACCTTGTGTATATTTTTCTTATGGTATTAGATTTTGGCCACTCATTATCCCATTTTGATCAATTTTCCATATACAATTATATTGTATCCTTATTAGAATCTATGATGATACCCTAGGTAATGTTTCAAGTGTTACACTTCGTTAGGTGATGCTTGATGATGATAGTGATTAGCTAGGATCATTATATATAAGGTTCATGGTTGGAAACCCCCTCCCCCATCAAAACCAGGGTGTGGGTCCCCATAATATTTTCACATGTTTGAGTGGACCCCATATGGTAGTAGGGTACATATCATCTATCCAATGAGTGGAGGCCCTATCATTCTAGAGTATAGATTTTCTATATATAGTGTCATCCCCAATCCTACAATACTTTTGTCTATATATGTTTATCTACATATCGAGTGGACCTCTATAGTACTAGTGTGTGTTCCCAACTCTTTGTGTGTATCCCCCCAATATACAGGGACATGGGTCCTCTTCCCATGTATATTCACCCCCTGATACTATATAGTGTGTGTTGTATATAGATACATAATGAGTTTCACACCATGATTCACTAGGGTTTAGGTTTTATAACAATATACATATTTGTATACCCCTATCACACCAATTTGTTGGTTGACTATCATTTGAGTGGAACCCCATTATCATACTAGGGTGTACCTCCTTCATTGAAGATTTTCCCTTTTGGTTGTCGAGAAGTAGCAAGGTGTGGACACTTGATAATGGTCATTTGGAGATACAGAGAGAATCATCATCCTGGGCTAGTCTTGGAGATGTAGATATCATTACCCTTTAATTTGGGTTTCTTAATAAGCAGGTATATATATATGGTGTTTCTACTTGTTGTTTTATATGACATTTACAATTCTATCATATATCTATATTGATCATCTATTGGTTTTTAAGTCATCCTAATATGTTTATACATACTCACCCATGCATGGTCTCTATCTGTGCATGATTTAACTTATGTATATGATGGATAGTTTGATAGTTTTATCAAGGGAGTGTAGTGATACACAAGGGAATGAGCCATGTACGATGGTTGGTCTTGGTTTTTGGGATCCATTCTCTCTCGGCTACTTTTTATTCCCTTTATTATAATGATGAGCCTTTACTTTTGGATGTGTGTGTATCTTTCCCCTTTAAAAATTGGTTGTATTTTTTCATTCATTCATGTATTCCCAAGATTTTATTTCGTACATGGATAACTATATACATTAGAAAATTGTATATTTTCATTTGAAATTTTCATGTAGATGGTTGGATGTTTGAACATAGTTACATTATTCGATATCCTCCAATTAACATTATGTATTCTAAGCACATGTCACATTCCCCTAGCCTGTTGGTGGAATGCTTGTGGTTGTTGCGGCCCAAGATTCTCCCATCTAGGCCAGATCAATGGTTTGGGTCATTATATAATGGTAAAAAACAAGTCTATTACATAAGAAGTTGTTCATAGTTATCCTATTAGGAGTTTTGGGATTGAATTTGGAAACCCTATAGAAGCTTCTAATGTGTATCTATCAGGCTATGTAACACATTTTTGGTGTGGAATTTAATGTATCTATTAACTATATCTCTGATTACCTACCTGTTGACTCATCATTAAGAGTAATTGGTTAGTGAATAATGGTACCTAAATTAAAATTGATCCCTTGACTGTACATGTTGATAAATCTCCATATATATATATATTATCATCTAACTGTGTTATACCATTAAAATTTTAAGTATGGATCATCGAAGTTAACCAACCAGTTTATTAATTCAGGATCATGGTGATGATATTAAGAGTGATAAAGACTCATATTAGTGTCCATATAATGATATTTATCCACTATCCTTGTAGGAAGAATAACCCACTCTTGTTGAGTTTCAGATAATAATAGAAGTCAAGACTGAGGATGTGTGTAGGATTAATGCACTCTAAATGATTCATTGTTAGAGACTATTGCAGTTATATACTGATCCAAGTCATTGGGATATGGAGGATTGTATTAATCCAGTTATCAAAATATTTATGATAATTTTTATCCAATAAAGTCAAATGGATGTGATGTAAGACAATAATTTCTATGGAGTAGTTGGGCATTGGTGGTGTTTACTCCTACAAACTCATGAGGATACGACGTTCTCGAGGTGGGACTTCCCACAATCATTTTGTGATTATTTTTACACCTTGTTCTTATGATCAATTCAGATTCAGAAGCATCTATAGACACTATAGGCTAATATGAAAATATCATAGAATGTTTTAAGGTTCATTGGCCTTAAACGGTATACCATGGACAGGATGTGGGGTGGAAACTTTTGAGTGAGGATGTTTATGTGGGGTCTATATAGAGATATCTATTACAGAGTGGTTACCATGGTTATTCCTAGCTATATTGGAGGACTATATAGGGGTACTAGTGATTGAGAGTATCCTATCTGAGTGATTCTATATAGCCAGGTCTAGATGTGGGAGTCATGTGGATGAGCCTTCTTTAGTATCTTGTAGGTGCCATTTGGTAGGATCTCGATGTAGGAATGCTTCTAATGGATGGTCATAGACATGTGGCTAAGGATTACATGGTTTTCACAAAGAACTCATACATCATATAAAAGTATGATGAAATGAATTTGATGACAGTGGACACACAAGAACAAGACTTCATAACCAAAAAAGCTGAGGTAGGAATGCAGATTGTGCATTGAACACTATTACATAACAAGTGTCTCGATCAAGGTCTTCCAAGATGTGGCCATGGTGGCCCATATGGAGGCATTGTTAGAAGTAGAGTAGTTATAGATCCAATATTAAGAGATTCAAAGGGAGGTTGATACAATAATCCACTTCCACCAATATAACAAGGTTCCCCACACTAGGCTAATTGAGCAGGTGGTCAAGGTCATGGGAAGCTGCATCCCATGAAGGATTACAACACGATAACCCCGAAGAACTATTGAGTTATGATATATTTATTTTATACAATTTTTTTAGTACTTTTATACATAGTTGTGATTCACTACATCATTTTTTATATCTCTAGTGTGATATCTAGAGATCCAAATTGAGACCTTATAACATCATCATTTTCTAGATCTTCCAATTGGGTGTGATTTTTTATTATTTCATTTTTTATGGTAGTGTGTGGCACTTTAGAAGCATGGGTACTCGAGCTGTACTATAATCTAATTGGGTCTTTGGCCAAAAAATTGGGCATACGGGCCATGTAATGGGCTAAATGCCCACTGGTCCTTCGGGTTATGTAATGGGTCTCCCTCTACCCAGTTAATAGATGTCTTTTCTTTGATTTAATAATAAATGAGGCTTTGGCCCCAACCTCAAAAAAATTTATTTTCATCACAAATGTGTTAGATTACTTCAAAAATATGGGATGATATCATCCTTTGCGTGTAGGATAGATCTCCTAAATTACATAGAGTGCTTTTTGTGAAATAGGCTTCATCTTATCACCCATTAGTTGGTGAGTTTATCTTATTGTTAAATGGGCTCCTCAATAATCTGATTATCTTCGACAGTGGAGTACATTATAAAAATATTACCTGAGGTGTTCCAAGACTAGTTCTATGGTGATATATGGATTCATTTATCTAATTACTCACATAGGTTTCACTAATATCTTCGACAAAAATTGAATGGACACTACCAAACATCATTTTCTAGGGGTGTTGTTGGAGGTCCTTTGGGAGAATGATTTCATCAATACTAGTTTGCCCACTTATGAATATCTAGTTTTTTTTGTGAAAAAGTCATATTGGTGGATGAATATTTGTGTTAATTATTGTCCACTGAACCAAATAATAATAAATAATAGAAACCATTTTCCGAGGATTTGAGACATTTTTGACTTTCTTTATGTCATGATCTAGTTCTTTAAGATCAATATTATGTTCAGCGACCACTGGTTGAGGTTTCGTGAAGTTGATATTATGAAGAAAACAATCTGACACCATTAAATACACTATGACTTACTGTTTATGCATTTTGATATGATTAATTCACCTACTATGTTTATGGATATGATGAATTATATCATCCCACCATGCATGGAATTATATATAGTTACCTTCATTGATGACATGCTCATTTATATTGTGTTAGGGGAATATCATGAAGAGACTATTAGGATGGTCATAGAATTAATCTGGGAGAACTGAATTTACTGTATTCTATCAATGTTCTTATTTGGGATCCTTGGGGTTCACTTTATGGGGAATGTCATTTAAAAAAATGAATTTTCTGGGCATGATGAAGAGTTATACATTAATTTCATGAGATCCACCCAAGATTACTCCATATGTGACGAGTTATATTGGATTGGGAGTGTAAAATATGAGCTTCCTGGAATAATTTAATAGATCTTTAAACACTTTGTCCACCCTGACATGTATAATGAATATATATACCTGGAATTAAATGATTTAGAGATAATTCTTGCAGTTGAGGTTGAGGTCGACCTATTTTTGTATGTCTAGACTACTGGTGGGGAGCTTGGTGTATATGGTCTATTTTGATGCCTTTGAAGATAAGATAAATTAAATTTTCTTATAGAGGCATGAAATGATTGCATATTTTTCCAAGAATTTGATACTTCACAAGTAGAACTACGCAAATCACAATCTATAATTGGGAACAATGTTCTTCACTCTATAGATAAGGAGGCATTATATTATGGGATACATTGTGGTTATATACTCATACCATCTGATTCAAAGGTATATATTCACATTGAAATATATTAAACTAATACATAGGTTTTGGTTATAGTTATTGTAGGACTATGACTTCAAGATTGTATATAATACAAGGAAGGGAAACCTGGTGGAAGATACCCTTTGTAGGATGATCCATTATCGATTTTTGGAAGAGGTATATAAGAAGATTGATAATAGACAGTCGATCCTAATGGGGGATAGGGGTTCAGATATTCATCGGTATAGGGTGGTGAATCCTCCACTTTTTTAGCTTGTGAGAGTGGATATGTTTGGAGACAACTACATTGAGGTTCTAAATGACAAAAATTCATTATAATATTTACATGATTAATTTTATTATAATGGGGAGGATACAACATTTACTAGGGATGGATGGTGGTTTTGGTCATGATTAAATAGGTGGTGATGAGGGATTTTAAAACATATTCATTGGAAACGCATCTCTATGTGGTAGGTATTTCTAAGGATATTCAACAATAGTTTCAGTGGCCTAACATGAGGTGGTTCATATCAGAGTTTGTATCTATATATATCACATATCAAGAGGTGAATGGTAATCACTGAGATCCAGCAGGTTTGGAACATCCTTTTGACATACCATAATGGAGATACAATGACATGTACATAGAATTTGTGGTGGGAGGTCAGTATATAGTGAGAGGACATGATTCCATCTAGGGGATTGTTGACCCACTTATGACGTCAAAACACTTTATTTACTTGATGGAGATGAATTATGTGTAGAGTCATTGAAATATTATATTTTGGAGTTCATCATAATTCATGGGGTGCCCCAAAACATTATCTCTAGCTATGATGATATATTCACATCTCATTTTTAGAAAAACCTAAAGGAGGTATTTATGACACTTTTTTTTGGATGATTATGGTGTTTTACCCATAATCATATGAGGGGAGCCATCAAACTACACTGGTGTTGGAGTATATACTGAAAGAATGTGTTCATGACCACATCTATGGCTAGGATAATAATTTTATATTTATAGAATTATCATAAAATAATATATATCACTCGAATATAGGCATGATTATATTCAAGATCATTCATGGAAGACCCTGTGGGCATCCTCTGTGATAGGATATGTTTAGCGACTCATCTTTTTTTGGGAAAGAGATATTTTACACGATGTAAGATAAGGTTTAGGTGGTCCATTAGTTTATTTGGACGACCCTATGTTGATTAAAATATTATGTAGATCGATATTATAGGCCCTTGGAGTTTAAGAAGAGAGGTAATGCTTTTCTAAGTTTATCCCCACGATGTGGATTATAGAGGTTTATCCATGAATTAAATATGTCCTTGAGGTTCATAATTCCAATTAAAATATTGTGTAGTGTTTTTTAGGATGATTAGTACCTAAAACATCCCCGGTAGTTGGGTCGGGATCCTGGTGTCTTCTATGTGTTTTAGATGTGGAGATTTTTGTATGGACTTAGGGAAGTTATTGAACTGGGTGATCCTAATAACATGGATATACCATCCTTCATATAGAAGTAAGAGGCGATTTATAATCATTACGAGAGTAGAATGCATGGAAGGAGCATTCCCTTGGTTTGTGTGTTGTGTTATCATGGGAACATACATGAGGGCTCATGGGAGTGTGAGAGCCTGATGCAGAAATAGTTTTCGAACATTTATTCAACATATTATTTTTCTAATGAAAATCCACAAAGATGGAAATAAAATAATAACCCATTTTTCATTATAAGTCATTGTAAAATGAAAAGATATATTTTCAATGAAATTTCTTGATAGGGTGTTTGATTAAGAGGCTCGATGAGGAAGAAATTGATATGATATATATATTAAGTAAATGCATTTCCCAAGAACATAGTTTTTAAAAATAGTTTAATATCTAATATTTGGATCATTGAATCGAAAATCCGAGACCAATATTGATTACATATTTTTTGGTGTACATTAGTCAAGATAGAATGATGTCCTTCTCCAAATTATTAGATGAGGTAGTCATTTTTTGGTGCATTAGGTGGATTAATTAATTAATTAATTTACTTAATTTAATATAAAAAACATCCTAATTTGGACTTCAGATAGAATAAAAGAACAATACTATATTATTATCCACATAACCCAATGAAATTATAAATTATCCTCTCACATTTATTATTCGATAATCGACAATAAATTAAATACAATGATCAAATCAATGTGGATCATGATGTAAAGAATATGGTAGACCATTGTCGTTATTGGTGAAATCATTATTCACCATAGAACAGTCAATAATCGATTCATTATTTTTCTATTTTTCTATGATCCCATTTTTTAAAATATTTATTGTGGTTTTTTCATCTTATTTTGATCTCTGATTTATATATCCTTCAAATGATCCCAATTATGATAAATTAAAATGTTGATTTTATTTTTTATGTTATCCCAGGTTTCACCTCATAATATTCAATTTTATAGTCATCCGTCAAGATATACTATCAAATTTTGGATTTTAATTCATTTTTATATACTTCTCTCCATTTTTCATAGCATTCTTCACTATTGAAAAAACGGTTAACAAATTGACATTATTGGGATAGGTTCGAGCACAAGCGAACCACGTGATTTGATGTTGAATTGATAATGATGGTAAGGATAATTATTTTTTGATGAATCAACCTTATTTTCAGGATACTTGTGACACATTCTTGTTTTTTCATCTTAAGTGGAAATGTAGTTGTTGTAGAGTGACAGGCTAGTCCATTCAAGGTGCAAGGGGCCAAAATATGACCTCCAGTGATGGATCTACTGTTGACCACCCTTGATCAGTGGCCCTTATTGTATTATATTGGGAAAATGACATTCAATGTTCCATGAAAATGACTTCTGAATGAACTTGGGATTCTATAAAAACCAAAATACATTACATGTAGTCTAGTAACATGAGTCTTATAGCCTCTCTGGCTATGACGATATAGTTTTAGGAAGATGAGGACCCCACCCCTTGTGGATGGTTCCATATTAAAACAGAACACCTCCAACTTGATAATCTTGTTCCATCTCCACATGGCCATGATTCCATGTGGGATAGAACACCACGCACATTGGGAGTACATGGTCTCTCCTAGGGGTACACCATCACGACCCAGTACCTAGGCACAGCTGGGTAGATGACCTGATCCATAGTACACAATCATTGCTAAGAGAACATTGGTATACCCTGGGTGGCTAACTAACATGGAGTGTTCTGGGTGTAATGATATTTAGGTGATTCTTGATGATGTACATGTTCTAGAAGGATAATTATAGATAGTTTAGTGTTGAAAACCCATTGAAATAGTAATACGTTGGTCCCCCATAACCTTGGATAGGGTTGAGTGGAACCCCCATATAGAAATATTCATTAGTTCCTCTACCCATTGAGTGGAAACCCCCTATCATACTAGGTCACAAATCCTCTATGTATATTCGGGAATCCTCATATTGTACTAGGGTGTGGGTCCCCCATTTATATCTTCCAACCACGTGGAACCTCCCTAACATACTCGGGATTGGGTCCTCTACCCTTTGAGGGGACCCCCTAACATACTAGGTTACATGTCCTCTACCATGTGAGTGGACCCACACCCAATATACATGGGTGTTATTCCCCTAACAATACCTACAATATGACACCCCATATCACACTAAAGTAATTAACCCATAGCTCTATAATGAAAGTAATCCACCTTTCGTACCAGGGTATGGGTCAACTGTCTACTATGTGAAACCCCATTACCATACTAGGTTCTGGGTACTCTATTTTAGTTTTCTCTCTCTCAGACTATGGACAAGTACTACGGTGTGAGTACTCCTGAGGGCTTTTTCAGACAAACAAATGATATGTTGGGTAATGATAATCGACCATTGTAGCTATAAGCAGACTCAATATGAAGGCTCTATTTTGAGATAAATGTCACATTTAACTCTCTGGTAATATTCTTAATGATATTATATATATATATATGTATATATATATATATTATACAATTTTGATTCTCCCTTTCCTTATTTTTAGAAGAATAATATAATTTTATCTCTATATATATCAGTCTTTTGATTTTGGGGAATCCTACGAGGTATATATATACTCAACCTTGCATGGGATTTTCCCACACGTTTCATGTATTATGAATATGATAGACAACTTGACATTGAAATCAAGGGATCATGTGGGTACTCTGGTGCATTTTCCATGTATGGTGGGCAGTCTTTGCGATTTTGAGCCTAAATCTATCGGCTATTTTTACATCCATTTGTTTTCATTTCGAGAATTCATTTGTGATTGGGAATATAACATTCCCCTTTATAGCTTGGTTGTATTTTTTCTTACTCTCACTCTTTGCTCATAGGTGATTTCATTCATGATTTACTCTATATGTAACTATTTTTTTATTCCCTTGAACTATTGTGTTAAGATGGTTGAGTGCACATTTTCTGGAAAATTAATCAAATGCCTCCAATTTATTTTATAATTTATCATGACCTGTCACAGGCTACTACCCTATTGGAGGAAGGCTTGGGATTTTTGTGTCCTGACCTTCTGAAGTCCATGTATGCCCTTATGGGTATGTTTGTTATAGTCAATTAAACGATAGTATACTATTTGATACACATCCAACTAGCTGCTCCATAATTTATGAAAATCATAAATCAAGACAGAGAACTCATATCATCCTTTTTAGTTTTGAAAATAACTACTATATAATGTTATACAATAATCTCTTCCTTATATTAAATAAGCATGAAATTTTCCTTACCTATTCTAATGTATTATTTCATGTTCTTAACTATAATATTGTGACTCTGGAGAAGTTTATATTAGTATTTATCAATAATTCTCAATTCATAAGAGTCACGAAGATAATCATAAAATATTATATACAAGTTAGATCATTTAGCTGACACATAAATAATCTTATTTATTTTTCTCATTTCCAAATTATTAAAATTAAAACAATTCATTATAAGACTTATTTAATGTGACAGAAGTTGAAACCCCATCTTTTGGATTATTATAATTAAACCACGTACCAGTTTAATTAATTTTTTGTTTTTAGTTAATAAAATAAAATTGATTCATATATCTCCAAAAATCCATATATATATATATATAATGTAGGATACTTCACCCATATATTTAATAAATAAATAAATTCCAAATAATTCCACTATAAAATATTTATTTTATTCAAAAAATGTAATGTTTTGTATATTTTCACCTATAAAATTTGTTTATCAAAACACACCCACTATCCCAATTCAATATATTAAAATCATCTACATTTGGGATCAAATTAACCTCTTTGATTATATCATCAAAATAGATGTTTAGAATATAGGAATATCTTTTTAATATATAAATTGACTATATAAACGTATTTAATTTATAAGTACCACTTGGTCATTCAATAACGATTTTTGGTATTATGTAAATATCCCCAAAAGAATAACATTTATGTAAAGTTTATATGACATCCATTTGAAAAATCATATAATTATAATAATATATTATTGAATAAAATATCCAAAGATATGTTATCATCACTACTAGTGAAAATTAATCTTCAATTTCAATTAAATATGTTTTTTTATAACTCATTTCCACCAAAAATTATTTATAGCCAGACCCACTACCATCAATGTTGTTTTTATCATAGAAAATCTATTTGTAATCTATGGGTACCACCCTTTTAAATACATATACCATGTTTTAAATGTTATCAGTGTAGATCATGTCCATATCAAATAACATTTATGACACCCCATACATCTTAAAATAACAAATACATGACATAAATAAAAAATTTAATAAAATATATTCTCAATAACTATTTGGTTTATATTTTTAGTGAATTTCAAAAAAACACTGACTAATATAACTTATGTATTTTTAACTAATTGAACTTTTCATTAACATATATGATTTTTTTAATCTATATCAGGTGTCCATTATCTTCCACAAATTATCTAGTAAATATATTATTCATGACACATCATATGTAATAATTTTTATCTTTTTATTAGTCAATGAAAACCTAATAAAGGGTGTAGAAGAGACACTCGGTAAGGGTAATTATAAAAAATTAAAATCAAAGATCCTTTGTAATAATACAGTATTATTATAAGTATTAATTTTTTACATAACTAATTTATATGCAAAAAAGATATCATTAATCATTATATAAGTCATGGATGAACAAAATAAATGTTTCAACAAAGTTTAGAAGATTGAGTAAATAAACATGATCCATGAAAGAAAATATATTCATAGTAATTAACATAAAACTATGTCAAAAACGTAAGACTAGATGGAAACTGATAACAAATCCATGTATGTATACACATCATTATTTATTGAGATATAAATGCCCAAAAAATTACATTTATGGGTGATATAAAACCTAACCCATCATCATCCATATATATGAGTGCCACCTACAGTCCATCAATCATTTTATTTTAAATAATCTATATAAATAAAATGTGTTTAAAATAGTCTTAATATGGAATCAAATAAATAAATCCTTCATAATTCAATCAATAATCATAACATGAAAATTCCATTGAAAACTAATGGGTATGAAATGATATTCAGTAATATAATTGGCTAATTCCATTCAATTTTAATGATTAGGTATATGGAATTTACATCATTTAAATGATATTTATATGATATAGTCAATAATTTTTCCTACAAACTGATATATGGTATGTAGGTTAACGCAATAAAATAAAGGAAATGTAAAATATAGTATTCATAACGGGAAGGAATTGGAATAAAAGTTAATCATATTAGTGGTGGATAGTTAGGATATATTGAGGCAGTGATGGTTCACTCCATTGATAGAAAAGTACATTTTATATTATAGGTATAGAATTAATGTGGATGATAAAATTGAATAAATATCATATATAAATAATTAGATATGTAAGAGGATAGTATATTATATTAATATATATTTTTTAGTTCTTGAAAAGTCATTCTAGTTATCATAAATATCATTGATAATTTGAAGGAAATTTAGAAGTTCTATTGAATTATAATTATAAACAATAATAAATTTTAAATTCCATGAAATTACAGAGATATTTTTTTTATCTAAATCATTTTTCTTAAAAAAACATATTCGCACACGAAAATAATTAAACAGATTCTTTTGTCCAAAATACTCATATAGAAAACATTAAATTGTATTTATTTTTTATTAAATATCAAATAATGTCTTTATAGTTTAAATTTTTTTTATTTTGAAAAAAAATACATAAATACCCAAAAAAATGTGGATTCAAAGATACAATATGAGGGAAAATAAAATTTAAATTTTTTATTAAAAATAACTTTTTGTAAAACCAACTCTGGAAAAAGAGTCGAAAATCCTATTTTTGGAAGGAGGATATGAGAAATATGATAGTAAAACGAGTTACCACAAAAATTAGTTACTAATTATAATGTTTTGAATGGGTGCTAATTGAATATATGGAAATGGAGGGGAAACCATTTTTGAAGTGGATTGGAGTTATTCTCAATAATTCTATACTTTTGGGAATGAAATTTATCAATGTAAAAAATTTTGAATCAAAGGAAAATTTCCCATCTTGTAAGAATATATAGTTATATGAAATAAAATAGGGTAAAGAAATATATATTTTATGAATTATGTAGAATTATAATCATTATTACTCATTAATTAGTGTTGAATTATCAAAACCCAATTCAATCTTGGTATCATTTTAATCGAAATACAATTGTATAAAGAATATGAAAAGAATCATAAGACCCCATTAATTTATTAATATTGAAGAATACATAAAAAATATATTAATAACACTATATTAATGATATCATGGTTCACAATATGAAAAAATTCTAAAAAAATTGAAATTGAGACCAAGACTCACTTATAACATTAGAAACGTTTTACAACAAATATTTTAAAAGATATAATTTCAAATAAAAAAATGTGAATGTTGAATAAAGAGAGGATCATGATAAAAAATGTTTTAGTCTATAATCTATTGTAATAAAGTCGAGGTTTATAATAATAAATCTATCTCAAGGGAAGAATATTGAGAGACAAAACACTTATAAGTAATATAACCATTGAGATAAGAATCAATAGAAAATTAGCTTATAAGGAACAATTTTACAACACCGTAAATTAAAATTTAAATACAATAAAAATTATTTATTATTTATTTTAAATTATTCATAGATAAATATATTTCAATAAAATTGTTTTTAATTCAATAGAGGAAAATTTAGTAAGTAAAAACGCTTACATAGGTCCTGATTCACTCAACACACCTGACAAAAAATATGAAGAATTTATTATTTTTATTAAATAAATTCATTGGAAACATTTAAATTTATATTTAATTAAATAATTTCCATTTATCAACATGTTCTATTCATTTAGTATATCCTTATATGTTATGTTAGTTATTTGTGTTGGTATGATCAATTTCTATGTAACTAATTTAGTATGATGACCATTAATAACAGTGTCATGTAATAACATAATAATATAAATAATATTAGGGTTGTATATAACTTATTATTATATTTTTAGAAAAATTAATCTGTTATAATGGTTTTTATAAAAAGGACTTTGATTAGGAAAGGTACTCTGAAATGTTCATTTTATGTGACTGATTTTACAATGACTATTTATTGTTAATATCACTTATATAATGTCCAATATTATCATTTTATAATATTAATAATGTTAAAAAATATTATTTCCTTAATTAACATTATAAATTCATCTATGGTATGTGGTTTTGAAAAAAACAATGTGGTTCCTGGAGGCGTTGGTCCTTGCATATTCCCAATCGACATTATATTAATTTTTATGGATATAAATGAGTCAATAAGGGTTTTCTATTAAATTAACAAAACATCTGTAAAATAATGATACATAATTAAATATATAATACTTATTATGATAGGATTGGAAGAGAAATATTATGAATAAGTGTTTATGTTTTAATAATATTCACTTTGGGACTTTTAACTCTCTATGGAATATCTCCTTTGTAATTATGGTATAACTGAAACTCATAGTGAAAGAAAAAATTAAGTTATGAAATGGACTTTTAGGAGTGGAAAATGGATCAAGTATTCCAAGAAAACTCTAATGTATGGTGGAGCATTTAAATTGTAATATCAGTTCACTTTTGAATGTGAAAGTAAAGTTAATTTCATAGTATACATTACTTTTCAAGGATATTTTTAATTAGCCTTGACGATTTTTAAAAAGTTACAACATTTTAGATGAATATTATATATATATAATTTAAATATATAATGGGGTAATTAAGTATTAGGTTTTCTAGATACTGGATACATAAATATCATATTTTGATACACTATTCATTATCTCCAATAAAATTCTTCCCAATTTTTTACCTTTTTGGTGTACCCCACATAAAACATTCTTTATATCCTAGGGAATGGAAACCTATGAAAATGAGGTCATAGATGCTAAATAAGTGTAAACAAGGGATATATGAATTTATGATCATATAAAATCAAGATATCAATATAGTGGTATAATATCATAAAAATAACATACCATTTTTATTCCAAATCAATCATGAATCACACATAGGATTTATGCTATAATGAATAACTATTTCAAAATGCAAGAATAATAAGAGCGATAAATTTTCATATATTTTTAATGAAACATTTTTTCATTTAATAAAATTGTATCCCCATAATAGGTATAAGGAAACTATTTAATATGTAATGTTTAACTAATGAAACCCTAAAATCATAGTAGATTTTTCATCATCACAGGCTTCCCATAATGTATCGTGAACAATGAATTGTTTACTATAGTGGATCAAGAACAATGACTTATTTTCCATAATTATCTAATAAGGTGTTAAAATTAATTCAATTCATTATAGGGTTATACATTCCTCCAATCCCCAATTACATAATTATAACCATATATATGTGTGTGTGATATATGATCATAAAACATTCATCATATATTCATACTAAAACCAATTCATTGAAAAGAGGTTTCAAAACGATTTCATAATTTCATAATATTGTCACCCATGGAAAATAAATGAGTTTCATAAACTTATCATAATAAAAATAATAAATATTGAAAATTAAAAATAAGGATGGTATCATTTGACACTATCCTAGAAAAAAAACAAATAACATCAATGGACATTACCGTAGTTAAAAATTACTATAAATAAATACTTGGAATATTTCATATGGAAAATAACCTATTCATATTTAAATCATTAATTTAAATAAAATAGTTTCCCAAATATTAAGAAAAACATTTTAATTGAAAATAAAAGTGGATGAATGTAATGGAATATTCAATTCAATGAGAACTCATGATAATAAAAAATTCCATTCACGCCATATAATTTAAATGGAAAAAATCATTTAAAACTATTTTAAAAATAGAAAAAGTATCTCATTTAGAGAGAGACTGGATGATTCCTCTAAAAAGCTATATGAATTAAATTATGTGTAAAATTTATATTTAAAAAATAATATGATAATATTTAATCATTTATCAAAACCCTTATTGTAAACATGGATATGGAAGAAAATTGTTTTTTGACTAAAGAGAGATATAAAGTTGGTTTTCCATAAATATATTATATTTGTATTTTGGGTTCATCAAGAGATGAAAATAAATAAATAACATTTAGTATATTCATACAAGAATAGGATAATAGTATTTAATGAAATTTATCAAATATGTATTATATAGTTTCCTGAATGGATATCCTAGCATAATCAATCCAAGTTAATATGGGATTGAAACATAAATCCCTTACCTTATGTATCATCATTCATTGTACATGTGTGAAAATCTAGTAAAATATATATATATTTTTATTATTATTATATTCAAAAACCACACCCATATATATCGTAACATTTTTGATTTACATATGACATCTTATCATACATTTATTATGAAATTATATTTTAAAATCACTATTCTGGATGGTAACTACTTTTTTCATGCTTGATTCATTTCAACAATCATTATGATTTTACATTGATAATGGTTACATAATATGATCAATTACAATCATGATATATATACCATTTATATTAATTATATATATATATTGGTTTAGTCAAAAAATATAGAGATATAATTATGAAATATTTAGTTCATAGGGATAGTATGTTGTACGTACGTGTGAACACTATTTTCGTTTTTCGATGGATGGAATATAATAATGGTAAATAATAATTAAACCCTAAAGAATTATTATTTTATAATATATATATATATAATTTTTATTATATATATACTTATTACTATAAAAATAAAATGAAAATGAAAAAAATCACATAAATTATTGGATGTTGTTGTCCACACATACGCAAGACCAATGTTATCAACTTCTATTGGATTGTAAGGAATGAAGGTAGGTGATATATTATAATTAGAGATGATTAAATTTTTAATTAATATCACATATATACATTAAAATAGTAACCATAAAAGTCCATTAAATATCATGTTTGAAAATTTATTACGTCACTATGTGGAGACGGTCTGTTGTACGTAAGTATGAGCAGTACATTCACATCACATTTGATGGGAAAGTTGGTTGATAATGGTGATTCAATAATTGAAATAATATAAATTATTATTAGTGTAAAGACCCAGAAATCTTGGAGAATGTTTTTAAATACATGGGAATTTTATGAGACCATAGGTTCTGACGGGGCATGATTCTGAGGTCCGGTATGCCCTGAATCAATTCCTGAAGTTTTGTTCGGGTATGTTCAGTAAACGTACGTACAAGATTTTATAACTTTTGAACTGGTGCTCATAATTCAAATCATAGGGCACTATTGAACTCGCAGCATCGGTGATTACGTAGTGAGACCTTCACTGCAGATGCATTGTGACGGGAGTAAAAGTTTGTTTTGGGGTTTTTTAATTAAATTAAATAATAATAAGGTGTTCACTTTATTTTTATTTTATGGTGGTTAAAACCTCCAAGTAGAGGTTAGTGGTGGGGACCACCACACCATTACCTCCCATGAGAGGTTATGGTGGTGGGGCCCACCTTCACATAACCTCCCTTGGGAGGATTTTATATAGTGGGGCCCACACGAGCTTCTTAACTCCCTCTAACTCCCCATTAATTAATTGTAACTTTCCACTATCCATCATAAGTGTGCCAGACCACAAATGAATTAATGGAATTAATTAATAAATTTGAAATTGTTTTAATTCATTTGGTCATCAATTAAATAATGGGTTAGCTTAACCCATTATTTTGGTTGGCACATTCTTCTTGGGGGAGCCTTGGTGAACCCTTAGAAGAATTGAGAGTACTAAATCCTCTCCACGAAGAACAAGAAGAACGCCCCTCACCACCAAAGAACGAAGAGAACCATATTCTTTCTTCTTCAACATGAGGAAGAAAGGGAAGCACTGCCGCCCAAAAAGTACACCGACGTCATCATCTCGACTCTCCTTCTCTGAGATCTTCCTCCTCTGACATTGACGAAACAACGTCCGCCGTCCGTGACTCAGTCATCGATCTCTAAACTCGAGGTAGGGTAAATTGAGTTATTTTATATATGAGTATAATCCTCCGTTCTTCATCATTCAAATTTTTGGATTATGGTATGCTAAATGTTATCACTATGACGAGGAGGGCTTGGATCGCACAAACATGGCCCGACCCACCCCCTTTGGTTGTTCTTTTTGTTGACGATGGAGGTGGACTGTGAAGAAGTCGGCGGCGCAAGGCTGCTGGGTTTCCATAAGGGTGCGGCACCGCTATGCCGTGCAGGGAACTGAGCTGCGGCCATCCAGGCCACGGCGGTGCTAGAGGGGCGTGGTGCCATCGCACCGTGCCAGAAGAAGGGGGCCACAGCCAGGAGGGTCGCAACGATCAGACAATGAGTGTGGCGCTGTCGAGCTGCATAGAGAAGCTGGAGGCCACGACCAGGTCAGGCCGCGGCGGAGGCAGCGCGATTCTTTCATGCCATGTTGAGGCCAAAATAACTGTGGTGCCTTCACTCTACTCTGGAGGAACCAGGGGAGGCCAGCTAATCCGGCCTCCAGTGCGCACTACAGGTGGGACCTGAAGGGTCCCGCGGAGAAACAGAACTGGTGCGAAGCACCGGTGCGGATCAAAAATAGGGGGTGCAGCAACCCCCTCCCACGTGTGGCCAGCAAGGCCATGTTTTCAGGATAGCCGGGCCACCTCAGGTAGGTCCCCCCTCAGGCTGGGCCGCCTCGAGCCAGACCGACCTCAAGCCGGGCCTCCCTTGAGGCGAGCCCTGCCATCGGGTCGGGCCGCCCCTTGGGGTCGGGCTGCTTCCTCTGTTCGGGCCACCCACTTGGGCCAGGCCGCCCACTCGGGCTGGGCTGGGCACTAGAGCTGGGTCAGACGTGCGGTCTGGGTCGAACCTCGGACCGGACCGGGTCAGTACGTATCAGTTCGACTGGGTTGAACCGCACCCGGACCAGCTATGTCCTGTTTACACCTTTTCGCCCACAACTTGGGCTACAGGTGTCCGATTGATGAACATTCTATGGTGAAAGAAGTCTTAGAGCGAGACAGTTCATTTGGCATAACCACTTGAGGTTTGGACACAGTTGGGTTACAGTCAGGTTGGTTTGAACCTAAAACCCTACCGGGCCCCTAGAATAGAAATGTCAATAACCGATAGAACAAACATCTGATTGACGTGACGTCTGTTGCATTGAGACCCCTATGACAAGAAGAACCTTTGAGATACTTATACTTGGTACTTAGTGACATTTAAAATATCAAAAATTAGCTTGAGGAGTGGACCCTCGTAGAATCAAGCATACCTGAGCAGAACTCTGTGGCTGGCTGTGCACTGTTCATTGTTCATGGATCATGTGTTGGTCCGATAGTTCTGTTGAATGTTCCTTGATCATGTGTTGGTATGATAGTCTTAATTTCTCTTCCTTCATCATTTGTTGGTCCAATAGAATAGCTGGACCTGGATCATCTGTTGGTCTGATTGCTCTAACGATTGTTCCTTGATCATGTGGTGGTCTGACAAACTTGAAATCTGTTCCTTGATCATGTGTTGGTACGAAAAAATAGCTAGTCCTGGATCATGTGTTGGTTCGAAAACATAGATGATTCAGTGGTTATATCTGATCATCTGTACCTCTCTAAAAAAGTTTTATACCTGTGTGAACGGAGTCATTAAATCTTTTGTTTCCTCATGATTGAGATGTGTCATTTGATAAACATAGGTATATGAATGGGAATATACCTAACTGGGTTTTTCAATTGATCTAATTCTTTTTGGTTTATCCTTGTTGGATTTTGTGAGACCTTGAGGGTCTCAGGGTCCCTATTGAGTATTGTTAGACTCAACCCTGCACAGGCTATACCCGCACATCGTTGTGTTGGATGCAGACGACGGACATCGCTGACAAAGGCTGAGAGCGCCAGGACTATATAGTACCCAAAGGTGGACCTTACTACGAGTCGGTGCACAGAGGAGTCAGACAGACATGGAGAGATAAGGTGGCCATCTATACCTACCCTTCAGGTAGGAACCCTGGAGTATGATCTAGGAGCTTCAAATTACCTTTCAGTTGTTTGTTTATTTTTCAGTTGTACTTCCTTTCCGTTGTACTTGTAATTTACTATTGAGATTGTATTTCCGGACCCTTTACATTCAACACTTCTTTTTCTATACAGATATACATAGTGTCTTTCTTCTATTGTTTTCATTGATTGTGTGTTTTTATAGTTTTTAAAGACAATTCCTTCCTTGTTTTAGGGATTTACACCTTAGGTGCTAGTCGATAGCCCCTGGCCTATGGAAGGTGGGCATGGAGTAGTCATGGCACGAGCCCTGAGGATAGGTCATGAAAAATTTGTATCAGAGGAGTCAGTTCTACCACATAACATAGGACTCTAATCCATCTTAATGTGAAGCAATAGTGTTAAGTGTATTGATTGTGGTTTTCAGTCCCCGGAGTCCAGTGTTGGGGCGGTGGCCGATGTATCCATACACCAGGACCCTAACCTATGATTTTTGACTCAGTGCACGAAAACATTGGTTGCGTGTTGATTTCAAGAGTTTCCACTGTGATCTCTTTGAATTAGCTCACCGGGTATAAATTATTGACTGTGGATCACCTATTTCTTTTTAGGATGCCTCCACACAGACATCCAGCCAGGGTTCCGAGAGTTGAATGAGATGATAGCCCACCGACCGAGGAGGCCTCGGTGTAGGGCCCTATCATAGTTGAGGCACCAGCGGTACCACTTCCCATTGTGCCACCAATGTGTCCATCCCCATCAACAGAGATTGTATGCCACTAGAGCGCATTGCACAAGTTACAGAGCAAGAGGCCACCCAGGTTCCGGGGAGAGACGGACCCACATGCAGTTGAGGATTGGATGGAGGCTGTGGTGAGAGTCTTCAGGCTGGTAGGGACACCAGTAGACCTTATGATGATCCTTTCAATGAGTCATCTTCCGGAAGTAGTAGGAAGATGGTGGATCCTGATGCTCCAGGTGCATGACGAGGTGACACTACTCCGGGCAGCCATCGAGAGCCTGTTCCTGGCGGAGTTTGTCCCAACCACCCTACGAGCAGTGCGGATATAGGAGCTACTGCATCTCCAGCAGGGTACCATGACAATATATCAGTACTCAGCGAGGTTCACCGACCACTCACGTTACTCTATAGATATGGTGTAAGACCCATTCTTTAGGGCACAAACCTTCTAAAAGTGGCTCAGGTTAGATATCAGAGCCTCGATGATCTCCTTCAACATCCCGATGCAGGTGGGGGTGTTGGAGTGAGCCCTATTAGTGAATGTTTCCTTGGTGAGCAGACACCAGCAGAGAGACCCACCACCGGACATCATGTAGCGGAATCTTCTGTAGCTGGTAGCAGGCAGTTGTTGTAGAGGTTCAAGCGGACCAGATTATATGGTGGATGGCCTCAAGACATGGTTTCATTTGTGTGGGGCCCACGAGATAGAGACAGTCATGCCCGGAGTGGGCAATGCGACGCTTGGGGTGGGAAGGGTCACATGGCTCGTGAATGTCCGGCCTGCCATACTGACGATCAACTGACAGTTGAGGGACCTCTCAAGTAGAGGAAAAGGTTCGATCGAGGTGTTCCACAAGGCATAGGCAGACGTGGCAGAGGAGATGTTCGAGCAGCTGGTAGTGGACGATGTTACAAGTTGTTACCACCACCTCCACCGGGAGGTCCACCCCGACCGCAGGGATCGAGTGGACAGGGGAGAGCTCAACTCCAGGTAGCTGAGGCATATGACCATGTCACTCTAGAGATGATTCGAGGTACTCTCTATGTGTAATACACCTTAGATGTAGTTCTTTTAGACACAAGTGCTATTCATTCTTTCATATCCACTGCCCTCGTTCTGAGCTCGGAGATTCCGACGGAGCCGTTGGATCGATCCTTACTTCTATATAATCATACAAGAGAAGTCTCGATGAAAACACAATGGTACCGGCAGTGTGATCTTTCTCAACGATGAAAGAGCTTCAGCTTGGATCTCCTCGTAGTGTCATCAAGGCCTTACAAAATCATCTTGGGTATGGACTGGTTATCTTCAGTCCATGCTCAGATCGACTATATTAGGTGCAATGTGCAGTGTGTCTACACGGATGGGACCAGGTACACCTTCACTAGTGAGAAGGAAACCTTTGCAATGTAGGACAGACTTACTCGGAAGAGGGTACAACCGATCACTCATCAGTTGTATTGTATTACCCTTGCAGTGGATGATGTGGAGAGTCCAACTTATCCTGTAGTGGTGGACCGGTACATGGATGTTTTCTCTGACGATGTTCCAAGACTACCTCCTTGTAGAGAGGTGGACTTCTATATAGACTTGAACCCTAGGATATCCCCGATATCCACTCCAGCATATCAGATGGCTCGTGTTGAGCTTTGCAAGCTGCGGGTACAGCTAGATGACTTGTAGGGGAATGGATTCATCTGCTGCAAGTGTTTCTCCCTTGGAAGCCCCGATTCTATTCACCAAGAAGGCGAATAAGATCTTGAGACTTTGTGTTGACTACCATCACCTGAACCCGGTGGCCGTGAAGAACAAGTACTCACTCTTGAGGATTGAAGACCTCTTTGATCAGCTCAAGGGAGCACGGTGGTTCTCAAAGATAGACCTCAGATCAGGCTATCAATAGCTCATATTTTGAGACGAGGATGTGCAGAAGACGACATTCAGGTGTCAGTATAACCACTATGAGTTCATGGTTATGCCCTTCGGCGTAACCAACACTCCATTAGTGTTCATGTGTCTCATGAATAGAATCTTCCATCCATACCTCGATCGCTTTGTTATAGTCTTCATCGACGATATTCTAATATACTAGACTACTGAGGAGGATCATGCCTACCATTTATAGGCTGTAATGAACACACTCAGAGAGAACTAGGTTTATGGTAAGCTCTCGTAGTTTTGGTTTTGAATTAGAGAGGTTCACTTCTTGGGACACATCATCTTGGAGGATACTGTTGGAGAAGATCCAGCAAAAATTGAAGTGGTACTTTCTTGAGAGCCACCCAGGAGTGTGACAAAGGTACAGAGTTTCCTAGGCTTGGATGGATACTACCAGATATTCGTTCCAGACTTCTCCAAAGTTGCAACACCACTATCAGCCTTGACGATGAAGGGGAAACCCTTCGTGTGGCCGGGGAGACGCCATTAGAGCTTTTAGGAGCTGAGGCAGAGGCTAACTAGTGCCCCCATCTTGAGTCTTCCAGAGAAGGGCATAGAGTATGTAATTTACTATGATGCATCCAGGAACAGAATTGGGTGTGTCCTGATTCAGGAGCGAGTAGTGATCACATATGGTTCTCAGTAGTTGAGACAACATGGGCAGAACTATGCTACCCATGACCTGGAGTCAGCTGTAGTGGACTTCTCCTTGATGATGTGGTGGAACTATCTAATAGGTGAGCATTTCATAGTCTACTCTGAACACAAAATTCTAAGTTATATCTTCTCCCAAAAGGACATGAATCTCAGACAGTGGCCTTGGCTTGAGTTCTTCCAGGATTATGACATCGAGATAGTCTATACTCCTATGAAGGGGAACGTTGTTGCGGATGTGCTCAGTAGGAGATCTAGTATACATCTTCTAGGAGAGTTGACAGAGAAGTTGGCTGCCCTACAGATATCCTTTGTGGATAGGGATGGAGTAGCCTATCTACAGTCTCTTACAGTCACTCCTCCACTTCATCAGTGAGTCAGGGAAGTGCATCATGGGGACGCTAATTGAGATATGTGACGTGCTCAGATATCCAAAGGGCAGGCACCTGATGGATTTTATGAAGGTGGGGAGCATTTCATTCTCTTCACAAGACGAAACATGGTACCAGTTGCACTTCTGGAGGAGGTGTTGAGGGAATTCCACACGCCCCCTCTAGTGGTACATCCGGGAGTTGCGAATATATATCAGGACCTTAGATGACAGCACTGGTGATCGGGTATGAAGAAGTTGGTAGTAGAATTTGTCTCACGGTGCCTTACATGTCGGAAAATGAAGGCAGAGCACCAGATACCAGCAGGCTTGGTACAAGCCTTAGAGGTCCCAGAGTGGAAGTGGGATGAGATATCCATTGACTTCGTGATGGTTCTTCCACGTACATCTAGGAGTCACGATTCAATATTGGTGATCATTGAATGTTTCCCCAAGTCGGCCCACTTCCTACTGATCAGAGACCAGGGATCAGTAGAGAGTTTGGGATGCCTCTACATACAGGAGATTATGTGTTTACATGAATTACATTCTTCTATTGTCTCCGACCGCGATGCACGTTTTAATTCCCAGCTATGGAAGGGGTTGCAAGAAGCTTTTGGGACATAGGTACGCTTGAGATCCGCCTTCCATCCTCAGACAGATAGTCAGACAGAGAGGACCATTCAGACCCTCGAAGACATGCTACATGCTTGTGTCCTTGAATATGGTCACAGCTTGGAGGACCACTTACCTTTGTTAGAGGTTTCCTTCGACAATAGCTATCACTCACCATCGGTATACCACCTATTGAGGTGTTGTATGAAAAACCTTTCAGATCGCCAATGTGCTTGATAAACCCAGGGGAGTCAGCACTAGTGGGACCAGAGATGGTGCGAGCTAACATCAAGAAGGTGCAGATCATCCTAGAGCAGATGTAGAATGCACAAATTAGGCAGAAGTCGTATGTGGATAGGAGACAAAGACCTCTAGATTTTGAGGATAGTGACAACATATTTCTATAGCCCTCACCTTGATGAGGTCTATAGAGATTTAACTGAGGCGACATGTTATCTCATTGGTTCATTGGACCTTTACATTTCTTCAGAAGAGTAGGTGAGGTGGATTAGCACATGTCTCTTCTACATCAGCTGCATCGGGAGCACGACGTCTTCATCGTTTCTCAACGGAGGAGATACGTGCACGACCCGTCCCACATCATCGACCATGGAGAGCTGGACGTTGATGACAGTGATACTTTCACGGAGGTTCCAGTGGAGATTGAGGATCGACAGGAGCGGGTCCTACATGGATTGTCGATACCTCTGGCGTGCGTTCGCTGGCATCACGGGAACCTCCAGGAGAGCACATGGGAGTGGGAGGCTCAGATGTGTGATATGTACCCCCATTTGTTCTCTTAGTTCGAGTTTTAGATTAATGAGGATATAAAGTCTTGTGTTGTAGATAATGTGAAGACCTGGAAATCCTGTGGAGTTTTTTAAAATACATGGGAATTTAATGAGTCCGTAGTTTCTAACAGTGCTTGATTCTAAGGCTTGGTGTGCCTAGAATAAATTTATGAATTTTTTTCGGTTACGTTCAGAAAACCTTCGTACAGGATTTTATAACTTTTGAACCGGTTGATCGGAATTGAAATCTGAGGGCACCGTTGAACTCGCGGCTTCAGTGATTTCTTAGTGATACCTTCACCGCAGTTGCGTTCTGATGAGAGTAAAAGTTATTTTTGGGGGGTTCTATAACAAAATAAAATAAAAATAAGGTGTTCAATTTATTTTTATTTTTTGGTGGTTAAAACCTCCAAGTGGCGGTTAGTGCTGGGGGCCACTGCACCATAACCTCCCATGAAAGGTTATGGTGGTGGGGCCCACCCACACATAACCCCCCTTGGGATGAATTAATTTAGTGGGGCCCACATGAGATTCTTAACCCCTTCTAACTCCCCATTAATTAATTGTAACTTTCCACCTTCCCTCATAAGTGTGCGAAACCACAAATTAATTAATGGCATTAATTATTTAATTTGAAATCGTTTGAATTCTTTTGGGTAACAATTAAATAATATGTTCGATTAACCCATGATTTTGGTTGGCACGTTCTTCTTGGTGGATCTTTATAGAACACTTGGATGAATTGAGATAACTACATCCTCTCCAGGAAGAACACAAAGAAAACCCCTCAACACCAAATAATAATGAGAACCATCTTCTTCTTTCTTCAACTGGGGCAAGAAAGGGAAGCGCCACCGCCCACGAAGTATGCCGACGATGTCATCTCGACTCGTCTTCTTCGAGCTCATCCTCCTCTGACATTAACGGAACGGCGTATTCCTTTCGCGACTCCATCAACGATCACCGAACTTGAGGTAGGGGAAATTGTGTAATTTTATATATGAGTATAAACCTTCATTCATCATCTTCAAAATTTATGGATTATTGAATGCTAAATGTTATCCCCATGACGAGGAGGTCTCGGACCGCACAAACATTTCCCGACCCTCCCCCTTTGGTTGATTTTGTTGTGGAAGATGGAGGTGGACCGTGAAGAAGCCGGCGACGCAAGGCCTCTGGGTTGCCACAAGGGCGTGGAACCGCCATGCTGCGTAGGGAACCAAGCCGCGGCCAGGTGGTTCCAGAGGGGTGTGATGTCGTCGCAGCATGCCAGAAGAAGGGGGTCGCGTCCAAGAGTGTCACCACGATTGGACGATGAGCACGGAGTTGTCGCGCCACATGGAGAATCTGGAGGCCGCGGTAAGGTCGGGCTGCTGTGGAGGGGGCACGGTGCCGTCATGACACAAGGGAGGAACCAGGGGAGGTCGGCTGAGCCGGCCGCCGGTGTGCACTATAGGCCGGACCTGAAGGGTCTGGCAGAGAAAGAGAATCGGTGCCCAGTGCCAGTTCGGATCAAAAACAGGGGGTGTGGCACCCCCATCCTAGGCGTGGCCAGCCAGGCCACACAGGCCGGCCAGCCGAGCCTCCTCGAGCCGGGCCGCCACTGGCCGAGCCGCCGCAGGCCGAGCAGCCATGGGTCGGGCCACCCTCGGGTCGGGCCGCCTCAGGCCGGGCCGCCCTCGGCCAGGCCTCCCTCCTCTCAGGACACACCACTGGGTCAGGCCGCTCCCTCCGTTTGGGCCACCCACATCAGCCGGGCCGCCCACTCAGGCCGGGTCGGACCCGCGGACCGGGTCGGACCGGACCCGGACCCGCTATTTCATGTTTACACCTTTTTCCCACAACTTAGGCTACAGGTGTCCGATCAATGAACCGTCTATGGTGATAGAAATATTAGAGCGAGACAGTTCTTTTGGGTTACCCCAAATGTGGTTTGGACATAGTTGGGTTACGATCTGGTTGGTCTGAACCTAAAAACCAAACAGGCCCCAGGAACAGAAATGTCAATAACTCATAGACCGGGCGTCCATTTGATGTGTCATCTGTTACGTTGAGACCCCTATGACGAGGCATACCTTTGAGATCCTTTTACTTTGGACTTTGTGATAGTTGACATATCAACACATAGCATGAGGAGTGGACCCTACTGGAATCAAGCATACCTGAGTGGAACTCTGTGGCTGGTTGTGCACTGTTGACTGTTCCTGAATCATGTGTTGGTATGACAGTTATGTTGACTCTTCCTGGATAATGTGTTGGTATGATAGTCTTGATTTCCATTCTTGGATCATGTGTTGGTCTCACAGAATAGCTGGACTTGGATCATGTGTTGGTCTGATAGCTCTAACGACTGTTCTTGAATCATGTGTTGGTCCGACAGATAGGACTTCTGTTCCGGGATCATGTGTTGGTCCGACAGAATAGCTGGTCCTGCATCATTTGTTGGTCCGAAAGCTTAGATGATTCAATCACTATATCTGATCATATGTACCTCTCTACAAAATTTGTATACCTGTGTGAGATGAGTCAGTAACTCTTGTGTTTCCTCATGATTGAGATGGGTCATTTGATAAACTTAGGTATATGTATGGGCATATACCTAAGTGGGGTTTGCAGTTGATCTCATTCATTGTGGTTTATCCTTATTGTATTTTGTGATTCTTAGAGGCTCTCGGGGACCCCACTAAGTATTGTTATACTCACCCTACACTGGTTGTGCCCGGACCTCATTTTGTTGGATGCAGATGACAGACAGCGCTGACGGAGGCCGAGAGCGCCGGGACTGGATGATACCCAGAGGTGGACATTACGACAAGTCATTTCACAGAGGAGTCTGATGGACATGGAGAGCTGAGGTTTCCATTTTTAACTACCCTTTAGGTAGGAACCTTGAAGGATGATCCAGGAGATACACTTTACCTTTTAGTTGTTTGTTCCTTTTTCAATTGTGCTTGCTTTCCGTTGTACCTGTACATTACTATTGGGCTTGTATTTCTAGCCCCTTTACTTTCATCACATATTTTTGTATACAGTTATACATAGTGTCTTGCTTACACCATTTTCTCTGATTGAGTGTGTTTATAGTTTTTAAAGGTAATTACTTCCCAGTTTTATGGATTTACGCCTTAGGTGCTAGTCGCCAGCCCCTAGCCTATGGAAGGCAGGCCTGGGGTAGTCACGGCACGGGCCCTGAGGACAGGTCATGACAATTTGGTAAAAAATTAATTATTTTAATATTAATACAATATAACTAGGAAATGTAGAAGTAAAAATAAATTGAAAGAGGTCAGGTACGATGATTATTTCCCTTTCAGTTGTCCTCATTTAGATATTTTTTTATTGACCTTCAAATGATATTTTAAGAATAAATAAACATATATTTTTTTAATAAGAAATTTTATAATGGAAATTGAATTGGATATGTTTGTCTAAAATTCCCAGTGTGATGTAATGAAGATAAAGGAATTGTGTCCGTTTATAATGGATGTAAATGACACATATGGAATTTCTAAAATGGTTAAAATATAATAAAATAATTCTCATGAAAAATGATTAAAAATGGACTTAATTTCAAATAAAAATAGTCTATAGTCATAATGATATCATCCAATACAATTTAGATAATTATTTTATTCATTTTAAGCCTTATATAATTATTAAGAACTTTATTAAACATTTTTGACATTAAGCGTTGTGGTTACTCTTTCAATCGTAATGGGTTAAAAATTAAATCACCAATGGAAATGTGACCCATAAATTGAACATGTTTGATTAGGTAAATCATATTCCATTCAGTTTTATTTTGTTTATATTTTTATAAATTTTTAATCATTTACAGAAAACTTATTTATTATAAAATATCTTTAATGCATATTTTGGATATATTCATTTAATTTCACTTTAAAGATGCCAATAAAAAATTGAATTTGAATATAATTATTTTAAAATTCCCAAATATATTATATTTATTTAAAAATTACATGGAACTCAAAAACTCAATGAAATAAATTTTTTAATAATTTTTAAAATAATTTATTTATTTTTACTTTTAATTTTAAAAATATCTTTTTGCCTTAAAATTAAAATTTAAAATAATTATATTGTTACTAAAAATTAAAAATAAATTAATATCATAAAAAATAATTTATTTTTGAAATAATATTTTATAACAAATAATATCCTTCGTATTTTTCTTAGGTAAATGTTTTATAGATATTAATGTAAACAGAGTGATATTTTTTATTTATTCCATTTGAAAATAATATAATGGTCATCATCTTAGAAATATTATAATATGTGAGATTATACTATACACTTATATAGAAATATATAAATCAATAGTAATTTAAAGGGATAAATTATTGTGTTATAGATATTTTAATTCCTTATCTAATTATTTTAACCCTGATTTATTTATTTTTCTTAATTGGGAGTAAAAAATTAACCATAGTTACTCTTAATATTGAGAAAACAATAAATTTTCATATTTAATAAAAAATACCCTCCTAAAACCTAATATGGAATATATTTTTTGAGATTCATTTTCTATAAGTTTCATTAATTCATTTTAATTTAAGTGCACAACACGTGATGAAAAATGTTTTATATAAAAAAGACATTTTGAAGCATAAAATTTAATTTATCCCCATCCCATGTGTAATGAAATTGTTACAATGATTTTAAAATATTTAATGAATATATAATTTTTAAATTGCATCAAAATCATTCAATACTTGTGATCATTTTAATTCCTTAAGAAAAAAATACATTGCATGGATGGAGACATTTTTTCAGAAAAATCGTCTCTTTTACAGTCAATTTTTTTTTTCTAATTTATAGTAAATTAATAATTATGAAATTATATTATGCATAATATTTTCATAATTTAGTTATTCATATTAATACTCTCTTATTTAATTTATATGTTTTATCATTATTGTATGATATGTTTCATTTACACTTGAGGTTTCATATACCCGAGAAACCAATTTGTTTAAGATAATGAAATATATTAAATTCTCATCATGTTACATTATATCCCCTATAAAATGAATTTTACCTTGATATTCAAAAACACTGATACCAATAGGTGAGGATATATTTATTTCATCACATCCTCATGTTCCCATGTAGCTTCTTCTAATTTTTTATTTCACTACAAAACATTTACTAGGAGAGTGGCTTAGTTTCATAGTAGTTTCTCTATATGATCCAAAATAAATATGTGTTTTTACTCATAAGATATACATCTTTCGGGAGGCAGTAACTATGAGTTGAGTAAAACAATACTTTTATTTATTTACATATTCCGGAGAGATACATGGAACAATTTTTTAATATTCAAGAGATTACGTGAAAATCAAAAACTAAATAAGCTATTGTCCCTACTAAATCCAGAATATCAAAGGGGAAAATATAACAAAGGATCTGATTTATTTTAATTTGAATACTCTTACCCTTTTCACTATATAAATTCATAAAAAAATACCAAATCTATTACTTATAATTAAATATTTCACTAAGGATTGTAATCATATATTTTCTTCCAACATTGAAATAAATTTTTCAATTTTTGAAAGGCTCAATAATTTTCTTACATTTCCCCTTCACATTCAAGTCCCAATATAATTATTTCTCAAACCTCATCAATGAAAATTGGAGTGTTGTTTTTCATACAATAGATGGATTTATAAGGGTCCATCTGAATTCTCACATAGAATTTATTTTTGTAGGAAAAATCAACTACAGGAAGTTGTTGATCCCAATAACCTTTGAAATTTAGATAATAATATCCCAACATATCCTCTAGGGATTGATTGGTTCTCTCACACTATACATCTATCCGAGGATGATAATCTATTATGAAACAAAATTCTTTGCCCATATCCTCCTATTGACTTTTCTAAAATACTGAGGTAAACCTCAGACCCGAATAATATATCACAAAATTCGGTACTCTATGAAAACCTAAACCGTACATAATGTATATCATGAAATGATGGTCATGCTAGAATTATTCTCTAATGCAGATGAATTCTGCTAAATTCATATGTTAATCTTATACAACCCAAATTACATTATTCCATTTATATCTTTAGGGTGTATACTAATGAAATCCATTCTAAAGTTTCCCACATCCATTCAAGTATGATTAGTGGTTGTAACATTACATTAAACTTCGGTATCCCACCCTTAGTTTGATAAATATATATAATTGTGATACATACTCTTTGAAATCTCTTTTTATGTTGTTCCAAAAAATGTCTTATTTTATATGTATACACATATTCATACTTCTTGAAAAAATATAGATCGATAAGTTATAACATTCATCCAATAGATCATTATTTAATTCTTGAATTGACATGAAACATATATGGTAACTAAACATCATTATTCCATCACATAAAGGTTAAACATAAAAATATTTCTCATTTTTTCTAAAACTCAAATTCTTCCTTCTAGACCTATGTAATATTCACTTGGATTGATGGTTGGAAGCTCGTTTTAGATATAAAATATTTAGCCCCTTACTTTGATATACTCAAATACATAAACATAAAATAAATAATTATTGGTTATTTGGAAATACTAATCAAAAATATACTATCACAATTCATTCTACATATATAATGTACCAGTTTGTTATATTTCCCATAGTGGTAATATATAGATTCATTATAGTATTCAATTTTATCCTAATACATTATTTGGAACATATTATACTCTTATGGTATGAAAATATAATTTATTCTTTTACGGCTATTATATATGAAGTACCATTCTCTATAGGTATATTTCCATCATAACATTATAAAAATGATTTCTATTTCCAACTCCAAACCATGAGTCTAGTAATTTATCTCAGGCTATTTCAATTTCCATGAGGCATGTGATATCACCATATCATTATATATGAGGACACATCCTAGCCCCTTCATTTATACATAAATAAATTTTAGAAATCATTCCCCACCATTAGGTAACATAAGAATATGTTCACAAAAAATTGTTATTTTTATCTCTATGAAATTATATAGACACTAATATATCCAAATGAATGTGTCCCCATTAAATTATACAAGGTGAGTGTATTAAATAGTCATGATAAGTACCTCATGATGCATTTATAATATACTTAAAACCCAAGAAAACAATAGATTTATATTAAAATTGTTTGTGTAGGCCATTGGTCAATAACTGTTATCTTTGAAGGATCCATCGATATACACTCACTTGAAATTCGATGACCCAATATTGAATCATTCTAAAGAATGAATCTATTATAAGTAATTTTTTTATATATCTTTTCCTTTATAAGGTATTTCAACACAATTATCAAATGATACTCATGTTATTCCTTTATCTTTGGGTATCTGATAATATCATCTACAAATATTACCAAAAAGTGATCGATGAATTATCCAAATACTCTATTCATTAAATCCACGAATATAATAGTGGTATTAGTAAATATAAATGGAATCACTATACGTTCATGATGCCAATACCTATTACAAAATTATTTAATTGGTATATCCTCATTCCTAACACTTAATTGAAGATATCTTGAATGATGGTTAATATTATATAATTATTTACCTTTCCATTAGTAATAAAAAAATAATCAGTATTGGACAGAGAGTACTTGTTCATGATCGTGATCTTACAAGGGTCCCAATGATATATACAAAGACACAGTAACTCATCATTCTTTATAACAATGATAACATGTGAACCCTTTTGTGATGTAGTAGGGAATATAAAATCCCTTACCAAAATTCTCTTGGACATTATTTTTAAATTCTTTATTCTCAAGGGGGTCTATTATATATGGTGTATATGAAATTTTTGTAGCACCAGGTATATGTTATAAAAAAAGTCAACTTCATTATTAACAATTTTACTAGGAAGTTATTATATAAATAAATCAACTAACTCTTAGTAAATAGGAACGTCATTAATTTTGAGTTTATCCCCAACCATCTATGATAGATACCAATCAGGGATATGACTTATGACCCTCAAGATAGAAGTAAATTCCATTGTATGTTCATATTCACACTCACACAAACTAATAATCATATGTTCATTGAAAATATTGATTTTTTATTCAATTAGTCATAACTAAATCTGGGGTCCATATAAAAAATTTCAATACATGTGTAAAATCACAAAAAACCAACAAAATGATAGAATCACACATTCTTTATACAGAAAAATCATATGAACATCAATTATAAAGGAAATATCGAATTAGGATTAGACATTCATAGCATTATGGGTTTTCATCAGTTACTCAACATCCAATCATTTGTGTGGGAAATCGACAACCACATAAAATTCATTAGAAATAACTCATTTAGTAGATCTAGTATACAATAATAAGTTAACTATTCAGAAGTTGATTAAAAATAGTTCATTGTCCCATTCATCCACAGATCCCAATTCAGAATTTAAGATCACATGATATTTTCTTCTTCATTAGGATTAATATGCTACTTAATCTGGTAATCATAAATAAAATTTCATATTTTTTCACTAGTTGCTGTAATTCGCATAATCTATGAATTTGAAGAATTTGATCATGGTTGGTTCATTAGTTGACATCATATTTTCCTCAATTGAATGAATCCATATATTATTCAAATTTTGACCTTCAAAAGTTAAATGACATTCTGTTAAATATTTTATGTAGCTATTAATTGTTATATTGTAATCCCCTTTATGTTTCTTGATACATTTATTTTATGCATATGGATTTAATTTATCTCTCTCTATCATCACAATTTATTATTTCTTAAGGAATAAATTCAAGGAAGATATGTGTCACATGGGATATAGTGTTGAATACCCAAAGCATCAATAGTAATAATGGTGTTATTTCCTTGTAAAATATAGACAATATAGTTATAAATAATCACCTTATCATTAATTCTCTCATTTTGAGATATATTGTTGGTAGAAACGAAACCTTATCTTAGAGTGTGGCTGATCTCAGAGCCTTATGTGAGTATAATCCTATAGTATAGGATAATATATGTGATATCCCAATGGGTTGAATAGTTAGTGCATTAGAACTCACCATGGTATAGGAATTTTTCTACCACATAGACATAATCATGTCAAAAACCCACATAGAATTAGTGTATTATTCATGCCCAATGACATATCACCCATGGAGGTCCCCAATCCAATGAAAATATAGATGCCTGAAAACAATGTTCCAATTGGATGACAGAACATCCCTTTGAACAACATGATCCCTTGATCATAGGTCCCATCAACATTCATCTTTAACCCCTTTATAGTATTACCATAACTGACCCAATGACACCTATATTTGTTGATATTATCTTTTGGAATCTTGTAATTCATCCGGAGAAGGACTAAATTACATACCATACTCTCCTATCCTCAAAAAATAAAGGCATGATTAGCCACAATATATTTAACATGTTTCATAAGACCAAGAGGGGATGATATTTTTTTCCATTTCTCATGGATTTAATTATCTCCTAGATAGTATACTACATCACCACAATGACTACCGACTAACCCTTCAAAACATCTCATGCTAAACTACCACTCTGAAACCAGTATGGAAATAAAACTCCTATGGTCTCCCCTTGTAGGATAACACCTAATAACATCCAAACAAAGCTTCATATGAACTTATTCCATCCACTTATGAAATTAAATACCATGTAGACTCTATGCTCTAGGTAGCACAACACCAACAATGTGAACTCAAATGTATGACTTTCTTTGGAATGTTATCACCCATTGGAATATATTCATTTCTCAAAGGCCAAATAAAGAAGTTAAACTTCACCTTTAACTTAATATACACTATCTTGGTTTCTAGGATTTCAGATAAAATATTCCAATTTATCCCATTTATAAATGATTTATAATAGAACCACCCTATCATCGAGTCCACAAACACCCATATTTGGTTCAAACCCAAAGTTGATGATCATGTTGAGTAATTTCTGATCATCTTCATGAATTGTATCCATAAAACCCACATAGCGTCTCACCTTTGTAAAGGTTATATCTTGAATTTGGTAACTATAATTAAAATATACTTATAAGCAACATAGTTATCCTTATAGAACAAAAAATAACCACTTCCCACCTCCCAACTAGGATTCTCTCTTATGGAATCAATGTGTTTTTCATGCACATCACCAACCTAGATAGACTCCTACGATTATATCCATCGGATATACTATCAAAACCATACATACCATGATTGAACCTTTCCCATAGAATCCATTCATTGATGATATTCTAGGATATCTTTGCCAACAAGGACTACATAGCCCCCTATACACTATAGAGACAGATCCCTCCCACCTCGATGTTCTTCAGCAGCCTCTCACATTTAGACTAGTTCCATCATTTGGTCTTATTGATATACAAAATAAAACTGGCCAGTATTGTATCTATATAGATAATTTTCCCTATAGGTGGAATAATAACCACAATAACACGCATAGTAATAGTTATCAAGATGTTATTAATCAATTTGAACTGACCATCAAAATAGAGGAAATGGTTTTTATTTTTATTGATTCGCCCAAATATGTAGTTAATACTAACATTAAATAAATAATTTTAAACCCTATCATTTGAGATGGAAACTCCATGATTGACCATTTTCAAGGCTCTTCTAGATAACCCAATAATATCCATGATTTACTTACACCTTCTCGTCAATCACTTTTTGAAAAAAAACACATGGCCTTTACTTTATTATGATTCATTAACCCACTCCATAAACTATATGTATACAAGGTTATAATGACCTTTGTCACTATAACTTTTTATTCCATTCAAAAAGAAAAATGAATCACTAGAAAAAAAACAAATGAGACATGGTAGGGGCCCATTACCTAGTTCTAAAATAGAAAATCAACCCTTTCACCATATTGTGTCATATATTCATGGAAAAAGAATATTGACCTAGAAGAAAAATGATTGGAAAATCATATAGCCTTAGCATGGCCATCATATAGATGTTATGAAACTAAAAACCTTACCTATATGATTAATTTAAAGACAAGGAGTGGTTTAAAATCTAAATAAAATTTCACAGACCTGATCTGAGAATCCAATGAGTTATATATCCTTGAAAATAAAACATTATTACATAATGTAATATTAATTTTCCATGTACGTGGTCACTATGATAATTTTACCCCAAAAAAATATTATTATGATTAGATACAATCCCATTGGTGATTCCAATATCCCCATCTATATATCATCCATGTATAAATATTTGTTGTTCTACAAAAATATGAATTTGTAATAGTCCCCCTAACTATTATTAGGGAGGTATGAAAGGATTTTGTACGTAAGGTATCACAATCATATTTTTCTATACTTGTTTAATTTTTTGGGATCCTAAAAATTTGGAATATGATAAAATATGGAGGCTCTCACTTCCTTTGTCATATATGAACCCTTGAAAAAAACTGAACGACCTCTGCAAAATGATCCATGATAATATATCACAAAGAAACATAGAAGCCACCATGAAACCCATCAGGCCGAGGATAATTGTTTCGATTCATGCTAGAAACATCCTCCCTAATTTCATAATCATTCATTGAGGCAATAATTGCGTTATATTCTCCTGTCTTCATAATACATGGAATTAAGTTTTAGAATCTAATATCACCTACCACTAATAGCTATATACCCTCTATAAGGAAGCCCTGACCCCTCTAGTAGATTTTCAATGTGCTCATCCTACAAAATCCCATCCACAAATACATTATTATTTAGGGAGCCATCGTAAAAATTCAGGATTAATTTAAAAATGGATAGCCCTTTATTAAGATATCCTAGAAGAAGGTTGTGTTCCTATCCCCTATATTTTACTAGAGGAATTAAGACTTTTCCCTATAATCCCATTCATCTAATAAGGGTTTATATGAAACCAATTTATATTTTGAAACCAAATTCCCAAAATAATCATCATCCAATGTAATTTTCATCTCATATTCTAGCTTAGTAATATCGATCATTATCTCTTCCAGACATTAAGTGTATTATTTTATCATGGAACTATATATATAAATAGTTTCTTAGGTGATGAAGATTGTTGGAAAACAACTTCCATCCAATGAAACTTTCCCGATGACCTTAATATGTCCTAAAATCCCAAATGAATCCATCTCAGTGGCCCTTGTATCATTAAAAAAACTACTAGAACTACCATCTCCTTCTCTAATTTGGACCAAAATAGGTTTATAATAGAAAAATAAATGAGTTATATGGATGGTAGAGGAAATAAGGATCTATTCTATGCCATTAATATTGGTTACACAGTGATATATGTGGCTCCAAATTTTTTAAGGACCCCAACCCTGATTGTTGCACTATGTGTATTTTTAGCTCAAAAACGCTTGTTCTATAAGACAATATTGTTATAAAAAATATCAGAAGTCCTATATAGAGTTGATAAAAAATGTCAAAAAATCCTTATTCTAGAGTGACATAGTGATCATATTAATGTTTCATACTATGAACCATGCATGTTCCATGTGTTTAAAAGTAGATAAATATTCCAGTTTCCCCTTCCTCCCCATGGAATAACATTTAGCATATACACGCAAAAGAAAGAAAAAACTTACCCCAAGGTTATTGTGGTGGTTATCCATTGATTTGAGGTATCCACATGGTCCATGATAATATTTGTATTACATAATAACTGAATATGGGAGTTAATAATCTAGAAATGATGTAGTTTTGATAATACAGCCTTCTACAAACTGATGTGATATGCTCTACCTTTTTTTGTTCTAGTTCAGTAACCAATATGACATGATGCCTATTGGATTAATTCACCCCAAAATATCACTTCATGTGAGGTCACATGAATATTTAGTTCCAAAAAATGATAATAATCAATATACATTTTAGAATATGACTTATTTACACTGGTCTAGGTCAACATATAAGGAGAATTTTGAACTATCACTTCCATACACATAACAAAAGTTAGATTGGATTTATTTGAGATGGGGGACAACAGAACCATCCTATGAGCTTTAAAAAAAATTAAGAAAGGCCAAAAGAATATAAATAAAAACATGGTACATGTTCCTAACCCTTTTAATCTATTTTTGGTGGTATAAAAGTAGATAATACTAGATTTCCGTTCACACAAGTAGGTCAGGGAGATGTGGCATCTTCTATCAGCCCCTCCTAAATGGAGAGCAGTATATTCATATTTTAAGGAAATGAAAAAACCATACTTTCCAAAACTAGAGACATACTTCAGAACCTACCCTAAATTTATATAAAATTTCATGGAATACTGATTCACTAGAAATCATACCACCGACATCATGTACATAACAGATGAAACCAACCTTACAAGAATCACCAAGACATTTGAGGGTGGATACTCTACATGCAATGATACATACCCCTTATCCATATCCAAATTATTATTAATGATCCATGTCAACACTAGAATGCCCACCATGGGATTATAATTCCTGAATAGAGGATCCCCTACTCCCCCTGAAAATATGATGGATACCTCTTAGGTGACGGTGAATGTGTAGAATGATCCCCAGAGAGGATGTGGAGGGTTCTTATGTAACTAAAATCATCAATGTATTCAATTTTAAAAATCTAATCATCAGGATAAGAAATTAGCATCAAGAGCATCTGGAACATCATTAGAATTTTAGAAAAGTGGTGGTGATAAAAAATATGAAATGAAGACATCATGACCTCCTTCATGATTGACACCCATTCATTGTCCACTGGATTACATATATCCCCATACACAACGGAGGGTGTAGATTCGGAAGTAGAGTAGCTATTCCAGTAAACCTCTACCATATTCCCAAGAATATTTCATGCATAATAGAATCATGTGGGGTTTTGAATGTAGACCTTCTAGAACCAGGAAAAACTATCCCTGACCATTCAATGGCTTGGTTTTAAATAACTAAATAAATAATTAATTTTCTTTCTACTGTAATGATTAAACATAAAGCATACCTTGTATGTCTTGTAAATTTTTTCTAATAAGTTACATTGGATTGATCCAAATTTTTCTTAAAATAAATAAATTCCATATCAATATTTTTCCATTAAATAATTGGGATGTACTTTCTATAAAACATCTTCTAAAACTAATATAATTTAGTGTTGTAAAATTCTACTTTTTGACTCATATTGTTAATAAGATTCCATCATTGATCTTCTTCACCTTCCAAATGATAAATGGATCGGACAACCATTTATTTTTCAAAGAGATGGAGAAAATGAAATATCTTCATGATGGTATTGATCTATTTAACATACAAAATATTATTATAAGACCCACTAAAATGTGGTGGATGTTTCCTCCTATTAAATGTGATAACACATCTGTTTCGATTACTATAGTATTGAAACACGAATCCATTACCTAAAGTCTCATAATTCTTCGTACATGATTTAATATATAGAATATTAATTATAAATAAATTATAATTATATTATAAAACTTTAATCATATATTTATTACCATTTATAATTATATTATGAAATCTTATGACCCATTTAAGAAACATTTGTTATCAAAATAATGGTATGGGATGATAAGTACCTAATTTATTTATGAATCATTTGGAATTACAATCATTGTAAATTTGGTCATTGTAACATAATATTTTTTTTAATAATACTAACTAAAAAATAAATATTAACTATATATATTTATATGTATTAATAATACAAGAGATAGTTAAACGAGATACATTGGTTATTGAGACAATATGAAGTGCGTATGAATAACTTTTATTTTATCTTTTCGATTGATATAGTGAGTAAAAAAGAAATAATAAGTCTAATTGTAAAAACCATTATTATATCATATAAATCAAATATATTAATTAAATAAATATTTATATCCATATAAACAAAATGGAAACAAATATAAAATCATATCACTTCATGGAAGCAATATTCCACTCATTCACATGAGCGATGTTTTTTATTTCCAATGGATTAGAATGTAAGACTTTATAGTTTCTAGTATAATTATATAATTATAAATTTTTCATAAATAAAATATATAAACTTTTAACCTGTAATTATAACTATTCATGAAATAAGGTAATGTAAAATTAATTATATTACTATGTGGAGATGCTAAGCGACACATTCCCATGAGAAATATGTTCCTATGCATTTTTACTGAAAAGATGGTGGAAAATAGAAATCATATAGTTGTAATAATGTTTAGGAATATTTATTATACTGAATTTATTATATTATTATTTTTACCATTGAAGATGTGGAAATATAATAAGAAAAAATATAAAGTGTTTGGTTAATATGATTACCTCCCTTTCAGTTGGCCTCCTTTAGATCTTTTTTATTGGCTGTTGGAATGGTATTTTAAGTAGAATAAAACTTTTTAATCATGGGTATGAAATTTTAAAATGTAAATTTTCAATTAATGGTTCATCTAGAAGGCATAATGTAATGTAATGAAAAAAAGGGTCGATGTCCTTTTACTATGAATGGGTAGGAAACACATGGAATTTCATAAAATAAAAAAATATATTTATTCCAAATGGATTTAAAATTAAATAAAAAGAGCGTAGGCACAAAATAATGTCATAAAACTATATATATATATATATATATATATATATATATATTATTTTCATTTTCTTCCTAATCATTTTTATTAACCACTTCATTTACCATTATTGACATTATGTGTGGTAACAAGTATTTCAATATTAACGTGCTAAAAATTTTACAATAAATTGATAAGTATCTCAGAAATTAGAAATGCTTGATATTTCCAACCATATTATATTAATTTCTCTAATTCATTGATTTCACATAAATTTAAAACATTTCATAAAATATTATTTATCATTAAATAAAAGTAATGAAAATTTTCAAAGAACTCATTTAATTTGATATTAATGAAAACACGAAATATATATACTTAAAATATAATAAATTTAAAAATAATTTATACATTATACATAATTATTCAACTTTGGGACAATAATACTTATCCAAATTTATTTTTTATTTAATGTTTTTTAAATAATTTATTTTATTATCCAATAATTTGTTAATGTACTATGTTGGTGTTGTGTAAACATTTAATGTAATTAAATAATCAGTAAATTAATTAAATATATTAACATGAAGAATTTTTTTTTACAATTATAAACTATAATAATACATATCCCCTTTATCCTTATGTAAAACCTTTTGATACATTAGAGTCTTGAAAGTGACATTTATTATTTCATTTTTGCCCAAATTAATATAAAAAAAATAAAAAATTGGAATGAAGTGATCATATATATAGTTGTGGAATGTATATTTGAGAACTCAACTCATTAATTAAGATAAAATTTAATTTTTTGTGAAATTGTTATACCTTATACTAATGTTTGAAACATATTTTTCTCATTTTACCCTTACCAAAATGACAAAAAATACTATTATTAATATTCATATTGAAAAATGAATTATTTTCAAAATCTGATCCTCCTTGATTCCAATTATAGAGTAAATTTTTATTTATAATATTTATATAATTTTAATATATTTCATTACCCAAGAAGTGAATAAATACTTGATGAAAACAACAATTTTTGAAATACATTTTTTAACATAGAGTTGGATTTATTATGATCCCATGTTTAAAATAATTGAGGAATTATAAAAAAATATTGATTGAATATTTTATATATAAAACTAAATAATGAATTCATCCATTATGATAAATTTTATTTATTTTTATAAGAACACATTTCTTGTAAAAATAATGTTTTAGAAAAAACTGTACTTTTAATTTTAAACTAATTTTCATTTTCATTTCTAATAAATTAATAAAAATTGAATTTAATATATAAAAATATTTTTCATAATTTATATAATAATATTAATAAATAATAATTAAAAAACTAATTTATAATGACATAATATATTTCTATTAATTTATACTATAGGTTTCATATATTGCATGCTATCAAAACATGTTTTTTTTTCAAGGTAAATATTTCTGTATTAATATCTCAGGGTGATAAAATATAATTAAACTATTCAATGGTAAATGAGATAAAATTTACAAATAATTTATTTTGGTGTGATATTGGATCATTATATTCTAAACCAATAATATACATTCACCATGTAAACATGATTGAAAACATTTATAAATTTTCACTCAGATTTTTTTTAATAAGTTAACTAGTTTTCACCTGAGTAATATAGGATTTAAAAGAAATATATTATAATACATATCAAAATATATTATAAATTTTAACCATAATTTTACCTCCACCATTTCTGATTTAATTTATAAATAATAGATAATTAATATTTAAAATTATACGTTTTGGAGAGAGAGAATCAATTTTTTCATTAAATTTCTTTTTTAACAATTCTGTGATGCTTATATTATTTATCATTATTTTACAATTAAATGTTTTTCATTATAATTATTTAAATTATTGAAAAAAAAATTATATATTATTTTAAATTAATTAATTTATATAATTTAATAATAATTACATTCATTAATAAAATGAATCTTAGAAATTAATAGTTTCTCTATTATCACAATAATTAACATTCATCAGAGTAATATTTTTTATGACTAAAAAAATTGAGCTTTTAATATAAAATGAAAAATTTAATAATAAATTTTAAATTAAATTATAATATTGAATTTATAAAATGGATTAAAACAAAATTATAATATAAGGAATTATGAATTTTTTTTGACAAAATTATTACTTACGTTTCCAAAGTAATAAACATGGGTTTAATAAATTTAACATAGTATTTTTTAATGTTTAATTTGAAATTATTGATATATATATTTACATATAAATTGATTCAAATAAATTTCAATCATTCATTAATTTTGATAATGTCATAACAGTTACATTATTATCAGAATTGAATTTTATTCATCATTCACATAAAAATAAAATAATTTTGAAAAATATTAAATTTTCACCATAACTTAATTCATATATGATGAATTATAAATTTAAATTTTTAAACGAAAAGAGAATTTATAAACATAGAAAATGTAATTAAATTAAAATTAAATATATAAACAAGAAACTATTTAATTGAAAAATCCCTTATTTAACATTATGTGATCTGAATCAAATTTTATATGAATTTATATATAAATTTTTTTATTTATTAGATGTTTTTTACACTATCATTTCCAAAATAATATTCATCTAATAGGTCATGGATCATTCTATTTTACTATTATATGTGAAAAGAACCTATCAATACATTGTTTATATAATCAAAACTTACATAGTAAGAAAATAAGGGAGTTAAATTCCCCAACCCTAAATTACATTAATCCTCACAATTTAAATAATACCTACTTAATTATAAAACCTAAGGGTATATAAAGTAATTCATGACTCAAGATATATATTATAATATATTAATAACATTATATCTTACAGATGACAATTAGAAATATCATTTCAGTCAAAATAAATATATATTATGTTTCTTAAAAATTTATTTCAAATATGCCTCTATAGACATTGAATAAGAGTTTATACAGTCATACTATTAATAAATTCTTTATCCAGATGCTCTTTCATATAAAATATTAAATCAAAAATTATTTTGATGATATAAAATTGAATCTGAGTAAACAATCGTTTGATTATGTATGATCAATACTAAAATTCCTTTCCCAATGACATATTCATTACAACGTATAACTCTATGTAATACTTTGTTCATCCTATAACATTATTTGTTTATCCAATGTTACTCTATGTTCCATTATATAATAATTTTTATGATTAGACTTTAATTTAATTAGGAAATAAATCCTTAATAATTTATTATAATATAAATGTGATAACCAAAAGAATTTTACCTCTGAGTTTCTATATAGGTGTGTGTTATTATAGACACTCATCATGCACTAGATTAATGATTATATTATTACAGATCCATTTTTTTAGGGTGATTGCACATATGTGAATCTGTTTCCCAACCACATCCACTTTTCTATATCCACAAAAGTATATAATCACATAGAGACCTATACAATTTTCTTATACAATATACACTTCAAAAAAACAATACGATGTGATCATATACATGGAAAACTAAATTCAACATACCATATAGGTTGTCAATACTTTTCTCTTACTCAAATCCCTAAAATATTATATATTTTTATATCTGTCAAAAATATTTTTCTATGTAGTTGAAATTATGATCGGCCATATCTTATCAGCAATAAAAGTACCCTAAACTATCAACATGACATATGATTATATTTAAACTATGCTTAGATACACTCTATTATTCCCCATAAACATGGACATATCAAATACATTAAATAAAAAATAACTTCATTAACATAAATACACAATATATTTTAGGGTTAGAGTTTTATAGAGTTTAGAAAAAAAATAATCCAATGAAATTCATGTCTCTTCTAACTAATAAATAATTTTATATTATATATGAAAATACTTAATCCATAACAAGTATATAACTTATAAAAAAATTCATCCACAAATGAATCACTTATAAATACACCATACATGTTACATTTATCCATAACGTATATAAATGGATACAAGATAAATATGTTACTACATATGCTCAGTAAGAATAATCATAAGTGATGAGAATAAAATATCAAAAGTGATAATAGTATGGTTATATGAGTATAAATTTTTCAAACCTGAAATTTATAACAAAAAGATCATAGATCATAGATAATAATTTAATTAAGGAAGTAACATAAAAAATAATAGAAAGAGTGTGTAAAAATGTGTAACACCATGATATTTTATGAAGTATTTTTTCAATAAATTGATGTTTTTTTCAAAACCTCGGGTCACACGCAAAATTAAGTTCAAACGAACAACAATATACTATTAATATTATTATTTATCGACAAATTCTATTAACTATCCACTAAAAATGGTAGTATCAATATAAATAAAAACTTTTAAATATTTATCTATAAATATAACTCATAATTAATATCTATAGATAAATATGTAATTAGTTTTTCTTAACTCATTATATGCATTCAAAAAACATTTTCTCTCTCAAAACATGATTTTGTAGAATAAATAATAAAAATAATTCTTCTACAATTTTATTATTTTAAAAAAAATTAATTTTTTTAGAATCAATGTTTCAAAATAACCTTATAGTTATTTTTTCGGTATTTTTTTGAAAAGATTAATTATTTAATAAATATTGAAAGTATTGGTTTTTATTGACAACACTCATTTCCATTTAATCATGTAAAAGGATATATATTATATTAAAGTTTTTGAATATTAAAAATCATTTCATTATATTATAATTAAATAAATTTAATTTATTATAATAATTTTTATATAGAGAATTTTTTATAACTTTTTATACATATAAAAGTTTTCTCAATGAAAACCAACTTTTTCAACAAATATTCATGATAAAATTTAATTTAAATTATTCCAAATTGATGAAATAAATATATATAAATTAATTAAATATTTTGATTCCAAATATTTAATATAATTTAATAAGAACAAACTAATTTTCTATCAAAAGTAATAATAAAAAGTAAAAAAAAATTAATACCTTAGTAATGGTTAAATAGAGTATATCCAAGTTAAACTAAATATATAAGGTTATAAATAGCATTAAACCTTGTTAAGATGATATTTATTGTAATTATTTAAACCATATATAAAATAAGGTTCAATAATGATCAATTTATGTGCCTTTTTACATGTTTAAAACACGGGTATGAATTTTTCTTTTCAAAATTTCAAATGTTTTCTCTTCCACACATCTAAAAGGACACCCTCTATAATCTAATATTTACACTTCCAATTTTTTTTTTAGAATATACATACCAAAATATAAATATTAATTCCATATACATATCATATAACCCTTATTTTTTTATTAATCCCTCTAATGAATGCTTTTGGTTCCAACCTAATGAGGTTCTCTGAAGAGGGTGTATTATTCTTAACCAATAATTTTAATTTTATTTCCTCTTCCACATCCATAAAATATTATAAAAATAAAATTTTGTAATGAAATTAAAATATACCACATAATAATTCTTTATTATTATAATTTCTCAACACATATCTGTCTCCTCCTCCTAAAATCGAAAACCAAACTATCGATGATGTTTATGGAAGACTCCTGCCTCACGAAGCAATGTAATTATTTTCCATCAATGACTATAATAGTGGGTTATAATGTTTTATATGATAAAATCACAGTATATTTATTATTTTATTAAAAAAATTTAATTATAATATCAAATCTACATGTTTACGTACTAATGTGTTGAATAAATATAACGTCGTGAATTCATACATGCAGACTATTGACTCCACGAAGCGTTTTGATACATTTTTCATTTTTCATATTGATGTTAATAAAGATGGATTCATAAAATACATATTATAAATTTGAAATAAATATTAATCTTCAATGGTGATAAATTATTTATATTTATTTTGTTCCATTAATAGAGAAGATGGAACCCCTGTTCATATGTATGTAAGACCTATCGTCTCCATGAATGTTGTAATTCATTTTTTTCTATAAAATTTGTGAATTTATTGAAATAAGTTAATAAATATAACAGAATATATTTATATTATTGTTAAAATATTATGTTTAATTGAACCAACATCAACGTTAAAAGAACAAAAATACCTAAAGAAAAAATTAATGAAAAATGTATCAATTATTACCTAAAATTTTATTTTACTAAGGAGATATAATTTAACATGTGAAAATGGTTATATGTAAATTATATATGGTATGATATATATGATTATGAATTTGGAATATATTTATTATAAACCAATATTAATTATACTAGTGTTAAGGACATGTATGAATAAAGGTGATACTTTTTGCAACAGATTCCAATTACAACATGGTTTTCATTGGGACATATGTTAGGTTATTCACCTATATACTTTTATGAAGAGAATGTAATTAATATTTAATATGTTATACACATAATATAATTATTTTGATGACATTTATCATTTTAGGTAATGTTATTCTATAATGGGACTTAGAATTCAATGGATACCAAAGTGGTAAGGGATATTCATCTCACATTTATTTCTAGGAGACACATTGAATATTTAGAAATTATTACAAATATGTGGCATAAAAACATCCCATGAATGAATTTTATGAATCTTATCAAAAAAATTAGGCATATATAAACAAATATGAGGTTATTTCCTTCATGGGTATTATGGATCAATAGTTACCAAATTGGAAAATTATATATTCTCTAATACCTTTATTTAATGGGAATATTTGAGAATATGATTGTAATGATGAAATATATATCAATTAAATAATAATAATTTTTATTATATAATTATTTTTGGAGAATAAAAATTTTAAATTTATTTTTATCTCTTAAATTATGAAATAGGAAAAATATAATGTTTTAGAAAATATACTTTATTTATCTCTTTGGAGGTGAATAAATTATATTACTTGCCCATGTTTTCCAAAACAGTTTTTACTAATTGACAATGATTTTTTAATGTTATATTTTTATTTATTGATAAATGGGATTAATGGAATATTCTTATCAATTTATAATCATGGGGTTTTGAATTTTTATAAAAAAAATATGATGGAATCATTGTTTTACCAGACACAGAATGAATGTAATTTTCCACCATAAGGTCCAATAATTTATTTAAATAAACACTTAAATGTTTACAATGGCGCATTAAAATAATAAAATTTCATTGATATTTTATATATTATTATATTTTATAGAATTTATTTCATAATAGAGTGGATATTTTCATCAAAAATTCATAAATGATCTCTTTAAGAAATCTCCTCTAATCAACATCTACAAAAAACGGTTTTAATTATGTTTTATTAGGATATTTTCCAAGGGTATTGTCCATATTTTTTTATTATGATGGGATTATTATAAGTACTTGGCCTTAAAACATTACATAATCATGAATTAAATGAATAATTCACATAGAGGATCTTTTCAGGTTTAGAGTTTTATAGAATTAGGACATAACTATTACATCTCAAAAGATTAAAAAGTAGACACTTCTACTAAGTTTCCATAAAATAAAAACTCTTAAAAAGAAACATGTATAGTTTCATGTTTTAGATAACATGTCTCTCCTTAATACCATACGTGACCATATTCATCTTTAAGTCCTGTGGAGAACATTTCAAAAACTTTGGATGAGCATAAAAATCCCAATAAAGGATACACAAAGAAGGAAAACTATTAGTTTTTCAAAACAACAAGTAAACCATGAATACTTTATCAAAGTAATACTTTTCACATTTATGAAGTATTAAATACTCTTCACTGAATAAAAGATCATTACATACCCTTTTTTAACCAAAATATTTCCATAAGAGCATATAAAAAACACATAACATATAAAGGTAACTTGGGACATAAACATACTTAAATGGAATAACCATACGATCGACTTCCACACATATCACTACATGGAATAGCCAAACGGATGACTTCGATACCCAATGAATTAGAGGTTATAATGTAACCACCCGTCCGAGTATTCATGGCATCACCTGTCATATTGTTTATCATGTAACCACCCATAAAATGTCCAAGTACCATTATAAAATCATAACACATAAAACAATTATAATGGAAAGAAAACATTTCCACATTTCAATCACAATATATCACATAAATATATTGAAATAAAAAATCCATTATCAAAACCATTTTCAATACCAAAATAAATAAAAGAGTATAAGGTATTTATTATTACTTTTAAAAAACATTACGGCTTGTTGAGGAAGCCAAATAACAAATAATACTCGTGATGGTGGAAAGGTCATTGTCACCACGTAAGTTAAAAAGAAACAAACTTTTTTTCTTTTAGTAAAATTATTCAAATATAAAAGATTCATTTTGAATAAATTTAAAAGTCAAAGGGGTTCCTACACCGTATAAAATAAAGTCTTGTATTAGAACAAAATATGCCTCAATGAAAGGAGATTGAGATGATGTCCCTTACCGATTTGGTTAACTTTCAAAATGTACACCCCGTGAAAGAAGGGTCATTAAATGATGATGTAAATACCCATAAATTAAATTATATTACATAAAGAATACGATCATGGTCAGTACATACACCACACAAATGTAAATAGTTTAAAATGTAGCATGAATCTCAGAGGAACAAAAAGTGAAATCAAAACCCCTTACCTCGTTGTGATCAATCGAGTCATATGACCAAAAGATAACAAACCCCAAATGAATCACATAATACCTTGAATATAAATATAAACATGATAATATATATGCAATTTCAGTACACAATACACCACATTCAATAAATAAGTGGCGAACAATGGAAATCTCACAGAATTAAAAGTGAGATAAGAAATCCCCTTATGAAAATTCGGCAGTCTAACGACACCACTTAAAACTTACCAAAATGGATTGAAGATATAAATTAGGGTCTCTCATCATATAAACATAATAATTAATTTAATAATAATATATAATAATATCCCCCAACATAAGAAATATGAGTTTAAAAGAAGTGACATAAAAGAGAGTACATAAAAAGAAAGAGAGAGGTTGGATCCCTTACCTCAAGTCCGACTTGTCTTGTTCGTTTCTTTATATTCATGAATAATAAACTTTGGTCAATTTATAATTTCTTAAGGACATACTTTAATTATTATTATTCAGTTCATATCACATATTATAATGTTATAATAATTTGTTAATAATGTGAGTTCATATCAGACGTTTCTGTCGATGTTCAGTACAAGAGTCAAAATTGAACTTGTTGGAAAAGAATTTTCCATGTAGTTATAGGTACATATTATCCAAAATAGTATTAATGATTTAAATATCATATATATCCAGTATATATTAATTTTATACTATTCCATAATATTGGGAGATAAAAAATGAAATGCACCGTTCAAGGAGACGGTAGGTCGTACATACGCATGAACGCTACTTTCATTTCTTTATCATATTAATGAATTTAAAACGAAAAGAGAGATATATATATATTAGAATTCCAGAATGATATCCATAATTTATGGGAAATATATGAGATATATATCCATTATATATATGTACTTATAATAGTACATAACATTTGTAGATAAGAAATGAAATATACAGTTCATAGAGACGGTAAGTCGTACGTATGAATTAACACAACTTTCATTTCTATTTCATGAATTAGTGGAATGAAAAAAATAATTATACATACATATATTATAATTACAGTATAATATAATATATAAAATCATTAAATCCACCTTTATAAATACCACATCTGGTATTAACGATTCAAATCACTTTGAGGGGGTGGTAGTCCTCAATTCCTAAAATGAAATTATCGCATTTACCCATTATGAAAACCACAAAGGTATGTCATAAATGAAAAATAAAGAATCAAAAGTAATATATAAACATAATTTATAAATCATATATAAATATAGTGACATCTTAATTGCCACTATGAGAGGTGTTAAAAGAAGATTGAACAATCATCATTTCGTGAGGCTGTAATTCACCACCCATAGAAACAGTACGTTTTTTAACCATTAGATGGTGGTGTGTATGATGGTAGCTAGAATAATCCTCATAAAATCATCCTAGTATATTTAAGATACTGGTTCTGTTACAAAAGAAATGAATAAAAAGAGTTTAGGGGGCTGGAGAATAAAAATAAAACAAAAGAACATATGAGAAGACATTACCTTGAAATCGGATAACTCTTTTTGATTTGAGCTCAAAGGATTCCTTGGAAAGAATTCGGCCCAAAGTGAGGCTTCTAGGAGTAATATAGGGATTTTTAGAGACAATATGATCATATTTTGGATGAGAAAAGGTCTGGAGAGTTGTGGGTAAGGAGGTAGATGTTGGGGCCTTTTATAAGAGGGAGGAGGGGGACTCTTGGAAAGTCTTGAAAACACACATTATTATAAAATTATTTTCTTATATCAAAGGACCCAAAATTATATATTTCTAGGATAAGGTGATAAGTGTTCTAAATCCACCCACACAATAGGTTTTTTACAAATTTATGTCCTATATTTTACATTATCTTTTCATTTTATTTAAATCATTCATTTATGAGGTGATCACTGCATCATCATGGTGTCATAAATAAATTAATTTATTTAATGTCTAAAAATTATAAAGAAAACTATCATGATGTACTAAATATTTTTATCTTTCTAGTTAATATTTATATTAAAAAATATGACTTTTATATCTCTATGTAAAAATTATTTTAGTAAAACAATATATGTTTGTGACACTTTTATTTTTACATTAAATAAAAAGTTATTAATGTCATTTTCTTTCCCAAGTGGCTCCAAGGGGTCCCCAAGTTCACCCATAAACTTTCTTAGTCGGTCATGACTCATCCTATAAGTGTAAAACAACTGTAAATGTAATTTCATATTATTATATCATTATATTTACCATAAATATCACAAATTACCTTTAATCGCGATTAATAAAACCTAAAAGTTACTATTCACAAAAAATCATTTTAATCCCATTGAACCACATTTTACTTCCTAATGAAAACCATGTATGTAGGATATTTGAAATTAAATTAACATAATTGGAAATGTTTCATTTAAATGAAAAATCAGTTTTTTAAATTACCACTTAGTGGTTGCACTATTTATAAAAAATTGATGTTTTTCATAAAAATACCAAAAATTCACTGAAAGCAATATTTGATATTCCGAATTCAAAAATGATTTGTATTTTACAAAATTAAAAACATATAAGTTTCATTAATCAATTTAATAATTAATTTTCATTGTCAAAATAAATAGCGTGCTTTTAAGAAAAAAAATATATCAAAAGATTGACACTAGTTTAAGTCCAATTTCAATGTGAAATTAATTCCAATGACAACCATTAGATTATATGGTAAAAATTTATTCTGATTACACATTAAAAAAAATTTCAAATATAATCTTACCATAAAAATAAATTAGTCAAAAAGGAGGTTTTGAATTAAAATACATCATTTTACACTATTCATTAAAAAATGAACATTGTCGGAAAAATACCAAATATTTATACAATGTAAATTTTGATGTCCCGATTCTAAAAAAGAATTTTATTTTATCAAATATAACTTATAAAATTGACAAAATGTGTATTTAAAAAAGGGTTCGCATCAAATGGCTGATAATCGACCTTTTAAAGAATTTTAGAATATTTACGATTAAAATCGAATTCATTCGCATTTTAAGAATCTAAAATTTATTGAATAATGTAAAAATATTTGAAAACAATATATAATAACTTTTTACTTAGTTCTGTTCATTCCCGCCATTACATTGACTTGGAGTTTACTACCATTTACAGTAATATTATTATATTATTAGTGTGCATCGCAAGATTTCAAAGAAACTCGTTGTTTCATATTGGGTACGCCATCGAACATAGCATCCCATTTAACGTAATATTAATATTCTATTCACAAATATGAATAAATATGAATATATCATATTATATATTTACCTAGGACGATACATCCTTCCCCCCTTTTGGGAATTGCGCCCTCGCATTTTTAAAATTGGGCTTTGAAATTTCATTGAAAGCCCCACATCGGAAAAGGAGTAAATTAAACTATCACTTTATAAGAATGAAAGAAAAGTACCATGGTCACCCAAGACAAAAAGTACTACAATTCTATGAAAACATTGATATGGAAGAGAAAAAAAAGGGTTAAGTTCTTATGGGGAGTGATAGAAACCTGTTTAGGAGAAATTTAACCACAAGAAAATCACAAACTTGTGATGGGTTAATCGGTATTTGATTCCCTAGTAGGAAAAGTTAAACGAAAAAATTTATGTTTTAAGTTACTTTTAATTGAAGAATTTATTTATGACCATAACTAAATACTAAGGAAACATCTTTACATGTAATTTAGACTTTCATATCTTACTAGATTTCTTACACAAACTCATATTTCTCCAAAAGACGAGTATTTAGGATGACTTGTTAACATTAAGAGTTCTATAATCAACTTCTAGAGAATCACCTAATCCAAAAAAGAGAACTATATATTTCCCATGTCTTTAGATCCTTACCAAAACCAAAATTGTAAGAACAAGATCAGATAATCCACGAAAGGATAATCCTTAATAAAAATAAAATCTACTCTTAATCTCCAAAATTTGTCTAACGAAACCCAAAGTTCATCAAAGACCATTCAATAAACAACTATCCATAAAATTCTTCAATGTAATACAAACTAAGAAATAAACCCAAATCACCAAAGGATTTTGTCACATACTCTTCGAATATAAATCTTAAAATTTTTCTCCAAATAACATCAGTTACTCTTAATGTCTCATACTAAAAAGTAATTAACCTAATCACATATCCTCCATGATAGGCTAATCATTTTCATAGATAACCCAAAATAAACTTATCCTTGATTCATAAATTCATCTAACTTAAAATAATTAGTCAAACTAACCTGGGACTTCATGTAGTCTAGTGGTAGGTGATAAATACGAGTTGTGTAGAGACCCTAAGCTTGACGTACATGGAGATTACATTACTTTTGTGGAATACTTACCACATTACAAAAACACACACACATGGACCGTAATAGTTTAGTGTCTTTAGAAACTCGGAATATAATCTTCTAGTTGTGGTGAAAGATCTTCAACATCTCCCATAAAGATCTTCCCTTTTTTTCTTACCTAAAACCTATATTTATATCCTGAGGAAAAGATAACATAAACCGGTGAGCTCAAATGCTCAGTAAGGGTAAACAAAATAAATATCAATCACATCATATTCATAAGAACATAACATTTTGTAAATCTTATCCTGCAAAAGAGATCACAATATCATAACATGCGATAAATCATAGTAGTGAAATGTAATCCCAAAAATCATAACTTAAAACATGAAACATTGTGGCATACACACATAATAATAGAGAATCATTTCTTATTAGTCAAGACTCATTGCCAAGACTATCTTAGTGGACAATGTCCATATCGGAACCGAGTTCACTCCTCGTTTCAGCCCTGTTTCACTGAACCGGTTTAACCTGTCGTTCCATCCATGTCTATCTCATGAGATATAAAATCTTTTCCCAATGAATTTGAGGGAGATATAGGTCCCACCCATCTCATAATGATACCATTCTTATGTGTGCCACAGAATAATAAATCATACATCATTGCATAACCCATGTAATAAAAATGGGAATCTTAAACATCGTGACATCATAAAATAATTCATATAAGATAAAGGAATTCATAAAAATATTTCCATCACAACATAATCAAATCAATGTAATAATAGGGATAGATACAGAACCCATTATTATATTAGATGGAAAATAATTTTAATAAAACTCTTGAACTCCATTATTGAGGAAAATATCCTTTTTACTTCAAAAAAATTTTTCCTATCTTAACATGTCATAATATTTTAAACTAAAAAAGTTGATTAAAAATAAACATGAAAACTTGTAAATTAAGATTCTTAGAAATATTGTTTTAAAAATCCATTCATGCCGTATAAGTAAAATAACCATTCTTCTTGTACTTTAGTCGAAAAAGTCAAAAAGTACCTCTTACGAAAAATGAAAAAAGATTCCTTTCATATCTCTTACTAAAAACTCACCAAAGGGTAAAATTGGATTACAATTGTAGGTGGATGGAAATAATATTAAATATTTAGGAAACATGGATGTTGATGATAAAATACACCCCAGTAAATTTCAAAGTATAAACAATATCAGATAAAAATGAGATTGTGATATTTCCCTTACCTTAGGTCCGATTTGATTATTAAGACTTTGAAACTCCTGTATAATGATATAATAATGTCATTTACTTATTCCTGAATCATACTCATTGTTATGATGTTATATATGGTTCACTTATGTCTTTATATTACCCGTTCTTTTGTAAATTCCATGTTAAAGAGAGTTTTGGGTAAAATCATTTCATTTGTCGTCCGTGTTTTGACATGTAATTATTCATATGATTACTTAGATCATGATTAAATAATTCCAGAATATAAAAAATGATTTATATATAATATATATTCAGAGTATACATATATATAATAGATCAGTAAATGGAAATAAATACACCATTCATGGAGACGATAGGTTGTACGTACGCATGAACGTTGTTTTCGTTTCCTTATTGAGTTGAATGGAATGAAGTAGATGAAATACATATATATACACATAAATCAAGTATCATTTTTATGTCATATATTTCATGATTACTTATTATATATATACTTTATAATCATTCATGAATGGTTAACGTGGAGAATGAATCTCATTGTGTCGTGGAGACAGTAGTCCGTATGTACGCACGAGCGATGATATCATTCTTATGATCATGGAATTGTATTAGAGTTTATGTATACTATTTAAGAATTAATATCAATTTACAATAATCATATATATTCATTCTATACACCATTATAAACATCCATGTAAGGTGGAGGTGGAAAATAGATTACACCACGGCGTGGAGACGGTATTCTGTACGTACGCACGCGTGGTGATTACGTTTTCCGTAGGATTGATAGAAGATAAAATAGGTTTGTATAATATTTATAATAACATATCAGTATATGAGTGATACTGACGTTATTAATTCATAATGAAACAACTAAAGAAGAATAAGTGGAAGAATAAATAAATATGAAAGAATCGGTAACGGAATTACCTCTTCTTTGAAGCGCTTCTTTGAGACCTCCTTTTAGTGAACTAAAATTGGTCATTGAAGAAGACCAGTACCTCTAGGATGTCTCTAGGGAAGTGGAGAAGAGAACCTGGCTGGGGTTGGCTGATCTTGAAGGCTCAAAGTGTTGTGAGGAAGAGGGGAAGGAGGTGCCCTTTTATATGGGAGGAGAGGGGCTCCTTTGGAAAAACAAAAATAATATTTTATTATAAATCCAAATTCGGTTTTAAATAGCTCAAAATTGATTTTTTTTGAATCTAAGGTAGGGAGGGGTCGAAATCCTCTCATCCAATAGAATTTAGACAACTTTAGGTTCCTATTTTAACCTTATCATTTAGATTTAACATTAAGTTAAATAATTTTACTTTTACTGTGTCTTCTTGTGTTCTTACACTATAAGGTTAATAAACTTACTATAACAAGACAAACGCACCCCAAGTTGTTTATTATTAATATATATAACCTTATCTAAGACATTTGGCCGAACATTAGATTTTTAGGAATAAAATAACAATTAGTAATATAATATTTGTTTTAAAAACTATTTTATGTCCATTTTGACACTATTTAGTAATTGATTTTTGTGACAACAATAACATAATGATTAGTTCTAAAAAAGTTAATTAAATCAATACTAACATGTCATATTAACATATAAAATTATTGTAATTCATAAAAAATCTCAAATTACATTTATTTGGGTATTTATAACATCAATTATGTAAATATTTCATTAATAAGATAATTACTGCATCATCATTGTATCATAATTAAATTAAATTATTTTAATTCTAAAAATTAAAAATAAAATACCATTATGTTTGAAATCCTTTTATTTTTCGAATGAATATTTATAGTCGAATTTATCTTATGCATAACTCTATATTAAAAATTATTTAGTTATTAAACTTTGATTTTAACTATTTTAACCCTTCTTTAAATTAAGTAATATTAAATGTCCTAATCTAATCCAAGTGGGACTAAATGGTCATATTTTATTCCAAGGGTTGTTTTCGGTTGAATTACACTTATCCAATAGAATTAGGATATGTTTTAGGGTAATAATAATAGTACTTTTACCCTTAATTACCCTATTTACTTTTAACTATGGTAAAAAAAGTAAAAAGTTACTATTCACCAAAAACTATTTTCAACTCATTAAACCACATTTTAGTCCTTGATATTAACCATGTCTCTCAGATTTTCGATATTATACTCACAAAAGCGGTAAAATTATGTTTTATGAAAAATTCAGTTTTTTAACTACCACTTAGTGGTTTCACTATTCATCAAAAAATGAAAGTTTCCAGAAAAATACCAAAAATTAATCCTAAGATATATGTGATATTATGAATTCAAAAATGATGTTTATTTTACCAAATTCAATACATATCAGTTACATTAACTAGTTTAAAAATTAATTCCAGTCGTCCAAACAAATAGCGTGTTTTTAAGAGATAATAACTATCAAAAGATTGACACTTGTTTATGTCTAGTTTAAATGTGAAATTACATCCAATAAACAACATTGTATTAAATTGTAAAAATATATTCTAAATATACATTAAATCCACTCAAATTAATAATTTATCACTATTAATTATTTCGATTAATAAAGTTGTTTTTAATTAAAATTTAGTAATTTTCACTATTCATCAGAATATGAAAGTTATTGAAAAGTACCAAAATTTCATCCTAGGATAATTTCGATATTCCGAATCCAAAAATGAAGTCCATTTTGGAAAATAAAATTTTCAAAAAGTGGTTATTACTATTCATAACGGCTAGTTTTAATAATAGCATATCAGTGTTTAGTAAAACTCGTTATTGCGTACTACACACGCTATCGAGGAAGGTCGCGATTGCATGTAATGCAAGGCAAGTCAGGGATGCCTGTTGTGCCTGATCCTTTTGATGTAGCATACAACACAAGACATTAATGAAATTAAAAAGAATATTTTTCATAAAATCTCGGGGTGTTACATTCTACCCCCCTTAAAATGAATTTCACCCTCGAAATTCGTCAGGGTTATAAATGGTTTACTACTCGAAAGTTTCTTTAATAGAAACAGACATTATAAAAAGGAATAACAAAACCAATATTTAAAAACAAAACAATGAAACATAACGGTTAACCAAATAAACTAATCACAGGGTTTCCACATAGGTGAAAATATGGATATGGAAGAGAAATCTAACCACCATGTTCTGATGGAGAGTGGTAGAGAACATGGCGATGGAAAAGCCAGCAATCATAAAGCCATAAATCTATGACGATCTAAGGTACCATCTGATTCATCATATATAAGAGCACTTGGACAACATTTTTGGTTTTCAAGATCATTTCCCTAAAGTTAATGAAATTGGAATGAGAAGAAATACTTTCATGATTTTGGAACAGTCTCACCGTTGGCCGTTCTTTGGACAATTCCCACTTTATCTCTTAAATAAATGAAGTTGAATTTGTCATTTGTGAAGTGATAGCAGATCATGTGATATAATGATGGGTCATTACATCTATCTCAAACAAAAGGTTATAAAAATTATCAAAAATACATAAGTCCATCTAGAGTGATATTAATCATATATGGTTCCCAAAATTGACTTATACTTCATATATCATACTGATTAATATAATAAAACTAGTTTCTACTAAACAGGGACTTCCTGAAGGCTAGTGGTAGGCGATAAAGGCCAGTCACACTTCGGTTGTGGGTTCGATTCCCACAGCCTTGTCCGACGTGATGCGTTGTCGCCCGTCCTGTAGTTTTTCCTTTTTCTAAAACTACATTACTATAACATTCCATCAATAATATCAAAAAAAGTTCAATCCTTAAATAATACTAACTTATGTCCAACATAATCCATTTCAATCATTTGGATTATCTAAAATACTTCGGTCCAATCTCATAGTATAAAGAAAACGATTACTTTAAATGTCATCAACCAACCATCATTTATCCCCCATTATCTTGTTGGTCACATTCCAATCATGTGAATACCTTAATCATGTATTCTATTGAAAAATTAATACCCATTAAACCTTATTGAAAACATGAATGCTATCACAAGTTAACTCTTTCCACATACCAAAATCCAAAAATTCTATATACTCAAACCATGATATAACCTTCTCCTTATATCAGTCATGAGCTCATGAATACTATCAAACATTTAATTTTATCCTTATCCCTTCATTATATTCATATCATCTACATTCCAAAAATATCTGAACAATCCTTAGATGTCTCTTTATTCCATAGTACCATGAGATTACTTATACAACATTACACTTGATAAACATGTAATCATTACACTACCTTATTAAACCATTGACCGAGATTCAACAAATCCTTAATCTCACATATCATTTGTAGTCTCTTCATCATCAACAACATAAATATTACCCATACGACCGTACTGATTCTCTTTATGAGACTTTCCCTTAGGGCATTGGTTTGCATAATGCCCGTACATTCCACATTTAAATCATTTAACCATTTTTGATGTCGTAGCAATACCTTTATCCACATCCATGGTGTTAACTGAACCTTTTCCTTTACACTTAATGGCTTTGTTTCCTTCTTTTACACACCCAAAGCATCTTCTAGTTCCCTTGAAACAATTTCCCTGATGCCTGTTCCCACATGATTTACATGAGGGAAATTGAAATTTCATTCCTCTATGATCATCATGAAACTCCATCTTTCTCTTATTATCTGATTCAGGAAACTTACCAAATTTGAGATTATTGATCATATTTAGAGATTGCTGATTAGGCATAATAATGATGTTTGGACTTCCGAATCCCATTTCATTTGTTTTCTCATGAGGTATATCATTCCATTGTCCGTCATATCCTCCATTATCATGAATCTTCCTGTTTCTAGCCATTTTCTAAAACCCAAAAAGAATTCTGTGAGAGGTAAAAATCATGATAGGGAAAACAACATAATAATGGGGTAGTACCTTAAATATCTAACATCTTAGGTTTAATTCTAAGATCGTTAGCATAATTCTAGGAATATAAACTATACATATAATTGACCTTAGGGACATCCCTAGACATACCTTAGAAATATCTCTAGGGATCTCACTAAAGTTCTCGCATCCTAGTTTCCAAAGGTTGACTAAACCTTTCCTCTGATACCAACTGTAGAGACCCTAAGCTTGACGTACATGGAAATTACATTACATTTTCGGAATACATAGTACATTACAAAAACACACACACAAGGACCGTAATAGTTTAGTGTCTTTGGAAACTCGGAATATAATCTTCCAGTTGTGGTGAAAGATCATCAACATCTCCCATAAAGATCTTCCCTTTTTTACCTTAACCATTCTTTATATCCTGAGGACATGAAAACATAAAACAGTGAGCTCAAACTTCCAGTAAGGGTAAACAAAAGAAATATCAATCACATCATATTCATAAGAACATAACATTTTGGAAATCCTATCCTGCAAAAGAGATCATAATATCATAACATGGGATATATCATAGTAGTGAAATGTAATCCCAGAAATCATAACATAAAACATGAAACTTTGTGGAATACACACATAATCATAGAGAATCATTTCTTATTAGTCAAGACTCATTTCCAAGACTATCTTAGTGGACAAAGTCCTTATCTGAACTGAGTTCACTCCTCGTTTCAGTCATGTTTCACTGAACCGGTTTAACCTCCCGTTCCAGCCATGTCTATCTCATGAGATATAAAATCTTTACCCAATGCATTGGAGGGAGATATAGGTCCCACCCATCTCATAATGATACCATTATTATTTGTGCCACAAAATCATAAATCCTACATCATTGCATAACCCAGGTAATAAAAATGGGAATCTTAAACATCGTGACAACATAAAAAAAATTCATATAAGATAAAGGAATTCATAAAAATATTTCCATCACAACATAATAAAATCAATGTAATAATAGGGATAGAGACAGAACCCTTTATTATCTTAGATGGAAAATAATTTTAATAAAACTCTTGAACTCCATTCTTGTGGAAAATAACCTTTTTTTACTTCAAAAACATTTATTCCTTTCTTGACATGTCAGAAAATTTTAAACTAAAAGAATTTGAATAAAAATAAAATTGAAAACTTGTAAAGGAAGATTCTTTGAAATATTGTTTTAAAAATCCATTCATGCCGTACAAGTAAAAAACATTCTTCTTTTACTTTAGTCAGAAAATTAAAAAAGTACCTCGTACGAAAACTAATAAAAGATTCCTTTCATATATTTTACTAAAAAGTCACCAAATGGTAAAATTGGATTTAAAAATTTTCTGTTGGATGGAAATAATATTACATATTGAGGAAACATGGATGTCGATGATAAAATACACCCCAGTAAATTTCAAAGTATAAACAATCTCGATTAAAAATGAGATTGTGATATTTCCCTTACCTTAGGTCCGATTTGCTTAGTAAGAGTCCAAACATCCTGTATAATGATTTAAATAATGTCATTGACTTATTCAAAAGTCATAATCATTGTTATGATATTATATATGGTTCACTTATGACTTTATATTACCCGTTCTTTTGTAAATTCCATGTTAAAAAGCGTTTTGGGTAAAATTGTTTCATTTGTCATCCGTGGTTTGACTTGTAATTGTTCATATGATTACTTATATCATGATTACTTAATTCCATAATATAAAACATGATTTATAAATAATATATATTCATAATATACATATATATAATAGATCAGTAAATGGAAATAAATACACCGTTCATGGAGACGGTAGGTCGTACGTACGCATGAACGGTGTTTTCGTTTCTTTATTGAGTTGAATGGAATGAAGTAGATGACATAAATATATATACACATAAATCCAGTATCATTATTATGTCATATATTTTATGATTACTTATTATATATATACTTTATAATCATTCATGAATGGTTAACGTGGAGAATGAATCTCATCGCGTCGTGGAGACGGTAGTCCGTACGTACGCGAGAGCGATTATATCGTTCTTATGATTATGGAATTGTATTGGAGTGTATTTATACTATTTAAGAATCAATATCAATTTACAATAATCATATATATTTATTCTTTACACCATTATACCCATCCAAGTAAGGTGGTGGTGGAAAATAGATTACACTACGGCGTGGAGACGGTATTCCGTACGTACACACGCGCGGTGATTATGTTTTCCGTAGGATGGATAGCTGGTGAAATAGGGTTTCTTCATACATATAATAACATATCAGTATATGAGTGATACTGATGTTATTAATTCATAAAGAAACAACTAAATAAGAAGAAGTGGAAGAAGAAATTAAGATGAAAGAATCAGTAATGGACATTACCTCTTCTTTGATGCTCTTCTTTGAGACCTCCTTTCAGGGCACTAAAATTGTTCTTTGAAGAATACCAGGACCTCTAGGTTGTCTCTAGGGAAGTAGAGAGGAGAAAGTTTCAGGGTTTGGCCGAGCATGAAAGCTCAAAGTGGTGTGAGGAAGAGGGGGAGGAGGTGCCCTTTTATAAGGGAGGAGAGGGGCTCTTTTGGAAAAACTAAAAATATTATTTTATTATAAAGCCGAATTCGGTCTTAAATAGCTCCAAATTTAATTATTTCGAAACTAAGGTGGGGATGGGATGAACTAATCTCATCCAATAGAATTTAGACAAGTTTAGGTTCCTATTTTAACCTTATAATTTAGATTTAACATTAAGTTAAATAATTTTACTTTTACTCTGTCTTCTTGTGTTCTTTCACTATAAGGTTAATAAACATACTATAACTAGAAAAAAGAACCCCCAGTTGTTTATTATTAATATATATAACCTTATCTAAGTCATTTGGCTGAACCTTAGATTTTTAGGAATAAAATAACAATTAATAATATAATATTTGTTTTAAAAACTATTTTATGTCAATTTTGACACTATTTAGTAATTGATTTTTGTGAAAATCATAAAAGAATTATTAGTTCGAAAAAAGTTACTTAAATCAATTATAACATGTCATATTAACATAGAAAATTATTTTTATTCATTAAAAGTCTCAAATTACATTTATTTCGGTATTTATAACATCAATTATGTAAATATTTCATTGATAAGATAATTACTGCATCATCATTGTATCATAAATAAATTAAATTATTTTAAGTCTAAAAATTACAAATAAAATACAATTATGTTGGAAATCTTTTTAGATTTTGAATTATTATTTATAGTCTAATTTATCTTATTCATATATATATATTAGAAATTATTTAGTTATTAAACTTTGATTTTAACTATTTTAACCCTTCTTTAAATAAATTAATATTAAATGTCCTAATCTAATCCAAGTGGGACTAAATGTTCATAATTTATTTATAAGGTTGTTTTTGGTCGAATTACACTTATCCAATAGAATTAGGATATGTGTTAGGGTAATAATAATAACACTTTTACCATTAATTACCCTATTTACTTTTAACCGTGGTAAAAAAAAGTAAAAAGTTACTATTCACCAAATATTATTTTCATCTCATTGAAACACATTTTATTCCTTGATATTAACCGTGTCTCTCAGATTTTAGAAATTCTACTCACAAAAGCGGTAAAATTATGTTTTATGAAAAATTTAGTTTTTTTAACTACCACTTAGTGGTTTCACTATTCATCAAAAAATGAAAGATTCTAGAAAAATACAAAAAATTAGGCCTAAGTTATATTTGATATTATGAATTCAAAAATGATGTTTATTTTACCAAATTCAATACATATCAGTTACATTAACTAATTTAAAAATTAATTCCCATCGTCCAAACAAATAGCGTGTTTTTAAGAGATAATAACTATCAAAAGATTGACACTTGTTTTTGTGTGGATTAAATGTGAAATTACATCCAATGAATAACATTGTATTAAATAGTAAAAATATATTCTACATATACTTTAAAAACACTCAAATTAATAATTTATCACTATTAATTATATCGATTAAAAAAGTTGTTTTTAATTATAATTTAGTAATTTTCACTATTCATCAGAATATGAAAGTTATCGAAAAGTACCAAAATTTCATCCTAGGATAATTTTGATATTCCAAATCCAAAAATGAAGTCCATTTTGAAAAATAAAATTTTCAAAAAGTGGTTATTACTATTCATAACGGCTAGTTTTAATAATAGCATATCGTTGTTTAGTGAAACTCGGTATTGCGTACTACACACGCTATCGAGGAAGGTCGTGATTGCGTGTAATGCAAGGAAAGTCAAGGATGAGTGTTTTGCAAGCTCCATTTGGTGTAGCATAGAACAAAATACATTAATGAAATTAAAAAGAATATTTTTCATAAAATCTCATGGTGTTACATGTTGCACTTTGGTTGTTGGTTCGATTCCCGCAGCTTCGTCCGACGCGGCGGGTTGTCACACAGTATGTGTGTTCTCCGTTTTCTAAAACTATAGAATTCATAAAAAATTCCCCTAAAAGTGATAAAATATTCAAAAATATCCACAAAATATTTTAACCACAAAGGTTATATAATAACTTTCATTTTACAACCCAAAATGTATTAACAAGTACTTGCCTCAAATTCAAGGATCATATAAACCCAAATGGATATTCATAACTATGTCCACAAAAGAACACATAATTTTCTTGGAATAAAATTTTCATATATCAAACATCAGGGTTACACATACTATAAAAAGTCTTCTAAAGTAACCCCATCATCAAAAGAGACTTAATACTTTTAGGAATTTCACCATCCTAAAATCTACCATAACTCTTGAATCTCTTATATGCCGACTTATGAATCATTCAACATTCTTCAAGATCAATTAACTATGAATTTACACCTTATTTCATAATACAACATTCCTGAAGATCTAATATCCTCATTATTTATAAATATAAATGCAATGATGCTTCATTATTTGAGGATAGGAAAAATAAATCATACCTTGAATCTAGGTACCATGATCTTCAGGATGTTCTCTTTCTCTTTCAGCATGTTTTCATACTTTTGAAGAGTAAACAATCACTCCACTTCTTCAATTTAACTTTTTTATAGAAATGTAAAATTTTAGATCTTGAATCATATGAAAATGATACCATGAACAACAAAATTATTTTAGAAATGAGTAGGTGTTAGATAGCTCAAACAATTTATTACAGGTGATTTGAATACTCAAGAAGCTGTCAAAATCATTTGAATAGGCTTTTCCCATAATAGTGATGATCAAATCATCTGTGATGGATAAGAACATTGTGAAAGAACTATTTCATTCCATCTTGAAAATTGATCCTTATTCCGCTGAAAAGAATCAACATGTGAACATGAATAGAAAAATATAAAAAGAGTCCTTTATAAATAACATAAAAACTTTTTTATTTATCTAATCCATCAACCTCCGTTGTTTAGTTTTTTTATCCAATCAACATATTTTACCAAAACCCTCTAGAAGTTTCCACATGTTAATAACCCTCTTGGTTATATGGGGCCCTCTACCTACACTCAGATATCAGCCTAACCTCTATATTTATCTAAACTGACCTTTGATACAAACTATAAGGACCCGACCTTAAAACATTACATAATCAAGAATTAAATGAATAATTAACATAGAGGATATTATCAGGTTTAGAGTTTTAGGGAATTAGGACATAACTATTACATCTCAAAATATTACAAAGTAGACACTTTTACAAAGTTTCCATAAAATAAAAACACTTAAAAAGAAACATGTCTAGTTCCATGTTTTAGATAGCATGTCTTTCCTTGATCCCATTCATCACCCTATTCATCTTTATGTCCTGTGGATAACATTTCAAAAACTAGAGATGAGCATAAAAATCCCAGTAAAGGATACACAAATAAGGAAAAATGTTAGTTTTTCGAAACAAAAAGTAAACCATGAATACATTATCAATGTAATACTTTTCAGCTTTATGAGGTATTAAATACTCTTCACTGAATAAAAGATCATTATTTACCCTTTTGTAACATATATATTATGATAAAACCATATAAAGAACACATAACATATAAAGGTAACTTGGGACATAAATATTCTTAAATGTAATAACCATACTGTCGAATTCCACACATATTACTACACGGAGTAGACATACGGACAACTTCAATACCCAATGCATTGCAGGTTATAACGTAACCACCCATCCTGGTATTCACGACACCACCCATCATATGGTTTATCACGTAACCAGCAATCAAATGTCCAAGTACCATTATAAAATCATAACACATAAAACAATTATAATGGAAATAAAACATTTCCACATTTCAATCACAATATATCACTTAAATATAATGACATAACAAATCCATTATCAAAACCATTTTCAATACCAAAAAAAATAAAATATTATATGGTATTTATTTACTTTTCAAAAACATTACGGCTTGTTGAGGAAGCCAAAGTTCAAATAATACGCACGATGGCGGAAAGGTCGTTGTCACCATATACGTTAAAAAGAAACATACTTTTTTCATTTAGTAAAATGATTCGTATAGAATAGATTCCTTTTTAATGAAAGTAAAATTCAAAGTGGTTTATACACTTTATAAAATAAAGTCTTGTATTAGAACAAAATATGCCTCAATGAAAGGAGATTGAGACGAAGTACGTTACCGATTTGGGTTACTTTCGAAACGTACACCCCGTGAAAGAAGGGTCATACAATGAAGATGTAAATACCCATAAATTAAATTATATTACACAAACAATACAATCATTTTCAGTACATACACCTCACAAAATGAACGAGTGGAAAATGTAACACGAATCTCACATGAACAAAAATTGAGATAAAAACCCCTTACCTCATTGTGATCAATCGAGTCATTTGACCAAAAGATAATAAACACTAAATGAATCACATAATAACATGAATATAAATATTATCATGATAATATATATGAATGGACAGTACACAATACATCACATGTAAAAAATATGTGGCGAACAATTGAAATCTCACAGTATTAAAAGTGAGATAAGAAATCCCCTTACGAAAATTCGGCACCCTAACAGCGCCACTTAAAACATCCAAAAATGGATTGAAGATATCAATTAGGATGTATCATCATATGAAAATTAAAATTACTGTAAAAGGAATATATAATAACATCTCCCAACATATGAAAAAAGTGCGTAAAAGAAGTGACATAAATTAGAGTACTTAAAAATAAATAGAGAGGTTGGATCCCTTACCTCAAGTCCAACTTGACTTGTTCGGTTCTTTATTATCCGGAATAATAAACTTTGGTCAATTTATATTTTCTTAAAGAACTCCTTTAAAGATTATTATTCAGTCCGTATCACATATTATAATGTTATAATAATTGGTTAATAATGTGAGTTCATATCAAACGTTTTTTTTTGATGTTCAGTACATGAGTCAAAATTAAACTTGTTTGAAAAGAATATTCCATGTCGTTATAGGTACATAATCTATAGAATAGAATTAATGGTTTAAAAATCAGATATATCTAATATATATTTATTTTATACTATTCTATAACATTTGGAGATAAAAAATAAAATGCACCGTTCATGGAGACGGTAGGTTGTACGTACGCATGAACGCTACTTTCATTTCATTGTCATATTATTGGAATTAAAAATAAATTATAGATATATATATATATTATAATTCCAAAATGATATACGTAATTTAGAAGTAATATATGAAATATATATCCATTATATATATGTACTTATAATAGTACATAACATTTGGAGATAAGAAATGAAATGTACCGTTCATGGGGACTGTAAGCCGTACGTACTCATGAACGCTACTTTAATTTCTGGTTAATACTTTAATGGAATGAAAACAATAATTATACATAGTTTTATTATAATTACAGTATAATATAATATATAACACCATTAAATCCATCTTTTATACATCCCACATATAGCATTAACGCTTCAAATCAATTTGAGGGTGCGGTAGTCCGTATTTCCTAAAATGAAATTATCGCATTTACCCATTATGGAAACCATAAAGGCATGGAATAAATGAAAAATAATGAAGAATAAGGTATACATAAACATAATTTATATATCATATAAAAATATAGTGACATCCTAATGGCCACCATGAAAGGTGTTAAAAAAAATTGAACATTCATCGTTTCATGAGGCAGTAATTCACCACCCACAGAAAAGTATGTTCTTTAACCATTAGATTGAGGTGTGTATGAGTGTAGCTTGAATAATCCTCATAAAATCATCCTAGTATATTTATGATAATGGTTTTGTTACAAAATAAATGAATAAAAAGATTTTAGGGGGTTGGAGAAGAAAAATAAAACAAAAGAACATAAGAGAAGACATTACCTTGAAATTAGATAACTCTATTTGATTTGAGCTCAAAGGCTTCCTTGGAAAGACTTATTCCAAAACTGAGGCTTCTAGAAGTAAGAGAGGGATGTGGAGAGACAATATGAGTAGACTTTGGACGAGCCAAGCGATTTAGAGGTGTGGGTAAGTAGGTAGAGCTGGGGGCCTTTTATAAGAGGGAGGAGGGGCACTCTTGGAATGTCTTGAAAACTTACTTTATAATAAACTTATTTTTGGATATCAAAGGTACCAAAATTATATATTTCGAGGATAAGGTGATAAGGGTTCTAAATCAACCCATATAGTAGGTTTTTTACATGTGTATGTCTTATATTTTACAATGACTTTTCATTTTATTTAAATTGTTCATTAATGAGGTAATCGCTGCATCATCATGGTGTGATAAATAAATAAATTTATTTAATGTCTAAAAATTAAAAAAAACTATCATGATGTAGGAAATATTTATATATTTATAATGAATATTTATAGTAAAAAATATGACTTTTATAACCCCATGTAAAAAATGTTTTAGTAAAACAATACACGTTTTTGACACTTTTATTTTTTCTTTAAATAAAATGTTATTAATGTCATTTTCTTACCCATGTGGCTCCATGGGGTCCCCAAGTTTACCCATGGATTTTCATGGTCGTCCATGACTCATCCAATAATTTTAGGACAAGTTTAAAGTTAATTTCATGTTATTATATCATTATATTTACCTTAAAATAAACTAATTACCTTTAATCACGATTAATAAAACGTAAAAGTTACTATTCACCAAAAAATTATTTTAATCCCATTGAACCAACATTTACTTCCTAATGACAAAAATGTATGTATGATATTTTAAATTCAATTCACATAAGTGGTAAAGTTTCATTTAAATGAAAAATCAGTTTTTTAAACTTGCACTTAGTGGTTTCACTATTCATCAAAAATTGAAGTTTTTCAGAAAAATACCAAAAATTCACCCTACGATATATTTGATATTCCGAAATCAAAATTGATGACTATTTTAAAAAATTAAAAACATATATGTTCATTAATAAATTTAATAATTAATTCCTATTGTCAAAACAAATAGCGTGTTTTTAAGAAACAAAATAAATCAAATGATTGACACTAGTTTAAGTCCAATTTCAAAGTGAAATTAATTCCAATGACCACCATTGGATTAAATGGAAAAATGTATTTTTATTACACTTTAAAACTAATTAAAAAGACAATTGGACCACATAAATAAATTAGAGTAAAAAGAGGTTTTGAATTAAAATACAACATTTTATACTATTCATTAAAAAATAATCTTTATCGGAAAAATAACAAAAATTTATACAAAGTAATTTTGATTTCCTGATTCTAAAAAAGAATTTTATTTTTGTCAAATATAACATTTAAAATTGTCAAAAAGTTTATTTAAAAAACGGATCGCCATCAAAAGGCTGTTAATCAACCTTTTAAATAATTTTAGAATATTTATGATTAAAATTGGATTCATTCGCATTTTAAGAATCTAAAATTTATTAAATAAATGTAAAAATATTTGACAGGAATATATAATCACTTTTTACTTAGTTCTATTCAATCCTACCATTATATTGACTTGGAGTTTACTACCATTTACAATAATATTATTATATTATTAGTGTGCATTGTAAGATTTCAAGGAATCTCATTGTTGTGTATTGGGTATGCCGTTGAAAATAACATCCCCTTTAATGTAATATTAATATTCTTTTCACAAATATTAATAAATTTGAAAATTTTCATATTCTTTATTTACCTAGGATGTTACAGTTATTGTTATGAAACTTATTTATTTTCAATCAGTTATTCATTAATGAAAATATGATATGTTTATGAAAGACATTTATTTTTCATGGGTTATGCAATTATAAATGATTTATGAAAAGAATTTACTTTCATTGGTTCTGTGAGGATAAATTATTTATGATCCTATGGATAATGAAATATATGGATAAATTTATTTGATTTACCATTATCACTTTCCAATTGATTTGGTAAAAATTATTATTTTATGATCTCAAAAGTTAAATTTTTTGTTATCAAAAGTCTAGAACAAGTTGGTATATGAGAGGTTGTCAAGAGATTGAAAAGGAAAATTACACATTAGTGTATCCCAAGCCTGGATCTAGGGGGTTCATGGGAGGTTTCATTGAATATTAAATAAAAGTTTACATTAGAGGTCATCCCATGCCCAAAATAGGGTACATGAGATTTTATCCCATGATCTATGTAGTTACATGGGTGGTTATCCCAAGAATAACATTTTATAAATGTTTTTCTGTGTAAGAATGACATAATATTTTCTGTTATTATGTATATGACAGAAATAAATGTATTATTCCAATGTAATGACATATTTGACATTATATTTACTTCCATTATTATTAATGTCTTATAAACACTGATGAATTATTCATTGACTCTTGATTAATATGTATGATATAAAGGATATGATTTTTATATTTTTTGTATAATGTTTTCATACTTTTGTCCACATTTTGTGTTGATATAACCCTTTTTTACCCTTACTGAGCATCTCATCATTCCCTTTATTATGATTCTTTTCTCAAGGTTGTGAATAATTGAATTATGTAGGATATGTATAAGAAGGGTTCTAGTTATAAATAACATAGTTGGAGATGATTTAGCTGACCTATGAATTTTTTGTTTATGTATCTATGTTTGCAATGTAAATAGACCTAAGTGGTTATTATATTTATTGTTATGTTATTTATTGAATATTAAAAAGTTAAAATGTATCATATTGTTATGTGATGTTAAGTACTATATAATATATATCAATGTATGTTGTAGTGAATGTTTTGAAATTTGGATGAGAAATGTTTTGTGATATCCCCCTTAATATTTCTAATAATAAGTCTAAGGATATGTTTAATTATTAGAAAATTTCCTATAAATTTTTTGATGGATAGACAACGTGGTTTCTATTAAATTACATCCCCATATAGATACTAATATTAGATTTCTCGCTAACATAGTTGTACCTAGCATTAATTACTCCAAAATGACACATTGGTCTTGGAATCGATAATAACATAGGGCATAACAATGGGTCATACTTCAAAATAGGATTTACACTCTTGTATGATATGACTTGGAAATACACAAGCACTTTATGAACCGTCATGTAGGGTTTCAATAGATGATGTCCATTAATGACAATTTTTAATCCAAGCATCTAATTAATTCAAAATGAGGATTCATGGTTTAGCATCCTATAGATTATTTTTCATTATTATGTGGTCTCCAAGTAGAATCATTTTTGACAAACTATGCTATTTGGTTGTTGTGAATGTCTATAATTAGGATGAAATAAGTTAACCCTAAATTTAAAGGAAAATTAGTTTTTAGAAATAAAAAACATTGATAATAACAATGGATAATGATAATATGATTATTCCTAATCAGCTAAAGTGTTATATGATTAACAATGTCAATTTTGGAGATATTAATAAAATATAAAATAATATGAAAATGGAAGTTTAATAATGATTTTGTGGTAATGATGATACAGTAGTGAATATTTATCTTTCAATATTTCATGAATGTGGAAGGATAAACCTAGAATAATATCTAAAATGGTGGTGAATATGTCTTCTAATTTTGATTTATATTCAAAGAGAAAATAATTTCCATAAGATATTAGGTATTATGTGTGGGGAACATGATAATTTTCCATCTAAATTCCTTAATCCAAGAGTTAAGTCCTATAAAATAGAAGAACCTATGTCACGATATTCATTGAGGTGTTATAATTTCGGTATTTGTATTTTTTATTCAAGAAAAATAATGCAGAAGTATTTTAACAAAATTTTATTTAGTTATATGAATTATCAAGCACATATGAATTGTATGGATTTATGAATCATATATATCTACATGTTTGATTAACTTATGATTTATGAATACCATCATGAGTTTAGAAGTTTTCTATTGAAAATAAGTCTATATACTTATATATCATTTTCTAGGTTAAATGTGGAGACATTTTATCGTGATTAATGATATGTTTGGAGAAGTTTTCCATTCAACTCTTCGGTTCTACATGAAGTATTTTTTGAAGATGAATAATATTTTCATATGTTTAACTATATTTTAACCATCATGGTTTATATTATTTTTTATGAATAATGATGTTTAACATATTTATAGGGATTTTATTAGAAATATATTATCATATTTAATGGATAAATGATATATTTTCCCGTCTGGCCAAGCCATAGGGATGAAACACACAACTAAAGAGTGATAACAGTTAAATTACTACCCCTTTTACACTTGATATCTTTATTGGTTTGATTTTATTTAATTATGTGATAGATAATTACTAATTTTATTTTGATAACATATATTTTTATCATGTATATGACCATGAAATTTAAAAATGACATGGTGATATATTATACCTCAAGTCAACAGATGGTTTATAAGAAAAATAACCCAAATTATGATTTGGATACAGCTACCATAATTTTTTTGTTAAAAATAAAGAACCAATATACCTATGGAGAAACAATGATATATATATTGATCATTAAATATTAATGTACATTTTCACACTAGGAGAGTAAAGAATGAATTATAGAAGGGAATATGATCTAATTAATGATTATGAATTCTTAATAAAGAACCACCTCAGTAACATGAAAAATGTTGTCGATACTTTGAGTAGAAATGATCATGCTAGTTTATCAATTAGAAGGAACACAAAATATACATTATTCATGTTTTTATAATGTATGGATCTAAACATATTTATGGAATGGGGTAAATATTTTCTATCTGAAGTTATTTTCCCTCCATATATAAAAGTAAAATTAAATATGTATCGACGAGGATCCACTGATGACAATGACTATCGTCTTTTACTAGATCAATAGGTTCAAGCCCTAAAAGCACAACTAGTTTCCCTACAGATACATGGACACCTAATTGGTGCCCTCCCACATGATTGAATATATTAGTAGACTATTGAATTTTTATGTAGTACAACACCTGTTCATTCTTTATGCTTTATTCTCACTCACACAATCCTTGTGAGACTTTATAAGAGGTCACCCATAGAAATCACTACTCTAGACTTAGTTTGATTAATGGTGGATATAAAACATAATGAAATGTTCACATTGTTACCCTGAGTCATATAATATAGTCATTTAACTCTTTATCCTTGAGAATTGTTACATTCACCCACTGAGAAAAATGTCCCCATTGCGGAATCTATATCTTAACATAGGATGTTACACCGCACTTCAGGATGGTTTTCCCCTCCAATAAAAAATAACAATTGGAACCACATAGATCATAGACAGCACACCGTAATTTGTCCATTGAGTAGAGGCCTTCAAGGGACCACCAGTTTCATCACAAAGAATGGGTCCCCAACTGAGGGACTAATAACATGTCGGAATGGATAATTATATTATTTATTGTCCCCATAATTAATGGACACATTATAACATGAGCCGTATCATATTGTTATTTAACCTAGTATCATTATGATGTGTTACATTCTCATACATATACAAAATAACATCCCCATTTTTTACGTTATATCTCAAGATAGGTATTTTCATTGCACTTCTAGATAGATTCCTCATTTGATAATAATATAACAACTAGTCCCTAGTTACAACATTAACACCCAACCTTAACATGTCCATCAGTTTCAGGACAACCAGGAACCACCATTTGCCTCTCAAACATGGGGTCCCCTACCAATTTCATGTCCAAGTTCTTAGATATATCATCATTATAATGATTTTCCCCACATGTATGCACTTGATATTTTAGTGTGATTTCCACACAATCACACACACTTGGGGAAAATATGCATGTGGTCACCCATCCAGATCACAACAGCAGGAAAATGACACTTAACTATGGTGTTAGAAAGAGCTTGGATCCATGAAAAAATCGTACACCTAACTGACATGAGTTATATAATTTAATCATTTAAAATTTTATCATTCTATGGTCTGCATTAACATGGTCATTATGTCCTAGATGGACATGCAGCACTAGTTTCTTCACAGACATGTCACCACCTACCGTAAGATAACCTATATTATTGAATAAATAATCATATTGATAGTAATAAATAAACCTTGTATTAACATGGTCTTCATGTCCTATACGGTGAAGAAATGATTTTTTCTCTACAAACACATGAAACCCTACCTATGGCTTAACTATATGATCTAGAAGATCATCAATCTAATGAATATCTACATAGGGAAAGTCTTTTTAATTCAGTTTTATTTCTCCTCACACATCCACCCTTGGGTGACATCCCTAGAGTTCACCTATACTAATCACTAGTCCTTTACAAACATGAATAATTGTGATGTTATAATCAACTCAAAACATTAATATAATGGTGCACCTTATTGATAAGATTGTTATAATTTATTTATTATATCTTTAATCATTTGTAGCTCTCCTGTAACACAATTATTTGGTTCTGGGCTTATGGGAAGTAGTCGTTTCCCCATATACATGTGGTTCCCTTTATAGAGCCAACCCATACATCCAAACAGATCATCATACTATTAACTACCCCCAGATGCAATCATTGATTCTTTTAGAGTTATATATACTCCATAACAAACAACATAGGATAATTACTAAGGGGTTATCCATCCCAATCACTTATCTGGGAAAATAATTAATAACTGTGGAGTTATAATTATTTAGGGTCCCAAAAAATAATGTTTCACCTTGTTTACATGAGTCATATCATTTAGTCAATCAAACATTTTTCGTTATGGGATATTACAAAATAAGTGATCAATTAATATTTTCAGCTGTAAAGGAATGTGATAAATGTTCTTGAGATTAACATTGATTAATATCAAATAATAAGTTTTAGTAGCAATGTATTTTTCTATCCATACTAGATTTGATGAAAGTTTTTTTTTGTAATATCATAGTTCTTCATTATCTATTTATCCAATAATAATTATTATGTGAATATAATTGTAATTATATTTCTAGTGGGATTGCATTTAGGGAGATACTATAGAGTTTGTAATGTAGTTATTTATATGTTATCATGTTATGTTTTTGAGATAAAATTATAAGGGTTTGTTATAACCTTTACCTATATCATTATTGATATTTGGAAACATAAAAATGGATTTTGTTGTCAGAATCCTAAAAATATCTAAAGGGAACCATGCTACATGGGTTGTATTTGAGCACCTAATGATGTAAGAACACTTCAATACTATAAAAGTGGATTTCTCTCTTAATCATCATTTAAAAATATAGACAAACAAAATATTATGGTATCATTGACTACCATATTATATAATAAATGATCATTATATGAGATTTTCCTCTATCTTCAAGTGAAGACAATGATATATCCTTAATATGGAGTTGAGTTTTGAAATTTTGTGTCATCCTAAGAAATATGGGTTATTTGAGGGAAAAATATATTACCTTGAGGTTGTTTTGATATCTTCTTTGATGGATTTCAAAGTTTGTTGGGATCAAAAACTTATTATATTTGAAATTCATTCAATAATATAATTAATTAAATCATTTATATGGATCATTATGAAAATGTATATGGGTATAATTTTAGATATCAAAAATTTTGTGTTGAATTTGTTCATGGAATTCTATCAAGATCTGTGGTAGCTATGGAAATTCCAATCAAATTTAGAGCCAATCAGCATCACATCATGATAGCTCAAAATTGATAGATTTTTTTTACTGATGATCAGTTTCATGATATTGAGTTTGATATAAGGATTATGGTATTTCAATGAATTTATGTATGGAATAATCATATGAGATTCATAATGAAATGAATTTTAAGACCTATTCATATTTTCCCTTTTAGATTCTCAATAAAGGATGGATGATTTCTTATTTTTTATGCTACTGTGAAAACAAACTCATTTTCAAGATGATTTCAATTATATGTTTTTATAATTTACAGTACTAATCCTTTACATATACTATAATAAGAATTCATATGAATGGAACATGATTTTTCTTATGCGGAATACCCAATGGTGATTTGGATCATATATAGAATCTTATATGAAATAAGACCAATTATCTTGTCATGGTTTTATTTAAAACCACTAACTCAAGAATGATTGATGGGAACTTGAGGATATGATGAGGGATACGTATTCTCAATTTTTGTATTTGTGTGAAGGATTTTTTACTGAAAAATTCACTTTAAGGGTGGTATGATGTTACATACTAATATTTAATGAAAATTTTGTTCTCTAATAAATTTAATGTCTTCAACAACTTGTGTTACAAAAAAAAACTAGTTTTAGTGAACCATAATATACTACGGATATTATTATTTAATCATGATGATAATAATAGATAAATGAAAAACAAAGTTTTAAATTGGAGTAAGAAAAATGTTGAAATTAATTATTAATATATTTGATTAAAAAAATATTGTTAAATAATTTCATTTTTTGTTAAAGTATTTATAGGATTCAAGAATACATTTTCATAAAAAATGATTATTATTTATTTTTGTGACCAAATATTAATGTAATTTATTTACATTTTTTTTAATTTATTTTTTAAAATTAATATCCTTTTTAAAATAATATATTAAATAATATATTAGGGTGAATTTTTTAGATGTTGTATAAAATATTACCTTTATAATGAAAAGTGAAAATATTCGTCTTTATTTATTGTTTCCTTTCATTTAAATCTTATACAGTGTTTGTATTGTTTAAGAATTGCATATAAGTAATAATATAAAAATTATATTATTATTTATCACATTTATGTCAATATAAATAATTTATTTTTTATTTTTTATATAAAAACTTTTTTACATTTGTATGTTTTCCCTTTGGAAAAAAATTTCATCATGTATATATATTTAATTTTAAATTAAATTCATTAATATATATTAATTGAATTTTGAAAATGGTATTACATGTTATTAAATATAATACTAATTATTATGTACTAAGTATAACTTAAATTTTATTCATATTTAATAATAAAATTATTAAAAACTAATAAGTTTTGTAAAGGCTAAAATGGGTTTACTAGGTATTTCAAATTAAATCAAAAGTGATAAAATAATCTAAAAAGATTTCCAATTACAATTATATGGCCATGAAGTCACCTTATAACATCTATATTTAAATATTGGTACAATTTTGAAACATTTTTATGTTTTAAATATCCGTGTATCTTTTTCATTATAAAAATTCAATGTGTTCCCTCTACCTCACATATAAATGAAAACCCACTCTATACTTATACTAATATTTATAGAAACATATATATATCGAAATAAAAATAAAAATACATCCCTTTTACCTAAGCCATGTACTAGTTCACTATTTTGATTTATGAAACCTTCCTAATAATTCATTTGGTGATAATATATGAATTATGTCTCATGATGTGTTATCATTCATAAATGAGAACTTTTATTTTTTTGCCTCATCAAACTCATTTAAATCATATTGAACTGTGATTATATAATAAAATAATTATTTTAAATATACTATTAATTTATTTTCTTAATTTAATAACCTATATTAATCGCATAATCCTAAAAATTGGATTCAAAACCATCGATCATGTGTGTGGAGGAATATCGCATCTTGAACCAATGAAATGATTTTCCATCACTTACTATAACTGATTGATATAACAATTTATTTAACATATATATATATATATGATATTTATGATATTATTAATCTCATGTAGTTTTATTATCATATTTACCTTCATACCTTCTAAGACATTGGAAAGCAATAACATCGTTTGTGAATATATATGGAATTCATCCCTAATGAAGTGGTGTAATAAATTTTTATATAATTATAACATGGATGGAAATAAGTATATATATATATTGAATATATGTGATATCTACGAAATATAAATGATTCTAGAAAGGTGATATATTATTTGACATTATTTCATTCTATTTTTTGATAAAATGTAAATATGTTTCAATTATATGTATTCCCTACTGCATCCTTGAACTTTCAAATTAATTATATATTTATTAAATTAATTGATTAATATAAATTCATTTTTGATAAATATTGTCACACCCAGTTTTTCATCTCATAGTTTATATCTGGTTAATTTTAAATATCAATCCTCTTCATGGGTTTTGGGTGATATGAATATTGATTTTTGAAGTCCCATATATGTATAATCACCCTAACCTGGGGTCCCCATAGCTTTTTTGGGGGTTTTTGAGAAAAATATGGTTACTTCAAGATTAGGGCCAAATAGTGAGCCCATTTCAAAATTTAGAAAAAAATTTGTTTCTTTTATAAATTCTTATGTTTTTAAAATTGTTCGCCAATTATACATACCAATTAGCCTATCCAAAACTATAAAAACCACCATATCCATTTGTTCCCCTTAGGAATTAATAATCATGGTATATTTGGGTTATTTATTCAGGTAGAGGGCCAACCCGTGAGCCCATTTCCAGTTTAATATAATTTTTTGTTTTATTCCATATTCATATTTTTATAGTTTTTGGTGATTGAATCTCCCAAACAGAGCCCTAAATGATGGATATCTACAATAGGCACCTCCCCCTTCTTTCTCCTTCATTTTTGGAATCTTTTTGGGTGATTTCTCACCAAAGGTTAGTGGTTCTTCATAATTTTTCATCACATCTCACTCCATTTTCTTCCCTCTTCATTATCCTTTAATATTTTTCTTGGATTTATCTTCTAAACTATTTAATCTATACCTAGGGATCTATTTTCCTAGAATTTTTAATGAGGGTTTTGTTTTTTTAGGGTAGGTCATTATAGATCAAGTGTTTTCAAACCCGTGGCGAGTGTTTTCTGGTGTGCATCTCCATTTTGCCAGGGGTTTGAGGTATTTTCTCCCAATAAATTGACCTTATAGTTTATTTTCTATATTTATATTTATTTTTTCACCTTATATACATGCTTAGTAATTTTTTAACCTTGTGATGATTTATTTGGTGTGTAAAATGGTTATTTATGCCCTGTTTAGTGTAAAATAGAGTTGTTTCGTCATAAAAGTGCACACTACTAATTCAAATAAATGTTCCACTACTTTTCACATATGTATTTTGATGTATATTTTCTTGTTCAACTACTTTACTAAATTTTCCCTTGCACATCTAGGTTTTTACCCCTTGGTTTAAAAATAAAAGTTGTTTTGCTAAATGTTGCATGCCTAGTCTTCAGAAAAGTGATTGGTTGGCCTTTGTGTGACACATTTTCTATAAGATAACTTTTTTGAATTTATTAATGTATGAGAAGCATAAAATGTAATATTTTGGTGTTATTTTATGGATATAAAAAGTGGTTTCAGTTTTATAATGTGTTTTGGTTTCTAACACATTTTGGCAAGAGTTTCTAGTATGTGGACCGTTTGACATTCTTATAAAAAAGGTTGAACTAAAATTCTTAACCAAATTTTTTTAAAGGGTTTATGTAAATTTTGTATTTTGTCTAATTGTTTGTGTTCACATATTTATAAAAAGTAAAATTTATAGCATTGTTATATATTGGTTTGGTAAAATGATTAAAGGTCCATTAGGCATTTCTCATTAAAAAGGGGTTTTCATGTTTAGTCAATTTTGTACAATATGAAGTCATTTCATGATTCATTAAATTGATTTATTAAATGTTTTTGGGGATAACAACTATATTTTAGTATGGAATTGGATTGGTTTAAAAAGATCATTTTTAAATGCAATTTATGTGCAATGCTTTGTTATATTTCTTGTAATTGTTTTATGAAAATTTTAGATAGTTTATTGAGTGACATAAACGGTGAAAACATGTTTACCCACTATTTGGAGTGTATGTGACCATAAATTTAGTTTTTATGTGTAAATGTAATTTTATATCATGCATAACATGTTTGAGTAGAAAGAGGGAAACTCGGGTATCTATATGGGAGGATGTGTACTCGTATGCAAGTGATTGAGAGTGGTTTCATCACTATTTTATGTATCATGTTTGATGATTAAAAAACTAACTAAAATATGATTATGATTTTTGGGACAGAAATATATTTGTTATTTTTCCAAAATAGTTTTTTCCCAATAATGGATATTTTTTATTGTTATTTTTCACCGAGATACAATGTACCTGGGGCCCATAGCTAGCTAGTGACTAGGGGTGTTCATGTGACTGGTTCTCACTAAATATATTGTTTTCACCATCGTCATATGGTGATTTTGGATGAAAAATTCAGTAGTATTTGAGTTTTATTTAAAGGTGGAAGTTCTTTAAAGCAACCCTCTAGAAAACAGTTTTCACATGGATGTTGCATCTCTTTGAAATTGGTTACATGCATTTCCATTTTATGAAAACTTGCAAGAATTTTTATTTGGTAATGTTTGTAGCATGGAACCTTGATTGGAAATCATATTTTTAAATATTGTATTTCAAACATGAAATTTATGTTTCATTTATTTTAGAGGAAGTGCATTGGGAATAGTATATTTGGCTAACCAACTGAGTTTTATTCTCACCCATATATTCTTATTCTGTTTTTCCCATGTATAGGTTTCATCTTGAGCTCTGTCACCTTGAGTGACATTGGATAGTTGTGTTAGAGAGTGACCAGATATGTTACATGGATTTATTTAATCATTTGGACTGGCCAGTTTAGTTTTATTATTCATTTTTTCTTTCTATTTTATTGTATAAATGATGTAAGTGAAATTTTATTATAAATTTGTATTGGGATTTCCAATAATTACATTAATTTCCATATTGTTTATATTTGGGAGAACTATTTCTCTTGTTTACTCTATTTATTCACATAGTTCGTTCATCGATCTTGTTAGGATCGTGAACTCCTTTTTGGACGTTTCATGAAGCGGCTTGAGTGACTAGTTCAGGGTTGACTCGAGTGGGTCCATGATAAAATTGTATCATTAGAGGTTGGCACTTAGATAACGCAGCCTTTTAGAGTTCCATTGTTATTTTGGGTATTTCAATGTAGGTGGATTCATATTCATGGGACATGGTGGGTAAGTTTGGGAAAAGAGCCATGAAATTGTTCTCGTTATGATCCTCAGGTTTCCATGAGAAGTATGGTTTTATTATGGTCCTTGGTTCTTCATGATTTTTTGGTTTTGGGATAAAACATGGGGAGTTATATTAATGGTTTATATGAGATAACCAGGCTTGGAAATCCATGTGAAGTTTGGGAATGGTCATGATAAGGCTCTTATTGTTAGTGTTGTGTTTGGCATGTGGCTACCAAACATATGGTCAAGTCCCCCAACAACACAATTTCCCTTTTCTGGGACTCTTAGTCTTTTCTTGAATTCAAAACTTATTTTGAATAGACTCGTGTGATTATTATGGAAAATAGATTTTCAATTGTAATATTAGAATGGTTTTTGAAGGTAGGGTTTTGTGAAGAAAATCATAGGAATAAAGTGAAAATAATTTAATGGGATTGAATTTTTTCTAATCTAAACATGTGGTTTGATGAAATAAAATATATTTAAAGAATTCATACTTTTAATGTGATTCTAAATCATTGTTTTAAATGGGGTGTATGGGGTAGCTAAAAAGTATTTGAATCTGGTGAATGAGTTTTGGAAATTGGTTTTGAGCTGTTGGTGTTTTCCTTGAAAGGGTCATGGTATCTATAGCCATTAGATTATCAAATGTGACCTTCCTAATTTTTTAAAATGGAAATGGGATGTTTGAATGGAAGTCTTGTTTTTGTAGTTGTTTTAAAATTAATTAAATGAGTTCCAAATCAAATGATTCTTTAAAAAGTGTAGGTGTTTGAGATGTTTAGAATTTTTTTGAATAAAGGGCGTGGATTTTGATAGAGACCTATGGGGTTTCTTTTTCATGATTGGAAAAATGGTTTGTTGTGTGGAAATATGAAAATTGTTTTTGACTTGGTTGTTTGGGTTCCTATAGAAGGTAAAGGCTTTTTAAATGCTTTGAATTTTTTTCTTATAAAATGAGGATGTTTTGTAACCTTTGGTGTTTTCATGGGTGATAACATGCATGTTTTGTGTAGATATGATGATGGATTCCCGATATGGAATAGTTTTTGGGTGCCTAGGGTAGCATGAGAATGTGAATGTGAGTGAGTCTTGATGAAATACCAATGGTGAAGGTGAAAATCTACCAAGTTAGTGTTTTTCCAAAAAGTGTTTTTAGATAAAAATTGGATTTGTTTCTTTAAATTGGTGTTTTTTGGGTTTCTTTTTCATGTTTTAGAAGTTTGGTTTGTTTGGTATCCTTCCTCATGATACAGAAGTGATACTAATTTTGTGTATTGAGAGGGGACTTTTTTCCTGTTTCTTGGTTTTGGAGCAATGTTCAGTGGGCTTATTAAGATATTTTGGATGTTTTGATATGGACATAGATGATTCTACATTGGAAAAACATATAGTTGATCAGCCTAAGGATTTTTTTAAAAACATTTAATCCACCTCTTTAGATGATGCCCCGACTCATTGAATGAAATAAGGATCGATTTGTGTTTGTTTAAAAATGTTTCCCTATTTTGATAATTCTTTTTGATAGAGTAGTTGGGTTTAGTGATGTTGATGTGATTCAACATATTCATTTTCCGTTATGATCCTTATTCAGTGTGAGAGAGATTGTGGATATTTATATTTGAGGTCCTATTTAGATGAAGGTTTTTTGTTGAGAAAGTGAGTTTCATGGGGTGTTGTGATCTATAGATCCTAAATGTTGAGCAGTAGGTGCATCAAACATCAAGGCAAAGCCATAGGACTTGATGTGAAGGTTTTCACGCAGTCTGGAAATCACCAGAGGTGTGGGAGCTCTTCTAGGCTCTTACGTTCATTATTGTGTTATGGAAGTTTCTATGTTTTTATCATGGATTATCATCACTATGATTTTACCTTTCACACAAAGAATGTGGTGGACTTACCACTTATGTAGTTTCTACAGTTATTTATTCTCATATTTTGGTTTCCAATCAATGTCCATGTGTGGACCTATAATGCGAATCAGGTGCAGTTTATGTTTTACCTAGTCGTATGTAGAGAGTGTCGGGTGGTTCAACTATTTCTTTTGTTGTTTTAGTGGCCCAATTATTTAGTCCTCATCCCTCCCTACCCCAAGTGGTGGGGGTATTTATCAGTGCTGAAAGTATTGGCCCAGTTCGTGCCCCCTTTTTTGGGGAGTGGGTGGTTTAAATGATCATGTTGTAACCCTATTAAAATGGGGTACGTAGGTTATTGTGGATGATTTTTTGGGGGCTTGTGTGGGTGAGTCCTGATTCTATTCCATTTTTAATTATTCATTTTTTCATTTCAATTTGGTCTCTAATTGTAGGGAGACCCACTGCAGGTCTCGGTGATCTTTCTATTAAGGATTTGTTAGATGCTAGTAGTTCTTTAATGGTTGAGAGATAATTTTTGCCACCTCCCAAAATCATTGTCTTTAATGAGTTATATTTGGTTTGGGGTATCCCTTTTTCTTTTTGTGATAAGTCACAACAATATAGTATTGGATTGGTTGTGGAGGTGGTGGCTTGATATTTTTCTTGATTCACATGAAGTAGTTGAGAGTTTGTGTTCTGTTTAGGCAAGAGGAGTTAGTTCTGTTGATGGAGGATGATATTTCCATGTATTGAGAGGCTGGACCATGTCGACAAGTAATCCTTAGCTTTTGATATTTTAGCTGCAAAGTGGTATGGATTTTCAGGAGTGAAAATCATTAATGGTGGGGAGAATTGTCACTCCCAGTTTTTCATGTCTAGGTTTTGATCGGGTTCATTGGAAAACTCGATCCTTTTCATGGGGGTTGTGTTATATTAATGTTTATTTTTTAATTTCAATTTTTGTTTAATAATCTTACCATTTTTTCCTGATAGCTCTTTTGGGGTTTTATGGAGAAAATAGGGGTTACTTCTATATTTTGGCCAAACTGTGAGCACATTTATAGATTTAAAAAAAATATTCTTCATAAATTATTAATTTTTCATCATTTATCACCCATTACACTTCCCACTTGGTGTCCTACAACCTTTTGAGACCTCTATATCTATTTTTACCCCATATGAATTCATAATCATGGTGGATTTGGGTTATTTATTCAGGTAAAGGGCCAGATCATGATCCCATTTCCAGTTTGAAGGAAATCATATTTTTTTCTATTATATATTATTCATTTTTTTATATTTCAATTACTCAACCTACCAAATGTAGTCCTCAATGTTTTATATCGACTAAAGGCACCTCCCCCATTATTCTCATTCATTTTGGTCACCTTCTAGGAGATTTCTCATAAAAGGCTAGGGGTTCTTCTTAATTTCGTCGTCAAATATTTCTCCATTCTCATCCCTCTTCCTTATTCATTAACCTTTTACATGGATTTCTCTCCTAGCCTCATAATATTATACATGGGTTTTTGTTTTCCAGTAATTTTTCAATGAGGTTTTGTTTGACCAGGTTGGGTCGTTATAGATCTATGGTTTTGGAACCCACGGTGGATGTTTTCTGGAGTGCGTCTCTTTTTCACAAGCGTTTTGAGGTAGGTTCTCCCAAGAACAGGACTTTATTTTTTAGTTTCCATCATTTTCATGTTATTATCAACTTATATATATTTTCATAATTTTTGTGCAACATTGGTGTTATTTATTTTCTATGAAAAATGGTAATTTGTACCTTGTTTTGTGTATATTTTAGTTGTTTCATTATAGAATGCACACCACTTTTTCAAATAAAATACTCACTATTTTTCACATATGGAATGTGATGTCAATAAAATAGTTTAACTAATCTAAAATATTTTTTCATGAAAATTTGGGTGTTTACAATTTTGGGTATTAAATAGATGTTGTTTTCTAAATGTTTCATGCCTACTCTTCAATGATGTTCCCTTTTTGCCTTTGTGTGCTAAATGTGATATAAAATATCTTTTTTGAATTTAGTAATGTATCGGTATCATGAAATGTGATATTTTGTTTCTCTTTTATGGTTGTACAAATTGGTTTTATTTTTATAACGATATGGGTTTTCGTTTTTACACAATTTTTCATGAGTTATCGATATGTGGACTATTCGGAATACTTATGAAAATATTTGACAATAAATGTTTGACCAAAATGTTTTAGAGGGATTATATAAAAAAAATCTATTGATAATTGTGTGCGTATATCTCTTTATAAAAATTGAAATTTTTACATTTGTTATACGTTGGTTTGGTAAAATGCTAAATGGTCCATTTGACATTTCTCTTTAAAAAAGGGGTTTTCATGTGTATTCCATGTTTCACCATTTGAGGTGATTTTATGATTAATTAAATTTATTTAATAAATGGTTTTGGGGCTACCAAATCTGGTATGACATGGAATTGGTGGTAATTTGGCTTAAAAAGTACACTTTAAAATGGAAATCATGTGAAAACCTTTGTTAAACTTCTTGAAAGAGTTTTATAATAATTTTGGATGGTTGATTGAGATAAAAAAAGAGTGAAAACAAGTTTTCCTACTGTTTTGAGTGTCTGGGACCATAACTATTTTTATTATGTATATATTGAATTTTATATCATGAGGAATAGGTTTGAAAAATAGTGTGAATCCCAAGTATCTAGGTGGGAGGATGTGTTCTAATATGCTAGAGATCCATAGTGGATTCATCCCTATTTCACATAGAATTTTTTATTATGAAAACACTAACTAATCTGTGATGATGATGTTGGATACCACTAGGATATTGGTATTTGTTCGATACTAGTGGATCTTACATGAGAACATATATTTTTATGGTTACATTTCAATAAGATAAAAGATCCCTAGGTCCCACAGCTAGCTAGTTCCTAGGGGTGTTCCCTTGACCTGTGCTCAGTGAATATACTATATTCACCATCAATATACGGTGAGTTTAGTTGGAATATTAAGTAGCATGTGTGTATTATTTAAAGTTGTAATTTCTTTAAATAATCTCTCTTGAAAACCATTTTCACATTGATGTTGCATCTCTTTTAAATTGTATTCTATCATTTCTAGTTTATGTAAACATGCAATCAATCTTATTTTGTAATTTTTGTGTCATGGAAACTTGTTTTGGAAAATATTTTCATATATTTTCTATCAAAAATGAAATTGTAGTTTTTTTTCTTTTAAAGGAAGTTTATTGGGAATAGAATATCATGCTAACATACTGAGTTCTAGTATTCATGCATATAGTCTACCTCTATGTTTATCCATAGTGCAGGTTTCAGCATATTTTTGGTTGCGATCAGCAACATGGGATTTTTTTATTGGAGATTGAACCAAGATGTCACATGGAGTTAGTTGGTGATCAGGTCTGGTTGGTTTAGTTTTATAATTCAGTTGTATGTTTACTTTTGTCTTATAAATGATGTCGGTTCAATTTTTATATGAATGTGTATGTGGATGTCCATTCTTTACCCCATTTTCATTATTGGCTATATTTAGATAAAAAAATTCCATGTTTACTCTATTGATGTCCTCAGGGCTACTTTCCATCCCAGGAGGATTGGGAACACCATTCCGGGCTTGTCGTAGAGTGGTCCGAGTGACCAGTTCAGGGCCTAATCAGACCGGTTTGTGGCACCTATATATAATATTTATATCTAGTATAATGGTACATATTTAATTGTACCGTTATCAATGGGAAAGAACTACCAAACCAAAACATACATTAAAATAAAAATAGTTATAACCTGAAATTTTATTTAAACAATGAATTTTTAATAAATGTGAGACAAATAGTAATAAATAAATCATACTTGTTAATATATATTAGATAATGGTTATGGAATAGATTTATAAATAATATAGATTTTTTATAAATGATGTGTCAATTTGTATGAAGTATTTTGAGACTTGTGGTAAGGGATTTCAACCTCAATGGGTCTTGTTTAGGACATATGTTAAGTTATGCATCTATATTATTTTTTTACGTGCATATAATTCCTGATGACCATGTTATATCATGAATATAATTATTATCATAATACCTTAGGTTTCATTTAATGTTATTATATAACAGGATTTGTGATACAGAAGTTACCAATGTGCTAATTCATATTCGTATCACTTTTATATCCACAGGTTACTTTCCATATTCATCACTTATTACTTTTGTGTGTTCTATATACTACCCTAGTAGGAATTTTATGATTATTAAAAAGAAATGTTTGTTTTATAAAACCCAATATAATATTTTTCATTCAGAATGTGGTATGGGTTTCATAATATAATATCATATTTTATTGGTTATGTTTATGATTATGCTTCTGATGATGAAATATTATAACCTATCTCCCAATAAGACAATGAATATTATTATACATTGGTATTTTAAGTAGAATAAATTTTTTTCATTTCATTTTACTCTCTTAAAGGATTAGAGAGACTAAAATTATGATTTTAAGAAAAATCGACTTTATATCTCTCATAGATTGAAAATCATTTTTCTTCATAGTACATGTTTTGTGAAAATGTCTTAAAGAATGTTTTCACTATTATAAAATAATTTTTAAATTCATTATCACTCAATTTATAAATTTTATTTTTTTTCAAAATAATCATCCTATCATTTTCCAGATAGTACATATTTGATATTTTACCAAAAATATGAAAGGAATCATTATTTTACCGTACATTCCTTGAAAAAAATTCTATACTATGATTTCAATGAAATGACTTAAATATCACTTGAATATTTCAATAAGTTATTATAGAACTATATTTTTTATTTAATTTATAATTCATTTTGTATTTTGATGTTTTGATTTTGAAATATAAATTATATTTTCCAAAATTGTGTTTTAATGATATTTAATGTAATTTCCATTAATCAATGGAAAAATAACCTTTATTTTCCTTTTGTTTTATTGGGGATGAGATATAATTGTAGCATATTTGTTTTTTATATATGGTTTATTATTACTATGAAAATATGTGTGTTACACCAATTTCATTTCCACAGGATATGCTATGATAAAATAATGAAATGATTCTGATAAATATTTTGTTCCACAGGTAGTTAAAGATGAAATTATTACTAAATCAATTTATTTTCTTGGGTGATGACATGATTATTTTTTTATGATACTATGTCACACAAAGTTATGAATTATATGATGCAAAAAGCTTATATATCAATCAAATTCATTGGGTAATGACTAAAGTTCTCTGAGATTTAAAGATATAGAAGAGGTTATCTGATGCCTGAAACAAAGGGGGTACATATTAGGTTATCCCAATCATGAAAAATAATTGTATGTGGGAGGTTATCCCAATCCCAATACAAGATGGCACATGATAGTTTATCCTAATCTAGAAATAGAAGGGTACACTAAAGCATATCACAAGTCTAATAGTGGGAACCCATAAGGTTCTACCAAGCCCAATGAAGGTTCACTGTAGTCATCTAATTCATATTATATCATTAATAGGGTCATGGGTATCATTGAAAAAAATAATATATTGTTATTTCTTTTCCAAAAAACTATGTCTTATTCCAATGTTTTGGTTTTATGGGTCATTTTCATTGAATCCATTTTGATTCATGTCTTATAAATTCACATGATTTATTCCAAAAATCTTTTTATGTTATGTGGTTTAAAATTTATGGATTTATAATGTCATTATGATTTTGGGGAACCCATATTATAATGTTAGGTTGATATGTCCCCGGTTTACCTATGTAGAGATTGTAACCTCTCCATTTATTATTTTTCCACTCTCGAGATAATATAGAAAGGTATTGTGTATGATATGTATAATAAGGGTTCTAGGAATTTTGTACATAGTGGGATATTATGTAGGTCACCTATGGAATAGTTTTTTATGTTTATATGATTCAAAAGGCAAGGATCCAAAATAATTATTTAATGGATAATTATGTTATAAAATGAATATTCATCTATTAAGATAAAATATCTATGTCTGAGAATATTGAGTCTTTATAACATGATTAAATAAACATCCATGAGATTATAATGTACTCATAATAATGAGAATAAGAATATAGAGCAATCATAAGAATAGGAACACATTGGGGAAAAATCAATGTATGTGAAAAAATTATGCTTTAAAAAAATCACAGCATTCACACCCATTTAGTGGTTAAAACATCCAAGTATGTCCATGAATAATTATATCCTGAGATATAAATCATTAACCAATGCATTATAGGTATATATTGGACCATAGAAATAATTATCCATATATATGAGTGTTACATTAAATGAATCATGCATTATATTATAAATAACCCATAGAAATTAATTGGGTTCCACATCCTTTTAAAATGTAATCACATAAATAAATCATTTATAATTCAATTAATAACCATAAAATGATAAACCCAAGAAAAATAAATGTTCATGAAATGAAATTTAGTTAAATTATAGGAAAATATAAATCAATTTAAATTATGAAGTATATGGAAGTTAAACAATATAGATAAAATGAATAGGGTTTGGTCAATAATTTCCCAAATCAAATGATATATGGAATCATGGTAAGAAACCATCCATAAAAGAAATAGAAAACATGGTATTCATAAAGGAATGAAATTAAAAATAATGTTAATCGTATTAACCATTGATTTTTTAGTAAATAAGAAGGTAGTGATTGATCAATCTTCTAATTGAAAATAATATTTCATATGTAATACAATGAATTCAATTATATAGTTTCATATTAAGAATTTTTTAATTAAGAATAATATATATCAGAGGACAATGGCATAGATTAAATAGAAATTACATTAGTTTTAGAAATATCAAATAAAAAAAGAAATATACTTGAAATTTGGAAAACATTTAAATATAATCAATTAATAATACTAGCAGAAAATAATTACTTTTTGAAAAAATGATAATTTAAATAATTTATTTATATAAAATGTTAATAGAGAAATAAATATATATTCACATATATACACTAAATGAGATTATTTTATTGAAAAAGTCCCGCACATGTAATGTTAAAATGATTTTATTTAATTTTTAAAAAAATGTTATAGTAGTTTAGAATGTACATTTTTATTTCCTCATAAAATAGTTTGGTATCCATAATATGTGGAGTTGAATATCAAAGATGGGTAAAACCTATTTTAATTTTTATTCTAACAAAAATACATTATTTTGAAAACAACATCAATAAAATATTTATAAAATATCCTTTTAAAAAGTGGAAAATGGAAATATTATGGTTACATTATATAATACTTAAGTAGGATTGAGATTATAAATTATAACATTGGTGGGAAATTAATATATAGAAAATTATAATAGAATATCATCAAGCGGATGTGAATTAGTCTTATCAATTATATACCTTTTGAGTGATAGACATAGTAGAGGAATATATTTCAAATAAAATCCAATTTTCAATTATAGAGGATTAAAAATTACTATGAAGTAAAATAATATGGTTGATAAAACCAGTCATGGAAGAAACAAGTTAAATTAGAATAATTCTAACCCAATAATGTGAGTTGAGTTAACAAAACCCCTTTCATGTTCGAAATCTTTTGAAACAAATACATTTGACGAAAGAAATTTATAAGGATATTAAAGCACCATTAATTAATATAATATAGTAAAATTCATAATAACATTATAATGAAACAATAAAAGAGATCTTATGGTTCATAATTTAAAAAATGTCTCATGTTATTAAAATTTAGACAATGTACCCCTCATGAAATCAGATATAATTTAATCAAAATGCCTTGAATGATATGATTTCAAATGAAATATTAAACAAAATGAATTACAATAGTGTCATGATAGATAATATTAATGTGTTTTTAGATGCACTATTCTAAATATATCATGGTGATTAATAACAAATATGCCTCCGTGGGTGAATATTTTATAAATACCATGTATTTGTAACATAATATCTGATGTAAAAATAATTAGATAATAATATTATAAGGAGGAATTGATTAACCCCATAATAAAAGGAAATAATATGACACAAATAATTCATTATGAATAATAAATAAACCTATGAAAATAGATTTAAATAAGAAATATTGTTAAACAATGGAAGAAAATTAGGTTACAAAAAATTGTTTCTAGTGTCTTTATTCACTATATATGGATGTGACTAACTTCAAAAATAATCAAAATAATATTATGTCATCTATAATTATGTAAATTATTCATATATATTTCATTATGAGGGGCCTTTTATTTTCATATTCAATATATAAATTATATATTTTTATAATGTTAGTTATTTGATGTGTTATGGTTAATTTCTATGAAACACTGTTGGTATGTTGACCATGGTTAAATGTGTTTATATTATTTCATAATATAAATAAATATTTGGGTTTTTTAAATTAATATATTATTTAAACTATATTTATTTAGTTATATATATTTTTATCTAATGATCCTAGATTAGGATATGTACTACAATATGTTCATTTTTTCTCATTACATTTAGTATGACTACTTATTATTAATATCAACTATATAATGTAAATTATTATCATTATTTTATCATAATATATTACTTAAAAAATTATAACATAGATACATGTTTAATTACAATCATGTTAGGTGGTTATAAAAAATACATGCTTCTTCGTGAAGATGGTAGTCAGCACATACTCATAGTAAATGATATTTTGTTTTTATTAGTCGATAGAAAAGAAATAATTAGTTGTTTAAAATAATATAAATCAAATTAAGTATAATAATGATATTTAATTAATTATACTATAATGTTTTGGTATGGTTTGTAAGAGAAATATTAATATAGGATAAGTATTATGTAATAATAACTTTTGGACCTTTAACCTTCTCTTGAAATTCTCATAGTAAGTGAAGGTCATAGGCTATATTATAGTGTCAAAGGGATTTAGTTTGAGAGAGTAGACTATAAGATCTTATTATTGGATAGGTTTTCAATTATATTTATAATGCAATGTGAATCATTTAATGGGTATAAAGGATAACCTTTTATAATTTATGAAAAAGGATCTTTTCATAAAATACATTACATTTCAATGATATTGTTATATTATTCATGGATTAATGGATAAAAAATTATTATTTAATGCAGTATGATGTGATATTTTGTTTGGTAATGCTCTAACAAGAATTTAAGATTTTTTTAAATATGGGTCATTTCATTTACTTCTATATTTTTTAACTTTAACTTTTTTATTAGTGTGATTAGTTTTGAGTCGTTTAAAATAATTTTGAATAAAAATATAAAACAACCCCTATTTCCAATTATTTTTTGTTTTTAACATTAATGTAATATATCTTTAACTAAATTAAATTTATACATAATAAAAAATTCAATTTTATATTAAATCATTATATATGTAGGAAAAATATTTTTTTGAGGAAAAAGTATGTTATGAACATTACATGATATTATTCTCATGTACCATTGATTTCAATTAAAACATGTGTTATTATTATTATATAAGTTTCTAAATTTTTTATAAAATAAATTACATTAATCATATAAATTTTATTGATTAAATTATTATTAACAAATAATTATAAAATAGATCTTTGAAAATAATTATTTCACCATTATCACTATACCAGGAAAGCTTAGTCTAAGACAAAGCCTCCGACCATTTATTAAGAAAGGAAAAGTCGAGTGAACAGGCAAACAAACAAGAGGTATTGGTTACATGTCATAAAAGTCATACCCATCTCTACACCCATGAAAATCCTTCACAATGAATGATTCCCATTCCGATCTCTCATAATGCTTGAGGATCTTCACGTACTTCCATCTGAGGTTTAGTTTCTCTAGAGATATCAATTCCACAGAGGATTGCTTTATATAGGACCTAGTTTCCACCGGCTTTGGAAAATTAGAATAGTTCTTCCATAGCCTTCTTTTAAGTAGATGAGGGCCCTCTGTTCCAGATTTCTTCTTCCCGTCCTTGACAGCATCACTATAAGAAGCCTTGACCAAAGCATTCTGATTCTCTTTATCGCTCTATGACACATCCCCCCTTTTCCCAGTGACAGAAGCTGCTTGGAAAGAAGGTTGGACCTGTTCATATTGTCCATTATTGTCAATCATTGCCAAACACTGTGGGGGCTCCACAAATGAATGACCAGCATTAAATTCCTTACTCAAACCACCCTCCATGTAAATCTTCAAGATTTAATTCCACATTGAAGATCTCCCCTCTACTTCATCATGAGGAAATTCTTGGAATTGATTACAAGTGTCAAATGCGATCAGAAAACCACCATCAGATTTCGACTGCACATTCTCCAGGATAGCCGGACAGAGAGTACTTCCATTATGTACTGGCCCATCACCGGCTGGACTCAAAAGAAACTCTCCCTCCTTCTGTACATCAACACCAGAAATAAATAGCGCACTGATCTCACATGCAGTATCCTGACTAAGCCGATTCACGCAATGCAAAGCAGCCCCTGGGGAATCAATCACTCCCGAACTGCCACCATAACCATCACCAGGACCAGGACCATTCACACCAGTATTCAATTGAATATCTTGCTTAAATATATCAAAGACCACAGTCACAGACGGGTTACTGTGTGCCCCCACTTGTTTTCCCAACACTAAACCACCCAGCTCAATAGCATTTCCATTCATTCCAGCATCTGTGCCGAATGGCCCCGGGCCAAATTATCTACCAGGCTTCATCAACACAGTAGCTGACTTTCTCTTCCTTGCTCCACCAAGACAGTAACTGGTCATATGACCAATAAAAAATGACCATTTTATTGTATAACTAAGTTAGGGATTTCATTCTCACATAATAATTATATCCATTAAATATTAAAGTTTAGCAAAACATCATCTCTATAATGAACATTATTAAGTTCCACTTTTTTAACAAACAACACAATTTTAGTGATCACTCACAAGAATATAATGTGATCCCATTATCTAATTATTATTTTACTTGAACTAATACATGTATTCCTCCTTCTGTGTGTCATGGACTATATAGCTGACTTATTTTCTCTCTATAATAATATTGTTGATCATTACTCTCTAATAATCTGAAATATATTCCTATGTTACAACATACAACACTCTTATCATCACTAATATAATATGCAATCAAGACTATTTGGAACTTATCTCTCACACCCACAAAATTCTTATCATTTAATCATGAATTTTAAAAAAAATCACAAAAAATAAATTTCATCAAGTACACTACATTATTTTCTCAACTAAACAATCTTATTTTTATCCCTATTACATTCATTTGGGCTACCCATATAAAAATTTCCCCAATTCATGGAATTAATAGATTCCTCACAGTATGACCAACCAATTTTCTTTAAAATAAATTAAAAAAATTCTTCCTTTATTGATTTATAATCTTATTCACATATTAATCCATTCTATCTAATATATTAAATAAAAAATTCCCTTTATTATATTTAAACCTCAATATCTCAGTTTAATAATTATTCTATTCAATTTTCACTATAATATTTATTCTGTAAATCATTTAAATTTCATTCTCATAAATTTAACATACTATTGGCCGTTTAATATTCACATGAATATTTATATGTCTCTTTATTTATATAAAATTTCTGATTTTTGAATGACAACCATTATTTTTTAGACTTTTATATTAGTTTATATATTTCATAATGTCATAGAAATTTCTAGAAAAGAACCATGTGTAGAAAAAAGACCGAAAACTCACCCCATCACCATCTATCACTCTATATAAGACTCACACTTCTCAAATATATCATAAAACCATCTAAAATGGTGTAAAAACATACCAACAATTATTAAGTTCCTTATAAAATGTCTTATATTTTTTATAAAAAATAATTATAAATCGTAAATAAGTTATATGGTATCTTAACTTTCATAAAAAATAATCATAATCCTCAAAAAACGTTCATATATCAAACAATATCAAACAATTTAAAATTTTATTTATCATTTATTATTCTTTCTATCATCCAGGGAATACGTACTCAAATCTGAAACATTTAAAATGGTATAGTTTAAGGAGTCTCAAATTTTTTAATAAATCATCACCAACATCCCAATTCTAGATTTCATCAAATGAAATTATAACCTCTTCAATTTTTCCTAAACATATAAAAACCCATTTCAAAAATATTCAAACATCAAGAAGACCATCACCAAACATAATGTTTTTTTTGTTTTTGAGATTAAAAAATATTTATATTGTGCCTAAACAATCAAAAATTATAAACATATTCCCCTAAAATCACCATGAAATATTAATCCGTATGAAAATACCATAATACTAGGAGTAACATCATAAATATCTAATCACAAAAACATCTACATGTGTCTCAACAATATCCCCATAATCAAAATACCTCCAAAACATCTAGTAGGACCAATAATATACTTATTTTATATTTTTTAGAAACCAAGGAATATATGTTTCTATAAAACCCTTTAGTCTTATAAATATGTATTCAATCAGAAGTTATAAGCCTACATGAGATAAATTGGTGTGTGAAAAAAGATCATTCAAAAATATTATCATGTAACATTTTTAATAGTGATTAAGATAAAATTCTTTATGTCTCTTTATCCTATTGACACCAATTGAACTAGTCATATTTTATATCCATGATAACACATGAGATCATCTAATAAATAAAACTTCTTAGCAGAAAATATATATCTCTTGAACTTATACATAAAAAATTATAAAATATACTCCCACCAAATATATAAAAATAGTTAATTACTCACATATGTTTATACACCCACATATTGACATACCATTTTGATAATTTCATCTAACTATATGTTCCACATAAATAATATATTTCTTCACTATATAGTTAGATGTATATATTTTGTTATCTCTATTTTTTTCCTCACATTTTGTAAATTTATTTTTTAATTACATAAATAAAAAAAGTAAAAAGGTATATAAGGTTTCCTTACCCCCCTATGACCACAATATCTGAATAACAAGTGACAGGGGGTCATGTTTTCATATTTTTTTCCTTTAATTACTAATGACTACTCTTTTGAAGCCTATAAAACTATATATTTTCCTAAAAAATGGACTTTAAATCTATTAAATAATTCAATATCTTCATGACATACCATTATATATTTAAATACCTCTTTTTGTTTGTTATTTTAATATGAAATGTTAATGTATCCTTCTTCCTCATACTCATATTTTGATTAATTTTAAAACATTGACACTATTTTTTTGAAATTCATAAACCACATCCTTAAACGTGCCTTGAATCACATCATATTGAGATCCTGAATTTATTATCTTATTTAGACGATTGGGTTTTCACCCTTTATGGAATCAACAATATATAATGGCTTCACAACTTCTTTTTTTCCTTCTAATAAGTAATTTTATTCTATCTAGTTTCATCGACATGAAATATGTTTCTTTGTTTATATTTTCATCTCTTCAAATAAAATATATATTTAAATTTATTTAAAAAAAATCATTATTATAGAATACCACTTCATGACATTTATCAAAGGCTAGAGAGGCACTCTTATGAAATTGTATTTTAACCTATAAAAAAATTCATTGATTAATTATTTGTTACCTTATATAAAGATTTAGAAGAAAGTTATTATAATTTGTTGTTTCCAACCATTGTAAAACTTATCAGATATATTATTTTACTTATTAACATCCTTTAAAATCATTAATTATATAGTTAGGTATAATGATAATCATCTGTCCATTTTTATAGTGGTTTCCTTTGGTCTGTTCTCTGTTAAACATTGTTAATAAAATATATCATTAATATATTCACTCTCTCATTAAATTAATTTTGAGAATTATTATTTAAATGCCACTCTGTTGGTAGGATGTTATGAAATTTTTAAGAAAATTTTCCATGTTGGTTACTACATCAATACGCCTAGTCATTTTTTGGGAATTTAATCCCAAACAATAATAATTAATTCGATGATGAATTACATAAAATTACATTATTTATTTAGTTGAATCCAAAATAAAAATTATCTTATATAACCAATGGACTCATATTTATTTTTTTAATTAAGAAAATATATTCTTTTGTATTATTTATAAGATCAATAGTTCAAAAAATATCTATAAAATTCAAAAATATAGGTGAAAATACCATGTTATCGGGTTTCCAAATAATTATATTCCGTCACGCTCTTATAATTAATCGTGGATCCTTATTACCTTGTTTTTTGGTGAACTATTAAAAAAATCCATTTTAATATAGAATTATTTATATAATATTTAAAAAAATCATTTTTAGTAGTTTTATTTCCAAATCAGCTCTAATGAAAAAAATTAGAAATAAGAGAACCATCGTTTATTTCCCAAATACAGTGATTATCCTCATATTAAATTAAATCAAACATTTTACCAACACATTTAAAATATTTTCCATTCATTGAAAGTGGTTTTTTTAGAAAACATGAATCTCATCATTCAATGAGACTTCATATTCTATCATAGTATTATTCAATGTGTTTTCTCCATCATCATGAAAATAATTATAAAAATTGTATTTGAAAATTTGTAATTAAATTTTCTGCATTGATCCATTTTTTGGATGACACAAATATACTTATACTTCTCATGAACCTAATTCTACATGTCAAAATCCATCTTCTTATATCCATTATACATTGATTTTTTTTCTCTACCCTATTAATTAACATCAAATCTATATTAAAATTTTGGTTACAATTATTTAAAAATATGTAATCACTAATTTTTCAGAATTTTTATCACCTTATCCAATTTAGAAATACATAATTGAAACCCTTTGAGGTAACATGTCAATTTATACTCAATATTTATCAATTAATCACTTCTATAATAGTGGCTCCTGAAAATCGGGGTTTCATCATTAATCACATTTGGAAATAACTACCTTTCAAATATATCATATGATAATTAAATAACTTCACTATCCACACCGAAATTACTATCTTTACCCAAATATGAATTTTATATCTTATTAAATATATATTAACATTATATTTACGTTTATTAGAACAGTTTTATGATTTCATCTTTAAGGAAATTTTGTGACTCTCATCATCATCTTCTGTCTATTTATTTTCATTTTGTTTGAATATTGGATAGTAAGAAAATATATTATAAACAAAATATTGATTAAAAACAGGAAATGTATATTCTTATAAAATTAAAATTTTCCATTCTAAATACTTATAAGGATGAGTAATATGATACTATATGAATCACATAAATATCTTCATGTAAACCTAATATGTTAGCTTTATCTTTATCATCTTTCCAACACATCCTTATTTTTTATGATTTCATTTTAATTTAAATACAATAATTGTCCATAATATTTAATGAAATTTAAATCCACATGCAATTATAAATAATAATGTTATTATGATAATATAATTTATGTTTACCTATATTATGGTCGTGAAATGTCCAAAAAGTGCATTAAATATACCAAGAATGATATTTAGTGTCATCTCAATAACTTTATTGTATTGAAAACTCTCACTAAAACAACGGATGATGGTCAAAATTTGATATAATCATATGAAAAAACAATAATTTTTTTTAATATCATGAATATAATGACCCTCAAATATTAGTATATAAACCTAAAACTCTTGCAGAAACATTCAAATTACATTAATTTATTAACTGTAGTTTATAAAAAATTACATTTCCTACCATTATACATTTAACCCTGAGGGAATAATTCTCTGAAAGAGAATGAAATGGAATTATTAGAATGAAAATCATTTCCCATATTCTTAATATTTATAGATATCATACCTGAAAATTCAAAATGGAGAATAAATACATTGGAACCAGTATCCAAAATATTTAAACTTAATATATATGTGTTATGAAAAAAATCAAATCCTTCACAATGTAATAATTTATTCAATAATATGTTGTGATCCCTATTTTCTTCATTAAATTGAATTTTTCCATATATATTAAACAATCAAAGACAAAATCATAAATCCTAGGGATATTATACCTATGAATGAACACTAACATGAAATGCTTTCAAAATATTCAATATAATGAACAAAAAATATATAATTGTTATAGAAAACACTATTTCAATTATACTAATTACACCTGTACTGGTAATGGTGATGTTCTTTATGAGGGGAGGTGAATCAGAAAATAATAGTATGTCTTTCCTTATTATGACTTCATTCAATATCAACCTCTATCACATGTTATAATGAGAAATCTCAGTAGTTTATGCACACATACTCACCAAGGAGTGAAACAAATATTGGGAACACAATGTAGATAGTCCTATAGAAAAATAGGAACTAATATTTAGAATGATCTAGAATGACCTAATATTATACTAGAATAATAAATTTACATAAAAATTAAAACAAAATTCCATTTTATCATTATATAAGATTATAAAAATATTTTCTACCAACTCAAGAAATCGTTGTAATCTATTAGCAAGGAAAATAATATCTCTATCCTATTATGATGGTTTCTTAAAAATATTTTATTTTTACAATAATAATTCTCCATGAATAACATGTATTACTTATTTTTATTCAATAAAAATCACACTTTTGTTGATCACACGTGTAATTTTTATATGAACCGATATTCTTATATTAATATTATAAATTTACTATAAAAATTTTCTTCATTATAACTATATTGAACTACATAACACACATAATATATATATATATATATATATAATATTAATAATTATAATTTTCGAAATTGGTTTACTATATTTATTTAATATAATACAAAATAGGCTTATCCTTTCTATATTTCTAGGTACTCCAACCAATATTTGATCTATTTCACACACGATGAGTATTATTTATTTTTAAATCATATTATGATATTAAATTTATTGAAAAAAGTTCCTTCTAATAGATATATATTCATTTCCTAACTATTAAAACTTCTTATACTCTGGTTTTAGTCAATGGATCTATCTGTATGGACAATGTCATAATTTATGGAGTGATTGGGTGATTCATCGTACGAACAATCAATTTATTTAAAATTTAAAATAAAATTATCACTCCATTGTAGTTTAAAAAACTGTTTATAACATCATCATTTTATATAAACTATGAATACAAAACTCCCAATATCATATTTTAACCATTAAAGAATAACATAGGGAAGATCCGTAAGAATTGTAATACGATAATACATTTATATGGTGGGAATTAGTTAATATCAATTATTTCTTGAATGAGTATCTTGTTCTCTCACCTTGATAAATCTATAAAAATATCCATACCCTTCCACTCAATATTTGATTAATGAATTAAAAGACATAATGGATTTTACTTGGTACATCCACACTATACTATATGCAATGAGAATTGATAAAAATGTTTATTTGTGAGAAATTCTCAAAAGGTGAACTACTGATAGTACTATTTGAGTGTTATCACAAACCCTCCTTACTCACTACCATAAACAATTTTAGAACTCAATGATCTCGTATAATGTGGAAATCACTATGTCTTCTGTTGAATCCTCATTGTTTCACTCAAAAATGATATGAACAGAAACCCACATTTTTGATTCTCGTATTCACCGTGATATCAAATTCAGGTAAATATCGGACACCAGAAATAATATCATTGTCATTCACATTTCTATATGAGATATGGAAAAAATATCTCTAGAAATATCCATAGAAAAATCTCTATATCTCCCCATTATCTGTTGAAATTATTTTACAACAATATACTCCCACTAAAACAATTTATAGTAATTAAGAATAAAATGAGAAACAACCCTCCAATGAGTAGAGATAGTGACATGTGGCATGGTGCCAACCTTATTTTAGTGGGTTCATCATTATTGTGTTCTAGTATAACCTTTTTTCATACACTACCATGTATAATTTTTCGTGTGGTACATTTTTCTTCCTTGTGTAACGGACTACATTGCTATGGAATGTATAAATTAATTTTAAACATATCCACTTTACCCTCATGAATAACTACATGACTAACTCCCAAAAATATAATGTGTGGTCCTAAATCCCCATTTACCACCATATATGGATAATAAATAGTCATATGTTCTTGGGGATAGCCTCTTGTAGAGTAGGAGTTCCCAAAGCTTTTCTTCTTTTAATTTTTGACACTCCACATCGCAAATGAGAGCTACGATTTTGACATTTTCTTGTTTAAGGTGGTTGTGGTGTATTCCTTCTAGCTAAATAATTGACACCTATAATATAAAGAATAAAAATTCAATTATTATACTAATTTGGGACAATCATTGTCACAAATACCATATTTGGTGTGACACATTCCATTTATAGGACATTGTGACATAACTCTATATGATATGATGTGAAAAACCTGAATACTTATTTGTCATGGAAAAATACTGAATCTCACTCTACATCACGACCATAATGGCTACAACACTGCCTGATAACAATAAGTCCCACATTATACTTAAATCTTGAAATCTAGAAACATAGTATATTCGTAGAACCATTGAATCATGATATAGTAATAATGAGGTCCACTATCTTCCTCCTTTATGGAACTACCCAATGTTGTACACCACAACCCCCATGCTATAACTCCTATTGTGTTGACCACATCTCCCATTAACATGCATGCTGGCCCGCATGTGCACTCACCTACCCTCTCGTGTCAGCATGGAAATATAGGCTTTACGGATCCCCTCTTTGTCTAAACTTACACCCAAATATATGGGGTAGAGTTGGTGGGACACTACTATCATGTTCGGTAGAATTTCTTCAACTCAATAATAATTCTTGTGGAATTATCATGAGAAAATATATTAGAAAATACTCTTAAAAATTCCTCATTAATTTTTTAGTAAACAAAACACACCACATACAAACATATAAAAGGATTTTTAGAAAAATTTACTATCCTTTGGGTTTTCACAGCACTCTACACAATCTAACCTGATATACATTTAAAAAGTTAATCAAATAAAAAATAATCATCAATTCTAACCCCATGTGATTTAATATCAGTGTGAGAAATATGAATTGAATTATTTTTTTCATATCACTATTAAAATAATTCATCCTTAGAAAGCACATCAAACTCCCATGATTTTAAATCAACATTTTCTCCTCATTATGATCAATATTTTTCTAATTATTGTTAAACAAACACCTCAAACTCACATGATTGGATGTTATAATTCTATACCCATATGATTAACCATTTTATGTCCTAGTCAAATATACATGGATTGTTTCTATCCTTTTCAATAGAAACCCAAAGGGATGGCTACTCTAAATTTTTTTCTTATGGATTTAGAAATCTATTATTGTTAGGCGAGAAATAATTTCATTCTTATGTAAGAAACAATGGGGTGTGGGTTTAATCTCAATATCTATTAATTATATGGATATAGATAGATTAATATATCCAATGGATACTTGTAAAACACCACAATGGGTATTTCCATTGTCAAGATATTAGAAACCGGAAGTTGTGTTAACACATAGTCAAAAATTGCAACCCATTTCTCAAATTCCACATTTATGAAGTTATAGTAGATTTAAATATTCTTATTCCATTAATGATAGATTATTTTTTTCAATGATATGTTTTACTTTATGAAGTGCACTGTGTTGCATTTGTTGTCAATGAGGAATGATGTTGTCTTAGAATGAATGGATGTCAAGAATTGTCAAGATGTGAATGCCAAAGGTTGTGATGGTGTTGGTGAGGAACGGAGAATGGCCATGGTACTAAGAGGCATGTCACTTAGGAGATTCACTAAGTGGCATAGGAGATGTGGTTGAAACATTCTCTAGTGACATCAGACGATTGTTGAACTGGTCTTTAAGTTCCAAGAACTTGTATCAACTGGATACAATGTCACAACAAGCTTTAGAAGACCATGCATTGTATTGACAATGCATGAGGAGTTGAAGTGATCCATCCACAGTCACTAAAGTGGATGAAGTGGTGCTAATGAAGTCCATGTACTAATTCTTAGTTCATGATGAATTGAAGATGATCCAATTGATCTCTGATTAGATCAATGAAGCACTTTGAAGAATTTAAGTGATTCAGGAGTTCGGTTGATGAAGAACCTTCAAGAATTTCCTTCCTAAGTGGTGAATAAATGTTGAATAGAATTGGAGGAATTCTAATGAAGAAGAAGAAATAAAGAAGAGGAGATGAGAAGAAGAATATTTGTGGCTTGGCATATTACATTTGGTTAACATTGTTTTTATACAAAGTCCTAGCTATTACTTAAGCAAAAAATATGCCAACCTCAAGGGCCAGCCTTAAGGGTTCAACCCAAGGCACATGTGAGACCAGGTCACCACGCCCAAGGGGATCCCATGGGGGCCAGCCCGAGAGAGGACGGGGCCGTGTATAAGCCCTGAGGCCACGCGGTGATGAATCTCGCGCAGCGTGAGCGCGAGGAGCGCACCTGTGAGTGTGCATAGTGGGCGCCAGTGGCGCGCCCGCAGGGAGCAGAGTGGGCGCAGAGCGCGCCCGCAGAGAGAACACGGTGCGGGGCGGCACCGTGGAAGGAGGAGATTCAATTGAGCCGGCTGGGGGAGTGGATGGTTGATAAACCGCAGCAAAACCGCTCGGCGTTTTGATTTGGGACGCGGAAATTTCACCGGGAGCGAATCCTGGCCGCTCGATCGATCGCGCGCCAGATCTGGACCGCTCATCGAATCCCACACGCGATGATCATATCATGGCCGTCCGATGTCTTTCAATCGCCCGATCCAATGGCTCCCAGTGCGTCTCCTTGCTCGAGCCATGCCGAGGCCTCCCCGCGAGCTCCGTTCGAACCAGGAGCATCCCGAGAGATGTTTTCGAGCTCCCGGCCACCGCTGATCGAAGTAAAGCCACCATTGTGATCATCTGGCCATAACGAACACATTCATGCATCAAAATATGCATGCATGTAATGAGATGATGAATTCGGTCGAAGCCGAAGCAAACCGAAGGCGCGAGGCGTTGAAGAATTCGTGTTTTGCATGGGATGGCCAAAACAGAGGCCGTGCATGCGTTCTAAATCGCATGCACGAGGAGGAATGAAAGAGGAAGATAAACCCGCGTAAAACAAGAGAGAAAGTTCAAGATTTTCAAAATCTTGAAAACCCGATAAATTCGGGGATTCAAAGATATAAATCCGCAGATGTAAAGCACCGCCTCTGCCTATAAAAATGAGGCCGAGCCCTTGAGGCTTGCTTGCTGATCCTTTGTTAAAAATACGAAGTCCCGTGAGAAGCCTTTGAGCCTCGCGAAGATAGAAGCCCCGCGCACACTTGCGCGGCTGAAGAACTCGGGGCCACCCGAGGTCCCGAAGGAGTCCCCTGCGCGCCTCCCTTGCGTGTCAGGAAGAACCCGAGGCCGCATTCTAGCACGCCCGTGGTTGATTCCCTCTCTGCCTGCGTACTTGCGCGGCAGGAGGAAGTGCACGAGGGTGTTGCACTTGCACACCCCGCGGTAGTGGCACTTGCGCGACACTTGCGCACTCTTGTGCCTTGTGCACCAGCGCGACAGGGGAGTAGAGAAGTGGATGCGGCTCAAACACACCTTGCGCGCCATCTCTTTGAAGGAGGATTTTGGGTTGTGTGTTCAAGACAAGAGGAAGAACCCGAGACCTTGGCTTGGGTATGTTCAAGTGGGTGAAGTGAAGAGCCCACCTTTGTGTGTGTGTTAAGTGCAAGGAAGGATTGCACCTTGTGTGTGCGCCACATGGGAGAACACCCTACGGGCAGTGGGTGTGCAAAGGTGGAAGGCCATCACATTTGTGTGTGTGAAAAACAAGAGGAAGACCTGAGGCCTTTAGTGCCTTGTGTGTGCACACTTTGAAGAACAAATTAAAAGAACAAATTGTGTGTGCAAATTAAAGAAGTGGCCGAAGGCTATGTGTGTTCACAAGAAGTGTGTGCTCACTTAAAAGAAGAGGAAAATACCCACACAAAGTACAACACACTTTTAAGTGTGTAAACAAATAGAATTAAGTGTGTGAAGATTGTGAAGAAGGTGTGTGCTATAATTGACTACACCCTTTGTGGGTCTACTGCACCAAGAAGAGAAAAGGGGAAGTGCATGCATGCATGCATGCACATGCGCACGTAATCAAAGTTCAAATTAGTGAGTGTGCATCTGAGTAATCCAAGACCAATGGTTCTTGATGAATTTGAGAAGGTCATGCAGTCAGTGCATGAAGATGCAGAGTTTCCATGCATTCAGTGCATGAAGTTGAATTGAAGTGAGACTGAGCCAGACTGAAGTCAAAGAGATTGGTTGTCTGAGTTTTCAGTAGATTGAGAAGACCCTGATCAACAGAAGTGATCAGAAGTTGTGAGCAAGACTAGAAGACCTTATCAGAGGCTGTTGAAGATTCTTGAAGAGAGAGGCCAGGTCATCCTTAGAAGAAGGTGATAAAGCCTGAGAAAGACGAGAAGACCTGATCAACTCAAGAGATTAGTGGTACAGAGCAAGGCCAGCAGCCTTTATCCCTGGCTGCTGAAGTTACTTGAAGAGCTGAACAGAAGAAGAGCTACCCGTGTGACTCGAGGAGCCAGGAGAAGCCCCCTGTGAGGCTCAGGGTGGAAGAAGTCTTCAGTGGGATTCTGGAGCAGGCCAGTGGGACTCTGGTAACACTGTGGGACGCAGTATAAAGACCCTCCTGTGGGACTCAGGAGAGATAAAGTGGGATGCTGTATCGACCATTGTAATAATAACCGATTATAATGGAGAAACCATGTTGGGGTGTATAACCAACATGGCAAGGACGTAGGCCTTTGGTGCCGAACCTTGTAAATCCTTGTGTCCTGTGCCTTTATATTTACTGCATCATTCGAGGAAAGGTGAGAGATACAAGAAGAGTGGATCGAGGCTTTAACCAACCATAGAGGTTTAATTGATAGAGAATCAATTAGTAAAAAGTTTTAAGGGATTACTGATTCACCCCCCTCCCCCTCTTAGTGATTCACACTGATCTGGGCACTTCAATTGGTATCAAAGGGAAGGTTGCCTCTAAAAGATCCAAGGGAGTCTTTATGAAGTGCAGATTTGAGGAAATGAGTGACCAGCCTCAAATGGAGATATCTTCCAAGACTCAGAAAAATAGAAAGAAGAAACAGGCCAAGAAGATGAAGAAAGCCTGTCCTAGCTGTGATGAAGTTGGAATAATGAATGATCTTCAAAATGCAATCGAATATCTTCAGAAGACAGTCCCCAAGGAAGTGGCAGTGTGTATAGCTACAGGAATCCTTGATCTTCAAGAAGAAAAATCACAGTTAGAAGAAGAAGCCAATGCAATGGAAGATCAATTGGCTAAAAGGGTTGGCATAACCAACACTCTCAGAAAGCTGGTGAAGGCTAAAGATGAAACTGTTTCTCTTTGCAATGATAGATATGAAGATACTTGTGAAGAATTGCAAAGAAGCTTTTCTGAGAAAGAAATCTTTAAAGTAATAATCAAAGATGTTTACCATGCATTGGAGAGGAGGCATAGAGTGTCAATGGTTGTTAAAGATGCTCAACTTGAAGACAAAGTAAAAAGGGTGAAAGAGCTTGACAACTCATTGCTTGAAATGAATAAGGTGCATGAAGACCAGATAAAGCAGCTGGAAGAGAAATGGGAAGGTAGGCTAAGATTGGTTGAGGATGAGAAGAACTCCCTCAACATGAAATTCTTTGAACAGGAGGTGATATTGAAAAATATGCAATCACCCAAATCCAAAGCCTCCCAGTCAGCTGAATGGAGAAATGTTTCTACTCAAGTATGCTTTGAGAAGGATGATTCTAAAAGAAAGACATCCTCTAATGAAAGGGCAACATCTTCTAAAAAGAAGGTACCATCCATCCCATCTTTTACCAATGCTTCTAAAAGTGTTTCTACTAAAAGTGCAGGATGGAAAAATAATTCCAAACAAGTATGGATGAAGAAAATGAAGAAGCAGAGCTCTCCTGAAACAACACAGCAGCTCCAGAAAAGTACCCTAAAATCAGAAGGACTGAAGAAGTCAAGATTTGTGGGTCAATGTTGGTGTTGTAATAAGTATGGGCACTGTGCAAAGGATTTTTGGTACAATCCACTGAATATCAAAGCACAATGGAATCCCATGCCAAGGGGGAGCAAGCCAGAGGAAAAGAAGCAGCATCCACAGGTCCAGAGACATCTGTTTACTGCAAATAGATTTGGATTACTTGACAACATCTGGGATGATTGCAAAAGTGGTCAAAAAGATACATGTCAATCTCCAACTGTATCCAGAGCTCAAAAGAAGAAAAGATCACAGAACCTGGCTCAGAAAGAATCCTTGGGAAGCAAGTATAAGAATGTGGAAGATGCTCCCAAGAAGATTATGAAAAAGGAAGAGAAGACCTTGGAGTCTAAATCCAAGAAGGGTGATGCATCCAGAAGGACCACCAAGAAAACATGCTTCTACTGTGGAAAGAAAGGACACACCATGGATCTTTGTGAACAAGCCATGGAACGGAATAGAAGCAGACTGGACTCAAAAAGACAATCAATCCAGAAGAAGCAGAAGGGATTGATTGAAAATAAGTTGCCTAAGAAAGGTAGCTTAACAGCATCAAAACAACCATTTGGAACTTCCAGAACTGAGGCCACACTTCCAAGTGACTTACTTGTCATATGGCCTAATCAGTTGCAACTTGCCAAAGATCTACAAAGAGCTGAAGATGAAGTTCTGGAAATTGCTAAGGCAAAAGGGAAGAAGAAGGTTTCACATGAAGATGTTTTGAGAACCACACCAGCACAATCATCATTGAAGATCAAATGTGCAAGTGTGAAGAATGGTGAAAATGGGACATCTCGGTTGAGAGAATCTTCTCAACCTTGTTGTTCACATTGATGAACCAAGGAGGTTCCATCTTATTCCCTTATACTTCTGGTATTTACATGAGCTAACATTGCAGGGAATTGAAGATGATGATCATTCTCATCTGGAGAGTGGTTTGGACAGAATGGAGAGCACCCCTTGAGGGGGAGCCAATCTGGAGAAGATGGTATTCTAAGATTTAATACTATCTTGAGAAAAGCTGAAGGTATTCCAATCATACTTTCATCCCTTGTTTCATAATTGTATTCATCATGACAATTAAGGGGGAGTATTGATTGAAGACAAATGGTTGAAAGGGGGAGCTTTATATTTGCACCTGATCTTTCTAATGAGTTTTGTGAAGTTGTGCAGGATTTAGCAATTCATTGTTATATTTGAAAAATTTAAAACCCCTAAGCATGATCTCACATGTATAGTGAATGTTGGATAGCATTGAGTACCTTGGTTACATCACTCTTGTTTTCTACACCAGGTTAGCCCAAGTAGACTTAGAGTTTATTTACTAAAGGTTCTTTGCTAAAGAGAACATGTGACATCATCCCTCTCTCAGTGTTTTTCAAGAAAAAACTTTTCAAAGGGAGGAAGAGATTTTTGAAAGAGAACCACACCACACCTTTGCATTTGGTTGCCAATAAGGGGGAGAAATATTGGCACACATATTGACCCATTCATATGTGCTCTAGTGTATTGCCAACAAATACAAAGGGGGAGATTGAAGTGCACTGTGTTGCATTTGTTGTCAATGAGGCATGATGTTGTCTTAGAATGAATGGATGTCAAGAATTGTCAAAATGTGAATGCCAAAGGTTGTGATGGTGTTGGTGAGGAACAGAGAATGGCCATGGTACTAAGAGGCATGTCACTTAGGAGATTCACTATGTGGCATAGGAGATGTGGTGGAAACATTCTCTAGTGACATCAGACGATTGTTGAACTGATCTTTAAGTTCCATGAACTTGTATCAACTGGATACAATGTCACAACAAGCTTTAGAAGACCATGCATTGTATTGACATTGCATGAGGAGTTGAAGTGATCCATCCACAATCACTAAAGTGGATGAAGTGGTGCTAATGAAGTCCATGTACTAATTCTTAGTGCATGATGAATTGAAGATGATCCAATTGATCTCTGATTAGATCAATGAATCACTTTGAAGAATTTAAGTGATTCAGGAGTTCGGTTGATGAAGAACCTTCAAGAATTTCCTTCCTAAGTGGTGAATAAATGTTGAAGAGAATTGGAGGAATTCTAATGAAGAAGAATAAATAAAGAAGAGGAGATGAGAAGAAGAAGATTTGTGGCTTGGCATATTACATTTGGTTAACATTGTTTTTATACAAAGTCATAGCTATTACTTAAGCAAAAAATATGCCAAACTCAAGGGCCAGCCTTAAGGGTTCAACCCAAGGCACATGTGGGACCAGGTCACCACGCCCAAGGGGATCCCATGGGGGCCAGCCCGAGAGAGGCCGAGGCCGTGTATAAGCCCCGAGGCCACGCGGTGATGAAGCCCGCGCAGCGTGAGCGCGAGGAGCGCACCCGTGAGTGTGCATAGTGGGCGCCAATGGCGCGCCCGCAGGGAGCAGAGTGGGCGCAGAGCGCGCCCGCAGAGAGAACACGGTGCGGGGCGGCACCGTGGAGGGTGGAGATTCAATTGAGCCGGCTGGGGGAGCGGATGGTTGATAAACCGCGGCAAAACCGCTCGGCGTTTCGATGTGGGGCGCGGAAATTTCACCGGGAGCGAATCCTGGCCGCTCGATCGATCGCGCGCCAGATCTGGACCGCTCATCGCATCCCGCACGCGATGATCATATCACGTCCGTCCAATGTCTTTCAATCGCCCGATCCAATGGCTCCCAGTGCGTCTCCTTGCTCGAGCCATGCCGAGGCCTCCCCGCGAGCTCTGTTCGAACCAGGAGCATCCCGAGAGATGTTTTAGAGCTCCCGGCCACCACTGATCGAAGTAAAGCCACCATTGTGATCGTCTGGCCATAACGAACACATTCATGCATCAAAATATGCATGCATGTAATGAGATGATGAATTCGGTCGAAGCCGAAGCAAACCGAAGGTGCGAGGCGTTGAAGAATTCGTGTTTTGCATGGGATGGCCAAAACAGAGGCCGTGCATGCGTTCTAAATCGCATGCACGAGGAGGAATGAAAGAGGAAGATAAACCCGCGTGAAACAAGAGAGAAAGTTCAAGATTTGAAAAATCTTGAAAACCCGATAAATTCGGGGATTCAAAGATATAACTCCGCGGATGTAAAGCACCGCCTCTGCCTATAAAAATGAGGCCGAGCCCTTGAGGCTTTCTTGCTGATCCTTTTTTGAAAATCCGAAGTCCCGTGAGAAGCCTTTGAGCCTCGCGAAGATAGAAGCCCCGCGCACACTTGCGCGGCTGACGAACTTGGGGCCACCCGAGGTCCCGAAGGAGTCCCCTGCGCGCCTCCCTTGCGTGTCAGGAAGAACCCGAGGCCGCATTCTAGCGCGCCCGTGGTTGATTCCCTCTCTGCCTGTGTACTTGCGCGGCAGGAGTAAGTGCACGCGGGTGTTGCACTTGCACACCCCGTGGCAGTGGCACTTGCGCGACACTTGCGCACTCTTGTGCCTTGTGCACCAGCGCGACAGGGGAATAGATAAGTGGCTGCGGCTCAAACACACCTTGCGCACCATCTCTTTGAAGGAGGAGTTTGGGTTGTGTGTTCAAGACAAGAGGAAGAACCCGGGACCTTGGCTTGGGTATGTTCATGTGGGTGAAGTGAAGAGCCCACCTTTGTGTGCGTGTTAAGTGCAAGGAAGGATTGCACCTTGTGTGTGCGCCACTTGGGAGAACACCCTACGGGCAGTGGGTGTGCAAAGGTGGAAGGCCATCACATTTGTGTGTGTGCAAAACAAGAGGAAGACCCGAGGCCTTTAGTGCCTTATGTGTGCACACTTTGAAGAACAAATTAAAAGAACAAATTGTGTGTGAAAATTAAAGAAGTGGCCGAAGGCTATGTGTGTGAACAAGAAGTGTGTGCTCACTTAAAAGAAGAGGAAAAGACCCACACAAAGTACAACACACTTTTAAGTGTGTAAACAAATAGAATTAAGTGTGTGAAGATTGTGAAGAAGGTGTGTGCTATAATTGACTACACCCTTTGTGGGTCTACTGCACCAAGAAGAGGAAAGGGGAAGTGCATGCATGCATGCATGCACATGCGCACGTAATCAAAGTTCAAATTAGTGAGTGTGCATCTGAGTAATCCAAGACCAGTGGTTCTTGAAGAATTTGAGAAGGTCATGCAGTCAGTGCATGAAGATGCAGAGTTTCCATGCATTCAGTGCATGAAGTTGAATTGAAGTGAGACTGAGCCAGACTGAGGTCAAAGAGATTGGTTGTCTGAGTTTTCACTAGATTGGGAAGACCCTGATCAACAGAAGTGATCAGAAGCTGTGAGCAAGACCAGCAGACCTTATCAGAGGCTGTTGAAGATTCTTGAAGAGAGAGGCCAGGTCATCCTTAGAAGAAGGTGATAAAGCCTGAGCAAGACGAGAAGACCTGATCAACTCAAGAGATCAGAGGTACAGAGCAAGGCCAGTAGCCTTTATCCCATGCTGCTGAAGTTACATGAAGAGCTGAACAGAAGAAGAGCTACTCGTGTGACTCGAGGAGCCAGGAGAAGCCCCCTGTGAGACTCAGGGTGGAAGAAGTCTTCAGTGGGATTCTGGAGCAGGCCAGTGGGACTCTGGTAACACTGTGGGACGCAGTATAAAGATCCTCCTGTGGGACTCAGGAGAGATACAGTGGGATGCTGTATCGACCATTGTAATACTAACCGATTATAATGGAGAAACCATGTTGGGGTGTATAACCAACATGGCAAGGACGTAGGCCTTTGGTGCCGAACCTTGTAAATCCTTGTGTCCTGTGCCTTTATATTTACTGCATCATTCGATGAAAGGTGAGAGATACAAGAAGAGTGGATCGAGGCTTTAACCAGCCATAGAGGTTTAATTGATAGAGAATCAATTAGTAAAAATTTTTAAGGGATCACTGATTCACCCCCTCCCCCTCTCAGTGATTCACACTGATCTGGGAACTTCACTTTATTATTCACACATAACTGAAATATGATAAATTATATCAACACCCCCATCACTATTTTTATCCCAAATAATATGGTGTATGGTTGATTATAAATAGGTTATTTTTCTTATACAGTTCTCAAAGATATAAAATTTATGTGCTTTATTTGAAATTAAATAATTTAAATCAAAGTATAAAATGAACTACTCGACACTGATTTTCAATCATCTACTAAACCATTCAAATTGGCCTTAGTGTACACTACTAAATTTTTCTATCTGTTTTTTTAATATAATATCCTGATGTCTATTTCGTGATGAATTTATCAATAAATTATTTTCATGTTATTCAAGATGATATGAATGGTATCTCCTTGAAACTGAGAAACATGAAATTTGAAAACTAATCTATGCAGTTGAGTGTTCATAAAATAGATAGAAATTCCTAAAATGGTTTGATACTTTGTAACATTAACGTTGTTTACCAACTTATATGTTAATAATTTTAGACTTGTATCCAATGGTGTTTCCATGGGACATGATTCCTCCATTTTATATCTCCTTAAAAAATCGTTGGAATATTTGTTTTGTGTAATAGATATCTCATCTATTATATGATTTACCTATAAATAAATGGAAATTAATATTTTTCCAATTATGAAAATATCAAATTAATGCCTCATGATATCTACAAATGGGTAACATTAGATTTCATCCGAGCCTTTAATAATTATGTCCATAAATTGAATAAGAATAATCTATCTATATTAATTTTCTTGAGATAATTTTAGGGTACAATCAAAACCTCATCTATGAAAACTGGCCATCCGTATACATTTTCCATGATTGGAATTCTACACTTTGGGTGCTGGCTTGGGGTCATATAAGGCCTTCATTAAGAAGAACACTTATTCTTCTTCTTAATCAATAGGAAAACCATCAAATTCATCAATATACACTTACTCTTCATAGAAAATATTCTTGAATTATGATTTAATATCCATTTGAATTATTTTAAACCCCTTCTAAATGTCCATGTCTAGAAATAGTCGAATTGTTTCATGTCATACAATGGGATTATTTGGCTCATCGACATCAATTCCATCAATTTTATAATACTCATTGCATAGATGTAATGATTTTTCCCAAATCATCGATAAATATTCATTTAATTTATTTTAGATCACACATTTGTCTCTAATGATATTTTGGTTAGGTGGTCTTGGTAAAAATTACAATATGTTATTTTCCTATATTTTTTCATTCCCTTTTATCATGTCTTTAACTAAACACTAATCATTTATATCATATTTATAATATTTTTTTCACATAAATTGTTAATAATGAAACATAATTGTGATAATTAATCCATCAATTTTTTAATGACGATTTCAACTCTCCATAAGTATCTCTATCAATGATTCATCCTGAATTTTCTATCACCTTGTGCTCGGTAGAATTTATTGGATTTTTTCAAAATCTATGTATTTATCAGATTTAACATCATTATTTCTTACTCCACCAAAAACCAATACTTCTTCATCACTCCCAAATTATAAATATTTTTAGTATTCATAAAAAATCATCTCATGTTTCATTATTATTTGTTCAAATTTAGCCACCAAAACGTCATTACATTCAATCAACTTTTTTAGAATTTACTTATACCAACATTAATCATATCATTTTGATTAATATACAAAAAATATAGCTTAATCTCCATATTCAATAAATTTAATAGATCATTCCTTTTTTAGAATAAAAAATGTTCTTCCATACTCATAGGAATATTGCGATTAGTTTTATTGCTATAACACATTTTATGTGTAGTTATCTCTTATGTAGAAAAAATTAAATCTCTATCAGATATGTACATCGATCTATGAACCACTTAATTACATGAAAATTATATAAGGAATATTTATATAAATAGTGTTTGATCCTTATTGTATATGTTTTTATTTCTTCTTTCCACAACACCATTTTCTTAGTGTTCTGATAGATGATAATTTTTTTTAATTCATTTATTTTAATTATATAATTTAAATTGAGGATTTTTGAATTTGGTCCCATTATTAGTTTAGAAATTTTGGACCATCACACCAATCATTTTTTAGATATTCTTTTTATAGTGATAAAAATATGAACCAAATTATTGTGCATGATTGGAATAATCATCCCATTATCATGAATTCATATATAAACAACACATAATACATAAATAAATCAGCTATATTGGGTGAAATTAAATGATAAAAGTCCTCATAGACAAGATCAAGTAACCTTGAAACCATAATATTATTTTCCTTATATGACTTCTATATAATCCAATCTTCTTGACATGAATCAGATAATTGATTCTATTCATTTATGACATGGTGAATATCACGATATCCATTTCCATTACCAACCTCTCTGGATATGTTTGAATCAAATTCCCTATCAATTTATTCTGTAACCTATTCTACTTTTCATATGACATCATATTGAAATTTTATTCTCTAGAAAGAGGTATATTTCACATGGTTATTTTTCCATAGGTAATAACTGATCCATATTTATATTTTAATGTATAAGAAATTTGAATAAACACCATAACATGTTCATTGTCACAAAATTGGATGACTCTAAGAATATTATGAAAAAATACCAATTAACGTAGAAAAATTTAGTTATATGGATTTATTTTCCTCCAAACTTGTATTTTTTGAAAAATAATATAAAAACACTCATAATTACTAAAAAAATGATACCATTTTAATTTTTATTGAATTTCACAATGGTGACTTCTTTTTTGGTCATATGTGATGTCCATATTTTGTCCACAATCCATAATCTTTACTTTTCCATTATCATCATGGAAATTATAGAAACACTATCCATCTGAAAAACCCCCTCGTCTCCCATGTTAGTGATGATATTTCATGATCCTTAGCAACATCCCTGAGATCTTATTATACTTTTATGATTGAAAACATTGTTTATGTATAATTTTTTGTGGGTAAATATTCAGTTTTGTTCTTTCACACACTTCAAGGAATTATTGATGAAGCCTATTCATTCTTGATTAGAGATAACTTGAATTATTCACATTAGCATAAGAAGTAAAAAATTTCCACTAAAATAAATATAACAATCAAATATTATAAATTCCTATTTTGATTAATGTTTCAACTATAGTTAATTTCTATACATTGACAACACGTAGTATTTTTTTAGTAAAATTCATCTGTAAAAACATCTAACTCTTGAAGAATTGGAATTTTTTTCCAAATGGTTAGACATATTTAACATGTTGAAGGGCTTCACGTTTTTAGGGTTCTTTTCATGAGTCTTTAAAATAAAAAAATATTTCCCTCTCTCATTGAACCTCTTAACCTAATACAAAGGGATGTGTTATTCCTCATAAATTCCATTATATTGACTTGATAATGATGCCTTTTAATTTCATGGAATCATCATGGGAATCAATAACCAATCATGGTACTCACACCTTTGACACTAATTTATAACATATTCCTCCAACTCCTCAATTCTCATGACTCTATTTTTTATCATTTTAGCTAAACCATTAATGATTTCAGTTTTATATCAATTCTATGATTTAGTTCAAACTCCATTAATTAATATTATGAACTTATAATTCTATGTTTTTCTGTCTCATACTTCAAAAATAATTTTTCAACATCTTATTATTTCATCTAGAGATTACAATCATGCACAATTGATTTTTTCCTCTCTATACTTTTCTCTCCTTTCTCCATTTTCATCATGGGCTACATTATGTTCTACCTATAGAATAACACCACCAACTACACATTCATTCAAATAATCAATAAAATTATTTTTTCATTTTTTTCAGTAGATATCAAACAACATCATCTTTTTATTTTTAAACTTCATCAAAGTAATATTCCTCAACAATATCATCCTCTATATGAGTAATATTAATTATTTCTACAGACCTTGATTATGAATTATTTAGGCCTTATTAGGTAATCTACACAAGATGTTTATCTTTCACAACATCATGAACATAGTTCCTCAGATGTTTGGCATCAATATGTCACACTATTACAAACCTAATGAAAACAAAATAACACTTACATGTATGACAAAGCTTCCAAATTTTATGATTAGAGGAAAATAATTACATCACCAAATCAGCATCTTGAGCTTATGAGTTTTCCATTTCGAAGATTTTTTTAGGGTATTAAAATCCACCTTATTTTTTATCCATTTTTTTAGAACATTATCATTGTCTCTCATTTCAATTGCCTCTAGATATCTATGATAGGTATCCAGAGATATATCATTTTTATTTTAATATTCTATAATAGATGAATTTTAATTTTAATGGGGAGGGATTATTCTCACGATTCTCTTCAAGATATTTTCATATTTCATAACAACACCAAGACCATGAAAATCTTAAATAGAAAATTAAATTGATAAAATTAAATATTTCATCTCAGATTAATTAATTTTAAATTGAATATATTTATTATATAGAACCTATATCATGGTATTGTATACTTGCGTATCTACTTTATAAATATTAGATACATTTTTCAATATAAAATGATAGACTTTTTAGTACATTACCATTATAATTAAGTTATTTTAAGGATAAAAAATTAAGGAATTTTTGGATTTTGCATCCATATCCAATTCACGAAGAACTATATACTTTAAGTAACCCCGTTTAATATTTTATGTTATTCTCTTAAGGGGTCATGTTTAAGCATGAATTCCCATGTATATGAACTAATGAAGTATCAATTGGTTCCATAAACATAAATTACTATCTTCAATGATGGGAATTCATTTTTTGTTTATAGTTTTTCCAATTATACTAAGAGAGAAAAAGAATAAAAATCCTATTCATATCACATTTTATAATATAATAGATGATCAAACATTGATAGTGGGGGGTTAGGGTAAAGATATTTCATTATTGAATGAGGATGTTTTTCTCTAACCATGAGGAACATGTTAAAATATATCTAGATTTTACACATTAAGGATTGAAATTATTAAAATAATGAAGTGATTTTACAAGGTTCACCCACACTATCCCACATTCTAGAATCATATATAAAAAAGAACCTATATACAAAATTCAGTAAAATATCAATACTAAATGTAATATTTTGAGTGTTATCACTGACCCTCTTGGTTTAATACCTCAATAAATTGGATAAATCAGTTCTCTCATTCAACGAGGACATCATTTCTGTTCTTACGAATCATAGCTCTTCAAAAAAAATAATTATATAAAAAAAAGGAACACTGAAGATTCTATTTATCATAGTGATGTAGATCTATAATGAATATATTACTCCTAGAAGAACTATTTTTTGACCTAGAACCTCCATGAAAAAATTAGGAAAAATACTTATGTGAATCCCCCCATAAGACATGTTATATTACCTATTCATATGTTTTATCATCTTAGATAAATATACTAACACTATATCCATCAAGATTTATTACGAACAACCCATGAAATAACATGGTATGCGATAGTGGAAAATGATGGTGTCATGGTGAAAATTTTGCTACTGCGTTGTCCATATCCTTATGATATAGTATCATTTTTTTCAAACATCACATCATGGTCCCTTTTCAATACATTATAGTAAACTTACATTTATTGTGTAAAAATGAAATATTCATGGAGAATATCAATTTTACGAATTCAATTTTCATCCCACATAATAATATTTCACTTGCTCCACTAAAAAATATTTACTTGATCTTATCGTCAGTATTTACCACCAAGGATAGATGTGAACAGGTCAGTAGTGATTTGGAATTTCCTCATATAGAATAACAGAACCCTAAATATTTTATTCATAAAATTATATAAAATCTAGATAAAATAGAAAAATAGAAAAATAGAAAACTTCATATCCAAGGGGTATATGTTTTAGCCATTTACACAACAGTGTGAACACCTATAATATAGAAAACCCATAATTCTCTACATCTTCCAATTTGGGTCACTCGACATAACAAACCTAGGATGTGGAATATAAAACATCCCCTTTAATAGAAACGGTAATTTATACCTGATATTTGTGGCATATACACCAAAAAACTCTAGTATAAATGTAATACACTATGTATCACAATGAAAATGTCCACCTTGGCTACGATACATCAAGAAGTCCTTGAGTCCCATATCAATCATTTATCTAGATAAACATTACTATTTTATCCTATTACTTAAATTAAATCTCCAAATGCTTCCTATCGTACTCTACGGTTCATCCCTATACTGTGAACCACATACTTCTAACTTCCATTACTGTTATGCCTACCAATACTCTAAGAAAATTAACTCTTACCCAAGTACATTCTCACCTTCCCATTGGTGATGTAATTGCAAGATGGCCTAGTTGATTCCCATTCGTGGTCTAAAATTCAAACATATTTGTGGGTTTGATCTGGTAGGGATCCATAGCCATGATTGGATTAATTTATATGGCTCAAAAATCATTCATATATCGTATTCATGAGACAATGATGCAGAATCTTTCCCTCAAACATCCTATAACATTTCTCACCCACTAAATAATCTTGGAGTCTTATGATCCAGATTAATCATTTAAAAAATTTATTAATATTTCAATTCAATTTAAATATTTTTAGATAATAAATAGTTTCATTATTAGTTATATATAAGTTAAATATTTTTTTGCATGTTTTTTATAATGTATAAAATTTCATACATTCTAATAAAAAAGGAAAACATACTCATTCCATTATCAAATTCTGACAGTACATTAGTCATATAAATCCAAATAAATGACTTACCCACCTAAATAAAATTATGTTCTCCTTGTACAATGTATTATAGAGATCATAAAAATTCATAAGATCCTCTGGATGTGTCTTTTAAAATCTTCTAATTGAAATACACAATAAAAAAAATTCAAATAAACTGATATCATATATTTTAAGTATTAAATTGTATTACGATATCATTCATTTTCAAATTGTATATATAATTTATAGATTCCAATGTTATCCTATTAATACATATTTTCTTCTTTAAATTAATTAATAACACAATAAAAGTTCCCTATCACTTTTCAAAAATTTATCCCTAACTCAAGAATTTCATATTTCTTCAAATAATTTCTGATTTAAATCAACTGTACCGAGAACATATCCAAAACCATTTAAAATGATTTCAAAAAAACGCTTAACGTCGTTCATTTTTTATTATATTAGAATTTATATTATTTAGGTAATTAAAATAAAATCATACATAATAATATTTTTAACTGTTAAAATTTTATGAATCTTCTTCCCATTACTTATATTATAATACTTCTGTTAACATCATCAATAATAGTTATAAAAAGAATCTATATGGGTCTAAAAATATTCCCAAATTCTAAAAAAACAAAATAATTTATTTATATACAAATATTCATCCACTATGACACATCATTATCTTATTTTGGTCTAGGAAGGCTCAGTTTCCCAACAATTCCAACGTATCTTGGATGAATAAAAAATTATTCACTCATATATTCACCTCCAAAAAAAGATATTATTATCTTAAAACTTCTTCACAATTATATTCAATATATTATTTATAAATATTTTAAATGTCTATAAGGTGTATATTTTTTATTGGGAACATTGAATTATTTTTATAACTGGTCCATCTTTTACATTGATAATTTGATGCAATAATACCAAATTTCTGATCCTCTTGATTATATCAGAGAATTTATTTAGATTTTTATGAGCTAAAAAACACATTTTTGAATAAAATAATGTGATTAGAATACTAAAATCATGATCACCAATCATGGATTGATGAGACCTTCATAAAAAGGAAATGAAAAAAATAATGAAGTAGTGTGTACCATACACCAATATAAAAACTAAAATATCTTTTTTCTTATGATGTTTTATAAAATTATAAAAGTAATTGTATTAATGTTACTCAAACATCTATAATGTTGAAAATATTAATATATTATGCATCATACATGAAAGAATCTTTATACTTTATGTTGTGATAAAATCTATTAATGGAGATGAAGAAGGAGTATGTGATCTTTTAGTGATGGGGTGTCTCAACTGATCATTATATTTGCACACCACAACATTAATCACACATAAATGGGATTTATTAAACCCTAAAGTATTTTACTCCAGTGATATCATGTTTACTCTTTAATTATAACACATGATTAAATTCTTTGACCAGATAATGCATCTCATGTATGAATTAATGACATTCATTATGTTTTATCTAATGAAATAGTTATTTATGGTAGCCAACAGAGGAATTATTCACCCAAATTTAGAAACCTAACATTCATATAACACTGTCATAATCCAAAAATATGTTAAGGAAATGTATTCTCATGATATAAATCTCATACATATTAGAATGTGTTGGTGAAAACCAACTAATTATCCATCATTTAAGGATGTAATGAACTATATGTGTTATTTACACATTCTTAAGGATACATTAAAGTTTATATATACTAAAAATTCATCTTAGTGATATGTTAGTAGATATGTATCATTAAGCCTAGGATTTTGTTAATATCATCTCACTTAGACTATCAATTTCTTTAACCTATAAGATGATTTATTCTATTTCTCATTTTATTATGTAATATAAAATAATGGATGAAAACTAAAATAAAATTCAGTTTCATATATTAAAAAAACAAATTGGAATGTTTTCATCAAATTAACCGTGTGACAAATCAAATGTAATACCTTCTAAATAATAGTCTAATGAGATTTTGAGTGAATTATAAATAACCCTTAGATAATCACTATATAGTATAAAAATTAATAATTTAATCATAAAAATTTGAAATATTGGTCATTATATTATTGAAGAAATATTAATGTTCAGATCTATATGTGTGTGAAAAGAGAGGCCTTTAGAAAATAATCAATGATACATTGGATACATGGGGGTCTTGAATGATATTTATCAAATACATGAATATTTATACATATATTTAGCAGAAACATCACATTCTTGAAGACACATTAATATATTAACATTTTATAAGAAATCATGTTTTCATGAGACATCAAGTATACTATACTCATATATCAAACTCATTCAATATTTTATTTTTGAGTATAATCTAATTGGGTTGATAAATTCATGAGGTATCAGTTATCTTTTGGGATAATAATATAATAAGTACCTAACCTAATTAGACAATCATATCATATATATAGTGTATATATAGGCAAACAATTTCAATGTATATCTGACTTGATGTACTTGATATAAAAATCATGATATTAGAGGGAAAATCCCACCATTTTTACTCTCTATCTTACGATATAAGAAACATCATATCCAGCCACCCCTGTTTAGCTATAAAATATTTGATTTTATAAGAATGGTATCAATTTTGAAAGTTTCCTTGTTTTATATCTTACCAACCACAGGTAATGGGAAATCCTAAAATATCATACACAGCTAGTACCAGAAATACATAATGTATGAAATAACATGTGGTATACTTAATAATAAATCCATGGTTCAATAAAAAATTTTGGGGCTCATTATTATATTTTTCTTCTCATACAATACTCCTAGTAAGATAAAAATTGACATTTTTTAAAAAACAACAACTCTTACTAATAAAAATCGGATAGGGAAGACACATTTTTATTATTTTAGTTTCAATTATCACTATACATCACAAAATTTCTATCGATATATAATATATTATGAAAACATGAAATACTGAAGAAGTAGATATTTAATTTTATATGATGTATTTTCTATTAATAAATTATATAAGAATAATTAAGAATCCCTACATAAGAACCATTATAAAACACAATACATGTCTGATTATCCATATATTTAAAATAATTTCTATATTTCTATTTGGTCATTACATCAATACACAATTAAAACCAAATATCTAAATGATCATATAATAAAACCATAAAACTAATCTATTTTTTTAGTGACATGTTTGAAGAAATAATGTTTTTACAGTGATAGGATTAATGAATCATATTTATATTGTTCATGTAACTAAATATATTCAACATATTTAACTCTAAAAGATCACATATTATGATATTAATTTATGTTTTAGACTTATAAATTTTATATGATTAAAATAATCTTATTGGAATCCTTTCAATAGAAAAATTTGATAATATGTTTTTGAAAAATTATATGACAACTTATATTATTACATACCATCACGCCTTAAGCTTCTTTAGGATAAAGTAGGATTAATTTTTTTTTGGAATCTAAATTTTCCTTATTGAATTATCTCCATATACAGAAAATAAAAGTGATTTAGGATATAAAATATATTCCAATTTTTATTTTGATCATAACTGTCCCTTATAGAATAGTGATATAAAATATCTAATAATAACTAAATGTTAATATTTTCATTTTTTATTGTAGTAAAATATCTGAAACACTTTAATGTATTATATACATACTCACTAACTTGAAGAATTTTTTATCCTATTATTTATTTTTAATAATATTTTTTGAGTTCAAATATACTTCCACCTGCCTCTTAGATCGTATATTATAATCGAAATAGTATGCTAAGATATGAATTCTCTTTTTTATTGGAAATAACTCTTATTTTACTGTACAATGTTTATTAAAAATTAATCTATGAAATACCTATCATAAATGTTTATCTATGTGTTGTTAATATTTTATTTAAAAAATATATTTACCAAAATATACAACATATGGTTGGTGAGAACATATTACCTAATAAATCAGTAAATATATTGAAAAATGCATTATTATAGATAATTTTTTTATCCTTTTATACTTTTCCAAATATAATGTAGTATTTGATATACCGAAAATAATATATGTATAAGTAATTAAATCATTTTTCACAAAACATTTATATTAGAAAACCTATATTTTCGAATGAGAAAAATGAAATAAAGTTACAAATCCTTCTCATAGGTCTATCTAATATTAATAATTTCAAAAAATTCATATAAATTTTTAAGAAATATTTTATACATAATGTGCATTATCACTATAAGATGTATCAATTCACTAATTCATTTTAAACATTCTCTTGTTTAGATAAAATATAAATAATAAAATTTTAATGTTATTAAATTTAAAACTAATGAATTAATTATTATTTCATCTATACCTGAAAAGTAAATTTTTTAGTGTTCCTATAACACCATTAGTTATCCATAATAATTCAATCTCTTGGAATAATTAGTCCTCCATGTTGATAACAACTTCATTTTTAAAAATTGTAATAGGTGATTAAAATAATCATTATTAGACACTCAAAAAAATAATTATTCTTCTGATTTAATAATTTATAGACTATTAAGATTGATATATAACCAATAACATAACATCGTATTTCTTGTCCATGTTTCCTCAACGAATTGATAATAATAGAGTATACATTTCATTTAATCATTCATTTAATCATAATATTTATATAAATGAACAAAAATGAATTTAATTACCAAAATAAATTTTATGGAATCTTATAATGTCACAAATTCATTATAATCATCAATATTATTCAGTATATGAGTGGGAACAAAAAATTTGATAGGCCATTTTGTGCCTGATGAGTTTTAACCCAACTTCAATCAATATGTTATTTTAAAAATAGTCTATAAAAATCTATTGAAAATTTTACATAAGTTATCCTAGGAATATATTCATCAAATAATATAATTTTTTATTTCATAAAAACATTTCATAAGTTATAAATCATAAAATATAATTAAAATTTAACACTAAATCTCAAGGGTTAGTCAAAAAATATATTTTTGATGATTTCACTAATATTACTACAGAAGTTTTTAATATAAGAGTATCAGGTTTTGTTACCATTTATTAGGGTAATTTATTAAGTCATCTCTCCGTGAAATGATGAACCACTTTAAAATAATCATATATATATTATTGGTACATGATCTATATATCATCATGAAATATACTAAATATTATATATAAATAATCTATGAATATATATAGTAATAAAAATTTGAAAGTTATATCTTAAATGATTTCTGGATAGCTGAGTGGATATTTATTTATATAAATTAATCATTTGGATATAAGATAGAAACAATTTCCTTGGTATCCTGTCCAGTAGGGATTCCTAGTTATGTGTGACCCAATTAAAATAACATGTATAAGGAAACCAACCATTACATTTATCTTATTAAATACTATCCTTACATTAGATAAATCATGGTAACATATCCACTAATGTCTCCCATAATGAATGATCATGGCCATCGAATGTTTTATTTTGTAAATAATATGATAAATTAAATTTAGATAGGGGATTAATCTCACCATTTTATCACACATTATTCCCTTTTATGTGTGCATGCTTCATACATTATAGTATTGGAATCATATTCCATCTAATTATCAAATATATTGAAACCATATTAAAGTGTAACTATTGACACAACCCATAGTTTGGGTTACTCACTCAAAAAATATAAGTAAAAATATTTAAACATTTCGAAATTAATTCCATTCATTAGGTGCATGAAAATATCATTAAGTGGTCTATAATTATATGGGACTATCAATAATCACATGAGTAAGAAAATATTGATATATTTCCATCACACACATTTCTAGAAGAATGCATAGCCTCTTGGATAGTGGGAAGTCCAACCCCATGACACTCCCCTAATGGAGTCTTTACTCATATGATAATTCAATTCAATATAACTCTAACATCTAATACATATAAAAAATATTTAGTGACTATATTGTTTCTAATATCACTAATTAATAATTGAGGTCAATGTAGATAAAAAATATATAATATATAATCATTCCATTCATTTATTGAATGGATTGAAAATTCATAAGAATCTATTTGAAATATTAATCTAAAGAATTCAAAAATTTTGATTATGAAAATATTATAACTATGAATAATGTGTTTAAAAACACCAAAATAAATGAACATTTTTCATATTTAAATATCATATTAATATTTATTAAATATCAATAAATTTAAAATTGATATAATCATTTTATAATTTATCATTCCTTTTTGATGATTCCATAATAAATAATATAGACACATTAAATTATATTCATTATATGAATTCTTTATATTTTACATTATATGACATTTCCTATAAATATTTGATATTTTATGAACTAAAAACTATTATTTATTCAACTTCAAATATGTAATGATTTTAAAATATATAAATATAATATAATTATCCTAATTTAAATTTTGATCTTATCAATCACAAAAAAATTTGATTTGATCTATATAATATCCAAAATAAATCTATTAATCTGAAGAACACTAAATATAATTTATAAAAAATTCATAATATTAAAATTTAAAATTTTTATATAACGACAATATTTTATAATCTAAGTAAAATTTATATATAAAACATATCATTCTATATATAAATATTTTATATAGTAAATATTATTATTTCATAAAAGAGGGCCTATGAATGATTATTATATAATGTATTCTAAGGAAACCATTTATTATAAGTTATTGTATAACATATTGTTGATGGGGTTTTCAACACACTATGTTACCTCCCAGCCTAACATCTAGAAGACATTTCAAACTATGGTTTTTCATAATGTAAAATCTTTTAGTGAATTTATGATAATAATTTTTGATGGAATGGCATATAATATATGTTATAATATAAAATATGATTTTTCTTAAACTTTATATTACATTATTAATATAATGTAATGTTGAGACCTAGAAAATACTTCATTATAAAATAATAATAATATGTCTGACTCTCTTAATAATTAATTATAACATAATGCATTTTGAAGGCCTATTATCACTATTAGATCATTTGATGGGTGATACAAATTAAGAGGATGGGGGTTTATATATTTCAACATATTTTCAAAAACATTTGAAATATATTTCTATAACACATGCCTCTCAAGATAGTCATCAATGCTAATAAAAATTTATGAATCACAATTTTTAACTAGGTTCATATCCATTGAGTATGATTATATCCCCTTGTATTGTGGTTATTATCCAATACACATCTGTATTATTATTGTCAAAATGATCTCCATAAATGGTATGAACATGAAATTATTACAATGGATGGTGTCAACCAGTTATAATATCAAATTAATTAGAAATGAATCTGTTTAAATAATGATTTCCACTAAATATTTTATTTATTTCATAGATTCCATAGATTATTAGCTTCCTAATCCTCTCTTCATTGAAGTATTCCAAAAAAATTCATAAAAATCAGATAAATGTGAAGTAACACATATGTAGTAATTCTTGATCTAATCTCTTTCTTCACATCTTCATCTCATATATTTTATAATTTGCATGACTTTGATTTGATAACTCTAATTTCATAAAATGACCTCAATTATTGCTTTATTAATTTATATAAATAATATGTAATATCATATCATACATTTGACATTTCATTATTAAAAAAAATATCATTATTTTTTTTAATGTAACTACATATACACATGAAATTAACCTACTATGTTCATGGTACATCATCTTACAACCAATTGAAATTTATTATCGACCTAAATAATTATTAATGGAATCATGAGTATCAACATCATGATATTTTAAAATGAAATCATTGAACAAGATCAGCAGATTTAATTTAAAAGTTTATTAGAATTTATTCTTATGGATTTAATTAGCATCTTGTTATGATATATTATTATTCATTCTCATAATATTCTATCTTGATTTCATAAGATTTCATAAGTAATATTTTTTTAATATCATAATAAATTATATTTACAATAATTAACTAATATCATATTCTGTTATTTATTATATGTAATTTGGTATAATAAAAAATATCATGTTTTACAAAAACAAACTCCATCATATTTTGAGAATCTATTTTTATTCACAATGAAATAATATAATGTGAAATGATTCTTTCATGGATATGTTACAAAATGACTATACATTATAAATTATCCATGATAGGGTTCATTATACCTTATATAGATGTTGTACCTTATTATTTCATGTACCACACGATGTTGGATTATATCCCATAGGGGTATTCTTATAAACCATTCTATGATCAAGATAATGATTCCTTTTTCTACCATAAATATGAATGATCCTTACAATTATGTCTTCAATTCATAAAAAACCATTTCAATCCTTTTACATATTATGATGAAGCATTAAAATACCATAATAAGGATAAATTACCCTTATGTATACTTATAATTATTATTATATAGCATTAATTCCACTGTAAAAATAGCATTCTGAGATAATGAAAATTAATTAATAAATGTATATGATTAAACATATAATCATTCTCAAATAATGATCCCATAAATTTCATCAAATTTAGTAGATAACACAATATCATATTGATTTCATGTCTATAAATAGGAATATCATGTAACTAAAAAACCACACATTTAACAAGTAATGAACCTAAATATGTCATCATCCTTATGTGGGGTCATCATTCTAACCATAAAATCAGTTTTCAATATTTCTCATTTCTATCCACCTTTTTAATAAAATTAAATTTTAACAAACACTAGGTTCATACTAAATTTTCTAAAAAATAACAATAAAGAATTAATCATCACTATGTATGTGTTATATTGGTTGATATAGAAAACTAGAGTGATCATTTAAGTCATTATAATTTTCATAAAACAATAAATCATCAAATTAATTACACATTTTTTCTTAGTCAATATGGAAAAATATATTTTAGATGTTTTCGAAAAAAGTAGACACTCGTATTGAAATAGTTCACAAACAATGACAACAAGATTTTACCTCTATAAAAAATCACTATAACATTTTTAGCATGAGGGAATAGAGGATGAAATATAGGTATATTCTTAAACTAGTGTAGCGGTTTTATCTTCACTATCATTGTAGGATCGACTTCTCATATAACATTATTGGGAGTGGATAGTGACAATTTTAACAATATATTATTTTTATAGAACAAAATCTATTTTCATGATTCCGTCTCCCACCTTCAATTTTATGAAATAATAATTTATGTCAACATATTTGGAAGTAGAATTTATTAAAAACTTTTATAACAGATTTATGGATCTTTGATCCTTATAAAAAAAGGGATACTCATATTTAAAACTCATTTCATGTAACTATTTCTTCCCCAATATTATCTATGATGCAACATGGGATGTCACCAAATACTCATCCTCAGATAATCTAAATGTAAATAATTCTTTTTTTCATTGAGCACCATGAATCCAAATTTATTACAATGTAAAATACTCTAATATATTTAGAAATCCAGTCATATAAAACTCATACACAGTTATCATCAAGAATTATCCTTATTTAAATGAACTTTCTTCTTATGAATATTACAATAATAGAAATTATTAATCATTTCAATTCAAATCTTATTTTTTCCAAAATAGATATCTCCTTAGGAATATATTGATATCATACAATATAATTTTTCTTCTATGATGAATACTATTGAATTAGGGGAGGAATAAGAGGAATGAAATTAATAGTGGTCAGGAAATATGTATAACTCTTTTTCAATTTTCCTTATTTATAAGCTTTCTTATGGACCCTTAACATTGTATTTATAGAAAACTAGAACCCATATTTCATATATATTGATGTGTGGAATAATAATGTACTGGTTTATTTATGTATAATTCTTAATTTTTTATAAATAAGGGAAATCATGGGTTTAATTTTATAAGGCAGTGATAAGAAACACATGAATCTCTTAAAATATTAAAATAAAAAAAATTAATTATATTGAGAAACTCTAAAAAATGGAAATGAATTAAAATAAAAAAGGGTATATTGTCTAAGTAATAACATAAAATTAAATTTAGATATTTTTTTGACTGATTTTAAATCTTATATTTTTTTACTCACCACTTCATTAACTATTTTCTACCTTATCAACGGTAAAAAAAAATTCCATCATAATGAGTTAAAATTATTACTAAAAATTGAATAAATACTCACAAATAGACCAAAGGTGATATTTTTAACTATAATAAATTTCATTTATGATGATAAGATTTTAAATAATTTCAAATCATATTATAAATTATTATTTATTAAAAAAATTTAATGTAATATTCATATCTATTCATTTACATTGACATTAGTGACTCCACATAAATGATACAATTTGAATATAATACTTAAAGACATTACTAATTTTACTATATTTATTCTAAACCCATGGACCAAAATGATTCACTAAAATTATATTAAATTTAATATTTATGAAATCATTTATGTTATTTTTCTATTAATTTAATAAGTATTGTGTCGATATTGTGTAAGAATTCAAGGTAATTACAAAATCACTCAAAATTTGAAATGTAATATCAGAAGGAATAAAATATTTTTTTAAAAAAAATAAATATTGAATCAATCTTATCCTATTTTTTTCATTATGTAATAATTTTAAAGATATTAATGTCGAGAGAGTGATATTTAATATTAATTTTTTCTTAAATTAAAATAAATGTGGTAATCATGTAATTATTAAAAAATGTGACCATATATTTAATAATTGGTTGAAAATAGGTTAATTTTACTCATAAAATGGTGTAACATCAATTTATAGTGAAATTTTATTGACATAGAAGAAATATTTAACAAAAGTTTCCCATTTTAAATTTTCCCTGATGACAAAAATTTATTATAATTAGTATTCATATTGAACAAAAATTAAAGGGAAAAATTTACCAAGATTATACCCCCTTATAAAAAATATGGAATCAATTTCCTAAGATTTAATTTCAATAAGTGTCAAAATTTCTTTTTAAAATTAATGCATATAATGTGAAGGAAATCATTTTTTATAAAAATCAATTTTAGAAATATATTTGGATTATTTATAATGTGTTTTTTGAAAATATTAGATAAATTTTACAATATATGATTCTGTATAAAATATATATATATTTATTTAATTGATATTATTATCTAATATTTAAAATTTATTTTATTATGTTGAAAACACACTATGGGTACAAAAATAGATTTTTCAGATAAATATCTCGTTTACTTTCAAATGAATATTATTTTACATTCATATCAATTTATAAATAATAAGATCTTTTTATTAAAAAAATTAATTATTAAGTTAGTCATAATCTTACCTGAAAATTTATCAACTAGATTATACTAATTTTTTATATTATTTATCATTTATAGTATAGGTTGTGTATATCACATGCTATTAAAAAAATTATATTTTAATAGAAATATAACTATAAAAATTAAAATAAGATAAATTATACCACACATAAAATTAATTAAACCCTCAAAATTACATAACTTTTTAAAATATACTAATTTATGAAAATCATTAGTAACTCATGTAGCATACTCTAACTTATGGATTCAATACCAAAATTCAACAAAGATATTGGTCTTGTTTAATTAAAATTTCTCATAAAAGAAATCTCCAATAGTTAATACTCATAAGAGATATATATATCTTGAATTATAACCACTGATTTCATTATATATGAATGATTAGGAATCATTTTCCTCAAGATATATACATAGAACACATTGTGTACTTCGTTGAGCTTCTCTGGAATATCTATGAGATTAGGAGCCTTCCATACCTAATCAATAATCATGATGGGGAAAATAAACCAAGGGCTTTAAATTACATTATTTCTATATCCCATATCATAATTCCATGTAGAATTTCAAATCAATAAATTTTATATATCATTAAAATCTATATTACTTTACCAATTTTAGTGTATCTTTTTAACCAACATTGAGCTACAATTACAAGTTGTTGAAATAAAAATAATTTGATCTTAATTTATCCTCAGGGGTTTGAATGGGTCTCTCATACTTTCTATCTATTTTATGATGATATTATTTGATGAGACATAATTTTATGTCTATATATTATATAATACTTCCACAAACCTACAAGTAAACATCATAACCAAATTATAAATAGTTGAATTTAGTACCCCATAAATTTGTAACACTTGAATAATGTATATACAATAAATTTTATCAAGAGATAAATATTTATTAATGTTAATGAATTGTGCTCCCATTATAAGGTGATCAAATGCAATAAAAATAACTCATTTTTTATTAAACATTTTAAAGAGTAATGTAATTAAATCTATTATAATGTTTTTCCAATTACATTTACATATGGGTAATGGTAATATCATCCACATTGACTTTTATCCCTTATCCTTCACTTCATGAAGTTCTAGAAAACATTATACATACTATTGAATATCTATTATTGTGTTGTCCAACAAAGAATAATATTTAAAATCGTTATACATCATACAAATTATAGGATAAATAGATAATGACAAATTATGATATTCATCCGAATCTCCTACATCAAATCTGATGTTGATGGAATGCATATAAGGCTCAAAAAATTTACCATTCTGTCATAATCAAGGTTAAGCTTAGGAAAATTTATCCCATTTTTTTTAAAATTAACATCTCCCTTCGTAACTTCATTATTATTCAATTAGATTGATAATTGGACACCAATTTGTGATAGATAATATTTATCCCCTTACGTAAAGACATATATAGATTCCAGTTGAATATATATTAATATAGTATCATTTTTGATCAATACCATAGTTAAGATATAATGATTCGTTCGGCATATATCATATTTCATTATGTTCAATTTATTTGTTTGGTAATTCAAGGAATATTAATAGTCCTTAATATTCATTAAAAATATTATCTAGAAAATTTAAAAAAATTCATGTGTAGGAATATAATTGAAACTCTTGTTATTTTTATATATATAACATATTTATTTATAGAGACAGTGGATATATATCATTAATGAAAAATTACCATTACCAACTCAAAATTATAAGTCGGGTAATATTTCTCATGCATTTTCAATTAGCATGGGGAAAAATTTATAACCATAAAATCTTACATTGGAATGAATTAGAATACCTTCATTGATTCATCATGAAATATTAAGAACCCTTATCCACTATAGGGTAATGTGATCACTGGTGCATTAGCCAACCATCATTTTAGTCCCATCAAATTTTCATCACAATCATATTTTTTATGAACTCAATCCCATTTTGAGTCATCAAGGGGATATGATTATATATTTGTGAGAAAAATATCAAAAAAATTCAGTAAAATCAAGAAAACCCATGAAATCAATTTATTTTTATTACAATAGCTTTTCATGGGTAGTTCTCAAAGACTTATATCTTTAAATGATATAGTAATATACAATCGAATGAGATTTTAAGAGGTAACAATGAAATGTTCTCTAGAATTAAAACACTCTTAGTAAATTCATCAAACAAATTATCCATTATTATGGGAATTAACACAACACTAAAATGATATTCATGATCTTCCTTGATTTTTGAATATATAAGAATTTTATCTCTAAGGGATATAAAATGGATCCAGCTAATATATTAAGACATTATTCATTTAATCCATGAATATAGTAGAGTAATTAGTAAGTCGAAATGACATTAACATATATTCATAGTGACAATATCTAAAATAAATGGATGTACTCGTTATATCCTCCTTAATAATCCTCAATTTATGATATCTATAATGATGTTTCCTATTATAAAGTAATTGATACCCTCATAACTCATAAAAAATTATCAATATGGGGTGGATGATAAATATTATTTTTAACTTGTTAAGATCCGGGTAATCTAGAAAAGGATTCATTGAACCATATTTCTTCCTAATAGGTAGAACAAGTTACCCCATGGTGATACACTGGGGATTATATATCCATTATTAGTATTCCCCTATAGTTTATTATAGAATTATCATATATTTTTTGGAGAAATTTTGTTTGGAGTCTTCAAAATAGGTATATCCCAATGTATAATATCAATTAAAATGTCAACTTCTTGATTCAATGGTATACTAGGAAATTATTCTAAATAACATCAACAAACATCTAGAAAATATGAATAATATAAAAGTTGAGATTTACCGAACCATCTATGATATAAATCCTTCACATGATGGAATTACGAAAGACGATATATAAGTATCTTTTATTGGACGTCCATATTTATCCTCAAAGTGATAGAAAGTATTTTGTTTATTCAACATATAAAATGATCATTCCCTTAAATGGAAATTAATATTGGATCCCTATAAATAAATTTAATCCATTCATATAATCCCATAAATCCATATAATGGTATAGTCACAAAATTTTCAATAATGACTTTTAGATATTCTTAAATATGAGAAAAAATTAGACTTCACATGTAATCATCATACCATTAAGAGTTTTCACTACTAACTGAACCTCTAATCATTGAGGTGGGTACTTGATACCCCTATAAAATTACCATGATATAAATGTCTGGGTTTAACTTGAATGAAATAATATATTAACTACTGTATAGTGGATGATAATTTTACCTTTAACCATGTCAATCTTGTAACCCACTTCAGCAGTCATGATCTCATTAGATTTCTTATTTTATTTGGTCTTAAGAGGTTGTTGATGATAATAATCATAAAATAAATTTTTATTTTGTCACTGGATACTGTAATGCATATATTACTTAATTTTGAGGAATTAGATCTTTGGTGCTGAATTAGTTTGTATCATATTTTCCTTCATTGGATGAATCATCCCATTCATCACATTTTTACATTAATTGGAATTATGAACATCCATTCCACATTTAATGAACCTCCCCACTCAATTAATATAATCCCTTAATTGGTTCCTCAAACATTTATCTCACATAGATGGCTATAAGTTCTATCCCATGTGTGATTATATTTAGTTTTAATGACATTTCTACATCCTTTTCTTTTCAAAAATCTAGTAATTGTTTGAATCTCAAATTTACATTATATCCTAGAGTCAATGTTAGACAGTATCATCCTAGATACTATGGTTTCTTATAACTACTACGATTTGGAGAATTTTTTTCAATAAATAATTACTGAATCATTATTTTTTTCCGGAATGCTGATTAAACTAGAAGAATACATCATAATATTTATAAAATTTTACTCAAATTTACGAATTGATTATTCCATCTTTTTCAAAAACTTATTTAATTATTTATCACTTATTTTATATATAATAACATATATATACATGCTATAAAATATATTTTTAACTTAACCCCATTCCATGGAGTTAATTTCATCCTCTTGACTCATATTCTTAATAAGATTCCACAATTGGGCTACCTAAAATTACAAATGATAAATCATTAGGGAAACCTTTTCCTTTTCTGAGAATTGAAATAAAAAATGTTTTATTAATGGTGTTTGTCCAATACTTATCTAGTGGTGGATCATATTAGTCACTTAACAAAGGTGGTAGTTTCCTCAGAAAAGGTTCAACTTTACATTGTTCCCTCCATTGATATTTTGGATGCATAGAATTATTCATGGTGTTAGAAAGTTGGGTAAAAATAGTAACAAGATAATAATATCTTGTAACCAGAGTATTTTAGTTCTCCATTGTACAATGATTTCATTATCCATCACATTCATTATTAGAATGATGAATTATAGCTCTATCCATTGACTAAAATCCAAAACATAGTGTAAGAATTGAGCTAAAATAATCATTTCTGGTAACAAATAAAAATGAAAAATCTTCAATAGGATGTCCATGTCATCAGAAACTTCTTCTAAATCTATGAAACCATATGGTTAACCTAGTTTATTCATGTTCTTTGAGAAAACATTAGGATATTTTCAAATGTATAGACTCATCACAAGGGTTTTTTCCAGTTTTATGTAATCCAGGTTTATAAGGATTAACTAATCCCTACTTCGATACAATCTATAGAGGCCCCAGATTTTAAACGTAAATATTATATCATTATTTATGAATATTCCATATATAAATGTATGATCTTCACCATATTCATGACTTCATATGGTATTTAGTAACTAAATACTTAAATATCTTATTTAGATATATTTTTCATCAACTCCCATAATGTTATTTTTAATTTTTACTCTTCTTGAATAATCATACATAAACATTTCAAAATAAATTTTTTAATGAAAACATAATAAAAGGATATATCAGATTTTTAGTATTGGTAGAATTAGGAGATTTCAATCGATGATTATATGAAACATTAAGATAAGACAAAGGTTATGATATTTGGACATAAATACACAATTCTCTTATCCAATTGTTCAAAGATTATTAAAATGAGTCAGGGAATACATAATTATCTTTTTAAAAGACAATAATCACAAGGATGTTAAATATAAAAAATTAATACAGAACAAAATCATCATGTCATAAATTAATGGAACCTCATAGTTTTAAAACCCATTTCATATATCATTGATAACTACTGAGACCATAAAATCATGGCCAATTATGAATCATCACTAATTTCCTATAGTACATCCGATATGATATATTTTATCCCATAGTTGTTCAAGAAAATATAATTATGTCCCATAATTATCTACTGATATATAATAAATTATCCAATGAATTTGAGGGATACATAATTTATGCCCCAATAATCACATAATTGAAACCACATATATGTTCCAAAATATGATAAAATATTCATCATATCAATATAATATAACCCATAGAAATAAAATGGGATTCATAAACATTTTATAATTTAATCATATCTTAAACCATGGAATAGAAATGGGTTTCATTAAAATATCATCATCAAAATACAAAACCTTTATGAGAAATAATAAATAAGAAATCATTATTTCATTTCCATGTAAAAAATATTTAACCTGAAATTATTTTATCATTTTTGAAAATTCTTTTAAATGAATCACTGTTATATTTCCGAAGGAAAATACCATTTCCCATTATAAATCAATTATAAAAATATATTTTTTCACATATTATTGTGAAGAAATATTCATAAAAAATAATAAATAAAACATATAATGAATAATCATTGTATTTAGTGGCCTTTATTGTGTGAAATTTTGTTCATGTCCTATAGTATAAAAAAAACATTCCTTTTACATATTTTTTAAAGTAAAATAATAATGCCATTAAAAAATAGAGATTAATTTTAAAGCATTATATAATAAAAAAAATAATGGATATAAATTGTTTTTAAACAGTCTTTTACAAAATTAAAACTTTATTGAAAACATTTATAGAAGAAGTATATATGGAAGAAAAAAAATTTGACAGAAAATATGTATAAGGGTAGTTTTCCATAAAAAATAATTTCTCCATTTTGAGTTCTCAAAATTAATATATTTAAAATGAAATCATGTAATAAATATATATATATATATATATGTTTGTGTGTGTGAATATTAATTTAAGGTATATATTAAATTAGTATCATATGATTTCCTCAATAGATATTCAAGAAGAAAAACCACGATAAAAATGGACATAAATTACTTACCTCATTTCTAATCTTTATTCATAGGTGCATGATCCACCAATATAATAAATATTAATTTTTAAAATATGTATTCTATGACTGTAAGAATGTATATAATATCATTTATGAAATTATAATTACATAATAAGGCATATTTATTATATTTTTTTAAAAAAAATCTATGTTCTAGAAGATTACTACTTCGTTTTTCAAGCATGATTCCTTTCGGTATTGATCGTCCATCAATAATTATTATTAACCCATAGAATAAAAAATACAAATAAAAATTTATAGATTATATTATATATATATATATTCATCCATGAAATTTTGAGATATAAAAATTAATAATATCATTCATGGAGATTGTAGGTCGTATGAATGGATTAAGGTTGTTTTAACATTTAAGTGAATGGAATAAAACAAAGGTATAACATAATAACCCATTATAGATAAATTATTATATCATATAAATCATATATATTCATTAATTCTATCCTTATGAATATCTATTTATAATAGAAATAAAAAAATAACATTGCTCTATGGAGATGATAGTCCACACATACGCAGTAATGACATTATCACTACCCAATTGGTTAGAATGTCTGATGGTAATTTCAATATTATTATTAAATAATTATACAAATTTCATAAATTTTATATAAATTATTTAAACATATCATAATAACCATCCATGAAATATGGCAGTGGGAAATTCTTTGTATCACTATGTAGAGATAGTAAACCATATGTACACATGAGCGATACATTCACACATAATTTTATAGGGAAAATGGTGAATAAAAGTGTAACCATAATCATAATAAAATTTAAGTATATTTATATTGGTGAGTTTATTTTTTATTATTATTGAAATATAAATATATGTTGTATAATAACAACGAAATTTAATTATTTCAAGAAATTATATTACCTCTCCATCAGTTTTCTTCCTTTATATAATTTTTTATGACCATTGGATTGGCATTTCCAGACTCCTAGAACCTCTATACTATGTATAGGGAAGGTGATATTAAAACAGGGAATGTTTATCTATATATATAAGGATCTTAGTGTTGTATATAAGAGAAAGGATGAGTTTCCGTTAACAAGGGAGGGTGAAGACACACTTGGAATTTATCAAATGATTAAAATATATTAAATTAATTATCTATAAAAATTCATAAAAATGGAAATTAATTTATATAAAAAGTGAATAGGTTTTGAATAATAATACTAAATAAAGTTAATATAGTTTTCGTTTCATTTGAAACTTTATATTTTTAATAACCACCTTCTTATCCATTTTGGAACTTATATTTAATAACAACAATTTTCATCCTAAAGTCATAAAAAAAATAAAAAATAAAAATTGATTCATAAATAGAACATGGATAATATTTTAATCCATATTAAATACATAAGGATGGTGAATTTTTTTTATTTATTTTAAATCATTTTATAAAATATTATTTATTATAAAATATCATTAATGTCAACTTTGGAACTGTTTATTTAATTTGAAATTATGGAAACTTAAAACAATTCTTTATTTTAATGTAATACATTTATAAATCATGAAAATTTTATTTTTATATAAGAATTTCTTAGATAAAAATAACCCATTTTAATTATATTACTATTTATATTTTTTAAATTCTTTAATTTTATTTTTCATTTAAATGAACAAACACTCTTTAGTGTTGTTTAAGACTATATGGTAATTATGTAATCATTAAAAATTATTAATAAATTCAAAAATATTAAAATACCATTCAATGATTCATTTATAACTTAACCTATCCTCTTTTTATCCTTATATAAAAATTTTATATATATTAAATTAGATAGAGAGGCATTTTATATTTATTCTTTTCATAAAATAATATAAAGTTCATAATCAATGAAACATGTAACCAAGTAATCTTATACTCATGAATTGAATTATAATGGATTAAAAAAACTCATCAATTGTTATAAAATAAACTATTAAAGAGATTTTAGTTTCCTACCCCAAATTGGTAATAATATTTCACCCGTTATAACATTTCTGGGGTCAAAATAAATTTACAATGGTTACTATTCGAATTTAACCGAAATAGAAAGGAATTATTTACAAAATTTGATCTTCATTATTCAATGTATATAGTACATTTTTACAAGAATAAATTTATATATTTCTATGAAATTATATTTATAATAATTTACTAAAACATGATAAACCTAGTTGTTTAATTAACAACATTTTAAGCAAAAAATTAGAGTTATTATTAAAACATGAATATAAAATTAATTGATGAATGTTACAAAATTTTGTTGAATATAATATATGTTTTTAATTATTTTCTTTCAAAAATAGTGATGAACATAATTTAGTCACATAATAACACGTTTTGTGACTATAAATATGTTATTCGTAAAACACCTAATTTATTTTCAAATGAATCACACCTTAATTTATAATAAATTGATAATGAATGAATCCATCATAAATAAAAATTTGTAATAATTTAGTTCTTAAAATTAACACATTCATATTTTATGGGTAATTCATAACGGTAAAATATAATACAACTCATTTAGACTTTGGGTTACATGAATCAAAAGCTATTGAAATTTTTTTAATAGAAATTTATTCATTAAAATATTTGGTTATTACAATATTTATCTTTTATGAATGCTAATTTGATTGAATTTTTTAATTTAAATAACCATACTATCATCACGTAAATTAAATATTCTGTACTTATTATTATAAAATTAGTTAGAAGATCGAATTGTTTTATAACCAAGTAAGGACCATCTTTAGTGTTTTCAACAAGATTGCCAATATTTTTTTATTCTTAATCAAGTATAGGGTCCCAATAATACATTTGTGTTTAGGAGATGGATTGATTTATAACTACATGTCATATAGGTTTATTTATAAACATTTTTATTATATTATTTTTTATATATACCTATATTTGTGATTACTTGTAACCAATAAAACCGTGAGGTGCCATATTATTCCAATATAGTTAAAACCACATCAACTAGACTATAGTTTCATAATTATAACACTCTATTATATTGTGGATTATTTATAACATGGAATATATTCCTGATTTAAAATTAATCAACATATTTTGTGAACTTTCTATTAATATTCTCACCCCATTATATATTTTAATTAGATTTATAAATTTTTTTTATTTTTTTTGTTTTTTCTAATGTTTTGAATATTTCCAAGGACAATGAGTTGTGTGACATGAGTCTAACACATATCCTTGTTATGACATATTCAATTAAAGTGAAAATTTATCATCACAACTTGCATACATCATTTTCATAGTTTCCCAAACATCATAGTGGAACACATGATGAGGTGTTGTTGTTTGAATCTTTACTCCCCTGTGAATTTTCATACCAATTTCTCTATTTTTATAGATTTTGAAAATATTTTAAGTATCTTATTTTATAAATAGAAGACTCTTAATGAACTTTTTTGTGATAAGTTTATTTATATTAATTTGAATAATTTTACTATTATTTTAGTCCTTTATTTATTCTCCACTTATATACTAAAATAACAACTTATACATCTAAATACTTTTCATATTTATCAAATCAAATTTCATGTGATATGAACAACCACTATATATGAACCACGTTTTCTTCATATTAAAAATAATTAAATGTGTAATTAATTACTTTTTTGGCTAACATTATTAGAATATTATTTTGATTGTTTCCAAACAACAAACATATATTAAACATTTTTGGAATATATTCAATAAAAATATCTATAATTTTTCCTTCTTCATCAAACCTTCTATATTCCTAATGAAAGGTTCTAAAAGTACTTCTTAAATTAATTATATTCTATAGTTTATTTTTCATTTTCCATGATCTCATCTTTGGATATAATATCACCATTAGTTAAATCTCTATTAAACACTGATATAAAGACTTATTGTACCATTAGTTAGAGCCCTTGTGAAAAAATAGACAATATCATAAGATGTATCACCAAAATAATCAATATTTATAAATATTCAACTAATTTGATTGTTGTAGCCATGTTATGTTTTAAATAATAAATGGATTATAACCCAAAAAATCCCATATTTGGATTTATTTATTGAATATTTTGGATTATAAAATACCAACTTACCAAAAATATCTCCTTTCATGAGATTTAGTCGTATATTTATAAATTTTAGCAGATCCTAATTAAAATTTTATATTTGATTCTTCTATAGATATATTATTATTTTGAGATGATAGTTGAGTAGGCTTGGCCTTATCATACATTAAAACTAGTTTATAATAGAAACCTAATGTAGGGAAATTATATGTTTCACATTTATCTATATCATATTTTTCCCATCTTATTCTGTATTCTCCTTATTAATTTTTTATTACAACCATATTTTTCATTGTTTATCATCTTCCTTATCCTCAAGGATAATGGTTCAAGTCATATCATAAATTATATTTCCATTTTATTTAATATTAATCTCAATATTTTTAATTTATTTAACAAGAATGTCATGCTAAAAATATAGCTACATTTTTACTACATTTTAGTAGATTGTTGTCATATCTCATACATATTACATAATTTATGTACATTTTCATTACCAATATAATTATTATCTTTTTATACCCTCTTTATATTATGTAATATTTTTTTAATTATTAATGATATTATGATAAGCCCACTACCTTTTCTCATTATTCTAGAAGAACCCTTTGAGTGACCACCGATAGAGATAATCCATCATCACCGCATTTAACATGGTTAAAAAAATTAAGCTAATAAAATGTTCACTCTAAATGAATTGAGGGGAATATTACTTTTTACCATCGATTATGATCATTTCACTAAGAATATGAGGGGATCAGGGCTACAAAAGTACTATTAAAATTTACTGGGTACTCTAGTTAAAAGATCATTTGAAAATATCCTTACGTGAGGAAGAAATTCCATATTTTGGTGGTTTCTCCAGTGTAGAGTTATATTGGAAGGTTCAATCATATAATGGAGCTAATTTTTCTCATCACAAAAATTAAGTGAATCTAGGTTTCCTAAACTATATAAAGCGATAGAAACTCTTACTATTAATGTGGTAGTGGGAACTCATACTAACATAGAAGTAGTAATAGATCCAAATATAGAGTCCATTGGATGTTTTCAGAAGGGATATTATAAGGAGGAAGTTGAAAAATAATAGTTATATTAAATTATCCTTATTTTCATTCAATACATTCTTCATGATTCCTTTCGAATCATTGTCTCAAATGAAGATTCACACATAATGTTTTAAATACCACTACATGTTGATCTGAATGAAAAACATTCTTCCTGGATTGATAAATAAAATAATTTTTTTTATGAATTTACAATGAGGAGAAAACAATACTAGAGGAACATGTTAATACTTGGGAGAATATGTTATACCACTTCTAAGATCTCATAAAAGACAGTCCAAACATGACTGTTTACTTAATCAAATGGTGCTTATTTAAGGAAATCCATTCCAAACCTGTAATTTTTTTATATAATTGTATTTTAATGTTGTATATGGTATGATGTTTATTTAGTTTCATGAATTTTGATGGTTTTTATATTTTTATATAATTTTAGATGTTGTTTTTTCTATCTTTCCTTTGAGTGGATGTGTGTGTGGATATTTAATTATAGGTATTCTGATTGTGCTCTTTAATATATATTTTTTGTCTAGTTGGAACTTGTTGTGTATTTTTATGGTGTAGGTTCCAAAAGAACCCCAAAAAGACATATTCGTGAAAAATTAATTCCGAACATTTTACTAATATGTTTTAGAAAAGTATTCCATATAAGCATCTTTATATATGATTTTTTCCCCTATTAAATTCTGATCACATTAAAGTCTTTTCATGAAAATAATTTTTCTCCTTCTCAATTAATTTTATAACTACATGCCATAAAATCTCATAATTTGTGACTTTTTTTTGAATTTCATGAATACTATAACCATAAATGTAAATATTTTCATATAAAAAGATTTTGGAATCATATTTCTATTGCTAAAATATCAATTATCTATACACAACATTATAATCATCATGAGTTTCTTCAAAACCAATAATGGTGGTCACTATAACATTAACCATATTAAATATTTCAATGATATTTTCATTTTCTTACATCATGAAATATTCAATGTTTTTTATAGTAATCAATAATTGGGAATCTCTTAATATTTTATTTCATTAATAAATAATATGATGCTATTTTTACAAATATAATTAATGTCATTATAGCCTGTAACGTTTATCAAAACATTAACCTCAAGATAATACAATAAGGTGTTCCTATTTATTCTATAATTTTAAATGTTTTTTTAAAAATCATGGGACTATAATGAGGTCACAATTTGAAATATTATACCATATTTTATAGTTTCATGTATAAAAAATATAATATAGAAAAGGTTGGGTAACAATATCTTTTTCCATGAATGGGATATGATTCCATTGAAAATGTGATTCCATTACTATTCATATTTTTTTATACATATCATATGCTTAATAAAAAACTAGAGTTCATTCATGGGATCTAAAACAATTTTTAGATCACATGATGCATGATATAAACCAGGCATTCAATCAAATTTTATATTTTTTCCATCCCATTTGAACTGTAATGTTTGTTAAAAATTATCCACCAAATAAAATCACGAATTCCCAATATATATATATATATATTTCTAATAATTTTTCCTCTATTTAGTATGATTGTATACTCAGTGTTTCATGGTTATTATCCAACACACATACCTCCCTTATAATTTTAAAATTCAACTCAATTAATTTTATAACCTTGAAATGATAACAATAGATATAACCAACCACTTAAATCAGGTATAAAAAAATAGAATGACTAACTATAAATAATGACAACTAATGAAAGTTTGCGCATTCACATATGTTTTGCAAATGATTGTAGAATAATCCATTTTTTATTATTCTCAAAACACAGAAATGTGAAAAAATGTATATTCATCAATTTTCATGAATCTAAAATCAATATTATTTATCAAAAAAACTCATCAAACTTAATGAATGTGATCTCTAGACTTTTCTACACTTAAAATACCTTGATGTCATAGTATTATAACTTCCATACAAATAACGAAATAGAAGGGATCTTCTTTCCATTTTACATATTCCAATATATATATATCTGAATTTAATTTAACCATATACCATAATGAAATAAAGAAAATATTCTATAATCATGGTGAATGATGTTGTGAAAAGAAGTAATCCTGAAACCACCAACATCTTTAATACTAAAATATTGGGTAACAACATCATGATATTTGATCTTTAAATTTTGGATCAGTATCTTCTAGTTTAATTTGATAATTTATTATAATTAATTTCTTGAATTATACAATTATTCAGTATGATATTTTAACTTTCATACTTATGGTCTTCTAGATTGATTTTATCATATGTAATGAATCTTTTAGTTTTAAAATCTTATGAAAGGCCTATCACCTATAAAAATTGATATTTTACTGTCAAATATCATAAAAATTGTATTATTACATGTAATAGACTATTAAATATATATATACGTTTATATTAATTAATTATACATTATATTGAATTTAATACATCTTATAATAAAATATTCATAAATGTAATCCACACCTAAAATCAGTAACTTATGAATTATATATGGGCAGTATCATTGTACCTTATGAATATTGTGTAACATAAAACATCTCATACCCTTTATTGTTTGATCGCATCCTATGTTTGTACTATGATGAAAATAATAAATATCTATATGATGCATGTAACATACATCATAGGGATGAATGATCCTTAAAAATCATATTTATTCTATGAAAATACACCTCATCCAATGCATATTTAATTGTTCCTCAGAAAGTCAATCATCTGTTTAAATGATCCTTATAGAACCATTCAATAATCAATACACATTCTCAAATGACTATTACAAAATCATATTCTGTGATAAAATACAATCCCTACATAAAAAATAAGATTTTAAATATTTCTATCATAAAAAACATTTTAAAACTACTATTAAAATTTTTAGATGATAATTCCACAAAATAAATACTTATCTATATACCTGAAAATAGACTGACCAATATTGTTCACAGATTACAAGTACATAAAAAATAAAAAACCATCATCATGTTAGATCAACACTGACATACTCTATTATCAAATCATGTAATTTATGCTACTTGAATAGGTTATGTTATCTTATAATCATTACCTCATGATCACACTTGATATAATGAAAAATCATAATGTATCCTTAATTAGTAGGGACTCATATCATGTTATACTATAATATAGTCTCAAACTAACTAACATTAATTTCAACTACTAATTTCAAAAATCTAATTTTGAATTTGGATTTCATATCCCTTTATGGATTAATAGGGTTCTAACAACACTTATTATGATAGGAATAATCTTATAAATAAGAAGACTATTGTAATTAATAATAATGTTAAAAAATAAAAAACCCATGATCACCAAGGATAGATTTATGAAACCTACATAAACATGAAATGAATAAAATGAAATACCATTTTATGACATAAAACAATTATGAAACAGTATCATCCATATCCACCTAATGAATTTTATGAAGATTGAATGAGGGTAAGGTGAGGGACTCCCCCTTTAGAGGTATCTAAAGACTAAATGTATTGAAAATTATACTTGAAGGAATTTCCATATTCCACGATCTTCATGAATATAATGATATATAATAGGTAAATATAATACTGATTCTAGTGATATGGAATCATTGATGAGAATCATGAAATCACACTAAAACTTCCATCACATGAAAATGGTCATTATAAAGAAACTAGTTATTCTCTTATAATGCTGTTGAATTTACTCGGTTATTAGAGTATATTACTAAATTCATCCTCAAAATCTTGCTTTAATGAATTAAAATCCCTATTTTTCTTTTAAAAATAGATCATAATTATAGTAAACATGGTAATTAATCATTCATAGAATAATATTTAAAAATGGGTCACTACTATACTAATACCACTATACATTTGGATGAAATATTCTATGGATATGCATTAGATGAATATTATATTACATTGGTCACAACATTATATTAATCCATTACATTAGGATACATTGGTGGCTACATGTTATATTTATACGAATATGGATATTTTAGAAATCCCAATGTTGATGTTGAAGTACATGATTTCTTATCAATACATTGTTTCATTTATTGGTATCCAAAGTGATAATTCATTTTGTATTTTTTATCTATGAATTAATGAATTGTGAGTGTTGTATTTATTATAATAAAATACTAGGATTAATAGTTTGAGTAGTTGTACCTAATTTATTTAAATTGAGAAAATCTATAATAGGATATTATAATGGATTTATTTTTGGAAAAGATTCAATAGAAGGTTTTTATAGGATTGATGTCCTACCCTGATATTATTATTCACCTTGTGATTGTGTGTTCTAGAAAAGTGACATTGGACTGGATAAAACTAAAAATGATTATTCTAATTTTGAGAATTATCAGAGTCATCTGAATTCATAAGTCATTATAAATTTCCAATAGAATAGATATATTAGTCGCTCAATGAAATCTCAGGATACAATACTACCTAGACAGCGAAATGATTACAATTTATAGAAGAAGGCCTCATAGGGAGGTTGTTCCATGATAGTGTGCCATGATGTTGTGTAGGTTAATTATGATTTGGAGTGATTCCACTATAGTTGAAAATAGTGTGAAGCATATAGAAATTCATTGAAGGGGGATTCATTGTTGGATGGTACAAAATATCAATTAGGAAAATGGATGATGGATGAGGTGACAGTGTTGGGGCCCTTGGTATTACATAGGCACATTAAAAAATCAGAATCCCTTTTGAATGATATCATTTCGGTGAAGAATATTACATTGGAGGCTATAAAAGGAAAGGTGAAGTATCTAAGAAGGAATTTCCAACTCTAAGACAGCCTGATGGTTGATCTGGGAAATAATAATTAATTGCTAGGTCCACTAGGATAGATACCTTGGGCGGGGGTGAATCCGGGAATGAAAAATTAAAAAAATTTCCCCTTTTGAAATTTTTTTTGTTAGAAAAATCCTATACTCCCTATCGATCCCATTGTTGAGTATGAATAAATCTTAAAGCATGCACAGGACAAGGAAATTTTATTTGGTTCACAATCACTGGGATACATCCATGGAGAATACATCAGTAATGAGCCGATGTACCAAATCCACTATAAGCACACTGATGTTTAACAAGTTCGAAGCGGACTCACTATAACTCTTGGTTTACAACCATTCATATTTTGTTAACTAGGTTCTCTCTCTACTGAACTGATCTCACTAATTCTTCCAAAGATTCACTCACAGTTTAGAGACATGAAAGTCTCCTCATTATCACTAATACATATTTCATCAATTATAGATAGATGCTCTGTTGAAGTCCAAATTTCATCCATTAATGAATACACATTTTCCACTTATCACTGGGAAAAAAAATTTGGAATTACATTTGCAAAGCACCCTACTTAGAGAAATTCCCAATTTTGTGAAGCTCCAACAAGCCTTCATGAAGTCTCTGCCTCTTGAAGAATTAAACAACTTTTCAGAGCTTTTTACCTCACGAAGAACACTGATTTGTAGAGCTCAGACATTCTCAAAGCTCAATCCTTCGTAGAGATTAGGTCGTCGTAGAGCTCAATCCGTCATAAAGATACTTCCTTCGTGAAGCTCAATGATCCAATGTGGAGGAAAACACTTTCACAGAGAATGATTGGCCGCTGAAAATCTTTTGACTTTCGCAAAGCACACCACCTCTGTGAACCTCCTTCATAATTTGATAGTGATAAATTTTTCATGGAAAACTCTATACTTCTCTCGAAGGGGTCGAGGTTTATTAATTGGTGATTCCACTGACCCTTGAACATTCGGCACATATTCAGCACCATGTCATCTAAAATCGCAATACTCTGGAATTTCCCTCAAAATTATCTCTATGTCACAAAGTACCATAGAAATTTTCAAATTGTTGATTTCTTCGTAATCGTGGAGCATTCTTTCAATTGCTTTCCACCTTCACCGCTAAGCTCCACTCATAATGCTATTCTCCACCAAAATACTCCTTTGAAATGATATTCTCTTCTTCCATTTGTGGAGCTCAGCATAATCATGAAGAACACCATTTACATTCTTTCAATCTTTGCATCATGCACATCAAGAATCCCATATTCGTGAAACTCATTCTTTTGTATCTGTTCTTTTCTTACCACCTATAGATCATCCATTCCTTTTCATGTTTCTTTTTCAACAGTAAATCTAACAACAACTCTTGAGATCAAAAATTCACCATGTAAAACTACATTGTCAACAAACACAACCAACTTAAAATTCTACAATGTTACCTTGAGGGATCTTTTCCAAACAATCTCCCTCTTTGGGTTTGTTGACAACTCTACTCAAAATAATTCTATAAACTTTGATATAACACTAAAGATTCTTCCATCAGCTGACACCATTCTCCTCTTCTGATTTAGATAGTCTAATGATTCACTCACCACTTACTCTAATCCCACATGAGAAATGATCGACATGAGAAAAAAGTGTAGAAGTAAAATTTCATCAATTAATCACTACATTTAGAGACCATTTTAGATAACATTGAGATAACATTATAAATAATTAATCATGAACCCCAGATATCATGATATCTAATCATTGATTGATCACTACATGCATCATCAATTTTAAAACTCTCCCATTCTCTCATTGCTCAGACGCTATCTCGCTGATCCACCAGTAAACTTCTCCCTATGTCTTTCACTAAGTCATTTTATCTCTTCCTTAGCCACAGTTTCCCGTATTAGGAGTCACTATTTCTCCTCAATTTTCAACAAACCCAATTTTCCCACTTTTGTGGTCTTAAAAATTATAATGAAGACATATTAGAACATTAGGTAAAAATACACCAAACCATATAGAGAGGGGGGGTCCCTCATCCACAATTTTTCAAGTTCAAGGAGTCTACTGAACTCCCAGAGCCAGTTGATTCCTCTCAAAAGGATCCATAGGTAAGGACTTTGTCAGATTGTCTACAACTTGTAGTTCTGTTTTCACATACTCCAACTCCAGGATTCACAGCTCAAACTTCTCCTTCATAAAATGATACAATATCACTATGTGATTTTTTACGTCAGTGATAGACATGAATTTTTCTGAGGGTTATATCACCTGAGTTTTCGCACTGGTTTATGATCATATATTTCACTACAACTTATATATCATCATGATACTGCTTCATCAACAATAACTGGGTTCATTCTTGAGTTGTAGAAATGTACTTCTCTTCTGTGGTGCCCAATGAAATGAAATACTGCTTCATACTAAGCCAATTAATACACCATCCACCAATATATAAAGAACCTCCTGAAATTGATTTTCAATCATCTGCTGATCCAGCCTAATATGCATCTGTATATCCCAAAAGCTCTTACTGAGATTTTTCAGTATACATCAAACTGAAATCCATAGTTACTTTAATATACTGAACTATTAATTTTACTAAAATCCTGATTCATTTATTGGGATTTCTTTGATATCATGCTTCATGGAATGTAGTGAAAATAATATTACGTCTCATCGATCTTAGGTATAGTAAACTCCCAATAATTTGTTTGTACTCTGTGATATTAACTTCCTTTCCATTATCATATTTCGATAATTTTATAGGGGTAGAAACCAAATTCGTTATATCCTTGGAATTTTCCATTAAAAATTATCACAAAACCAACTTGGAATATTTGGATTGAGAAATTAAGGTTCCATTACATCCTTGTGTTACCTATAAACCAAGGATAAATTTCAGTTCTCCAATCATTAACATTACGAACACAATTTTCATTAATTTAGAAAATAGTATGCACTAAGCATCATATGATATTCCAAATATTATTCCATCAACAAAACCATCTCCATCATCATATTATTACTATCATTGTTGAAATTGGTATTGTAATCAACTCAACCATGATGGAAACCAGGCTTCTTTAAATTCTGATCAATCCTTGAGTACCAGGCGCTTAGTTTCAGTTTCAACCCATGTAATTTCTTCTTCAGTTGACAAACCTTTTTCTCAACATAAGGAATGATAAAACCATATGGCTTCTCTATATACACTTCTTCCTCTAGAATTACTTTCAATAATTCAGACTTGAGGTCCATATGGAACACCTTGAACATCTGTAGCATAGCTAGAGTTAGGACTAATATAATTTTCTCCGTCCTTACAACTGGCACAAATGTCTCATAAACATTTATTCCCTATAATTTTGAGTATCATTCTCACACTACATGTTATTCGTTTTAAATCACATTACCATATTTATCCATCTTGTTGCCATAAACCCATTTAGTCCCGATGGCATTCTAATCTGATAGCCTCCATACAATCTCCCACGTCTAGTTACTTTCAATCTAGTCTAGCTCTTAATTCATACCCTAAACTCGCTTTTCATATTTAGCTTCATCAACAAAGAATTTAGGATACCTGATATTAAAAAGATGTATGAAGCAATGATTTCATTCTTCTTATCTGAACCGTAGTTGACTAATCACCAATGATTTATTGACTATCAATTTCAGCTCGACTCTTTGGCTTCTGTACAGATACAGATTTTACTTCTTCATTTCCATAATTAGTATCTTCTTCTGAATCAGCACTGGCCACTTATTCTCCTCCTGTGTTACTTTCCTCTTCACCACTATCATAAAGGAACTATTCATTGTGTTGTTGAGTAGTATCTTCATTTTACACAACTGTTACACAATTAATCCCAACTACTTTTCCTAGCCTTTTTTTAAATCATTTGTATTATTTTCTATTTCCTTTGCCATGGAATATCCCCTAATCTCTATGTGACTCAAATTTCAAATGTTTCTCGTTGTTGGAAATAAAGTTCTTATATACAAATATTTTAATTTATTTCATTGTTTTCTTCTTTCCTTACCACATCTCATATGGATTCATTCCTTTCATCAGACACAACAGAGCCATGTTTTAAATGTAGACTGAGGTTAATAATAATTCCTTCTAAAATATCTCTGGACTGACATTTTATATAAGTATTTATCTATCCATTTTTTGATGATCTGATTTATCCTATCATCACTCAATTCTATTGAGTATTTCTTACTGAAGAATCATGATTCATTATCCTGTATTTCTTGAGATAGTCTTCCACCTGACTATTTTTAAATTTCGTACCATTACCAGAATGAAACATCAGAATTTTTTGTCCAAGCATCCTTTCACAATCACTCTAGTAATGTTTTATAAAGCTAAACACATCATAATTATGGGAAATAAAAAATACCCATAACATATTTCTATAGTCATCAATGAAAAGAATACAGTACCTCTTTTCGTCAATTTCTCTTGGTGTGATAGGCTCACAAACATAATCATGAACCAGTTCGATCACTCTTGTTGACATCCTTTTCTTTTCCTTATAAGTCTTTCTGATGAGATTCCTTTATTTGCATGCATCACACATGTGAGTACAATCACATGATAGCTTCAGGAGGTCTCTTGCTACATCAAACATTACCAGATCTTCCAGGGATGGCTGGAATAGATGACCAAGTCATTTATGCCACAACTTGTTTTTTCCCACTCTATACAAAAATAAAATATCATATTCTCAACATACAAAGTAGAGATTTCCATTTTTTATTTTACCCTGCAGAACCACTTCCCTATATCTTTCATTGATGATACACATCATCTTAGTAAACCTTATAGAATGTCCCAAGTCACATAGTTGGAAAACACTAAGCAAATTGTGACTAAAGCCTTCTACTACTAAGACATCACCAAGTATCATCTCTTTTCCCCCAACCTGGCCTTTACCATGCCAATAATCTTTAGTCCTTCGCTGTTTCAAAATTTGAATAATCCTTCATTTTCGTATCTTATGCTTGTAACAAGAGCTTTATTACCTATCACATGAGATGTGCGACCATTGTTAAGGATCCACACACTAGAACGGTCTGATTCTTTAAAGGAAATTTTTACAACCACATCATTCTCATCATTTTTCTTTTTGGTCTATATTATTGCATTCACACTCAACATAGGTCGATGATTCTGATCATTCATAGAGTTTGATGGGCCAACATCATCTTGGAAAGATGCAAATATATTTTTCATTTTCAACTCACTCGTTGATTCATTGATCTTCTACTTGCAAACATTGTGATTTTTCTTTGGAACATTACTCTTTATAATCTATGTACAATATCTATCAACGTGCCCAAATCTTCCACACCAAAAATAGTGTATTTTAAAGTATGTTCTAGGGAACCGTTATCTGTTTGTCTTCAACCTTTTTCATGGTACCTTCGATATATCATGGCTATTGAACACACATAATATGAATGTCCCATATTTCCACTATAATAACTTGTGGTATAAGTTTCATTCCTTCATGTCACATCACTACTCCTAGCTTCCCATTTAGATATTTGATTATTATGATTCAACTTTGTGGCCAAATCAACCTTCATTCTCAGAATGGGTGCTTACATTCTGACTTCAATTTTAGTAGCTTTTTTCGATCAAGCCCCCCATATACCATAGCATCTAAACATAATTGATACTTCCTTTATACTGAACCACTATGTTCCACTTTTATCTTCAATGTATTATGAGTGATCTACCTTCTTGATGTCCCAGCAGAAGTCAAGTGTTTTTTTGATCCTTATCATTTTTCCTCAAACTGACAAATTCTCCTTCAAGTTAATCAAACTGAAAAATTCTCCTACAATAACTTGTTGTATAAGTTTCATTCCTTCATGTCACATCACTACTCCTAGCTTCCCATTTAGATATTTGATTATTATGATTCTTCTTTGTGGCCAAATCAACCTTCATTCTCAGAATGGGTTCTTACATTCTGACTTCAATTTTAGTAGCTTTTTTTGATCAAGCCCCCCATATACCATAGCATCCAAACATAATTGATGCTTCCTTTATACTGAACCACTATGTTCCACGTTTATCTTCAATGTGTTATGAGTGATCTACTTTCTTGATGTCCCAGCAGAAGTCAAGTGTTTTTTTGATCCTTATCATTTTTCCTCAAACTGAGAAATTCTCCTTCAAGTTAATCAATACACATGATTTGATATTTCCTTGTGTTACTCAAGAAATCTATCTCTCTTCTCTTTTCTTTATCCTTGAGTTTATTTTCGTGAACCTTTTCGGAGCTCCCTGTCATAGAAAACATAAGGTTTTCAATTTCTTTTTTCATTTCAAACTTCTCTTCTTCATATTTTTTCATTTAGAGTTTGGATTCATGTAGTACCTTGTTGGATATAATTTTTTTCACTCCAAACACCTTTCTCTTTAAGAGATGCTTCTAATTTCGATTCCTTATTGCCTCATCCTAAATTTCACATTCATATTCATTAGCACTGGTTGCTTCCTTTTTCTAATAACTACCGACAACTGCCACTATAGCATTCTCTCCCCAATATGTGCAGTTCTATATCCATTCAAACTCTTCATCATTAGATTCATCTGAGCTACAACATTCTTGTGAGAGAAGATTATTTTTCATAACGAAGTCTCTCTTGAATTGTTTAAAAACTTTTCACATAGGATGAATTATTCTTCATGGGAATTTGGATTTCATCCTCCCCATATTCATGAAACTTCAGGGGGAACCATTGTACAATGTGTCTCTTCTTCTTCTTGAGAATCTTCAATGGTGAGCTTCGTCATGGCCTTGAATGAAAACTCATTGGATTTCCACTTTTACACATCATCATTACCATCATTTCTCATCTTATATAAAAGAAGGGTGATGTACATGTTATCCAATGCCATCTCTTTCATGTCATGATCTTCCAAAACATAATTTTTCGATTTCAATCGAGGTAGCAGTTTCCTCAAGATGTTCTTTAAAATAATTATGTCTTTAATAACCTATCCAAGACCCCACATGTATTCTACTAAAAAATTTACCCTTTCAAAGAATACATCAAAAAACTCATTCGGGTTCATTCTCATATATTCATACATAATCCTCAAAACATGCTACTTTACCTCTATGACTTTGTATATCCTTCATTGATGTTACATAGATTTTCCCATATGGAATGTGATGTTTTTCATGAAATCACCTTCATATCAATACCATTGGATATAGATCCCCCTAAAGCATTAATTCCCTTTTCATCATCATCCAATTAACTTTTCTTAGATTCTGATAAATCACCATCATTGATGTCAGCTGAAATTCCATGCATTACTGTAGTAAACACATCCATTCCCAAAGATTGGAAGTAGTGTTGCATTTGAATCTTCCAAAGAAGAAAATTATTTTCATCAAATATTGGAATTCCCTTGTGATTGGTGACCTCCATCAGAAGAGAAACATTGATACCAATGTTTCCCTCGAATACCAAATGTTAGGTCTACTAGGCTAGATACCCGGAGGGGGGGTGAATCAAGGTATGAAAAATTAAAACTAATGCCCCTTTTGATCTTGTTTTTATTTTTAGAAAAAACCCTATTATCTCTATCCTTGATGTTGCAGAGTATGAATTAGTATTAATTAACGCAAAGGACACATCAATTTAACATGGTTCAACCTCATTGGGCTTTGTTTGAGGAGAATAAACTGGCGATGTGTTGATGTAACAAATCCACTATAAGCACACTATTGTTTAAAAGTTCAATGTAGACCAACTGTGCTTCCTAGTTTACAACCATTCACAATTTGAAAACTCACATCTCTCTCAACTGGACTGAGCTCACTACATTTTCAGAAGATTCACTCACAGTTTATAGATATATATGACTCTTTATTATCACTAATAAATATATTCTCAATTATAGATAGACACTCTTTTGAAGTCCAAATTGCGTCCACTAATGAATACCCCATTTCCACTTATCATTGGAAAAAACCATTGGAATCACCTTCCCATGGAATCCTAGTTCATGATGCTCTGTATTTCCCAAAGCTCCAAGAATCCTTTGTGAAGTTACTTCCTCTTGGTGAAGCACACAACTTCACAGAGCTCACTACCTCACAAAGCACACTGCTTCATAGAGCATAGAACTTCGCAAAGCTCAAGAGTTCACAAGACTTAGGCCGTCGTAGAGCTCAATCCATCACAATGTAACTTTCTTTGTGATGTTCACTAAGAAGACATAGAACACAACACATTCATGGAGATAGATTAGCCATTGTGATGCTCCTGACATTCGCAATGCACACCGCCTCCGTGAACCACTTTCAAAATTTGAGAGAAACAAATTTTTCTTGGAAAACACTCCACTTTTCCCAAGGGTGTCGAGGTATATTTATAGGTGATTTCATCAACCCTCAAACCTTCCACGCATATCCAGTGCCACATCAGCTCAAATCGTGATGCTCCAAAATTTCTGCTGAAGTTCTATTCATGTCGAGAAGCACTACGAAAATTTCTGAATTGTGAAGCTCATCGGAATTGTGGAGAATTCCTTCAATTCCTTTATACCTTCATGGTGAATCTACAATCACAATTCTCTTCAGTGGCCCAATGATCTCTTCCAATTCTCTTCTCTTCTTCCATTCTCGAATCTCATCGTAAGCATGTAGAACACCATCAGTATTCTTCTAGTCTTCACGATATCCACATCAAGAAGCCCATATTTGTGAAGCCCGTGACTTTTCCATATTTATATGATATATTCAAGGAAATACACATTTTTGATTCTCACCATATCCCAAATAGTGTACCCCAAAATGTCAACAACATCTCAGGAGCTCAACAATTCACCATGAAACCTGCATTGTCCACAAGCACAACCAACCCCAAAATTTTTCAATGTTACCTTGAGGTATTTTTTACCAACATTAAGGCAAGGAAGTTCAAGAAAATATATTTTCTCATGAGGAGAATAAATTAAGTGATGAATGTTATATCCAATTATTATTTGATATTTTTGAACGAATTCAAGGGAAATGCTTTCACAGCCCTTAAAGTATGAAAGGGAAAAAATAAATTAAGACTCAAGGAAATGTACTATAGTAAAAGTGAAAAACCAAAGGGATGCAATGATTATTAAAAAATTCCTAAAACAATATAAAATAGTTCAGATACGAATGGTGGAAAAAAATGAAAAAAACACCTTATGGAATGGGAAAAGTGGATAACCATATGGTAAAACATGAATTCTGAAAGAAGGTAAAGGGGAGTATTTGAAGAACATCCTCCAATCGATGGTAAAAATTCAAAAAAAAGAAATTTGGGTCAAAGAATAAAAATAGGATATCGAAATAATATGTGGAAGAAGGTTGTGATTTGACTCTAACTAGGAGAATGATTCATGGTTAGACAAAAAAATACTGTATCCTCACCAGGGGCTTCAAACAATGATAAATATTCTCAGAGAAATTCATAAAAACTATGGACTGCTCGGATACCAACCTTGAAGAGGTTATTTGTAAGGATCTAGACACATAGGTTAGTACTCTCCAATGGGAATTATATAGTGTATGATTCAAATAATATTATACTTGAATATAATCAATTTTATATCTCTTTCACCAAATAGTGGTATGTAGGTTTTTTTAACTATAGTTTCCCACAATTCATTAAAGTGTCTTCATAAAAATTTACATTCGGTGTGTTGATGGTTTCATTTTCTACATTAATAACACATGTTAGAAAATATTATTTTGTCGTCAAACAATAGATTTATTCAATTTTCAACCAATATTGTTTCAATTGGAAAATTAAAAAGAAGTATATTATATATGATATCTATTTCATATGTGATGAGAAGACATAGTATTGATTCCTTTTAAAATTCTATGAGTAGAAAAAATCCTGTTATGATAGTATTGTGCATGGTATTAAGTTGATTGAATGTATTTCGAAGATTCTTTTGATCTATATTTAATGTTTTTAATGGAGAACCATGCTATTGAACTTATATATACATATTTTGATATATTTAGAGTATATGTGGAAATAATATGGTAAATGGTTTTAACAACACAATAAGATTTAGATACATTTTTGTGGTTCTATCGAGGTGGTGGTTAATGTCATTGAAACAAAGGGTCATTGTGATATTTTCTGAAAAATAGAGATGTATTGGATCATTCATGACCTGATATAAAGTGGAATTAAATATGAAATATAAATTGAATTTAATGGATTGTATTTTTACTATGTATCATTGTTTATTATGTATGAGGGATCCATGAATTCTTGAGATTGGTGATTATACATCGAATAGTTTTTTTGTAGAAAATTTTAAAATGTTTTAAGAATAGAATATAATTTTATGAGTGAAATGAGATTCATGTCATGAATGTTATACATGTATTGTGATAGTATTGAGTGGGAAGATATGGATGTTTATATTTCATGTATTTATATACATAATTATGAGGATTTAATGCAATATCTTAACACTATGTTAATTTATATATTTATATTTTTTTCGAAAACAATTTGATTATTTTTTTTGGGATGTATTTTTCTATATTAGTAGGGAATACTTAATTATTTACATAATGGGAGAAATGGTGAATCAATATGAAAGTTATAGAAATTGTTTTTTAGAAGGTTAGATTTGTTTAAATATTTATCTCCAAAAATTTGGAATCTTTTTACTATAATATTATCGGAATATTAGTAATATATAAAAACCTAGTGGATTGTTAATCTAGTCAAATGAATAGAATAAAGAATTAAAATTTTATATTTGAAAGAAATAAATAACAAAAAAATATTAATTGAATAATATACTAAAGTAGAATAATGTGTTTCCAGATAACTCATGGAAGTGTATAAATCTATTTATGGTGAGGTTTATATCCAATCTAATAAATATAAACCTAGGGATCATACACCCCTATATATACTCAGTGAAACAACAATAGTGTGGCAATATTTATGTTATCCTCTTTGGTATTATGTGGATCCCTTCTACAGTAGTGATTGAAAGAGAGGATGTGAGGGAAGTGATCCTTACCACATAGTGATGTTGTTTTGTATCGGTTCGAAACGCCCAACGGTTCTATATCCAGCAATACATGGACCTTCATTCTAAAGGCAGACATTCGCTGGGTGACTTGGATAGCGACAATTAAGAACTCACATTGGTTGAGAGGATGGGAAGTCGGTCTCATCGCACCATTTTGGGGGAAAATTATTGCACGTTACGAGACTCTCTTATATAATTATGATGTATTCATATGTTTGAGAATATTTGGTTTATACCAAAACATAGTATCCATGAATTACTCCTGGTTGGAAATGGTCAGCTAGACACAAGGGTTCAGAATCATTTATTCCCAAAGATTACCATCCCTTTTTGGATTAATGACCCCAATGAGTCTGGACTCCCTAATACAGCACTAATTTAATGCCTCATAACTAGGAACTCTGTAGTTTGTTATCATCCAGGGGGGACAGATAAAGACTTGATCATTTGGATCGAACCCCTAATACGGGATTCCTATGTATCCTCATGAGAAGAATCATAATCCACGTAGTTCAGTTTGGTATGGGGCTTATGATCCATGCTGCCCAGGGTTCATTCGGTGAACTTACGTGAAAATATTCGGATGGACATGTTGTTGGGTTTGAACCTCGGGGAGGCTTCCTATGTACCCTGCCAAGGGGACAGGGATCAATGTCCACGTAGTTCGAAGTGGTGTGTCGGGTACCGACGTGTAGTTGGACCCGGGGGGTCCGATGGTGATTGGGATTGAACATTTTAGAGGCTTCTTACGTATCCATGTGGTGGGGAATCAAAGTCCACGTAGATCGAATGGGAGTGGGGATTACGCTCTGAGGAAACCCAGTGTAATGAATTGGGGCTTACACTCTAAGGAGGCCCATGGTGTGGATTGGGGCTGAGACCCTGAGGAGGCCCATGGTGTGGATTAGGGCTTACACTCTGAAGAGGACCATAAGAGGATTTCATGGTCGATTCCTACTCTAAGCACACGTGAGTCATGCTCGATGTGAGAAACAAGGGGTAGCAAGGACCAGACGATCACATCGCAAAAGGTGTGCCTATGGGAAGTGGAGTGGGGATTATACAAGGGGGTGACCCAAAAAGGTCAGGGCTTACTCCAAGATGGATTTCCATGGTGAAAAAGTGTAGTGGGAGAGGGACTTTTCCCCAAAGAAGGATAGAGAAACACACCTCCCCACCACGCCCTTCCTTGGCCATGGCCGTGGAGAAGTACGAAGGTGCATGGGGGATTCCTTATGATGGGTAGTCTACCACGCCCTGGGGAGGGGAGAAGTGCCTCCATCCTAACAAGTGGAGGTGTAGAAAGGGGAATCCCAGGATTGGAACCCACATTACCGTGGGAATGTGAACCCAGAATGTGTCGGTAATTCAAACAAGGGCCGGAGCAACCCCTTCACCCTCACTTACCGTGGGTATGTGAACTCAAAACGGCACGCTGATGTACCTGAAGGTGACATTGCACGAGTCTGGTGTCTCTGTTGGAGGCCTCGGCTTGGGTCCAATGAATGGGCCGATTACGGGGGTGCGTAGGATCAGGCCGAATTGGAAGGATTTTATATGGCTCGGGTAATGGGAACTATGAAGGATTTAGCGGGCCACGCAGGTGCATAGGTGGTGGCGCCCTTCACGTAGAGAGGTGCTACGTGGTAGGAGAGGCCATCCACAATCCGTTGTGGTCCATGGATTAATGGGAATTCTACGAACCAGGGTGGTTTGCAGCTTTGTGGACATCCTGCGAACCAGGGTGCTTCACGGCTTCGAGTTCGGCCCACGTACCAGGTTGGTACGTGTAGGGGACTATGTGAGTAGCAGCAGCCGAGGGTGATGTCGGTCGGGGGTTTGTCGGTCGGGGCTTCTCCCATGTAGGAGGGTGTTACGCGGTGCGACGAATTGGAAAAGGGTAATTAACTCCCTGGTCCGCCGAGGGTGCATCAGCAGAGGGGTCATGGTTCATGGACTTCTATTCTTTGTTATTTTATGTTCGTATTTCACCAAGTTGTTATTCGTTTTCAGTTCCTTCTTAATTCGCTTCCAACTTCATACATGTTCTGGTTCGCGGACTGGAACTTCGCTGTTTGTGAAATCCTAAGCTCCTTCCTTCAAAATCCTTCCACCTGAATCTGATCGATCTGCAAAATTACCTCTCCTCTTCCCCCTCGATCTCATTTTATAGAGTGGGGAAAGGGATGTATCTGTGGTCATGCGGCACCTTTTTCGGAGGCCCATGATCAGAAACCTAGTTTATGGATGATGTGGTCAATCCACAACTCGCGGGGGGGAATTGAACGCATCTCCCCCGCGAAACAAACTAACTCGAGGAGTGATTCGCAGCCGCGCAGGGTTCCGGCTCCATTCCACGAATGACAGTGGATGTGGCCGATGCCGGTCGATGCGGTCCGTGGCTGGGGCGGATCGTGTCGGTGAACCGGGTTGGCGCCCGTCTTGCTTCGCGCCTGTGGAGGATCTCCGCCTCCATTCCGCGAACGACAGTGGTCCACGGAGTGGGTGCCTCGTGGGATCGGACACGAACCGTTATCATTGGACCGGTCTGCGGACCAGTTCAGATTCTTCCATCCTTTGAGTATTCTCTACACTCTTCCCAAATTCTTTGTGGGGGAAATTTGGTAGATCTCCCTTGGATTAAAGGGGATTCTCATTCAACCTATGTTGATTTTTCAGGATCCTATAAATGCCCCCCATCGGAATGGGGTCTGATCGGAACGAAGAGGATTCCATTCCATTGTTGAGTGGTCCTGAAACTCAGATGGTTTGCGGTAGGGTAGTGGACCCGGTAGGGGACCAAGCCAATAAATATGGGGGCCCCTTCCATTGTCTTTTACCAGATTCTTCACAAAACCAGAGTTCTCTTGCTTTTTGTCTCCACGTGCTCATTCCTTCATGAAACGCTTCATCTGCGAACCTGCAACCACTTATGTGAACCATTCCTCGTTAGTGTTTGCCTTCACCTACGGACCAATATCCCAACCATGAACCAACACTTTTAATTAATTAAAAATTAAGTCACGACGGGCAGTGTAAGAACTGGCTCCACGGTTTTTATGGTCCACGGTCTGAAACCATCTAGAATATGAAAATTTCTATTGTCCTCGGAACCTAATTATTTAAATCCGAGATTACAATTCTTCGGAGAAAACAGGTTCACTGTTTTCTGGCCAATGCTCCGCGGGCCAGAGTACCGCGGACCTCTTCTGCATAGAGTTGGTTTGCGGGATGCAGTCATCGTGAATCAAATTTTGAGGCCTACATGCAGACCTCTTCATGAAAGATTCTAGGACTCTTTTCATGGTGTTTTGTCCATATTTTATTATTCTGAACTATCCATTTGTCATGTTTTATAATAATGCAGGGAGAAAACATGGTTCCCCCTCGTCCTGCACCTAGGCCTGCTGTCGAGCCTCTTTTGATTGGTTCAGGGAGACGTATAGCTATGATTCACAGAGCAGAAAGCATCAAAGAGGACCCTAGTCAGTCCATCATTCCCAATGATAGTGTCTTGAAGGAATTTCTCTATCCTGATCTCCTGGGTTATCCACTGTCAAACCGGGTTCTTCTTTACGGCTTCGGTCTTCAAGACGAAGCCCATATCCCCCTCACCTTCTCATGTCTTTCATCACCTTTCTTGGAAACGTTGCCAATGTGCATTCAGGGGAACCTCAACCAATCGGGGGAGATAATCTCTGATCCTGATCTGAAAGACACTTTCATTTTGAGAGACTCTGTCAGGACCAAAATAGATCAGTATGCACAAGAATTCTCTCAAGATGTTGTCCTCAAGTGTTACCCCTCCATAATCAACCTTGCTCGAGTGGACCCTGACGTGGGGTGGATTTCTAGTTGGGTTCTGAGGTCTAGTGGGATTTTCTCGAATGACTGGGCTTGGGACTTCTGGGTCCATTATCATTTCCAGGAATCTCTCGAGTCACTGGAAGCAGTCAATTTGTACTCTGCAATGTGGGACTCCCAGTTTACTATTTACCCACCATCTTTGATCCTGCCTGACCTACTTAGTCACTGGTGTTCAGGCACTAATACTTTTCACCTTTCCCATTGTGAATTTGGAATTATATTGTGGGACATCTACCAATTGGGAGGGCTTCCGATTATTGGTGAGATGTATGAAGAGTTTTTTCCTACTTCTGACTCATGGGACGACGTCGAATAAGTGCGTTCATTGGCGAGGGATCAGCTGGTTATGGTGGATCGGTCACTTGGTCAGGCCATGTGTACCCACTCTCTTATTACCTATAGCACATTTATAGGGTTATTTCTGAACACCACTGGTCCTGTTTTGAAGATCAAGCGCCCCAGGACTCATCCTTCTCAATAGTCACGAACCATCTCAGGTTCCTACGTGGCGGTTCTAGAGGCAGGTGACTACCTTTCATGGGGTTACGAGGAGCAGCGCGGTGTGTTGCCTATGCTCAGATTGGTAATTTTGTTTTCTATGTTTTTGAGCTGGTGGCTATTCCCTTCTAGGGATATCAAGCCATGCGTCAGGTCTTGCACCTTGATGATGGCAGTTGAATTGGCAGAGGGACGCCCGATGAATTTGGTCATGCCCACTTCAGATCGTATTTATGAACTACTAAGCCATATGTAGAAGGTAGGTCCAACCTATTGTTTTAATGGGCCATTTCAATTATTATATGGCTAGATATCAGATCATTGATATTGTTATAAGTATTTTCATAACACAGTCATCCTGCTTCATACCTTTCAGCCTACCTTGCTCGATATAGCCGGGGTTCGCTTGAAGTCCCACAGTTCTATTGAAATCATCATGCTTCTGAGTGACTTCTCCCAGTTTTCTTTCACTCCCTATCCCATCCATTCTGGTGTCATGTTTGACAACCATAGGGGGATCCTGGAGGAGCGTTCTTACATGATTTCCCTGCAAGATGGGTTTTTGTCCACCCAGATTGGCGGGGTTTCTCTGTGCGAGTTGTATTACCCCCCCCCCATTTTCCAAGCCAGTTTGGGTGTATGAAACTCCAAGTTTCCCTTCCCCCACCTCAGGCTCAATGAATTCACCTGGCCACTAACTATCAATGGTGGTTGATGCTGATGCGGGAAGAATCTGAAACAAACATTCCCTTGACTGCCATTAGAGTGGCTGCCAGCCTACCCTTGGAGTACGCAAGAATGTGGGTAAAACATTATCCCGATGGGATCCTGGGGAAGGCTATCTGGAAGGTTCCCATATCAGGAGTCTATTCAGTTGTTGTGCCTACCGCCCCTTACTCATATTCTCTGAGGAAGGACCAACTGATGGCTCGTCGGTCAAAGCGACTCAGGGGATTTTCCTCTCCCATCCCCTCTGCAGATGAAGTTCAAAAGGACCCCACCCTCTTGGACGTGAATGAGGATGACCCTGTGGCTTCAGGTCCCAGCGAGACAAGGCATGATGACTTTCTGGACGATACCAGACATAGAAACATGATTCCCAAGCTCAAACTGGGGTTAGAAACATCCGACCTTCCATCTTCGGAACAATCTCTAGTGTTCACATATCTGCGCCGATCGCAATGCTAGACTTTGTTACTGTGCTATCTAATTGTGATTCCAAAGATCCTCATTTCATGGTGGACCACCGAGCAGTGCGTAGGTGGGCCTAGCATTGGATTTAGGAGATTGTCACCGAAACTCCTCAGGATGAGATGGCAACTAAAACTAAAGCTCTCCGACAACTCTTCTTGGGTTTGGGGTCAGGTGGCTTTGACTATCAGCAGTTTCATTTTCTCTCTTTCCAGGTTGTTACAACCTATGAGTAAATTATCACTAGTGAACGCAAAATTGCTCACTTTGCTGCCTCTCATTGTGGGACCCAAGATTTGGAGGAAGCCACGATAAGGCTCTATCAGCTGATAGCACTGGAGGTGAGCTCTCTTGATCAGGCAGCCTCCATATCTACCGAGTTGCATGAATGTGAAGTACGGGTATCAATGCTAAGGGATCAGTTTTCAGCTCTGACTAGTAACCTTGAAGCCACCAGGAAAAGAATAAATGATCTCCAAACAACAGTGGGCATGCTCGTTCGGTGGTCAAGGCTGAGGCCAGGGAGAGGGTTGTGTTGGAGCAGACTTGCAACAACCTTCATCGCACGGTTGCCGATCGGATGGAGAGAGTGAGCCGGGATCCTTTATGATGATCAGATCCGTTCTTGTACACTATGTCTTGCTTACCTCATTTTTTTCTTCTTTTTTATTGTGAGGGAGAGGCCCCAGCTTGTGCATGTCCTCCCTTTTTATTCAAATGGAATACAATCTTTTTCAATCTTCCCCTGCTGTAAAATTTGATTGTTGCTGGAATAATTATTTTTTAAATAACAACTCACTGAATCAAAATTAATCAAAATTCAAGAAAATAGAAACAAACTATAACTTTTTTCTGGATCATGGGATCTAGCGAGCATAGTTTGACTATTTCTAGGGTTTTGTAGGAAAACCCCACAAACATTTTGTCTTTTCTTTTAATACCCTAATTTATCCTGGGCCCATTTGGTGTAGACCCAGTGGGTATGGCCCGAATTTTTCTTAGGTCGTGCTTTTCGAGTTTTCATCCAAACATGCTTTGCGCCTCTTTTTGTGAGAAATTTAAAGTCTCAGCGAAAAAACTATCATTAGTGATGTTTTAGGTCAAATAGATTTGACCAGGTATGGTGGGGCGAAGGCCCCAATGTGGTTTGGTTGATTTAAAGATGTCTCAATTCCCTTCAGACGCACGTGGGGTGAGCATGTGTAAATTTGAATGACATGTAGGGCATGTCTCAAGGCATGGGGGCCATACTGTCATGAAGAGGCAGAAAGAGCATCGCATAAGGAAATATTTCCATTGGTAGACAGGCCACAGGTGATCAATATGTAGAGCCTCTAAGGGCATGGTATGCATAGTCATGAAAAGTAATCCTTGAGCCAATTACCCTTCATTTATGATGGCCTAAGGACTTCATGGAAGTCCGGCATTTAGAAACCACCATGGGAGGCTTGGAGAATTATGAAAACCACAAGGGGTGGCTTGAAATGTGTGTGTGACATCTGAAATGGTTTAAGGTCATCTGTATTAATCAGGAGTGTGGATTCATGGTCCTTTTCTTAAGCATTTATATGGTGTAAAGGATGGTTGGAGCTTGGCCCAGTTTGAAGTGATGCAGCTGGGACATCATTCAAAGTGGAATGACTTCTCCCGGTTCTCAGTAATATTTTCAGATATGTTCCACTATATTCAGGTAGGGTTATGATAGAGGTTGGTAAATTGTTCATCAGAAGGTCTCTGAAACCCGGGATGGATATAGGGGCTCAAAGGCCAAGAGACGTAAAGAGAAAAGAATCGCCTAAGGAAATCTTGCCTTTGATAGATGGGCCAGGGGAAATCAATATGCAGAGACGATGAGGGCATGGTATGCATAGTAATTCAATGGTGTCCTTGGGTCAATGATTTCATTACCCCGATAACTGAGAAACGTCAAGGAAGATTGTGATTCGGGACCACCAGGGGTGGTTGATGAGAGTTCAGATTTTTATGAGTACAGAGTATGGTTTATTAGAAGAGGGTGCCTGGATATAGGAGAGAAATCTAGGCTAAATTTCCTAAGAATGGGTTAAGTCATTCTATCTGACGCTGGTGTGAGACGGTGGTTTGTGTAGGTCTGACCCGTGCACTGAGGGACAGATAAAAGCCTTCGTTCCTTTCTGAACCCACGAAAGGTTTGACCATATAGTTTAACATCATGTGGTAAGGATGACCTCTGTGCAGTTTAACGTCATGTTGTAAAGACGATGAGCATTAATAAGGGATGTTGTGTAGTTTAACGTCATGTAGCGAGGACGTGGGAGCATTTTTAAATTCAATGCAGTATAACGTCATGCGGTAAAGATGGAAATCATTTTTGAAGATACTATGAAATTTATCGTCATGTAGCGAGGACATTGGAGAATTTTTAAACCCGTGAAAATGATTATAGTTCGGGGAATTTCCCTGGATGTTTAATGCTTTCTCTTTTCAGATTTATGCCAAGCGACCAAGATGTTCCTTGCAGTTTAATGTCATGTGGTAAGGACAGTGTTTCAAAGGGTTCTGTTGATCAGAATGTAACGGGGCTTGAATATCTCTGCACGCCTAAGACCTGAAAGGGACTTTATTCGTATAAATCGTACTTCCAACATTTCATGAATCAGGAGAAATGATATGGGGGCTCTGAGGCCGGTATGCGAACAGAGCTAGGAAGAGTACTGCCCGATGAAATCCTGCCTTCAGTAGACGGGCCAGTGGCTATCAATATGCAGAGCCGCTTATGGAATGGTATGCAAAGTCATGAAATGGTGTCTCCGGGACAACGACCATCCACTTTCGATGGCCATGAATGATTATGAAAATATGCAATGGTCCGGGCCACGAATTGTGTCATTTTGTGAGAAAATATCTGGACAAGTCGGGCATATTTGGCCCTAGTTCTTGTTAAAGCTTAGAGAGCTCCCTACACTGATTTATCTTGCGCGTGGGGGTGTACCTTCACTCGGTTAAGTTTAATGTTGTGCGGTAAGAACGAATTACTCATAGTTTAGTGGTCAAAGTGCTCGGACCAATGTGTGAGCATTGATGGAGTCACTTGAAGGATAATTGATTTAACATGCTCTGATACACTCTGAGCAGGGTGGGGAATGAGGGTTGTAAACTATAACTCTAAGGTTTCTTGGATCAGGAGATGTGGTGTGGGGGCTCTGGGGCTGGTAATCATACGGAGCTAGGAAGACTACCACCCAAGGAAATCTTTTTTTTGGTACATTGGATAGGGTCTATCAATATGCAGAGCCGCTGAGGGCATGGTATGCATAGTCATGCAAAGGAGTCTTCGGGTTGATGACCTTCCACTTTCGATGTACATGAATGATTATGAAAATCTGAGATTTCTCACAGCATAGAGATTTTCATGCTGGTATAATGGTGCCTGAGCATATAAGAAACATCTTCACTGATATTGTCCATTGAGTAAAGGTAGCCTAGACCTGGCTTGATGTACATAGATATAGGTCATCATGTGAACCACAGGCGGATACATGGGCTAACCAGGTAGGGATACCCTAGAAATGTTTTTATGTGGAAAGGGTAACGAACTTGTAAACCACTGCACCATAAATTTCTGGACTTGGAGATATGATATGGGGGCTCTGGGGCCGGTAATCGTACGAAGCTAGGAAGAGTACCACCTGAGAAAATCGTGCCTTTGGTATATGGGGCATGGGCTATCAATATGCAGAGCCGCTAATGACATGGTATGCATATTCATGCAAAGGTGTCCACAGGTCGATAACTTTACACTCCTGATGGCCGTGAATGGTTATGAGGATCCATAATTATCCGAGCCGTGGAGTCTGATGTATAGAGGGGATGCATCCAAATGCGCAAGGAGTATTGCTATCACGTTTTTCAATATATCTGGGTTCGGTCGTGATGAAGTCCATGCAGTTATAACGTCATGAGGTAAGGATGAAGTCTGTGGAGTTTTAATGTCATTCGGTGAGGATGAAGTCTGTGCAGTTTTAACGTTGTGCGGTGTGGACAAAAAATACACCCCGTGCAGATCTTGTTCATACACGGGGGAAGAGAGAATTTTTTTTAATGGCTGGGCCAGGATGGGGAACCCTAGAATTACTACGTATCCTGGGAGGGCTGGAATCAAGCCTTATGTAGTTCTTTTGACGAATACACCCCGTGTGGGTCTGGTCCGTACATGGGGAAGGGGGTATTTTAGGGTTCATTTGAGGTGGTAGGGCCAGGGTGTGGAATTATGGCATCACTACGTATCCGGTGAGGGTAGGAATCAAAACGTACATAGTTCTCTGAATGAAAATACATGCCGTGTAGGTTTAGTCCGTTCACGGGTAGAGAAGGGGAATTCTTCTTTTTTCTTTTATCCTTATCTAGGTAGTTTAACGTTGTGCAGTAAGGATGAGGAATACACCACGTGCAGGGCTGGTCCGTACACAAGGGGAGAGGGAATATTTAACTTTTATTTGGGGATGGCTAGGCTAGGATGGGGAACCCTGGAGTCGCTACGTATCCTGTGAAGGCAGGAATCATTCCATGCATAGTTCTCTAAAAGAAGTACACCTCGTGTAGGTCTTGTTCATACACGGGGGAAGGAGTTATTTTTTTATTTGGGAGTGATTGGGCCAGGATAGAGAACCCTGGCATTTTTGCGTATCCTGCGAAGGCAGGAATCAAGGCGTACATAGTTCCCTTAGGAGTACACCCCATGCTGGTCTGTCCCATACACGGGGGGAAAGGGGAATTTTTAAATCTTCTCATCTATGCAGTTTAACATCATGCGGTAAGGATGAGGGATACACCCCGTGCTGGTATGATCCATATATGGGGAAAATGCATTTTGGATTTTTTTTATCCTGGGGTGGCTGGGACAGGATAGGGAACCCTTGCATCGCTACGTATCCTGCGAGGGAAGGAATCAAGCCATACGTAGTCCTCTGAAATCCGTGTAGGTTAACGTCATGCGGTGAGGATGGAATACACTTAGTTTAACATCATAAAGGTTGGACCTTTGGGTGCTTCTTAGTTTAACGTCCTATAGCTCATACAATAACTACTTTTAGTTATGTCGGTGAAGACAAAATACTCTTAGTTTAAGGTCATAGAGTTTGGACCTTTGGGTTCTTGGTAGTTTAACATCATGCAACTCGGATGATAACTTATTTTAGTTACTATACGAAATAATTTTTTATGAATCTCGCATTTGATGAAGCGGTGGTGAACTACCTATCCATGGAGATCAGGGCATATGCTCCATTGGAGTAGACTTTGTGTATAATATAAGGTCCCTCCCACTTGGGGTCTAGCTTTGGAGGTTTCATTCCTTGTATCATTGGGGTATGGAGGACCTACACCAATTCTCCTTCCAAAAATGAATGAAGACAGAAATTTTTATTGAAGGATCGTGCAATCAGGTTCTGGTATACTTTCAGATGGTGAAAAGTGTGTAATCTCTTCTTGTCTAGCTGCTCCAATTCACCTAGCCACTTTTCTGATTTCTCATCGATGGATAACTGATCACAAATGGCAACACGGAGCAAGGGAAATTAGAGCTCAATGGGTAGGACCGCTCCTGTTTCATATACTAATGGGTATGGAGTAGCATGATTAGCGGTGTAGATTGTGGTTCGATAAGCCCACAATGCATAGAGGACTTTATCTGGCCATGACTTCTGGTCTTTGTCCACAATTTTCTGGAGAATGTTGTACAAGGTCTTGTTGAAAGCCTCTATCTGTCTGTTGGCCGCTGCATGGTAGTTGGATGAGTGGTTATACATGATACTGTATTCTTGGTATAGTTTCTCTAATTCATCGAAGCATAATATAGTGTTGTCATCCATCAGTAGGGTATGAGGGACACCAAATCTGGTGATGATATTGGTTTTCACAAAGCTAACAATGCTTCTTGCCATGAATTCCTTAAGGGGTATAGCTTCTGCCCATTTGAAAAAGAAGTTGGTTTCCATGAGGATATACTTCACATGTTTGGCTGTGGTGGGAGGATATTGTCCCATGAAATATATTCCCAGGATTGAAAATGGCTAGGAGTATTTATTCTGATTAAGTAACTCTGGGGGTTTCTGTATGAAGTTGGTATGAATTTGGCATGAGTGGAATTTTATGGTAAAGCGCTCGCAATCTCGTGACATTGTGGGCCAATAGTACCCAAGTCTTCAAACCTGATAGGAATGCTTGGACCCCGACTGATGTTCCCCATATACTCCATCATGTACCTCAGTCATGACGACAGCGGTTTCCTCTCCATCAATGCATCTAAGGAGGATTTCATCGAGGCCTCATTTGTAGAGGACCTCTTGCTGACCTACGCCACCATGTAGAACAAAATTGATTTCCCTTCTTTGTATTTGCTCTCGTTCAGCCCTATCTGGTGGAAGTTCTCCGTATTGAAGGTAGTTTGCAATAGGGTTCATCCAGCTGATGGTGGGAGAATATGGTTTTAGGACAGGACTGACATCATTGATTTCTTCCATCCTGTCCTGAACAAACGGCATGACCATCCGATGATGAGCAATACTGATAAGTGTTTCATCCCAGTTTGGGTTAGCCAGGGTTGTGGCCGCGTTGGATAATGCATCGGCCTGGGTATTCTTAGACCAGGGAATATATGGCAATGTTGGTTCTATGGAGAATTCTTCCATTAACCCTCAAACAAGTCAAATATGGGAATAAGATCCTCATTTTTTATTGCATAGTCGCCATTGACTTGCATGATGACCAGTTCTGAGTCACCTTTGACCTTAAGGTGTTGTACTTGTGCTTGGAGTGTGAGCTCCAGGCCTGCAATGAGGGCTTGATACTCTGCTTCACTATTCGTACATCCTTCTAACAGGAGGAAAGAATATGGAAAGACTCTCTTTTCTGGGGACATTAGTATTATCCCCAAACCCACCTTGTTTAATTTGGGATCTTCAATCCTCTTCTTGGTTGGGCTTCAAGAGGTGTCGTTGAAGTACATTTCCCATGATGGGAACACCTCTTCAACCTAGAATATGTATTCATCACGTAGCTCAGCATTCGGTGTGGCTGTCCCTGTTGAAGGGTGATCCACCAGGAAATCTGCTAATGCCTGCCCCTTGACGGCTTTCTGAGGCACAAACTGGATGTCGAACAGTTGCAGGATGACAGCCCATGGGTACGAGCACCCGGATAGCATTGGGAGGCTAAGGATGTACTTGAGAGGGTTACTACGCGAGACCAAATGGACTTCATGATGCTGCAGATAATGTCGCAAATTTTGAACTGTGAAGACCAAGGCCAAACAAATCTTCTCAATGTTTGAGTATCGAGCCTTAGAATCAATCATGGTTTGGCTGAGGTAATAGAGACTGTTTTCACTACCGGCGTCATTTTTTTGTGTGAGGAAGGCTCCCAGCGACCGCTCTAGGGCTGTCATGTATAGGATGAGAGGTCTTCCTTCAACCAGGGGCATGTGCACCGGTGGGCTCAGGAGATACTTCTTTAGGACGTCAAATGCCTCTTGGAAGTCATATGTCCATTGATACATGACTCCCTTATTCATTAACCATGTAAAAGGAAAATATTTTCCTGCCAGGTTGGCTATGAATCACCTGATGTAGGCCAGGTGCCCTTTGAATGCTCTCAACTCAGTGAGAATGTGGGGGGGTGGCAGGCCGAGAATAGCCTTTATCTTTTCAGGGACGACTTCGATGTCGCGTTGGCGTATGACGATGCTAAGGAATTTCCCTGAAGTAACCCCAAAGGTGCATTTCAAGGGATTCATTTAAGGCTATGCTTCCAAAGTTTGTTGAAGATGGTATCAAGGTCTGAATGGTGATCTGAGCACTGCCTGGACATAACCACAAAGTCTTCCATGTAGCATTCAACGAATCTCCCCAAAAATGGTTTAATGATACGATGCATGGCACGCTGATATGTGGCACCTGCATTCTTGAGACCAAAGGGCATAACCTTATAACGGAATATTCATTGAGGGGCTCTAAAGGCAGTGGCTTCTTCGTCTTCTCGAGACATCCGCATCTGATTATACCCGGAATAACCGTCCATGAAGGATATAGCCTCATACCCGGCCGTTGCATCGATTAATAACTCGGTGACCGGGACCGGTAAATCTTATTTTGGACAATGCTGATTGAGATCTATGAAACCAATATAGACGTGGATTTGTTCATTATTTTTCTTTACAGGGAAAATGTTGGCCAACCAAATGGGGTACTGGACCTCAAGAATGAAGCATTCTTTAATGAGATTATTGACTTCAGCCTCTATTTTGGAAGCATGTGAGGGTTGTGTCCTTCTGGCAGCCTGTTTGTAGCCCTGGTGGTCCTCTGGAAGACCTTGGTGATGCATCGCCACTTCAGGATTGAGTCCCGTCATTTATATGTAATTTTAGGAAAATACATCTCGGTGTTGTCTCATGAAAGAGGTATATACATCGTGCTTCTCGGCAGACATGGCTGCACAAATGAGAGTGGGCCTCAGGTCTTCCTCAGAGCCCAGGTTTATTTCCCTGAGCTCGTCCACCATTGTGGAGATACCTTCTTCAAATGCGGGAGGTGCATCCCTATGATCTTCCTCCTCCTCTTCTCCCAAATCCTCATCTTATTGATCTGGCGTGGGGAGAGCTCCTATCATGGGCTCTTGGGAGTCTGGAGGTGAGGCGTTGTGGGTGTCCTAGCTCAAGTATTTGCCCCGAAATTTTGTGTTAGAAGACGTTCCTGCATTTTCATGCTCGCCCGTTATGGCTGATGTCATGAGGACAACTGAGTGCATGTCTAGACTCGACCTCCTGCTCTTAACGTGGTTGATGGGCAGTATGTAGACTCTGCCAAGCTGTCTGAGGGGGTCAAGAGGAACCATTTCCAGACCATTTGGAGTGGGGATCTAGTAGACACCATCGATTGATGTACTCTTCTTGTTTTGCTTATAAAACCCGGCATCAATGTAGTGTGACTTGGAGAGCTCGAAAGGGTCCTTGTCGGCATGATATGTCCCACTTTTCCAATTAATACAGTAATTAATACACTGGTGGTATGATAAAGGAACATCCATGTGCTTATGGATCCATAAATTTCCCAGAAGGGCATTGAATGTTGTGTTTTTCCGAACCACCAGGAATTCTGAATGGCCACGTGGTCGCCAAAATGGGTCTTTAGCTTAATTCATCCAATTGGATTCTTCTCACTCTTATTGTAACCTAACAGAGTTATGGCTGAGGGGATTAGGTCATCCACACTATATCTCAAACTGCAGAGTGTTCATTGGGGAAGGTATTTAACTCTAGAGCTGTTGTCAATAAAGACTTTCTGGATCACAACATCACTTAGTGTGTCAAACACATATAGTGGTTTTATGTGTCCTTGCATGATGGCATCTTCATTCTGATCGGTGAAGGAAATCACCGCATCACATTCAGCTGAGACAATCTCCATCTGGTAAATCTCTGTGGCAGCTACCTTAGATTGAAACTCCTAGGGGCTGAGCAAGGCTTCTATAAGTGCCTCCCTGAGGTCTGCTGACAAAATCAGGGCATCCAGGATTGACATCTTGGCTGGTACTGACGCGAGCTGCTTAAGGATGTCGTATTTTTGTTCTAGCGGCCGACGCTTCTCCATTGGTGGGGGAGTCATAGCAGGAATCTTGGAAGTTGGGATATGGTATGAGGAGGGACCGACCACGGGGTCAGATGTCAATTATGTCCCCACATTTTAGGGATTCGTCCCAACTGGTCTGTTTATAGGCCCTGGGTGGATAGACATATGTTCCTCCTCTGATGGGTACTGCAGAATGAAAGGGTTAGACTGGCCCCTTGTGGAGGTGGAGGGATATTCATTATTCTGATGAGTCCGTTGAAGGTCTCTCCCATGGGTTTCTGTGATATTGACGGTTTTGGCCGAGGTACAACCGTAGGGTTGATTTCAGCCTCGACTGCGCCTCCACTGATATCCTCTGCCTCTGCGATTCCCCCTCCCGGACCTTTCTGTCGGGAACTCGGGTTCATAACCATACCCTTCATCAGGTAACGATTCCATAAGATGGAGGATGTTGATGGATGTAAATATTGGCTCTTTATCCTCTGACAAGTCAACCCGGTCGGTTGTCCTTGATGGTGCAGTTTGGTGGGTCAGTGCCCATGACACCTAGTTTGGGGGCAAAAAATCTAATACTACTGGGGCTAACTTTGGCCTTATTGTGGACTGATGTCATTGCTCTTGTCTCCACCCTTCTTGATTATGCCTGGATGACCAGCTCGAGGAGTGTTTTGAGGCCGACATTGTTGGATGTGCGGCATCAGGAGCTGTTGGCGGCAACACCGACTTCTCTAGTTGAGCACGGAGTATGCCCTGGGCTAGATTGATAGTCTTCCAACTCATCTAGTTATCAAATTTCTGCCCCTTTTTTCTGGTGACTTCCTGCCACGCCTCCCTTTTTTCGGAGTTGGTGGTAGAAATATATGTCACATGTGTTGGGGGTGGTCCCATCTCGACCTGCCCGGAGTCTACCATCCTTTGTAGGAGGTCTTTGAAGACAAATAATTCCCAAATATTTTTTCCCAACATCTGATGGTAGGGGAAGTTATCTGGCATGTCATTGCGGCCGACTTCAAGGGGTTTCCTTGGCTACAGGAGGTAGAGAACGTTTCAATTCATGGCGGAAATGAAATATTCGTGGAATTGGTCCTCTCGGAACGAGTATAATTTTGGTCTTCATTCCTTGAACTGGTTCTACTTCGATCCCCTCTAATCTTCCAACTTAGGCGGAGGTGTATGATGATATACAGGGGTCCCTTGACGATTTGGCAGAGGCCTAGGAAGTGGAGCTGGCGTAGGGGATAGCTTGAGCGTGACAGAGGATACTTCAGCTCTAACTTCTCGCTTTACCGGAGCCTATGAGGCTATTTAGGACTTCATATTGGTCCGCTATAGGGATTCCACAATTATCTGGTCAATGGACAAGAGATAAAGGAGTCGAGTGGTGCACTCCACTGGTATGAGTGGTGTTTGCATTTCATCTTAATGATTATCGATGCATATGGCAAGAAACTCGTCTTGAGGCATTTGCCTGTTTAGGGAGTAGGTCAGACCTTTCCATCTAGCGATGAAATCTGATACTCTCTCGTTCTCCGTCTGCTTGTAGTTCATGGGGTCTCTAACCATTGTTTTAGGCAGTGTTGAGCTGAAGTGGAACTGGAACTGCTACCGAAGGTCTTCCCAGTTTTTTATTGACTGGGCTGGCAGGCTCAAATACTAGAAGAAGGCATATCCTTGCAAGGTCCATACAAAGCATCTGAGTTTCACTGCTTCTTTTTGTTCCGGAGTTCCCATCATAGGGTCGCAATAAGACGCATAGTGCATCAAAAGTTTTTCCGGATCACATGATCCATTGAAAATAGGGAATATAGGGCTCCCAAAATTGGGTGGAGGTGGTGTGTTGATCACCCAATCCAGGTAAGGTTTCCGCTCTGGCTGTATCAGAGTGTGTCGACCTTCCATTGCTTCCATCGAGCTGTTAGTGCCTCGATGGTGTTGGTGGGACCCTGGTTTACATCCTGTTATGCCCTGTCCTTGGAATCTGTAGCCTGAGGCATTGCTTGAAGATCCATCTTGGTTGGCACCAGGGGTGCATGTTCCATTTGTGACACCTTAGGAGTGTTCCGACTTACTCGCTTCAGTTTCATCCTGAGTGGAGGGAAGTCTTGGTAGTCATCCAAATCCACATTTAGGTAGTTGGACGGGCCGAGCGCATCGTTGAGCGGGAGCCCTAACCGTGCTTCTTTTTTCAGGGAAAACCTTGGTCTTTGAGGTGCACATACTGAGAGTGCATGATGTGGCTTATTTTGGGAAGTTCATTCAATAAGACGGTTCCTCTGGAGTAGCTCAGCGTTAAGCCACCACAATTCTTTCATTTCCTCTTCCGGTCATGCGAACCTCACTTCTAGCGTAAGTGGTTCATTTTTATTAAGAGAGGGGGGCATGTTAAGGGCAACCGGTCCTTTTTTCTTATCCTTATTGGAATCTAACAGGGTCAGCGGAGGAATAATAGATGATGGGGTAACCATATTTAGGGAGGCCCCCTAGTTTTAGGTGAGCACACCTGGTGGTTCATTGTGAGTCACAGCCTGACTGAAACCATCGTCTCCCGATCCATCCAGATTTTCATCATCTTCGATGTTACCCATGGGGTTATCCTCTATGGTGTTGATAGATGCATATCGTGGGGCAGAGAAGATGTCGTCTTCCAAATATGAAGAGGATCTCCAACATATTTTACCAGTCTTCCCTCTTCTATCTTGAGATTGCTTTCGGGCTCCTTGACGAAGGGTTATGTGGAGAGTTCTTTGATGCGACCTTACGGTACACCTCCCTCTTAAAGGGGAATATTATTCAAATGAAAGGATAGGGTAGGAACCTCATCTTTTAACTATCCTCCCTACATGATAGAATATTGATTCTCGTGGGGGAGGTTTTTGTTGAGGAGGTAAAAATGCCCCTAGCCCTGAGGGCTGGGGTTGGCTCCATTCCTTGGACGTTGAGTATCATTCCATTTTTATTGGTCTTACGGGGGCATTTTTTGTTAGAAATACCCCATCCCTGTATGCTTTGGTTGACCCTAGATTGCGGTAGTGGCGGCTGCTATCGCTACCTATCTGAACTTGTGTGCCCCCATTATGGGGTGAACTGTGTTTGGTGCAGTGTTCTACTATGAATCAATCCCTTCTGGGGATGTAGGAAATGACTGCGGATTAGACTCTCTTAAGAGAGACACCTGTTGTATGTTCTCGGTGGCCTGATTCAGGAGTTCTTGAATGGCTCGTTCCCATTGTCCACATGCTTCTGGAACTTACTCATGTCCTGACTCTGTCAGGCGTGTTTCCTTTCGCGAATAGGGAGACCACTCGATTGCTGTCTTGATGTGATGACGTTGCAAGACACCATGCCGAACAGGTTCTTCTAGGTGGGGAACGTAGTGAAATGTAGAGCTCCATGTTCCCCTCATACCCTGATATGGAATCCTGTCGGAGCGTCATCGATGAGGCAGTGCAGTCGGTGCAGCACACAGGGGAAGGCTATCTCTGTGTTTCCTTTACGCCTCTTGAGTCTCTATTTCCGTGCAGAGGGAAGAGCTTCCGGGTCGATCTGATGCAGGAGGTCTCCTATTGTCTTGGCGTGGTCTACATACCTGTCGTAAGGCAGGAATCTTGATTTCAGCTGGCAGAGGGTTGTCCTTATATTGGAGCGGGTGTCGTGCACGCATTCTTCTGACAACTCTCTAGGTATGTTGAATTGAGAGGTGGTCGTGGGCCAAAACATAACTGGGATATCATCCCTGGCCAGTCATTTATTCAGGTGAAACATGTCTGCATACTCCTCCGCTAGGGACTCCTCTACGTGGTCAGCCCAACTAACATGCTCTCTGATAGCATGGTTGGAGGCAGTGGGACCAGTAGGTGTTGTACAATCATATGGGTGATTACAAGGTGGTTGAGAAGATGAATGTGGCCCTGGAACGTCTCCCGATTGAAGAAGGGTTTCGTTGGTGACTAGTTGGGAATCTGACATGCTTGATCCCATCCTTCTATGTGCCTCGACATACGAGGGCTTTTCTGTTCTTGATTCGGAAGGGGGAATACCTTCCTGTCGATATGATATGTCATTGCGGGGAGTAACTTCACAATGGCAGCCGCAATGGCGAGGACTACCATTACAGCTTGATGCCTCACTGCATAGATGGATTTTGCAGTGCATACCCTGGGTAGGACCTCCAAGGCATGTCGCAATAAGGGGAGGACCTTCTGGCTGCGTAACGTTGTTACGAGGAGGGCCTTCTCAACAATTTCCATCATGGTGAGGATGACCATCATGGTTTGACGTTCGATGTGCATCCTGGGGAGGACCTTCAAGACACACTATGATAAGTGGAGGACCTTCTTGTTGCATGGGGCCACTGAGGGGAGGACCTTCGCAATGGAGACCGTGGTGGTGAGGACTACCATCACAACTGTTGAAATGGAGAGGACTACAATTTCAGCTGTAGCATGGAGAATATCTGCGGGGTACACCCTAGGGAGGGCCTTCAAAATGTACCACAATGATGGGAGGTCCTTCTTGTTGCTTTAAATCTTTATAGGGAGGACCTCCGTTATCAGGGTAGTGAGGACTACAACCTTGATCTGATGCCCGGATACGTGGAGTGTCGTTGCAATGTAAACCCTGGGGTGGAACTTCAGGGCAGGCCACGACAAGGGGAGGACCTTCTTGTCATGATGAGACATAACTGCGGGGAGGGCCTCTGCAGTTACGACTATGATAGAGAGGACTACTATCATAATCTATTGTCCCACTGCATGGAGAGTGCTTTTAGTGTATATCCCGGGGAGGAACGTCAGGGTGGACCACAATAAGTGGAGGTCCTTCTTTATGCTCAATCTTCTGGTCACGTGGAGGGTTTCTTTGACTCGCATCAAAAGAGAAGCTCTCGTGATCGATCATTATATACACATGGTGGAGGCCCCCGCGGGTGCTCTGTAGAGGACCTTCAGAGCTACTGGTAGAGACATTGCGGGGAGGACCTTTGCAACTTCTACTACCTCTCCCATAATATGTTAATGGGTTGGTAGGGTTATGATCCTTTGATATGTGCTTAGTGACATCGGGAACCCCATATTCCAGTAGTGTGGTGTCATGAACCCGCTCTTTATTTACCGGCTGCCTTCGTCACGTTCGGGGCACTTTCTTGCGGGCAGCGGGGATCATCTGCTGTTGACAACGACCATCACCTTTGGGTCCCTGTCTAATTGGGTCCCGTGATGTTTTCAGGATATGCCGATGAACATCTTGACTTTTAGCAATGATATATTGTAACACCCTGAGATTTTATGAAAAAAAATATATATTCATTTTAATTTCATTAATGTATTGTGTTGTAAGCTACACCAAAAGGATCTTGTACAACACGCATCCCTGGCTTGCCTTACATTACACGCAATCGCGACCTTCCTCGATAGCATGTGTAGTACGCAATACCGAGTTTCATTAAACGAGATATTATTATAATATTATTATGAACTAGGCATTATGAATAGTAATACCCACTTTTTTAAATTTAATAAATTTTATCCTTCAAAATGGACTTCATTTTTTGATTCGGAATATCGAAATTAGCTTTGGGTGAAATTTTGGTACATTTCGGATAACTTTCATATTCTGATGAATAGTGAAAATTACTAAATTTTAATTAAATTTTTTTTAATCGAAATAATTAATAGTGATAAATTATTAATTTTAGTGGTTTTAATGTATATTTAGAATATATTTTTTCAATTTAATACAATGTTGGTCATTGTATGTAATTTCACATTTAAACAAGACATAAACAAGTGTCAATCTTTTGATAGTTATTTCTCTTAAAAAACGCTATTTGTTTTGACGACAGGAATAAATTTTTAAAATTAGTTAATGTAACTGATATGTTTTTAATTTCTTAAAATAGGCATCATTTTTGAATTCATAATATCAAATATAGCTTAGGCCTAATTTTTGGTATTTTTCTAGAAACTTTCATTTTTTGATGAATAGTGAAACCACTAAGTGATAGTTAAAAAACTGAATTTTTCATAAAAATTAATTTTACCGCTTATGTGAGTGGAATTTAGAAATTCTGAGAGACAAGATTAATATCAAGGACTAAAATGTGGTTCAATAAGATGAAAATGATTTTTGGTGAATTGTAACTTTTTACTTTTTTTTTACCACGGTTAAAAGTAAATAGGGTAATTTAGGGTAAAAATGATATTATTATTACCCTAACACATTTTCTAATTCTATTGGATTAGTGTAATTTGGCCGAAAACAACCATTGGAATAATATATGACCATTTAGGCCCACTTGGATTAGATTAGGACATTTATTATTAATTTATTTAAAGAAGGGTTAAAATAGTTAAAATCAAAGTTTAATAACTAAATAATTTTTAATATAGGTTATAAATAAGATAAATTAGACTATAAATATTCATTAGAAAGATAAAAATATTTCATACATAATGGGATTTTATTTGAAATATTTTAGACTTAAAATAATTTAATTTATTTATGACACAATGATGATGTAGTAATTATCTTATTAATGAAATATTGACATAATTGATGTTATAAATATCCAAATAAATGTAATTTGAGACTTTTTATGAATTCCAATAATTTTATATGTTAATATGACATGTTATTATTTATTTAATTAACTTTTATCGAAATAATCATTCTGTTAGGGTTTTCACAAAAATCAATTACCAAATAGTGTCAAAAATGACATAAAATTGCTTTTAAAATAAATATTATATTATTAATTGTTATTATAGTCCTAAAAATCTATGGTTCGGCCATGATATTGATATACTGATAGGTGTATCATTAATGGACCACTTGTGGGTCGCTTGGATGTATATGGTATGTTTATTAACTATATAATATAAAAATACAAAGTGACAAGGTAAATGTCAATCTAATTAACAAAGAGTTAAAACTAAAAGATAAGGTTAATATAATGGCCTAAACTTGTCTAAATTCTATTGGTTGAGATGATTTCGACCCATACCCACCTTAGATTCTAAATATATCAATTTGGAGCCATTAAAAACCTAATATGACTTTATAATAAAATTATATTTTTAGTTATTCCAAAGGTGTCCCTCTCCTCCCTTATAAAAGGGAACCTCCTCCTCCTCTTCCTCACACCACTTTTATCCTTCATGCTCGGCCAACCCGTGCCAAATTATCTTCTCCACTTTCCTAGATACATCCTAGTGGTCCTGGTCTTCTTCAAAGTCCAATTTTAGTTCTCTAAGAGGAGGTCTCAAAGAGGAGCTTCAAAGAAGAGGTAATGTCCGTTACCGATTCTTTCAACTTTATTTCTTCTTCCACTTCTTCTTCTTTAGTTGTTTCATTATGAAGTAATAACCTCAGTATCACTCATATACTGATATGTTATTATATGTATGAAGCAACCCTATTTCACCATCTATCCATCCTACGGAAAACGAAATCACCGCTCGTGCGTACGTACGAAATAATGTCTCCATGCCGTGGTGTAATATATTTTCCAACACAACCTTACTTGGATGGTATAATGTTGTAAATAATGACTATATATGATTATTTTAAAGTGATATTGATTCTGAAATAGTATATATATACTCTAATACAATTCCACGATCATGGGAACGATATCATCCCTCGTGCGTATGTACGGAATATCGTCTCCTCGATGTGATGCGACTCGTTCTACATTATCTTCATTTCATAATTATTATATAAATTAATTTAATGAATAAATATGATATATATTACACTAATACCATTCTGGGAATGAAGTATCTATAACCTAAAAAGAAAAATAAGAATTTATTTGACAAAACACGCATAATAACAAAAAGTAATAAACACACGAATAACAAGTAGTAATGAAATATTACTAATAAGAAGCTATGAATATGACCATATATGATATAATAAAAATAATTATGATTCTGTAATAAGTCAACAACATTATTTAAATCATTATACAGGAGGTTCGGACACTTACGAAGAAAATCGGACCTAAGGTAAGGGAAATATCACAATCTCATTTTTATCCGAGATTGTTCGTACTTTGAAATTTACTGGGGTGTATTTTATCATCCACATCCATGTTTCGTCAATATGTAATATTATTTCCATCAACCTACAATTGTTTTATCCAATTTTACCCTTCAGTGAGTTTTTAGTAAAAGATATTAAAGGAATCTTTTTTCGTTTTTCGTACGAGGTACTTTTTGACTTTTCCGACAAAAGAATGAGAAGAATGTTTTTTTATCTTATACGGCATGAATGGATTTTTAAAACAATATTTCCAACAATCTTCCTTTACAAGTTTTCATGTTTATTTTTAGTCAACTTCTTTTAGTTTAAAATTGTATGACATGTTAAGAAAGGAAAAATGTTTTTTTAAGTAAAAAGGATATTTTCCTCGAGAATGGAGTTCAAGAGTTTTATCAAAATTATTTTCCATCTAAGATAATAAAGGGTTCTTTATCTATCCCTATTATTACATTGATTTTATTATGTTGTGATGGAAATGTTTTTATGAATTCCTTTATCTTATATGAATTGTTTTATGATGTCATGATGTTTAAGATTCCCATTGTTATTACGTGGGTTATGCTATGATGTATGGTGTATGATTTTGTGGCACAGATAAGAATGGTATCATTATTAGAAGGGTGGGACCTATATATCTCTCCAATGAATTGGTTACAGATTTTATATCTCACGAGATAGACATGGCTGGAACGACAGGTTAAATCGGTTCAGTGAAACAGGACTGGAACGAGGAGTGAACTCGGTTCAGAAATGGAAATTGTCTTCTAAGATAGTCTTGGCAATGAGATTTGACTAATAAGAAATGATTCTCTATGATTATGTGTGGATGCCACAAAGTTTCATGTTTTAAGTTATGATTATTGGGATTTCATTTCACTACTATGATTTATCCCATGTGCTCTCTTTTTCAAGTTATGATTTACAAAATGTTATGTTCTTATGAATATGATGTGATTGATATTTCTTTTGTTTACCCTTACTGAGCATTTGAGCTCACAGTTTTATGTTTTCTTTTCCCCATGATATAAAGAATGGTTTTAGGTAAGAAAAAAATGGAAGAACTTTATGGGAGATGTTGAAAATCTTTCACCATGATTAGAAGATTATATTCCGAGTTTCCAAAGGCACTAAACTATTACGGTCCTTGTGTGTGTGTTTTTGTAATGTACTAAGTATTCTGCAAAAGTAATGTAATGTCCATGTACGTCAACCTTAGGGTCTCTACAGTTGGAATCAGAGGAAAGGTTTAGTCAACCTTTGGAAACTAGCATGTGAGAACTTTAGTGAGATCCCTAGAGATATTTCTAAGGTATGTCTAGGGATGTACCTAAGGTTAAGTATAAGTATAGGTTATAGTCCTATAATTATGGTAACGATCTTAGAATTAAACCTAAGATGTTAGATATTGAAGGTACTTCCCCTTTATTATGTTGTTTTCCCTAGCATGATTTTTTCCTCTCACACTACTCTTTTTTGGTTTTTAGATGATGTCTGGAACCCGAAGGAACCGTGTTGATCAATGCAATGGACAATGTAATAATTGTCCTCCTGAACAAACAAATGTTATGGGAGATGGAGTGAAAAATCTTATTGCTATACTTACACAAGCTATGAATCATTCTGGACTCCCAAATGAGTAGAGAAGGGAACAATATTCTATTGAGTCCTTCATGAGGCAACGTCCACCTTATTTCAGTGGGTTTTCTGATCCACATGGGGCTGAACAGTGGATGAGTACCACTAAAAAGATATTATTAGTTCTTCAATGTTCAGAACATGATAAATTCATCTTAGCGGTATATCGTTTGGAAGGTGAAGCTGATCAATGGTGGAATCTTATCAAGAATTCAAGGCCAAGAGATGAAATTGAGTCCATAGAATGAGATGAGTTTATGAACTTATTTTTCAATAAGTAGTTCCCTCGTATTCTTTGATCAAATATGGAGAAGGAGTTTCTTGAACTAAAGCAAAAGGATGATGAATCTGTTGTTGTATACGAAGAGAATTTTACAAGGCTTGCAAGGTATGCATCTGGCTTTATCATCCAACCTGAAAGTAAAGTTGATCGATTCTTCAGTGGCTTAAAACCAAATCTTCAAACGGAATTAGCTATAAGAGACTTCAGTAGCTATAAAGAAATTGTGTGGTTTGCTATCAAGGTAGAAATAGAAGTTGGTGTTACTTATCCATCTCATAGTTTTGACAAGAAACGAAGGATGGAGTTCAAGGAGAAATCTCAGAATAATGGTGAAAAGATGATGAATGTTTCCTTATGCTCAAATTGTGGAAAAAATCATGGTGGAGATTGTCTAAAAGGGAATAGAAAATTATTTAAGTGTGGAAAAGAAGGTCATCGATCAGCTGAGTGTTGAAGTAATGGAAAAAGGGTTTCTAATGATGTGAATAAAGAAAAGACTCCAGAGAACGCACCACCAACACTTCAATGCTTCAAGTTCAAGGAAATGGGTCATTATGCTAATAAATTCACTAATACAAAGGTTAGTGATGATCGACATGAGGAACCACTTAATGAAAAGGAAAAAGGGAAGTCACATGCGATCACTATTGGTGATGTTGAATATGAAAATGATGTGGTGGAATGATTAAGAGTTTATGTAATGGGATTCAAAAATAATGTTGTATATAGTATCGTGGAATATTGGAATATTTATGTATTGGTCTATTGTGGTTTTCAATAATTTTATGGTACCGGTAACCATGGAAAGTGATTGAGATATTTTTGGAAAAAATATGATATGCACATAATGAAGGGATAAGGAGAAAATGAAATGTTTGACAGTATTCATGAGCTCATGAATGATATAAGAAAATAGTTATATCATGGTTTGAGGTTTTGGTATGTGAAAAGAGTTAACTTTTGACAGCACTCATGTTTTCACTATGATTCCATGGGTATTCATTTTTCAAAAGAATACATCATTAAGGCCTTCGAATGTTCGGAATGTGACCAACAAGACATAACTCATGATATATGGGGATCAATGATGGTATTAACATTCTTGTTATATGAACTCTTTGGTAATTGTTTTCACTATAATATGCAAATGGACAGTAGTATTTTGGATACGCATAAAGATTGGAAATGATTATGTTGGACATAAGTTAGTATTGTTTAAGGATAGAACTTTTTTCGATATTATAGTAATGTAGTTTTAAAAAAAGGACGACTTGCAGGACGGCCGACAACCCATCGCGTCGGATAAGGCTGTGGGAATCGAACCCACAACCGAAGTGCGACTGGCCTTTATCACATACCACTGGACTATAGAAAGTCCCTGTTTAGTTGAAACTAGTTTTATTATATTAAGAAGTATGATATATGAAGTATAAGTCCATTTTAGGAACCATATATGATTAATCTCACTATAGATCAACTTATGTATATTTAATAACTTTTGTTAACCTTTTGAGACAGAGGGAATGACCCTTCATTCTATCACATGATCTTCTTACACTTCACGAATAACAAATTCAACATCATTTATTTAAGAGATGAAGTGGAAATTGTTCAAGGCACGAACAACAATGATATTGTACCAAAATAAAGTAAGTATTTATTCTAATTCAAATTAATCAACTTTAGGGAAATGATCTTGAATACCAAAAATGTTGTCCCAGTGCCCTTGAATCCGATTAATCATATGGTACCTTAGATCGTCACAAATTTATGGCTTTGTGATTGTTGGATTTTTCATATCCATGTTCTCTACCACTCTCCATCAGAACATGATGGTTATATTTTTCTTCTATATCCATATTTTCACCTATGTTCTCCTATGTGGAAACCCAGTGATGAGTTAATTTGGGTAACCGTTACGTTTCATACATTAATTTTTAAAGCTATGTTTTGGTATTCCTTTCTATGATGTGGATTTCTATTAAAGAAACTTTAGAGTAGTAAACCATTTATAACCCCCAACGAATTTCGAGGGCGAAATTCATTTTAAGGGGGGTAGAATGTAACACCCCGAGATTTTATGAAAAAAATATATTCTTTTTAATTTAATTAATTTCTAGTGTTGTACATTACACCAAAAGGATCTTTCACAACACGCATCCCGGACTTGCCTTACATTACATGCAATCGCGACCTTCCTCGATAGTGTGTGTAGTATGCAATACCGAGTTTCACTAAACGAGATATTATTATAATATTATTATGAACTAGGCGTTATGAATAGTAATACCCACTTTTTGAAATTTTTTAAATTTAACTTTCAAAATGGACTTCATTTTTGGATTCTCAATATCGAAATTAGATTTGGGTGAAATTTTGGTACTTTTCGGATAACTTTCATATTCTGATGAATAGTGATAATTACTAAATTTTAATTATAAACAAATTTTTTAATCGAAATAATTAATAGTGATAAATTATTAATTTGAGTGGTTTTAAAGTATATTTAGAACATATTTTTACAATTTAATACAATGTTGGTCATTGGATGTAATTTCACATTTAAACCAGACATAAACAAGTGTCAATCTTTTGATAGTTATTTCTCTAAGAAAACACGCTATTTGTTTTGAAGACAGGAATAAATTTTTAAAATTAGTTAATGTAACTGATATGTTTTTAATTTAGTAAAATAGACATCATTTTTGAATTCATAATATCAAATATAGCTTAGGCCTAATTTTTGGTATTTTTCTGGAAACTTTTATTTTTTGATGAATAGTGAAACAACTAAGTGATTGTTAAAAACTAAATTTTTCATAAAACATAATTTTACCACTTATGTGAGTGGAATTTAGAAAATCTAAGAGACATGGTTAATATCAAGGACTAAAATGTGGTTCAATAAGAAGAATATAATTTTTGGTGAATAGTAACTTTTTACTTTTTTTTACCATGGTTAAAAGTAAATAGGGTCATTAAGGGTAAAAATGATATTATTATTACCCTAACACATGTCCTAATTCTATTGGATAAGTGTAATTCGTCCAAAAACAACCTTAGGAATAAAATATGACCATTTAGGCCCACTTGGATTAGATTAGGACATTTATTATTAATTTATTTAAAGAAGGGTTAAAATAGTTAAAATCAAAGTTTAATAACTAAATCATTTTTACTATAGGGTTATACATAAGATAAATTCAACTATAAGTATTAATTAGAAAGATAGAAAGAGTTCCTACATAATGGGATTTTATTTGTAATTTTTTATACTTAAAATAATTTAATTTATTTATGACACAATGATGATGCAGTAATTATCTTATAAATGAAATATTGAAGTAATTGATGTTATAAATACCCAAATAAATGTAATTTGAAATTTTTTATGAATTAAAATAATTTTATATGTTAATATGACTTGTTAGTATTGATTTAATTAACTTTTTGCTAACTAATCATTCTTTAATGATTTTCACAAAAATCAATTACCAAATAGTGTCAAAATTGACATAAAATAGTTTTAAAAAAAATTTATATTATTAATTGTAATTATAGTCCTAAAAATCTAACGTTCAGCCAAGATACATATATCATGATAGGTTTATCATTAATGGAACACTTCGGGGTCTATTGGATGTATATGGTACGTTTATTAACTATATAATATAAAAATACAAAGTTACATGGTAAATGTCAATCTAATTAACTAAGAGTTAAAACTAAATGATAAGGTTAATATAATGACCTAAACCTGTATAAATTCTATTGGATGAGAGCATGTAGACCCATCCCACCTTAGCTTCTAAATATATCAATTTAGATCTATTAAAAACCGAATATGACATTATAATAAAATAATATTTTTAGTTATTCCAAAGGTGCCCCTCTCCTCCCTAATAAAAGGGCACCTCCTCCCTCTCTTCCTCACACCACTTTGAGCCTTAAAGCTCGTCCACCCCTGAAAAATTCTCTTTTCCAATTTCCTAGAAACATCCTATAGGTCCTGGTATTTTTTAAAGACCCATTTTAGTTCCCTAAGAGGAGGTCTCAAAGAGGCGCTTCAAAGAAGAGGTAATATCTGTTACCGATTCTTTAAACTTTATTTCTTCTTCCACTTCTTCTTCTTTAGTTGTTTCATTATGAAGTAATAACATAAGTATCAATCATATACAGATATGTTATTATATGTATGAAACAACCTTATTTCACCATCTATCTATCCTACGGAAAACGAAATCACCGCGCGTGCGTACGTACAGAATACTGTCTCCACGCAGTGGTGTAATCTATTTTCCACTACCACCTTACTTGGATGGGTATAATGGTGTAAATAATGACTATATATGATTATTTTAAAGTGATATGTATTCTGAGATAGTATATATACACTCCAATACAATTCCACGATCATGGGAACGATATTATCGCTCGTGCGTACGTACGGAATATCGTCTCCACGATGTGATGCGACACGTTCTACATGATCATAATTGCATAATGATTATATAAATGAATTTAATGAATAAATATGATATATATTACACTAATACCATTCTGGAAATGAGGAATCTATAACCTAAAAAGAAAAATGAGAATTTATTCGACAAAACACGCAAAAGAACAAAAAGTAATAAACACCCGAATAACAAGTAGTAATGAGATATTACTAATAAGAAGCAAAGAATATGACCATATATGATATCATAAAAATAAGTATGATTCTGGAATAAACAATAACATTATTTAAATCATTATATAGGAGGTTCAGACACTTACGAAGAAAATCGGACCTAAGGTAAGGGAAATATCACAATCTCATTTTTATCTGAGATTGTTTATACTTTGAAATTTACTAGGGTGTATTTTTTCATCCACATCCATGTTTCCTAAATATGTAATATTATTTACATCCACCTACAATTTTTTAAACCAATTTTACCCTTCTGTGAGTTTTTAGAAAAAAGATATGAAAGGAATCTTTTTTCGTTTTTCTTATGAGGTACTTTTTTGACATTTCCGACAAAAGTACGAGAAGAATGTTTTTTTAACATATACGGTATGAATGGATTTTTAAAACAATATTTCCAAAAATCGTCCTTTACAAGTATTAAAGTTTATTTTTATTCAACTTCTTTTATTTTAAAATTATATGACATGTTAATAAAGGAAAAAAAATTTGAAGTAAAAAGGATATTTTCCTCAAGAATGGAGTTCAAGAGTTTTATCAAAATTATTTTACATCTAAGATAATAAAGGGTTCTGTCTCTATACCTATTATTACATTGATTTGATTATGTTGTGATGGAAATAGTTTTATGAATTATTTATCTTATTTGAATTGTTTTATGATGTCATGATGTTTAAGATTCCAATTTTTATTACGTGGGTTATGCAATGATGTATGGTTTATGATTTTGTGTCACACATAAGAATGGTATCATTATAAGATGGGTGGGACCTATATCTTCGTCCAATGCATTGGGTAATGATTTTATATCTCATGAGATAGACATGGCTGGAACGGCAGGTTAAACAGGTTCAGTGAAACATGACTAGAACAAGGAGTAAAATCGGTTCATAAATGGAATTTAACCACTAAGATAGTTTTGGGAATGAGTCTTGACTAATAAGAAATGATTCTCTATGAATATGAGTGTATGCCACAAAGTTTAATGTTTTATGTTATGATTATTGGGATTTCATTTCACTACTATGATTTATCCCATATGCACTCTTTTGTAGGTTAAGATTTCCAAAATGTTATGTTCTTATGAATATGATGTGATTGATATTTCTTTTGTTTACTCATACTGAGCATTTCAGCTCACCGTTTTATGTTTTCTTTTCCCCAGGATAAAAATAAAGGTTTTAGGTAAGAAAATAAAGGGAAGATCGTTATGGAAGATGTTTAAGATCTTTCACCACGATTAGAAGATTATATTCCGAGTTTCCAAAGACACTAAACTATTTCGGTCCTTGTGTGTGTGTTTTTGTAATGTACTAAGTATTCTGAAAAAGTAATGTAATGTCCATGTACGTCAAGCTTAGGGTCTCTACATATATTCCTGCTCTGGAGAATCCACCGTGATGGACGTGTGTCCCCCAGTTGGAACAAGTGAAGTTGTTCAATCTGATTGCCCTTACGTCGCGGAATATGTCCGGCGACCCTCCTGGGCGGAAGCAGGGATGCAGATCTGCTCCGAGGTGGCTATGATGTCTCTTAGATAAGTCGCCTCAATTGGGGAGATGGGCTCATGGGCCCAAGTCCTTTCTGTTGAAACTGATGCAATTACATTCTAGAAAGTCTGCAAGATATGATTTGGGATCGATACCTACTCCTCCATCATTACCAGGATATTCAGAGAGACATCTTTGGCTGGAATGGGTATAAAGGCCCATTCCGGTATCGGAGGAGGAATATCCTGCTCCGTTCCTCCAGTTGTCAATGGGTACTGACAATTATCTTGTGTCGGGGCAAGTGAACGAATATGCCCCTGGGCTAGGATATGCCGGTTTATCTCTCTGCTTGCTACCACATAGGGATGGCAGACTTTACTTGAATCCACAGGGAGCTGACCCTGTATATGTTGGTTTCCCACCGTATCGAGTCTGTGGCCTTTGTGGGAAGGGAGACGTTCCCTCCTATTAATTGTTTCCACACCTGAATGGCGGGCTTTGTTGATTTCCACCATACCAGGATGGTAGGAGTCAAGAGCATCTTCTTGGAGCTTGTACTGCAGGCGCTGGGTCGCCACCACATCGGGTTGGTGGGCTTCACGACCCTGGGCAGGGAGAGGTGTCTTCCCGGTAGGTGTCGTCCTGCATGGGCGACGGGCTTGATGGAGCCAGACGGGGATGTGCGCCTGCTCATATGATGCCGCCATTTCTGGATGGCAGACTTTGGAGGAGCGAACTGGTTTATGTGCCTGTTCGTGATATGTCCCTATGACTGGGTAGTAGAGATCCTCCTCAGGGACAAGGGTGATGACGGGTCTCTGGTTATATGTTTTCCACCCTCGTCGGGCAGTCCGAGGGGCCGAAGCGTAGGGAGCGTGGGCCTGAATCCTCCGAGTCACATCCTCATTATCGTGAGGATGTTGAGTCGCAGCATGACCGCGATGACATCTGCTGGTGGGGGAATTGGAGCGGAACCCTCATTCAATGGTGATAAAGTCCTCAGCGTTGACCTCATCTGCCTCCCTAAGATAATGGAGGAACGCGTTGTCCCGTTCTGGGGATAGAATCCCGAAAAGGTTTGAGACGGCAACATGGGTCATCTGGATCTGATTCTGTGTCCACTGCTGGGCAGGCGATTGGCGGTTCTTGTCGGATTTGAGGGCGTTCATGGACTCCTCCACTGTCGGGAGAGTACCATTAACGTGGTACTCTCAGATCAACGCATCCAAGACCCAGCATTGAAGATACTGAGTAGGTGATGGGGTGCTCCATTGGTGATGAAGTCTTGTCATTACATTGTTGGAATCACAAGACTATGATCTCCTTCATGATTCCATTGGATCGAACGAAGTTCTATGTGGTACCTGTAAAAAATATTTTAACAAATAAAAACAGAAAACCCATCAAAGAAGCATCTCACGATCCCGTGCGTAATTAATGACCCTTCGTGGTCCTCCATGTGAGTATAAGGGGAACAGAGTGAGATTAGGTTAAATCCATCATGTTTGGTTAAAGATTCACGTCAGTTTCACCATTTTTTGTTTTGGATCGGTTTGAAACACCCAATGGTTCTATATCAAGCAGTACGTTGACCCAGTTTCCAAAGGAAGGCGTTTGCTGGACGATTTGTCGAGAGACACTTAAGAAATCACATTCGTTGAGAGGATGGGATGTTGGGCTCATCGCACCCTTTTGGGGGAAAATTATTGCCTATTTAGTTACTCTCTTATAGATTTAAGACGTATTCATATGTTCGCAAATCTTTGGTTTATACACAAACATAGTATCCATGGGTTACTCTTGGTTGGAAATGGTCAGCTGGATGTAGGTGTTCAGAATAATTTATGCCCAAGGTTTACCATCCCTCGTTGGATTAATGACCCTGAGGATTCTTGACTCACAGAGATGGCATAGGTTTAAAGCCTCATAACCAGGCACTCTAGAGTCTTTTGTCATCCAGGGGGACAGATAACGACTTGAGTGTTTGGATCGAATCCGTAATACGGGCTTCCTACGTATCCTCATGAGAATAATTAGAATCCACGTAGTTTGGTTTGGTATGCGGCTTATTCTCTAAGATTCCCATGTTTGGTGTGGTGAACATTCATGAAAATAGTCGGATCGACCGGTTGTTGGGTTTAAACCTTAGGGAGGCTTCCTACGTACCCTGCCTTGGAGATAGGGATCAAACTCCACATCGTTTGAAGTGGATTTTTGGAGAAATGGCATGTAGGTTGTTGGGAAAAAATCCCTCAAGGTAACATTCCAGTATTTTTGGGTTTATTGTGTTTGTTTAAAAAGCAGGTTTCCATGGTGAATTGTCAAGTTCCAGAGATATTGTCGACAATCAATGTTGAAAAATATCCATGAAAAAGGAATGGATGCTCTGGAGGAGGTACAAAAGAGCAGTACAAGTTGGCGCTATTTTCCATTGTTTTCCAAATTTTTGGGGTCCAAAATTTGGAGGATGGTGAGCATCACAAAAATAGTATTTCTATGAAGATCATAATTAAATATGTCAAAGACATGAATTTTGCGAAGAGAGGCTTCATGGTTTGGATTTCGTGAAGACTAGAAAATGATGGTGGTGATTCTTTGCGATTACGAAAAGCTTCACGAACGGTAGAGGTTGAAGTGCATCACAGCAATGAAGGGCTTTGGGAGGGAGCTTCATGGAGGCGGCACAAGTTAATTGAAGGAACAATCCACAATTACGACAAGCTCCGTGATCCGAGAATTTCTGAGGTGATTCACAATTTTGAGAGAATTCCGGTGGATATTCCGGAGCTTCATGATTGGTGATGTCATGGAACTGACCTCACACGGAAAGGTCGAGGGTCGGAGAAATTGCCTATAAATAGAGGTCGACCCCCTCGAGAGAACAAGAGATAATTTTCAGAGAAAATATTTTTCTCTCGGTTCGGGAAGGTAGTTCGCGAAGGCAGTGTTCTTCGAGAAAGAGAGGTGCTTCGCAGTGGCTAATCTAGCTCCGCCAAAGGTGCACTTCACGAGGCAGTGTGCTCTTATGAGTGTGCTTTGCGAAGAGGCAGGATCTCGATGACATCCAAAGCATTGAGAAGGCTTTAGCTTCTTGAGAGTGCTTCGCGAGAGTGCTTCACGAAAATGTTGGGGCTTCACGATGGCTTGTTTGAGATTCGTGAAATTTGGAGCTTTGCGAGATAGGGTTCTTTGCAATGGTGTTTCCAAAGGTAGTTGCCTAGTGGTTAGGGGAAAACGGGGTATTCACTAGTGGATGAAAGTTTGACTTTAACAGAGCATCCATCAATAATTGAGGATGCATGTATTCATGCAAATGAAGATACTTACAGGTCTATAAACTGTGATTGGATCCCTTCCAGGTGTAGTGTAACACCCCAATCTTCTATGGTACACTTCTCTTTGAATAATGTGATAGCGTGTGTTGTACGCAACACCGAGTTCTAACACACCATAACCAATCAAACTAGCCGTTATGAATAGTAATACCTAATTTTTGAAATTATATATATTTTATATTTCAAAATGGACTTCATTTTTGGATTTGGAATATCGAATTTAGCCTAAGGTGAAATTTTGGTACTTTTCGGATAAAATTGATATTTTGATGAATAATGAAAATTACTAAATTTTAATTAAAAAACAACTTTTTTAATCAAAATAATTAATAGTGATAAATTATGAATTTGAGTGGTTTAAAAGTATATTTAGAATATACTTTTACAACTTAATATAATTTTGGTCATTGGACATAATTTTACAATTAAACCGAACATAAACAAGTGTCAATCTTTTGATAGTTATTATCTCTTAAAAACACGCTTTTTATTTTGACAGCGGGAATTAATTTTAAATTAACTTCTGCCACTTCTGTGTTTTGAATTTAGAAAAATGGATTCCATATTTGAAATCAGGATTTTCAAATTGTGTAAATAGGTAAATTTTATTTTTAGACATTTTGAATAATTACTGCGGTAAATATTTTATTTACCATGGTTAAGGGTAAATCCGGTAAATAACGGTTAAAAAAATAATATTATAATAATACTAAATTACCCTAAAACGTGTCCTAGCATTATTGGTTGATAAATTTTCGACCATAGGCATCTTTGGGTCGATTTTCGGACCCCATGGTGCCACTTGTAGGTGATAGGGACACTTTATTTTAATTAAGTTAAAATGAATACAAAAATGACACAAGCATATATCTTTTAGGCGAACAATTATTAAATAGGGTTATATATGTTGGATTTAAGATTATAAATATTAATTAGAAAGACAAAAATATTTCCTACATATTTATATTTTATTTATAATTTTTAGACATTACATAATTTAATTTATTTATGACACAATGATGATGAAGTAATTACTATAATAGTGAAAAATTAAAATAATTGATATTATAAATACCCAAATAAATATAATATGAAACTTATAATGAATTAAACTAATTTTCAAGGATAACATGATTTATTAGTATTGATTTAATTTACTTTTTTCAAAGTAATAAATCTGTTATGAGTTTCACAAAAATCAACTATTGAATAGTGTCAAAATTGACATAAAAGAGTTCTTAAAACAAATATTATATTATTAATTGATATTAAATTCCTAAAAATCTAAGGTTCGGCAAAGAGAATTATATCATGATATGTTCTTCATTAATGGACCAGTTGGGGGTCGATTGGATGTATATAGTAAGTTTATTAACCATATTATATAAAAATACAAAGAGACATTGTAAAAGTGATACTAATTAACTTAGAGTTAATATTTAAAGATAAGGTTAATATAAGTACCCAAACCTGTCTAAATTCTATTGGTTGAGTTTTTTTTAGACCCATCCCCACCTTAACATTTAAATAATAAACTTTGGAGCCATTAGAAACCGAATATTAATTTATTATAAATTAATATTTCTAGCTTTTCCAAAGGTACCCATCACCCCTCTTATAAAAGGGAACTCCTACTTCTCTTTTCTTCACACCTTCAAAGTCTTGTGGTTCGGCCAAACTCTGCCCAACTACTCTCCCAACTTCCCTCACTACAACCTAGAGGCCTTAGTTTGATCAGAAAGCCAACCTATGGAGCCCTTTTAATCAAATCAAAAGGAAGAACCCGAAGAAGAGGTAATGATTTCACCACCTTTTTCCAAGTTCCTTTCTTCTTCCACTTCTTCATTCTTTGTTGTTACCATTCTAAAATAATAACTCCAGTATCATATATATACTGTGATGTTTTTATAAATATGGTACAACCATATTCAGTATTCTATCCACCCTTTGAATAACATGTCACCATACGTGCGTACGTACGGCTTACCGTCTCCACGTCGTGGTGTAATTGTTATTCAATATATTATTATTTGGATGGGTATAATAATGATGTGTAACTCAGGTAAATAATAAATATAACAAGTTAATGATTCTTTATATATGATATACCATCCATTTATATATTATTTTAATTTCAAAAGAATGATATTGTCGCTCGTGCGTACGTACGGACTACCGTCTCCACGAACGTGATGAGATTCATTCTCCATCGTATCCGTTCAAGTATAATTATCATTTGATGATTTAAAAATGATGTTTAAGGACTTTATATCATTATGTATATGAAAAATATACAACCCATCCATGAAAAACATGGATTATGTAACAAAACATTTAAAAGAAAATGAGTAAGTTAACACCCTAAACAACGATAATTCAAAGATATCATTAACAAATCAATGTTAAAAGATCATATATGATATCATATAAATATATATGATTCTTGTATAATTTAATAACAATTATTTCACCATTATACAGGAGGTTAACCTACCCCAACCAAGGAAAAGTACATGGTAAGGGTTATTTCACAATCTCTTCATTATCTGAGGTGGTTTATACGTAATAATCTACTAGGATCTCTTTATCATACACATCCATGATTCTTAAAAATGTATTTGAAAACATTTTTACTATTCACAAGAATATGGGTTAAAGTCATTTATACCCTTGTTTGACTTTTTATATGAGGTTTATAATGGAATCTTTCCGTCGTTTTCCAAACAAGGTGCTTTTTAACCTTTCTGACAAAATTAAGGTAAGAATGTTTTTTTAACTTATACGGAGGGTGCGGCTATTTTCCACTGTTATAAAATCGTCAAAGCTTCCCTTACAAGCTTATAAGAATATTTTCAAGGAGAATGTTTTATTTTATATGGATCTTAAATGATTTCAAAATAAAAGAAATATTTCTCTAAAAACAGTTTTGATTTCATCTATGTCAACATCCTTTGTTGGATTTTATGCTTATGTGAAGTTTATTTATTATGATACAAAACTTCTAAGTTGTATTAAAGGTTTTGTGATATGTTTGACTATGTATGTGCTATTTTTATACCATTCATGGTTTATGGTGAAAGTATTGACATTTCGTATGCTAGTTTTAATACGAATGTTTATGTTATGTTTAATCCTTTTCATATGGGAATGCATTGGACTTAATATGTGACGGGTGGAGCCCGCTATAGCTCCTCGATGCATCGGTAGGTCTCATAGGACAAACTAGTGTCTTGGCACAAGGCCTTGGAAAAATTTTATTTTTAGTCTTGGCACGAGGCCTTGGCTACGTGGTTATGATAGTCTGGCATTATGAATTTCAACATTATGAAAGTGGTTATTGATTTTTCATGTTATTATTCAATTAGTAGAATATCCATGTGAATAAGTAAATAGCATTATTTCATTTTATTTATTCCATACCATGTTGAAATTTCATGTTTGAAAGACTTTTGTTTTAGTTATACATTGCCTTAAATGTTTATTCTTATTTATGAAAGTTTCCGCTATATTGGTATCCTTACTGGGCATTTGAGCTCACCCCTTTTCTATGTTTTATTTTTCCCAGGAAGTGAAGATGTAAATTATGGATGACCTGTAGGGATATTATGTGGGGATATGAGTGTGGATTATGGAAACAATATGTTGTTGTATTAGTATTTCATTTTATGAATTAATGTAAGACTTATGAATATATCTAGTGTTTCCAAGGCTACTAAACCAATCGGTCTTTCGAGATTTGATCTTTCTAGTGATCATGCCAATGTTATGTAATAATGCACCGACCTTGGGTAACTAGGGTCGGGGCGTTATAGTTGGTATCATAGGAAGTTTAGTACAAACCTTGGAAGCTAGATTTAGATAAACTCTGATTAGAGCACGTAGACCTAAGATGAACTTTTAGGATTAGTATAGAAGAACTTCCTAGAATTTTGGTATTGTAGAGATTTTGTGAGTTTTCCGAGCAATACATCCCTGTCTGGATACGAGCAGGTAGAGGCGGCTCTGGAACAGAGGTACCTAGGGGTAAAACCCGAAAACACCGCTTTGAGCTAGACTCGAACGGGAACTGGTACACGACAACGGGCCTTGCTGCACTCTTGGTTACGACACTCCCGGGGGATATGCTTAGGATAACTCTCATTTTCTTTACAAATCATTATGAAGGGTTTATGATAATATAATTCCTCAATGAAAACATTTTTATGATTATGGATTATATCCATAAATTGTTCAATTTATGTTAAGTGTTTTATAAGTTTGGGATTATGTATTTTGATTCATAAACTGATCTAGTTTATGCCATTGTTTAGAAATGGAGCCTAGTGGAAGAAATGGAAACCGTATCAATGCACGCACTCCATCTAGGGATTTCCCAACTGCTCAAGATAATTATAGTGGAGATGGTGATGCAACTGGTGTCGATCAGCTAATCACCATACTGGGACAACTCACCCAGGTTATGAATAATAACCTTACTCGTATGGAGCATCCTGATCCACAGCGTGGAGGATAAATGTTAGATCGATTCATGAGGAAACAACCACCAATGTTCAATGGGAGTAAAAATCCCTTAGTAGCTGAGCAATGGATAAATTCCCTAGAGAAAAAATTTCAGGCTTTGGGGAGCAGTGAAAGGGAAAAAGTTATCATGGCAGTTTACTGCCTCACTGGAGATGCTGATCAATGGTGGTCATTGATTCAAAACATGAAGGAAGATGACGAAGTATCAAATATGGAATGGAGGGAGTTCAAAGATCTATTTTTAGAAAAATACTTTCCTCACGACCATCGAGCAGATATGGAAAGGCAATTTCTGAGTTTGAGACAGAAGGAGGATGAGAATGTCACAAAGTATGAGGCTAACTTTACAAGGTTAGAAAGGTATGCATGAGATTATATACGTAACCCAAGAAGTAACATTGATCGTTTCTTTGATGGGTTAAAACCATTTCTCCGTCGAGAATTAGTCTCACAATCTTTTTCATCGTACGAAGACATTGTCTCATGTGCTATCAAGACCGAAAAGGAATTCTCTAAGTCTTATGACTTTAAAGCAAAGAAAGAGATGAAGAGACCTGCTGATCAATATGGGAATGGAAATAAGGGGATGAAGGGAAAGTTTGAATATCCATCTTGTGGTAAATGCGGGAAAAACATCCTGGTACTTGCTTGAAGGGAATGGGAGTCTGTTACAAGTGTTGTGAAAAAGGCCACCATGCTCGTGATTGCAAGGGGAAGAAGGAAGCTACCAACGTTCAGTGCTAAAATTTAAGGGAGATGGGTTATTATGTAAATGAATGTCCTAAGCGTTAGGAGAACTTACCTCAGAAAAGGCCAAGGGATCAAGGCCAAGCTTATGCTATCACTACTACTGAGGTATAAGCTCCGAAAGACGTGGTGGTAGGTAATTTTATGGTTTCCTCAAGTTTAGAAAATGAAATATTTTATTCAGGATCATCTCATTATTTCATATCTTCGCATTTTGCTATGAAAATTAAGTATTTCCAATTTTATTTAACAAGGGAGTTGTTAGTTAAAACTCCTAAGGGAAGTATCATTGCAACAAAGTTTTGTGAATCAGTCCCCATTAGGGCACATAAATGTTCGTTATCTGCTTTTCTCATCGTCATATCTATGATTGAGTTTGATATAATCCTCGATATGGACAGGCTTTCGGACTATGATGCGAAGATTTATTGTAAGAAGGAAGAGGTTACGATTCTTGATGATAATGATAAGGAACACCTTATCTTTAGAGCAGAATCGTCACCAGCTAATTCTTATTTAGATCCACCCCCAGTAGCTCAACTTAATTCAATTATTGGGGAGGAAGAGAATGAAATGACTGTGGGTGAGGAAAGGAATGTTCAAATAGAGGATGTACCTGTTGTGAAAGAATTTTAGATGTATTTCCGGAAGATTTACCTGGACATCCTCCAGAATGAGAAGTTGAGTTTTGCATTGATTTAATTCCTGGATCATGGCCTATATCGAAGACCCCTTATAGAATGGCCACTGTAGAGTTAGTCGAACTAAAGAAACAACAAGAGGAGTTGAGTAATAAAGGATTTATTCACCCCAGTGTTTCTCCATGGGGATCCCCTGTTCTTTTTGTTAAAAAGAAAGATGGATCTATGAGGTTATGTATCGACTATAGGGAGATCAATGCTATAATGATAAAGAACAAGTATCCCCTACCTTGTATTGATGATTTATTTGACCAACTGCATGGATCCCAATACTTTTCAAAGATCGACCTTCGATCTGGATACCATCAGTTGTGTGTAAAGAAGGAAGACATTCCGAAGACAACATTTCGAACTAGGTACGGGCATTACGAGTTTACTGTAATGCCTTTTGGATTGACTAATGCACCCTCTGTATTCATGGATCTGATGAATAGAGTTTTTAAGGAGTATCTCGATGAATTTGTGGTGGTATTTATTGATGATATCTTGGTATACTCCAAAACCTATGAAGATCATGAAAATCACTTGCGCATTATCTTGAAGACTCTGAGGAGGCATGAATTATATGGAAAGTTTAGCAAGTGTGAATTCTGGCTCCATGAGATTTCTTTTCTTGGCCATATTGTCTCTAAATATGGAATCTCTGTTGATACTTCTAAGACCAAGGCAATCCAAGAATGTCAAGCACCTACGAGTATAACTGAGTTACGTAGTTTTATTGGTTTGGCAGGTTATTATCGACGTTTCATCCAGAATTTTGCCTGATTGGATAACCCATTAACGAAGCTCACACATAAAGGGGTTAAATTTGTTTGGACAAAAGAGTGTGAAGAATGTTTCGAAGAACTGACGAGAAGATTAGTCAATGCTCCTATATTGACTCTACCATCGGGGAATGATGGGTTCGTTATTTATAGTGATGCATCAAAGAAAGGACATGGTTGTGTCCTTATGCAGAATGATAGAGTTATTCCCTATGCATCACGACAGTTGAAAATTCATGAAAAAAAACTATCCTACTCATGATCTCGAGTTAGCAGCTGTGATCTATGCTTAGAAGATATGGAGGCACTACCTCTATGGTGAAAAATGTGAGATTTATACTGATCACAAGAGTTTGAAGTATATCTTCTCACAAAAAGAACTCAACATGAGGCAAAGGATATGGCTTGAATTACTCAAGGATTATGATTGTACGATAGACTACCACCCGGGGTAAGCAAACAAGGTGGCAGATGCTTTGAGCAGAAAAGACCATGGAGTTTTGAACAATATGAGAATTTAAAGGGATCCAATTTTCATGGATCTGGTAAAGATGGACATGGGAATAACCAGGGATGGCGAAACATAAATTCTTTTTCAAATGGTTGCAAAACCATCTTTACTAGAAAGGATTAAGAGTTCTTAGACCGATGATGAAGAATTACAAAAGAAGATTAAAGCTGTGAATGATGGGAGATTGAGAGACTTTGTGTATGAAGATGGAATTTTGAAATTCGGGAAGAGACTTTGTGTTCCCGATTTACCTGATCTAAAAAGAGAATTGCTGGATGATGCTCATAGTTCAAATTTCTCTATACACCCTGGGAGCTCTAAAATGTATAGAGATTTGAAGAAACATTTTTGGTGGGACAACATGAAGAGGGAGATTGCTGATTTTGTGTCAAGATGTATGGTTTGTCAGCAAGTTAAAGCTAGAAGGCAATAGCCTGGAGAAGTCATGCAACCTCTTCCCATACCGGAGTGGAAATGGGACAATATTACGATGGACCTTTTCATGGGGCTACCAAAGACTCTTAGAAGGAATGATGAAATATGGGTTATTGTTGATCATCTTACCAAGTCAGCACATTTTCATGCTATAAGATAAGATATACCCCTGGAACGTCTAGCAAGACTATATATTAATGAAGTTGTGAGACTTCATGGAGTACCTCTATCGATTGTTTATGATCGTGATCCCCGTTTTACTTCAAGATTTTGGAAAAGTCTTTAGAAATCCCTGGATACTGAACTTCATTTGAGCACTGCTTACCACCCTCAGACAGACGGACAATCAGAACGGAATATTCAGACCTTAGAAGACATGTTGAGATCTTTCTCACTTGACTTTCAGGGTATGTGGGATCAATATTTACCTCTGGTAGAATTTTCCTATAACAATAGTTTCCATTCGAGTATTCAGATGGCACCATATGAAGCGTTATACGAAAAGAGATTTCGTACACCAACCTGTTGGGATGACGTTGGTGAAAGATAACTTGTAGGCCCAGAACTGGTGGAGGAAACAATGGAAAAGGTGAATGTAATCCAAAATCAAATCAAAGCATCTCAAAGTAGGCAGAAGAGCTATGCCGATAATCGAAGGAAGGATTTGGACTTTCAAGTCGGTGATCATGTTTTCCTGAAGGTATCTCCATGGAAGGGAGTCATACGTTTTGGTAAGAAAGGTAAATTGAGTCCCAGGCACATCGGACCTTTCGAAATTCTAGAACGAATTGGGGTTTTAGCTTACCGATTGGCAATGCCGCCAAGTCTCTCCAAAGTTCACGATGTGATCCACGTATCTCTGTTGAGGAAATACATGCCTGACCCAACGCATGTACTCACCTATGAAGAATTAGAACTGGAACTCGATCTGTCTTATTGCGAAGAGCCTGTCAGGATTCTTGATACGAGAGAAGAAGTGCTGAGAAACCGGACGACGCGTCTGGTAAAAGTTTTGTGGAGAAACCATAAGTTGGAAGAGGCAACGTGGGAACCCGAGGAACTTATGATGAAGAACCACCCGAGTCTTTTCATGTGATAAGTATTCTAGAAATTTCGAGGATGAAATTATTTGAAGGAGGGGAGAATGTAACACCCCATGCTTCTACGGTACATTTCTCTTTGAATAATGTGATAGCATGTGTTGTACGCAACCCCGAGTTCTAACACACCATAACCAATCAAACTAGCCGTTATGAATAGTAATACCTAATTTTTGAAATTATATATATTTTATATTTCACAATTGACATCATTTTTGGATTTGGAATATCGAATTTAGCCTAAGGTGAAATTTTGATACTTTTTGGATTACTTTAATATTTTGATGAATAGTGAAAATTACTAAATTTTAATTAAAAACAACTTTTTTAATCAAAATAATAAATTGTGATAAATTATGAATTTGAGTGGTTTTAAAGTATATTTAGAATATATTTTTACCACTTAATATAATTTTGGTCATTGGACATAATTTTACAATTAAACAGAACATAAAAAAATGTCAATCTTTTGATAGTTATTATCACTTAAAAACACGTTTTTTGTTTTGAGAGTGGGAATTAATTTTAAATTAACTTATGCCACTTCTGTGTTTTGAATTTAGAAAAATGGATTCCATATTTTTAATCAGGATGTTCAAATTGGTTAAATAGGTAAATATTATTTTTAGACATTTTGAATAATTACTGCGGTAAATATTTTATTTACCACGGTTAAGGGTAAATCCGGTAAATAAGGGTTAAAAAAATAATATTATAATAATACTAAATTACCCTAAAACGTGTCCTAGAATTACTGGTTGATAAATATTCGACCATAGGCATCGTTGGGTCGATTTTGGGACACCATGGTGCCACTTGTAGGTGATAGGGACACTTTATTTTAATTAAGTTAAAATGAATACAAAAATGACACAAGCATATATCTTTTAGAAAAAGAATTTTTAAATAGGGTTATATATGTTGGATTTTAGAGTATAAATATTCATTAGAAAGATAAAATGATTTCCTACATTTAGATATTTTATTTATAATTTTTAGACATTAAATAATTTAAATTATGTTTGACACAATGATGATGAAGTAATTACTATAATAGTGAAAAATTAAAATAATTGATATTATAAATACCCAAATAAATATAATATGAAACTTATAAGGAATTAAACTAATTTTCTAGGATAATATGATATATTATTATTGATTTAATTGACTTTTTTCGAAGTAATAAATCTGTTATGAGTTTCACAAAAATCAACTATTGAATAGTGTCAAAATTGACATAAAAGAGTTCTTAAAACAAATATTATATTATTAATTGATTTTAAATTTCTAAAAATCTACAGTTCGGAAAAGAGACTTATATCATGATAGTTGATTCATTAATGGACCACTTGGGGGTCTCTTGGATGTATATAGTAAGTTTATTAACCATATTATATAAAAATACAAATAGACATTGTAAAAGTGAAACTAATTAACTTAGAGTTAATACTTAAAGATAAAGTTAATATAAGTACCCAAACCCGTCTAAATTCTATTGGTTGAGTTGTTTTAGACCCATCCCCACTTTAAAATTTAAATAATCAACTTTGGATCAATTATATTCTGAATATTAATTTATTATAAATTAATATTTCTAGCTTTTCCAAAGGTGCCCCTCGCCCCTCTTATAAAAGGGAACTCCTCCTTCTCTTTTCATCACACCTTCAAAGCCTTGTGGTTCGGCCAAACACTGCCCAAATTCTCTCACAACTTCCCTCACTAAAACCTAGAGGCCTTATTTTGATCAGAAAGCCAACCTAAGGAGCCCTTTTTGATCAAATCAAAAGGAAGAACTCGAAGAAGAGGTAATGATTTCACCACCTTTTTTCAAGTTCCTTTCTTCTTCGACTTCTTCTTCCATTGTTTTTACCATTCTAAAATAATAACTCCAGTATCATATATATACTGTGATGTTATTTTAAATATGGTACAACCATATTCAGTATTCTATCCACCCTTTGAATAACATGTCACCATACGTGCGTACGTACGACTTACTGTCTCCACGTCGTGGTGTAATTGTTATTCAATATATTATTATTTGGATGGGTATAATAATGTTGTGTAACTCATGTAAATAATAAATATAACATGTTAATGATTATGTATATATGATATACCATCCATTTATATATTATTTTAATATCAAAAGAATGATATTGTCGCTCGTGCGTACGTACGGACTACTGTCTCCACGAACGCGATGAGATTCATTCTCCATCGTATCCATTCAAGTATAATTATCATTTGATGATTTAAAAATTATGTTTAAGGACTTGATATAATTCTGTATATCAAAAATATACAACCTATCCATGAAAAACATGGATTATGTAACAAAACATATAAAAGAAAATGAGTAAGTTAACACCCAAAACAACGATAATTCAAAGATATCATTAACAAATCAATGTTAAAAGATCATATATGATATCATATTAATATATATGATTCTTGTATAATTTAATAACAATTATTTCACCATTATATAGGAGTTTAACCTACCCCAACCAAGGAAAAGTACAAGGTAAGGGTTATTTCACAATCTCTTCATTATCCGAGGTTGTTTATACGTAATAATCTACTGGGATCTCTTTATCATCCACATCCATGTTTCTTAAAAATGTATTTCAAAACATTTTTAATATTCACAAGAATATGGGTTAAATTCATTTATACCCTTGTTTGACTTTTTATAAGAGGTTTATAAAGGAATCTTTCCGTCGTTTTCCAAACAAGGTGTTTTTTAACCTTTTCGACAAAATTAAGGTAAGAATGTTTTTTTAACTTATACGGTGGGTGCGGATATTTTACGCCATTATAAAATCGTCAAAGCTTCCATTACAATCTTATAAGAATATTTTCAACGAAAATGTTTTATTTTATATGGATCTTAAATGATTTCAAAATAAAAGAGATATTTCTCTAAAAAGAGTTTTGATTTCATCTATGTCAACATCCTTTGTTGGATTTTACGCTTATGTGAAGTTTATTTATTATGATACAAAACTTCTATGTTGTATTAAAGGTTTTGTGATATGTTTGACTATGGATGTGATATTTTTATACCATTCATGGTTTATGGTGAAAGTATTGACATTTCGTATGCTAGTTTTAATACGAATGTTTATGTTATGTTTAAACCTTTTCATATGGGAATGCATTGGACTTAATATGGGACGGGTGGAGCCCTCTATAGCTCCTCGATGCATCGGTAGGTCTCATGAGACAAACTAGTGTCTTGGCATAGGGCGTTGGAAAAATATTATTTGTAGTCTTGGCACGAGGCCTTGGCTATGTGGTTATGATAGTCTGGCATTATGCATTCCAACATTATGAAAGTGGTTATTGATTTTGCATGTGATTATTCAATTAGTAGAATATCCATGTGAATAAGTAAATGGCATTATTTAATTTTATTTATGCCATACCATGTTGAAAGTTCAAATTTGAAAGACTTTTGTTTTAGTTATACATTTCCTTAAATGTTTATTCTTATTTATGATAGTTTCCGCTATATTGTTATCCTTACTGGGCATTTGAGCTCACCCTTTTTCTATGTTTTATTTTTCCCAGGAAGTGAAGAAGTAAATTATGAATGACCTACAGGGATATTATGTGGGGATATGAGTGTGGATTATGGAAACAATATGTTGTTGTAGTAGTTTTTCATTTTATGATGTAATGTAAGACTTGTGAATATATCAAGTGTTTCCAAGGCTACTAAACCAATCGGTCTTTTGAGATTTGATATTTCTTGTGATCATGCCAATGTTATGTAATGATGCACCGACTCTGGGTGACTAGGGTTGGGGCGTTACATGTAGTGAGAAAAGGAAGAGGAAGCAGGTGATCCTCTCCACCAGTAGTGAGCCAGAGAGAGAGATACAGGGAGTGACCCTTGGGAAATCATTGAGCTAACCCTAATCCTTTGTAAAGGCAGTGAGCCTGGTCATAGAAGTGATCTAGCCAGAACATTATTAGTAGTTAGATTTAGTGGACTTGGTACAGCGGCACATCATCGTTGTAAGCTCCTTGGACATATCCCAGTGAGGGCGAACTAAGTAAAAATCTATGTGTCTTCCTGGATGCTTCCCTGCATTGCATCTAAATCATAACCATCAGATAATGATAAAAATAAGTGATCAACACTAACACATAAGAGAAAACAAAGTGACCCTTGTAATAAAGAGGTCAAGATTCAGTGGGGTAAGAAGAGATTTGAAAAAGAATATCCATACCCTGATTCACCCCCCCCTCTCAAGGTATATAGGCCTCTATTGGTCCTAACAATTGGTATCAGAGAGACAGGTTTCTTTTATTAGATATGTTTGCTCCGACTTGGTGTAGTCAATTTTTGTGGTTAATTTAGTCTGATCTTACCTCGGTGTTCCATGGAAAAGGAAAAAACATCAAAGAAGAATCCAAAGTCAGGTGGTATTCCTCAATGTGGAAGTTTTTATGGAGAAAGTGTGATTCAACTAAAAGAATCAAATAGATTGATGAAGGAAGGTCGAGATGAATCTGAGAGGGAAAATATGGATTCACTCAATCATTATATAGGGACAACTGAAGTATTGAACTTCATAGTGATATAGAAACAACTGATGATGAAAAAGTTTCAAGAAGGAGGCCACCCGTAGATGTTGTCAACAAGAAAAATGAATCGGAAATTGGATGATGAGGTTAAATCAAAAGATATTCAGAACCAAGTAATTATAAGAGGCTTGAATCAAAGGATTATTGATGTGGATACTGACCTAAAGTAGATGAATGATTATCAAGGTGAAGAAATCCAAAAGATGACTAGAATGAACCGAAAACAAAAGGCTGTTGATTAGGAAGAGAATCAAAAGTTATATGATGTTCAGAATATGAAAGCCAGAAATTATAATCTAGCTACACATTTATCTAAACAAGTTCAGAATACGCAAAGGCTACAACAAGATAATGCATGTTGTTCTAAATCTGTTGCTCAGGAGAAATTGAAATTAAATGAGCAAAGTGAGATGGTAGAAAATCTCACACGAGAATTGGAAGACGAGATGTGTAGAGGAATTCTTCTGAGAAAATAATTTGATCCCCAACATGAATCAAGGGATATGAAGATTAAATAGTTATAAGAAGATCTAGAATCATCTAAAAATGGAGTAGGGAAATCTAATGCTAGAGGAAATCCTAAGTTGAAGGATAAACATCACTTACTATTCGATTGTCCTACGACAGGTGATGATGAAATGAAATCCAAATATGGTACTTTAGATGAGAAGCATGAACAGATTGTATCATCCCAAAGGCTATCCATTTTGTGAAAATCTGGAATTGGATATGATGATCCCACTCTGGCGCATGACAGGAAAAGAGAAGCTCAAATCTCCATAGATAAGAAGAACCTTGTAGGTGGTGGAGATAGACCAAAAAAAGGCTTTTACAGGAGGAAATGATAGAATGTGATATTTTTGTGGGATTCATGGGCACACATCAAGCTTCTGTTCAAATGCTTTGGAACACATTTCACGCAGTGAAAATAGAAACTTTAATAAATCTGGGAATAAGAAAAAGCGTCATGAGAAATCAGAGAGAAGAACCTCTCATAGGAAGGAATTCATTAGATGCTATTACCGTCGAACAATGGGACACATCATGAATATGTGTCAGGAAGATCAATAGCTCAATTTCAGTGGAAGAACTCAAGCTACATCAACATCTTAGTTGAGAAATGATAAAATTAGGTATTCCATTGATGGAAAATGTTTTATATGTTCTGATTATGGTCATTTGGAAAGACATTGCAGCAAAAAGGAAGCAAGAAAGGAAAAGGAACTCGAGAGGAGATTCATGACTCTAGTGGTGTAAAATTAGAAATCCTACACTGGAAGAGAATGTGGTAGATTGAAAAATAGGTTTACCACCTCTGGGGAATCACAAGTAGATAATCAAAAGGTTTGATAATCACCTTCTCTGTCACACTCACAACAAAACTTGGGGAGATAATGTGAACAAACCTGGAAGATTAAGGGCAGATCTACTCCAGCTATGAGAAAGAATAATGCACATTCAGGGGAGAATTCACCACCAATGAAAAATAGTGTGGTGAATAGGATATCTGATAAAAGAAAGATGAATAATGAAAACATTGAAAAATACACATTTTGTGTTCCTCAGCGAGAAGTAGAGGAAAGAGAAAGACCCCTGAAATGGTGGAAGAAGAAAGAGAAGACGAAAAGTAGAGATATTCCAGCTCAGAGAAAGAATAAAGGGAAACGGAATTTGGTGGAAAAACAAAGAAAAAAATGTGTAGTAGTGGGTTTAAACCCCAAATGGAGAGAAAGGGAAGGCCTGCAGAATATACATATCAGAAAACGACTCAACATGCTTGTAAAGAATGCCTAGTCATATGGCCAGAACAGTTGAAGTTGGCTAGGTAACAAGAAGAATAAAGGAAGGAGTATGACGCTCTGCAAGAATGAATCAAAGGGTTTACCCATCCGGATCAACCATAATCCTCATCTTGAGGATTCCATAAGACCCCCTCTCCCTATGTATATAAATGTTGTTAACTAATTTCTCAAGTGATTCAGGTTTTAGGGAGATACAATCCAATGGGAAGTGCCATCTAAATTTGCAAAGTAGAGAAGTGATGTGCTCTAGAGTTTCAATTGATTCAAATCCAGAACCAAAATTGAAGAATAAATGGATCAACAGAGCACAATAGGAAGTGATTGTGTTATTAACTCCATATCTTGTTTCCTACACCGAGTTCCAACTCAGTAGGATTATAGATTTGGTTAATGGATCGATGTTTTGTGTGCCATATTAGAATAAATGATGCATGTGGAGAAGAATCTTTATGAGTCTAAACAGTTGACTAACCCCAGGAAGTGTTTCATATCATAGGGGGAGCATCATTTAATATAAAAATCAGATGCAAGATCCATCAATGCAATAATCGGATGAATCACCTCAGGAGTTTTCAATCGAGGGAAGACTTATTGTCAAAGAAGCAGCAATAATCATGCATCTCATGCTTATCAAATTTTCTCTAAAAATTTGGTATCATCTGACTTCTTTTAGGATACCAAGAAGCTGTGAGAGAAAATCAAAGGTGTGTCAACAAAAATTTGAGAGAAGATGTTCAATGAGATGACGTCATTGAATAATTACATAGTGAAACATTTTCTGTTAAAAGTGAGGAAGTGGTAAGAGACTCAGGGAGGGAAGAAGTGGCTGAAGATGATTCAGAAGCGGATACTGATGGTGAGTATGAGAAACTAAAATCCTTATCTGCAAAAAGAAAAAGAGTCGAGATGAAATTGACAGGCAGAATATCATTAGTGATCAGTGAGCTCCAGTTCAGACAAGAAGAATGAAATAACTGCAGCAGAAATCATTACTATCACAGGTTGAGCCAAAATTCTTTGCTGATACAGCTGAGGATGAAAATTGGGTTCATGACATGAATGAAGAGCTAAATTAGATTGAGAAGAATCAGATGTGGGAGATTGTTTCGAGGCCAGCAGATAAAAACATCATCATGACTAAATGGGTCTTTCGCAAGAAGATGAACAAATATGGCATAGTGATTAGAAACAAAGCATGACTATTGTGCAAGGGGTACTCCCATATAGAGGGAATAGATGTTCATGAAACACTTGCATTGGTTGAAAGGCTGGAGACAATCAGATTATTCCTAGCCATTGCAGTGCAACAGAAGTTCAAGGACTTCTAGATTGATGTAAAATCTGCATTCATGAATTGTATTCTAAAGGAAGGAGTGTATATCGAGCAATTAGATGGTTTTTTCATTCATAAGGATGAAAACAAGGTTTGTCGGCTGAAGAAGGCATTATATGGGATGAAACAAGCACTGAGAGAATGGAATTCAATGATGAATCAATATTTTCAGAATTGCTGATTCAAATGAAACATAGTGAAGGTGGTTTTCAGAAATATGAAAAGAAGGTTCTGATGAGATTTGGAATTTAAAATTCCAAGGAGACGAAGAATCCGGTTGCTACCCGGATGAAATTATCAAAAGATAATAGTGGCAGGGCAGTTAATATCACTAAATACAGGCAGATTATCGGATGTTTTGCTATACTTGACCTCAACAAGGCCTGATATTGTTTTTTCGACATGCCAAGCAGCGGGATATCAGTGTAATCCCAAGGAACGCCACATGATTACAGTGAAAAGAATACTTTGGAATATCAAAGGCACTAGGTATTTCAGTCTGATTTATACTGACAAATATCAATTAGTTTTACTGGGTTACACAAATGAAAATTGGGCCAGATCAGCAGATGACAGAAAATCAACATCAGGAGGTGCATTCTATCTTGCTGGATTGTGTATTTCTTGGATAAACCAGAAGCAATATTTCATTTCATTGAGCACCGTGGAGGCTGAGTATATTGCGGCCACTCAAGCATGCACACAGTTATTGTGGATGAAGCAGCAGCTTGAATATATGGGAGTTGAAGTGATGTCGCCGATTAGAATCCAATGTGATAACTCAAATGATATCAATCATAGAAAAAATATAGTCCATCACTCAAGGACAAAGAACATTGAGATAAAATATCATTATATCAAGGAGAAGGTTGAGCAGCGAATCGTGATGTTGTATTATGTGCCTATAGAACTGCAGGTTGCCGACATTATGAAAAAGTCCTTACCCAAGGAAGATTTTGAGCGGCATCGACTGGCTCTGGGAGTACAGTCGACTCCCCACACTTGAAAAAGTGTGGTCATGGGACCCCCTCTCTCCCTGAGGTATGATATGTTTTTCCCTAATGTGTTGATATGTGTTGTCTAATCTGTTACATACTGCAAAAGAGTGACCTTTGGGTTTGTTGACAAAGGGGGAGAAAATCGTCATTTTTCAAGGGGGAGACAGTGTGGCTATTTGAGAAATCATGGAAGATACAGGGAAAAGCTGAAAGGTGGAGCAGTGAGATAGGGGAGCCATGAGAAAGGGGGAGAGTATTAAATCTGAAGATGCTAGAAGTGATCTATCAAAGCATAGATATCATGACAGCTGAGGATCGTGATAAAAGTAGAAGAGTGATGATGGAATGGTGTGACAAGGTTTCTAGCTATCACCAATTGGTATCAATGTGGTTCAAAAATTGGTATCAATTTAGCAATTGATATCTGTTTGGAATCGACAATTGGGGTCTAACATGAAGTGATTCATTGATGAACTTTTCATACTACTCTTGTTTCTCACGTCAAGTATTGCTCATGTGGTCTTAGAGAACATGTTAAGTGAATCCTTGAATGCTATAAAAATCACAAGAGGCGAATGTTGGTAGCGGCGAGATGGAGACTCAGTGAGGTATCAACGTGGAGAAAATCATTCTGAGAAGATTTTTGAAGAGCTGTCATCAAACCCAATGGGGCAGATTGTTGGAAAAAAATACCTCAAGGTAACATTGAAGTTTATTTGGGGTGATTGTGTTTGTTGACAATGTAGGTTTACATGTTGAATTGTAATGTTCCAGAGATATTGTTGACAAATAACCATGAAAAAGGAATGAACGATCTAGGGGATGTACAAAAGAATAGTACAAGATGGAATTGTTTTCCAGTGTTTGCCAAATTTTTGGGGTACAAAATTTTGAGTTTGGTGGGCATCACGAAAATAGGATTTCAATGAAGATCATAATTAAATATGGTAAAGGTATGAACTTCATGAATAGAGGGTTCATGGTTTGGATTTCACGAAGACTGGAAGAATAATGGCTATGATTCTTCGCGATTATGACAAGCATCGCGAATGGAAGAGGTTGAAGCGCATCGCGGTGGTGAAGGGATTTGCGAGGGAGGTTCACGCCGGTGGCGAGAGGAAATTGATGGAACGCTCCACGATTATGACGAGCTTCACGATCCGAGAATTTCTGAGGTGCTTCTCGATTTTGAGTGAATTCCGGCGGATATTTTGGAGCTTCGTGATTGAAGATGACATGGCGATGACTTCATACGGAAGGGTCGAGGGTCGGTGGAATTTCATATAAATAGAATTCAACCCCCTCGAGAGAATAATAGAATTTTTTTTGAGAAAATACTTTTCTCTCAGTTCGTGAAGGTAGTTCGCAAAGGCATTGTTCTTCGCGAAAGAGAGGTGCTTCGCGGCAGCTAATCTAGCTCTGTGAAAGGTTCACTTCGCGAGGCAGCGTGCTCTAAGGAATGTGCTTCGCGAAGAGGCAGGAGCTCTGTGATGGCCTAATAATTACAATGCTTTAGCTTCACGAGAGTGCTTTGTGAAAATGTAGGAGCTTCACGAAGGCTTGTTTGAGCTTCGCGAAATTGGGTGCTTCGCGAAGTAGGGTTCTTTGCGAAGGTGTTTCCAATGGTAGTTGCCCTGTGGTCAGGGGCAAAGTGGTATTCATCAGTGGATGAAAGTTGGAATTTAAAAGAGAATTGATCAACAGTTGAGGATGCATGTATTCATGAAAATGAAGAGACCTATAGGTCTGTAAAATGTTATTGGATCCCTTCCACGTGTAGTGAGAAAAGGAAGAGGAAGAAGGTTATCCTTTCCACCGGTAGTGATCAAGAGATAGAGAAACAGGGAGTGACCCTTGGGAAAGTAGTGAGTTGAACCTAAACTTTTGTAAAGGCAGTGAGCCTGGGCATATGAGTGATCTAGCCTGAACATTATTGGTAGAGAGATTTAGTGGATTTGGTACAAGGACACATAACCGTTGTATGCTCATTGGACGTAGCCCAGTGATGGTGAACCAAATAAAAATCTCTGTGTCTGCCTGGTTTCTTCCTTGCATTTCATCTAAAACATAACCAGCAGATAAAGATAAAAATAATTGATCAACATTAACACATAAGAAAAAACAAAGTGACCCTTGTAAGAAAGATGTCAAGATTCAGTGGGGAAAGAAGAGTTTCGCAAAAGAATATCCAGACCCTGATTCACCCCCCCACCTCTCAGGGAATATAGGACATTATTGGTCGTAACATAGGTGGACCTGGGGGTCCGATGGTGATTGGGCACACTACTACAAAAAAAGTCAAGGGATGCGCTTCACTTTTATCAGCGCTAAAAATAAGCAATGAAAAAGGCCCCCCTATATCACCACTTTTTTTTGCGCTGAAAAAGGGGACCCCTTTATCAGCGCTTCATTTAGTAGTGCTGATAAAGGGTTGATTTATCAACGCTTTTCTCAAGCGCTGATAAATGTTAAGTTTCAAAAAAGAATATTTTTTCATGATAAATAATATTTTTTCATACAATTATATTTATGTTGATATAAATAAAATATATATTTTTTAAATATGTTATAGATACGTATAAAGAGACTATTACATTTAATATATAAGAAATTTAGTGAAAATGGCTTCAAAATATTTTTAAAAAATATTATTAATAAATTATTTTCTAATTATTATCGACTAAAAATCAATTAATAACAATTTGAGGATTCAAAAAATCAAAACAATTAATAAAAGATCTAATATATGTTGAAAATGTAACTCAAACTTCAAACAACAATAACTTTTTATCCGGATGTCCGTTTGAGCTCTAAAACATATCAAATCGAATCCTACGATGAGATCTACACACTAGTGTCCGAGGAAAAGCCTCCGTCACATTTTTCAAGCCCAAAAAATGCCCAGAAGGCCTCCAAAACCGAGTTTTTAGTCGGGATACCCCGATTTTTTAACATTCAAACAATTATAACTTCTGATCGGGATGTCCGTTAGGCCTGTACAACATATCATATCAATGATTGTTTCATTTTCTTCAATTTGACTGGTTGTGGCGTTGAAACAGAATTCTAAATTATATGTTATGGTCATTTTAACATTCTATAGATTTTCAAATACTCACACACACACACACAGATATATATATATATATATATATATATATGTATTTATTTATTCATAAATATATATGTGTCCTTGTGTGTGTGGGTGTCTATGTGCGTGTCTGTGTGTTGTATATATGTATATATGTATATATTTATTTATTTACTTATAAACACACATCAAAAACATATTTTTTCATAAAATGTATTTATGAATAATCTTATAAGTAAATTCTATGGAATTTCAAATACACATATATATGTATTAATTTGTAAATATATTTGTGTTTGTGTGTGTGTGTCTCTCTGTGTGTGTATGTGTGTTGTATATATCTATTTATGTATGTATGTATGTATTTATTTATAAACACACATAAAAAAAATATTTTTTTATAAATGTATTTAAAACTAGTCTTGTAAGTATATATTAAAATACAAATAAATATACGTATAAAAATTATAACAAAAAAATATATATAAATATATTTATATACGAATTAATATATATATATATATACTGATATATGAATAAATATATTTATATTAATATGAATCTATATCAATATATGAATGAATATATCCGTATATATAGATATATCATTAAATAGAGAACAAAATGAAATGGCCTAGTGGTAAAGTTGCAGCCGCAAAATGTGGGAGGTCTCAGGTTTGAGTTCAGGTGGAAGTGAAGGGGGTGCATGCATATGAGGATGCGCGGGAAGGGAAACGCGTGGGAGACCTCATTACGCTGATAAAGGGGGTGTGAAGTGCTGATAAAAGCACTCCCTGCATTTTTTTTAATTTTTTTAATTTTTTTTTAATTTTTTTTGACCTTTATTAGTGCTTTTAGGAGTGCTGATAAAAGGGACCCCCCTATATTAGTGATGAGATTTACAGTGCTTTTTAACGCTATTAAAGCCCGTTTTGAGCACTGATATTGGCCATTTTTGTAGTAGTGGATTGAACCTCTTAGAGGATTCATACGTATCCTTATGGTGGGGAATCAAAGACCACATAGATCGAATGAGAGTGGGGATTATGCTCTGAGGCAGCGCAGGGTAATGGATTAGGGATTACAATCCGAGGAGGCCCATGGTGTGGATTGGGGCTTACACTCTGAGGTGGCCCATGGTGTGGATTCGGGATTACACTCTAAGGAGGCCCATGATGTGTATTGGGGCTTACACACTGAGGAGGCCCATAAGAGGATGTCATGGTCAATGCCTACTCTAAGACCACGTGAGTCATGCTCAGTGTGATAAATAAGAGGCAGTAGGGACCAGACGATCACGTCGTAAAAGGTGCGTCCGTGGGAAGTGGAGTGAGGCTTACGCATGGGGGCAGTCCAAAAAGGTCGGGGATTTCTATGAGATGGATTCCCATGGCGACAAAGTGCAGTGGGAGAGGGACTTGCGCCCAAATAAGGACAGAGCAAAAACCATCCCCACCACACCCTTCCTTGGCCATGGCTGTGGAGAAGTACAGAGGTGCATGGGGGCTTCCCTCTGATGGGTAGTCTGCCACACCTCGGGGAGGGGAGAAGTTCCCCAGTCCGAACAAGTGGAGAGGCAGAAAGGGGACTCCCAGGCTCGGACCCCGCATTACCGTGGGAATGTGAACCCAGGAATGCATCGGGAATCTGCACAAGGGCCGGAGCAACCCCTTCGCCCTCACTTACCGTCGGTATGTGAACTCAAAACGTTGTACTGATGTTCCTGAAGGTTACATTTCATGGGTCTGATGGCTCTGGTGGAGGCCTCGGGTAGGGGTTGATGAATGGGCCGATGAGGGGGTGCAGAGGTTCATCCTGGATTGGAAGGATTTTATCTGGCTTGGGGAATGGGAACTCCAAATGATCCAGAGGGCAATGAAAGTGAATAATTGGTGGTTCCCTTCGCGTAGGGATCTGCTACGCTGTTGGAGAGGTCGTCTGTGAACTAGGGTGGTCCGCGGATTGATGGGCATTCCGCGAACTGGGGTGGTTCCCAGCTTGGTGGGTATCCCGTGAACCAGGGTGGTTCGCGGCTTCGAGTTCGGCCTACGTACCAGGTTGGTACGTGGAGGGGTCCATGCGAGTAATAGTGGATGGGGGAGACGCCGATCCAGGGTTTTTTGGTCAGGGCTTCGCCCGCATAGGTGGGTGATACACGATGTGACAGATCGGAAAAGGGGCATAAACTTTCGGGTCCGTGGAGGGTGCATCCGTAGAGGGTCCATGGTTCACAGACATCGTTTCTTTGTTATTTTAAGTTCATGGTTCACCAAGTTGTTATGTGTTTTCAGTTCCTTATTAATTTGCTTCCAGTTTCATACCTGTTCTGGTTCGCGGACTGGAACTTCACTATTTGCGAATTCCTAAGCTCCTTCCTTCGAAATCCTTTCACCCAAATCTGATTGATCTCCAAAATTTCGGCTCCTCTTCCCCCTCAATCTCTTTTTATAGAGTGGGGAAAGGGATGTATCTATGGTCATCTGGCACATTTTATGGAGACCCATGATCGGATACACGGTTGACAGATGACTTGGTTAATCCGCAACTCACGAGGGGCTGGGGCATTGAACACATCTTCCCCGCGAAACAAACTAACTCGGGGAGTGCTTCACGGCCGCACATGGTTCCGCCTCTATTCTGCGAATTACAGTGGATATGGTCGAGGAAGGTTGACGCGGTCCACGGCTGGGGTGGTTTGTGTTTGTGAACTGGGTTTGCGCATATCCTGTTTTGCGCCCGTGGAGGATGTCCGCCTCCATTCCGAGAATGACAATGGTCCGCGGAGTGGGTGCTTTGCCAGATCGGCTTCATACCATTATCATTGGACCGATCTATGGACCGGTTCAACTTCTGCCATACTTTGACTATTCTCTACACTCCTCCACAATTCGTTGTGGGGGAAATTGGGTAGAATCTCCATTGGATTAATAGGGATTCTTATTCTTACTTTGTGGATTTTTCAGGACCCTACAGATGTTTACATAAAACATTTAATTAAAGGGACATTAATAATATTATAATTCCACAAAAAATAATTAGTATTGAGGATTCTAGTGCATCGAAAAAAAATTATTCCATGTTCCTTACAATAGCTCAGTGCAGGTAAACCAAGTAATATTACTTTGTTCAATCTATATTTATTATATTATACATGATATAAGAAAGCTAATATTGTTTTTTAATCATTGATAAATTTAAATAACTGGTAAAGTCAAGTGGAACAATACTGGGATCATCGTCACTAAATTTAAATCTATGGCATGACCCTACTAACAGTTATGTAAAAATTGTAACACATAGAGATTGTGAAAGAAGAACATCATATTTTATTGATTATATGAAACCAAAATTAAATAATATATTGAAATGTTATGCTAGAATATGTTATGATCTATTTTGTTTTAAAATGAAATAACTTCTTTGAAGTCTTTCCAAATAAGAAACTCATGGTTTAAAAGAAATGTGATACTATTTTCAAATATTATTATTTAATCATTATAATCGGAACATAGCTATTACGATGAAAATAATGAATAGGAATAAATAGATTATAAACATTATATGTTTTAAAATTTATTTAATAAATTTAATAGTATTCTATTTAATATAAATTAAACTAGAACCATTTGAAAGAAAATGAAATCTTTTATGAACTATTATTATTATCTAAAATGTTGTCTTGGAATTCATTGCACAAAAAATTTAATTTTCACAAAATTTATTATGATAATTTTAGAAAATTAACATATTTTTTATACTCTACATGTGAAAATTGTCTTTTTTATATTTTTAGAATTTATAAAAGGAATGTTATTTATGATTTATAATGAAAAATATTGATTTCTATTTTGAGAAAAAATATTTTAAATTATTTATAATGTTAAATTATATTTTAATATGATTCTAATTTAATATTTGTTTAATTTTGTTAATATTTTAAAAATTAATGTCATTTGAATCAATTTTATATTTATTTTTGATATCAAAATATTTAAATCCCATGAGACTAATCTCATTGAAAACCGGCCTTTCACGGTGTCTGTGGTTAAAATTTAAATCAAATTATGATACGTATATTAATTTTATTCATAAAAATGTAATGAAATTTTTTAATATATTTAATTCATATTATATAATATGTTCAACATAAATTTTGAACTTAATATATAATTAAAATAGTAAAAATTAATTAAAGAGGTTAAGGTAAAAACATGTATAATAGGGGTTAAACTAAGATTATAGGGGTTAAAAATGATCTAACAGTAATACAACACCCATTTTATAGACATATTTCAAACATATTACCTATTAGGTTCTACGATTATCCATTATGGAGGTTTTGTTCTTGATAAATTATTGCTATCACTTTATGAATTCCAAAATTCCATATTTTTCCTCACCCCTACTCAAAAAATGCCACCCCATATCCACTATACATCACATTACCCAAACCCTTTTCATCATAAAATACCTACCCAAATTCCTTCATTATATATTTACCATCATCCTTTTGTACATATATTGATTATTAATCCCTCTTTAGAAGGATTTTTTCTAAACTTATAGAGGATCTCCAAAGAAGAGATAAATTTCATAATCTTATATATTTTTGTTGATTATCCTACCAAATACATAAAATAATATTCAAATTTTAATATATAAAAATAATCTTATTATATATTTAGATAGTTATTATCATGTAAATTTAATAAACCAAATTATTCTCTACTTCTATCAAATGAATAATGAAACCATCTATCATGTGTTTAGAGGACTACCGCCTCATGAACTTGGGTAATTCATTTTCTATAATAAAAATTCAAGGATTTTTGTAATGATAGATTTAATATATTTATATAATATTAATATGATTTTTTTACTTCTGTAATGATTATATCACATGAACCGTTTTTTTGAATTCTATGGATAATACGTTAATATTGCTCGCATGGATGATAGATTACCACCTTACAAATCGATGTGATTCATTATTCTATTATGATATAAATGAAAGGAATGAAGGTTAACATCAAATAATATATTTCATATTTATATAGAAATAGTCTTAACATAATTAGATACTATATTATTTTAGATAAATATTTTAAAAACTACTAAAATAAATGGCCATGAACTGTAAGAGTTACTTGTCTTTGGAAGCATGTAACACATTATTATAGTTTGGTGAATGATAATTAAAATACCTCAAAAAGATTTTTTCCATTATTAGTCATACTTAAAACCATTTTTCATAATCTGGTTAATGGAAACATAAGAAATGGGTGATCATTAATTACCACTAAGTCTATGTAATGGAGATATGTTACCATAATATAAACATAAGTGTATGAGAACATCAATAAAAGAGTTGAATATAATACCCCACATTGAAATATAAAAATTAAGAAACATGGATTAAATATTATCAGTTAACAAGAAATGAAAAATAATATATTCATCAACATGAAACATGTAAGAAAATAAAATATATAAGTCATGAGATCTTTGACAATCACATAAACATTTAACATCATTCTTTATTAGTAAAAGCTCATTTCTAAAATCCCATCAATGAACTTCATGGGGGACTACAACTACAATGTGGGACACACCACCATCCCCAATCATACTAAATTCATTATAAGGTATTAGTTTTCTCCATATTCCCATATTGGATCAGGTATCCCCATATTTCCATAGTAAATTTAGTTTATAAATCTACCTATAGTGTATTAGGACACACATGTATCGGATTTTAGATCTAGACATTCGAGTTCTCCATTTTGGATCAGGATGCACCTATTTCCCATTTTGAAACAATCTGGTCAACTTGTTTCCCATAATAATTTCCTTAAAAATAAATCTTTAACCAATGCAATTAAGGGATATATAAGTCCCACCAATCAACAAATAAAATCATATATATGTATTCTATAAGATAATAAAACCTCCACCATATCATGACCCATAAAAATACATTGGTTTCATAAATAGTATATCATAAAGCATGAAATGAAATGGGTATCATAAACATTTCTTCATGCCATTACCAATGGAAAATTGATAGGTATCATAAACATTTCATTAATGCATAACCGCTGAAAATATATTGGTTTGAAAATTCAATAACTCATGGATGAGAAATAGGTGTCATAGACATTATTCCCGCAAAACATATAACATTTTATAAATAATATAAATGGTATTCTTATATAATATCCCGTTTAAATCATAAACTATAACAAATTTTTTCCTCTTATATGGATAAGAATTTTGATAGACAAGATGAGACATTTCATATGGAAATATAATTTTTTGAAAATTCCATTTTATTAAACCAATTCAAAATTATTTATCTGTAAATAAATCATTACAATTTCATTAATAATATTCCAGGAGGAGAAGAACATTTCTAATATGAAAAAATAACTTCAAAAAAATAATCATAAAAACCATTTTCTTTTATAAATTATTTGACATATTATTAAGGAAGCTTTAAAATATTTTGAAAACCAACTTTTTGAAATCCCTTAAGGATTTATAATGAAATATTGGAATGATTTTGAAAATGTTTTTCATTTAAAATAATAAAAAAATAAAAAAATAAGGCCTATATTCATTTTGATATCCCTTTTCTCTATTTTTATGAAAAAATATATATAAATATTGGAAAACATGAGATCCTATTTTTAAATTAATTTCTCAAAACATATAATGGAGATATGGAAATAATTTAAAACACATCTGTTATGTAAAAAAATCTTGAAACACTTTTTCTTCAAAACCCTTATTAAATTCAAAGAAATTTAAAAATAAAAAGGGAAAAAATTATTAAATTATAACCTTATAAACATAAAAAATATTCATCATGGAAATTATCATCATTACATCAGGTTAATGAGTACCTACCAACCATTCCATATGCAACATAAATGTTTAAAAAAGATCCTTGATTGGGAAATGATTAAGAGATCTATTTTAAAACAATTTTTAAAAAATTTAATACATCCTTAAAAATTTCCTTTAAATAAACATAGTATAATATTTAAAAAACTATAAAGATTTTATAAAAACATATTTTTTAATAAAAGTATATATCTAATAAAATGTTGATATAAACTCAAATCTTCATTGAAATATTTTCTTAATTTTATTAAGAAAAAAAGAATGGAAATGTTACTAATTTATCAATATATCATGGATTACTAGGGTAGAATAATATTCATGAGTTTTCTGAAGATATGGATAAAAATACTTCACTAATAGACACCTAATGATAAAAAATCATAATAAATGATGAGGTTATAGAAATATATTATTACCACTTTAGAAACATTTGTTCCTAATCCTCAAGAAATTCAAAAATCACATGAAGCAATAAATATCATGAAACTAAAGAGACTCATGATATATTATGTAAATATTCATTATATACACACCATATAGAAATGCAAGTGCATAAATGGTAATGTATCTCAATGAAGAAAAATTGAGACAAACATATATTACTAATTTTTGTATCTCTTGAACCATAATCCCCATGAAATGTAGAAGATAAAATTTATATTTATATAACAATAATTTTTATTATATTATGTGTATAATTCATTCATGGGAATTATATATTCTTGGAAATATAAATGAGTGGTGAATAAGATATAATCCTCACAAAAATAAATATTAGACTAGAAAACTATTACTACATTAGTAACATTCTAATAATGATACCCAATAAATAGTAACGCAAATTAAATATTTTATTATCATTAAAAAACGTAATTAGTTATTTATCATTTCATTGGTTAGTATATACACAACACAAAATAATCGATGGCAAAATATGTTATGTATCTCACTTAAATAAAAATTGATAATAAATTACCACACATTATGTATTGACATTCAACATACATATTCTAGTGAAATATATAAAAAATTAGAAAATATTTCATTCATAGATCCATATTTTTATATATAATGTAATATATTATTTTTGATGATTTTTTTTGGTTGGAGGGACTACCTCAAGAGGAGGGGGGTTAATTTTGATCCTAATAAAATTTCTGTTAAAAATATGTAAAATTAAAATCCCATAAATAAAAGAAACATTCCAATTAATCAAAATATAATATCAATATTAGGTATTTCCTTTTAAAAAATATAGCAATGATTTATTATGTCTATGTTAAAATAATGTTTATAATTACCTTATATTTTTATGTAAAACAAATTTTAAAAAAATAATTATAAATACTAGTTATGATTAATTATCAAAGTAATATTTTTTTATTGATAAAAAAATTATAGGTTATGGTAATAAATCAAAACAAAAATATATTGGGACAAAAATGGGGATCAGTCAAAAAATGGAACTTAATACCCTCCTCTTTGTCATCACTTACTTTCAAGAATATAATAAAATTAATCAAACAAATTTATAACCTGCACCAGGTAATAAAAAATACAATCCAAATATTCATCCAAATGAGCCTCTTCATCAATTATACATTAGAAGTTAATATACCACATTACACACAATGATCTCTTCCAAAAACGTGCGAAAGAAATAAAAATTATAAAGAAAATAACAAGTATTATCTAGTTTGATGTAAGAGATAGTGATTGTTTGAGAATGATGTAAAAGATACTCCACCAAAAGAAAATAAATAAAAAGGACCAATAATTAATATAGTGAATCTTTGTCTCATATGTTCGAAATGGTCGAAGTCCGTAAATAATCTTTGGTGAGGATTTCAATATTTTTTTGAAGGTTGCAGCAAAATAGAGGATCGTAGGAATTTATAGGAATGTTTTAATTTTTTCTATGTTTGTGTCTCAATAAATCATTTTAATGTATATAGGGATTATGTTTCATTTATATTTAGTTAAAATTAATCAATATGGTTGTAATGTTTCTAGAATTCAATAACACATTTTTTTCAAAGGTATGTATGTTAGTAATTATTGTATATGTCATAGACAAGGATATATGTCCTTCACATAGATATAATATAATCAAATGGAGTAGATACACAATCCTCATCTCAGCTTTGACTATGTCATTAATATGGAGTCAACTTATCATTTAATTGAAAAAGTCGGTGTGCCATTCACGACTAAGTATTTGGACAGGAAAGGTAGAAATAAGATAATGGTAACTCAATATCTTGTGGTATCTCATACTAGTGGTATAAGTTTCAAACAGTGACTCATAGTCTAATGGTGACTCAGAGTATAACAGCGACAGGTCATGATGATTTCTCCTTGGTAGTCAAATGTCTAGTTCTGACTACATGCCCATAGAAAGGTTGGTGGTGACTCTAATAGTGGTAAAAACCTTATTAGTGACTCAACTAGTTGTATCTCTCCCTTAGCGGTGACTAATGCCTTGTGGTGACTCACTGTAACACTTATCTAAATTATCATAAAAATAGTCTTACTATATAATTTGATATCATATAACATATAAATCATTAGTACTAATGAATATTGGGTTTTTTCATTAAAATAATAGATCTTCAACACACTCCACATAATTAGGTGTGAACATTATCTCTAGTTTTTGTGATCTCAAAACAAGGTTGTTTATTAGATATGTTCTTAATAAGAAAACATAGATAATCCTAAATATATTTAAGTTGAATAATAATATTATTATCAATTTTGAAGATATATGTATGCAATAAATAACATAGATAAAATTCATAAATATATACAGAAGACGTCTCATCAAATTTATAATTTTTATGTTCATTCCCTATATTAAAATAAATTTCAATTGTATCTCTCCTTGTGATATTATCAAGAAGAGAATAAAATAAAAGAATAAAAAATGAGAATAACACTAATATATTTCATTTACTAAGAACCAAAATGCATTCAATATAGAAATTGTAAGAGGAAGAGAATAAGGAAAATATTTCTATCAAGGGATATAGTGAATCATATTCACTATTGGAGGTAAATTTAGGACTACCTATAATATTTTACCTTTCTTTTGCTTTCACTATGTCCTTGTATCTATCCTAAGAGGATGATGTTCTAGTGAAAGTTAAAGCATATATAGTAATCTAATCGAATTTTTTGGTAGGAGGAATTATCTCACATAAAAGTAACTGTTATAAGGAGATTAATTTCCTCAACTACGGATAAACATATGGGTTGGTATAGAAGAGGCATAAGACCATCTGGCCGAGTAATCACAGCAGGTATATACATAACTTTCTTTGTGTTTGTAGTTAAAAGAAATTTTATCACTGTAATTTCCTAACTTTCTATCAGAGAAGTATTGTGGACATGTTTGTAGGGTTTCATGAAGTTGATATAATCTATAATTATATTACCACCCCTTTATATAAAATTAATTAACCCTTTTTTATATTCCATGAATCTATTGAACACTGAGGTGATAACCTTTAGTTGAAAAACTTGTTCCCTAAAAGCCCTTGTAACTTGTGTAACCCTCAAGATTCTATCAAAAATTTGAAATTATCAGCCATATATTCTTTGTATAAATTATATACAAGTTATAATTTATATATTTCTTGAATATCTCCTTATAAGTCATACATTGAATGGAATATTCCCTTACCATATTATATATATTAATTTCTGGATGGTGTATCTATCACAAATATTCTACATGAGTTGACACATCACACAATGTAGTATAGAGTTCTTCCTTGATATAATATCTAACCAGCTCTCTCTAAATTGGGACTGTGGAAGGAGGAGTTTCAGAGGATGTAGAGGCACCAATATACATGATTTACAACATTTGATAAATTGAATAAAAACTCTCCATGAATGAAAATTTCAATCCCTCTACTATAGATTTCAAACATTCTACTTTATCCTACAATCATATATTATAATCATCAATTTCGTGAATGTGAAATAGAAATTTTAGTTGAAAATGAGCGATAACTAACACAACCATGTTTTGTGTACTTTCTTAACTGAGTTTGGAAATTTATGATTTTTGAGAGCTTATGACATTTTGATGGTATGAAAACAAATTTCCTCTCAGGGATTCCATATCAGAATTTAAAATTCATTGAAAAGAGTCTAATTAATCTATTATCTCAACATCAGGAGGAATTATAAGAGGATCATAAGGTTGATCTATTTATACATGAGTTATATCCACCACTTCTGGGCTATCTATTTCCATTTTTTATAAAAATATGTAACTCACCAGGCTGATCAATTTGATCCACTATGGATCCTTTTCCACTGATAATATTTTTGATAATCCAAATCACAGTACTCAAGACAATTTATAACATAAATATGAATCGTTTATCAGTCATAAAAATCCCTAACATAAGGTCTTATATATGGAATAATTGGTGATTCTAGGGTAATATAATTAGTTTCATCAATTTTAGGTACAATATAGGTTTGTTTTGTATAATTTTTTTTGTGTGAGGCTTGCTAGTTTAGTGTGATCTATTGGATCTATAAGATTATAATGGAGTGGTGACTTATCAACATTAGTAGAAGCATTCACATAATTTAGTAAAATAATTTGTATAAAATACACTTCATCATCTTCATACTAGTCCTATTCTCTTATAGAAGATGATATTGGTGGGAAAGAATAATGAGTCTTCACCATCCCATGATGTCACGAACCAAGCCGGATCGTCATCCGACTCAGGACCCGACATGGTCCGCGACATGGTCCGAAGGGCGTTCCCGATCGCCACGGGCTGGCAACTAGTGTCAGGCATCAAAACAAACCAGTTGGGAACGGTTTGTCCCATGAAAAAGATAAATAAACATAAACTGAAAAAGCAGATAAATAAAGGAAAATAAACTGAACAACGTGGCTGCAGAAAAAGGAGTAAACAAAGAAACGTGGCATACCTCAGGTGACCCCATGGATCACCATAGTACAACAACCACACTCACTCCCAAAAGCGATCCGAGACTGAAACCTGCAACTGAAAAGTAAAGTAGGCATGAGCACCGAGATGCTCAGTAGGAATGCCAAAAATAACCACGTCCTATGCCTCCAAATTTATTAAGAAATCTAACTATGCCTGTTTGAAAATAAGATATAATAAAATAATGTTTTCCCTTCTTTTCAAATTCAAGTAATGAGTTTTCATTTTTAAATAAAGCATTTCACTCTTACATAATTTTCAAAATAGGTTCCAAGCATGCACTAACATTTCAAAATGAAATAAACCAGTTTGGAATAAAATGTGATTTTTACAAACAAGACATCAGGTATGAAACAAATGAAAAGGAAGTTACATCACAAGTAGCATGTTACAAATGAGCACTATGGGTAATCCCTATAGGCAGCTAGAACAAGTGGGAACCTAAAACCTCATACCTCAGTGAAACGTGGATTATAAGACCAAGACCCTCAGAAAACGTGACTTAGAAGGCCACGACCCTCAGAAAATGTGTCTTAGAAGACCACGACCCTCAGAAATTCACATGTTTAAATAGTGTTGTTGCGTCAATCCTACTAGACAAACCAGGAAGAACCATGTCGTGTCATCTAGCGTACTAGTCCTGGTCACCCACCTAGATACCCGGGTTCCCATTGTTCTCTATTTCAAATGGTGGTGAGTTTTATTTATCAAGCAATCAAACAAATACATTACACATTCTTTATCTAAAACTAATTCAACCTTTCACTACTGCACTCCATACTTAAGTGCATTCCCCACTTTACATCACACAAACACGCACAAGCATTTACACTAGGAACATATCACAAACCACTCATCAACAGTTGCATCACATTTTATTTTCAAATCTAGGGTAATGACTCAAAAGGGGTTTTCTATTTTCGCAAACCAAATCTTAATGTGCCAAACGACCTCAATAGAGGTTTTTCTATTTCATAAAACATTCTTAAGATGCCAAACATGTTTAATTACATAAAGGGAACACTTTTTAAATTCAACCGGCCAAAAAGGCCAAACACCTTTGGAAATACACATTACTAATTCTAAACCACTTAAGAAATCAATTTTTCAAGAAAAGTCACTTAGGACCAGCAGCTTTGAAATACATTTCAAATTTTCCAATACAAGGCATAATAGTTTCTAGCAACCGTAATCAGATTCCATAGCATGTGTATATAGAATAGTGTAAAACATATTTTTAAAACAATCAAACATTTATGAATTTTAAATTAAAAGCTTGGGAATAGGGGACCTACCTCAAACTTGTCGCCATTTTCTGATGGGCACTCGAACTGACACTAGGCGCATACACACACATGCATTTATACATATATATATACGTGCCACTAGCTGCATTGCACATATTCCCCGCGCCATGAGGGAAATATGTACAAAGAGGGCACATATATATATATATATATGTGTGTGTCTTAACCTATGCATGTACATGTAGGATGTCTCAACATGCGCAGCCCAAAACCAACGAAGCAAGGCGCAACACACTACACATAAAATTTAATAAAACAAATAAACAGATAAACAATCAATAAAAAATTTCAGAAAAACACATCATATTAACGCACCAGATAAAACAATATACGATGCACCCCAAGAATCATCATTTACACACATGGGTACCATTTTGAGACAATGCACGCACCAAAAGAACTCCAAAACACAATCTGCACCCCCCTTACAACTTAACAAATCAGTAAAACATTTTATGAAATGATTATAAATAACAATATGAGACATTTTTTATCAAGAAAGCACCCAAAGCCAACTTCAACAACCAAGTGCACATTGAAACCATACCAAAACACTAACTGCAGTCTTTCCACACTTTGATAAACCAACAATACATTTTATAAAATAGTGATAAGAAGCATGACACGGGTTTTTCATATAAAACACACTTATATCATAAAATTATACTACTAACTAATACACATTAAAACTCATACAAAATAGGATTCGCAGCATGAAAACTAACAAGTAAAATGCTAAATCAATTAAATTCAGAAAACAATCTATCAAATAATAATTTTATGAGGAAACGCCTACCTCGGTGTAGAGAACCTCAAAAACTTGTTGTGTAACACCCTCGCGCACCAATAGCACCTCTATAAACACAAAAAGACTGTAAAAAAATAAAGTATCAAACCAATTGCATAAAACATGAATCAAATGCAACTCAAAACACAAACTGGAACCCTACACAAAGAAGGGAAAGAAATTCACCGGGGCAAAGCGCACTATTGGGAAGTCACCAGAATGGGAGGCGCACGCAGCGGAGTCACCAGAAGTATCGAACAATATAGGGAAGTTATCATAGGGTTGAATTGATCCAGAAAACTGGGTGGCGTGCGGCTGTGCGACGGAAAAAAAATGTAAGGTTGTTAGACACCAATGTGAGGAGGATGTGCAGTGCGAGGCAGCGCATCGGTTCGAGGGAAGCATGGCGGCGCGTGCAGCAGGTTCGATGAGGAAAATCGAAGGGGGTGGAGGAAGTAGATGTCCGATCAATGAGGGTTACGAGTGAAGGGGGTGGGATTGACACCGCTAGCAGGGGCGGCGCGAGGTGAACTGGAGAGAGAGTTGTTGGTCCACCGCGACGCCGAAGGGGAGTGAGGGAGAGCAGCGCACAAGTTTTGGGGGGGGGGGATTTCTTGAGCGACGGCTAGGGTTGCAGAGGGAAGAGGCGGAACACAAGAAGAAATGGGATGTGCAGGTGGGGTCTTGGCGCAACGGGCGAAAAGGGGAAGCAAGAGGAAACAGTAAGAAGAAACAGAAAAAAAAGAATGAAATGAAATGAAAATGAATAAAATGAATAAAATGAATAAAAAATTAATGTTAAATAAATCCAAAGAAAAACAATGCCAAACCAATCTAAAATCATGATAATAAAAATAATAATAAGAATAATAATAATAATAACCCAATTGAAACATTAACTTAAATAATTATAATATTAATAATAATACTAATGTGATAAAACCAGTTACAAAATAATTGCATTAATTTTTGAGTCTCGAATCCATGCATAGACGCGTGTGTGGTCATGAATTTGTTGCGCGTCGATGTAAAAGTAAATTTATTCATAAAACGTTCCCTTATTAAGGCTGGGCGCTACACCCAGTTGCGTGTACAGTCGCGCACCCATATAAGATCCGAATTTTTTTTCTAAAATAAAACAGGTTCAAATCGCATATCAAAAGCACGACTTAAATTAATTAAATTAAAAAGAAGTTTCAGTCGGGGTGTGACAATTATCCCCACCATGACACTTTCTGCCCCCAGAAAGTCACCCAGCCCAATGAGGAATCAAACTCGAGTTTGAAATTGAAGGAGGCCAACACAATCACGAACTTGGTATGACTTTTCACTCCATCGGTCACACCCGACCAACTCTTAGCATGAACAACCGACATTGAGACTCTTAGCATGAACTAACTATGGATCTGTTAACTTGATCCACGAGGGAACCACAACACAAACCAAACCTCGAAAAAGGCATGACATTATTCATGGTGTGTCTCCCACCCATTTAAGAACCGACTAGCTTAAACCAACCAGTATAAACCGACATGATAACTTCCAACCCAAACCAGAAACCACTGCGACATGAGAAAACCCACAGAAGATTTCTACCAAATAACGAACTTAACCATGACTCATCATTTCCACAAGAGATGAGCATCTCCAAAATGAGCATGTACTAAAAAAAACGGGTCACACTTGAGGAGGCGCAACTACTGGAATTACATGAAAACAAGATCACCATGACCTTTTACAACCACAGTGGGGTACTCATAGAACAAAGACCACAACGAGAAAAAGAGATATTTGCGCCTCTTAAAGAAAAACAGAACCTTCTAAGACGAGTGAGCATGAAACGATAAACTTAAACTGTCCCTATTTTAGCACTGGAGTCAAAAGTTAGACCAATGTGACCCACACCCAACGGTTCCTGACTGTGTGAAAAGCTTCACTCCGAGACCTGTGGCTGGAGCACTGATGTCTTGAAGCGTCTACTACCCCAGAGTCAGGAGCTAACATCTGTCAGCCGAGACTCTTTCTGACGTTACCGCTAGTAGAACCTCTCTAAGTTCCCCAAACATCCACATTGACAGCAAGTCTTCAATGGATGACGATGAGGCGACTTAAAGTACCAAAACCGGTCACACAAGAAGCGAACAAGAGAGTGGCCCAACTAATACGAGATGGAATTGACAAGAAAACTTATCTGAAACATGTTCCTATGATTCGCTCTCGTCACCAGATGGGGAACCTTCCCGAGCATCGAAAAGAAACGGTCCTGGAACCCTGGACAAAAACCCCACAGAAGAAAAACTTTAACTGATTCCACGACGCTACCTCTGGAGAAAATGGAATCAACCCCTTGGCATGTCCCATGTAGGACTTCACTACTTGTTGGCCTTACTCGACACCCACTAGGTCTTCCACTTTCCTCCCCTTTACTTCCTCGAGTATAAACCATCGGACGAGCGTCGCCCTAAACACCTTCCAAGACGCACCATCATGCAACGACGCTGGGATTATTTCCTCCACCAATCCAATGTTTCACCTTCAAAGGAACTCAAACCAACACAGACTCTCATAGCTTTTGGAGTTCCCAAAAACCTGAAAACACCCATGACTTCACCATGCCAGTCTACTACCTTCGATAGATCATGATCACCACAGAATATGAACAAAAACCGAAAAGAATTCAATTCCACCACTCCGATAAGAGCCTGGGTAGAACAAATAACTAGAAGAGGCTCACTCGAAACTTCTGGGACTTTTCTGGGAAGCATACTTAAAAACAAGAGGCACAAATCCGAACCAAAACTCATCATAAATCAAAATTCCACACCTCAATCACAAATGAAAACTCAAAATCAAATCACTATTCCAACCACAATTCAATATGTCAAAACCAAGAACTCACGAAAAAGAATACCCAACACGAATAGAGAACGCTAAACAATTTCTCACTCACTTTTCTAAACACATGAAAAACCCTTTTTGAAAACCGTCTTTCATCAAACAGAACAAATTAAATATCCACCATTGATATCCCATGAAGTCTCACACATACATATCCATGTGCTAGCTCAAGCACCCATCCACTCACATCACCAATTTCCCCACTTGCCACATGCACACCTCAATATATGTTATCACTCATAGGAATACCAAGGGTCAATTCAAGACACTTCTCATTTCCAAAATAGATCATTAAGCACAAAGCACAAATTCTCAACCAATTAAAAAAAATAACTTATCATCAAAGCAATACATTTCCAATTTCCAAAACATTTTCCAATTCACATTCCAAAAAGTGTTACTGATATTCCAAAACAACATCCAAATCACCTCCCATTTTCCCTTTTGAAACCACACATTCATTAAAAGAAAACAATTTCCATTTCAAAACCACTTTTCCACTCTCACACCACATTCCCATTTGAAACCACCTTCTCAAAAATCCATTTTCATTTTTGAGATGTACTCACACCAACCAAAATGACGGTTAAACATAACTAACATTAAAACATTCAAAATAAATAAGGGACTAGTGGTTACACCAACCCGGTAACATGGCTTAGCAGGCCATGCTCCAAGCGAGCATCAACCACAGGAAGCATCTTGAACCGTGCGTTCGGGCCGTACATGGGTCGCTACTCCAAGCAGGATCATACCGTAACATTGGATCACTTCCCTTGTCATCCCTCATCCACACATACCAATCCAAAGAAGAAAATTAAAATCCCAAACTACCCCTGGCAACTCGAGTCTCGGGACAGGCAAGGGTTCATGAAATCCTTCTTGCACCTACCTCTCGAGTCCTGACACACCTAATCGCCAAGCTACGTGACACCCCAAATAACAAGGTAACCTCTGATACCATTTTTTCATGAACCAAGACGGATCGTAATCCGACTCGGCACCCGACACGGTCCGCAACATGGCCCGAAGGGTGTTCCCGATCCCCATAGGCTGGCAACTAGTGCCGGGCATCAAAACAAACCAGTTGGGAACAGTTTGGCCCATGAAAAAGATAAATAAACATAAACTGAACAAGAAGACAAATAAAGGAAAATAAACTGAACAAAGTGGAAGCAGAAAAAGGAGTAAACAAAGAAACGTGGCATACCTCAGGTGACCCCGTGGATCACCACAGTACGATAACCACACTCGCTCCCAAAAGCGATCCGAGACTGAAACCTGCAACTGAAAAGTAAAGTAGGTGTGAGCACCGAGATGCTTAGTAGGAAAGCCAAAAATAACCACGTCTTATGCCTCCGCCTTTATTAAGAAATCCAACTATGCCAGTTTGAAAATAAGATATAATAAAATAATGTTTTCCCTTCTATTCAAATTCAAGTAATGATTTTTCATTTTTAAATAAATCATTTCACTCTTACTTCATTTTCAAAATAGGTTCCAAGCATGAACTAACATTTCAAAATGATAGAAACCAGTTTGGAATAAAATGGAATTTTTACAAACAAGACATTAGGTATGAAACAACTGAAAAGGAAGTTACATCACAAGAAGCATGTTACAAATGAGCACTATGGGTAATCCCTATAGGCAGCAAGAACATGTGGGAACCTATAGACCTTGTACCTCAGTGAAACATGGCTTAGAAGACCACGACCCTCGGAAAACGTGGCTTAGAAGGCCACGACCCTCAAAAAACGTGGCTTAGAAGACCACGACCCTCAGAAATTGACATGTTTAGTTAGTGTTGTAGCTTTAATCCTGGTAGACAAACCGGGACGAACCCCTGCCGTGTCATCTAGCGTACTAGTCCTGGTCACCCACCTAGATACCCGGGTTCCCATTGTGCTCTATTTAAAATGGTGGTGAGTTTTATATATCAAGCAATCAAACAAATACATTCCACTTTCTTTATCTAAAACTCATTCAACCTTTCACCACTGCACTCCGTACTTAAGTGCATTTCCCATCTTTACATCACACAAACACGCAAAAGCCTTTACACTAGGCAGATATCACAAACAACTCATCAACACTTGCATCACATTTTATTTTCAAATCTAGGGGAATGACTCAAAAGGGGTTTTCTATTTTCACAAACCAAATCTTAATGTGCCAAACGACCTCAATTGAGGTTTTTCTATTTCATAAAACATTCTTAAGATGCCAAACATGCTTAATTACATAAAGGGAACACTTTTTAAAATCAACCGGCCAAAAAGGCCGAACACCTTTGAAAATACACATTACCGATTCTAAACCACTTAAGAAATCAATTTTTCATGAAAAGTCACTTAGGACCAGCAGCTTTGAAATACATTTCATTTTTTCTAATACAAGGCATAATAGTTTCTTGAAACCTTAATCAGATTCCATAGCATGTGTATATAGCATAGTGTAAAACATATTTTTAAAATAATCAAGCATTTATGAATTTCAAATTAAAATCTTAGGCATAGGGGACCTACCTCAAACTTGTCGCCATTTACCGATGTCCACTCGAACCGACACTAGGCGTATACACACAGATGCATTTATACATATGTATATACACGCGACTAGCTGCATTTAACATATTCCCTACGCCATGAGGGAAATATGTACAAAGAGAGCACATATATATATATGTCTTACCCTATGCATGTAAATGTAGGATGTCTCGACACGCGCGACCCAAAACCAACGAAGCAAGGCGCAATGCACTACACATAAAATTTAATAAAACAAATAAACACATAAACAATCTATAAAACATTTCAGAAAAACACATCACATTAACGCACCAGATAAAACAAGATACGATGCAACCCAAGAATCATCATTTACACACATGGGTACCATCTTGAGACAATGAACACACCAAAAGAACTCCAAAACACAATCTACACCTCCTTTACAACTTAACAAATCATTAAAGCATTTTATGAAATGATTATAAATAACAATATGAGACTTTTTTATCAAGAACGCACCCAAAGCCAACTTCAACAACCAAGCGCACATTGAAACCATACCAAAACATTAACTGCAGTCTTTCCATACTTTGATAAACCAATAATACATTTTATAAAATAGTGATAAGGAACTTGAAACAGGTTTCTCATATAAAACACACTTATATGATAAAAGTATACTACTAACTAATACACATTAAAACTCAATCAAAATATGATTCGCAGCATGCAAACTAACAAGTAAAATGCTAAATCAATTAAATTCACAAAACAATCTATCACATAATAATTTTATGAGGAACCGACTACCTTGGTGTAGAGAACCTCAAAAACTTGTTGTATAACACCCTCGCGCACCAATCGCACCTCCGTCAACACAAAAAGACCCTAAAAAAATAATGTATTAAACCAATTGCATCGAATATGAATCAAACGCAACTCAAAACACAAACTGGAACCCTACACAAAGAAGGGAAAGAAATTCACCGGGGTAAAGCGCACTACTGGTAAGTCACCAGAATGGGAGGCGTGCGCAGTGGGAGTCACTGAAAGTATTGACCTATATGGGGAAGTTATCATAGGGTTGCATTGATCTAGAAAACTGGGTGGCGTGCGGCTGTGTGATGAAAAAAAACAGCAAGGTTGTTGGACACCGATGTGAGGAGGATGTGTAGTGCGAGGCAGCGCGTCGGTTCGAGGGAAGCATGGCAGCGGGCGTAGCATGTTCGATGAGGAAATTCGAAGGGGGTGGAGGAAGTAGATGTCCGATCGATGAGGGTTATGGGCGAAGGGGGCAGGATTGACGCCGCTAGCAGGGGCGGTGCGAGGTGAGCTGGAGTGAGAGGTGTTGGTCCGTCGCGACATTGGAGGGGAGTGAGGGAGAGTAGCGCATAGGTTTTGGGGGGGCTTTCTTGAGCGTCAACTAGGGTTGCAGAGGGAAGAGGTGAAACACAAGAATAAATGGGATGTGCGGGTGGGGGCTTGGCACGACGGGCGAAAAGGGGAAGCAAGAGGAAACAGTAAGAAGAAACAGAAAAAAGAAGAAGAAATAAATGAAATAAAAATGAATAAAATATATAAAAAAATAAAAAAATTAAAATGAAATAAATCCATTGAAAAACAATGCCAAGCCAATATAAAGAAATGATAATAACAATAATAAAAATAATATCCCAATTAAAACATTAACTTAAATAATCATAATATTAATAATAATACTAAAGTAATAAAACCAGTACAAAATTATTGCATTAATTGTTGAGTCTCGACTCCGTGCATAGATGCGTGTGTGGTCATGACTTTGTTGCGCGTCCATGTAAAAGTAAATTTATTCATAAAATGTTCCATTATTAAGGTTGGGCGCTACACCCAGTTGCGTGTACAGTCGCGCACCCTTATAAGATCTGAATTTTTTTCTAAAATAAAACCGGTTCAAATCGCATATCAAAAGCACGAGTTAAAATAATTAAATTAAAAAGAAGTTTCAGTCGGGGTGTGACACATGATCATGATTACCATGATCGTCTCCATTGTTATATTTTCCACCATTATGACCATTTCTATGATCATCACCATGATCATCAATAAATTAACCATTTTAATTACTTACATGATCATATCCATGATATTTATCACCATCATCATGATCCTTATCATCCATGCATTAATTTCCAATTGATTTTTCATGGTCTAAATCACAGTCTTCTACCTTACAAACATTTTCATCATTTCCAAATCCATTATGATTTTGGTCACATGATGACTTGGTATAATATTACATAAACATTTATGATAAATATAATTATTTTTACTTATCATAATTTTCATCTAAAATAGAGTATCTTGTAGGTAGGTAACAAGGTGGACGAACAGGTCTAAAAAGAAATTTAGTAGGAGAGTTTTGAATCACTGGATTACTCACCACTTACATGGAAAATTCTTCTTCTTCTACCGTATGTTCCTTATATTTACATCTAGCGTGATCATAAACATCCAAATATGCAACTACCCCATCTAGCTCTAGACCAGGGTCAACCATGTCTTTGTGTCTAGTTGAATTATCGATAAGTTTGTATTTATCAAAAAACATTGTCATTTTTTCTAAACCCACACTTCTTCCCATGATTCTATCTCACTTTAACCCTTTTGAAAATTCAATTTAATAAGAAAAAATCACCATACCTATCTTAAATGTATTCAAATTATTTTAAAAACTATTTAAAATCCTTGATGGTAGATATCATGTTAGGGTATATCAAATAGATCAATCTTAATCCTTTCATTCACATCTCATAAATACGAATCACCATAAATATACATAAACTGATCATGTGCCCTTGTTTCATCATAAATATGATTTTAACATCCTGATATCACATGGTATTGAAATATGCTTTTCATGGACATAATACATACTTGAAAAACATAAACAATATATTACACTCCCCATCGTGTTCAGTATATATATACCCTTAGTGAACCATATTCTGTCAGTTGTAGGAGATCCTCATCTCTTCAAGAATGGATGCTAATATTTTCTTCACATGATAGATTTTGATCATTTTAATTCTTATGTATAATAATATCAAAGTGAAATATGACTTTTCCATGAGGAAGGTAATGGTTCGGGGGATAAAAGGATTAATGTTAATGTGAATTGATAAGAATTATTCCATAAATAAAATGATTTACGGGTTCAAAGTGATAATAAATAGAATATGGAACAATAAATCTTCAGTCACAAAAAGAATATAAATGGTAATAAAACAACGGTAAAAAAGGAACTTTTACATTGGTGACTCTTCAACATTGACTCATCAATAGTGACTCATTAATGAGGACTCATATATAGCGATTCATTAATGGTGAATCATCCAATAGTGGCTCATCAACCAAAACATATCATTCCAAATTTATGTTATTTAGTTTAAGATTTCGTAATTCAATGGATTTTTAATGATATCCTCTAGAAGATGTTCAGTTCCAGTAAATTAAAAATTTATATTACATTTTTTATACTGATCTATCAAAAATTGATATATTGAATCAATTTTATTTGTTCTATATTTAGAAATAGTATTTTTATAAATATATATCACACTTGTGTTATCAAAATTAAAAAAAACATGTTTAATTTTGTATCAAAATCCTTGTAAATTACATTACATTCAAAAAATTTATGCACAAAAACTGCATATAACTATGTATTCTTCTTTAGTAGTGGACAGTGCAACAGAATGTTGTTTCTCACTACACCATGATACGATAGATAGTTCAAAAATATGACACGTTCTAGAAGTGATTTTCTCTCTAACTTACAACCCCCAAAATCATTATCTTAATAACATACTAAATCAAAACAATTGTCATATTGAATAAAAAAGTCTGGTATTAGTTTTATATTTGAGGCATTTTACAATTATTTTAATAGATATTATGTGTGAATCTTTATGATTTTCATGAATTCAGTAAAACATACATAGACTAAACATAATATTATGTCGAATTGTAGTTAAATACATTATACTTCCAACAATACCTCTATAACCAGTTTGAACAACTGATTTTCGAGCTTCATCAATATATACTTTGTAGGTGGTACTCATGGGAGTATCCTTGCATTCAGTAGTATCTAGGCGAAAAATATTAAAATATATTTTTTATATTAACTCTGATATAAAATTATTCCCTCTTTATTTTTTGAAATATGAAATCTATAAACGATGTTAAGTTCAAAAATTAAACTCATTTAAAATTCATGTCTGCATTAGTTTGGAAAAATCATTACATAGGGAAGGATGAGTATATAAAAAAATAATATCATTTTCACATATATGATCTACTAAAGCATCTTTTGAAATTATTTTTATAAAAATAGTTGGCCCAGATTTACCTTTTAAAAGACTTTTCAAAATAAGAAAATAGGAATGCCTATCATACCAAGATGTTGGAACTTATTTTAATCCATATAAATATTTTTTTAATTTAAAAATACCATTTTGAGAACTTGGTTTCTGAAATATATGGGTAATTTTAACAAAAAATCATCAATTATGAACCCATTTAATAATACAATTTTAACATCTAGTTTATATAGTTTGAATTCCAAATTTCTCGCATAGGAAATTAGTATTGTAATGGCTTCAAGTCTGGATATGGGAGGAAAATTTTATTCATAATCAATTACTTCTTCTTTATTATTATTTTCAATAACTAATATTGTCTTGTTTCGTATTACAATGCATGACTCATCATCCTTGTTTCTAACCACCCATTTAGTGCCAATAGATAATGTGTCTGTTGGTCTATAAACTAGTTACCAAATGTTTTTTCTATATATTATATTATGTTTATATTGCATAAATATTACCCATATATCACAAATTACGACATCATTAATATTATTAGGCTCAAGATACGACAAGAAGATGTGGTGTTTAATTTAATTTCCAAGGAAAGATCTAGTTTGTGTCCCTCTATCTATGTTTCCTATTACAATATCTAAAGGGGGTTTCTTTGAGTCCTAATAGTTCATTGAAGTGATGGGTTGGTTATCATAATATATCATTTAGGCTCAGGTTCTTGAAATTTTTTGGTTCAACATTATACTTGTTTTACATAACATTCAAAAGGTTTAAAAATGAGTTTTAAAGTTGAAAGATAATCCTCAAGGTTATCTAAGATAGTAACAGGTTCATTTTGGTATGTTTCATCAAATTTAATGTGAAAAAAACACATCTATTTTTTGGATCCCTTATTCAACACTCTGTAGGATTTACTGGATGTTGAATAAAAAATAAAAATTACTTCATCACTCTTGGAATAAAAATTTTCTAGATTATATATTATATTTAAAATAAATACTTTTCGACCAAAACAATGAAACAATTAACCATTTTTTCTATTATTTCCTAACCAATATTGTTTTATTTTTTATAGAGCTCTAATTTAAACTACAATTATGGTATAAAATTCATGTTAAGAAACTCTTCCCAAAAGTGGATAGGTATGTCACACTCATTAAGCTTAGTTTGTTCTATATCATGAAGATTCATAATTCTTATCTCTTTCAAACCATTTTTGTGTGGTTTACATGGAGTAGAGAAGTTATGATTATATCCATTTTTAGAAGAAAATGATTCAAATAATTGATTTTCAAATTCTATAACATTATAACTTATTATGGTTTTAATCCTAACACCATATGGATTTTATATGGATTTGGAATACTTAATAAATTATGAAAAAGTTTAAATATTTTGTGCTACAATTAATACACATGTTTATATAAAATTTTCATCTACAATGTCATCGAAATAATGATTTCCATTTAAACTAGTAACTTATAGAAGGTCCAAAGAGTCCCATATTAACTCACTTTAGGGGATCAGATATGGAAACCTCTTTCATATATTTTAAGGTAATATTATTAAGTTTTCATTTTTCTATGGGATCACAAACTGTATCATTTGAGAATCAATGCATTGGTAGGCCTCTAACTAAAAAATTTGTTATTAGATTTATAATTTAATGAATATTTAAACGGCCTATACTCCTATGTTAATTCCATGATGAATTTTTATGGGAACTTAAATAAGAAATATTTTTAGAAGATGATGAATTTAAATCAATATAATAAATATTATCATTTCATAATGTAGTAAAATTGAAAATATTTTTTTATGTAAAATAAAAAAGATTAATTGTTTTAAAATTTGACATAAAATCCCTCATCACATAATTGAAAAATGAAAAGACAATTATATTTTAAACCATATATATATATATATCGTTATAAATTGATATTGTATTTGAATTAATGATTTGACCAAGGTCATTGATTTTCCCTATAGTGTTGTATCCAAAAGTTAAATAGCCACCATAAACATTGATTAAATTTTTTATTTTTTAATACCCACAAGAAATATTTTTGGAATATAAATTTCCCAAATACCACTAGCTTCTGCTAAAGGTTTTCAAGAAGTATTCATACAAAACAATGTTTATTCAGTAATTGATTTTATTTACAAAATCCTCTTTTATCTAGTTATGTTTTTAATGAGAGATTTTTTCACTAACAATTACCTAATGGATTTATAATAAATAGATTAAAAGATTCTATAAATTAATACATTATTATGTTCAGTTGAGTTGGTACTAGAAATATATGAATTTTCAGAACTGGTTATAGACGTAAATATGGTTTTTTAACTTTTATCTATTCCCGTGAATAATGTATTCTTATTATATATTTTGGAGAAACATTACAGCCTATTATATGAGTTAATGTGTACTTAATATTGGTTAGTATTTCTATTTCTTTCATTATATGTTAATTTGTAAATATTAATTCATTATTCTCTTTCATCAATTGATCATTTTTATCTTTTTCAATAACATGGTTGGTTTTAACATTTATTATAAAATAATCTTTTTTATTATGTATATTATATTTATCTTTCATCTAATTAAAGGTATCATGTATACTGTTATAGTAATCTTATAGATCTACATTTTTCATTATTTCCTCAATATCATCATTTTTAAAAAAAATTTAGAATAATAATAGTAGAAAAATAAAGAACATTCTATGCCTCTAAGGTGCCTTTTAAAAAGAACATATTTACCACGTCAAACATATCTTCCAGGTTAGTGTTTGATTAATCGATCTACATTTGGAGGTACTAAATGTTTTATTCACGGATTTCATGAATCATCTATATTTTTAATCATATTTATTTTTATATTTCTATTTTGGATAGTCACCTTTAATGTGTCCTTGGTTATTACATTCATTGTAGTTGATTTCATATTGATTATCATCCTTTTTTAATAATTTTCACTTTCCCTTGTTGTTGTACTTTTCTATGAAATTTGATTTCTGGATGAAATTGTTGTTCCAAAATAATTTCTTAAATCTTCTATCCATGTGGTCAATTTACTCATAAATATCATCAAGAAATTATTCTTCTATATTATTTTCATCTTTTTCATTTTCCCCTTGTATAGAGGTAATAGTCTATAATACTATTGATTTTATTTTTGTTTCATATTCTTTTTTTTGACATTAATATCTTCTTCAAACATCATCATATTTTGAAATAATTCTATAATAGATAGTTTAATAACATCACACAATTCAATAATTGAAATAGATGTTCCCCTCCATCTGTCAGGTAAGCATCAATGTAGTTTCATCGATTGATCATTCTTTTTCACATTGTTCATTAGTGAATGAATGGTATTTAATATTTCATTTGATCAGGAGATACATACCAGAAATTGGTTCATCCAGATTTATTTTAAATGAATCATACTAGATTTTATATGTGTTTTGTCTCATTTATTTTACATTTATGGCCCATTATGTTATTTATATAATGTATCCTATAATTAAAATATAGATTCTCGATTATATATTCTATTAAATTTAACATCACCCAAGGCAGAAAACAAATCATTTATAGCTTTTTAGTTATTATTGTATACAATTATTGTAACATCAATCCAAATAATTTTAGTTATTTTTCATATTTCACACTAATATTCTATTTCATTCCAAATATCAAAACCCAGACTTTATAAATAAATTTTTAATTATTTTTAAATATGCCTAGTATTTGACATTAAAAAACGAGTTCATTTGGTAGAAGGTTCTGTTTGACTATTATCTATAATGAAATAAAATTTAGAATTGAAAAAAATTGAGACATCTATTATATAACTAAAATGATAGTTGAAAATATAATTTTAAAACCATTTGATGTAAAAAAATTTCCAATATGAGTAACTCGTGAGGTAGATAAGGTTTGATTTATTTTTCGATAAAATTGTTTTAAAAAAATCAGTTAAAATAAAATCGCTTTAATAGAAAAAATGTCAAATTAATCAAAGTATCATATTGATAAAAGATCAATCATTTTAAATGATTAATGAAAGAGTTACTATGTATCAGTAAAAATAATTTTATAGAATTTCCTTATCTTTTGAAATAAATTTAAATAGATGTAAAATTTAAACAGTAGTTATGATTAATTATCAATATAATTTTTGTATAGATTAAAAAAATATAGTTTATGGTTATAAACCAAAACCGTATATGACAAATAAGTTGGTTTGTCTCAAGATAAAAAATAATACCTCCACTTCAAAACAACCTATTCCCATGAATATTATAATACTAATCAATCAAATCCATAACTTGAATCAAGATATCAAATAAGAGAAACACTAATTTAGCACAAAGATCACCCTCCACAATTATACGTGGGAAGTAAAGATTGAACAAGACACACAAAGACCTCTTACACAAACAATAATGAAAATATATATGTAAATAAAATAGATAATAACAAATATTCTTAAATAATATATAGGATACAGTGAGTGTTTGACAATAGAGTAACAACACACTACTCAAATAGAAAATCAATAAAAAGTAAGAGAAAAAAATAAAATAGTGAATCTTTGTCAAGTATGTTCATAATGAACTATGTACTCAGATCCGATTTGGTGAGTAGGAAATGATTCATTTTTTCTAGTTGCATCAAAATAGATGATCATATGAATATGAATGAATGTTACAATTGATCTCTATTAGTGTATTGATCAATATCTATAGTGTATTATGTGCTTCTATTTCACATATATTCATAGGAAATTATTAAATAAGATTTTATGAGTTCATATATTCAACAACAAATGTTTTCATAGGATTTTCAATCAGTAATCGTAGTATGTGTTATACATAGACCTATATTTACTTTTTATAGATATATAAGGATCAATTAGAGGAGATACACAATACATTAATCATATTTGATTATGTGATTATAGAGTGGTCAATTTATCCTTAAATATAAATATATTTTGAGACATTCATGTTAGAATCATATAATATCAATTTCAACAAGAAGCTGGCGGTTACCTAGTATTTGGAAGTATGTTATACTGACAATACCAGAGCATAGAGGTGACTTAGTGTCCAATGGTGACTCAGAGTCAAATAGTGAAAAGTCCGGATGCTATATCCCCATAGGTGAAAAGTCTAGCTGTGACTACATTGTAAATTTAAAGGTTTTTGGTTACTCCAGTGGTGGTAATAAGTCTGGTGATGACTATAATGGGGTAAGCTCACCCTTAGCGGTGACTCGTACCTGGTACTAACTCTCCATAACACTTAGTTGAATTATCATAAATACATTATTAAAATAGAAAATTATTTCATACAACGTGTAATACACATTTAAGAAAATAATAATGGTTTATAATCATTAAAATATGACTGTTTCAAACACACACTACAGAAGAAGGTACCATTAATTTTATATTAACCATTTATTAACCACTCCATCTAATGTTACGTTTCAGGTAAATTACGATTTGTTTTTTATATATATTTTTTTATTTTTATTATTTTTCATCATAAAGAGATCATGATTTAGTTATTTTGATTTTGAAAATCATGATATAAATGTCATAAATATTCATAATATATGTAATTATATGTAATATACAAATATGAAAAAAATAATCTTTTCGTGGAGATGGTAGGTCATACACAAGTATGAATGTTGATTACATTTTTTCATATTGAAAGAATGAAAGTAAATTACTTATATAATATAATTACAAATTAATTATTGTTTCATTATTATAATATAAGTTCACTAAACTCATCCTTTAAAATGTCTATGTATAGTGTTAACTAATCACATCTCTTTGAGAAGGCGGTAATCCTCACGTCAACAAATGAAGTTATTATATTTACACATAATGAGAAGAATTAATATATATTTAATATATTAATAGAGTAAGCATAAGGAAATAATTAATATCATTTATATCATATAAAAACATATTTTTTTTAAAAAATATCAATCATTAGATGGCATAAAGAAAATACGACCAACTTCATTTTGTGAGTCAGTTGTTCGCTACACACAAAAACGGTAATTTTGTTACCCATTATATGGAATTGTGTGAATGTGTATTGAAAAACATTAAATTAAAAACAACTATGTGTATTGATAATAATTATTTTATTATATAATCATGTAAATATAATAGTTTAGGTGATGGAGAATGAAAATAAAATAATGGATCTTGAGGAAGGTTATTACATATTCTTTGTGTAACGAATATTAGTTTTCACCAAAGGGATTACTTGGTTGGATTTATGCCTAAAGGGAGGCTTCTATAATTAATTTGGGATGTTGGGAGATTATTTTACCAGATTTTGTGTGATATAAATGGCTTGAGTGGTGTGAATATGTGGTATGGGTGAGTGCCTTTTTTAGTGAAGGATTGATATTTTTGTAAATTCATGAAATGGGAATTCCACTATAATTTTTCCCATATTAAGTAAATAAATTAAAAACACTCATATAAGGAATAATGTATAAAACAATTTCCATAAAATTTATATTTTATGTGTTTATATGTTATTTTTTCATATATTATTAATGTTTAGTTATTTGTTAAGCTCAATTTTTTGTTAATCATTGTAATTAATATTAATAACATTCGATATTATTTTTGGTAAAAAAATAATTCTACATTATTATAAATTATAGATTATTATTATTACCAAAATTTATTCAAATTTATCAAATTTTGTTCACTTTTATGGCATAAATTAATCTAAATTTAATCCCGTAGATAGGATGCCAGGGATTGTTTTTAATGTAAAAATGATCAAATGTTGGAAATGTTTTAATAACCAATTTTAATGTGAAAGTGATTCCAATTACCAAAATTTGATTCATAGATGCAAAATTAATCACCTTGAACTCTTAAAACAAATAAAATATTATTTAACTACAAAAATATATTAGGTGAAAAAACAATTTTAAATTTCAATTTAGTGTTTTCACTATTCATAAAAAAATAAATCATATTAGAAAAGCAGAAAAAATTCACCCAATATAAATTTAAATATTTTACTTCCAAAAATTAATTTTATATTATATAACAAAAATTATAAAATTTTTAGACTCAAATTTGTAATGGGTTCACCAATAAACGACGAAAAAATTACCTTTTAGAAAACTACACCACTTTATTCATAGAATTAGATTTATTATTATCTTAGACCTATCAAATATATTGGATGGTTATAAATTTTTTTGATAGAATATATAATATAAACATTCTATTGAAAACATTATTCAAAAGAGGGTTGATAATTTGTTTGTTAAAATTATATTTTTACATAGTCAAGCAGTTTTTATAGAAAAGTTATTTCATTTTTTAAATTAGTTACTAAATTCACGTATACTAATTAATAACCAAGGGATTGATTTTTCTGAAATTTTTTTAATAATTTAATTAATCTTATTTTTATCTTCCATTAAAATTTATAGGTGGTATATATAACAATATTTTAATTATATTATTAATAGTATCTTGTATTTTAGTAGAAACCGACCATATGTGTAAGACAATATATCAAAGGGACTCAGTATTTTGTTTAATACAATCCAAACATAGGGTTTCATTTAGCTGAAGCTAATATAAGTGTTATGGGTGCTTCAAGGTAGACTCCGTGTTGCATATAATGAATGAAAAAATTAGTTCCTAAACATAGAAAAATCTATATTTAGTGTTGCGTTAATTTAAAAATATAAAAAATTAAATTAATTAAAAAATTAAGTAATTCTAAAATTATATGGTTCACATGTACCCCCATTAAAATGCGTTTTTCGATCAAAATTCTTCTGGTTTATCAAAATATTGATACTTGAATGTTCATTTCACAGAAATCAGCATTCTAAAAATGAATAATAAAGCATCATTGAAAAAGTTAATGATAAACAATTATAATTAATCAATCTTACTCGTAACTATGTTTACACATATGGAAATATAGTTGGAAGGATACATTTTACATGGAAAATAATATATAATTAAGGAGGTTGATAAAAAATATTGATAAATAGCAAGTTAATAGTCAATAGAAAGTTAAGGGACTCATAATAATAAATATATGATACTTTACAAGACTATGGGTTCAACAGAAATGATGGTTTGAGGATAAATATTTGTCAATATTATTTAACTATTGTTTAAGAATTATTTTACTGTCTATGAATATATGGAAATATTATTTCTTTATTTTATTCCTTTTTATATGAATAGTCTCACCCTTTGGTTTTTACTTGGTCAATTCCACATTGTTTCTTACTCTAATAAATTAAGGTGAATTGTTCATTCCTGGTATTAATGGATTATGAGGTAGATTGATAAGTCATAGAATCTAAATTTAGTTATCTTCACATCCAAAAGGGTTATCCATTTTTATTCAACATTCATTAATACTCATTTGGTGATATAATAGATTAACATAAGAAACTTTATTCAAAGTTTAACTTTAACATTACATAAATGGTTAACCTTATATCCCATCAATATATGAAAATCCAAACCATTAGAAATAATTTTACCAATCAAATTAACAGTGATGCCCCATATATCCAAATGTATATATTTTTTGTCAAATTCCCAACATTTGAATACCCTAATCGTATATTATCCTGAAACATGGTAATTACCTGAGTTACCATAAATCATATTTAAAATCAAGTATTATTCCTTATTATTAAGATTAATATATATTTTCCATAATCAAAATGTTCGGAAGAAATCACTCAAGGTAACATTAAAGAATTTTTCAGGTGATTGTGTATGTTGAAAAAGTAGACCTCTATGTTGTGTTTGTTTACAATGTAGAACACAATGTTCAATTTGTTGAAAAATTAGGGTTTTAATGTTGATTTGTGAGTTTAGATTATGTTCTGGACAATCCATGAGTGATAGAAGTACATCAACAATGGAATGGAAGATCTGGAGGCAGTACAGAAAGAGAAGATATAAGGTGGCACTATTTTCTAGTATTTTTCAAATTTTTCGGCCTCAGAATCAACAAATGAAGAAAAGTGTTTTTCGAAAAGGGATTTATGATCCATTTTCTTGGAGGCTGGTACAGTTTTGGGCCATTTTTATTTGATTATCAAAACATCAAAATATGTAAAATGAAATAGGGGAGCCCATGTTTTGGTTTGGATGCCCATAGTGATTAGGGCGACACATGCTAAGGAGGCTGGACTTGCACGCCAGGAGGAGACTCGCATGTGTTGCTGAGGGTTCAAAAAATTCCTATATGTAGAGGTTTAGCCCTATTTGTTTTTCATCAATCTCAACACTTAGATATAATTCTAGTTCAATTCATGTAGATGGTTTGGGAGCTCAAGTATAAAGATATTCCAATGTTGCACACTATTTTATAGTTGCGTGCCAATATTGGTTTTGGTGTAAAATGGTATGAGTCCCCCATGTTCTGAGTTGTACATGGGAGTTTCATGTAAGAATGTAGGTAACACTTATGGGTCATGCTTATAGAATCATGCCAAGCATTAGATAAAATCATCAATAATATAGAAGTAGATGACTCATTATAGGGGTATATGAAAGTTGGATGTTTCCCAGTACACCTATGGTAAATGGGTATTAATCGGTGGATGAAAATTGGACTTCACCAGAGAATCTAAATATAGTATAGGATGCATTCATTAGAGATACTGAAGGTACATAAAATTCCATAAATTTTGAGTATATCCCCTCTAAGAGAAGTGAGTGAAGGAGGAGGAAGAAGGAAACCCTTTCCACCGGTAGTAAGCTAGAGAAATATGCAATGGGAGTGAACCATGGGAATGTAGTGAGAAGACCCTAAACCTTGAAAAGGAAGTGATATTTTGCAGAGAAGATCTGGTCCAAATATTTTATTCAATATTGGCACAATCCTTAGTGAAATTGTTACAGTGTCACATCTCCATTGTATACTCCTTGGACGTAGCCCAGTGCGGGTGAACGAAGAAAAAATTGATGTACCCCTTCCATGATTTAGTTTTTATTCATATACTGCTATGGGAGAAGGAGATAAGTAATTTTAGTTTAGAGAAAAAACAATATGAAAATGGATTTTTGTTTTAATCAGTCATACCCTGATTCACGCCCCCCCCCCCCCCTCGTAGGGGTATTCAGCCCAGTTGAACAAACATCCAAGAACCTATAAACTTCATCCATGATAACATTGAACATGTTTCAAAAAATACTTCATCATTAATGAGTTAATTAATACAATCATATTTACCATAGACAAATAAATCTTCTCTTTATCCAATCTAAACAAAATTGTCTAAATATCATGAACACATTAATGGTTACCTTCACTTAATTCAACATATCAAATACCTATTAAATCACTTTTCTATGACATAATAACCATTCAACATATCCATTGAAATACATAATGTAAAACTTATATAGAATATATATATATATATATTATGATTCATAAAACATAATCATTGTATTACGAGAAATATAAAATTAAATCATTAATCATTACTCTTATTCTATTAATACAGCATCATCATCTTATTCCTTAATTCCCGTTGTCCTATAATATGAAATATTAATCATGTATTATGTTTCCTCAACCAAAATATAATCATACATATTATTTTTAATGTAAAAAATACTATTAGAAAATCCAATACCATTCACATGTCATTTTGTTCTCATTATGTTTACTTGTATAACCAATACTCATACCACATCCTGATTTGTTTCATGGTATATCCACTTTGTACATAGATTTTTATATTTCCCATAATTTACACATCTAAAACATTAAATATGAATCTATTTCCTTTTAGTTCTTTCTATTTACTGACACTTGGAATCATAGTTTGAGAAAATATAAATAAAACAGAAATCCACATAATCATGAAAAGAATACTCATAGGTTATCTGAATCATGAAACCTAATTATTTAATGTAAGACAACTTAGTTTTATAATATTTTATTCATACAGAAGTTCTATTTAAATCCCTAATTTAGGTTGATAAATATTTTTTGAGTTTTCAATGCATAAACCAATGTAGGGTAAAACTTAGAGTGCAGTAATTCCCGTTATTTTGAATCAATTCTTGATTGAGTCTTTCACTAGATCGGGTTTTTATGGTTGTTACCCCAATTTACATCTATTCTGGAGACACATCTACTTTTAGTAACCAGACATGGATTTCTTTCAAGAAATCCACTGACTCTATCCTTTAATTAAATTCTAGGACATTTTCCTATAATTTAAATAATCCTTAGACTTATCCTTTAATAAATCCCAAAACATATTTCTCAAAATATTTATAGCAATCTCACTTATGATTTCTCGTCATATTTTCCAAATGATGACTCAATATTTCCATTGATACCAAATATATTGATAGAATTAAATTTCATGGATATTACATAATTTTAGAGGAATATTTTTCACATTACAAAAAAACATGTCTGATGGCCATAATAGTTTAGTTTATGTGGAAACAATGATCACATTCTTCCAGTATGGTGAAAAATATTTGGAATCACCCAAAGAGATCATCGCCTTTAGTACGCCTACATAAAATTCATTTTCATATCATATATAATGGAAGCATAAAAATTGGGTGACCTCAAATGCTCAGTAAGTCTAAATCATAGAAATACCTATGAATCACCACAATAATAGAATATAAGAACATGATCATAACATTTTAATATCATAGCATGTATAAAAATATCACAATCATGATATATAGAATAATGATTTCAAGTTCATAATACAAGAATCATATGATAATCAATAACATGAACCATGCAATAATATCATAGTAATAACATGTAATTTTTGGTATACACATAATCATGTGACACTATTCTCTACAATTCAAGGATCTTTTTCAAACACATATGAAGGAATTTCATCTAGACTACACCGAATATACGGGACACACCACTGTCTCCATTCACTGTACATTCCTTATATGTGATCAACATTCCCCACATTCCCATAGTGGATCAGATTTCCCTATCATCCCTTAGTGGATCAGGTTTTCCCCATCATCCCATAGTGGATCAGGAGAAACTTTTTAAAATTTTGGATCAGGACAAACCAATTTCCCATATTAGATTATGGTTCACCTATTCCAGTTTTTAGGTCAAGACCATCATCTTTTTTTCCATCATGATATCATGATATATAAATCATTAAACAATACATTTGAGGAATATATAGGTCCCACCTATCACATTATAAAATCTTACATCAATGTTCCACAATATAACAAAATATTCATCATATCATGACCCATAAAAAGTGATGGGTTTCATAAACATCATATCATAACCCATTAAATGAAATGGGTACCATAAAAATGACTTCATATCATTATATGTGGAAAATGGATAGGACCCAAATTCATATAACCAATGCATATACCAAGAAAAGAATTAGGTTTCAATAGAATACTACTTGTGGAAGAGAAATGAGTGTCATAAACACAATTCAATCAGAACATAAACTATTCAAGAAAAAATATGAATGGTATTCTTGGATCATTTCCCATGTAAAACAAAAACTATAAAAATGTATGTCTTCGTAGATAGGGAAGTATACTGAAATATAATATAATCATTTGTTATGGTAAATAGCCTTTCCTTAAAAATAAATTTTATAAAACAATTTAAAAATCATTTTCTTATAATGAATGATTTACAGTTTCATATTAAAAATGCATTAGAAAAAATATCATTTAATCTGTGAAAACTCTTTTTAAAACATATATAATGTTAAATACATTTATATATTAAAATAATATTAAAAACATAAAAATAAATCGTAATAATATTTTCAAATCCTTTATTATTGAAGACAACTTGAAAACTCATAAATAATGATTGAAAATATTTTTCTTTGAAAATTAATTTGGAATCCTAGAAAATATACTTAAAATAAATTAGAAAAAAATTCTCTAGATAAAGTATTTTGAAAAATTATAAATAAATCATGAAATTATTGAGATAAATTTGTTAAAAAATAAAATTTTATGAACATTTAAATTAATTAAAAAATCTTCTAGAAAATAAATTATATTTTAAACTTTTTATATGAAAAAAATATAAATTCACAACATTTCATAATATTCGGGAAAATATTTCATTAAAATTAACATTGTAAACATAATAAAATAAGACTCAAGGAAATGATGGTCATAACGATGGGTAAGATTGTACATACTGAATAATCAATTTGGACCATTAATGTTTAGATTAGATCGTTGATCATAAAATTGAAATAAAATTCCTTTTAATTTTTTTATAAAATTTAACAATATTAAAAATAAATACAATAAAATATTATATATTAATATTAAAAATGTATGAAAACATCTTTAGAAAAAAAATGTTTTGAAGGAACACATATTTCTGACCAAAAAGAGATATAAATTCTGAATTTCATAAAAAATTATAGTAATTATATTTAGTACTAAAGTGGGAAGAATTTTACTAATATAAGAGGATATAATTTATAAACATAGGATAATAAAAATTAGTTTGTTTAATTTTGATATGGATAATAATATTTCTGTGATTGAAGCATAATCATAAGCAATTATGATAAACACTGAGATTGTAGTAATAAAGTGTTAACACATTGATAACATTGAATCATAATCTTCATGAATGAATAAAATAACATGGAGATTAAAATAACATAAAAATAAATATATTCATGATATAACTTTTCATTGGTATGCATATACACCCCATAAAATATACATGGTCATAAAATCACCTTTATATCAAAGAAGGAAAATTGAGAAAAACTTATCTTCACCGATATGGTAACTTTTGAACTATAACATAGATTAAATAAAGATCTTAAAATGGAAATTTAGATACCCATAAGTTTATTTATATTAATCGTATAATACATTCATAGGTATTGTATACACTATAAAAAATATATTTGTTGTGAATAATCCATAAGTCTCATAGAAATAAAAGAGAGATGAGAAAACCCTTACTACATGAGTAACATTAGAATCATGATCACCATGAAAAAAGTAACTTATTAAATATTTTAATATAATTATATAAATTTAATTAATTACATTAAGATTCATTTAGATATATATACAAAAAAAATAATTGACTTGTGAATATGGCATGACTTTTCGGGAAATAAAAAGAGAGATGAAATTATCATACTTTAAGTATTGACTTTTTCCATACACATTCAACTCTCACATGTAATTAATATAATTTTATTATAAATCTATCACATAACCATGTAATTATATCATATATCAAATATGACTTGGATATGACTTTATATTACTTATTTATTAACAATTCCCTGTTAATTTCTCATTTTAGCTAATATATGGTTTGTTTTATCGCATTTGTTTTGGATTTATATTAATATTGATATTAAAAAGATCATGGTATACAAAGATAAATAACATAAATAATTATATAAATCTATTATATATTTATTATATTTATATATATATATAATGTGGAAATACGAAATGGAATACACTATTCATGGATACGACATGTCGTATATACTCATGAATGTTGTTTCTATTTTATTACTATATTGACATAATGAAAGTAAATTATAAATTATATTATTACAGAGGAACTAAAATTTCATATATATCATTTATTTTCACTAGAAAATTCTTCAATAAATTCCATGTAAAGTGTGAACGAATCTCATTGATATGAGGAGAAGGTATTCGACTCATCCAAAAAAAATTTACTGTATTTTTAAAAAATGGAATGTATAAGGGTGTGTGTTTTATAATAACTATATAATAATAAATAAATAATAAATATAATATATATATCTAATAAAAATATATTTTCCATCATAATTCCCAGTGATGAGACACAGTAATAGAAAAACGAACAACATCGTTTTGTGAGGCGGTAGTTCGTCATACCCAATAACGGTATGTTCCTTACCCAGTAGGTAAAAATTTGTCTAATATCTTGTCAAACCATTAGAATAATAAAAAATTATTATATTGAGGATACTAATTTTATTATATAATAATGTAATAAGATTATTTTAGCGGGTGTAGAATTAAAAAAAGGTTCTTTAAGAAGGATTTTACATCTTCTTTAGATAACTCCTCATAGATTGCTCCAAATGACTTCCTTTTTTAGCTTAATTACCAAAGGGAGCCTTATATGATTAATTGAGTGATTTTGAAAGACCATTTTATAATATTTTTGGGGGTCAAATGGATTTAGAGTTATGACTAAGTGGGAGGGTGAATATCTTTTTATAGTGGAGGATTGGTATTCTTGAAAATATTAGAAATGGGAATTACACCCATGATTATACTAGGTCACGTGGATCCTATAATTTTCAAAATTTGTTTAATGTGAATATGGGGTTGTAATATTTCAATAAAATTGATTTTATACAAATATATAGTCTATTTCTAACTTATGATTATGGTTTAGTCCTTCTATAAAATAATTTTTTTCTTAATCGATCTAATAAATTTTAGTCACTTCTAATAATACTTGTTGTAAAAAATGTAATTAAAAATATTAAAAATAAAATATTTATTCTGATTAAAAATATTGATTTGTCATGAAAAACCTTCCCCAATATAAGGTAAGGGAAGGAAAAGTTCCTTGCCCTTCCATCCTTAGAGTGAAGGAGAGATATTTACCCCTGATTCTGGCCATCAGTTGGCCCTAGAGTGGAGACTCGCTCCAAGGGTATAGAATATCATATAAATGAAAGGAATTTACCTTTATAGAGAATAAGATCAGGAGATTTGATGGTAAATCACAGAAATAAAAAAGACAAAAGTAAAAAAGTAAAGTGAATAATCTATTCCTACATTATTTTAGTGCATATAGAAATCACAAGGAACTATAATCTATGTATATAGGAAAATAGACACTCAATCCCAAACTACATGTTTCACATGAACAAATATCCCCACCGCATCACCACTTTTGCTGCAACTCTTTTATAAGAAACCTTACAACAACCACTACCAAGAAAAAACCCAAGCCCCATGTGTTCAAAATCCATTTATTTATTTAAGGGTAACACTATAAATTATTCCAACACTACCAGGGAACTAACTACCATAACCATTCCAGGAAGTGAAAAAACAGAAATTCAGTCCCACTGCACAACATCACAAAACTAGACATGCAGACCCACGACACATCCCTGTTCAACTACATCGAGCAATCATTCATCAATTTGATACCACCCATTCCTTCTATCACAAACCAGCCCTGCAACCCTACTACCCAAATGAATTACCATTGCAGTCCCACTTCACGAAATCCCTTTGCGAACACAATACAAACTAAAGGCAATTCAACTTCCTATATGTTCATCCATTAAATAAGAAATCAATCTCTCTGAATGTGACACCAACACAAAAAAGGAAAGTACCAATGCCTATATGTTTATCCAATATTCAATTATACAATCTCTTATACTGATACACCGACACACTGCCCTATACCACCTCTCATACGAAGCCCACAGAACACAGAACAAATCACACAACACATAAACTCAACCATCAAACCTAATGTATTTATATTTGAATGACATGGGGTTATTTAATTTCTACATGAATATAATTGGGGTGATCATAGAATAGTTTTTATTCTGGTAAATATCTTTATTTTACTATGTATACGTGATGAATCAGATTTCATGTAATATTTGTACATCAAAAATCATAGAGAATCAGAACACCACTACGGCACAAGTAAGGACCACCATTAACCATGATTTTCAAAAGTAATACATCCATGATAGCCATAATAGAATCAAATATAACAAAACAAAATGGTTGACCAAAATCAAACCACACCCTGCAAATTGTTTTATTTACACGAGTTATCATTTTATCATATTAAATCCTTGTTTAATTATCCTTTCAAGAATAGTATCAATAAGTTCCTTAGAATAAACTATTAAAATACCGACACCACCTGATACACAATTATAGAGATGAAAAGGAAAATCCCTAATTGGATGACCAACGATCAAAGTTCCCTCTTGTGCTAAGAACAGGTGATATCACGACTTGTAGGAAGAACTCGAAGGCTACGCGGGAAGGGCTCTTGCATGGGTGCACGAATCGTCTAGGGAGGATGTCTCTAAGGGAATAAAGAGAAATTAAAAGGAAGAGGGAAGAGAGGATATCAACATAAGAAGAGACGAGATCCTAAAATTAGGGAGACCATTATGATGTACATAATAGTCAGATCATGATTTGACCACACGGCTGGGCGGTTTCACGTGTTGGAATTAATTGAGATTTAATATTTCACCTTGGAAATGGTGGAGATAAAATAGCATATCTCTTTTAGTTGATATGTTGACATCAAATAGAGAAAAACACTTAATAGGGGTGAAACAGAAAAAATTGGAAAAATAGGAAATGATTCATCGATGGGTGTGTCACCAACACAGAGATGTTGACGTCATGACCTATCGATGCAACAGACTACTGATGCACTAACCTACTGATTCCATGAACTACAGATTCCATGACCTACCAATGCCCTATCCTACAGACACCTTGACCTACCATTGTCGATGCCCATGACTCAATTATGTTGATTCCTCTGAATCACCAATGGTGATGCCTCTGACTCACCGATGTGGATTCCCCTGACTTACAGACGCACCGACATGTCGACGCACCGACATGTCGATGCACTAACATGCTGATGCACTAACATTCCAATTCAATGACATGTCGATGTACTAATATGTCGATGCACTGACATGCCAATGGAAAAAATTGGATATTCATAAAACTGTAGAAATGATCCACCGAGATCCCATGGAACACCTCAACACTAGATTATCACAACAGAAGGTCCTTGAAAAATTATAGGATATTATATCAGATACCTCTCAAAAAATTATCATCCTCAATAATTTAAAACAAACCCATTATAAAAGTAGTCGAAACAACCATACCTTATGATTCCTATCGGGGTTAATCAACTATTTGTTATTCTAAAGAAAGAGAAAAAACCTCAACATATGTATTTTGAACAACTATAGAAACACTAGCACTCTACTTTCTCAAGTAACCACAGAAACAGAAAAAATCACATCATCTATACACATGGATTAGAGAGATACTTCCTCCATGTCAAGATACAATCCTCTTTGGGTGGAAATTACTATCCTACAAGGTTTTAACCACATCCACATTAATTCATCTTGATTAGGGATTAAGTTATCCCATCCCCATAGTCTAGACGATTCAAAAAAAAATATGAGAATAGGGAAACAAATTATCACACAACCAGCAAGGTCATGCATTATGTCACAATTAAGGAATAAAAAAACACAAGAGAGAAACTCAGAACAGCTATTGGTACTAGGTATGCATCTGTGGATCCCTTTCCCAGGGACTCTCTTTGAGGCCACCATGCCTCCAGAACACAAAAACCCATGGGATGGTCTGTCCACGAATAACCTTCTCTTTATGATCCTCAATTCACACCAGTCACTCAATGAATGTCACATTGTCCTTGATATCCATCTCTCCGCAATCTAGTGCATGGTCATCATCATGCAGATATGACAAAGATGATACACATGAAAGATGTTGTGGATCCTCTCCTGTTACAGTGGTAACACAAACTGATATTCCACCTCACTGACTCGTCCCAACACCTCGAAAGGTCCTATGTACCTGGGAGGAAGCTTAATCCCCAAAAAAACATCCACTGTCTACACTAAGTGGAGGCATTCAAAAAACATGGTTTCTAACCTTGAACTGCAATTATCTCCTCCTATGATAAAAATATGACTTTTGTCAGTCCTGATCCACCTTCATCCATTCATGCACAGACTGAACCTTCTATGTCGTGCTCTACACCACCTCGGGGGGCAAGAACACATGCCTAACGAACCCCTTTCTAGAACATGGGTGAATGACATGGTCTTCCGTACAAGTCATCGAATGGTTCCATGAAAATGGTAGGGTGATATTAATTATTGTAGGCATACTCTAATAGGGGAAAGTGATGTACCCACGATCCTCCGAAGTATATAACACACACTCGTAGCATATCATACTATGCATGGATGTTCCTCTCTATATTCCAATCTATATGAGGGTATAATGATGTTCTGAGTCATAACATGGTGCCAAAATCATGTTGTTATACCTTCCAGACTCATGAATTAATGCATGTATGTCAAAACAAAAGGATGGATGATGGAAATCTGTACAACCATACCACTTCACCCAAGTACTTTTTTTCTATGTCATCCACTATGCTCTACTCCTTAACTGTAAATAAGTCAGCCGATTTCATCAATCAATCCACCACTACCCCAAAGATATCACATTACCCCTCATCCATGGGTAGTCCTGCAACAAAATCACTTGATACACCATAACACTTATTATCATGAATGTCTAAGGGCTGCAATAGTCTCTCGGGAACATGGTGTTCAGCTTTCACCTACTGACACACTTGGCACCTTTTCCCAAACTCGTCCATTGACCACATCACTCTGTTTGAACAAATAGAAGTATCAAGCCCCATTACATCTTGAAGACTCCTGAATGTACCTCCAAGGTTGAGTTATAGAACTCACCAAGAATTACCTCTCTCATTGCCATGGGGAAAAACATTTTCCCATGGAATAACATCCTATTTGAACTATCCTCAAACCACCCCTCCAGAGCATCACCATGGATAACGTGATCACGAATCACTTCACCCTCTGGTTCTCCCCACTGAGACTCCTCCACCTGTATTACCAAGTAAGAGTTCAATATCATTTTAAATAGACATCCTCTACCACCCTCCACTCTCAATCCCAAATGTAAGGTATAAAACTCATCCGTTTCCCTCCAAGCATATGTAGACTCCCGATCTACACCCTTCATTGACTTCCTACTCAAGGAATCAACCACCATGTTACAAATTCATAATGTCTTGGAAATTTTGAAGTCCTAGAACTGAAGAAACTCCATCCACCTCCACATCCGCAAGTCCAGGTATCCTTAGTAGAAGATATAACTCATACTACTGTGATCTGTGAAGACAAAAAGTATTCCCCCATGAGGTAATGCCACCAAAACTTCATTGTGAACACATCCTCTGAAAGATCCAAGTCATGGGTTGCATAGTTAAATTAATGAGTGTGTAACTAAATAGATTCATAAGAGTTCATTCCCCACTACATCATTAGAAAAAACCACAAGAATTAATTGGAAGCATCATCGAATAGTTCAAACAACACTCCTTCTTCTAGAAACCTCTACACTGGAGCACTGAACAACTTCTCTTTTAGCTAACTGAAAGCTACCTAGCACTGCTCACTCTATACAAAAGCCTAGTCCTTAATAGAAAATGTTGTCAATGGGGCCATAACACGAGAGAATTCGGGTATGATCCTTCATTAGTGACCTTCTATACCTAGTATACTATGAACTTCTACCATGTTATTGGGATTTTCCCAACAAACAACCACTTTGACCATTGATTGGTCCACTACTATCACATGATCTTCCACAACATTTCTAATGATGTTCCCCACTCTAGTCTATAACATTCACTTAGACAACTTTCCATAGAGCTAGTGGTGTCAAAGGACCTCCAAAGCTATCCTTAGATGCTAACCATAGTAATCCTATGACCTTGAGTAGAACAAGATTTCATCGATGAACAAAACCATGAACCGGTCCACATACTCATAGATAATAGATTTAATTATCCCGATGAACACAACTGGTATGTTCATAAATCCAAACGACATTACCACAAAATCTAAGTGCCCATACCTACTCCTAAAAGAAGCCTTCAAGATGTCACACTCCTTCAACCTTGATTGGTGAAATACAAACCACCGGTCAATATTAGGGAACCAACATGCTCCCTTCAACTGGTCAAAAATGTTATCGATTCTTGGGAGGGGGTAATGGTTCTTGACTGTCACCTGATTAATCTCCATTAGTCTATAAAGATCATAAGACCACCAACAAAATTTTTTGAGAAAAAGACTGGAACATCCCGTGGGGACACACATGGTTGCATAAAACCCTTTTTCTTCAGGTCATCAACCTAAATCCACAACTCCCACAACTCAGAAGTAACCATCCAATAAGGAGCCATCAAAATTATATGGGAATCCAGTTGTTAGTCTATCCAAAACCCAACATTATTTGAATGTGATGGAGTGAAAAACTCTTTGGGGATGATTTCTAGAAACTCACTGAAAATCCATATAAAATCCACCATCTCTGAGTTTACAGATTCCAATATCATCTTGGCTAACACGGACATGAGGGGATCCGTGAACAAGCTTTCCTTCTGGAAACTTCAATAATCAACAAAAGTTACACACTCGAAACCCATATCTGGGAACACAAACCTTCTCCAGGTGATTTTGAAATTAGTGTGCATCGAAAAAAACATTCAATGCTTAGGGTGTAATCATATGGCTGTATTTATAGTATAAGGAAATCACAACAAGTCTGACGCATCCCTAACACCAGTCTACACCCTCAAAAAATATGAAGCAAGTAGGTCTGACCTCCATCTGGCGTACTCATCACCAAGGGGATGGAAATCCTCTCTATATATAGACCAAATTCATGGTCTAGACTAGGTGCAACCAAGGAGTGAGAAGATCATGAATCGAAAAAGGCACTGGTAAGAGTACTAAATTGGATGATCATACCTCAAACAACTTCTTGTCTTACTAGAATTTCTACCTCTCTAGTGTGTAACTTCCCACACCCACCACATCTTCCCTCCTATGTCAATCGCCTCCCCAACCATGCCCTAGTCGAGGACCCTAAGGAAGGCCCTGAGGTCGGCCTCCTCTAGCACAGTCCGCCCTCAGTGGAGTGGGAGTTTACAATCCCTACTTCTTGAAAGGCCTGGCTGTAAAATGCTACTGCTCAGGTGGGTGTTGAAAATTTCCTCCCCTACTATAAATCACTCATATAGGGAACAGATTCTGAATATGCCCATAGTTGGAACAAATAAAACACCTTGTTCCTATGACCATGTTGAAAGGGAGAGGATTGAAGAATTAGAACTACAACTACAGAGGCCTACTCCATACTTTCCAAAACCTAGAATGCCCTGACATTGGAGACCTAGTACTAATGGCCTTCCCATTTTAATAACTTGAATAGATCTCTTATCGAATCACACCTACTAGCGTGTGAATACTCTCCACTAATTCAGACTTCTTCTTAACATATATGTATATTGGAAGAGTGAAATGGGTAAACACATACTGAAGAGTGGTCAGAGTGCCTCCTCCAACTGTCTTTTCCATGACTCCTCATCCGTAAATCAATCCAGAGGAAAAAGAAGGAGATCCTTGAACTTGATCACCTATTCCCTTGCCGACTTACATATTTTATGAAGGTAGAGAAACTCATGTATCTTCTTGAAATTCATCATTGATGAAAGAAATATTTCCCTAACTTTAAAAATTTAGTACATGGAACCTCAGATTAATTCTTCTCCCTGTGGTAAAGTGTCCACCACTGATGTTCATATCCTCGAATTGGGCTCACTACTATAGGAAACCATTACTACGTTGGAGCCGGGATAAAGCTAAAAGCGATCACTAGCTCCTCAAGCCAGGTCTCTGTGTCCTTGTCTACGATGAAACCCTGGTACATTCTCAGAGTCTGGAACTAGAAGGCATCAACCATATTCTACCACTAGTCATCCTCCTCCTCTCAATCAACCCTTTTATGGTCAACCAAATCAACATGCTGGGCCTCGACTTCTCACAGTAGTCATGGTCCACGTCCGGGTTCCATAGTTGAAAAACCCAACAATAAACTGCCATTCCCAAGTAGTGTATAAAATTCCTTTAAAATTTTGTTTTGAACTATTTATTTATTTTAAATTCCCAAAACACCCAAGAAACACAAGAACCCAAGTCATTCTGATGCATGTACCTTTCCTATGGTCTCTATCCTGTAATTAATTGTTACCTAACTTGGTCATTTAGTAGGTCTAGAGTCATTGCATTAGATCAGTGGGGGCCTGAAAATCCCATGTCTTAGTCGGTCTTTCCTAGCCTATTTCATGAACCATGATTTCCTAGAATTGATTCCATACCATCCCATGAAATCCTCACTCTGCCTAAACCTAAACATCATCCAATCTCTCAACCATCAGCTCTGATACAATTATGTCATGACTTGCCTTCTTCAAGATGTGGGATGGGATGAAAAATTTCCATGCCCATCCTTCTTCGTGGTGAAGGAGAGATAATTACCCACCATGTAATGCCTTCATTAGGCCTCAGAGTCACGATTAGCACTAGGGTTATATGATATCACATAAATGAAAGGCATTACCCTTCGATCATGGGGCATCAATTTATTTAACCGAGTGTACGTGATTAATCATATATCATGTTACAAATATACATCAAAAAATCACAATGAAATAGAACACCACCAGTGAACAAGAAAAGGCCTCAAACATCCATGATTTTTATAAGGCAAACATCCACGATAGCAATATAATAATCAAAGATAACTAACAAAATGGGAAACCAGTATCAAACAACACCCTACCAATTATTTTATTTACCCGAGTTATATTTTGGTCATATTAAATCCTTATTTAGTTCCCTTTTCTCAAAGAGTATCCAGACATTCCATACAAGGAACTATTACCATACCCACCCCACATTATGAATATTTATAGAGATGAAAAATGAAATACATACTTAAATAATCAATGATAAAAGTTCATTCTTACACCAAGAACATGGGATGGCGCGACATACAAGAAGAACTCCAAGGCTGAGTGGGAAGGGCTCTGACACTAGTGCACAAATCCTTTAAAAAGGATGTCTCTAGGAACAATAAGCGAAATGAAATGAAATGGGGAATAGAGGATCTCGACATAAGAAGAGGCAAAATCCTAAAATCAAGGAGAGAATTTTGATGTACATAAAAGTCAAATCATGGTTTGACAAAAAATCTAGGAGGTTTCACACATTGAAATTAATTGAGATTTAATAATCCCCATATGAAATGGTGGAGATCAACTAGTGGATGGCTGCGAGTTGATAGATTTACTTTAAATAGAGAAAAAAATGTATCATGGGAGAAACATGAAAAATTGTAAATGAGTCACCGATGGGTGAGTCACTGACATTAAGTTATCACTACTGGAATTTAGGATTTTCCCAACGGTAGAATACCAACGGTTCATGGAACCATTGGGAAATGTGTGCCTTTGCCAACGGTTTTTATAAACCGTTGGCAAAGGTTTCCCCAAATTCCACATTGGGATCTCCTCTCCCCATTCGAACAGAGCCCTAATCTATTCGCTCCGCTGCTCTCCAGAACCCCATCCAACTCCACTTCTCTCGCGAATCTGAACACCAGCACCCCCCATCCCAACAGGTACACCCCCATACGAATAGGTAAAATTTGATCTCAACCATATTGTTGTAGTTGTTTTAATGAATAGATTTTTTCCAGGTGTTGGTGGTTTAATTGATTATTGAAATTAATATCTAAATATTATATTTTTTGTGTTTGTGAAGACTTAGTTAATGTTTTTGTATTCTATGTTTGGAAGGAGAGTGTTCAAAACATGTAAATCAGAGTTGGGGGAGGCTATCGTGAACGTTTACATGTTTTGGATAATGGATTGTGGGAATTATGGATTGTGTTCAAACCAATTTGATATGTTTTGGATAATGGATTGTGGGGGTAGGGGGTGTCCACGGGGTGGGTGGGTTGTCCACTGAGGTGGGCGGGGGTGTTCACGGGGGTGGGAAAGGCTGTCCACAGGGGTGGGTGGTGCTGTCGAGGGGGTGCGCGCGGCTGTCGAGTGGGTGTGGGTTGTCCTGGGGGTCTGGGTGGGGTGTCCTGGTGGGGGAGGGGTGTGTGGGGTGTCCAGGGGTGGTGGAATGTCTAGGTGGTGGTGGTGGGGTTGTAGGTGAGGGGGGTGTGGACTGTTTGGGAGGGTGGGCGTGGCTATCAAGGGGGGGTACGGGGTGCCCAGGGGGGTACGGGGGTGGGATGGTTGTCCACAAGGGTGGACGGGCTGTCCACGGGGGTGGCCGGGCTGTCAAAGAGGGGTGGGCGGGCTGTCCAGGGGGGGTGGGCTGGCCACAAGGGGTAGGGGTGTCGAGGGGGGTGGGTGGGCTGTCCACAGGGGTGTGCGGGGCTGTCGAGGGGGTGGGCGGGGCTGTCGAGGGGGTGTGGGCTGTCCTGGGGGTCTGGGTGGGGTGTCCTGGTGGGGGAGGGGTGTGTGGGGTGTCCAGGGGGGTGGTATGTCTAGGTGGTGGTGGTGGGGTTGTAGGGGAGGGGGTGTGGGATGTTTGGGAGCATGGGCGGGGCTATCCAGGGGGGGTACGGGGTGCCCAGGGGGGTACGGGGGTGGGCGGGTTGTCCACAAGGGTGGACGGGCTGTCCACGGGGGTGGCCGGGCTGTCAAGGAGGGGTGGGCGGGCTGTCTAGGGAGGGTCGGTGGGCTGGCCACAGGGGGTAGGGGTGTCAAGGGGGGTGGGCGGGCTATCCAAGGGGGTGGGGGGCTGTCCATAGGGAGAAGGGGTGTCGAGGGGGGGTGGGTGGGCTGTCCGCGGGGGTGGTTGGGCTGTCTAGTGGGTAGGGGGCATCCACGGGGGTGGGTGGGTTGTCCACAGGGGTGGGCGGGGCTGTCCACGGGGGTGGGAAAGGCTGTCCATGGGGGTGGGCGGGGCTGTCCTGGGGGTCTGGGTGGGGTGTCCTGGTGGGGGAGGGGTGTGTGGGGTGTCCAGGGGGGTTGGTATGTCTAGGTGGTGGTGGTGGGGTTGCAGGGGAGGGGGTGTGGGCTGTTTGGGAGGGTGGACGGGGCTATCCCGGGGGGGGGGGGGAGTACGGGCTGTCCAGGGGGGTACGGGGGTGGGCGGGCCGTCCACAAGGGTGGACGGGCTGTTCACGGGGGTGGTCGGGCTGTCAAGGAGGGGTGGGCGGGCTGTCCAGGGGGGTGGGTGGGCTGGCCACAGGGGGTGGCCGTGCTCTCGCGAACCCCCCGTCCGAACATCATCGACCCCAGTGGACAACCCACCTTTTATCCCAAATTCCATAGATTTATACATTATTTTATTATATTATGTCTCAAATTATCTAAAATATGTGTTTGATGTTCTTCATGCGACCTATCATAATTCCTTCTCATAATCTATAGTGATCATGGGAAGATCCCATGCATGATTAATGATCACTCAAATTATTCTGCAGATCATACATAATGGAAGCCTTACAGGATGTGAGATGATTATATATATGAAATCTACTCAGGTACCTGGTGAGGAAGTGCATATTAATTCAAAAAGGTAAATCGCATATGAGGATACCCTACTAATATGGTTATGGGATGAGGCATGCTCTGATGTGATAACACATTAAGTTCTTGTTGGTTTTACATTTTTTCAATAACACATTAATATGTTTTTTTCACATGTGTAGTTGATACCATGATTATTTTCTTCCTTTATCATTTACTTAAATGTATTTTCTATTAAATTTCAATCCTATTGAATTGTTTATGACAAAATGACTTATATGAATTCTTTTTACAGAATGGACAGAAGTTGGATGTATGAAACTGATCGTATCTCAAGCGATTTTCAAAACAATTTGGAGAGATTTATAGATTTTGCATTTCACAATGCTTCAGATAGTGGTCGCATACACAGCCCATGTTCCAATTGTGTTGGTAGACCTTGGTTGTGTCATGAAGAAGTCGGCTACCACATAACCAAAAATGGTTTTCAAGAAAACTACTTTGTGTGGTATCACAATGGGGAGAAAATGAAATCTCAAATTGGTGATGATCGAAATGAAAGGACTGGAATGGAGAATTTGATAGATGATCAGTTTCCGTTTATTCGTCATCATGAAAAAGAAAGGATTTCGACTCAAGAAGACGTCGATATGAGGACAACTGATGCATCTAGTGAAAATGATGATATTGATAGGGTGAAAAAATTGATTGATGCTGCCACGACTCCAGTATATCGAAAATGCGATAAAATGAAAAAGCATGAATTTTTAATATGATTGTTTCATAGAAAAACTATGTATGGGATTTCTAATACAGCATTCGATTACATTCTTACCCTCTTGAAGGATTTACTTCTAGATGATGCAGATATTCCTTCAAACCACTATATGGCATGGAAGTTAGTTGAAGAACATGGATTTTCTAGAAACAAAATTCATGCTTTCCCGAAAGATTGCAGTTTATTCTGGGAAGAAACCGCTGAACGAAATGAATGTATAAAATGTGGCACATCCCGCTGGAAGTCAAAATCTGATGGAACACCATCCCGCGTTCCACAGAAAGTAATGTGGAACTTTCCATTGATCCCCAGACTCAATCTATTTATATCTGATGACATATCATTAAAAATGAGATGGCATGATACTGAGAGAAAGAAGACTAATGATGAGTTGGTTCATCCTGCAGATGGATTTTCATGGCAGAGATTTGATGCTCGACATCCTGATTTTGCAGCTGACGTGCGTAATGTGAGGCTGGGTCTTTCATGCGATGGTTTTAATCCGTTTGGGCAGATGCTAACTTTGCACAACACATGGCCAATTTTTATACACATTTATAATCTTCCCCCATGGTTGTGTATGAAAAAATCTTTCACTTTCATGAGTATACTCATATCTGGTCCTTCTGATCCCGACATTGATATTGATGTATACATGCAACCTTTAATAAAAGAGTTGAAACTTCTTTGGGATGTGGGTGTGCGCACATACGATGCATGTTCGAAAGACATATTTCAGATGCGTGCTGCGCTTATGTGGACGATCAATGATTTTCCGGCTTATGCAATGATCTCTGGATGGAGCACGAAGGGAAAACTGTCATGTCCAGTTTGTATGAAGAATACACGATCCAGAAGACAGAAACATCATTGTAGTTTCACTTTTATGGGACATCGACGATTTTTGCCAAAGGATCATCCATATAGAATGAATCGTTGAAGATTTGATAATACTATAGAGACCGATGATCCACCTCAGCGTATGTATGGAACTGATGTGCTTAATGAATTGAAAGATTTCAGTGTTTCGTTCGGGGAGGGTCAAATGAAATCTAGAAAGAGAAAGAATGTTTCCACAGAAACCTGTTACAATTGAAGGAAGAGGAGTATCTTTTTTGATTTGCCTTATTGGTCAACCAATTTGCTATGTCAATGCCTAGACGTAATGCATATTGAAAAGAATATATGTGAAATGTTTCTTTCAGTTCTTCTAAATGTCAAGGGTAAGAAAAAAGATGATTTACGATCTCGACGTGACTTGGTGGATTGGGGAATCAGACCAGAATTGCATCCTGTGCATATCAGTGAAAATAAATGGAAACTTCCATGTGCTTCTTATGTGATGACACCTACTGAAAACAAACAATTTTTGGAAGTATTAGAGACTATTAGAGTTCCTGATGTCTATTCAAGCAACATATCTAAACGGGTCAACAGAAGAGAGTTGAAGCTAAAATCTCTGAAGACTCATGATTATCACGTTCTACTGCATGAGTTGCTTCCAATAGCAATCCGTCATCTTTTGTCCAATAATGTAAGGGTGGGTGTTATTCAGTTGTGCCATTTGTTTAGAGATCTTTGTGCTAAGAAGTTGTCCAAGTCTTTCTTGCAAAAAAATGTTGACAGATGCCCCATTAATTTTGTGTGAGTTGGAGAAAATATTTCCCCCATCATTTTTCACATGCATGCTGCATCTGACTATCCATATTCCAACTGAAATACTTCTCGGAGGATCTGTTTCTTTTCGTTGGATGTATCCAATTGAAAGAAATATGTTCACATTAAAGTTTTATGTTCGAAACAACAATCATCCCGAAGGTTCTATCGTGAACGGTTACTTAGCTCAAGAATGTATGGATTTCTGTTCAATGTATTTGTCTGATCTTAATACAAGAATGAACAGACCAATGAGAAATGAAGAAGAACAATATGAGCAAATTGAACCCATTTTTCCATCACTTCCTCAAACAGGAGGAATTCCTGGATCATATACATTGAGGACATTAAGCCTTGAAGAGCGGGAGATGGCACATCGCATAGTTTTGTTCAACTGTGATTTGTTCGATGACTATATCAGGTAACAAAATTGAATATGTATATCTTACATATATATCTGTTAAACAATTCATATTTTTTTATCTACAGGGAACATAAAACAATGATAAATAGGAAGCATCGTTCTTTATCTTTGAGAAGGAGAGAGACTTTGCATAGCAAAGAGTTTTCTTCTTGGTTAAAATTGAAGGTAAAAATATTACTGTTTAAATTAATTATTTCAATATTTACTTAAGTTTAACTGTCATTTATATTGTAGGTATTGAGTTTGTCTGCTGACTCTGTCTCTGAGGAAATAAGAGCTTTGGCTTTTGGTCCTAATACCGTGGTTCGTGACTGTAAATCCACTGTTATCAATGGGTACAGATTTATTGTCACTGAACGAGCCAAAAACATGAGAACACAACATGATGGTATTATGGTTACTGCCACAACAGATTGTTATGCCAGTGCATCAGATAGTAGACCGCGACTTGAAAATGTGGGTTATTATGGAGTCGTTGAGAAAATAATAATATTGGATTATTACTCTCATGGACGAGTCACAAAGATGAAATGCCATTGGTTTGATTCGATGACGAGACATGGCACATTTATTGATGATTGTGGATTTCGAGTAATTAATATGACCCGCACTCTTGCAACCGGAGAACCATATGTTTTGGCATCAATGGCTAAACAAGTTTTTTATGTCAAAGATCAACTTCAACCTGAATTTGGTGTCATAGTTGAAGTAATTCCAAGACATATTTTTGATGATGCTGATGATGGAATTGACACTATCCCTATTGCCATTGGAACCATTCCATTTATTTCTTTTGATGATTCCAATAGCTCAATTGTCAGAGTTGATTGTGAACCTGAAGTTATGGTTGGGAATATATAGAATCATTCATCCATGTTATCAATTCTTTTGGTTTACCTCGAGTTGGGTTGTTAAGGTTGGTAATATTCATATTTATTTAGTATTGATCACAAATATGTTTTAGCTGACTTGACCGTTATGTGAATTTTCAATGGTTATTGGTTGCTGTTTTATTTGAATTGCATTTTCTAATTTGGAATTGAACTGTATTCAAACCAAATCAAACAATATTTCTAACTTGGTGAACATTACAAATTGTATGTTTTATTAAATTCATTCAAGCTCTTCTAAAACAATTGATAGCTAAATTACCAATAAATCCCCTCATTCCCTAATATATTTAGTTTTTTGGTTTACACATTAATTTTTTTTTCTAATTAATTACATATTTGTTTTCAAATGCAGAAAATGCAGCCAATTAAAGAGAGACAGAGAAAAAAAATGGCGGAGAACAATCGTCGGATGGAGGAGATGGGCATTCCACCATTAGTGCCTACAGTGAGTACTTTATTTCAAATATATATATATATATATATATATATACAAAATATATAATGTCATGTGATTAATTTTTTTTGTAAACTTTTTTGTAGGATCCACCATTACGTCAACAGTTATTCGACGAGGAGCCTAGTACTGGTCCTAGTACTCAGGCCGGTGGTACGAGGAGGGTTCGTACCAGAGGTGGACATAGAGCTGCGCGTGCCCGACTAGACCCTGCCCCTCCCACTGACATTTCAGCCTTCCCACATTCTGATCCCGGTGTGTCGTTAGGGACACACGGGGTATTTAGGCCTCCCATGTTTTCGCTACCTTCTGCATCTTCTGCCCCATCATTTTCACATCCCATGATGATTCCCACTCCCCAGTCGGCATCAGGTCATACAGCTGTTCCATCTTATTTTCCTTCTACTTCTGTCTCTCCGAGCTTTTATATTCCATCGTCTTCGACTCCTGTTCCACCAGAGGGTGTTCCATCAGGTTCTGTGGATCCGGTGCCACTCATTGATCAGACTAGCGCAGGTATATTTATAAAACCCTATCAAATTTTTATAGAAATATTTATTTTCATTATAACATGTTTTGATAAAATATTTGTTTTTCTTTCATGACAGATACATCTACTGACAGGAGGCGGGGGCGGGGCCGTACACGCATGTGTTCGGTGTGGAACCGTCACACACAGGTTATGGTGGAATATAATGAAGACAATCAGATGGTTGAGAAAACAGGGCAGCAATGTCAGAGTTTTCTGGCGACGCTTGCCAAATACTTTGACATCATTCCCGTCAGCCCGCTGTCGTGGAGACATTTGCCACATGAGGTCAAAGATAGAGCTTTGGCAGAGATATGGGTAAAAAAATCTGTTGTATTTAATGCCATGAATTATTTTTGTATTTATATGAATTAAAATTTTGATTTCAGCTTCGATTTAATTTTCCTGATGGTGAGGGTGCACGACTGGAACGTCTAAAGGATTTAGGCGAGCTTTGGAGAGCCTACAAGCATGATCTGTATATTGGCTGGTGTGGTAGAGTTGGCACTGAGTTAGAGGCGGTACCAGTCGTGGATGATTGTCCTATAGAGCAGTATCGTCAGATGATTACTCATTGGACGAGTACCCAGTTTAAGGTATGAATTACATTTGAGGTATTTAAATAATAACTTTCAAGTTTTACATTAATATTATCCTTTGAATTATCGAATTTTATTTAGGAATCATCTGGAAAAAATAAAAAAAACATTGATGCAAAAAAATACCCCCATACACTAGGACGCACGACGATGTCGGATCATGAGAGGCAGCAGGTATGACAATTGTTTATAAGTTTTCATTACGACTTACATTTTATTTTGTTTCCTCAATTATTTAATCATTTTCTAAAATTTTTATATAACTTTTGTTTTCAATGTCATTGTAGAGGCAAGTACAAAATATTGAAGGACGTGTGCCTCGAGCAAAACTGTTTTGCTCGAGTAGACGAAAAAAGGATTGAAGTGCTGTCAACGAAGCGACTCAGCAGCAGATTGTAAGTTTTAATCTGTTGATTTTATATTTCAATATCTAATTAGTAACTTAATAATATATTTATATTTGTAACAGGATTCTTTACAGGCCCTCGATACCCAAGAAGCAGACAATTTTGGGCCATCTGATCACTTACATCAGGTGTTGGGAGAGGATCATTCTGGAAGAGTACGCTGCAGACCTAGGATAGCCCCGACGAGGTATTGGCCTGCCTCAGGTATGAGTTGTAGTGCCACCGAGCAGCAGCAAGTTAGGGCACAGGCAGAACAGGCTGAGAAAAGGGCCACAGAGATGGCAGAAAAGTCTGCTAGGGCAAACAGTGCATTTATGAAATTTATTGAAGTTCTACGTCCAAAACATCCAGCAGAGGCCAGCCCAACGATTGATGAATACATGTAGTCGATACATTCTACATATGGTGAAACAGGTGGCAGTTCCAGTGGTGGTCCGGCCGATGTCCAACTTAAAGATGATGATGGCGAGGAGTCTGATGCGGAAGAGGAGGGAGATGAGGAGGGCGAGGAGGAGGGCGAAGGCGAGGAGGAAGGCGCTGTAAAGGGTGAGGACGATGAGGAGGACGATGACGAGGGTGATGATGATGATGATGATTTCAGGCCATTCCGACTTCGTTCGGCCCGTTTGGACCCCCGTCACGCGCGTTTACGAAGCGCGTGCATCACTTAAAATACGAATATTGAGCCGTACCGCGCAAACCGCACGTCCGATTGACGTGCCGTCTGCGCATACACGTCACGAATAATAATTAGAATGTTGCAAGGTGGTTTCAGCTCAATCTGAGTTCGTCCGCTATGAATGTGACCGTTGGACGCCCGTTTTGGCCGTTTGTGACACCAGAACTGCGTTGTCGGTCACCGCGGGCACACGACACGTCCGATTGACGTGCCGTCTGCTCGACCACTTCAAAAATCACTCACCCGTATTTGTCGTCTGATTTCAGGCCATTCCGACTTCGTTCGGCCCGTTTGGACCCACCTCACGCGCGTTTACGAAGCGCACACATCACTTAAAACACGAATATTGAGCCGTACCGCGCAAACCGCACGTCCGATTGGCGTGCCGTCTGTGCGTACACGTCAAGAATAATAATTATAATGTTTCACGGTGTTTTCAGGTCAATCCGAGGTCGTCTGCTATGAATTTGACCATTGGACGCCCGTTTTGGCCGTTTTTGACACCAGAACTGCGTTGTCGGTCACCGCAGGCACACGGTACGTCCGATTGACGTGCCGTCTGCTCGAACACTTCAGAAATCACTCACCCGTATTTTTCGTCTGATTTCAGGCCATTCCGACTTCGTTCGGCCCATTTGGACCCCCCTCACGCGCGTTTACGAAGCGCGCACATCACTTAAAACAAGAATATTGAGCTGTACCGCTCAAACCGCACGTCCGATTGGCGTTCCGTCTACGCGTACACGTCACGAATAATAATTATAATGTTGCATGGTTTTTTCAGGACAATCCGAGGTCGTCCGCTAGGAATTTGACCATTTGACGCCCGTTTTGGCCGTTTATGACACCAGAACTGCGTTGTCGGTCACCGCGGGCACACGGCACGTCCGATTGACGTTCCGTCTGCTCGACCACTTCATAAATCACTCACCTGTATTTGTCGTCTGATTTCAGGCTATTCCGAAATCGTTCGGCCCGTTTGGACCACCCTCACGCGCGTTTACGAAGCGCGCGCATCACTTAAAACACGAATATTGAGCTGTACCGCGCAAACCGCACGTCCGATTGATGTGCCGTCTACGCGTACATGTCAAGAATAATAATGAGAATGTTTCACGGTGGTTTCAGCTCAATCCGAGGTCGTCCGCTATGAATTTGACCGTTTTGACGCCCGTTTTGGCCGTTTTTGACACCAGAACTGCGTTGTCGGTCACCGCGGGCACATGGCACATCCAATTGACGTGCCGTCTGCTTGACCAATTCAGCAATCACTCACCCGTATTTTTCGTCTGATTTCAGGCCATTCCGACTTCGTTTGGCCCGTTTGGACCCCCCTCACGCGCGTTTACGAAGTGCACACATCACTTAAAAGATGAATATTGAGCCGTACCACGCAAACCACACGTCCGATTGACGTGTCGTCTGCGTGTACACGACACGAATAATAATGAGAATGTTGCACGGTGTTTTCAGGTCAATCTGAGGTCGTCCGCTATGAATTTGACCGTTGTACACCCGTTTTGGCCGTTTATGACACCAGAACTGCGTTGTCGGTCACCGCGGGCACACGGCACGTCCGATTGACGTGCCGTCTGCTTGACCACTTCATAAATCACTCACCCGTATTTGTCGTCTGATTTCAGGCCATTCCGACTTCGTTCGGCCCATTTGGACCCCCCTCACGCGCGTTTACGAAGCCCGCGCATCACTTAAAACACGAATATTGAGTCGTACCGCCCAAACCGCATGTTCGATTGGTGTGCCGTCTGCACATACACGTCACGAATAATAATTAGAATGTTTCACGGTGTTTTCAGGACAATACGAGGTCGTCCGCTATGAATTTGACCGTTTGACGCCCGTTTTGGCCGTTTATGACACCAGAACTGCGTTGTCGGTCACCACGGGCACACGGCATGTCCGATTGATGTGTCGTCTACTCGACCACTTCATAAATCACTCACCCGTATTTTTCTTCTGATTTCAGGCCATTCCGAAATCGTTCGTCCCATTTGGACCACCCTCACGCGCGTTTACGAAGCGCGCACATCACTTAAAACACGAATATTGAGCCGTACCGCGTAAACCGCACGTCCGATTGACGTGCCGTCTGCGCGTACATGTCAAGAATAATAATGAGAATGTTTCATGGTGATTTCAGCTCAATATGAGGTCGTCCGCTGTGAATTTGACCGTTTGACGCCCGTTTTGGCCGTTTATGACACCAAAACTGCGTTGTCGGTCACCGCGGGCACATGGCACGTCCAATTGATGTGCCGTCTGCTCGACCACTTCAGAAACCACTCACCTGTATTTGTCGTCTTATTTCAGGCCATTCCGACTTCGATTGGCCTATTTGGACCCCCCTCACGCGCGTTTACGAAGCGCCCGCATCACTTAAAATACGAATATTGAGCCGTACCGCGCAAACCGCACGTCCGATTGACGTGCCGTCTGCGCGTACACATCACAAATAATTATTAGAATGTTTCACGGTGGTTTCAGCTCAATATGAGGTCGTCCGCTATGAATTGGACCATTGGACGCCCGTTTTGGCCGTTTATGACACCAGAACTGCGTTGTCGGTCACCGCGGGCACACGGCACGTCCGATTGATGTGCCGTCTGCTCGACCACTTCATAAATCACTCTGCCATATTTGTCGTCTGATTTCAGGCCATTCCAACTTTGTTCGGCCCGTTTGGACCCCCCTCACGCGCGTTTACGAAGCGCGCGCATCACTTAAAACACGAATATTGAGTCGTACCGCGCAAACCGCACGTCCGATTGACGTGCCGTCTGCGCGTACATGTCACGAATAATAATTATAATGTTGCACGGTGGTTTCAGCTCAATCCGGAGACGTGGTGTGGCCGACACCACTCAAAGTGTCCATCTATTGTTTCAAAAGGACGTCATTTTAAGTGAAAAGCTTCAACTGACATACGGAAAACCGACCAAACGCATTCCAAATCTGTTGATAATTTATCCCAATAATCCATGGGTCATATGTGACGTGTACGAGCCAACCCGGGATGAATCTAAGTCGCGGTGTGGCCAGGATAAGTCGAAGTGACTCTCTTTTGTTTAAAATGGACACCATTTTAAGTACATACGGAAAAACAACCAAACGGATTCGGTTTCCGTTGAAACTTTAGGATAACGATCCATGGGTCTTATGTGACATGTACGAATCATCCCCGCTTCAATCCGACATGCGGTGCGGCTGACACCACTCAAAGTGTCCGTCTTTTGTTTCAAAAGGACGTCATTTTAAGTGAAAGGCATCAACTGACATACGGAAGAACGACCAAACGCATTCGGATTCTATCAATACTTTAGCACAACGATCCATGAGTCATATGTGACGTGTACGAGCAATCCGGGGATGAATCTGAGTCGTGGTGTGGTCAGGATTAGTCTAAGTGTCACTCTTTTGTTTAAAATGGACAACATTTTAAGTACATACGGAAAACCGACCAAACGCATTCGGTTTCCATTTAAACTTTAGGAGAACGATCCATGGGTCATATGTGACGTGTAAGAATCAACCCCGCCTCAATTGGAGACGCGGTGTGGTCGGCACCACTCATAGTGTCCGTCTTTTGTTTCAAAAGAACGTCATTTTAAGTGAAAAACATCAACTGGCATACTGAAAACCGACCAATCGTATTCGGATTGTGTCGATACTTTAGCACAACGATCCATGGGTCAAATGTGATGTGTACGAGTCAACCCCGCCTCAATCTGAGGTGCGGTGTGGCCGGTATCACTTCAGGTGTATGTATTTTGTTTCCAATGGACATCATTTGAGGTAAAAATATATGGTATAGAAAAAACCGATCAAATTATGAATTCAATTTCGGATTCCACATATAATTGTCATCTAAATTTTAAAATGAATTCTAAATGAATTATGTATGTTTATAATTATGTTATGAATTCTACTTTAATTATGGATGTGTATATTTTCAGGATGCATTATATGTGTTGGTTGGTTGGTTTTCATTATTTGTATGTGTTGGTTTGTTCTCTATATGTATGCATTATATGTGTTACAGGTACAATAATTGTATTGAAAAATGAATTGAAAACGAGGGCATAATTGGATTGAAAATTGGATTGAAAATTGAATTGAAAATTCCCAAAAACGAGACCTGCTGTGCAAATTCCAGGCTGCTGTGCAAATTGCAGGCTGCTGTGCAATTTGCACAGCAAAGCCTATGCCAACGGTTTTCAAACTGTTGGCATAGGATCTATGGAGCTGTTTTTACCAACGGTTCATGGAACCGTTGGTAAAAACCTTTCCCAACGGTTTGTAAACCGTTGGGAAATAGAAGTGTCTGTTGATTTCCCAACCAGCCAAACCATTGGGAAAGGCCTTTCCCAAAGGTTTGGCAGAACCGTTGGGATTGGTTGATTTTTTCTGACCTATCCCAACGGTTCTGTGTAAACCGTTGGGAAAAGCCTTTCCCAACGGTTATGTGTAAACCGTTGGGAAAAGCCTTTCCCAACGGCTTACTTCCCCACGGTTTGCAGAACCGTTGGGAAATGCTGGATCTCCAGTAGTGTATCTACACCACAACCTTCCAGCATAATGAATTAATAACTACTTGACCAACTGATGCCTTTAACTGCAGACATTCTGACCTACCAATGCTGATTCCACTAACTCACCGATGAAGATGCCTTTGACTCACTTATGCGGAGAACCCTAACTCACTGATGCTGACACCCCTAACTCACTGTCTCTCATACATGACAACACACTAAAATGCTGATTTACATACATGCTGATGCACTTACATGCTGATGCACTAACATGCTGACGCATTAACATGGTGATGGGAAAACTGGATATTCGGAAAACTCTTGAAATGAGCCATTGAGAGCCCCTGAAACACCTCAAAACTGGATTTTCACAACTGAAGGTTCTGAAGAAAATCAAGGTTATTAAATGATTCCTTTATTATAAATTATAATCACATTATTTTATGTATCTAATTTAAATTTAATCCCTTTGATGGGATGAAAAAGCATGTTTGTAAAGAAAAAATGATCAAAAGTTAGATATATATATATATATATCCAATTTCAATTTGAAATTTAATCTGATGATATAAATTGAATTATATGATTAAAAATTTATCTATTTTAACATTAAAACCAATGTAAATTATAAATTAAAAAAATAATAAAATTTGTTGAAAAATTAGTTTTGAATTAAAATCCCTTGTTTTCAATATTCATAAAAAAACTTCTCAGAAAAATAACAACAATTCAATAAAAGCATATTTTTAGACCCCACTTCAAAAATAATAATATAATCTTTTTAAATTAAGATATTAAAATTTTAATAATCAGATTTTAAAGTGGGTGTCCATTATATGAATGAACAATTATGTTTTTGAAAAATATAACTTCTTATTCATAAAAGTTGATTTCATGATTTCATAAACATAAAAAATATAATGGACGATGATAAAAAACATTATTGAATATTATATATATAAATTTTATTTAAAATTAAATCCAAAGTGGTTTTTTTAATTTTTTTAGATTAAATTGTATTCTTATATATAAAACATAAATTCATAGAAAAGTTATATCTTTATTAATACATTTTTTTATATTTACTTATACTAATTGATAACCTGATATATAATTTTATAAGAATTTATAAATAATATTTCACTATTTATTATTAATATCATCATAAATTCTTGGAACACATGTCATTGTTTGTAATACAAGTTATCAAATATAGTCACGAATATGTGTAATAAATTCAAAACATATTGTTTTATGTTCCACAATTTTTTTTTATTTCAGTGCAATATTGAGTTGGTCTCATGTATAATTCTTGCCACACTAAGATCATTCATATAACAAAATCTATATTCATTATTGTTGAAATATAAAATATCAATAAATTAAATTAATTTGAAAAATTATTAACAGACTCACTTGTCTTATAATATTTATGATCTAACTATACAGTTAGAAATATAATATAACATCTATCTTCATACATTCTAATACATTGTAAAATAATAAAATTACTCATGTGTATGTGTGGACTACCACCTCCACGTAGCGGTGGGAATTTTTTTATTTTTATTTTTACATGGATGGTTGTTGGTATTGAATTCAGAAATATAAATAATATATTTATAATAATTATGATTATATAAATGTTAATAAATAGTTATTTTCAATTCATTCTATCCTTTGAGAAAAATAGAGTTAATGTGTATGTATTTCTTACCATCTCTATCAATGGTGTAAATAGTTTTATATCTCTAACTTCTATAGATTACTCTAATTACATAAATAAGGAATATATTTGATGTTAATTTTATTACCAATGTTATGTATATTATATAACCATTATAAAATTACAAGGAACAAAAATTCCAATTAAAATCACACATTAACAACAATGATGTTTTTTTTCCGAAATAGGGATTTTTCTATGAATATTGATAAACATGATATGAAATACCATAGATAAATCATATATGGTATGAGATATATGAATATTGTTATATAGTAGTTTTATAATAAATGTGTATTTATTATTCTATATGTTTAGAAAAATAAAATCTAAGTCAGGCCTACTGTATGGGTATCTTGTCTCACTTTTACTTCAATGAGACATATGAAATATTCACAATTCATTAAATTGTGTGGTATATAAATATACACTTTTGAAAAATTATATAATTAATACATTTATATTGATGTAATTTAATGAATCATATGATGTTATTCCTTTTATTTAGAATACATGTCAAATGTTACCAATGAAGTAAGACATTAATGTTATAATCTCATTATTACCAACATTTTTTATACTAGAATTTCCCAAGAAGGAATTTTGTAAACTTTTTATAATAAGACATATTAAATTTTTTATTCATTGTTAATTCATAAATTTTGAATGTAAAAATACCATTTACCTATCATTGGTACATAAAACAATTGAGTACATTTTTTTCGAGAATTGTAAATTTTTTCTCTCTTCAATCAAAAATAATTTTTCATCAAAATGCATGTTTTTTAAAAATATTTTAAAAAAATAAATTTAACCATTTAAGAATTAACTATAAAATAAATATTTACAAATTTTATAAATGTTTTTTATTTTGAAATTAGTCTTAAATTATTTTTCAAAATATTACTTGTTTCTATTTTTTCAAAAATGTAAAGGAAATAATTTGTCTACACATACAACCAACATATAATTTCCCACATTCATGGCCTCTAAATTTTTTATATAGATTTTATCATACCTTTAAATTTTAAATATAAATAAAATACATTATTCTAATACTTTATAACCTTTTCGATTTAAAAAGATGTATAATATATAAATAGTTTTCTTCTAAGAGATGTTTTAAATGACATTATTATATTATTTATATTCATCAACATCATCAACAATTCCTAGTACTTATAAGAAGATAGATATTTTCTTAATTTATATAATCTTAAATCAATATTCTGATGTTGTAAGATAATTTCTATAGAGGATTTATAATTTCAATACCGTTCACCATATTACTATGGATTGATTGTGATTATGTTTAATTGATTAGGGTATGTATTTAAATTTCATATGATAGTTTCTCAATACGAATATTCATATTTATTGTGTTTCACCCCTTTTATATGATGAATTAATTGATCTTAGTATGTGATTGGAGGGGACCAGTTATAGATAGACCCTAAATAAATTGAAATGTCTCAAGTGAAAAATCAGTACGCCAAATTAGAAGGGTTTCTACCCATAGATTTAAAATATCTAGGGGAAGTTCTTGACAATATGATACACCTGTATGAAATAATGAATTCCCTCGTTAATATATCATTTATTAATGTACATGTTATTAATTTATTAGATTTAATTTCTATGGATATGTTTCTAACATATGTGATTATTTTTATGTGTTTATTTTATTATCTTTTATTATTTAAAAGTTATTCTGATTTTATTGATTAAATGGAATGTGTTTTAGTTATTTACAATTTTATGTTGATTATGAATTTTTATTCATGAGAGATTATATTGTACATATATCTTTATTGAGTATATGAGATCATCCCATTCTTGTGATTTATTTTACCTGCAATACTAGGAAGTGATTTTTTATTTCTATTTAGGGATATAATAACGAGGATAAAATATTTTTCAATGAAGATACATTATTTGTTTTATGTATTTAAATTTATTTTGAATTTAATATATTTATAATTTTTTAAAAAGAATAATAAAATATTCTGTCTCTTCAGGAATCATTTCTTATACATATATCCAATGTAATAATGTAGAAACCAGCTCAAGGTTACTTAGGTTGGGATAATTACTGTTGGTATTAGGGAAAAAATACGAGAATCCTATGTAATTATATTTAGGAAAACATAGATTTGGGAATATAATCATATGAAATACATTATGGTCAGAATATCTATAGGATTAAATTAAATAGTTATGTTATGGAATAAATTAGGAGGTATTCATAAGAATACATCCCATTATGCCTAAAAAAGTGAGCATTTTTTTAGAACAAATGTAACTATGTGTAAGAACTATTAAAAAGGATCATCGACATGACTCGATGGACACATGGTAAACCAAATGTATCCTTAATATACACTTGGTTTCACACTCATTGAGGGAAAATCATTCAGTAATTAATATTTTCATTACAAATGATTATGAAGGATTTGAAAAAAAAAATTATGATTTTGAATCATTCTTAAATAAATAATAATTATCAATATGATATTATACATCCATAAATGTTTTAATTCATGTTATGTGTTTCAATGTTTATTTGATTATACATTATGATAGATAATTTAATAATATAATGCATTTTATGACAGTTTTCACAAATGGAATGTAAATGATTAAATGGGATCCATTTTAATGCAAGTAATACAAATAGTAATTATTGTTATTTCCATGATGATTATATGATAATATTTCAATAAAATAGTCTCGCAAACATTTTATTCAAATGTATACATAGTTTCATGTACTATAAAGATAGATAAATAATTCTATTAGTATTATGGTTATCATGTATATTAATTGGAGAATAAGAAGATTGATAAAAAGATGTATAATGGGAATAAGGGAATGAAAGACTTTACAACATGTGATAATTGTAAAAAGATTCACCATGGTTCTTTTTTGAAGGGATTGGTATTTTTCTAAAAGTGAGGATAGAATGGACTCTATGATTTTGATTATAAGTGAAAGAAATAAGTTTCAAAGGTTCAATGTTTTAATAGTAATTATATAGGGCACTATACAAACAAATGTCCCGATTGTCAAGGTATTATTCCCTAGTAGAAGACATGGGATAAAGGTGAAGTATAATCTTATTGTATATCCAATGTGTAATGATTAAAGTTCTGCTATTTGGATTTAAGAAATAGTTTTAAAATTATTTTATTGATGGTATTATTATTAAAAGGATCACAAAATATATAATTATTTTACTCTATTACATTTTATTTAGTGATCTAAAAGAATATGATGAACATAGTTGATAACCAAGAAAAGATATCCAGTGGAATGTTGGTCCTTGTAGAAAACACGTGATTGGGGGAAGATATCCATTATTATTTTATGTGAGTTATGAAAATAATGAGTGAAAAATATTTTTATGGGATAGTATTTGTGATAGTGAATTTGTTTAGTGATTTTTCATTTTATGTGATCATTAATGGAGTTTTCTACATTTATAGAATATCTTAAAAAATTTGATATTTTATTTTTGGAATCATGAATCTTTTAATTAATTTTATATATTGATCATTGTTTTTTCATATTTGGAAGGATGTATTAAGAACCATGTTATATTTTATTGGTAATATAATGACGATTTAGTGACATTTATTCTAAATATTTATAGATTGAATTTGGAAAACCATAATTTTTATGATTGTTCTACTTAACTATATATGAAATTGATAAAAACTAAATTTTCTTATTTGTTGATAACATGTTCTAACCATTTTTTTTTTCAAAATATATAGTGCCAAGAGGATGTTATTATCATTGTAATAAAATAATAAATGTTCCTCAATCATGGAAATTGATTTTGTATATTCATTTCCTGGAGTAAGAAATGTAGTCGTAATTTATTGAAGCAAAACCAAAGGATGAAATTAATCATAATAAATAGAAAGATATCGAGTTGAATATTTTATCATGTTACCATTCTATATGAAATTGGATATCCTTCACTATATAAAAAGGATTTTAAAATAGTATTGTTATCTTAATATATTTATTTTGGTTGAACTGATGGTTTTCTCATCATATATATATTTTCTACTATATGATAATTAAATTTTTGAGATCATTTTGTGACACCCCATGAATTAAAAAGAGTAAAATCATGTTATATAGTGTGTATAAAACAATCAACATGATTATAAGAAAATATATTACCCTACTAAATTAGGAAATAATTATTTTTAAATAAATTTATTCTCTTCGATGGCTTATGATGCACAAAACAGCAGGTGTAACCGAAATAAAATACTATATTAAACTCTTAATATTTAAAACATGACTATTATAAACATTAATTAATGATTGTGGGTATGAAATGTATTAAATAAATTTAAAAAATATGATTATCTGTTGAATATAAATAAATATAATAATTTTAATGTCAACAAAATGTTATTTGAAAAACTATAGTTTTCGAAAAAATTGGTTTAGCCACGGACTGTGTAAATAAATAAGAAATTAAATATCACCTATATTAGATTTTTTTATAAAATTTATTTAATTTTTAATCTAATAATATCAGATTTATCATAGGATTTTTTTTGGAATGTTTCTAAAATGATTCAATTATAGATGAATAGTGAAAAATAATTTATTAAAGTCACCTATTTGTTTTAAAACATTCAAGGTCGAACTAATTATTAATTTATTTTTTAAAAAAATTAGTTCAAATATATTAATATTTAAATAATTTATATCTTTTTAATCTATTTCATATTGAATATTTGTGTAAATATTTTGATACTTATAAGAATTTTCTATTTTGAGACCCGTTTTTTATAATGTTTGTGGGTATAATATTAAATTGAATTATACTACATCTATAAATTTAATTTGTAAAAATGTTTTTAGTATTTTTATTTATAATATTTTATATTTTCATAAAAATGAAACATATTTTTTCCGTTCTGAAACATTAAACCATTAAAAATTAGTTACTGTGGTAATGGTATAAACAGAATTACCCGAGGGTTAAACTATAAATAAAATGGCTAAAATAACCTAATAAATATTAATAGAATAATTTTATGGCTATTTTTAGATATTATAACCTTTATCAGTCTATAATGAATGTTTTTGGTGGATTTTCATATTACAAATAAGTTGTTATTAATAAATCTTTTCCAAAATTTCTTATGAGTCCTCACGCCCACTTATGAAATGGCCCCCACCTCCATCCATCATTCAGAATCAAAACCCCATTTGGGATTGCCAATTTCAAACAAAATTACTTCTCTATATCCCCAATAATTCTATAATCATTGGTTTAATAAAAAAATATATCTTAGGAAGCCTTTTGGTGTAAACCCATGGAATTCATCTGAAGAATATATAATGTTCATAAAAGCGAATTTTTATTTTATTTCTTCTTATAGCCCCATAAAAAAATTTGCATTCAGGGTACTATTAGAAAAAAATTATCTAAAATATATTTAGATTTTATTATATTATTTTTATCACCTACATCCATCTCTAATTCAATCAAATCGAAAAAACTATCGATCATGTGTATGGAGGACTACCGCCTCATCACCCGATTTAATTCGTCTTCCATCACCACATTAAAGGATATATATAATTATGGATTTTACACATGAATATTAAATTTATGATATCAATGGACTTCATTAATAATAATCTCACATATAAAATCATACATTATATTCAATTTATTCATTTATAATGTCGCTCGTGCATATAGAAGTCTACCACCCTGCGAAGCGATGTGATTCATTTTTCAGAAACGCATAACATGGAAAGTAAAAAAGGTTCAATTTATTTAATATATGTGATATATATGAGATTATATTGTTTATTTAATATTAATATATCATTAAATTCATTACCCTTTAACCTGTTAAGTGAATTATATCATTATTCATACAGATATTTATATCGTTTTGTCTCCAAGAAGTGATGTGCTCCATTATCAATGTTCGGATTTCAACAATGATATTAATAATAAAAATAATGAAAAAATTTTATATATAAAACTAATATAATTATTAATATTATGTATCTAATTCCTCTAACCATGAACCAGTTCTTTCAAGAAAATAAACATGATAACTTAAGGTAAATAACAGTAAATAACTGAATGATTAATAAAGAATGAGTGAAAATATGTGATTAGAGGATCATATATGAAATTATAAATATGTATATTATTATAATATATATTAATAACATTATTCACACCATTTTACGTGATTCCAATGTGTGTTTAACCCAAATGAAGTGTGATATAAGGGACTTCGTCTCAACCTCCCTCCATTGAGGCATATTGTATTATTATGAACCAACGTTTTTATATAGTTTATATGATTACCCTTTTAGATATAATATCATGATTCATTTTAATTTCTTTATATTTTATGTTTCAATAAGATTTATTTTATCCAAGGAGGTCTTATGTAAATGTTACCATGTTGGAAATAATTTGATACCTCAAAATCCATTCATTAGGTTATATTACATATTCATTATCTTAGATATTCTAGGATTATGTGTTTAATGAAATTTAATTAAATTATTTTGTTATGAATTTATTTTTTGTTTTTTACATTTTATAGTTATATTTTTTTCATTGTTTAATTCCCACTTCAATGATATGTTCTTTGTAATGGTTTATTTAATAATTTAATTTTAATTGGGATTTCTAATGGTTAAATTTTCATTATTGGAAATAATTTTATCATTTTACAATAACCCTATTTAATTATCTTTACCACTTTTTATCATGATTTTTTATATAATAGTAAAAAAAATTCAATCTTTTGTACTCAAAATTATTCAGAAATGTTTTAGAAAAAATCCAACATTATCTCCCACTTTAATTGAAAATCAGTTAATTTGAAAATAAATATTTCCTAAAAATGTGTAGGAAATTCTTTCAAAATTAACTAAATAATTTATTAAAGAAATATTTACCCATGTTTTTTATTTCTTGATTTTTTACAATGAATAATTGTGGAGTTTTACAAATAATTCCAATTTTAAAATTATTTAAATCGTTAAAGGAGGGATTTTTAACGTATACATCATGTATAGAATTTAATATCATCATGACAAATAAATGTTTTAAATATTAATATATACATTTCAAGGATTATTTTCAGTAAAAAAAATTCGAGATATTTTGTGAACTATTAGTTAATAAAAAATATATATTGAAAGATAAAAGTATATTTTCCACATGGATGTTTTTAAATAAATTTTTATGGTATTTTTATTCATTATTGGAAACAAAATTTAATTTTACTAGTACAATAAATTGGTATATGTTTCATTGATACTATAATTTCCCTTTACATGGAATTTTAATGATTAATTTTCCAAGGAACGTATTGAAATTCTCAGTATTATTTCATTTTTAGTCATTACCATTTCTATGAAATTTTCATTTTCTGATGATAATTAGACATTAAATTTACCAGGAATAACTTTAATATTTATCATGGATATGTTTTTTTCATAAACCATATATTATTTATATTTAGGGTATTCTATATTGAATGTTATGTTTTATTTGTGCAAAGTTGATAGATTCTCTTTTATTACACATTCTGAATATTTGTTTGTTTTTCTCAATATTCTTGAATTAAATAAATTATATGATATATGAGTAATGGTTTTGACCTAATGTTATTTATGAAACATAGAATAATATATCCCCATAGTTAGTTAGTAATTTCAAGAGGTGAATCAGTAAGCTAGTGTTAAATAGGTTTCTACCTATAGTTTTAAAATGTCTTTTGAAAAGTTAATTATTACTGATTTAGCTTGATTCTTGGGATCCTCGAGTCCAACAATTATGAAACACCTTCCTTAAGGATTCAGTTAATATTATCCTTTATATTTTCAAAATTGTGTTATATATGGATATACTTCATTATATATTTGTTATTAAATGTAATGTTTTCTAGTTATTTATCTTTCCATATATATTATACCTTATTTAGTCATGATAGTCATGTAATTGATTAAATGTAATGTCTATTCAATTATTAAAATTTACATATTTATTACAAGTTATATATTTATTATTTTCATTCATTTGATTAAAGATCACGTGGTTTTAATTACTTACCATCCCATACGGATTATCCTTTTTTGATTTACCTTTATTTACTCGTGATATATTATGTTTTAAAAAATGTTTACTGAGCATTTGAGGTCGCCCTTATTTTATTTCCCTTACCCGGAAACTAAGAAGTTTAATATGAATTATATGAAAGGATATGATAAAGTTAATAATGATATTCTAAAAAATTAATTTTATATTTTTTTATTCAAATGTAAAATTATAATATAGTATATATCAAGTTCACCAATACTAATAAATAATTTGGTTATTTGGGATGTAATTACGAGTATCTTATTTTATTTTAATAAACTATACACTAACTCCCAAATGATAGAGGAAGGTTTGTAACAATCTGTATGATATGAAACTTAGTATAATCTATGGGATATATATTTAAGAAATAATGTATTTGAGAACATAACACTATTATAGACTGTTATTATATATATATATAATAACATCCTTATTTTTTGGTATGGAAGAGATTATGTGTGTTTTCATGGTAATACAACCAGTCAAGAAACCATAAATGGAAGTGGTTCTACAAAAAATGTCCTTTGGTGTAGTAAATTTGGAAAAATGCATCGAGATTGACTCAAGGGTTACTTGGTACAATAAAATAGGCCATAGGTTCCCATGTTTTACACTCCTATGGGAAATTCTTAGGATAATTCACATTCTCCTTACAAACCCATATAATGTATTTTAATTTATTTTGTGAATTAATGGTTTAGTTTAAACCTATGGTGTATTAGATTTAAAAGATGTTGTCCAGATGTACGCATCTTATAAATTAATATATGATATTCCTACTACAAATACTATTTCTCACACGTTATTTATTGTTCATTAAATCAATAAAAACTTAAGGAATTGTTTTAACATTAAATATGACAGATAATGTGGTAGATAGGTGTAACAAAATCGGTTGATGACTTAAGTTAATGATATTTTAAATATGTCCAATCAATTATATTCAAACACTATTAACAAAATGTACCTTATCAAACTCTCAGACTCACCAAATAATTGGATTATGGAGTTCCCTGACATCATGAGTGGTAGACACCTTAGGGAAAATAAGGATTGATTTTCTTTATGAAAACAACTTAGAATGAGATACTGAGGAATATGCCCCATTGGAATTGGAAAATATTTAATCTATTGAAAGGATGGAAATAAATTAGTGAAATTTCTAGGAAATAATAATATGATCGAATAAATTATATTTCATCCTAGGGAAGCATTTATTGTTTAATGAAATCATTGTGCGAGACCAAATAATTGTGCTAGATTTTTCCCCGTTATAATGGTTAACCCCTAAAACAAGGAACTACATCTGATGAAATAAAATAAATGAAGTATTTATGTTTTTGAATTCATGAATTAAATCTTATATGTATTTTTATCAATATTATTTTGGTTGTTGGAATCCTGAAACATCTACCAAATATGTTAAATTTTAGAGTCAAATATATCTTCATTATTTTAAGAGTTATGGATACCATCATTGGTTTATAAGGATAATACTGATCATATTGTCAAATTCTTATACACACCATTATAGATTTTATTTGATGGTATTATTCTATGATTAAGAATATTTTTTTCTAAATTTATGGAGATACAGCCCAAGAGTTTAGTTTTTTTTGTAAAAAATGTTATTTATGGAACAATACCATTGATTTTTTTGGAATAACATTATTGTTATTTATAACCATTAGGAATTAATTTATATTAGATATTTATTTAAATTCATGTCATTACACATTTGCAATATTATATAAATTACATTAATATGGTTTTAGAAAAATGAAATATTATTAGATCTTTCACGGATATAAGGATTTTACCCCTAACTAAAGGATGATAATAGTTTATCATTTACTTATGACTATGTGGATGTTTTCATTAATATGCCTTCATTTTTACTTAAAATATTTGATGATTAAATACTAATTATGAACTAGTGGTGTTACTACTGAGGTTTATAGATTAATACCTTGTTTTAAATATATTGGTTTTTGAAAATATTTAGAAATATGTGGAATTCTTTGTTAGTCTTTTATGGACTTTTCTATCTTTTATAGTTAATTTAATGCCTTAGGAATAATAGAAATTATTTTTTATTCTTTATTACGTGTGGTAAAATATGAATTCGAAATTTGTCCAAGAACAATAAATATGAAATTATTCTTATGAAATACAATAATTTCAAGTAATAATATTTATTTATAATCATTGACATTTAAATAATTCCTAAACACTAGAAAAATGATATTGAAAAAAAATATTATCCTAGTGAATAAATTTCTAATAAATAAATTGGTCAGTCTAATAATTGCATATTTATATTTTCTAGGACACGAAATTTCCTTTTATCATTAAAATTTTTGTGATTAATGATCTCTATCACTCTCTATACTTATTTAGGACATTATTATATGAGCATTCCTTACTTCCACCATTTTTTTAAGGTTTAAAAACTATGTTATCTGTTATTATGGATGAATTTTCATAATTATCTTTCCATATTTTAAATGGATGTTTTATTAACCTATTACATAGTGGGTTTTTTAATAATTTTATTTCCAAATTCGAAAGCCCTGATTTCTGAAATCAAATTTAAATTGGAACCATGCAATTTATTTAAGGGTGTAAGAATGTGACATACAATGATTTTATAAGAGGAACATCATGTTCAATAACATTAATGACATGAAAAAACTATATCAGAGTATAATATAATATTTTTATACATTATAATATAATTAATTTTAAGTAAATTTTGACCTATTGATAGATCATGATAAATGGAACACTATATTTAAATGAAACACAATACACTATTAAAATATTTTTATTTAAAACATAACCATTCTAATATATCTATTATGTTGGTGGGTATTAATAGTAATAAATAAATTATTAATATTATGGTTATCTATTGATTATAAATAAATTAATATTAATTTAAATGTAATTGAAATGTTTTCAAAAAATCGTTATTTTAGTAAACAAAATGGCTTTGGAACACTTTACACACATAATTTAAAATTAATTTTTTCCAAATATTGAAATTTAGATTACAAAATTAAATTCAGATTCTAAATATTCATATTAATGTTTTCATTAGGTGAATTTTTGGGATTTTTCATGAATTGGTAATTTTTTTATGAATAATTGTAAATACTTATTTTTATTGAAAACTACCTTTTTTATAAAAACAATTCACCGTAAAATTATAATATGATTTTATTTTATGTTAAAAATAGTAAAATAATATTAATAATTAATTAATTAATCTCATTGTAATCAATTTAATGTTTAATTTTAATATTAAAACATTCTATACTTATGATAATTTTTTATTTGGAAACCATCATATTCATTATGTCAGCTGGTATAAATTTAAATTGGATTCAAACAATTATGTGAACCGAAATTAGAGAAATTAATTGTATGTTTTTAATAATTATAATATATATTAAATAATATGTTCTACTTAATTTTTTACCATTATGAATAGTAAAATAATTATAAATTAATTATCAAGGTTAAGGAAAAAAATTGATTTATCGATGGAGCTAAACTAAAAATATATGGGTTACAGTGACCTACCATCCTATACAAAGCCCATTTTAGGAAATTATTTGTAACTTATAATCTATAACTGCTTATAATGATCTATTTGGAGTATTTTCCATTATAAAAATGTTGGTGTAATTCATTTTTTTTGAAAATTCTTAATATTTCGTCTCCCCAACTTATAAAAGGACACCCCTCTCCTCCACTCATCACAAATCCAAACAAATTTTTTCATTACATTTCATTGCAAATAAAATTACCTATTTCCATACACCTATACTATAAGGCATGTTTTCTTCATTAATCCAACTTTTCAAGGTTTTTTGTTTAGTCCTAGTGAGGTCACCCGAAGAAGATGTTATGTTCCTAAACTACTGTATTTATTTAATTTCATCTTCCTCATAATTAAAATACAAATATTTTATTATTTAATTGTAATAAAATTGTATCCCATTTAATAATATGTTATTATGTTAATTCCATTTTCTATATCAATCTTAGAATACATCAAATTGGAAACAAAATTTTTGATCATGTGTAAAATGGACTACCCCCTCACGAACCTATATAATTTGTTTCCCATCACCATCATTCAATGAGAGATATAAAAATTCATTGAAAACATTTATATTATATTTATGATATTAATATATTTATTTAGTTATAATACCATATATATCTTCTTAACTTCAATTTCATTAATAAGATAATTACTACGCTCATTCGTATGGCATACAACCACGTCGTTATTTCATGGGATTCTTTTTTCACATACTATATACATGAAATGTAGTAAGGATAAATATATTGATACATGATATATATATATATATGAGCTGATATTTAATATTAAATATTAATAAATGATACACTTATTTAGCATTTATCCCATTAATGGAATGGTGACATAACATGTGCATACATATGGCCAACAATCTACATAAGGCAACGTGATCCATTCTCCACGATTAAATTTAAAGGATGAATTTAAAAATTTATCTAATGAAAGTATATTATTTTTAAAAAATTAATATGGTTCCCAAGATGATAGATATATATCCCATACCCACAAACAGGACATTCATGGTAGAACATACATGAGAAAATAAAGAAATTAACACCCAAAAAAGTGAAAATAATGGAAGATTAATAATTAACTTTGATAGTATGATATAATAGGTTAATATATGATATTATAAATATTAATATTATTCTTTTAAAAATTTATAACAGTACTAAAACCATTAAACACAGTTTTAAATAATGGTCAACAAATTGGATGCATTAGATAAGTTTCTTTATATTTATTTTCCTTTGTTCAGGGATATTGTAATTTATACATCTAATTTCATCCATATTGTTTATATATATCTCCATTGAAATATAATATCATTATTAATTAATTATTAATAGTATTGTATGTTTCAATTTAAATTATATCATTTAAAAGAAATTTTTATAAAATTTACAATGTTGTAAAGAATTTCATAACTCAATTTCCTTTCATTAGGATATATTATTTTCTCATTGTACTTGATATTATAAAAATATAATTTTAATGAATATTAATTATTCTATGTTTATTGAAATATTTTTGGGTGCATATACATTTTATACATGAAATTTATTAATTGGTTAATTCAGACATCAATGTTTAATTCTTTTTTAGTCATTACTTCAGAATGTCATTTTAATTGGGATTATTTATGCATGAATTGCCACTGAAGGAAATAATTTGATCATTGGATAATAAAAATATTAAATTTTATCCTCCTATGTTTACTTAATAATTTTTCATTTAATAGTATCTTTTTTCATTTCTATGGTTCATAAAATCGATTATAAAACGTTTTCTATAAAATCCAACTTTATTTCACTCCATTGTTGAAAATCCTTTTTCTTGAAAACCCCATGATTTCGAAAAATGTTTTCAAAATTATTTTGGTACATTTCTAAAATATTATTTAAATATATTTGTAGCCATGTTTAAATTTTATAAAAAATTTAATTGAATCATTATATTTTTTTCTCACAATTCTTGTTTGGATTTTTACCCAAAATGTAAAAAGAATCAATTTTTTTAACTTGTACGTTATCTAAGAAATTTCCATCCATGATGACCACTTATTGTTTAAAATCAACCATTATAACAATTAAAAGTTATTTTAATCAAAAAATATTTCAAAATGATTTATAATTTTTTTTAAATATAAGTATACATGTTGGAAAGTATATTTTTATCAAGAATGATTTTAATGATATTTTTATAGTATATCTATTAATCAACAATAACAACCATTTATTTTACTTATGCTCCACTAGTGTTATGTTTTACAGGATGTTCGGTTCTTTAAAATTAACATTCATATGATCAATTACCTTTTCAACTCACCAAAACTATTTACAATTTTATTCCATGTACATTTATTCACTTTCCACCATTGTTCTACTATTTTGAGAATTTAACCTAAGCAAATCATGTGCATCATGTTATATTTTGAAAAACTCAATGTGTGTCATATAACCCACTTATAAAAGGCCACCCCACATACTATAATAGTGACACATAAAATAGCCTTTTTCATCAAATACCATCCAAAATATATTCCTTAAATCCCTATCCACATCATAGAGGCCTTATTTTAATACGGAATCTGTCTTATAAATTCATTAGGTATAAACCAAAAGAGTGTTTCTTATGAAGAATTATTATTATTATACATGAATATTGGTCTTATTTCCTCTTCCACATCATTAAAATAATTTTAAACATTGATAATAAAATAACACCACATACTCTTATATACTAATATTCACATATTTTAATGGAATAACTCAAATTTATCGCCTCTTCCATCCAATGGGAAATGAAACCCCCGATCATGTGTGTGACGATATACCACCACAAGAACTGATGTAATTATCTTTCTATCACCACCTTTAAAGGTCATATATAATGATTTATATAATATAATTATATGATATTTATCAAATTCTAATAATTATCAAATTTTCATATCACAAATTCATTAATACTTTCCATTCTGTGGGGCATACAAAAAATTCGCTCATGTGTATGACTAACTACCATTTCACATCAAGATGGAATTTTTTTCTCATACATTTCACATGAAATATAGTAATAATAATGTCATTGAATATGTGCAATATTTATTATCTTAAAATACATAAAAATTTATAATATCGCATCTAGCATCTAACCTTCAAATCCATTGAAAAATAATAATGTCGCTCATGCGTACATGCGGTCTACCACATCCATTTAGCGATGTGAATAGATTCTAATTTTATTTTTACATTGATTATAATAAATACGGATTTTATTAATATAAATTTAATATATATATATATAATAATAATGATTCTTGAAATGTGAATTTAATGTTTTTCCCTTTCAATTCATTTGTCGATAAAAATGGAAACAGTGTTAATGCGTATGTATGGATCACCATTTCAATGAACAGTGTAATCCATTGTCAATATCTATAATTTATATATTATAGTAGTTAAATCTATAATAAATATATATGATATTTTAATGATGGTTATAATTTTGGATATGATAGAACCTTGATAAAAGTAAAAGGATCATTTATACCAAACTAAAACAAACAAGAAAAACAAAACATTTATTACCCAAAACAATGATTTCATATAATAATTTTTAATAAATGTGTGATAAAATGAAATAATTAAATATAATATGCTATGGTATATATGAATATGTTTCTATAATATATTTATAATATAGCAATATTTATTATACATAAGGATCAAACACATACAACGTAAGTCCTACCTAAGGTAAGTGTTTCCCATCTAACTTTTACAACCATAAGACATATGTCATATTCACCACTTATTCTATTATTTGGTGTATATACTTGTACATTGGATATGATAAATCATGAATATATTTCTCTTTATTGTATTGAATGTTTCATTTTATGTTTTTCCTTTCTTAGGAATTCAATTGAAACGTTTCCAAATGGGTAATATATTCAATTATCCCTCTCATTTTAATATAGATTAACAACACATAAACATGAATTAAAAAATTAATTTATAATTGAGTAACATATACCCATTATTTTATTTTCATCTTATTTTATGAAACATTTTCATGTAATAAAACCATTTATCAACTATTTTTTGATACTATAATGTAGTTTATTTTAACTTGGGATAAATTATACAGTTTATTGTGGAAAAAAATATACAATAAAGTCCTTAAAATTTTGGGGGTTTCAATTTGTTCAGACATATTTTTTTGGAGTCTTAATACTATATATTTATAGAATAACATAGTGAAAATTTTTGTGTTACATTTCAAATTTTAGATATGAATTTTTTATATTTATCTATATTCGATTTATTAGGAAATCAATTTTAGTTTTTAGGAACATTTAAAGACAAAATGAATAAAATTTACTTATTTTAAGGAACATGTGATTTATTATATGTTTGCTTCATTAATTTAATATCAAAAAAGAAAATATTCAGTATTATTTCATCTAGGGTATGAAGTGAATTATAAATTATCCAAATCTAAACCAATCCATTTAATCATTCTAATTTGATATATATAAATCATGTTAATATTTTATTTAAAATAGGTCTAGTGTATATACCTCTATTATTAAAATAATAATGCAAATACACTTTTAAACTGTGTAATTCGGGAACCCAATAGTTGGAAAATATGCAATGCTGCACAAATGCATGTGGAAATATTGTTTAATCGAACTACTGACCCAGAGCCCAAAAAACACATAAATTCACCACCAAAATTCCTATAAGGTAGCATTATTTATTGAATCAAGAGTCTTATAACACAATACCCTCTTCTAGTGAATGTAAAATTATTCAAATTCTCAAGGAATATTTGTCCCCCCTTGTTGAGAGCTACAAATTGCGGGCCTAACACAATATTTGAGATCATCACACAATCCACAATGGTTTGTGGTTGTAATTGATTAAATATTCTAACACACTTATCCATATTTTGAAAATCCCACCTGATGATTCTTGTGATGCTCTCGTAGTACCATAAAACTAATTCTCCATTTCATCTGAATAATACAATATGTATCTTTCCACATTGTTGGGAACCCATCAGTCCCCCATTGTAATTAAGATAGGTAAAATAATTGATGGTCTTCGTCACACCCATTAAACTTGTGAGGACTCCCACATGAAGACACATTCATGAGTTATTTTACAAAAAACATAATGTGTTTAGTCAGCTAGAAGTTATTTTCATCTAAAAAGAAACTTATAAAGATGAAAGAATAGGCTTAGTGGCCTAAAGCCCATGAAGGAAACATGTCTTGATGATGAAATGGTTAGAAACCAAAAAAGCCATGAGGCCCAACTGATTATAAAACATAAACTAACTAACATCACAACTTTCTACCACCACTATCATAGAAAAATTTCTATATTGAAGAAAACTCCATAATCTTCAGTCGTATTCAAACAACAATGTCACCTGAATCCACCGAAACTATTGTAATCTGAGCCACCTAATAGAACTAAGGGAAATACACCATAATTGATTGATTTCTTAATTATATTTGATTCTTACAACACTCACCATTCCATCCTCTTGTGGAAAAGCCTTTCCACCAACAACATCCCATAGATGACAATTAACATGATGTCACCAGCTTTAATCGCCACTAATAGGGCCACCTGACTCTTATAATTAAACTAGGATACTGAAATCATTTCTAAAAACTCTTATCGAACGATTCCATGGGAGTCACATATGCCTTTTCCACTCATCATGACAACCTCCAATTCCATGGACTCTCTGATGGCCCATAAATTCCCTTGATTCCATTTTTATTAACGTTATAATTACCACATTCTCTATAACCCTCTATTAGTATATGGATTTAATTTTCTTCTCTATGTCAATATTTTAACATCCCACCAATGGCCTCCTTATACGAGATCATGATTAGGTGTTATTTCAGGTAACATCTATATTTCAATCTTTCCATTTGAAATTATGTTTTATTATACCTTTATATGATGTGGGTTTTGAACAAATTATTTTTAAATATTGATCCTTTAATTATTAACATAATATTTAAAGGGTTATATTTATTTAAGTTTTTATTATCTAATAGTAAAATATATAAAAATATATTTCTCTTGAAAAAGAATTATTTTATTTGGTACCAAGCATTAAATATAGCATAATGTTTAAACAATCTCGGATATATTGTAAAAAAAAATAATTTTAACATGGATATTTTTACCTAGCAGAAAAAATTTGTGGTATGAATACGAATAAATATATTTGTAAAAATATGTATACCTTTATATATAATGAAAATATATTGATAAATGTATAATAAATATGTATTAATATTTTTGTAACATCAAATAAGATTTCAAAAATAATTTTTCTTAAGAAATGTGTTCTATTCTATTTTGTACAAAAATGTTGTAATTAATTTCTTCCCAAATTATAACTTTTCACTTTAAAAAATAATAATTATATATAATAATATTAAAATTATAATAAGTGAAAACAATGGATTTTTCTATGATATTTTATGTTTTAGTTAATATATAATAATAAATATTTTTATAAAATGGTCAATTATTTTGTTAATATATCATAAATTAAAATTTAAATTATATATAGATCATGGATTAAAATTAAATTAAGATATAATTTTATAAAATTAAAGTAAATTAGTCTCTTTTAATAATGATATTATTTTATTTATTTATATGTTTCCTTTTATTATTATAAATACAATTTCAATAACACATTTTTAATGTGCATAATGGTTTCCATATTAATTAATTAAAATAATCACTATTGAATAATTGAATATATTAAATATAAATATTTTATTTATATCTATATTAACTTCAAATATTATAATGATGATACCAAAAGATATTTTTATTGTAAGCCAATCATATTCTTGAAAAATTCATTTTCTTGGAAAATAATTTTTATCACATTTTTCATGTTTATTTTTAAATTAATTTCTAAATCATATTGAAAATTAATTTAATATAATGGATACCATTTTTTATCATGATGTCACAATTTTTTAAGTATTTCCCTTAAATATTTATGAATTATGAGTTGTAGCTGTGGTAAAATATATTACCTCCGTAGAGGTAAAAATAGGACAAACCATGTTCATTACAATGTGATAAGACATTTTTATAATCATAACACATTACATTATCATAACAGATTAGGGTTATTATATCAAAGGTAATATTAAGGATTTTAATAATTTATATTTAAAAAATAAATTCAAATTATGGACCCAAGAACTAATTTCACTAAAATACGTAATATTTTGATCAAATTACAAATTATTATTGGGTCATTACATTAAATGAATTGATGGGATGATAAAATATTATTTTGGACTGATAAAACTTTATAAAAATATTATTTATTTTCTTATTTTACAAATAAAATTTATAAAAATTAAATTATAATTTTCATTCAAAGTAAAATGACTTTTAATCTTCAATAAAATATTTTTTATGAAAAATATTTATAATTTTTTTTCTAGTTTTCCAATAAAAGAAATTTCTACCACCAAAAAAAATTTCTTAGAAAAAAGGGATTTCAAATTATTGGAAATAATATTAAATACTGTTATAAGGTCCCTTCAATTTTTGGTCATATAATAAGATAAAATGGTAAAAAGTTAAATTATCATTGTTAAGGATTAAATTGGTTTAATGTTGTTGAACATGAATATAATTATTTAAATATATCTCATACATTCCCATACATGACTAGTTTATTTTATATGAACCATTTATAATATTATCTTATAATTTTTAGTGTCTTTGTTACACTGTAAATAATTATGAAATATATATACAAATATATATTTTTTAATATTTTATGAAATTCCAAATTTTTCATTTCCCTCCCTTATAAAAGGATACAATAGTTACTCTCTTATCTACACTTCGTGGGACTTCTATCATGGACAAACGCTACTGTAATACCTTATAAGATTCGTTCTCTTTATGTTATTTCTTATTTTATTTCCAAATTATATCCTTTCAAGAAAAAATATTAATGGATATAATTTTTCTCAAAGGCGATGTATCACTCTTAACTAAGTACTTTTAATTTAAATTAAATTAAAAATATATAAAATATATGGTGTCCATTAAAAAATATTTAATTTAGTATCTACAATATATTTAAATTTTGTGATTATGATTTAAAAATTCATTGTTAACCTCTTTATCATCCTACATAATTTTTTATTTTAAATATAACATATTATTTACCTTCATAGCCTTCAATTTTTTTTAAAAATTTTACAATCACTAATCTAAATGACTGGACAACAACCTCCATGAAGCGGTGTGATTCATTTTTCCTAACCACGTTTTAACTAATTAATATAATTATGAATGTAATTAATATATATCATATTTATACCATGATAAAAAATATAAATACTATTGAACCATGATCAATGTGCGTGAACGTGGACTGGAGGCCATAAATATGTATGAAAAATCAAGTTTTCATAACTATGAACAATTATTTTAAAAAATATTTATTAATTAAAAGATGATGAGATGTTGTAATTAAATCATCTATGATATGATATTCATTGATATGTTTATGTAATATATTTATAGTTAATATATATTTATTATATAGTAGTTTTTAACATTTATGAAGTTATATAAGACTCCGGGTAACTCATTATCATCTAACTTTTATTTCTATGATATATGGGCCATATTCACCATTTTTTCATTTATATACTACCAATGAATTAATTTTATGACACATATAATTAATATATTGGTATTTAGAAGTATATTTATGGTTCTATTTCATGTGAACTATTGATTTAGAGTTTAATAAATATATAAGGGTTTACCATCTTAAGTAGTCTTCTTCAGGACATGTGTTATGTTATAAACCTACTACATTTTATAAGGTATATATATGCACCCTTTGAATTGATATATAATTAATATATTTATTTTCATTATAATTAATGTTTCTTTTGAATTTATTCTTTCTTGAGTCATATGATTATAAGGTAACCAATGTTGGAAGACATTTATATATCAATCCCATTTTAATTAGTATTGATTATTCATAAAAAAATTTAAAAAAAATTGTATGATCATTATCTGATAAATATATTTAATTATTTTCATTCATGTTAGTTTATAAAATTTTTGTTTTTTAATATCATGTTAACTCTTTGTAACTCAATGTTGTTAAAAAAATTGAAGAAAATATAAAATTATTTTATCTCTTACGGTCGAAAAAACAATTATCTTCCATATCTATATTTTCTATGATATTTTCATGAATGTTTATAAAATTATTTAATGATTTTTTTAATAAACTTTTCCCATTTATTTCATTCTATAATGTAATTTAAAATAATATTTGGTCATTTTTGGAGAAGATACATTTTACTGATGGATTAAAAAGAATGAGTTTTTAATGATTAAAACATGAATATAATTGAATACCATTATGAACACTATATTGTTTGAACCATTCATTATAATTTCAAAAAGTTATTTTAAAATAATTTTTTAATATTTTTGTAATATTTTATATTTTAAATATTTTATTTCAAAATTAAAAGTTCATTTTCCTAAAGAAAAATGCCTTTAATTTTTTTTAAATAATATTCTTATATTATAAAAAAATCTGATTTAAACAAATCTTTATTAAGAATATAATCCATTGATATGTTCCTTATTCATTCTATGGATGTTTTATTATTATGATTTTTATAAAACATAATATTTTACAAGGTTTATGTTATAATGAATTGAGGAAATGATTATTAAAATATTTTTCTCTCTATATATTATTAATTGAAGATATGATGAATGTTTTATGATTTTGTGGAGAAAATATTTATGGTTCCAATTATGTGATGGTTGTGACCAGAATTATATATCCTTATATTTCATGGTGAAAAGGATTATATCTCATTAGATAGATACGGGAAATGAGACAATGTGATAGATAAGCTACTAGAAAATAAGAATGGATGTCGAATTCACTATAAGAAATATGTCTTGAAACCTAATACCATATGAAATAGAAATTATTTGGTGATGTTTGGTCCATTATGATCAAATAAAAAATGTGTTCATTCCTGATCCACATGGATTTTATTTTATTTCTATTTAACAATTTTATATGATATAGTTTTTTATCATGGTTCCAAACTCTGTTGACATGTTTTTATACATATTATTTTAACAATAGTTCATGGTTGAAGAATAATGACTTGTTACATTTACAATTCATGTCTTTTCAAATACTATAGTTTTAATCCACGACACCTTATTATATTCACTTATATATTTCGTGTTAGAATTGTATGTAATTATCATAGTCTCAAACACTTATTCTTGTCTTATTTTTATTTATGATCATCGTATGATATCTATTATTTAACCCGAATTGAGCATACGATCTCAAAAGTTTTTATATTCAATTTCCCTAGGTTATGAAGAAATTTTTTAAGCATCATATAAAATGATTGGTACATTGTCAGAAGTTTCATGTGGGATATGTTGATTACATATCATTAAATAATTATATTATATTTCTAATCGACCATGATAGTAAATATTTACAGTCTTTCAGTGTGTATTAGTAAAATATTTTCAATATTCATCAATTCAGTTGTATTATCTATCTATAAAAATTATTGGTCGGTAAACTTAGTTTTTTTATTTTTAGTGTTCCAATTTTCTATTGGGGATAAAAAATTTTCAAAACATTTACGACGCTATGGAGATTTTGAACTGTGATAATATTATTTTTGATGATAGATAAATAATTTTCAATTTCTAGATGAAATATTATAATTTCCTTATATGTCCTAAATTATTCTATTCTCTACATTCATATATTTTAAATCTTATAATATAAAGTATAATTTTTTTTCTGATTTTAATTAATTCATTAGTAACTAGAAATGTTATATATGGTGAATTAAGATTATAATTATTCTAATATATTTTTTATTGATATTTTTTTACTAAGGATATATTATTTTTGATTTTTTCTTCCACATTATTAAACAATTTTTTTAACCGAAATTCAATTTTGTATAAATGAACATTGTAAGGGAGGTCACTCAATGTCCTAAGAGAGGATTTTAACTACAAGTGTAATATTGATACATATTTTTCAATAAATATTGGTATGTAATTCATGCAAGTATATGATGTTTTATTTGGGCATAAACAATTGATAAAGTTAGGAAATCATTATTTATCATTGATTAAATTAATATTTATTACTTTTGAGATTCTGATAACTAATAAGTTTAATATTTACAAAAAGGGAATAAAATCATGGTTTTTTAGAATCACATGCTTTGAAATAAATTCATTGTTTCGACTTTTTAATAAAATATGTAACAATTTTCGTTATTTTATTAATTTCTTTAATAATTTATTAAGGCTTAAATTATAAACTTATGTATCAAAAATTTATAATGACTATAGATTATTTTTTTTGATATTGGAGTATTATTAGTATTTCAATATACAAATTCTATACATATAACACACCGTCCATTTATTAGTAAAGGATTCATGATTGAAATTCCAAAATTTAACATTTTTTTGATGAGATGAATCATCACTGTGGATCAATTTTTATGTTATATGTTTTTGGATTTCATATGTTATATAAATATCTCTATAATACAAGTATTAGATTAATCATACAATTCATTTTTCATCCAATTTTCTATTAAATGTTTTTTTCTCTTTTCATGTTTCGGTGCTCATGTATTTGTCAAAATAAGTCTTATGTGTACTATTCTTACCCCAAAAACTCAATCATGGAGTTTCAACACTTCCAAACCCTTAGAATATAACTTTTAGATATAGTAATGTGTCTTTATTTGGAATTGATTTGTGATGACATACCGAATTTACCCTAGTGTGAATAGACAACTACGATTGCTCAATAAAAATGTTAAAATAGAAAAATATGGTATCACTATAATGAACTACAAAATTTATTTAGTATATGATGTCAACCATAGTATCATGTTTCAAATGATCCAAGGAATCAAAATTGACCATAATATATTATTGATTAAAATTATGAAAAACATATTGGTTAATGAATAAATATGTAAAGTATTGACCCATATTGAAACGTCTCTAATTTTATAGGGATTTATTTAAATTTCAAACATAATGCGTGTTTTTGATGTAATTGTATATAGATACATTACATTCTTAATGAGGGATAGATTTGATGATTTTTAACAATTATTTTGAAGATGTTTCATTGTTTCATTAGATAACACTATAAATAAATTTAATATAAAGTATGTCTTTCCAATGATGAAAGTGAAACTATGATGTGAAATTAAAAAATTTTATTAATATTTTGAATAATACACCTTTTTTATGTGGTGGTACATTGAGGATATTTCAAAGAAGTTCTCATATAATGCATAACTATTTTTAAATATGTTTGGTTTTTCTAATTTTTGATGTAACCAAATTATATATTTGTAAGTTATTTAATAGATAATGGAGGGATGGTGTGAAAAGAACCTAAAATATAAAAACATATGTTAGATGATTTTTTCTGTCATTTATTTCAGTGGAAATAAATGAGTCCCTCTTATAATTTTTATTCATCATGTGAATAAAATAACTATGATGGTTATCCATATAGAAACCATGTCAAAGAAATTAATATTGAATCAAACATTTTAATATAATGGAGCACCACCCAAGATGCAATAAATTATATTTTAATATATATGTAGAACCCAAATTTTATCAAGACTTTTAATCTTTGATCTAGGATGGTATAATGGTATAAGGTAGCTTTGTGTAGTTGAACTGGACACACAATACATTTTTTTATATTTTCAAATAAAACTTTTAAAGGCAGTGTGAACCTTAACATAAATCCAACTAAATAAAACCAAACATTACATCCCACCTACATAGAAACAAAAATCGAACCCCATAAATAATAGTTATCAAATTAAAATTTCAAAAAATCCATCCATCCCCAGACCACGTTCCATCAAGTCAATGATTCTCTTGATTAGAGTTCCCACTCACGTCCCATAACCATCAATTCTTAACCACCTTGATATGTGTACCAATCACACTAATCCCTATCATCGAATATTACCAGAATGATTATAAGCCTCCACTAGATTCCATCCTCACTAATAGAGATTCAAATGGCGTCAAAAAACAAAACATCACATCATAAACCAAAGAGTCCATCGATGCAAATGATAATCCATCGCAGTCACCGCCAACACACAGAAAAAGAATCACCGCCAACAAGATGATCCCCCAATGACAACATCTTCGCCATTGTAAAAGATTCATAACACATCCCTTCATTGCACAAATTGAAATAAAAAAAGGAATATTAAACTATATATCATCATTTAACCTTCAAAGCGAACTGAAACGAAACCAGGTTCATTGTCGATGGCTGCTACATCAGCAGACACTTTATTTCCAACACAAACAGAATGTCGGTCATCGCCGTGAGAAACCATAACTGAGAAAAAAACCACAAAAAAACAGAACATTGAGCACTAGAAAATACCATCCAAACAACAACCACAAAAAAATGAAATCAACATGAAACTGGAAACATCTCTTGAAAGGAACTTCAAAAAAGAGATGAGAAACCAAACCAGAAACCCGCGACGAAGAAGAAAGAGAACTAACACTGTGGATATCCCCCCTGCAACACCATCCCAAGGGATTCCTAAACCACAAACCAGCCCGACCAAGATGGGGTCAAGCTCGATGTGTTGGACATCAAGGGAAAAGAAAGAGACAGAGAGTGAATTACACAACCATTTCCGATCCATACCTCCTGAAGCACAGGAAAATAGACCCACAAATCGAAGTCTGATGCAAAGGGTAATGTATAAAGAGTGGCGGTGGGAGGAAAACAACGTACCACCAGTGAACGACATCTAATAATCAAGGGAAGGAAAAATGTGAAATCGAAATGAATATGTGGCTAAGAGAGCCTTCACTACCGAAAGAAACCGCAAAACCATGGGAAAGGGATGAACAGGTGGAAACGGAAGCCCGAAGCACCAAAAGAAGTGAAGAAATAGGGTAATTATGAGGGAAGGGGGGAAGGGGAGAAAGAGCCGAAAGAGACGCATATACCTCCCCTTTCTGAAGTGCCACTGTAAAATCCCTACCATGTGTTTGGTATGATTTTAGTAAAAGAAAAGAAATGATTTGATAGTGTAAAAAAGAAAAGAAAGGAAAAGAAATGATTGTGATTTCTTCCATTGTGTTTGGATCAATAAATTAGTAAAATAAATGAAATGATTTGGATTTCTCTCCAACTTGTTTTGGGAATCTTTTTAAAGGAAAAGAAAACAAATATTTTGGAAATATGACAAAAATAACCATTATAAAAAAATATAGTTTTCTGATACTCGATTATTCAAAATAAAAAATATTGTAATTGAAAATTGTATATTCAATTTTTAAATATAAATATAAATATATTTATATTTGTTAAAAATAAATATATATTTTTTTAAAATATTTATATAATTATAAATATATATATATATTTATTTATAAATATATTTATTTATATATAAATATATAAATACTCATTCATAAATATATATTTATAAAATAAATTTATTATAATATAAATATAAATATACTAATATATTAAATATATATTTAAAAATATATTTATATATAAATATTTAATTATAAATACATATATATTTTTACAAAATATTTATATAACTGTAAATATATATTTATCAATATATTTATATAATGGTATATAAATATATATGTATATATATATTAAATTTTAAATTATTACCAGATTATTAATCCAAGTGAGTTCAAATAATATTTTTTAAATATTTAGTTTTCCAGTACTCAATTATTCCAACTAATAAAATTATAATTTAAAATTGTATCTTTGATTTTTATATCATGTCAATTATATATACATTTAATTTTGAAAATTATATTAGCAATGATATTTTTTTTTATTTTTTATCATGTAAATTATATAAACAAAATTTTTTATTTTAATCAATCATTAATTTCATGTTACCAATATTAAGTAGACATTAAAATACGAAAAATATATTAATAAATTTTTTATTTTTTAAAAAACATGATTAAATAAAATTGATTTCATATATTCACCAAAATCATTTCCACAATCCATATATTTATTTAGTTGTATAATTATTTCTAAATTACCATGAATAAAATATTTATATTCACATAATCAAATTTATTTATATACACATAATTATTTAAAATCAAAATTATTTATACACATAATCAAATATTTTAATATACACATAATCAAAATTATTAATTCAAGGAACTCAAAATTATTTAAATAATTTATTAATTCAAGATAATCAAAAATATTATGTCAAAATTATTATTAATTCAAAATTATAAATAAATTATGTTTATAAATTATATATATTAACTACTAATTGAAGATAATCAAAATTATTTATAATTGTTTTTTATTATTAATTATAAATATTTTTGAAGTTATAAAAATAATTATTTACAAATTACATTTGTAAAGGATCTAGAAACCACCATATTTTTTAAACCAATTTGGTCAATAATTTTGGATGGAAAACATAAAATAAGGTTGGAATAAAATGGGAGGTGGAAAAAACCCACAAAAAAGCTCCTTACAGATTCCCCCAATGATAGAAAGAATCTCCACACAATTAAAAATACATCCAAGTCCTGATAAAATATCTTATTTACACACCCAACCACTGTAGTTCCAACCATATGTTCTCGATTAAAAATCATCCTAACAATTATTTCTGATAAAATATGTCATGTAAAATTATTATCCTCATTCATAGATGTAGATGAGGCTATAAAATCATAAATAATTTTTGAAAAATGAAAGAACATTACTTTATAACATGAATACTTGTGATTTTTTTGAAACTTTATCATAATCACAACTTAATACATTATTTTGGATCATTAAAATTTTTTGGGTGAATAAAAAGGATTTATTTTTGATCAGTGTTGGGAAGATTCATGATATGTAAAACCACAGGTTAATAAGATTGAAATGTTAAATTACCTCAACAAATAAGGAAATTAAATGGAATATCCAATTAAGTTTAACAAACTATATGATGTGTGTACAAAAAGGAGTGGAAAAAAAATACTAAAACGACACTCGATGTGTGACCTTACTAGCCACCAATTCTTCTTTGGGAGAGGATGTACTAAGAAAAGGTTGATTCCAAATATAATATCTTCATTTATATCTCTAAACAACATCATATAAGAATCATGTTTTAAAATTAAATTTTAATAATGTTTGTATATATTAAGTTTTAAAAACAAGTAATCAAATAAATAAACAATATTGGATGAGTTGTGATATAATTATATAATGTGTGATCAGTTTTAGTTTAAGAAAATATCCCACATAAACATTAGTATTGAATGAGGTTGACTATTCCATAAACTATCTAATCACACACCTTTGGAAAATACATTTTAAATTTTGGGTAATATATCAATCTATTTCCATATAATGTTATAATGAAGATAAGGCTAAGAAATATGAAGGATCTCTGAATTTTCCACCATTTGATGTATAAATGGTTATGTACCCTGTCATAATTACATAGGTTGTAATATGAAATTTTTTTATAATTTATTTCAAAATAATTTTATCATTGTTTAAATAGAGTGAGACGAAGTGGTGGTGACCATCCTTAGATGACCATTTGTAATACACATGAAAAGTTTTCATCAAATATGAAACACATATTTCATGGAATGGTGGTGGAATTTCATGTTTTATTCATTGATTACATATCTTGTTATATGTCATCATTCAAGGTATACTTCAAACATATCAAATTGGATTCATAATGATGTTAAGTGAAATGTCTATTGAAAAAATGGTTGAAGTGGAATTTCATTTGGAATAAGAGTGTATTGTCAAGAAATCATATTTATAAAAATGTGATAATGGTTAGACCTTTGATTAGTGGGATAATATGTGAATTTCTAGAAAACATGTCGGAGTGGGTGATGAAGATTTTTTGATAGTTGATAGTTTCTTCTAATATTATGATAAAAATATATCCCAAATTAAAAAAATTGTAATCTCATATTTCTTAAGGGATGAAGAGTTTTAATTCAATCCTTGTTGAAAATAAGAATTCAAGGAGAGGAAAAAATGTTTTATTAATATCCCATTCATAGTACATGTAAAATAAGAGGAACCATTTATTGTAATTTGTGATGAATGAATCTATGTAATGTTTTATGTTCTTGTACAAATAGAGGATAGTGTTTTACTATCAATTAACTACTTAAAATGAATTATCATGGAGATATAATTCTGTTACAAAATTACATAGAAAAATATAATCCTTGTATTATTTAATTGATATAATATTAAAATATATATTTGATCTGTAATGTTATTATCTAAACTGATCAAGTGAGACTCATATACTTCATAAATAAGAATATAATTCTCCCTTGATCTTACACATTTCACCCCTCAATGGTTTAATTTTAAAATTGAGGATAATAACAGATCTGAGAATAGTATCACTAAAATTATATCAATGATAGTTTTTTCACACCATAGCAGAGGATAAGAAGTAGAAATACTGTATAAATTAATAGAAGAATAACTATTTAAGGAGTATATCATAACATGTTCATGGCCTTATGACATCACAAACTAAGTGGATATTTGTATGATTTAATAACGAGGCACTTAGAAATGGTGGAAAATGATCTTAGTTGAAATTAAAAATTATTTTTTTGATGATCATATACATTTCATGTAGTTGGGTGAGGGTTTTATTTGATGATGCTCTCTTAATAACGAATTGGATAGCGTGTTAATGAATATCTACTTCTTTCCAATAGGATGTCATCATGGTATTAAATATATAGTTCCAAAAATAATAGAAATAATATTCTACTGTCCAATAATTTATAGAGATTATAGAAGATGGTGGATAAATTGGTAGTACTGCTACTGGATTAATTTTTTTAAGAATATTACTTTCTTTTTCAGTACCATATAAATGAGGTTAATAATTTCAATATTTTGGGAATATGATTTTTGGAAATTTTTCGTTTAATTTTTACTAAAAGGAAATCATTGTATGTGTATATAACATGTTAAATTTGTTTAAAATGAATCCAGAGTGGCTACCATGATGATGAAGTTCAATTTTTTGACAAATAATATCAATTCCAAATTCATAGATGATATGAGTGACCAAGGAACAAATTTTGACAACCAAATATTGAGTGAAGTTACATGGAAACATGATATATTATATAACATATGTAATACATACCGCCCTAAAACAATTGGACATATGGATCTATAAAACCATGAGATGAATTTTTTAAAGAATTATGTTAATGAATAATGAAATTTTGGGTCAAAAAATTCCCAAGATCCACAATGGGCCTACCCAACCACCTATAAGGTAGTTGTAGTAGTGTCCCTTTTCTATTTAGTGCATAATAAACCATTCCCATTGTAGTTGATAATTCCATAAAATCCAATACGGTAAAAAAATATTAAAATGGAGAGAAGATGAATGATACAAAATAGGTTAAAAACTATTAAATACAATAAGTGATCAATGAAAATGATTATGAAAAGGAAAGAATATATATGGAAAAAAAGTGGAATAGTCAAAAAATTAAACAAAATGGTATAAATAATTTATTAAATAAATATTTTTGAGTCATAATTTTGATTTTTTGATGGTGAGATCCAATCATAATTTTTTGGAACATTCATGTGGGTGATAACTTTTGTTCTTGGAGAAAATAAATTCTGAGGAAAGTGGAACAAAAATTAATTGGAAATGAAAAATAGCTCAGAACAATATTTTTAATTTTGAAGAAATTTATATCATTTCCTTGTATTTTATCTCTATATAATCTAGTATATCATACAGTAGATTTTAAATAACTCCCAAACTATAAGGAATCCTTTTTATAGTTTTTTAATAATTTAATAATTTTCATTCACCTTGGGTGTTATGTTTGTTCATTAGTAACCCAATGTCATTGTATGCGACTATATAATTATAACATCACAATTAATTTATAAAACCACTAAACCTCCTTTGAAAATAATGTAAAGGTAGTGGATCAATTTTATATTAAATGGATTTCATTTTCCTAGTGTAATGTTAAAAAAATATGAATTTTAGGATTAAATGGGATAATATAAACACTAAGAGGGGGAGAATGAAACTATTTATGGGATATTATAGATCAATATAATATTATTATCTATTTAAATACTTGATTGGTTAGGTTATATATTCTCCCATTCTATTACCCTTTTATTGCTCATTATAAATCATAAAATGTGGTATTCAAATTTATAAGGATCAACATGTAATAGGAAAGTCATGTACTTGGTGCTTCTAATAAATAATCTCTTATAACACAACACACTAAATTTAATCAAGTGTGCTAAAAAATTTAATGGTATATCTTAGACACTAGAGTCTTCAGATTGTTCATTGTTTTCTTTTTCATATAGGTATTTCCATCATATTATAATGATTATAGGAATTCTAACTCATCTTCTGGTTCACCCTCTTTTCCATTTATAACAACATAAAAGTAAGACCAAATTTTTTTATTCAACATTCATATAGAGTAACATGACAAAAAAATTATTCATATGTGGACGAATACATTTTACAATTTTTTCTTAATAGATGTTATTCACCAAATTGGGAAAAGCGGACTGAAACATATTTTTCATCTTCTAAATATGACATCAAACACATCCAATTCGTATTCTACTTATTTCTATGTAAACTAATATGAACATCACTAACATATCATCCTCTATTAGTCCCTATTTTTTATATTCTTTTTTAATTGTAAAGTAATCTCACAAATTATTTTCATCTTCCGAGTTCTTCCCTAGGTGATGTTTAATTTCCTAAATCGTTTTTTATTTTTATTTCTTTCTTCCTTCTCCATTAAAGTAAGAAATACATTACTAGATCTCTTGCCCTCCATTAGAATATTTATGTTGAATATAGATGAATATATTTGGTTCTCTACCATGTTGTTTTTTGAATTAAGTAAAATAATTCATTTTTTTGAATCATATCACCAAAAAAAATTCCAGAAAACCTCCAATATATAGATGTTATAATAATTAATACCACCACATTGTTTATCTTCAATCCCCATCTAGCTAATTTATTATTTTATTTTCAAAACAACATAAATATATTTTTTGATTTACCATTTCCTAATAATTGAAATCATTAGTCATCTTTGGAATCTTCCACCAACTAGATCAATAGTTCCCAATATCCATTTTTTTTTTGAAAAAACATAGTCATAAATTGTATAAATGTGTGCCTAAACCCACAGACATTTAATTTCAGGTCTTCATTCATTGAATATTTAGTACCTCATTTGATCTCATCCCCCAGTCATTATATGGTAATTTAATTTTATTAATTATGTTATAAATACAATAATGAATGTTTTGCGTGGTAATTTAATAACTGACTAGATTGGAATAGCTCCTCTTAGACCATCATAGTGTGTGTGAACTTTGGGGATACATGGGGATGAATTATGATATATTAATAGAATGAATCTCAAAAATTGATAAATTTTATATAATTCCAATGAGGTGTGTTGATAATTGTGATAAATGGTTCCAAATACATTTTATTAATAATCATTGATTTTATTTAATGAAAATCCCAAAACAACATTAATTATTTGATACATACCTCAAATATTATAAATATAATATTTTATATTTATTTAATGGCTATTTTACTTGGATTTATCATGATTTGTCCTTGGAATCTTCAGTTGTAGAATAATGATATCATATTGTTCTTTATTCAACACCATATATAAATCCCCATGCATAAAAATATGCACGAATGAATGATCGGAGTCTATGTATCCACATAAATGGATATGTCCACATCTGAAGCATGTATTTATATACTCGTAAATCATTCACTACTTCTTTGTGATGTAATTAGACTATACCATATATATTATAAGAAATAAATGATGTCTCATATCATTATATTTGAATTCTTGAGGAATATTAAACCATTAAACCTCACATTGAAAACACATGTGGTTGGTCACATACATAGTCGTTCCTACTCATGGAAGGGTTGTGTCTTATTCATGGGAATCATTATCGATAATGACACTCACTAGGTCCTCATACTCTGTGATTCCTATGATCACAAATTCTACCATCTATGTCTATTAACTCAATACATCCATTAAAAATCTTCCTTTTATGTAACAACCAAAAAAATATTGTTTAAAATATTAATAATTTTTATCATTTTAATGACACACAACACTGAGAATTAAATGAATTATGATAGTAATAAAAATATTATTTTTTTAAAGGGGATATAATATCCTAAAATCTAAATTAGAAGATAAGAATATGAGTAAAAAATATTGAAATAAATATATATTTTTTATGTTAAATACCAATGTATTATTTAGTACATAGGAAATGTTCACAGAATTTTTAGGTGAGTCATTTTTATCTTCAAATAGTATTCTATCAAAAAATGTTGTTATTTAATTCATTGTTTGGAATATATAATTAATTTTTAACATATTTAGAATGGTTATTTGAAAAAAGCACATTCATCTTCAAAATATTTATTTCAACATTATATATGAGGTGTTTTTTGAGAATTTAATGAAAATCCTGATTTAGAATTGGATAATGAAAATACTTATTTTTATTGAAAACAATCATTTCAGTTCATAAATTTAGCAAGTTAATTTTTATTTTAAAATTTATTTAAATATAAAATCATTAAACTTATATGATTAATAATCCATTAACATTATTTGGAATTAATTTTATGTTTCATTTTGGTATAAATAAATTTTATACTAAAGAAAACACATTTCCTATAAAATCACATTTCATCACACTTTTCATGTTTAATTATAAATTAAATTCTACCACTTTATATAACAAATTTTGATAATAGAGATCCCTATTTTTAATCATCATTACCAAATTTTATAATGATTCTAATTTCCTATGTTTCTATAATGATTAGTACGAATTGTAAAAAAATCAACGGTAAAGGGTATACTAGGTTAATCGATGATAAAAAAAAGTTATAATACTTCTAGTATTCATATTACATTGTATTATATGAATTTATTTAATCTCATATCACCTTATTATATATTTTTTGTAGCTTATGATAAAATATTCTTTAAAATGACCTATATAATATTTTAGGTAATGAAAAATTACAAATTTCACTATCTTGATTATAAAATGGTCTTATTGGTTCAGAAATGTATAAAAAACTCAAGATTGATTTTTATATTTTATTTTTAGGGTAGAGATATTAATTTAATAATGGTAATTTTTATAAATTTTTATAGATTTTATAATTAACCTAAATTTATATTCAGAACGGATGCAATTAATGGGAAGGAAGTGAAAAACTCAAAGTAAATAAATTTTAAAATTATAAAAATAATTTATTTTGGATAATGTATAGTTAAACATAATTTTATATATAATAATTTTTTAATCATATTTATTATATTCAAAATAAAGGTCTATATTCATGTCATTAGAGTAAAATTAATGGAATATTTTCAAATATGGCATTTATAAAATTGTAAGGAAAACAAAATTAAACATAATTACTAAAAAATTATAAAAATATTAGAAGTGGAAAATTAGGATTAAAAATTGAAAAACTATTATTCACTTTTCCGTACTTGAGCCACCATTCAACTTATAAGAAAAATTATTACCCTTTATTATCAACAAACTCATTACCATTGCAATAGTTAAAATTGGTAATCAAAGGGGTTAAATGAAAAGATATGGTTTAAAATGATATACAAACCTACATAAATTTAATTTGGTGGTTTTATTTAAACCATATCCACCACATATTAGAAAAAATTTCATTTTGGAACCATTTGACAAGATTTAGAAACATATTATATTAAAATATTCCATAAATATAAACTTTCATCCCTTATAAAAAGTAACCCATGATTTCTTTCATTTGCACTATTTGAGAAACATGTCACAAAAAAACCATACCAAAATATATTATAAAAGTATCTATATATAAATCAGATTTTATGGTTTTCTTAGTATACTACTCCATGATTCATTAATAATGGATTTAAAATAGACATATTGATGAAGAGGCAATTATCCTTCCTCACATGTTTCATTTAATTTCTTCATCTGCCTCTTAAAAATATTCTGTAATCATATAAAAAACTAAATCAATTATACATAAACTAATGAAATTGTATTATTATTATTATATAATCACCATTATCCCTCCTATTTTCCTTGGATTGGGATGTGAAGGCATCACTTCTATCTATGTGTGGACTATTGCCTCCACATAGTGATATTATTCACATTATATCATAATTTATCATGGATGGTTATTATAATAAGATTAAAGTTTTTACTTTATAATTTCATATAAATATGATTTTGGAATTATAATATCATATACACTTTCCAAAATTTGATTCTGTTGTAAAATAATAATGTCACTTGTACGTACAAGTGGACTACCACTTCCAAGATGATGTAGAAATATTTTTTCTATTTAAAATTGACATAGATGATACTAATAATATATTTAACGAATATATAGTCATATATATGATATATATGATATATATTTTATAATAGATATTTTTATGGTGAATCATTATATAAATTAATTTCATTCTAACCATCAAATAGTGAAAAAAATGAGCATGCATATATATAGCCTATCGACACCATGAATGTTGTAGTTCAACTTTTCTATATCATCTATTATTGAAGGAATAAAAATATATGTTAATTGAATCTATATATATATATATTAAATTTATATCACAATTATCATTCATTATGTGGTGCGACTGTTGTCAATCTGTAAGGACTATATCTACCAAAAACGATCTCATGAAAAATTAAATTGTGAGAACTCAAAATGTATAATTATAATAAAGAGTTACTAATAAAAATGTATTTAAAATTTATAAATGGGTCATATATGGTAATATAATTATGTAAAATATTCTATTATATAATAAATCCAACATTTAATTTATTATATAGAAGATTATATTTCTTTCAATTCAATATGAACATGCGAATAGCGTTTCTCATATAAATTTTATTTTGGTGAGGTGTATGCAATGTTGAAAACTTGTTTCCATTTTGTTTTTTATATAATCCTACGAAATTTATTTTTTCATTGATTTCATGAAATTTATAGATATTTTAATTCCATTTAATATTATCATGTTCATGAGTTTTTGATTCAGAGATCACCAATGTTGTAATGGTTTATTTCACAAACACAATATTGTTTGGGATTATTTATGTTTAAATCTATATTGGTAGATTTATATGATATATATATCATAAAAAATAAATTTTCTCCCCTCTGGTAAATTATATAAATTAAATATTTTCCTATAATTTCAACCTCCAATTGTACTCTACAATCTAGAATAATATTTTTGATGAAAATCATGTGCTCATTATATTGATAATATTTTTCATTGATATCCATATTTTCATTAATTTTTTTTAAATAATTTATTATACTATCCATTTTTTTATTGAAGTCATTTTTACACATGATTTAATTTCTTAATAATTTCTTAAAATCAATGATCATGTTATTTTCCGAATGTGGTTCTTTTGAATTTTTACTGAATATGTGAAAGTAATCGTTATTTTAGCACTCATGGATTAAACTAAATTACCAAACAATATGATCAATGAAATATATGATTATTCATGTACAATATTACATGTTACCTTCCAATTAATACATTTTTTCAATTATTTTAAAAATAATATGATTTTGACTATATTATTTAATAAGGAAAAGTGTATTTTCCTCAATAAATCATCCACTAATATTTGTAATGTATTTTCATCTATGAAAAAATGATAATGAATATTTTGATTTTAAGAAGGATATATTCTAATGATAAAATCTATAATCTTTCTATTTTTTGGTATATGTTCAGTTTGACTTGGATTGTGATGGTTGTGGGAACGAATTACATAGCCCCTCAATGCATCATTTGGACTCATGAGCTATAACAAGGTTGGTATTTGGATGAATCCACACCCATTTATATTATATTTCAGTGAAAAAGGAAACCATAGTATGTTTATGAATTTTAAAATTATGATTTACATTATTATGTAAGTATTTATTAAATTCCATGCGATTATTTGAAGAATTATTTCATATGTAGAAAATTTTAGGTTCTTGGTATTATTTATTTATAATTATTTGACCTTAATTTATTCTTACCATATCATTTTGTAAAACTCAAAGCTTCCAAGGTATGCTTCCCTTTGAATAATACATTAGTGTGTGTTGTACGCAACTTTGAGTTCTTACACACACACCATAACCAATCAAACTAGCCGTTATGAATAATAATACCCACTTTTTGAAATTTTATAAATTTTATCTTTCAAAATGTAATTCTTTTTTGGATTCGGAATATCAAAATTAGCCTAGGGTGAAATTTTGGTATTTTTTTGAAAGCATTCAATTTTTGATGAATAGTGAAAAAACAATGAGTTACAGTTTATAGCCGAATTTTTATTAAAATAATTATTTATTTTATTTAAATTTAATTAATGTCAAAATAGATACATATTACCTATATAATTTCAATTTAATTCATTGGAGTTATTTTACAATGATATTAGATATATAAAAATTTTATTGAACCTTTTCACCGTCTTTTACCCAACTCCTAGGAAAATTTGGAAATTAACATAAAACATAATTTTACCACTTCTGTGAGTGGAATTTCAAAAATCGCAGAGACCCGGTTAATATCAAGGAGTAAAATTTGGTTCAATGTGATGAAAACAATTTTTTGTGAATAGTAACTTTTTACAATTATTTACCACGTTTAAAAATAAATAGGGTAATTAAGGGTAAAAATGATATTAATATTACCTTAACACATGTCCTAATTCTATTGGACATGTTTATCTCGACCAAAAACAACCTTAGGTATAATATATTTTCATATAGGTCCACTTGTATTAGATTAGGACATTTATTATTATTTAATTCAAAGAAGAGTTAAAAGAGTTTATATCAAAGTTTATTTACTAAAACATTTTTAATACAGGGATATACATAAGATAAATTCAATTGTAAATATTCATTATAAATATAAAAATATTTCCTACAAAATAGTATTTTATTTATACTTTTTAGACATTAATTAATTTAATTCATTTATGACACAATGGTGATGCAGTAATTAACTAATTAATGAAATATTAAAATATTTGATATTATAAATATCAAAATAAATGTAATTTGAGACTTTTTATGAATTCCACTAATTTTATAGGTTAATATGACATATTATTATTGGTTATATATATTTTTATCGATTTAATAATGTTGGTATGAAATTATCAAAAACAAAGTACCCAATAGTGTCAAAATTGACATAAAAGAGTTTTTAAAACTAATATTATATTATTAATTTATATTCTATTCCTAAAAATCTAAGGTTCGGCCAAATAACTTTTATCATGATATTTTTATCATTAATGGACCACTTGGGGGTCTCTTGGATGTATATATTATTTTTATTAACTATATAATATAAAAATACAAAGTGACATGGTATGTGTTAAACTAATTGACTAAGAGTTAAAACTAAAATATAAGGTTAATATAAGGACCCAGACCTGTCTAAATTCTATTTGTTGTGTGGTATTCGACCCATCCACACCTTAACCTTTAAATAATCCACTTTTGAGCCATTATAAACCGAATATGAATTTATTAAAAAATAATATTTCCATCTTTTCCAATGGTGCCCCAAACCCCTCTTATAAAAGGGCACTCCCCCTTCTCAATAATTCACACATTAAACGAATTTTGGCTCAGCCAAACCCTAACCAAATACTCTCTCAACTTCCCTAAATTCAACCTAGAGGCCTTAGTTTGATTATAAAGCCATCCTAAGGAGAACTTTTGATCAAATCGAAAGGAAGAACCCGAAGAAAAGGTAATGTTTTCACCACCCTCTTTCAAGTTCCTTTCTTTGTCAACTTATTCATTCATTGTAAGTCCCATTATAAAATAATAACTCTAGTATCTTATATATACTGTGATTTTATTATAAATATGGTACAACCATATTCAGTATTCTATCCATCCTTTTAATGACATGTCACCAAACATGCGTACGTACGATTTAAAGTCTCCACGTCGTGGTGTAATTGTTATTCAATAAATTATTATTTGGATGGGTATAATAATGATGTGTAATTCATGTAAATAATAAATATAACATGATAATTATTCTGTATGTATGATATAAAAACCAATTATATATTATTTTATTATCAAAATAATGATGTTGTCGCTCGTGCGTACATATGGACAACCGTCCCCATGAACGTGATGAGATTCATTCCCCATCGTATCCATTCAAGACTAATTCTCACTTAATGATTACAAATAATGTTTAAGGACTTGATATAATTTTAGATATGAATAAGATACAACCTATCCATTACAAACACGGCTTACGTAACAAAACATAAAAAAATAAAATGAGTAAGTTAACACCTAAAACAACGATAATACTAAGATATTATTAAAAAATCAATGTTAAATGATAATATATGATATCATATTAATGTATATGAATCTTTTATAATTTAGTAAAAATTATTTCACCATTATACAGGAGGTTAACCTACCCTCAACCAAGGAAAAGTAAAAGGTAAGGGTTTATTTCACAATCTCTTCATTATCCGTGGTTGTTTATACGTAATTATCTTCTAGGACCTCTTTATCATCCACATCCATGTTTCTTAAAAATGTGTTTCAAAACATTATTACTATTTTACAGAATATGGGTTAAGGTCATTTATACCCTTTTTTGACATTTTATAAGAATTTTATAATGGAATCTTTTCGTCGTTTTCCATAGAAGGTCCTTTTTAACCTTTTCGACAGAATTAAGGCAAGAATGTATATTTTTTAACTTATACAGAGGGTGTGGCTATTTTCCTCCATTATAGAATCACTGAGCTTCCCTTAAAAGCTTCTAAGAATATTTTCAAAGTAAATGTTTTATTTTATAATTATTTTACTTTTAAATGATTTCAAAAAAAGAGATATTTATCTCAAGTAGTTTTGATTTCATCTATGTCGACATCCATTGATTTATTTTAAGCATATTTGAAGTTTATTTATTATGATACCAATATTACATATTGTATTGAAGGTTTTGTGATATGTTGGTCTGTGGATGTGTTATTTTTATACCATTCATGGTCTATCGAGAAAGTATTGACATTTTGTGTGCTATTTTTAATATGAATGTTTATGTTATGTTTAAACATTTTCATATGTGGAATGAATTGGACTTAATCAGTGACTGGTGGAGCCCACTATAGATCCTCGATGCATCGGTAGGTCTCACGAGACAAACTAGTGTCTTGGCCCAAGTCCTTGACAAAATCTAATTCGTAGTCTTGGCACATGGACTTGGCTATGTGGTAATGATAGCCTAGCATAATGCATTCCATCATTATGAAAGTGGTTATTGATATTGCATGTGATTATTAGACTAGTATAATATCCATGTGAAAAAGTAAATGGAATTTTTTCATTTTATTTTTTCCATATTATGATGATGTTCATGTTTAAAAGGAATTTGTTTTAGTTATACATTGCCTTAAATGTTTATGAATATTTATAAATGTTTCTGCTATATTCTTATCCTTACTGGGCATTTGAGCTCACCCCTTTCTATGTTTTTTTTTCCCAGAATGTGAAGAAGTATTTTATGAATGACCACCAGGGATAGTATAAGGGGATATGAGTGTGGAGACAAGATGTTGTTGTAGTTTTCAATTTATTATGTAATGTAAACATTATGAATGTATCTAGGGTTTCCAAGGATACTAAACTAATCGGCCTTTCAAGACTTTATCATTCTTGTGATCATAAAAATGATATGTACTAATGCACCGACACTGGGAAACTGGGGTCATGGTGTTACTGTTGGTATCAAAGGATGTTTAGTACAAACCCTGGAAGCTAGATTTAGATAAACACTTATTAGAGCACATACATCTAAGATGGGCTTTTAGTATTAGTATAGAAGAACTTCCTAGAATTTTGGTATTGTAGAGAATTAGTGATTTTTTCGAGCAATACATCCCTGTCTAGATACAAGCAGTTAGATACCGATCTGGCACAGATATACCTAGGGGTAAAACCCGAAAACACCGCTTTGAGCTTGTCTCGAACGGGAACTGGTGCACGACAATGGGCCTTACTGCACTCTTGGTTACGACACTCTCAGGGGATATTCTTAGGATGACTATCATTTTCATTAAAAATAATTATGAAGGGTTTATGAGAATATACCTTCTCAAAGAAAACATTTTTATGATTATGGATTATATCCATAAATTGTTCAATTTTTGTTAACTGTTTTACAAGTATAGAATTATGTATTTTGATTCAAAAACTGATCTAGTTTATGCCATTGTATAGAAGTGGCACCTAGTGGAAAAAATGGAAACTGTATCAATGCACGCACTCCATGTAGGGATTTCTATCCAGCTCAAGATAATTATAGTGGATCTCGTGATGCAACTGGTGCTGATCAACTAATAAGCAGACTGCGACAACTCACTTAGGTTATGAATAATAACCTTACCCGTATGGAGCACCCTGATCCAAAACGTGGTGGATCAATGTTAGACCGCTTCATGAGACAGCAACCACCAAAATTTAATGGGATTACAAATCCATTAGTAGCTGAGAAATGAATACGTTCCCTAGAGAAAATATTTCAGGCTTTAGAGAGTAGTGAAAGGGAAAAGGTTGTCATGGAAGTTTATCGTCTCACTGGAGATGCTGATCAATGGTGGTCATTGATTGAAAACATGAAGGAATATAATGAATTATTAAATATGTAATGGAGGGAGTTCAGAGAGCATTTCTTAGAAAAATACTTTCCTCATGACCATCGAGCAGATATGAAAAGTCAATTTCTGAGTCTGAGAAAAAATGAGGAAGGGAATGTCGCAAAGTATGGGGATAACTTTAAAAGGCTAGCAAGGTATGCTGGAGATTATATACATAACCCAAGAAGAAAGATTGATCATTTATTTGAGGGGTTAAAACCGATTCTCCGTCGAGCATTAGTCTCAAAATCCTTCTCATCGTATGAAGACATTTTATCATGTGATATCAGGACAGAAAAGGAATTCTCTAAGTCTTATGTCTTTAAAGCAAAGCAAGATAAGAAGAGATCTGCTGATCAATTTGGGAATGGTAATAAGGGGAAGAAGGGAATGATTGAATATCAATCCCGTGGTAAATGTGGGAAGAAACACCCTAGTACTTGCTTAAAAGGAATGGGAGTCTGTTATAAGTGTGGTGCAAAAGGCCACCAAGCTCGTGATTTCAAGGGGAAGAAATAAGCTACTGATTTCCAATGCTACAATTTTAGGGAGATGGGACATTATGCAAATAAATTTCCTAAGCATCAGGGGAACTTACCTCAAAAAATGCCATGGGATCAAGGCCAAGCTTAAACTATCACTACTGCTGAGGTAGAAGCTCCGAAAGATGTGGTGGCAGGTAATTTAATGGTTTCCTCAAGTTTAGAAAATGCATTATTTGATTATAGATCATCGCATTCCTTCATATATTCCTAGTTTTCTAAGAAAATTAGATATTTCCAATTTGATTTAACAAGGAAGTTTTCAGTTAATACTCCTAAGGGAAGTATCATTACAACAATATTTTGTGAATCATTCCCCATTGGAGAACATAAATTTTCTTTATCCGCTGATCTCATCCTCATACCTATGATTCAGTTTGATATAATCCTCAGTATAGATTGGCTTTCAGACCATGATGTGAAGATTTATTATAAGAAGAGCGAGGTTATGATTTTTGATGATGATGATAAGGAATACCTTATCTTTAGGGCAGAATCATCACCACATAATTATTATCTATATCCAAGCCCAAAACCTCAACTAAATTTAATTATTGTGGGGGAAGAGAATGAAATGATTGTGGATGTGGAAAGGAATGTTCAAATAGAGGATGTACCTATTGTGAAATAATATGTAGATGTGTTTTCAGTAGATTTACCTGGACAACCTCTATAACGAGAAGTTGAGTTTTCTATTGATTTAATTCCTGGATCAACGCTTATATCAAAGACCCCTTATAAAATGGCCACTATGGAATTAGTTGAACTTAAGAAACAACTAGTGTAATTGAGTAATGAGGGATTTATTCGCCCTAGTGTTTCTCCATGGGTATCCCCTGTTCTTTTTGTTAAAAATAAAGTTGGATCTATGAGGTTATGTATCGACTATAGGGAGATCAATGCTATATCAATAATAAACAAGTATCCCCTACCTCACATTGATGATTTATTTGACCAACAACATGGAGATCAATACTTTTCAAGGATTGAACTTCGGTATGGATACCATCAGATGTGTGTGAAGAAGGAAGACATTCCAAAAATAGTTTTTCGAACCAGGTACGGGCACTATGAGTTTACAGTAATGCCTTTTGGGATGACTAATGCACCCTCTATATTCATGTATCTAATGAATATACTTTTCAAGGAATATCTTGATGAATTTGTGATGGTATTTATTGATGATATCTTGGTATACTCCAAAAGCTATGAAGATCATGAAAATCACTTGCGTGTTATCCTGATGACTCTGAGAAGTCATGAATTATATGGGAAGTTTAGAAAGTGTGAATTCTGGCTTCAGGAGATTTCTTTTCTTGCCTATATTGTCTCTAAATATGGAATCTCTTTTGATCCTTCTATGACCAAGGAAATACATGAATGTCTTGCACGAACGAGTATAACTGAGGTACACAGTTTTATTGGTTTAATAGGTTATTATTGACATTTTGTCCAAAATTTTTCCTGGTTGGCTAACCCAATAATAAAGCTCACACGTAAAGGGGTTAAATTTGTTTGGACAAAAGAGTTTAAATAATGTTTTGAAAAAATAAATAGAAGATTAGTCAATGCTCCTATATTGACTCTACCATCGGGGAATGATGGGTTCGTTATTTATTGTGATGCATCGAAGAAAGGACTTGGTTGTCTCCTTATGCATAATGATAGGGTTATTGCCTATGCATCACGAGAGTTGAAAACTCATGAGAAAAACTATCTTACTCATGAAATCGATTTAGTAGCTGTGATATTTCCTTTGAAGATATGGAGGCACTACCACTATAGTGAAAATTGTGATATTTATACTGATCACAAGAGCTTGAAGTATATTTTATCACAAATATAACTCAACATGAGGAAAAGGAGATGGCTTGAACTACTCAATGATTATGATTCCACGATACACTACCAGTTGGGGAAGGAAAATAAGGTGGCAGATGCTTTGAGCAGAAAAGATCATGGAGTTTTGAAGATGATGATAATTGAGAGAGATCATATTTTCATGGATCTAGTGAAGATGGATATGGGAATTACCATGAAAGGTGAAACATAAATACTTTTTCAAATGGTTTCCAAACCACCTTTACTAGAAAGGATAAAGAGTTATCGAACCGGTGATTAAGAGTTTCAGAAGAAGATTAAAGCTGTGAATGATGGGAGATTGGATGACTTTGGGTATGAAGATGAAATTTTGAGATTTGGGAAGAGACGTTGTGTTCCCGATATACCTGATCTAAAAAGAAAATTTTCGGATGATGCTCATAGTTTAAATTTCTCTATACACCCAGGGAGCACCAAAATGTATAGATTCTTGAAGGATAATTTTTGGTGGGACAACATGAATATGGAGATTTTTTATTTTGTGTCAAGATTTATGGTTTTTCAAAAAGTGAAAGGTGGAAGGAAATAGCCTGGAGGAGTCATGCAACCTCTTCCGATACTGAAGTGGAAATGGGAAAATATTACGATGGACTTTTTCATTGGACTACAAAAGACTCTGAGAAGGAACGATGGAATATGGGTAATTGTTGATCGTCTTAACAAGTCAGCACATTTTCTTTCTATAAGGGAAGATTTACCACTTGAAACTATAGCAAGGCTATATATTAATGATGTAGTGAGACTTCATAGAGTACCCTTATCGATTGTTTCTGATCGTGATCCCCATTTTACTTCAAGATTCTGGAAGAGTCTTTAGAAAGCCCTGGATACTGAACTTCGTTTGGGCACTACCTACCACCCTCAAAGAGATGGACAATCAGAATGGGCTATTCAAACCAAAGAAGACATGTTGAGATCATGATCACATGACTTTCAGGGTATGTGGGATCAATATTTACCTCTGGTAGAAATTTCCTATAATAATAGCTTCCATTCAAGTATTCATATGACACTATATAAAGCGTTATATGGAAAGATATGTTGCACACCAACCTGTTGGGATGAAGTTGGTGAAAGAAAACATGTAGGCCCAGAACTGGTGGAGGAAATAATGGAAAAGGTAAAGGTAATCCAAAACCACATCAAAGGAGCTCAAAGTAGGACGAAGAGCTATGCCGATAACTGAAGGAAGGATTTGGAATTTCAGGTATGAGATCATGTTTTTTTGAAGGTATCTCTATGGAACAGAGTTATATGTTTTTCTATGAAGGGTAAATTGAGACCCAGGTACATTGGACCTTTCGAAATTCTAGAATGAATTGGGGCTATAGCTTACAGTTTGGAAATTCCGCCAAGTCTCTCCAAAGTTCACGATGTGTTCCACATATCATTGTTGAAGAAATACATTCCTGACCCAATGCATATAGTCACCTATGAGGAATTAGAACTGGAAACTGATCTATCTTATTATGAAGATCCCATCGGGATTCTTGATATGAGAGATCAAGTATTGAGAAACCGGACGACTCATCTGGTAAATGTTTTGTGGAGAAACCATAAGATGGAAGAGGCAACATGGGAACCCGAGGAACTTATGATGAAAAACCACCTAAGTCTTTTCATGCGGTAGTATTCTAGAAATTTCAAGGACAAAATTATTTGAAGGAGGGGGGAATATAACACCCCATGCTTCCACGGTACGCTTCCCTTTGAATAACACAGTAGCGTGTGTTTTACGCAACTTCGAGTTCTAACATACACACCACAACCAATCAAACTAGCCGTTATGAATAGTAATACCCACTTTTTAAAATTTTATAAATTTCATCTTTAAAAATGGACTTCATTTTGGGATTCATAATATCGAAATTAGCATAGGGTGAAATTTTGGTATTTTTCTAAAAACATTCAATTTTTGATGAATAGTGAAAAAACACTGAGTTATAGTTTAAAACCGAATTTTTATTTAAATAATTATTTATTTTATTTAAATTTAATTAAGGTCAAAATAGATACATAATACATATATATGTTCAATTTAATTCATTAGATTTTGTTTAGAATAATTTTAGATATATAAAAATTTTATTGAACTTTTTCATCGTCTTTTACCCACCTCCTAGGAGAATTTGGACATTCGCATTAAACATAATTTTACTGCTTTTGTGATTGGAATTTCAAAAATCCAAGAGTCACGGTTAATATCAAGGAGTAAAATGTGGTTCAATGAGATGAAAATAATTTTTGGTGGATAGTAACTTTTTACATTCGTTTACCACGGTTAAAAGTAAACAGGGTAATTAAAAGTAAAATCGGTATTAATAATACCCTAAAACATGTCCTAATTCTATTGAACCAGTGTATATTGACCAAAAACATCATTAGGAATAAAATCTTATCATTTAGGTCCACTTGGATTAGATTAGGACATTTATTATTATTTAATTCAAATAAGAGTTAAAAGAGTTAAAATCAATGTTTATTTACTAAATAAAATTTTATATAGGGATATACATTAGATAAATTTGATGGTAAATATTCATTAGAAATATAAAAATATTTCATACATAATTGTATTTTATTTATAATTTTTAGTCATTATACAGTTTAATTTATTTATGACACAATGGTGATGCAGTAATTACCTAATTAATTAAATATTAAAATATTTGATATTATAAATATCCAAATAAATTCAATTTGAGACTTTATATGAATTCTCCTAATTTTCTAGGTTAATATGACATATTATTATTGGTTATATAATTTTTTTCTAAGCAATAATGCTGTTATGAAATTATCAAAAACAAAATACCCAATAGTGTCAAAATTGACATAAAAGAGTTCTTAAAAAATATTATATTATTAATTAATATTCTATTCCTAAAAATCTAATGCTTGGAAAAATGAATTGTATCAGGATAGGTGTATCATTAATGGACCACTTTGGGGTTTCTTGGATGTATATAGTATGTTTAATAACTATATAATATAAAAATACAAAGTGACATGGTAAGTGTAAAACTAATTAACTAAGAGTTAGAACTATAAGATAAGGTTAATATAATGACCCAAACCTATCTAAATTCTATTGGATGAGTGGTTTTAGACTCATCCACACCATAACGTTTTAATAGTACACTTTGGAGCCATTATAAACCGAATATGAATTTATTATAAAATAATATTTCAAACTTTTCCAAAGGTGCCCCTCACCCCTCTTATAAAAGGGCACTCCCCTTTCTCACTAATTCACACATTCAAAGCCTTTTGGCTCGGCCAAAACCTGCCCAAATACTCTCTAATCTTCCCTCAATTCATTCTATAGGCCTTATTTTGATCAGAAATCCAACCTATGGAGCCCTTTTGATCAAATCAAAAGGAAGAACCCGAAGAAAAGGTAATGTTTTCACCACCCTCTTTCAAGTTCCTTTCTTCTTCATCTTTTTCATTTTTTGTTATTACCATTCTAAAATAATAACTCCAGTATATAATATATAATATGATGTTATTATAAATATATTACAACCACATTCAGTATTCTATCCATCCTTTGAATGACATGTCACCATAAGTGCGTATGTATGGCTTACCGTCTCCACGTCGTGATGTAATTGTTATTCAATAAATTATTATTTGGATGGGTATAATAATGATTTTTAATTCATGTAAATAAAAAATATAAAATGATAATTATTCTTTATGTATGATATACCATCCAATTATATATTATTTTAATATCAAAATAATGATATTGTCGCTCGTGCGTACGTACGGACTACCGTCTCCACGAACGCGATGAGATTCATTCCCCATCGTATCCATTCAAGACTAATTATCATTTAATGAATAAAAATAATGTTTAAGGACTTTATGTAATTCTGGATATGAATAAGATACAACCTATCCGTTACAAACATGGCTTATGTAACAAAACATAAAAAAGAAAACGAGTAAGTTAACACCTAAAAGAACGATAATACTAAGATATTATTAACAAATCGATGTTAAAATATCATATATGATATCATATTAATGTATATGATTTTTTTATAATTTAGTAACAATTATTTCGCCATCATACATGAGGTTAACCTACCCTCAACCAAGGAAAAGTAGAAGGTAAGGGTTTATTTCACAATCTCTTCATTATCTGAGATTGTTTATACGTAATTATCTACTAGGACCTCTATATAATTCACATCCATGTTTCTTAAAAAAGTGTTTCAAAACATTCTTACTATTTTATAAAATAGGGGTTAAAGTCATTTATACCCTTGTTTGACATTTTATAAGAAGTTTATAATTGAATCTTTCTGTCTTTTTCAGACAAGGTCCTTTTTAACCTTTTCGACATAATTAAGTTAAGAATGTATCCTTTTTAACTTATACGGCGGGTGCGTCTATTTTCTGCCATAATAAAACCTTATAAGCTTCCCTTACAAGATTCTAAGAATATTTTCAAAGTAAAATTATTATTTTATAATTATGTGACTTTTAAATTATTTCAAAAAAAGAGATATTTCTCTCTAATAGTTTTGATTTCATCTATGTCAACATCCTTTGATTGATTTTAAGCTTATTTGAAGTTTATTTGTTATGATAGAAATATTCAATATTGTATTGAAGGTTTTGTGATATTTTTTACTGTGGATGTGTTATTTTTATAACATTCATGGTCTATGGAGAACGTATTGACATTTCATGTGCTACTTTTAATACGAATGTTTATGTTATGTTTAAACCTGTTCATATTAGGAATGCATTGGACTTAATAAGTGACGGATGGAGCCTACTATAGCTCCTCGATGCATCGGTAGGTCTCATGAGACAAACTATTGTCTTGGCACAAGGCCTTGAAAAAATCTTATTTGTAGTCTTGGCACGAGGCCTTGGCTATGTGGTTATGATAGTCTGGCATTATGCATTATGTCATTATGAAAGTGGTTATTGATATTCCATGTCATTATTTGACTAGTAGAATATCTGTGTGAATCAGTAAATGACATTATCTAATTTTATTTTTTCCATATTATGCTGAAATTCATGTTTAAAAAGCATTTTTTTTAGTTATACATTGCCTTAAATGATTATGATTATTTATAAAAGTTTCTGATATATTGTTATCCTTACTGGGCATTTGAGCTCACCCCTTTCTATGTTTTATTTTTATTAGGATGTGAAGAAGTATTTTATGAATGCCTTGTAGGGATAGTATAAGGGGATATGAGTGTGGAGACAAGATTTTGTTGAAGTTTTCAATTTATGATGTAATGTAAACTTTATGAATGTATCTACTGTTTCAAAGGCTACTAAAATAATCATTCTTTCGAGACTTGATCATTCTTGTGATCATGCCAATGATATGTACTAATGCACCGACTCTGTTCAACTGGGGTCAGGACGTTATAGTTGGTATCAAAGGAAGTTTAGTATAATCCTTGGATGCTAGATTTAGATAAAATCTGATTAGAGCACATAGATATAAGATAGACTTTGTGGATTAGTATAGAAGAACTTCCTAGAATTTTGGTATTGTAGAGATTTTTTGATTTTTCTGAGTAATACCTCCATGTCACGATATGATCAGGTAGGGGTGGCTCTGGCACAGAATTACCTAGGGGTAAAACCCCAAAACACCGCTTTGAGCTAGACTTGAACGGGAACTGGTGCATGGCAACGAGCCTTGCTGCACTCGTGGTTATGACACTCCCGGGGGATATGCTTAGGATAACTCTTATTTTATTTTCTAATAATTAGGAAGGGTTTATGAGTATATAATTCCTCAACGGAAACATTTTTATGATTATGGATTATATCGATAAACAATTCAATTTATGTTAAGTGTTTTACAAGTATGGAATTATGTATTTTGATTCATAAACTGATCTAGTTTATGCCATTGTTTAGAAATAGTGCCTAGTGGAAGAAATGGAAACCGTATCAATGCACGCACTCCATGTAGGGATTTCCCTCCTTCTCAAGATAATTATAGTGGATCTGGTGATGCAACTGGTGCTGATCAACTAATCACTATACTAGGATAACTCACTCAGGTTATGAAAAATAACCTTATCTGTATGGAACACCCTAATCCACAATGTGGAGGATCAATGTTAGATCTCATAATGAGGAAAAAACCACCAACATTCAATGGGTGGACAAATACATTAGTAGCTGAGCAATGGATAAGTTCCCTAGGAAAAGTATTACAGGCTTAGGGGAGTAGTGAACGGGAAAAAGTTTTCATGGAAGTTTATCGCCTCATTTGAGATGATTATAAATGGTGGTCATTGATTCAAAACAAGAAAGAAGATGATGAAGTATCAAATATGTAATGGAGTAAGTTAAACAAGCTTTTCATATAATAATACTTTCCTCATGACCATCGTGCAGATATGGAAAGGCAATTTCTGAGTCTGGGACAAAAGGAGGATGAGAATTTCACAATGTATGGGGATAACATTACAAGGCTAGAAAGGTATGTTGGATATTATATACATAACCCAATAATTAAGATTGATCGTTTCATTGATGGGTTAAAACCGTTTCTCTGTCGAGCATTAGTCTCACAATCCTTCACATCATACAAAGACATTGTGTCATGTGCTGTCAAGATAGAAAAGGAATTCCTTATGTCTTATGACTTTAATGAAAATAAAGGGATGAAGAGATCTTCTGATCAATCTGGGAATGGAAATAAGGGGAAGAAGGGAAAGGTTGAATATCTATTCTGTGGTAAATGTGGGAAGAAACACACCGGTACTTACTGAAAAGGAATGGGAGTCTGTTACAAGTGTCGTGAAAAAGGCCACCAAGCTCATCATTGAAAGGGGAATAAAGAAGCTACTGATGTCCAATGCTACAATTGGAGGAGGATAGGACATTATGCAAAGGAATTTCCTAAGTGTCAGGGTAACTTGCCACAAAAAGGCCAAGGGATCAAGTCCAAGCTTATACTATCAATACTATTGAGGTAGAAGCTCTGAAAGACGTGGTGGAAGGTAATTTAATGGTTTCCTCAAGTTTAGAAAATGTATTATTTGATTTTGGATCATCACATTGTTTCATATCTTACAAGTTTGTTAAGAAAATTAGATATTTCCAATTTGATTTAACAAGGGAGTTGTCAGTTAAAACTCCTAATGGAAGTATCATTGCAACAATGTTTTGTTAATTAGTCCCCATTATAGCACATAAATTTTCTTTATTTACTAATCTCATTGTCATACCTATGATTGAGTTTCATATAATCCTTGGTATGGATATGCTTTCAGACCATGATGTGATGATTTATTGTAAGAATCGGGGGGTTACGATTTTGGATGATGATGACATGGAACACCTTATCTTTAGAGCAGAATCGTCACCAACTAATTCTTATCTAGATCCACGCCCAATAGATCAACTAAATTCAATTATTGGGGAGGAAGAGAATGAATTGATTGTGGGTGAGGAAAGGAATGTTAAAATAGAGGATGTACCTATTGTGAAAGATATGTAGATGTGTTTCCGGAAGATTTACCTGGACATCCTCCAGAATGAGAAGTTGAGTTTTCCATTGATTTAATTCCAGGATCAAGGCCTATAACAAAGACCCCTTATAGAATGGCCACTTTGGAATTTGTTTAACTAAATAATCAACTAGAGGAATTGAGTAACAAGTGATTTATTCACCCTTTTGTTTCTCCATGGGGAGCCCCTATTCTTTTTGTTAAAATGAAATATGTATCTATGAGGTTATGTATCGACTATAGGGGGATCAATACTATAAAAATAAAGAACAAGTATCCCCTACCTCACATTGATGATATATTTGACCAACTACATGGAGCTAAATACTTTTCAAAGATTGACCTTCGGTCTGGATACCATCAGTTGTGTGTGAAGAAGGAAGACATTCCGAAGACAGCATTTCGAACCAGGTACGGGTATTACGAGTTTATAGTAATGCCTTTTGGGCTGACTAATGCGCCCTCTGTATTCATGGATCTAATGTATAGAGTTATCAAGGAATATCTAGATGAATTTGTTGTGTTATTTGTAGATGATATCTTGGTATACTCCAAAAGCTACGAAGATCATGAAAATCACTTGTGCATTATCCTGAAGACTCAGAGAAGACATGAATTATATGGGATGTTTAGCAAGTGTGAATTATGGCTTCAGGAGATTTATTTTCTTGGCCATACTGTCTCTAATGATGTAATTTCTGTTGATCCTTCTAAGACCATGGCAATCCAAGAATGGCCTGCACTAACGAGTATAACTGAGGTACACAGTTTTATTGGTTCAACAAGTTATTATCGACAAATCATCTATAATGTTTCCCGATTGGCTAACCCATTAACAAATCTCACACGTAAAGGGGTTGAATTTGTTTGGACAAAAGAGTTTGAAGAATGATTCAAAGAACTGATGGGAAGATTATTCAATGCTTTTATATTGACTCTACCATTGGGGAGTGATGGGTTCGTTATTCATAGTGATGCATCGAAGAAAAGACTTGGTTGTATCCTTATGCAGAATGATAGGGTTATTGACTATGCATCACGATAGTTGGAAATTCATGAGAAAAACTATACTACTCATGATCTCGAGTTAGCAGCAGTGATATTTTCTTGGAAGATATGGATGCACTACCTCTATGGCGAAAAATGTGAGATTTATACTGGTCACAAGAGTTAGAAGTATATTTTCTCACAAAATGAACTCAACATGAGGCAAAAGAGATGACTTGAACTACTCAAGGATTATTATTGCACGATACACTACCACCCAGGGAAGGAAAATAAGGTGGCAGATGCTTTGAGCAGAAAAGATCATGGAGTTTTGAACATGATGAGAATTGAAAGGGATCCTATTTTCATGGATCTAGTTAAGATGGACATGGGAATTAATATAAAAGGTGAAACATCAATACTTTTTCAAGTGGTTGCCAAAACATCATTACTAGAAAGGATAAAGAGTTCTCAAACCGGTGATGAAGAGTTTCAAAAGAAGATTAAAGCTGTGAATGATGGGAGATTGAATGACTTTGGGTATGAAGATGGAATTTTGAAATTTGGGAAGAGACTTTGTATTCCAAATATACATGATCTAAAAAGGGAATTTTTGAACGATGCTCATAGTTACAATTTCTCTATACACTCTGGGAGCACCAAAATGTATATAGACTTCAAGGAGAATTTTTAGTGGGAAAACATGAAGAAGGAGATTGCTGATTTTGTGTCAGGATGTATGGTTTTTCATCAAGTGAATGCTAGAAGGCAACAGCCTGGAGGAGTCATGCATCCTCTTCCCATACCGAAGTGGAAATGGGAAAATAATACGATTTAATTTTTCATGGGACAACCAAAGACTCCTAGAAGGAACGATGCAATATGGTTCATTCTTGATCGTATTACCAAGTCAGCACATTTTCTTGCTACAAGGGAAGATTTAACACTTGAACTTCTAGCAAGGATATATATTAATGATGTTTTGAGACTTCATGGAGTACCCCTATCGATTGTTTCTGATCGTGATCCCCGTTTTACTTCATGATTCTAGAAGAGTCTCTAGAAAGCCATGGATACTGAACATCATTTGAGCACTGCCTACCACCCTCAAATATATGGACTATCAAAACGGTCTATTCAAACCTTAGAAGACATGTTGAGATCATGCTCACTTGTCTTTTAGGGTATGTGGGATCAATATTTACCTCTGGTAGAATTTTCCTATAATAATAGCTTACATTCAAGTATTCAGATGGCACCATATGAAGCGTTATAAAGAAAGAGATGTTTCCAACCAACCTATTGGGATGACGTTGGTGAAAGAAAAATTGTAGGCACTGAACTGGCGGAGGAAACAATGGAAAAGGTAATGGTAATCCAAAACCAATATAAAGCAGCTCAATGTAGGCTGAAGAGCTATGCCGATAACTGAAGGAAGGATATGGAATTTCAGGTAGGAAATCATGTTTTCTTGAAGGTATCTCCATGGGAGAAAGTTATAAATTTCGGTAAGAAGGGTAAATTGAGTCCTAGGTACATCGGACCTTTCGAAATTCTAGAACGAAATGGGGCTGTAGCTTACAGTTTGGCAATGCCACTAAGTCTCTCCAATGTTCACGATGTGTTCCACATATCATTGTTGAGGAAATACTTTCCTGGCCCAATGCATGTACTCACCTATGAGGAATTAGAACTAGAGCCTGACCTGTCTTATTACAAAGAGCACACCAGGATTCTTCATATGAGAGAACAAGTACTGAGAAACCGGAAGACTCGTCTGGTAAAAGTTATTTGGGGAAACTATAAGATGGAAGAGGCAACGTGGGAACATGAGGAACTTATGATGAAAAACCACCAGAGTCTTTTCATGCGGTAGTATTCTAAAAATTTCCAGGAAAAAATTATTTGAAAGGGGGAGAATGTAACACCCCAACCTTCCATAGTACGCTTCCTTTTGAATAATACAGTAGCGTGTGTTGTACGCAATTTCGAGTTCTAACACACACACCACAACCAATCTAACTAGTAGTTATGAATATTAATACCCACTTTTTTAAATTTGATAAATTTTATCCTTTAAAATCGACTTCATTTTGGGATTCGGAATATCGAAATTAGCCTAGGGTAAATTTTTTGTATTTTTCTGAAAACTTTCATTTTTTGATGAATACTGAAAAAACACTGAGTCATAGTTTAAAATAGAATTTTTGTTTAAATAATAATTTATTTTATTTAAATTTAATTAATCTCAAAATAGATACAAAAAACCTATATAAGCTCAATGTATTTCATTAGGGATAGTTTAGAATAAATTTAGATATATAAAAACTTTATTGAACTTTTTCACCGTCTTTTACCCACCTCCTAGGTGAATTTTGAAATTCACATAAAATATATTTTTACCACTACTGTCAGTGGAATTTCTAAAATCCAAGAGACAAGGTTAATATCAAGGAGTAAAATTTTGTTCAATGAGATTAAAATAATTTTTGGTGAATAATAACTTTTTTACTTTTATTTAACACGGTTAAAAGAAAATAGGGTAATTAAGGGTAAAAATGATATTAAATTTACACTAACATGTGTCCTAATTCTATTGGACAAGTGTATCTCGACCAAAAAAACCTTAGGAATAAAATATTATCATTTTGGTCCACTTGGATTAGATTAGGACATTTATTATTATTTAATTCAAAGAAGAGCAAAAAGAGTTAAAATCAATGTTTATTTGTTAAAACAATTTTTATTTAAGGTTATACATAATATAAATTCAATTGTAAATATTAATTTGAAATATAAAATGATTTCCTACATAATGGTATTTTATTTTTAATTTTTAGTCTTTAAATAATTTAATTTATTTATGACACAATGGTGACGCAGTAACTACCTAATTAATGAAATAATAAAAAAATTAATATTATAAATATCAAAATAAATGTAATTTGATACTTTTTAGGAATTTCACTAATTTTCTTGGTTAATATGACATATTAGTATTGGTTATATAAATTGTTTTCGAAGTAATAACGCTGTTATGAAATTATCAAAAACCAAATACCCAATAGTGTAAAATTTGACATAAAAGAGATTTTAAAACAAATATTATATTATTATTTAAGATTATATTCCTAAATATCTAAGGTTCGGCCAAAGGACTTTTATCATGATAGGTGTATCATTAATGTACCATTTGGGGGTCTCTTGGATTTATATAGTATATTTATTAACTATATAATATAAAAATACAACGTGACATGGTAAGTGTCAAACTAATTAACTAAGAGTTAAAACTAAACGATAAGGTTAATATAATGACCCAAACCTGTATAAATTCTATTGTTTAAGTGGTCTTCGACCCATCCCCACCTTAAACATAAAATAATTCACTTTGGATCCATTAGAAACCGAATATTAATTTATTATAAAATAATATTTCTAGCTTTTCCAAAGGTGCCCCTCACCCCTCTTATAAAAGGGAACCCCCCCTTCTCATTAACTCACACATTAAAAGCATTTTTGATCAGAAAAACCCCTCCTAAATACTCTCTAGACATACCTCACTTGAATATAGTGGCCTTATTTTGATCAGAAAGCCATCCTAATGAGCCCTTTTGATGAAATCAAAAGGAAGAACCCGAAGAAAAGGTAATGTTTTCACCACCCTCTTTCCAGTTTCTTTCTTCTTCAACTTCTTCTTTCTTTGTTATTACCATTCTAAAATATTAAATCCAGTATCTTATATATACTATGATGTTATTATAAATATGGTACAACCATATTAAGTATTCTATCATTCCTTTGGATGACATGTCACCGTATGTGCGTACGTACGACTTACTATCTCCACGTCGTGGTGTAATTGTTATTCAATAAATTATTATTTGGATGGGTATAATAATGATGTGTAATTCTTGTAAATAATAAATATAACATGATAATTATTCTGTATGTATGATATACTAAACAATTATATATTATTTTAATATCAAAAGAATGATATTGTCGCTCGTGCGTACGTACGGACTACCGTCTCCACGAACGCGATTAGAGACATTCCCAATCGTATCCATTCAAGAATAATTCTCATTTAATGGTTAAAAATAATTTTTAATGACTTGATATCATTTTGGATATGAATAAGATTCATCATATCCATTAAAAACATGGCTTACATAACAAAACATAAAAAAATAAAACGAGTAAGTTAACACCTGAAACAACGATAATAATAAGATATTATTAAAAAATCAATGTTAAAAGATCATATATGATATCATATTAATGTATATTATTCTTGAATAATTTATTGACAATTATTTCACCATTATAAATGAGGTTGACCTACCCTTAACCAAGGAAAATGACAAGGTAAGGGTTTATTTCATAATCTCTTAATTATCTGAGGTTGTTTATACGTAATTATCTACTGGGACCTCTTTATCATCCACATCCATGTTTCATAAAAATGTTTTTCAAAACATTCTTACAATTTTACATAATATGGGTTAAAGTCATTTATACCCTTGTTTTACTTTTTAAAAGAAGTTTATAAAGGAATCTTTTCGTCGTTTTCCAAACATGGTCCTTTTTAACCTTTTCGACAGAATTAATGTAAGAATGTCTCTTTTTTAACATCTACTGAGGGTGCGGCTATTTTCCGCCGTTATAAAATCTTTGAATATTCCCTACAAGATTCTGAGAATATTTTCAAAGTTAATGTTTAATTTTATAATTATGTTACTTTTTAATGATTTCAAAAAATGATATATTTCCCTCAAATAGTTTTGATTTCATCTATGTCAACATCCTTTGATGGATTTTATGCTTATTTGAAGTTTATTTATTATAATACAATTATTCCATATTGTATTTAAGGTATTGTGATATTTTGACTGTGTATGTGTTATTTTTATTCCATTCATGGTCTATGGATAAAGTATTGACATTTCGTGTGCTAGTTTTAATACGAATGTTTATGTTATGTTTAAACCTATTCATATGAGGAATGCATTGGACTTAATAAGTGATGGGTGGATCCCTCTATAGCTCCTCGATGCATTGGTAGGTCTCGTGAGACAAACTAGTGTATTGGAACAAGTCCATGACAAAATATTATTTGTAGTCTTGGCACGAGGCCTTGGCTATGTGGTTATGATAGTCTGGAATTATGAATTCCATCATTATGAAAGTGGTTATTGATATTTCATATGATTATTCAACCAGTAGAATATACATGTGAATAAGTAAATAGCATTATTTCATTTTATTTTTTCCATATTATGCTTAAGTTTAAGTTTAAAATGGTTTTTTAGTTATACATTGCCTTAAATGTTTATGTTTATTTATAAAAGTTTACGCTATATTGTTATCCTTACTGGGCATTTGAGCTCACACCTTTCAATATTTTATTTTTCCCAGGATGTGAAGAAGTATTTTATGAATGAACTGTAGGGATAATATAAAGGGATATGAGTGTGGAGACAATATGTTGTTGTAGTTTTCAATTTATTATGTAATTTAAACTTTATGAATGTCTCTAGTGTTTCCAAGGCCACTAAACTAATTGGTATTTCGAGACTTGATCTTTCTTGTGATCATGCCAATGATATGTACTAATGCACCAACTCTGGGGAATTGGGGTTGGGGTGTTACACATTCAATCCTATGTTATCCTATTATATCCTTTATTTTATGCATTTCATTACTAATAATTTGATCTCAAAACGTTAATATTTTCCCCCCAAGATCCTAGGATATTTACTATGATTGAAATGAAAGGATATAATAGAGACAATAATGATGGTGCCAAAGAATGTATTATGTCATATTTTATGATTTCAAATTTAATTTTTGATTCAACTTTCTATATGTTTACCATGAATAAGAAACTATTTTGACCTTTGGGATGAAATTACATGGATCTAGAGCTAAATTAATGACGTAACCATAGACTATATGATAATGCATTTGGTTATTTAAATTTGGTATTAGAGGAAGTAGAGTAGAATCATTGGGAAAATGATTTAATAAAACATATATTTTGTATCATGATCCCATGAAAACTCTAAAGATATTTCTAATAACAGTATAACATCCTAATAGATTTAGTTAAGTAGATATTATATTTTTTCATAGAAATGTATCTATTTCTTGATTCAAAAAGTGGATGTGGTTTTTCAAAGATTCATCTATTTGTAATAATCCAAAAGATATCATGTTGAGTGTATCTCAACCATAATTCTAGTTCATAATGTGTGGGCAATAATTTCACACTCTCATTGACACTCCCATTGAATATTCTAGAGTTAAATATTATTTTACATATCTAAAATTATAATGGAGTAAAAAATATGATATCTAATGATGAATAAGGTTAATCTTGATGATTAATTGATTAGAAAGAATGTGTTAGGATTTAGAAATTTTTTAAATGAATTTTCATTACATATTACTATAAATATTTTTTCTCACATAGTGGTTTTTTGTTTTAGAAAATGGATTGAACAAGGCAGATTAATGTTAATTATGAATGTGTTAGACTTGATAGTGGTTTTCCTTCTGATAAACTAATAGAGATATGAACTAGAGTTTTAAAACTCCTGATTCTACATATTTAGCTATCATGATATATGATTAACAATATAAATTTAACATGAGAGGAAGAATGTGTTTTCTAAAATATCATGTGGTAAATACCATAGAGAAAAGAAAGTCAACTATTCTCTATGTCGTGAAAATGTGAAGAATTACCTAGGATAATATCTCGTTGAATGGGGTGATTTTTTTAATGTGGAAATTGAGGTCATAGAGAATCATATTATTGAAGAATTATTTATATTATATATGGAAATTAGGGGAATTGTATATATCAATTACCTAATCCAAGGGTTAACTCCAATAAAAACCAAGGACTTAAGATATTCCAATCATTTATGTGAAAGGATTAAAATGATTATGTATTAGTATTTGAATGTTTTATTATATCAGTGTTATATCAATTATATTATAGTTATAATAATCATGAAATATTAAAAGATTATTGCACATATTTATTCATTTATTTAATTTAATTAATATCTTCAATTGTACTTATTTATAGTAAACATAGTTTTGTGGTGAGGATATATATTTTAAAACAAATTCCTATGGGAAGATATCCATTAATATGTTACTAATGTTTATTTACTAGTTTTTACTCAAGATAAATTGATAATTAACATTGATATTATATTAGATAGTATTATTGTCCTTGGAAATAGTTAGTTAGTTGATGATAAAATGATTTACTGTATTTTTCATTTATATAATATATTCAACAATATAAACGTTTATTTACAGAAAAAGGATAGGGTAAATATTTTGATGTTTTTTGACTCCCTTGATATTTTAGGGTGATTTAGATAGTTTTGGGAAAGGATTATGAAGTATTAATAGAAAACATGATAATGATTTTCACAAATTTGGAACGTGACCTTATGAGAAACTTTATATTATCTAGGGGTAACTGTTTCATTAAATATTTCATATTTTTATAATCTAGTAATACATATCTTGATATATATTTAATTATAAAAATGTATGTAATGGATTATTTTTAACATTGGGATCTATTTTTAATATTTTAATGATTAATGTGTTATATTTTTACATATTGGATAAATTTTTTGTAACCACATTATTATTGTTACTTATTTAGAGAAAAAAGGAAAGATGGCTCATTGTTATATAGATCATAGGAACCTTTAAAAGAAAATATTAATGTCTTAACAAATAAAATTTCATCTTCAATATTCATTTAGTAAAATAAGAGATGTAGTGGAAATTCATCGAGCCATTACTCAATGATGAAATTATTCTTAAGAAATGGAACGAAATCAATAATAACAATTTACCTTCTTCAATTTCATGATATTAAAATAACCCATCATCTTTAAAAAAGGATCATAAAGTAAACAATTTAATACGCTACCAAATTTTTGATGAATTGGTGGTCATTTTATCCCCTACCTTATTTTCAGTTTCTTAGTCATTAAATATATATCGACCAAATTATCTATCATTGTTTATTAGTCATTAAATGTTTTTTTCTCCTACATGACAATTCATTATCTTTATATTAATTTCCTCTATATCGGGTAACTTGAATATGTTATATTTTAGTAAACCATTATGTTTCCCACATTCCCTTTTCGATGGAAGTGTTATTATCCTTTTGTATTATATTGGTTTATAGAAATGGTATTTTCAAATATTGAACATATAATTAATGAGATAAAAGTAAGAAGGAAAAAATTATTTACCGGGGTATAATGTAACATCAATAAAATATATTCCAAGCGTATAATAATATTAATAGCATTCTTTTCATGAAACATCAATCATTAAATTAATTTTGATACACAATAAAAAAATTTTAAAGTTACCATTATTATGTAAGCATTAAATTGGAGGGTATGTATATATTTACCTAATTTAATATATATTTTTATAATATTTCGACTCAATACAAATTTGTTGATAAATTAGTTGTAATTCATCACCAAATTTTTTAGTGATGTCATTTTGATTCGTCAATAATATATTTTCATCAAAAAAATTAATTTAGTTTTAGACATGAAAATTTTAATTAATATCTAAATATTTATGAAAATTATTTTACAAAATCAAATTCATTTAAGAAATGAATATTTTGAAATGTTCATAGATTGAATGTTTCATAATTGTATAAAAAAAATTTATTTGTCAATGTATAGTAAACATTTGATTCTTACTCAAAACTAATTTTTCATTTTAAAATATTAAGAGATATACTTTATTTTAATGTTTTTAAATTAAAATTATTTAATATATTTAATTTATAATTCAAATTAATTTATTAGAATAAATTTTATGTTGTATTTTTGTATAAAAACCTTTTATGTAGAAGATTTATTTTTCTATAAATCAATCTTTCATCACATTTGGTAGATTAAGTATAAATTATTATTTATCCACGTCTGTATATATTATTTAGAAACATGGGTTCCATATTTGGAATCATAATTTACATTATTTTAGTGATTCCACATTCATATTTTAATATAATAAATTATTAAAATTAAAAATTAAATCTCTAGGTAAAAGGGTAATCAAGGATAACCTAGCTTAAAACTAAGTGATAAAATGAAAATATTTCATCTAAATTTTTATTTAATTAATTTATATAAACCCTACACATAGTTTAATTGATAATTGATAATTGTGGGACACCATTCAATGAAAAAAGCCTAAATAATATTTTTTGTAATGAAAAGATCAAAATGACCCTAAAATTAGTTTAAACCCACTTTATCATCAACTAACATGGGGTGAAAATAGGTTGTAAATGAAAAATATATGTTATTTTGATAATAGTTATTTTTCAAAAATTGTGGTAATTTATTTTAAATTTTTATGTATTATATAATTAACATTGATTCACAAACAACATTGGAACAGTCGTCTCCCTCCTCCAAGTGTCATATTTTTCCTTAAATCTCGGAGGGACTTATACACATGTCACTCAAACAATGGTTAGTTAGTAACTGAATGCACAAAATCGTTTTATAACTATATCATGGATAGAAAAAATAAGGTTGTTTAACCAAAATATTTTTTTAATGTAAGGAAAAATGAATGTTTAGAGTATAACCAAAAATAAGATTCTAAGTCAAAGAAAATTATATCCAGAATCTATAAAGCATGGATATTCATATTTTGTTTTTTAGGGAATTCAGAGTTAGAATTCTATATAATTTGGAGTCCGAACTTATTAGAATTTGTATCCTGAATTCAGAGTCTGATTTCTTTATAATTCATATCCGGAATTCAGATTCTGAATTCATATGAATTTGTACCCAGAATTCGGAGTCTGAATTCATAATAATTTAAGGTCTGAACTCATTAGAATTTTTATCCTTAGTTTATAACCCGAATTCATAACCTGAGTTTATTAGATTTTGGAGTCTGAACTCATAAGAGTTCGTAGTCTAAATTCATAGAAATCGGAAGCGGAACTTAGAAGAGTTCAGAGTAAAAATTTAGAGAACTCAGAGTTATAACTCAGAAGAGTTCGGCGACTGAATTTAGAGAACTCGGAGTCAGAACTCAGTGGAGTTCGAAGTGTTAATTTAGATAACTCAGAGTCAGAATGCAGAAGAGTTCGGAGTCTGAATACAAAAAAACCTGTGTCAGAATTCAGATCCTAAAACAGAATTCTCTACATTCAAGAATATATAGGATTCTAAGACATTGAAAAACGAAACCGATTATACACTTATAACTAAAATATAGAACAAAGAAAAACATGGTATGAATAAATTTCCTTGGGGAAGGAAAATTTTCATTATCAAACATCCTTACGAAAAACAATATAAGGACTTAGAATTTATATGCACTTGAAAATAAAAACATATCTCCCTTTACATATATATCAAAGTGAATACGAATAACTCCCCCTTATTATTTGGAACCACTAAGGATTGTATTTTAATTTTCGAAATGAGACTTAGCAGTTTATTGCATACGAAAATCTTTATGATGAAAACTCCCCCATATATGAACTCCCCCTTAATTAGGGGAATTTCATCCTTAATGTAGGTAAAAATCTTTTTCACTTCCTTTAAATGAGATTCCATAGGATTGGATTGATATCTGTAACATATGAATAGTGAAAAAATTATGCATGGACGACTGCCTATCAAGTATAGTAAACTTTCGATCAACCACCTAATTAAGGTTTGATCTACTGGTTTCCCAAGTTCATCAAGAGAAGGAGTATTTGAGGTACCGATAGGAGTACTAATACTCTTAGTGTTTCCATATACATACTTTTTAAGAAGATATTTAATATACTTTGGATGAGATATATAGGTTCCTTCTGGTTTTTGAGAAATTTGAAAACCTAAAAAGATTGTTAACTCACCCATCATACTCGTTTCAAACTCAGATTTCATTAGATCCACAAAGGAATCAGTTAAAGATTGCTGAGTTGAACCAAATATAATGTCATCAACAGAAATTTGAACAATCAAAACATTTTCCTTATATTTCTTAATAAATAGGGTTGGATATTCATTTCTCTTAACATAATTGTTTTGAAGAAAAAATCCTATAATTCTATCATTCTAAGCTCTTGGGGCTTGTTTAAGGCCATATAATGATTTGGAATGTCTAAAATCATGATCAGGATGTTTTGAATCTTCAAAGCCAGGAGGTTGTTCAACAAAAACATCCTCTTGAACATAACCATTCAGAAAAGCACATTTCACATCCATTTGAAAAAGTTTGAAATTGAAGAATGCTGCAAAGGCATGTAGAATACGAATAGATACATGTCTAGCTACTAGAGAATATGTTTATTCATAGTCTATTCCTTCTTGTGGATTATTGCCTTTAGAAACTATCCTAGCATTATTTCTCACAATGATTCCATTTTCATCACATTTATTTCTAAAGACTCATTTTACACCAATAACAGATGTTTTCTTAGGTCTTTCAAACAGGGCGAGACATTATTCTTTTTGAATTCATTTATCTCATATTGCATGGATTAAATCCAATCATCATCACTTAAAACATCATCAGTTATTTTTTGTTCTAAATGGTAAATGAATGCTAGATTTATACTTCATTTATTATGGAACTTCTAGTCTTTACAGGTTGATTTACATCACCAATGATGCTATCCCTAGGATGATTCCTTAGAAATGATTTATTTGGGTTTTGTAAGACATATTCATCAACATATGGTACAAAGTATTCTAGATTAAATGTCTTGGAAATATTTTCATGAACATTTTCCTTATTAGAATGATCTTCTATCAATTGTTGATAATCGGTTTTTGAAAACACATCTGAGGATGTAGATTGTAGTTGTTTAAAAATAAAGGGATTAGTTTCATCAAATTTGACAAGTATTTTCTCTTCAACAATAAAATTATTTTTTATTAACAACTCTATATTCCTTAGAAGTTGTGTAATAACCTAGAAAAATGGTTTTGTCACATTTTGGTGTGAATTCATAAAGATTGTCTTTAGTATTAAAAATTAATACCTTGCAACCAAAATCCTTGTTGTAGGAAAGTCTAGGTTTTCTACCATTACATAACTCATAAGGGGATTTATTAAGAAATGTTCTAACTAAAACTCTATTTATTGTATAGTAAGAAGTACATAGAGCTTCATCCTAGAAATTATTAGCTATTTAATATTCACTCAACATCGTTCTAGTTACCTCTTGAAGAATTCTATTTCTCCTTTCCACAACACCAATTTGTTGAGGAGTTCTTGAAGCTGAGAAGTTATGAGTAATGCCTTTTCAACTACAAAAAGCTTCAAAATAAGCATTTTCAAATTCTCCTCCACGATTAGTATGAATAGTTATCAACGGAAGGTTTTTCTCATTTTTAACATGGGCTCTAAAACTTCGTAAACAAGAAAAAGCCTCAGATTTCTTTACTAAAAAATAGACCCACGTGAATCTGGTGTAATCATCAACCCGGACAAATACGTAATATTTTCCACCAATGCATCAAGTTTTTGTTGGACCAAAAAGATCCATGTGCACCAACTATAATGCATTCTAAGTTGAGACTTCACCGATTTATTTAAAACTAGATTTACCTTTCATTCCGTATTTACAAGGATAAAAAACTTTTGAAGAATCAAATCTAAGCTCTGGTAGATACTTAACTGGTCTTCTCTTTAAGAGTTTTCATAGGTTTATAAGGTTATAGTGTCCTAACCTTCTATACCATAACCATGATTAATATTCTATTTCACTAATTCAAGGTAGATCTTAGCCCCTAAGGTCTTCTATGTTTAGTTCGTATACATTCTCTTGCCTATGGGATGAGATAACAAAATCATCCTTGGAATTGTGTACTAGGAACTTATCATTCCTAAAATTCACAAGGTATCCTTCATCACATAATTGGATTATGATGATGAGGTTGTTCGTAAGACCCTTTACAAATAAAACATTTGAAATCAATGTTTTTCCAAGAATCACAATGCTACCTATACCAATAATTTCTCTTGGATCATTATCTCCGAAAGTTAATTTCCCACCATTTTTCTTGATAATAATTTCAATGAAATTTTTATTATCGATCATACTCTGGGAAACATCCACTATCCACGTACCAGGTATTAATGTTGGTACCTTCCCTATTTTTCTGAAAATAAAAAGGTTAGACTTTTGGAATCCAAACATTCTTGTATCTGGAAATATCAGAAAGTAAAACTTTAGGCACCCACATTTTCTTAGAAATGTAATCTTTATGAAAACCTAAATACTTGGTTTTATTTAAGGAAAAATTATTTGCCCAATTCCAACCACACTGACACTTATTGTATAAAGGAGTACTTTGTGGAAAAAATAATTGTTATTGAAAATAGGATTAGAATGGTTATAACCAAAACCATAACGATTTCATAGAGGTCGTATTTGAGAATAAATTTTATAAAAATTGTCTTTACAATGTGTAATGTTTGACAAACACTTCCTCAAGGAAAAAATGTATGACTTATTCCTAATAACCATGTTCTTATCTTCAAAAACAGTAGTTTTAATATTATCGTTAGGCTTCAAAAAAATTTTCTTAGAAATTACTTTTTCTAGATCCTTAAAAAAAAATTCCTTCTCAGAATTTGCATTCTCAAGGGTTTTTGAGATATTTTCAAAATCAGCATTTTTCTCATCAAGATCCTAATAATGATCTGATACTTCCTTAGTAAGAATAGAAATCCTATATTTTTCCTTATCTAGATTTTTCTTAACTTTATAATTTTCATTCTCAAGAATCTTGACAAACCTAGAAACTTCATCATAGGTAGGTAAAGTATTATCTTCATCAGAGAAAGGTTGTTCATCAAAATAATAATAATATTTACTATCACTATTATTGGAATTCAAGGATATATTCGTAATGGATTCAACATTGTGTACCGTAGCCAAAAAGAAATGATTTTCAGTAGGAAACTTTGCTCGAAGTCTAAGATTCATCTGTCCAGAAGATTCGTAATTTGAGGATTCATGAGAAGAGTCACCACCACTGACAATCCATGTGTCATTGGCTTTCAAAATATTCTTAGATTTAGCACTGAAATACTTTTTCCTATTTTTCTCAGAATTCCTTTCTTTTCTGTCTTTCTTCTTAAGCATAGTACAATCACTCCGTATATGTCCAGATCTCTTTCATTTGTAACATGTGACTTTAGAGTCCTTCATGTATTTTCTTTATTTTTTCTTGTATTTATATTGAATGTTCGTCTGCCCAACAATATTGTTCATCCATTGAGAAATATTGGCTAACTTATTTTCTGAAGTTTCACATTCACTAGATTCTGACTGCACAACATACTTCTTAGATTTTGATCTTGTAACTCTCTCAGGATTCTTGGCTTTCATATGATTTGAAGTGGATGTAAAAGCAACACTTCCATTTCCATTCTTCTTTGTAACATTATCATCATCTCTCTTCATTATAGTTTTATGTTGAATAAGTTTTCCAAAAAGTTCATCAATAGAAATATGAGTGGATTTTATATTTTCATCTATAATTGTCCTCTTGGATTCCTATTCATTCAGTATGAATTCTATGATCTTATATTCAAGAGATTCATCATCTAATCCTTTCTCACCAATATATTGTATACTGTTGACAATAGTCATGAATCTTTGTTTCCTCTTACATATGGGTTCTCCATAAGGAAATAAAAAACCATGATTTTCAGCTCTGAGCATGGATCTTCTAGTTTCAATAACGTTTGAAGTTCCCAAGTGAGTAACCTAAAGTTTCTTGCATATGCAATTAGCTTCTCCACAAAAAGATATTTGGCTATATATATTTCTAGTCATGGAACAATGTAGAGTATTTTTTACCATATAGTTCAGTTGATATTCATTCTTCTCATAGTTGGTGAAAGTACTAACTTCCTTGTCAAGAATTTTATAACCCCCAGTAAGTTTGACCAAATTTTCTACTCCAGGGTTAATCACAAAAGTCTTCATACGATCTCTCCAATATTCGTAATCAATACCATCAAAAATTGGTGGTCTAGTAGGATTAATATTTTCTATTGAACCAATATCCATTCCTCCCATCTTAAAAAAATATCTTTCAACAGAAAAAGATGTTAATAGATAAATTTCATATCCAAAATATAGCTTCCTAAGCAAGGAAAAATGTAACAAAGAAAAACATGATCAAGGAAAACTTATATGTGAATATATATATTTTAGAGACCTCCTTTAATACCAATTTTAGTATCAAAATGCTGATGTAGATTCTCAATATACAATAGGAGGGTGATTTCTATACTTTAAAAATTCTTTATAACTTTTAACGTTGGTTAGAGAACAATCTATTGTTTAACAAGTTTAAGCAAGGTAATTCACAAAACCTCTAGTTCAAAAAATATGCTTGATTCCAGAAATATGATTCCGAAAGTGGAATTCTGGAAAAGTGAATCCGGAGAGGAAACTTAACAAAAGTTTACAAAGATGATCATTATACCTTAATGTTTATAGAATCTTACTAAATCGGTGTGTACAAGTGTAAGGAAGTATAAGGTAGTTTTACTTTCCTCAACAATCAAAATGTAGTGGAAAAATTGAAACAAGGAAGTTACAAGTAGTAAATATTTTATCCCAAAGAGAAGGGTTTCCAAAAACCTTGGTTAAAGGTCCCTTGATTTATACATTCAAGAAAGTATGTCGTACCCACACTAGAATAATTACTCGATTTGAAGATCGGTTTCTATCTTTCTATCCCTGCAAGACCTCAAATTTAAGGTAGTTGGAACCTCTGTCTTCCTCAGCAAGGAATTCCTTGATCTTTAAGGTAGCTGACACCTCTGTCTTCATATCCCCAGAATCCCTCAAATGTACTCAACAACATTCAGAGTCACACGATGCAATTCTAAACAATAAGTCCAGTATACACAAAGCATGAAGGTATCTCTCCTAAAATCACTTTAGCAGCATGTAATCTCTAGATTCACCGATCAGTATTGAGCTCATTACAATGAGATCCTATTTATAGGCACATCTTCAACAGTCGACTACCTCCTCCAACGGTCAAATTTTTCCTTAAATCTTGGAGGTACCTATACACGTATCACTCAAACAATAGTTAGTTAGTAATTGAATGCACAATATCATTTTATAACTATATAAAGGATATAAAAATTAAGGTTTTTTAAGAAAAATCATTTTCCTTAATGTAAGGAAAAATTAATGATTGGAGTTTAACCAAAAATAAGATTCGGACTCTAAGGAAATGATATCTGGAATCTATAAAACATTGAAATTCGTATTCTATTTTTCATGGAATCTCGATTTAGAATTCTATAGACTTCAGAGTCTGAACTTATTATAATTTGTATCCTGAATTTGAAGTCTAAATTCATAAGAATTCATATCCAGAATTATGAGTCTAAATTCATAAGAATTTGGGGCCTGAACTTCTTATAATTCGTAACCTTATTTAGTAACCTAAATTCATAACCTGAGTTCATAAGAGTTTGGAGACTAAACTCATAAGAGTTCTTATTCTAAATTAAAAGAACTCAGATTCAGAACTCAGAAGTGTTTGGAGTCAGAATTCAAAGAACTCGGAGTCAGAACTCAGAAGAGTTCAGAGTCTGAATTCCGAGAACTCAAAGTCATAACTCAAAAGAGTTAGGAGTCTGAATTAAGAGATCTCAGAGTCAGAACAAAGAAGAGTTCAGAGTTTGAATTCAAAAAACTCAGAGTCAGAATTTGGATCCTAAAAAATAATTCTCTACATTCGAGAATATATTGGATTCTGAGACTTTTCAAAATGAAACAAATTCTACACTTAGAACTAAAATATTGAATAAAAACACATGGTAATGCTAAATTTAATTGGGGGAGGAAAATTTTCATTATCAAAATGAAACTAGAGGAAAATAACCTTTTCCTTAGGTTATGGTGTTTTTGATTTTCAAAACAAGAAGGATTGGAAAAGTCATAAGAAAACCTTTTTGACTCAATAATTATAATATCTATTATTCACCAAAAATTTCCCCCTTTCCCACATTAAATAACAAAACTCTTTTTTTATTAGAAAAAATATTAAGAACATCTTAAAAAAAGTATGAAAAATTATTTCACAAACATACTTAATATTGGGATTATAGGTTCTTCACATCATAAAATATCATTATAATGGTCCTTAAGAAGGCATCTATAGGAGTCCTACAGAAGAATATTTATTCATCATACCTGACCTATTTTCATTTATTTATTCTTATACCTTATTTAACTATTTTGTATTAATCAAAAAATAAAATATCTAGTATCCTAAATATGGTTAAATTAAATTATGAATGTTGAACCACCCTTATCCACCATCTTTTCCATTGATGGGGAACTAAATTATTACTCATGAAAATGTGTTGATTATAGCATGGATGTAGAGATACAATCCATTTTCTTGCACCAACATTCATTGATAGTTACTATGATGTGTTTGGTGTCTATAAATGATATTTATGATATCATTATTCAATTAAAAATAAAATATCATATCAATATTCTTAACTTCCCATCCATTAGAATATGATAAATTTCTATTGCAAAGGTGTGGACTACCCCCTCAATTAAGCAATGTGATTCTTATTTCATTCAAACATTACATGGATGTTAATAATGATTATTTGAATTAATATATATTATATATATATATTATATTATAATTAATTTTTATTTTTATTTTTATTTTAATTTATTTATTTCCATCTGTTTGAATATGAAACCAACTTTCGTTCTTATGGACGATTTACTATCTCTATGAACTGTGTAATTAATTTTTTCAATATAATCCTTCTATGAATGAAGATATATGTATTATTATTATATATGATATTAATTTCATGATTATAATTACTCAGATTATGGAACTATGATCAATGTTTAAAGACTAATACTGAAAAAATGGAATTATTATGCAAAATGAAACACTTTAGATGAAGAAACAAATATTTTACCATGTAATTAGTAATAAATTAGCGTCAAATTGTTATAATAGGACCAAATATGATATTATGAGTATTTAAATTATTATATAACATAAAAATAATATATTTTAATTTATTTTATAAGAGAATTGATCACATTCAATGAAATATGAAGTTGATGGAAGGGTTTCTCATATCACGTTTATTTCAGTAAGAAATTTTCCATATTCACTGATTATATTCTTTGTGTGGTGTAAATAATTACAATAAATGTATTTAATGATTATTTTCACTTAGATTATTTAAAATATAAATTCCGAATATGTTTCTCTCTTTCAAGTGTTTTTTATTTAGATATTACAAAATTTGTATGATTTTATCTCACAAACTCATCATTGATCATGATTGTGTATGTTCACTATTCAATTAGGGTTAATAATATGATATTTCTATATTAAAATAAATATATTTTATCCACTTATTTTTATTCATTTTGTTCACTAATTTTATCTTTCTTTTCCATTTTTTATTTTATCTATTTTTTGGAAATATTTTTTACATGTATCCATTTATTTAATAGTTAATTTTACCGATGTTAGAATTTTTAAAACATGGTTTAAAATGAATCTTAATACCATCTTTCATAATTATTTATAGTTAAATTTTACTAATAAGTTGAAATTAATATTTTTTAACATAAAATGAATAAAAATAATTTCCTATATTCCTGACAACTCAAATATTTAAATATTACATTATTCGGTTCCATGGTTCATTCCAAAAAAAATGATTTCCATAATATTTTTAATTTATTTATATTTTTGATAATTTAATTCAAAATGAAAAGGTATTCTACTAAAGAATATTTAAATTGATATTTTAAAATCATTTCCATTTATTTCTTTATAATTTTCTAAATATAAATCTTTAATATAGATAAAGTATAATGATAACATTCATCATTTTTACTATGGATAGATTATGATTTTCACGACTTCAGAAAGTATTTAAAATATGTATTTTATTTCCTTAATAAAATATATTTATTAATTTTCATGTAATGTTCATGAATTTTTAAAATTTAATCATAAATTTTTTGTATTGGACATATTAAGTAATGGATTGGGACTGAAATTATAGTTCCCCTCAATGCATGAGTAGATATCATGAGATTAAATAGACTGAGAATATTTTTTTCCCTTTCCAATTTATGTAAGATATCATGGAATGAGGAAATGTTGGTAAGACTATGATTTCAGAAATTATGAATACATTATTATAAAATTATCGACTAATAAACATCTAATTATTAATATAGTTATCCCATTCATGGATAACGTCTATGATCATTTCATTACTTATAAATAATTATTTGGTCATCATTTATTCATTTCTTATTATTCATGACTTATTAATTATATGAAAATATCATATTAATGAATTACCCTACTAATCATCTAATACCAACCCTTTCATTTTTTTCCTTTTACCTGGGATATAACGATATATACTATTAATTATATATAAGGATATTTTTGAGTGCATAATGATGTTCTCCAGGAAAATCTAATGATGTATTTTATGTTTTAAAATGTAATGTGAGTTCCATGTATGTATCAATTTTACCAAGAAAAATAAACTATCCATCCCATTATTATGTCGTCACATGTATGTAGTAATAATGTAATAAATTAACCACTACTCTATGTTACTAGGGTCAGTGTATTTACATTATGTTCATGTCCTCTGTAAGAACCTGCATTTTCTATGAGGTGTGAATCCTTTTTAATTTTTTTTATCTATTTTGTTTTATCATCATAGGAATACCTAATGGGGTCAATGTATAAATATGGGGGTATTGGTTTTATTTGGAACATAAAGAATAATATTTTAAAAGAATCAAATAGAAAAAATAGTTATTAGAAATCATGAAACATTAGAGGCACACATACATCATACAATACAGGGTGGGATAGTGCACTATCGTGGGACACACATTTCATGATAACCTGAAAACCATCCCATACACCTATTTTTTCTATTGTATTATTTTTAATAGAGGAGTGTTCCCTATAGTACATAGTGTTAGTCAAACCATGATTCATCTTCTATGTGAGGTATCTTATGGAAGGGCATGGCACATGGTTGGAAAATGGATTGGAAAACCACGTGGCCAAACCATATGAACCTTAAATAGTGGGCAAAATATTGAGTTTTTACATTACCTATGTTAATGAAATTTATCTCATCCCACCATTAATTTATCATGCATAGTATGACACTAATGGTAGAGGTAGTTTTATTCCTTGGGCTAGGATTTGATGTATCTCCCTTATGAATAGTTTAAATCCTTCTTCATTGGTCTCATTTGATTCAGAAATGTTAGTTATCAATTAATCATTCTCCATTCACCATTAGTCATCCTCATGTTGGATTAGTTTTTTTCAAGATAAAATTTCCTATTTTCATATAGTTGTTATATTTTCTCAATTTCTTCAGTTATATCCGAGATTATAGGCCAAAAATTAATAATGATTCGACTACCAATATGAGTTTGGTGGTCCTGGGATATTCCCTTAATGTTGTAATGTTTATATAATATAATGTTTCTAAGCATTATAGATCTTTTGGGAAACATTATAAATTGATTTTTTTAATTTCAATTGAATGAATTGACATGACCTTAATTACCCATGAGAATCATTGAGGTGTAATTAATGGTTATGGACCTAATATTATAACCACCCCTTAGGTACGTGGATTGATTAACTTAAAACACCATGGGTAGCCTATTAATTTGATTAACATATCAGGGAGTGGCAATTTCTACCTGTATATATGTATATTGAATGAAGTTATTGGATTGTATGTTTGATTGAATAAAAGTTATAATGGAATCCCATTTTCATTTTCAATTTTTCATTGTCCTTGTCTGTTAGGATTGAGAAATTATTATACCCAAATTCCCAACTATGATTGTCAACAACCAGCCCGGGTACCCTAGTAACCCGATAACCGAGCCGGCCCTGACATTTCCTGAAGGGCGTTCCTGATCCCCATGGGTCGGCGACTAGCACCTGACATCGTATAACATACAAGTGTGAACAATTTTTCCACAAGAATTTGGATGTAAGAGTAAAACAAAGAGTATGCTTAACAAAAGAAACTCCACTGGGAGTCATGTACCAGAATACAAAGAGGCATCAAATGCCAAAGTACTACAACCTAAGTACAAAAAGGGAAAATAGTCCCAAGGTCCCAAAGGACACAACTCATCAAGTCCAGAGATCAACAACTGAATCCACCTCCCTGCCGTCCCTTCCCATTGCTCGATCCTGGAAGAAGAATATCTATAAACACCTGAAGGAAAAATTAGGGTGTGAGCCTATGCCTAGTAGGATACAGCCAAAGATTCCATAACAGATTCCAAATATAGATTATCCAAAGAAAGGCTTTGCATTTTCAAATAAATAGGTTGGGAAATTCAAAATCATATTCTAACAATATATACTAAACATTTTCAAATGAAGGAAACAAATACTTTAAACAAAGGCTTTACAAATGAATGAATATTTCTAACACAATGTCTTACAAAAAACATTTATATAAAAAAATGTTTATATAAATTTAGCATGCATGTAAAACAGTTCACAAGAATTGGCATACATTTATATCTCAAATCTAAATAAACAAGCGAGCAACATGGTTGTCTGCCAAAAGGTACGATAGTATTAACTAGTTATAGGAATCCTCACTCCCTATGTGAAATCAGCAAGATGTGTATACACACGTCCTTATGACACTGGCCAAAGGTGACTCATCACCAACCCGTCGGGGATGTGACCCGCTGTATGTATGTTCTAGAATGTTATCATAGCGTAGAGTGTATCCAAATAACTCACAATCTACCTAAGTCTTTCATGCGCTCTTAAAATATGTGCGAACTATTTTAAGAATGCTTAAAATGAGATCAATCCCATTCTTCCATTTCTAAAGTGCCAAATTCATTCCATTTAAAACCAAAATAGGTTTTATTCAAAACATGCCTTTTTCACAAGATAAAACCAATGGAATTGAGTTTCTATCAATTTAATTGAAAAAAACATGAGAAATTGAATTTAAATCAATAATTGAAATAAATCAAGAAAATACAATGATAATCAATTTGGAAAGATGGGACGGAACCACCTACCTTGAAGGTTATGACCAAAACCACAACGGTCGAGAAAACCAGGTTGCTTCTTCAAGAACACACCATAGATCTCTTCCCCTAGAATGATCAAGACCTAAACTCATCAAACATGGTACCACACACTTAGATCTTCCCATAACGGGCGTAGATCTAATAAACCAAGGGAAGAGGAGAAGTAGATCTAAGTAGATATAAGAAACCAATCAAGAAAGAAGAAGAACGATCACATACCTTGAGAATCCCACTTAGATTCACCAAGAGGAGCCCTATGATCACCTCCAGAACAATGTGAGAACCTTCTCTGACCCTAGTAGAAGACAAATCCCGAGTTAAGGCTGCATAGGAAGAAAAATGATGAATTTAGAGGCCAAAAGGCCAAGATCCACAATTTATGGATCTAATTTAAGAGGCTGCACGGTTTGGCCACATGGTTTGACAAACCTAGCGCTAACCTTGCATGAGCTACTACCTCATCCACCATTCTCGCACGGATTGGCAGCACAGTTAGACAAACCGTGCACCACCCGTGTGGAATCTTCTGTCCAGGCTTCAAGGCTGGCAGGGTTTGGTCACACGGTTTTTCAAACAGTGTGAAAACTGTACACAACACACTGTTCTCTAGTTTTTCTTTAAAAGTTCACCGAAACGCAACTCAAGACTTTAATAAAAAACAGGGGTACTTAGAGACATCAAAAAGTACCTGAAAACTTAATGGGTTGTTATAACCTCCCCACCATAAGATTTTTCTACCCCCAAAAAGCCTATGAAGAAACCTTCACATCAAATATATGAGGCCACTGATCTCTCATTAGTGCCTCCCTTTTCCACGTCTCTTGGGAATCTGAACCATGCTGCCAGAGTACATGGACCGGAGGTATCATTATCCCATGAAGTACGTTGTTCTCAGAATCAACAATCCTGACTGGTCGTTTCGTCACAGATAAATCTGGTTCAATCTCAAGATCATTCCAGCTCACAACATGAGATGGATCAGAGATATAATTTCGCAGCTACGATACACGGAACACGTTATGTATCGGCGTTAGATGTGGTGGCAGAGCTAAACGGTAAGAAACTTTTCCCACAAGACCAACAACCTCAAAAGGTCCCACAAAATGAGGAGCAAGCTTCCCTTTCCTCCCAAGTCATCGATGACCTAATCGGGTTGAAACATTCAATAACAACTGGTCACCAACTAAGAACTCTAAAGGTTTACGTCAACGATCAGCATAAGACTTGTACCAACTCTGAGCTGTCAGTATTCTCTGACGAATCAATAGGATCTTAGCTATTGTATATTGGACCAAACTCAGTCCTACCAAAGAGCATTCACCAATCTCCGACCAACATAAAGAAGATTTAAAAGGATGTCCATACAAAGCCTCAAATGGAGCCAATTTGATCATATATTGATAACTGTTGTTATAAGAAAACTCAACTAACCCCAGATGGCCATCAGAAGACCCACCAAAGTCGAGAACACAAGTGTGAAGCATGTAATCAAGGATCTTAATAGCTCTCTCTTTCTTCCCATCTGACTGTGGATGATAGGCCGTGCTCAAACGGACCTAAGATCCCAGTGCCTCCTGATGGACTCTCAAAAAGAGAGAAGTAAACCGATGATTCCTATCAGATACTATTGCAGATGGAACTCTCTGCAAACGAACAATTTCTTTCACATAGATATTTCCCTACTCCTCAACTTTCATTGTATCTCGAATAGGTATAAAGTGAGCCGACTTGGTCATTCTGTCGATCACAACCCATATTTCATTCTTCTTCCTCTGTGTTTGAGGTAACCCAACCACAAAGTCCATTGAGATTTCATCCCACTTCCATGTAGGGACTGTAAGTGGATGAAGCAAACCTGAAGGTTTCTGGTGCTCGGCTTTCACCTGCTGTCATGTATAGCAACGAGATACAAACTCATCAATGTATCGTCTCATACATGGCCACCAGAACTGTCACCACATATCATAGAACATATTCTTGGTTCCCGGGTGTACCGCCCAATGATATTTATGGAACACCCTCATCACACCCTTCTTTTTCGATAATGGCAAAACGTAACATCTTTGATAACATAGAACACCCTCTTTGGAGAACGACCACTGGGTGTCGGTCTGCCCACCATAAAGAGAGTACCTAGTGCTATGGAATTCATCATCCAGTTTCTCTTCCTGATGAATAAATTTAAGGAGAGTATAATTCAATTGAACACTATCTAATGAAACATCATTCCCCTTCCACTGAACTCCAATATACAACTGAGAAAAAAAAGCCATCAAACTCAACTCTTATGAAGATTTGTTCACAGCCTGAGATGATGGTTTCCTGCTTCATGCATCTGTAACTGCATTCCCTTTCCTCGGGGTATAGGCAATGTCAATGTTGAAAGATTGCAGGTACTCCACCCAATGACTTTAGCGAAGATTCATATCTTTTTGAGAGATGATATAACTCATGATATTTTGGTCTAAATACACAGTAAAACATTCTCAATAAAGGTAATGTCGCCAACACTTAAGTGCATGCATTATAGATACAAGTTCAAGGTCCTGGGTAGGGTAGTTCTTCTCATGATTCTTAAGCTTACGAGACCCATAGGCAACAACATGATAACCCTGCATCAGTACACATCCCAAACCTGAACCCAATGCATCACAAAAGACCACATAAGCTATCCCAGCATCAGGAAGAGTTAACACCGGTGCAGTATTCAAAAGACGCTTTAGGTCAACAAAAGAAATATGGCATTTTTCATTCCAGGAAATCTTCACTCCCTTTCAAGTCAGAGCAGTCCTTAAAGAAGCTAACTTTGAGAAGTCTTTAACAAACTATCGATAATATCATGCTAAGCCCAAGAATCTCCAAATATCGAAAACATTTGTGGTCATTCCCAAGTCATAATAGCCTTCAACTTTTCAGGATCAACTGATATTCCTTGTTCTGACACCACATGTCCCAAGAATTTCACTTCCCGGATCCAGAAATGGCACTTTGAAAGCTTGCTATAAAGACGATGAGTTATTAAAAGACCCAAAATTGTTCCCAGGTGAAGCAAATGATTCTCCTCAGAAATGGAGTATGCAAGGATGTCCTCTACAATGACTACCACAAAAGTATCCAGATACTCATGGAAAATTCTGTTCCTCAAAGCCATAAAATATGTAGGAGAATTTGTTATGCCGAAGGGCATCACATTGTACTCATAATGGCCATACCTATTCCTAAAAGCGGTCTTAAGAATGTTAGATTCTTTTATCGTCAACTGATGGTAACCAGATAAAAGATATATTTTTGAAAACCACCTTTCCCCTTTCAATTGATCAAACAAATCATCATTTCGTGGTAACAAATATTTGTTCTTTTTCGTAACATGATTGATCTTTCGATAATCAACACATAAGTGAAACGAACCATCAGCATTCTTGGTGAAGAAAACTGGTGCTTCCCATGGTGAAACACTCATGCGTATAAAACCATTCTCAAGAAGATCGTTGAACTAAGTCTTCAGTTCTTTTAGTTCAACTGGTGTCATTCGGTAAGAGGGAATAGAAACTGGTTTAGTACCAGGAATTAAGTCAATAGTAAAATCAACCTCTCTTACTGGTGGAAAACCATTTAAGTGTTTCGGAAACACATCGGGAAACTCAGTAATGATTGGAGGGATATCACCACACAATGAATCTCTCTATAGATTAAAAGAAAACACTGATATAACATTCCCCAACTCTGGGAAAAAGGGTCTGGATCTACATGACCTTGAATCCCATTCTCCTTGAAAAATGAAAGACACACCACTAGGTGTAGTAAGGTGGACCTGTCGAAGATAAAAATTGATCCGGGATTTATTGGAAATGAGCCAATCCATCACAAAAATGACGTCAAAAGATTTCATGTCGAGAACCAAGAAATTCCAAGAATGATCCACATCTGATAGAGAGAAGACACAAGAAGGACTACGGGGAACCTTCTCTCTCATTACACCAAGGGGTGTAGTAATATCTATTGCACAAGATAAAAGCTCCATAGGCAGATTAAGAATATTACCAAAACGGGTTGAAATAAAAGAGTGAGATGCAACAATATCGAAAAGAGCTATCACTAAAGACGAAAGTATAGTAATGGTACCTCTCACAATTGCATGACCTGTATTAGCTACCTCTGGCAACTCTTCCACTGCATTAAGAAGCTTCATTCCAGATGCCTGTGGTTGGAACCCTTTTGCACATGAAGAATTTGATTTCCCCGCAGTATTTAGAGGTGATGATGATCCTGTTCCAATACGTGGAGTAGAGAAGTGATGGCAGAATCTCTGTAGGTTAACTAAACATCCTAGGAGCTACAGTTCTTGGGTTCCACAGTGAAAAACCATTTATAATGTCATGGCTTCCCACACTGATAGAATGTAAAAGTAACCCCTCTTGGTGCTACCGGAGGCCTGGGATGACTCTACTGTCGAGAACTACCAAGAGAAAAGTCAAGCTTCCGTTTTCCTTTAAAGTAACCAACACTACCACTAAGAGGGAAAATAACCTCCTTCAACCCTAACTTTCCTGCAAGGTCCATCTCAACCATCATGGCCCAATCCAGCACATCAGCATAAGTGGGTATCTTCAGTATGAAAACCTGATAACAGATATCTGATCGATGTCCCAACTTGAATAATCGAGCCTTCATCCTCTCATTATATAAAATCTCAATAGAATACTGTACCAGATCAGAAAATCAATTTGAGTACTCAGTCATGGTTTTGTTGGCCTGCTCATGTTTGAAAAACTCCACATCCTTGGCCAACACCATTGATTCTGGATAGAACTGATTAGTGAAAAGAACACTAAATTCTTTCCACTCCAAACGCTCATATTTCCCAGCCATCATCATTGTGTCCCACCATCTTCTATTTGGTCCCTCCAGTATGAAGGTGGAACAATTCACCATGATCGCATCAGGTGTCTCCAAAAACCCAAACAGACATTGAATCTTACTCAACCCTTCCTCATCATGTTGGGGATCAATGGAGCCTTTGAAGACTGGTGGCTTCTAGCGTAGGAACTCTTGAGAAAGACTTCAGGGAATATCACTATGAGGATCTATAGCTGGAGCCTGAATAGGAACTAGGGGTGGTGCCTGTCATAGAGCTTGGATTGTACGAACAATCACCTCTACCAGACTTGGATCCACAATAGGTCTTTCTTGCTGAGATTAAGCAGCAGCCTTTTTCTGGATTTGATTTCCACGTCTTCTCGGAGGCATGGTTCTACATAACATCACCAGACAATAAAGAAGAAATTAGATTAACACTCAACCTGAGTAACAAGGAAAACTACTCTTAGAAGAAGGTATAAATAGGTTTTGATTTCAACTCTATCCAAATAAAAATAGGGAATATACTAGAACTAATCCACAAGTCGCCTTTCCCTAACCACCACTGGTGACTTATGTTTCATTGTGGTGAGAGCTGTTCAGACAATCAATCACAACTACCTCCTAAGTCTCGACAAGAATTCTCAAATGCATACTATCATCTAGGCAGGATATTTCAAACCTCCCTCTAATACCATTTTGTCATGAACTAGCCCGGTTACCTTGGTAACCTGATAACCGAGCCAACCCTGACATAGCCCGAAGGGAATTCCCAATCCCCATGGTTCGGCGACTAGCACCTAGCATGGTACAACATACAAGTGGGGACAATTTTGCCACAATAATGCGGAAGCAAGAGTAAAACAAATAGTATTCTTAACAAAAGAAACTCCACTAGGAGTGATGTACCAGAATACAAAGAGGCATGAAATTCCAAAGTACTACAACTGAAGTACAAAAAGGGTAAATAGTCCCAAGGTCCCGAATGAAAAGACTCACCAAGTCCAGAGATCAACAACTGGATCCACCTCTCAGAGGTCCCTTCGCTTTGCATGATCCCAGAAGAAGAAAATCTACAAACACCCGAAGTCAAAACTAGGTTGTAAGCTTAATCCCAGTAGGATACCACCAAAGATTCCATAACAGATTCCAAATATAGATTATCCAAAGAAAGGCTTTCCATTTTCAAATAAATAGGTTTGGAAATTCAAAATCATATTCTAATAAAATATGATAAACATTTTGAAATGATGAAAATAAAAGAATTACGAAAAGGAATTACCAAAGATGGAATATTTATAAAACAATGGCTTAAGAAAAAAATTTATAAAAAAAAATTTATATAAATTCAGAAGGAATTTAAAACAGTTCACAAGCATTGGCATACATTTATATCTCAAATATAAATAAAAAAGAAAGCAACATGGTCATCTGCCAAAAGGAATGACAGTATTAACCAGTTATAGGATTCCACACTCTCTATGTGAACTCAGCAAGATGTGTATACACACGTCCCTATGACACTGGCCAAAGGAGACTCATCACCAACTCGTCGGGGATGTGACCCACTACATGTATGTTTTAGAACGTTGTTGTAGCGTAGAGTGTATCCAAATAACTCACAAACTACATAAGGATTTTATTCTCTCTTAAATGATGGACGAAGAATTTTAAGAATGCTTAAAATCTGATCAATCCCATTCATCCATTTCAAAAGTGCCAATTTCATTCCATTTAAAACCAAAATAGGTTTTATTTAAAAAATGCCTATTTCACAAGATAAAACCAATGGGTTTCTATCAAATCTTTTTAATCCATTTTCATATGATTGAAATCCATTCAAAACCAATTCCATCATTACACATTTCATTTCCATAATTAAATTCTACAATTTAATTGAAAAAATTTCCATCAAATCCACAATTTAAATTAAAAAATTTAAATAAACCAGTTTTCCATAAAATCACCCAATTCAATGGAATTGGGGTTTTCCAAAATTCCATGCCAAAACCATTTCAAATGTCTCGATTCAATGGAATTATGTTTCTATTAATTTAATTGACGACAAATTGAGCAATTGAATTTAAATAAAAAATTTAAATAAATCAATAAAATACAACGATAATCAATTTGGAAAGACGGGACGGAACCACCTACCTTGAAGGTGTTGACTAAAACCACAACGGTCGAGAAAAATGGGTTGCTTCTTCAAGAACCCACCTTAGATATATTCTCCTAGAAAGATCAAGACCAAAACTAAACAAAAATGGCACAAGACACATAGATCTACCCATAATGGGCATAGATCTAAGAATCCAAGGGAAGAGGAGAAGTAGATCTATGTAGATCTAAGAAACCAATCACGAAAGATGAAGAACGATCACATACCTTGAGAATCCCACATTGATTCTCCAAGAGGTGCCCTAGGATCACCTCCGGAACAAAGGTAGAACCTTATTATGACCCCAGGAGAAGACAAATCCCTAGTTAGGGCCGTATAGAAGGAAAAAGGAAGCATTTAGAGTCAAAACGGTCGAGATCCACAATTTAAGGATCTAATTTAAGTGATCGCACAGTTCGGACGCACGGTTTGACAAACCGTGCGCTAACCGTGCGTGATCTACTACCTCATCCACCCTTCTCGCACAGCTTGGCCACACGGTTAGACAAACCTTGTGCCACCCATGCAGAAGCTTCTGTCCAAGATTCAAGGCTGGTACAGTTTGGTCGCACGGTTTTTCAAACAATGTGCAAACCATGCACAACACAATGTTCTCTAGTTTTTCATTAAAAGTTCACCAAAATTCAACTCAATAATTCCAAAACAGGGGTACATAGAGACATCAAAAAGTACCTAAAAACGTAATGGGATGTTACAATGATTAATCAGAGGATTAATACGATTCTATGAATTTCAAGAATCTTCATTTACTTAGGCCACCTCATGGGGAAGGTTAATTTGTTATATAAATGGGGTTTATAATTGAATAAAAATTTCATCATATATGGTATAGTTATATTTCCAGACAAATACCAATTTATATCCATGATAAGAGTGAGATATAGGTTCTAACATAGGATCTCCATAGACAGACTCATTTGGACTCACTAATTAAATTATTACTAGGTGGCTTGAGGGACACATGGGTCCTCATAGGAATTTCATGGACGTACTCATTCATCATCTGACTTGTATAATCCCTTGTTATAGTTGGACTCCTTTGCGGTCTTACAAAGATAGTTTTAGAGGTTTGATTATTATATTTTCTACGAGTGATACTAGGAATCCATGTGTATACTAAATTGATGGGCTCATATGAAATATTAATATATACATCATGAGTGAAACATTTTCTACCATTATGGACTGTCAAGGATAAACTAAATGTTCAGTGGCATTAAACCAGACATAGAGAAATACATGTATTCATATGAGTAATTCATATGAATATCTTATATGGAAATCTATTCATTAATGATAAGAGATATAACTATGTTCCAAATTAAGAACACAATCATCCAACTGAGGTATATTTTTATTATTCAATGAAATGATTAAAAAGGAATCATCCAAGAAAATGGGAATTCCTTGATTTTGTCAAAGCATTACAATTTATTGATGAATTTATTATACACGTCATGTATGATATGAAAAAGATGGGATTATGGTTCTATGAGATAGGTCCAAATACTACATTATAAAATAAATCATTATGGAATTTTTGTTAAGAGATATTATATCATAGATCAATAAATTGAGTAGATGATGGGTGTTCCATGGGAACCTGGACCTATGTAGGTTATTTATATACCAAACATCATTTACGTATTTTATTATTACCAAAACTATTTTTATTAGATATTTACATACTAGATGGCATGACAATGCATTTCTAGTGGCCAACATGTTTTATCTCACACTTTTCTCGGGCTAGCATTTTTGTACCGAAATAAACTCCATGGATGCGGGTAGGGACATGGGAAAGATAATGGATTTTAGTACTTTATATATTGTATAATGGGAGATGGTGATCAAAGGATTAAGATATGGATGATAACTCTATCTGAAGATATTTCATTTGGTATTTTGGTTCTATATGGAATACCAGTTAGTATGAGTGACTACTTCCATGTCAGCCTATATTTCCATTGGTATAGATGACACGATCATCATTTTGTGTATGTCATTAAAGGATGTGATTAATTTCTTATTATATGAATTATATTTATATCTTCATATATTCAAAAATATTTATGATTCAACTTTTGATGGTTATGATTATATGATTTTGTTACAATTTGATCATGATGGGATAGTATCCCCACACATACACCATGGTCCCTCGCAGCTAGTCGTTCACCTCTAGTATTATAGGAGGAACACATGAGGTCATGTGGAAAATCAGGTTCAGTTATTGTTTAGTGAACTGGGACTATGATGTCAAAAAATGAATCAATTATTTATTTTTATTTCCTTACAGTTTTCGGATAGTAGAAAAGAGAAATATGGAATGTCTTTGTTTGGTCATGAATTTGTGCTTAATAATAGCATTCCCACATATAGTGAAAAGTAAAATTAACATGGATGATACTATTTGATCTAGATTTTTATTATTACAGTTTCTTGGATTTAGTTGTTGAGTGATGCACTTGATATTTAATGTTCCTTATGCTAATGGATTGTTGACCTTAGATAATATGGAAAAGGTGTATTGATTTTTGTATGATGATAGGAACATTGAGAGTTATATATTTGACATTATTATATACCTTGTTTACATAATATTTTTATTTCATGTTGCATTTGTTGCGACATTATTCCAATATTTATGAAATTGTTAAAAAAAAGCATTGACATGAAGAATATTTTTTTGTGATTAACTAGATTCCACCATTAAATTTATAATATGTATGTTCTCTTATGAATAGGAAGTTTTTATCTATATTATTCATCAATTTGAAGAGGATTTCTATATAAATGAGTTTTAACAATAAATAAATTTAATTCTAAAATGAATGGTTACTACTAATGGGGATTCCAATAGATATTTAATGTTCTTTTTTCTGTATAAATTTTTATTAAAACTCTATATATTAAAACATTGGCTTTATATAGAGAACATTCCCCTAGACCATATTTATTAGGGGGTATCAGTTAGTGTCTTCTTCCTTATTTATGATATTTTCATCACCTAGACCAAGATATATGAGCAAGAAGAGGAGTGTCACTGCCATATTAGAAGTCGTGTACCTATTCTATATATATTCTTATGTTGTTATATGTCATAAATTCATGTGATAAGATATGTGTTTGGAATTTGTAGACACATTTCACTATGAGATCATAGATTCATATTCTAGGAGGGTGGTGAAGACCATATTCCAAAGGTGGAATGAGCTAGGTCCCAAGTAGAACCTCTAGTATTCCTACATGAGGAACCTAAAGTTTAAAACAACATGGGTGCAAATTCCCAGTTTCGATAAGAATTACTATGCTCAATGAAGACCATTATGTGATCCCGATGACCTTCTACTAATATGGAAGAGTAAGAAATAAGATTCCATATCATCGTCTGTGCACATTTTCTGGTGATAATGGAATAGAGGATGCATAGTCATTGGTAGATGAATTTTTACCTATCTTCAAGAAATTTAGACACCTCATGAGATGAGAGTAAAGTTTCACACATAAGTACTATGAGATTCCCCAATGATATTGTGGGATGTTATTAATCAGATGTGTTTTCTCAAGGTTATGTCTTGGATGGATTTCCAGATATCTTTTATTCATTATTTCAATCTTGAGACGTTTTTGGATGATAGAGTCCAATGGTTTATATAGTTGGAGTAGGGTTCCTTATCAGACATGTGATATTCTACCTATTTCATGGATCTATAGTGTTTCTCACATATTTATTTTAGTTATGAGTTATATAATTCTAAGAGATTCAAGGATGGTGTCACATATTAAATATAACCATAATTGAATTTATTTTGGCTTATAACCCTAAATGGAATTCTTGAATTAGGCTCTTATCATAGAGAGTAACCTGAGAAAGGTCAGGGGTGCATTCTAGTAAATTTAGGCACTATGATATGGAACTACATAAACCAACATCATCATGTTTCATATAGGGTTTCCACATGTTGATAGTAGTAGTAAAGATACAAAGTGAGTTAGCCAAATCAGGCTCAATTAGAATTTTAGAATGAGGCATAAGTGACATCAAGGATATGTGACCTATTTGAGTGATAATATTAAAGAATCATTGGTCACCTACAATAATTTTGTGGTTATTTTTCTCCAGTGACTAGTGAGAGAGGGTCCTCACCAAATGCATATTTAGTTGTAGGGCAAACACCTTCTAGTAAGTTATGGAGATAGAGTGCTGCTAGCCTATTAAGATAAGGAGTTCATCAAGGACATCATAGTAAAGATCCATACATATATTTCCAATAGAGAAAACCTTCTCAGTTATCCTAGTATGTATCTTAGGGTTAAAAATCAGGCCATATGTATCAAATGAAACTAATAAAAATGTAGTAGAGTGTTAGTCCTTCTATGGTGATAGGTACTATTATATTAGCTTTTATGTTAGTTTCCACTCTTATTGATATAGTTAAATCTCATTCCTTCATATATATTTTTTTATTATAGATCATCCTTCTTAGTGTTCAGTTTTCCTAAGAAATAATGAATATTGATACTTCATTGTGGATATTATCAGAGATTCTTTTCCAAATCAGTTATTTCCACCTTTAGTTATGTGGGTGTACCCTTGAATTAGGCATGTTTTTCTTCGATATTAATTTTTTTACCATACCCTCATGATGGAATATTTGGTTCACTATCATAATTTTTTCTAAATCTAACATTGAAGGGTGAATTTATCATCAAGCAAGGGAGTTTTTTACACTATTGAATGGGATGTCCATACATGTTAAGAGGGATCTGAGCATCTTATGTTGAGAGATATAAAATCATATATGTTTATCTTATATCCAGATGATCCGAGAAAACAATGGGACTATTTCCCTACATTTGAAAATTTATACAAAGGAATTTTCTTGAATAACCTTTTACGACTTATTCCTAATAGAGATGAATAGTTTTATATCAATTTATTTATAGTTGCTACACGAGTATCAATTACCCCTTATGGTATAAAAAATTCTGAGTTAAGGGAACTCAAGTGGAAGCCAGTGGATTTGTAAGATAATGAATTTACATGGCCCAATTCATTATCATGCGGTAAACTGGTGATTTTTGAAAAGAAGGAAGATGGTTGAATCATTCTTTTCTGTATTTCAATTTATTTATCATAGTTAAATATGAGAATCAGTATATAATTCTTCATATGAGAACTCTTTTTGGGTAGCTCCTATGAGAATGTTTTTTTCTCTAAGATTGATTTTATACCCGGTTATCATCTAGTGTGTGAGAGACCATCATATATACCATGTTAAATATTCTATAGTAGATATGGCCTGTAAAATTATTTGGTCATGTCGTTTGGTATGATGAATGTGACAGATGTTTTCTATTCACTAATGAACCAATATTTCTATCAATTTTTTGATTAATTTGTGGTTGTATTTATGGATGGAATTTTAGTGTATTCTCACACTCAACACAACTAGGAAAAAATATGGAGATAACAAGGAATTCACTAAGATATCATTATTTATATTTCATGATAAAAAAATTACACTTTTGGATGTATAAAATTCAGTTCATGGGTCATTTTATCTTAGATAAAGGAGTATTAGTTAACCTATAAAAGGTCAGATCGATATTTAATATGGAGAATTGAAATATAGTATTTTTTATATGGATTTTATTTGGGGTTGATGGTTAATACACGTGAATAATATATGACATCTCATTATTAGAACAACCTCTTAAAGTATTTTCTATGAATGTAATTAGATTTATATCATTAGAGGCATGTGAGATAACATTTCATGACATGAAATAGAGATTGGATTTAGAATATATGTTGATTATTCTAGATCATGGAGGAATCTATATAGTCAACTGATAATAAACATGTAATATTCTAGGAGTTGTTTTGATATAGGTGGATCCTTTCATGGTGTATGGGTCTCATCAGTTAACAAAAATCATAATGAAATTCTTAATGCATAATCTCTAGTTAGCTATTGTTATTAATGCCTTTTTTGAATGTATTATTTATTAGGAGAGATTTTTGTGGTGGATACAGACCAAAAATCCAAAATTACATTTTTTATATAGCATTAGTTTAATATCAGGAAATGAAGTTGGTTGACTACCTACATTCCTTTGATTTATATCATGATAATATGACATAAATGTGAAATCTATTTTTTTGATGCTCTGATTCGGAGAAATTATAAATATGCAGTATGAGAGTCACATAACTAGTGGAATATTATGGACATATTTTTGGAAATGAACATAGAGGATTAATCCATTCATGGAGAGTTTGTACTTGCATCATTATGAATTACCTCTTCAATTCTAGAGAGATTGGAGATGAAAAAGCTATCAGAATCGAATGTCTTGGTCCTATAAGAGAGTCTTGAATGATATAACGCACCTCCTGGTCTGTTTGTTGATGAGATTTAGTTCTTAAACATTCACGGGTGCATCTGGGATGTTATATAGATCCTCTATGAGTTGACGTGATAGTGTCATGCCACTATATTGGATTTATATCTGGGTCTTATCATGATGTATCATGAATTATGTTTTTAGTACATATGGCTTGAAAAAATGTTGGAGATGTCTCAGTATTTTATTCATTGTTCCAACATTCTACATGTGATGGAAAAACAGTAGTGATGAGATGATATTTTATATATTTTTCCTATTCCTATGTTGGAATGGGATCATGTCATTATTTATTTCATGATAGGTTTTCCTATATCACCCCGGGGCACCAATTTTGGATTGGATAGAGACCCTCACCTCATGTCGCAATTCGGGAAGGGGATGAAAAAGGAATTGGGTTCACTAGTAATCTTGAGTAAAAACTATCACACACAAATTGATGGCTAGTATAACCATACGATTTAGGATTTAGAGGACTTTACCTAAGAAGGATGCCTTGATTTTTGAGGTTTTTGGGGGAAACACATACCTCCCTATATGTTCTCTTATAATAATATCTTTTAGAAGACCATACAGATGACTCATTTTGAGTCCCTTTAGGGTAGTCCATTCAATTCACCCATGTGATAAATAGAGATTGGATATGTAGAATGAATTGTTCCTCTTCTTTTTTAAGAGTCCTTGGTGAAGTTTCTACTTATTAAGAAATAGATGTCTGCATATCAGTCTAGATAGAAATATTATGTCAATCATTATTATCAACCACTAGATTTCATGGGGGGGAATCATGTTTTATTATGATTTTACTCCAAGGCCGGGGAACATATAGATTTAAAAACAAGAGAATTTATGCCCTAGTCACATTGTGCCCTTCAATATTCTACATAGAGTTTCATAAGTAGTGTGACTTTTTCAGTTACATTTTAATGATTTGATAATGAATGATAGATTTCATGTATCTAAAATTCACCAATACCATTATGATCAATTTTATATTTATTATCATGAGGGGGATGATTTTTAGGTCGACACATATTTTCTAAAGTATCATATTAGTGATTTTGATTGAGGCATGAAGGTTATTCAAGACCATTCAGTTCCTCTTACATGGGTTGTATTGGATAGTAGTCGTGTACAAGATGATACTTGAGAGAAAATGCTGGATGTACATTCCCTTTGGTTGAATTCATTCTCAAATGATGCTGTAACATTCTTGGAATGGAAATTTTGTGAAAATTTTCATTATTTGTGGATGATTTTAATATCCCATATTTTCAATGAGGTATGGAAACATTTAATTTCAATTAATTGCATTAGATTTATCCTTATGGGTGATCTTAAGGGGGTCACGTATGAAATATTGGTGTTTGGGCCATGTACAGAGTAGACGCCTTGAAATTTTAGCGGAAATAGATAGGTTGTATGATTAGTATAAACTATGTGGACCAGTTGGAATCATTATATCAAATCATGGAGGCTGGTCTAGTACACAATCCAATGCCACAGTTTAGATGAAACTATGCAATGTAGCTTATATTACTGCTCATTTTTAGAACAATTTTCAATAGATTAATTTTTATGGGATACAAATTTTTAGTCAAACCATGTGGCCCACCTATATGAGGGGTCTCTTGAGGAAATTCATAGTGCATAGAAAACAAATAGTTTGTCTAGTTTTTTGGCCAAAACATTGAACCCCATAAATATTGGTGAAATTATTATTTTTACCATTCCTCATTAAATTATATTTCTCTCCTATCACCAAAAAGATCCCCTATAAAGGAGGCCATACATGAAATTTCTCTTCTATTCCACTCGGAATATGATTTTTGGTATCTCCCTCATACAATTTTTGAATCCTTCGGCATTGGAATCAATAGATGTGTACTAATGATTTCTTTATTCCTCTTTCTTAATTATTCATTTGTCATCCTCTCAGTATAGCTATTTTATTTCATACTCATATTCCCTATTTTTAATTTTTCTCCCTATTTTCGTGATTTTTTTCTATTCAATCAAGGATTAGAGGCTAAAAAATAACAAATAGTCAACTACTTTATTGAGTTAGGTGGTATATTTATTTTCCATTAATGTCAGGGTTTCTATATATGATGTCGTTGTCCTTAGCACTGTTTCTTCTAGGAAATTCCAATAAATGGATTTTATATTTATGTTCAATGAATGGGATTGACCTAGATTACATACTAGACACATTGTGGTGTAATTAATGGTGATTAATATCAAACAATAACCAACCCTTGGGTTTGTTATTAGATGAAATTAAAAAACAATGGGTGACCTTTGTATTTAACTAAAATATTTGGGTGTTACCTTTTTACCCTTGCATCATGGTTGTTAAATGAATTAGTTTTATTTTTAATTGAAATGAATAAAATATGTAATGGAGGACCATGGACCTTTTCCATTGGTTGTTTTTCTTATCTCTTAGTATTAAAGTGTTATTATATCCAAAAGACTAATTGTGATAAATAGAAGGATTCATATAATTATAGGCCTCATATGACTATGAATATATTTAAAACACATTCATAGGTGAGTTAATTAATTATATAAATTTTAATTAAAATTTAATTTGTACATGAGATTATACATTATGGTTAGAGGTCAGGCCCATGACCATTCTTATTTCCATGTAAATAGTGATATATGGGTTCTAACATAAGATCTCTATTAGAACACTATAATGGACTGATTAATTAAAGGATTATTCTTATCCTAGGATGAGCAATGGGTTATTATATTAATTCCATTGATAGAATCATTTTGAGGATGACTTGTCTAAGCTTGAGTGATACATGGACCCCTTTGTAGACTGCCAAGGGTGTGAAATAGTGGGAAGATTATTATATATGCCATGATTTATATTTGGACACCCAATGTTGACTTCCATGGATAAAATCAAATAGAATATTATTATATATTCCATGAATGGCACTTGGGATCCTTATATGGACCTCCATGGTCGGTCTCAGTTAGAGGTGAATTTATAGCACACATAGAGCCGTACCAAAATTCTTATGAGGAACCACAATGATGGGGATGTAAATTCATGGGTTCATATATTTGTAGAGAAGTACCTTGGTACTTAATTAGTATTTCCATGGCCATATTTTGGTTCATATGTAATGTTCATGGGAATTATTATACAATGTTTCAACAAATCTAATGCATAATCTTGGATTCATTCAAAGCCTTATGATATTTGGATGTCCTTATTATAAACATACTATTTGATATGATACATGTGAGGTGCACGGTCTATGATCATTTTCTTGATATGTTATTATAAATTAAATCACAATTGACTAATTATATATAATAATTTGATCATAAGCTGATGCATGTAATAGAGGTCGGGTGTTCCATGGGAACTAAAACATACGGGTCTTATTTATATGATGCACTTCATTTATATCTTTTATTATTATCTACACACTATTTAATATATATTCAAATAATATAAGTAATTAGACACCATTTTTAGTGGACTACTGAGTTAATATCACATCCTTATTTGGATGCCTTTTGGAACATGTAATGATATCACTAGTGTAAGTAGGGATTAGGGGATTAGGGATAGTGACTGATTTATGATAATTGACGAGTTTTATTATGAGAGTGGGGGTGTACAAGACTATTCAATGGCTGGTGAGGCTACCAGAGGATAGTTCTTTTTGTCATTTTGTTGTTTTTTTATTCCTATATGTATGTGTACCTTATTCTTTGTCTTCCTATATTTCATTTTCTAAAGAATTACATGATTATCATTTTGTATATTTCATTTGTGAATGTGATTACTTTTTTATTTATATGAGGAATGATTATTCATTATCAATTTAGTTGTCTTTATGATTCATCTATTTATCATTACAGTTATACTGAAATTCAACACATTTATAATGAGTTCATAATTTCCCCCTTATTCCACCAAAGACCCTCACTACTATTGAGAAGCCTCTGGAGTATGGGGAGGAATATTTTTGGTCATGTGTCAAGCTGGGTTTGGTCATTTCAGAGTAAACTAGTTCTAGATAATCACATCATCAACCTTCCCTGTGTTCCCATGATATCCTTTCATACAAAACCAGTCATTTTTATTGTAGATTTTGAGTATTCGAAGTTTCTCTTCACGAAATCATGTTCCATTGATTCATTATTTCATAGAATTTTAATTTCACATGATATCCACTATATCAAATATCCTTACATGGATGTTCCTCGTCATGGAAGCTTTTCATTATTGAATCCTTAATAAATGAACCCACTATTCCATAGAATCTCCTTTCTATGGAAGCTCTATTCGATAGATGATCCATTATATGAAAGATACCCTCCATAGAATCACATTCCCTAGAGGAATATTCTAATTCCTTTATACAATACATGGGTGAAGCTCTTAAAATCTTCTAACATAACTTTTCCCCTCTACAAATCTTCCATATAATGAACTCTATCATTTCATTTGAGATGTAAAAAAACACTAAACTGTTTTTTCATAATGTGTCAACGACACTCAATACAATTAATAAAACATTACACAAGTCATGGGAAATTCTTAAAAAACATAAATATCATTGTATTCACTACACACATATTAACATTAGTTTGAAAAAATACGACTAGAAAGAATGAGGATTAACAGTCTCCCCCTTTGTATTTTTAGAAAAATCCTAAATTTTATATGTAAATATTTCATTCACTAATTCTCTTACTTTTATTTATTTCAAATTCTATCAAACCTATTGAAATGGAATTAATAATAAATTTGAATGTGTTGTCATTTATTTATTAAGAAATCATCCATTAACAATTCCATCATACATTTACATGAGTAATTCCTATTATATAAAATAAAATGGTTTGATTTAGATAAAAAAAAAGATTTCCATTTTCAATCAAACTTCATTAAAAGTGAAATGAGAACTCACACAACAATATTAATTTTTTATCGATATTGTTATTTGAGGACAAATAATGAATTTTTATAAAAAATATTATATACATAATTGTAACATGAAACACCTACAGTTACATCATAAAAATCTGTCATAAAACATTCAATTCACATATAGTAGGAATTGTAAAATAATTGGAACTACCTTCCAATTATTTATATTTGTATCATTTATTCAAATTATGTTCTATCTCTTAATATTAAAATTGGATTTTTGATTAATTAATAATGGGGAAATTTATTTTTCAATTAAATAATTTTAATATGTTTCTTGAATGAAAAAATATTTCTAGAGGAATATTAAACCACATTCATTGTTCTTATCCCCATTAAGGAGAATCCTAATGTTGGCTTGATAATGGTAGATATATTAGTTTAATGATTTTATTGATTAAAAATATGGATAATGACAAAAAAATTAACTCTTTTAAATTTTTGTGTCCAAATTTGACAATTGAAACATATTCACCTAGGATCATCATCTTTATTATATATTATTTCAAATCCCAAGATGTGAGATCAAAATAAGATATTATCCTATTAACTTTTCTATCTTATGTTGGCAATAACCACGTCCTTCAACTATATCATTGATGAATCAATAGTTATATTGAATATAAACACAACAAAAAGAGAGAAATCAAATATAGTGAAATATTCATCTGAGATATCTAGAATTTAATTAAATTACTCCTACATTTTAACCCTATATTATCTTGCATCCCCTTTAATAACATATATTGTATACACAAATACAATACACAATGGTTAGTATATTACATTGACTCTTCTTGTTCCTCAATTTGACCGACATAGTTGAGATAATTTTTTCCACCACATTACTTTATTATTAATGCATCTACCACTATTTTTAGTTTAGGTTTACCTATTTGAATCATGTATATAATAAAATAATGTATTTCATTGTTTAATATGATTATTTTACTATTATACATCAAATCATATAAACCACCTTATACAATTGTCATCCGTTTTTTTCTTCTTATGCAAGAGATGTTATTAAAAAACTGCTTATAGTGTGTTCGACCTTATTACGTATCTCACAAAAAACATCTTCATAAACTTGTTATTTGTTAAAATTAACCCCTTAAATTTATAATATTAATATGTAATATAATTTGATCTTTTATAACTAGCACATTTTTTCTCTTCATCTATTTTATATTCATTCTCTAAATTTGCTTTCTGGATTACTAAAAAATCATTTTTGAGGTTAAATCCTTCATAGAATCTCTATATCGAAGCATGAATGATTTATTATTCACAATAAACCTTTTATATTATATTATGCTTATGTCCTTCCTATACCTTTTAAATATGGATGAAGTATCACATATTTTTTATATTTTTTTCCATTATTCTTATTTAATGCATTCTAAAAATTCTCTCTTAGGGATTGTAATTCACTATTCACCTTCAGTTGTAGTATTTTATTCTAATTCAACTTTGATAAAAAAAGGTGGTTCTTGGATAGAAAACCAAGGCACAATTTTTATAAAAAAGTGTGGTTACAAGAGTAAAAAATATGGATACATATTAAAATCATTATTATAAAGGGGAAGAAGATGTGTAGGATGATTATCAAGCCAAGTAATATCTTGATTGACAAACTTATTCTCAAGGCCATCAGAAACCACGTTAGCTTCATTATATATATGAGTGATGATGTAGTAGATATCAAGAAGAGTGTATATGCATCCCATCTAGCGGGTGGTGATCAACCGCACAAGATGTATCACACCATTCTTAATTGCCTTCACAATAGTGGATGAGTCACTCTTAACAAAAAGTTTTCCCTTACCATGTTGTTTGGAAAATGAAATGGCATGAATCATACTCATCATTTGATGTTCTAGTGAAGAGGCATTTCCACAACTAGCATAAAATCATCCTATGATCTGACCAGCATGATTCCTAATGATTTCACCACAACCCTTAGGACCCGGATATCCAATGGAAGCACCATTAAAATTAACATTAACCGAGCTAGGGAGAGGGGCGCACCAAAATAATTCAAATTTTTTGAAAGTAGAATAGTAGTGTCCATAAATACGGAGTCGTTGATGAATTTTGTAGTCGTTAACCATGTTGTTTGAATGTCCCATTTAGTTGGAATAAGATTCATGAATGACAATGAGAATTTGCATTCACACAACTTTATGAATCAATGAGCTTTTGTTATGAATAAGAACATTTCTATCATACTATATCACATGGGGAAGCCCAATGATAGTAGTAAGGAAAATGTTCTTAATCTGATGTGGTTTATTCATATCCACACATCTCTTTAATTGTGATTTGACAAATGCATGTGTCATGTGTAACTATTTCTCATCCATAATCATATTGAATTTTATTTCCTACATTCATTATTAATGGAAAAATATATTTGTAAAATTTCTAAAAAATATTTGGTTGATACATCTTTCTTCATAGAATCTTGAGAATGATCACCGAGGATGTCATAGTTTTTCAATCACTTGTTTATAAATTATAATCATTCATTAATGAATATGTCAGAATCTTTCAATTCCTTCGAATTTACCACCAACTGAGCACTCTTTACATTTGTGTTACATTTCTGTTTTTCATCAATTGAATGGATCATCTCTTTAATAGTATTCTTGATATCTTCTTTATGTTTAAATTATTTGACCCATTTATGTTCTAATTTTGAGGAACATAATTCAAGATATGTGTTCACTATTTTTATGGATCCAACATTCTTTGAGAGGATTATATATGCAATAACCAATATCTTATAAAACATTATACATGTTCACTAATTTAACATAATGGTTGATATTATATTCCCTTTTTCAACAGAAACCCAATCAACAAGGAAATTATTTATTTTTATCAATGTGATGCATAATACCATTCAAATAACTACTAGATATTTCATGAAAATTTAAAAAATCTATCATCATAAACACTTATACTTGGTTCTTCATCTAATGTATATTTTGGGTAATAATGTTCACATACCTCTTAGTTATATTATGCTCTTGAAATAGAAGTATTTTTTATATCATTTTGTAAAACATAATACTCCTATTACTCTAGTTACAAAAAAACCATTTTTCTTTTTTAACCTATATTGGGAAAACATTTTCATGTAATAATAGAAATACATTCATCATCATCCTTTTATATAATTTTTTCAATTTTATTATTGTCTTAATAATTGCTAAATCTAGATCTGATCTAGATAATACCTCACCAACACTGTACATAATTTGTAAATTGGAAATAAAATAACATTTTTAAAAGCGACAAACATTAAATATGATCAATCCAATATAGGATAAAATATATATGATAGAATTTCTAAGGATACATGGGAAATAATGAATATTGGATAGGGGAGTGAATCATTAGTTGTGATGTTTTATATCAATATAATATTTTTATCCCATTTCCTCTCTGGGTAATTAAAATCTTAATTCTCAAATTATCTGATCTTTCCACCCTCCATTAGAAAACCCAATGTGGATAATATATTTTCAAGGATCACACTTCAATACTAATGTATAGTCCATTTTGAAACTAGTAAACAATCCATGATCACCCAAACCACTATAGGAAATCCTATGAACTGAAAAATATGATGGGTAAATCCTTGAAATTTATGTTATCATTGTAGTCTTCTCATTTATCTTCGGTGGTATCTACACATTGATGCTTTCTACCCTTTAAAATTGTCATAGGTGTGTTGCACAATGTTTTGAATCTTATTATCTTACTTACATCATAGCACACAAGAACATTCATCATCATTTTTTATTATATATAACAAATAGTGCACACACCTACCTAAATTATTCACAGATGCAATCCAAAATGGAACAATTATTTCATATAGAAATACTTCTTTATTCTATTAAAAAATAGACTACACATCCTTATTGTTTTTCAAAAACTCATATCAAACTCAACAAATTCTTATTATCCTTCATCTTCCTATGAAAACACATATCCATAAAAACCCACTTATCCATATCTCTTCTCCTCCCTTTAATTCTTTTCATATTTATATTGGTCAAAATTAGACGTCACCTTTTTATCTCCTCTCATCTTTCACCAGTTCGCTTTAATTTCACTATATGTTCTTTTCATTTTATTCTGTTATATTTCATTATTCATTACATGAAAGATTAAATAAGATACATTCTCCAATTTTACACTATATAGGACATATATGAGGCCCAGATTTGGGTATCTCTCTTTTCTTATTTAATATCAAAAAAATATCCTCCAATTTTTTATCTAATCTTAAAAAATCATTAAAATTGAAATATATATGTAATAACAATAAAAAATATAGAATTGGTAATATTATCCAATATATCAAATTTTTTCTAATATTTACACACCAATGTAAATACAATATACGAAATGAAAATTCATATGATAATTAAAATCATCCTAGATCATTGGATTATTCTGTTATATAATCTCATAAATCCATATTCAATATTATACCATCTAGAAATATGATAAACATTGTATCATATTTTTATTTTGGGATTTCTTCACATTTAATCATAAAATAAAATCATGTAATCTCTATATGAGACATAATTTTGGAATTCTATTCTAATTTCAATAATACATCGTAATATATATTCATTAATTGTGAAAGGAATTGTATTCTCACCCATAGATATTTCCATCATTATATTATGTATATATATTATTATATGTGGATCACCACTTACTTCTTCATCCTTCATATGTTTCCACATTTATTATTAGGGATCATGGGGAATTGTGTAATGATATATAAATCACTATGGTCAAGTATACCATACCTAATCATACTAAAAACACACGTGGAATGTCAAATTAACAATTTATCCTTCTAATAAGGGAAGGTATATGTGTTCTTCATAAGAAATAATGATTTCCCCATACTCAGTATAGCTCATCATTATATTTTATGCTAATGACAACACATCATTCTATGGGTGTTCGGTTTCTTAATCCTTCTATTTAACTTTTATCTTCAATTCATATACTCTAACATCCAATCATTTTCTTGGTCTCACAATTATTCAATATTTGTAAACATCCTTCTATACATGACTACTACATTTATTCATGTCCAAGACCTTCCGAAAATTTCCAGGGTAAATATACATATAGAATCAATCATCCACCCATGCAGAGTTTGATTAAGGGGTTCTCTAATCCATAAAACCTTATTCCATAAATGCTATATTTCTATGATAGTACATTTAATGGAAGATACATTTCATTGAATCGCCTATTTTTGGAATATTATTCAATGGAATATTTTCTACAAAAAATTATTCTTTATATAATCTATATTTCATAAAAGATCCATTGAAATGAACCATGATTCCATTGAATCACCTTTACATGAAATTCTTCTCCTTAGAAGCTTATTTCATGAAATAATATTATTTATTCTTCTTCAATCACCTTTATGCAACTCCATAAATATTCTTCCCAAATTATTAACATATAAAAATATTATAAGGATGGAAATATCATTTTTTATATGATAATTGAAATTATTGTAACGACCCGAAGCCTGACGTACATTGACATTACATTACATTTGTGGAATACTTAGTACATAACCAAAACGCACACACAAGGATCGTAATAGTTTAGTGTCTTTGGAAACTCGGAACGTAATCTTCTAATCGTGGTGAAAGATCTTCAACATCTCTTATAAAGATCTTCCCTTTTTTTTTACCTAAAACCATTCTTTATATCCTGTGGAAAAGAAAACATAAAAGGGTGAGCTAAAATGCTCAGTAAGGGTAAACAAAAGAAATATCAATCACATCGTATTCATAAGAACATAACATTTTAGAAATCTTAACCTGCAAAAGAGAGAATAATATCTTAACATGGAACAAATCATAGAAGTGAAAATGAGATCCCCATAATCATATCATAAAACTTGAAACTTTGTGGCATGCACACATAATCATGGAAAATCATTTCTTGTTAGTCATGACTCATTGCCAAGACTATCTTAGTGGACAAAGTCCCTTTCTGAACCGAGTTTACTCCTCGTTTCAGTCCTGTATCACTGAACCGAAATAACCTTCCGTTCCAGCCATGTCTATCTCATGAGATATAAAATCATTACCCAATGCATTGGAGGGAGATATAGGTCCCACCCATCTTATAATGAATCCTTTCTTATTATTGCCACATAATCATAAAACATACATCATCTCATAACACAAGTAACAAAAAATGGGATTCTTGAAACATCATGACATAATAAATCAATTCATATAAGATAAAGGAATTCATAAACATAATTCCATCACAACATAGTCAAATCAATGTAAAAATATGGATAGAAACATAACCCTTTATTATCTTAGATGGAAAATAATTTTGATAAAACACTTGAATTGAATTCTTGAGGAAAATATCCTTTCTTCTTCAAAATCAATTTCTTTTCACAAAACATCATGCAATTTTAAAAGAAAGAGATTTTATTGAAAATAGTCATGAAATATTTTAGAGGAAGCTTGATGAAAATAAGGCTTTATAAAACAGTAGAAATCCGTTCGTGCCGTATAAGTTAAAAAAACATTCTTCGTACTTTTGTCGGAAAAGTCAAAAAGTACCTCGTACGACAAAAGATTCCTTTCATACATATTACTAAAAACTCACCGAAGGGTAAAAATAGATTTTAACAATTGTAGGTGGATGGAAATAATATTACATATTGATGAAACATGGATGTGGATGATAAAATACACCCCAGTAAATACTTACGAATAAACAATCTCGGATAAAAATGAGATTGTGATATTTCCCTTACCTTAGGTCCGATTTGCTTCGTATGTGTCCGAACCTCCTGTATAATGATTTAAATAATGTCATTGACTTATTACAGAATCATATTCATTGTTATGATATCATATATGGTTCACTTATGACATTATATTACCCGTTCTTTTGTAAATTCCATGTTAAAGAAGCGTTTTGGGTAAAATCGTTTCATTTATCGTAGGTGTTTTGACTTGTTGTGCTTGACATTATTATTACTTATATAATTATTTACTTACTTCCAGAATACAAAATTTTATTTATATATCATATATATTCAGTATATATATATATATAATAGATAGATAAATAAAATGAAAAACATCGTTCATGGAGACGGTAGTCCGTACGTACGCATGAACGCTGTTTTCCTTTCCTTATTGTCTTGAAATGGAAGTAAGTAGATTACATACATATATATATATACATAAATCCAGTAGCTTTATAATGTCATATATTTAATTATTATTTCTTATATATACTTTATAATCATTCTTAAATGGTTAACATGGAGAATGAATCTCATCGCGTCGTGGAGACGGTATTCCGTACGTACGCACGAGCGATGATATCATTTCCATAAATATTGAATTGGAGTGGAGTGGATTATAAAATATATCAGAATCAATATGATGTTGTAATAACTATGTATAGTTATTCTTTACACCATTATACCCATCCATGTAAGGTGGTGGTGGAAAATAGATTACACCACGGCGTGGAGACGGTATTCCGTACGTACGCATGCGCGGTGATTTCTTTTTCCGTAGGATGGATAAATGGTGAAATAGGGTTGTTTCATACTTATAATAACATATCAGTATATGAGTGATACTGATGTTATTACTTCATAATGAAACAACCTAAGAAGAAGAAGTGGAAGAAGAAATAAAGATGAAAGAATTGGTAACGGTAATTACCTCTTCTTTGAAGCGCCTTTTGGAGACCTCCTCTTAGGGAACTAAAATTGGTCTTTGAGTAAGACCAGAACCTCTAGGATGTTGCTAGGGAAGTGGAGAAGAGATTTTGGCAGGGGTTGGCCGAACTTGAGTGCTCAAATTGGTGTGAGGAGGAGGGGGAGGAGGTGTCCTTTTATAAGGGAGGAGAGGGGCACCTTAGGAATATCTCAAAATATTATTTTATATTAAAGACAAAATCGGTTTATAATGGTTCCAAAGGGTCTTATTTCTAAGATAAGGTGGGGAGGGGTCTAAATCCTATCAACAAATAGAATTTATACAAGTTTAGGATATTATTTTAACCTTATCAATTAAATTTAACTCTAAGTTAAATAATTTAACTTTTACCATGTCTTTTTGTTTTCTTTCACTATATGGTTAATAAACTTACTATAACATGCCAAACGAACCCCAAATTGTTTATTAATAATATATATATCCTTATCTAAGTCATTTGGCCGATCCTTAGATTTTTAGGAATACAATAACAATTAATAATATAATATTTGATTTAAAAACTATTTTGTGTCAATTTTGAAACTATTTGATATATGATTTTTTTGAAAGTCATAACAGAATTAAATGTTCGAACCAAGTTGATTAAATCAACATTAATATATCATATTAACCTAGAAAATTAGTTTAATTCCTAAAAAATCTCAAATTACATTTATTTTGGTGTTTATAACATCAATTAAGTCAATATTTCATTAAGAAGATAATTACTGCATCATCGTTGCGTCATATATAAATTAAATTATTTTATGTCTAAAAATTACAAATAAAATACCATTATGTAGGAAATAGTTTTATCTTTCTAATGAATATTTATAATCTAAAATCCAACATATATAACCCTATGTAACAATTGTTTTTCTAAAAGATATATGCTTGTGTCATTTTTGTATTCATTTTAACTTAATTAAAATAAAGTGTCATTATCACTTACAAGTGGATCAATGGGGTCCCACAATCGACCCAAAGATGCCCATGGTCGACCATGTATCAACCAATGGGGTTAAGACACGTTTTAGGGTAATTTAATATTATTATAATATTATTTTTTAACCCTTATTTACCGGATTTACCCTTAACCATGGTAAATAAAATATTTACCGCAGTAATTATTCAAAATGTCTAAAAATAAAAGTTATCTATTTACACAATTTGAACATCCTGATTCCAAATATGGAATCCATTTTTCTAAATTCAAAACTCAGAAGTGGCAGAAAATAATTTAAAATTAATTCCCGCTGTCAAAACAAAAAGCGTGTTTTTAAGAGATAATAACTATCAAAAGATTGACACTTGTTTATGTTCGGTTTAATTGTAAAATTGTGTCCAATGACCAACATTATATTAAGTGGTAAAAATATATTCCAAATATACTTTAAAACCATTCAATATTATAATTTAACCACATAATATATTATGATGAAAAAAGTTGTTTTTAATTAAAATATAGCGTGTTTTTACTATTCATTAAAATATGAAAGTTGTCGGAAAAATATCCAAACTTTATCTAATGTAAATTTTTACATCCTGATTCAAAATAAGAATATTATTTTGTCAAATTGAACATATAAACATGTCAAAAACCAGATTTAAAGTGAGTGCGCCATCAAAAGGCGGTAAAACTGCATTTTTTTAAAAATACTTATTTTACCCGAAAAATTTATTTTGTTCTTATACCATGTTCTAGAAATGTGTAAGATGAATAATAATGTTATAAAATTCAAAATTTAGTTAATACTATTCATAACGGCTAGTTCATGACACTATTATAATAATATAACATTGTTTATTAAAACCCGGTATTGCGTACAACACACGCTATCGAGGAAGGTCGTGATTGCGTGTAATGCAAGCCAAGTCAGGGTTGCGTGTTGTGAAAGAATCCTTCGTTGTTTCGTATAACAGAATCCATCCATATTTCATTTATACATTCAATATATATATATATATATACTCATTGTTGCGTAGAATAACTATTATCAAAATTGTGTGTAACACGATCCAAGAATAGTGTTGCGTATACTGCAAGCTAATATGGTGTTACGTATAGCGCAAGGTAATCTTGGTGTAGAATACAACACAAGACATTAATGAAATTAAAAGAATATTTTTCATAAAATCTCGGGGTGTTACATTCTACCCCACTTAAAATGAATTTCGCCCTCGAAATTCGTCGGGATTATAAATGGTTTACTATTCGAAAGTTTCTTTGATAGAAACCCACATCGTAAAAAAAATACCAAAACTTATCTTTAAAAACAAAAGTATGAAACGTAACGGTTACCCAAATAAACTAATCACTGGGTTTCCACATAGGTGAAAATATGGATATGGAAGAGAAATCTAACAATCATGTTCTGATGGAGAGTGGTAGAGAACATGGCTATGGAAAAGCTAGCAATCACAAAGCCATAAATTTGTGACGATCTAAGGTACCATCCGATTCATCATGTATAATATCACTAGGACAACATTTTTGGTTTTCAAGATCATTTCCCTAAAGTTGAAAATTTTGAATTAGAATAAATACTTACTTTATTTTGGTACAATCTCACTGTTGTTCGTGCCTTGAACAATTTCCACTTCATCTCTTAAATAAATGAAGTTGAATTTGTTATTCGTGAAGTGTTAGCAGATCATGTGATAGAATGACGGGTCATTCCATCTGTCTCAAAAGGTTAGCAAAATTTATATACATAAGTCGATCTATAGTGGGATTAGTCATATATAGTTCCTAAAATGGGCTTATACTTCATATATCATACTGCTTAATATAATAAAACTAGTTTCTACTAAACAGGGACTTCCTGTAGGTCAGTGGTAGGCGATAAAGGCCAGTCGCACTTCGGTTGTGGGTTCGATTCCTACAGCCTTGTCCGAAGCGATGGGCTGTCGCCCGTCCTGCAGGTTGTCCTTTTTCTAAAACTACGTTACTATAACATCCCATCAATAATATCGAAAATCTTCTATCCTTAAACAATACTAACTTATGTCCAACATAATCCAGTCTAATCTTTAGGCTTATACATAATACTGCAGTCAACGATTACCAGAGATTTAATACTGTCGTTGATCCCCACATATCATAAGATATGTCTTTTTGGTCACATTCCAAAACATTCAAAGTCCTTAATCGTGTATTCTCTTGAATACCTTAGTGAAAACATGAGTGCAGTTAAAAGTTAACACTTTCCACATACCAAAATCCTCAAAATTCTATATACTCAAACCATGATATCACTTAGTCCTTATATCAATCATGAGCTCATGAATACTATCAAACATATTAGATTCTCTTTATTCCTTCATTATGCGCATATCATATACATTCCAAAAGTATCTGAATAAACTTTCATGGATACTGGTAACATTAATCATACTTTCAAAACTCAATGAAAGATAATAGTGTAACAATCCTTAGATGTCTCTTTATTCTATAGTACCATGAGATTACTTATACAACATTACACATGATAAACATGTAATTATTCCACTACATTCTTAAACCATTTACCAGGCTTCAAAAATTCTTTCATCTCACATATCATTTGTAGTCTCTTTATCATCATCCACATAAATACTACCCATATGACCATACTGATTCTCTTCATGAGTCATTCCCTTAGGGCATTTGTTTGCATAATGGCCATACATTCCACATTTAAAACACTTAACCATTTTTGATGTCGTAGCAATACCATTATCCTCATCCATGGTGTTAACCGACCCTTTTCCTTTGCACTTACTTGCTTTGTGTCCTTCTTTTCCACACCCAAAGCATCTTCCAGTTCCCTTGAAACATTCTCCTTGATGCCTCTTCCCACATGATTTACATAGGGGAAATTGAACTTTCTTTCCTCTATGATCATCATGGAACTCCATCTTTATCTTATTAGTCGAGTCAGGAAACTTACCAAATTTTACTTTATTGATCATGTTGTGAGATTGCTGATTCGGCATAATAATGATGTTTGGACATCCAAATCCCATTTCATTTGGCTTCTCATGAAGAATATCATTCCATTGTCCATCATATCCTCTATTATTGTGAATCATCTTGTTTCCAGCCATTTTCTAAATCCCAAACAGAATAGTGTTAGATGCAAAAATCATAATAAAGGGGGAGTAACTTAAATATCTATCATCTTTGGTTTAATCTAATATCGTTACCATAGTTCTAGGACCATATCCTATACGTACACTTATCCTTAGGGGCATCCCTAGACATACCATAGAAATATCTCTAGGGATCTCACTAACGTTTTCGCATCCTAGTTTCCAAAGGTTGACTAAACCTTTCCTCTGATACCAACTGTAACGACCCGAAGCCTGACGTACATTGACATTACATTACATTTGTGGAATACTTAGTACATAACAAAAACGCACACACAAGGATCATAATAGTTTAGTGTCTTTGGAAACTCGGAACATAATCTTCTAATCGTGGTGAAAGATCTTCAACATCTCTTATAAAGATCTTCCCTTTTTTTACCTAAAACCATTCTTTATATCCTGTGGAAAAGAAAACATAAAAGGGTGAGCTCAAATGCTCAGTAAGGGTAAACAAAAGAAATATCAATCACATCGTATTCATAAGAACATAACATTTTGGAAATCTTAACCTGCAAAAGAGAGCATAATATCTTAACATGGAACAAATCATAGAATTGAAAATGAGATCCCCATAATCATATCAAAAAACTTGAAACTTTGTGGCATGCACACACAATCATGGAAAATCATTTCTTGTTAGTCATGACTCATTACCAAGACTATCTTAGTGGACAAAGTCCCTTTCTGAACCGAGTTCACTACTCGTTTCAGTCCTGTATCACTGAACCGAAATAACCTTCCGTTCCAGCCATGTCTATCTCATGAGATATAAAATCATTACCCAATGCATTGGAGGGAGATATAGGTCCCACCCATCTTATAATGAATCCTTTCTTATTATTGCCACATAATCATAAAACATACATCATCGCATAACACAAGTAACAAAAAATGGGATTCTTGAAACATCATGACATAATAAATCAATTCATATAAGATAAAGGAATTCATAAAAATAATTCCATCACAACATAGTCAAATCAATGTAAAAATATGGATAGAAACATAACCCTTTATTATCTTATATGGAAAATAATTTTGATAAAACACTTGAATTGAATTCTTGAGGAAAATATCCTTTCTTCTTCAAAATCAATTTCTTTTCACAAAACATCATGCAATTTTAAAAGAAAGAGATTTTATTGAAAATAGTCAGGAAATCTTTTAGAGGAAGCTTGATGAAAATAAGGCTTTATAAAACAGTAGAAATCCGTTCGTGCCGTATAAGTTAAAAAAACATTCTTCGTACTTTTGTCGGAAAAGTCAAAAAGTACCTCGTACGACAAAAGATTCCTTTCATACATATTACTAAAAACTCACCGAAGGGTAAAAATGGATTTTAACAATTGTAGGTGGATGGAAATAATATTACATATTGATGAAACATGGATGTGGATGATAAAATACACCCCAGTAAATACTTACGAATAAACAATCTCGGATAAAAATGAGATTGTGATATTTCCCTTACCTTAGGTCCGATTTGCTTCGTATGTGTTCGAACCTCCTGTATAATGATTTAAATAATTTCATTGACTTATTACAGAATCATATTCATTGTTATGATATCATATATGGTTCACTTATGACATTATATTACCCGTTCTTTTGTAAATTCCATGTTAAAGAAGCATTTTGGGTAAAATCGTTTCATTTATCGTAGGTGTTTTGACTTGTTGTTCTTGACATTATTATTACTTATATAATGATTTACTTACTTCCAGAATATAAAATTTGATTTATATATCATATATATTCAGTATATATATATATATAATAGATAGATAAATAAAATGAAAAACACCGTTCATGGAGACGGTAGTCCGTACGTACGCATGAACGCTGTTTTCCTTTCCTTATTGTCTTGAAATGGAAGTAAGTAGATTACATACATATATATATATATACATAAATCCAGTAGATTTATAATGTCATATATTTAATTATTATTTCTTATATATACTTTATAATCATTCTTAAATGGTTAACATGGAGAATGAATCTCATCGCGTCGTGGAGACGGTATTCCGTACGTACGCACGAGCGATGATATCATTTCCATAAATATTGAATTGGAGTGGAGTGGATTATAAAATATATCAGAATCAATATGATGTTTTAATAACTATGTATAGTTATTCTTTACACCATTATACCCATCCATGTAAGGTGGTGGTGGAAAATAGATTACACCACGGCGTGGAGACGGTATTCCGTACGTACGCATGCGCGGTGATTTCTTTTTCCGTAGGATGGATAAATGGTGAAATAGGGTTTTTTCATACTTATAATAACATATCAGTATATGAGTGATACTGATGTTATTACTTCATAATGAAACAACCTAAGAAGAAGAAGTGGAAGAAGAAATAAAGATGAAAGAATTGGTAGCGGTAATTACCTCTTCTTTGAAGCGCCTTTTGGAGACCTCCTCTTAGGGAACTAAAATTGGTCTTTGAGTAAGACCAGAACCTCTAGGATGTTGCTAGGGAAGTGGAGAAGAGATTTTGGCAGGGGTTGGCCGAGCTTGAGTGCTCAAATTGGTGTGAGGAGGAGGGGGAGGAGGTGTCCTTTTATAAGGGAGGAGAGGGGCACCTTAGGAATATCTCAAAATATTATTTTATATTAAAGACAAAATCGGTTTTATAATGGTTCCAAAGGGTCTTATTTCGAAGATAAGGTGGGTAGGGGTCGAAATCCTATCAACAAATAGAATTTAGACAAGTTTAGGATATTATTTTAACCTTATCAATTAAATTTAACTCTAAGTTAAATAATTTAACTTTTACCATGTCTTTTTGTTTTCTTTCACTATATGGTTAATAAACTTACTATAACATGCCAAAAGAACCCCAAATTGTTTATTATTAATATATATATCCTTATATAAGTCATTTGGCCGAACCTTAGATTTTTAGGAATACAATAACAATTAATAATATAATATTTGATTAAAAAACTATTTTGTGTCAATTTTGAAACTATTTGATATATGATTTTTGTGAAAGTCATAAAAGAATTAAATGTTCGAACCAAGTTGATTAAATCAACATTAATATATCATATTAACCTAGAAAATTAGTGTAATTCCTAAAAAATCTCAAATTACATTTATTTTGGTGTTTATAACATCAATTATGTCAATATTTCATTAATAAGATAATTACTGCATCATCGTTGTGTCATATATAAATTAAATTATTTTATGTCTAAAAATTACAAATAAATACCATTATGTAGGAAATCTTTTTATCTTTCTAATGAATATTTATAATCTAAAATCCAACATATATAACCCTATGTAACAATTGTTTTCCTAAAGGATATATGCTTGTGTCATTTTTGTATTCATTTTAACTTAATTAAAATAAAGTGTCATTATCACTTACAAGTGGATCAATGGGGTCCCCAAATCGACCCAAAGATTCCCATGGTCGACCATGTATCAACCAATGGGGTTAAGACACGTTTTAGGGTAATTTAATATTATTATAATATTATTTTTTAACCCTTATTTACCGGATTTACCCTTAACCATGGTAAATAAAATATTTACCGCAGTAATTATTCAAAATGTCTAAAAATAAAAGTTATCTATTTACACAATTTGAACATCCTGATTCCAAATATGGAATCCATTTTTCTAAATTCAAAACTCAGAAGTGGCAGAAATTAATTTAAAATTAATTCCCGCTGTCAAAACAAAAAGCGTGTTTTTAAGAGATAATAACTATCAAAAGATTGACACTTGTTTATGTTCGGTTTAATTGTAAAATTGTGTCCAACGACCAACATTATATTAAGTGGTAAAAATATATTCTAAATATACATTAAAACCATTCAATATTATAATTTAACCACATAATATATTATGATGAAAAAATTTGTTTTTAATTAAAATATAGCGTGTTTTTACTATTCATTAAAATATGAAAGTTGTCGGAAAAATATCAAAACTTTATCTAATGTAAATTTTTACATCCTGATTCAAAAGAAAAATATTATTTTGTCAAATTGAACATATAAACATGTCAAAAACCAGATTTAATGTGGGTGTTCCATCAAAAGGCGGTAAAACTGCATTTTTTGAAAAATACTTATTTTACCCGAAAAATTTATTTTGTTCTTATACCATGTTCTAGAAATGTGTAAGATGAATAATAATGTTATAAAATTCAAAATTTAGTTAATACTATTCATAACGGCTAGTTCATGACAATATTATAATAATATAACATTTTTTTATTAAAACCCGGTATTGCGTACAACACACGCTATCGAGGAAGGTCGTGATTGCGTGTAATGCAAGCCAAGTCAGGGTTGCGTGTTGTGAAAGAATCCTTCGTTGTTTCGTATAACATAATCCATCCATATTTCATTTATACATTTAATATATATATATATATATACTCATTGTTGCGTAGAATAACTATTATCAAAATTGTGTGTAACACGATCCAAGAATAGTGTTGCGTATACTGCAAGCTAATACGGTGTTGCGTATAGCGCAAGGTAATCTTGGTGTAAAATAAAACACAAGACATTAATGAAATTAAAAGAATATTTTTCATAAAATCTCGGGGTGTTACAAGTATACTCTTATCTAATCCTCCATGATGCATCAACTAATGTAAGTCAACATAGTGTAATGATAAAAAATTCATTGGAACATATTAATAATCTCTAACAACTTCATCTTCATTACCCCCATATTTAAATCTTATTTGAAAACAAATAAAATCGACACCAAATTTCCGCAAAACGCATCAACAATAACCACATTATATATTTTCATCAAAAAATAATTTACATTGTTATTTTTAAAGGATGTATCATGTCCTTGGAGTGTAGATGTTTCCATACAAGTAAATGAGTGATTTAACAATAAATTAATGAATATTCATATTATTCAATCATACCATAGTGTTAATATAGAATTTATAGAGCATAATACCATAGTAAAACATCCTATCTAATTTGACCATAATAGTATCATGGAAAGAGAAATCCAATATGAAAATTTCATTGAGGTTCAATATGACTCCATATCACCTCCAAATAAAATATTGAGACCTAGTAAAATAAATAAATTTAGTTATTTATTGTTGTAAGATATTGGTGGAAATATATATTCCACATTTTTTTATGAATCATTATTAGACTACATTGATCATCATGATTCAACAATAAAAATAATTCAAAATTCAATACTATAAATAATGTCATAAGGGATTTCTGAGAATGGAGAACCCAAAAATAATTGATGAGTTAAAAATCTAGTTTTGGACCTCCACATGACCCACACCTAAATACCAATAGTTTTTAGGATTTCAACTGAACTGGACATATCAGAAAACAAGAGTTCTAGGTCACATATTTTGTAATTTTAATTTATCTATAATGAAAAATCATAGCTCCACTAGTATAATCTTGTCACAATAAAATAAAGTTCTATAAGAATTTGAAAGAAACACTATGTTATATTGTCATGTTTCATCACCCTCACTCTTAGTTATAATTTCTACTAAGAGATACGCTTCAAAAATAACTACCTACCATCATATATCGACTAGAAAAAACACTTTTAACTAAATTAAATTGTTTATGTACCACTTTCCCTTATGCACCTAATTTTATTATGTGTTTCACAACCATCACTAAGAAAACATGTTATTCTAATCAATCTATTATGCCCCATAAACAATAGCACTATACCTAAAACATTATACCCCTAATACCATTCATAATTCATACCAATTCATCAAACAACCAAGGTGAACTAGAAATTTTTTTCTAAAGAGACCCTTGAAAATTATAATTCATTTACCCTTCACCCATAAATGATACATTTATTGCATAGAAAAAATAATAAATTAAACCACCCACAACTAAAAACCACATCCATCACCAACTAATCTTAATTACACACTCAGACCTAACCATTAACCCAACACTCATCCCCTCACTCATACCATAGATTGGATTCATTAGACAACAAAACATTCCAGGACCCCTTATAGGAAGACGATTAGTAAAGTGTGGCATTCCAAGTGTATCTATAATTTCTTAGTGCCTGATGAATTTATAAAAAAGGAATAACCTACTTGGGAGGAATTGTACTATAAACAAATTAAATAGAAATAAATCACCAACATTGACCAATTATAAGAAATAATATATATATATATATAATCAAATTTAAAATAAAATATTATGTATAAGACATAAAAAATATGATATATAAAATATTTCCATATATTAAATGAGATTAAAAATTAATTATACAATATTAATGTGTATAATATAACCTATTAAAGGGAATACATCTATCTATAGTTCGAGAAAATTCATGGACAATTAGAATCATAATCCCTTTTAAGAAACATTTTACAACAACATTTATAATCGCACCCAACAAAATTAACACTATCTAACCAAATGTCACCACCAAAGTATGCATTTTTTTGATATTAATAGAACATGTCTAAATAAATCTACTACCTGGGTGTGTAAAATTACATTCATTGAAAACCCCTGAAAACAATAACTAAAGTTAAAATTTGAATTCAACATAAAAATAGGATTCAGAAAATCTGAAATATAAATTAATGGTTCTCTATATTCTCCAAGTTTAATAGATCCAGAGATATTAATAACTCCTGATAATCTAATAGTTCAATATTTTTAGAATTTAGCTCTAAGTCATATAAAGAATAGAAAACTTTTATTTCAGGAATTTTATAAAATAATTTACATTCATAAAAATTTATTTTTAGAAAATAGAGCTTATTTTTTAATTCTACATGTCAATAAATGGTTATGGTAATTTTTTGAGATTTTTCTAAAACACATGATTTTTTGGGGAATAATAAACTACGATAATTAATGGTTTATGGTAAGTACATAAATTATGGAGTCATAGATGATTTATGAATTATGTAAGCCCCAAATATAAAACAACCATTCATTATATTAATATTTTTTTTGATAATTATCTAAATATTCATAGTATTGAGGAAAACATATAAAATAATAAGTAAAATAATGAGAAAACATCCCTCTCATCCACTATAATTACCATACATCACCACCACCTCCCCTCACACCACTCAATCTTTTTTAAATTCCCAAATTCTACTCAAATAACTCACCAAACCACAAACCCACTTCTAGGAGAACTTTTAACTATAAAAAGACGAATAATTTTTGGCTAAAGAGGCTCTTAGGGAGGAGAAATTCAAGAGGTAAATTTCCGTATCCATTTCTTTTATTTTCTTTTGATGTTTGTTATTTTTATTCTACCCTCACCTCACCTAATATAATTGGAATGAAGACTCATTTACAATATATACAATTGAATATAATTATATTTAAGTAATAACCCATCATAAAAACCCTTATCATATCCCTTTTATTCATAAAAAATTTCTTATATAAGGAGTGGATTTATAACCTTTGTGGATGACAAGTTTTCATTTTCATTTATCTCCTTCAAATTTGGTCTTAAAATAACTATAATGGTTGAAACGGATTGATCTTATTATTTTCAAACCATTTTATGTTCTATAAGTAACATTTATACATAATACTCAACTATAAAAGAAAACTAGTTTTTTGGGATTGAAAATTTAGTAAAATTACTTTAAATGAATATCCATAAAATGTTATCCAGTGATTCACACACATATCTGAATAAATAATATTAAAGACAATTCAGACACAAATATTTAATTAACAACATATAATTTCATCTATGATTAATTATACCCATTCTGCATGAACTTCTATACTCATATACAAGATAACCAATTTGGAAAGTTAAGAAAATGGATAGCATCGAACGATTAAATTGAACACTACAACTCATCAAAAAGGCACAAACAAAATTAATAAAATTATACTAAATAAATTTCATATATAAAATATATTTGAATTATTAATTAATAAATCTGATTTTATTATTCATTACACATGATCAAGTGCATAACCATTTCAGTCACACGGTAATAGATTCTACCCGAACCTCCACTTGTTCCTCTGGGCTACTCTGTCTCTCTCTATTTCCCAATGTAATTTTCCATTCTAGTTTGTTTATTCCCTATACATTATGTGTGTATGTTAAAAACTCATATATATATATATACTAAATAATCCTTATTTATTTGGGAAATACATTTTATAAAAAGGTTCCCTTCTAACTTATTCCTGATATGCAAGCCCTCTTAAAGGGAACACCCCGATTTCTTACCCATTTTCATGTGAACATCATTATTTGTTTAATAAACAATTATGTTTATAAAATAAAAAAAATTTCTAGGAAAAAAATTTCTTTTATATCATCATTTTCTATAAATAATTATCCATTTTACTCTTTAAATTATCTTTAATAGTTTCCTAAAACTACCTTAAAATGTTTTATTTACAAATTATTGTAAAAATTATTTTTAAATGTTCTCCATTATATTTTTCAGCAAAAATCATGATTTATACCAATTTGTTCGTATGATTTTACATTTATTTTTTAAATCCTTTCATTCAGAACACTATCATGATATTTTTTTTGGTTATCCTTTTTGACATGATTATGATAACAGATTTTTTCTATAGGTAACCATTATGTTTTTGTTTTATTTATTATGTATTATTAAATTTGTGGAACCCATATTGATGAATAGTGTTTTATGGTTAATCCTAGATACAACTCCAATGCATTGTTTAATGTTTTTTCTCATGAGATGTCATGTATAGTGGTTATTTGCCTTGACTCATGCTCTGTGTTCAATGGTCTTGTTGGTTATCCTTGACTCATGCTCCATGTGCAATAAGGCTTGACTCGTGATTAATTAATGTATTATATTTTTTCCACATTTCTATGATACCATGTTTATGTGATTCTACATTATACAAATTATTCATCCTTATTTTTATTCATGTTTAATTTTTTTTCTTTCATCATGTTACGCTTTCATTCCTATGTGATTTTCTTTATTCATATGTATATTCCCTTACTAGTATTTTTAGCACATAATTTTATTTATGTATTCTATATGGTATCCTATATAGATGTAATATCTCATAAAAATATGATATCTCTTATGAAAAATAAAATAAAATATATTGTATTATAGTCTAATATAGTTTAATAATTTATCTAATCTTATAATGACACTACAATTTTTAATCATTGGAATGTATTTAATGGTTAAGTATTACTATAATCATGTAATAATATGTGTACATGTATAGGGTGTCTATACTGAAGGTGTCTCTTAAAGTTATACTAGTTGTGTAGTGCACCACTAGTGGTTGGTGGGTTCCTCATTATTGAATAAGACTAAGAAATATTCTTTTAAGATAATTATAATAAAAATTTTGTTGGTTAACTTCCTATCACTATAACTTAAAAAAATGAAAAGAACATTTGAAACGATTTGTTAGTTTTTAATGAGTTTTTTATCATTAAAATAATAATGACAGTCAATATTATAGTGATATAAAAAATGGGCATCATCCAAAATGTGGAAGCTTCTATTATTTACGATTTTATAATCTTTAAAAAGGATTTTATCATCGATTTTATATAGAAATGTAATTATAATGCTATTTTTAACATCTTTTATCAGATAAATAACATGGAAAACATGCTCTTTTGAGTTATTAAATTGTTTATTATCTAAGTGATACTAATATTTTTTTAAATTATTATTAATGAATTAACGATGTCAAAATCCCATCATCGATTTTTTTTATTTTAATAATTAATATATCATTTTTTATGTGTGGTTCTGTAGACTCAAAATTGTGTGTGTGTGTGTTTGTATTTTTGTATCTTTATATAAACAAAATAACCAATTAAATGAACACACAAGCATACACAAAAAAGTATATATAAATTATAAATTTTAATATACATGTAAATTTTTTAATAATATTCCTATAAAATCATATTAAAAATAAAAAATTACACAAACAAAAATATATATAAATACATATAGGTGTGTGTGTGTGTTAAACTACATATTCTACACAGATAAATATATATATATATATACATACATTCAATATTTAAATTGTCTATGTGTATTAATTATTAATTTTTTTTACATTATTGAAGATGAATTATAGAAAAATATATATAATAATAAATAAATTTATTAGAAAAATTGGCTCTGAAATGTTAAAATATCATACAAGAATTAATCGTAAGCATTATTTTTAGCACAAATAAAGGTAACACATTATCACCCCTAAAAAAGTGCAGATAAATCACAAATATAAGTGAATGAATAATTCCTTGGATACTAGGGTGATTTGAACACCAATAATTAGGATTGGGATCAGATTGAAATATTATAATGACCCATACTTTACATACATTGTTAATACTTCAAAATTGAAGCACACTTATTACAACATATACCAACACCAGGAAAGGACCGTATAGGTATAGTGTCTTTAGAAACAGGGAAACATAAATGTTGAGCCCCCTTGAATATTGTTGATTTCATGTCTATGATTGATGTTTCAATAATCACAAATCATCGCATACCATTAATGCTTAATCTAGTTTGATTTCTCATAAACTTAATTACAATCTGTTAATGAATCTGTTATCATGTTTTTGTCTATGCTTATTGACTTACAAAGTATTTTGGAAGTCTTCTGGACTCAACAGACATCGGAAGCACCGATCCAATCAACAGACATCGGAAGCACCGATGCAAATGACTCACCGATGCAAATGACTCACCGATGCAAATGACTCACCGATCAGATGATAGACTGATGCTGATCAAACTGACTCACCGATCAGATGACAGACTGATGCTGATCAAACTGACTCACCGATCAGATGACAGACTGATGCTGATCAAACTGACTCACCGATCAGATGACAGACTGATGATGATCAAACTAACTCACCGATCAGATGACAGACTGATGCTGATCAAACTGACTCACCGATCAGATGACAGACTGATGCTGATCAAACTGACTCACCGATCCGATGACAGACCGCTGCTGATCATCTGATTCACCGATGCTGATTTATCTGAGTCACCGATCATTACTCACTAATGCTGATGACCTACCGATCACTTGATTCTTCAATAGTCATAAACAACTGTTTGAATTTCTTTATCTTTATCTTTATTTAATATAACCAACAGTCATATTAGGTATATTTTAATGCTCTGACAATTAATTAATAAAGGTTGTCGGATGTGAGGAAACCGTACCTCGTACCTTAGGAAAGGAAACTTTTTCTGTCTTCCGAAGCAGGAGACATAAATACAAGACGACTCTGCTGAAGAAAGAACGAAGGTTTTTCGGTTGACAGTAGAACACAAGAAGAATATAGAGGAAAGAAAGAGGAGGAAGAACCAAGCAAGACAGAACCTCATACACAATCAAGCCTACTCAAGAAGAGTTATGTGCATAGAAAAGAATGATTGAAGAACTTCATCGACTACATCTCACTGCCTTTGAACCTGAACCATACGACACACTTCTTCTCAAACAAAAACGCGAAGAGGACTCAGAATAAATTCTGACCAAATACAAAAGAGTCCAGAGCTTCACTGAAATCACCAGAGCCATTTCTAAACTCTACATCTCTGCTCTGTGATACATTTGTTTTACATTTTGAGCAGTGTGTGTTATCTGCTATATTAAACACACACACTGACTCCTGTACTTTCACTAGAGGATCTGTAAATCCTCAGAAAACCTTTTTACACTTCTTTTCCCACTGTGGATAGTGGTAGAGGTCGTATGAGACCTGGACAACACTAAGCTGTTGTTTGTTTTCCCACGCAGAACTGTGGTAGAGGTCTTGTGACCTGGACAGTGTGTTCACTGTTGTTAACCCCGATCTAGGGTGTGGATCATTTTTATATAAAGTTTTGAGAGGACTAAGTCTCGTCTTGAGACTGAACCTCTTGGTTAATTCTCTGTGTCTGTAGCTACATAATATATCCATACTACATATTTATTTCATATTCCGCTGCTATTACATTGAAATATAATTTATTTTCAAAGATACTTTGATAGTTAAACTCGCAAGTGTTTATATTTATTATAAACCAGTAAGTTAGTTTCAAAAGTTAATTTAATCATAAGATCAAGTTAACTGAGAACTAATCAATCTTTGAGAAAATAATTGAACCTTTATAATCTGTATAAATTCACTACAGTTTAATCTGTTTTTGAAATAGGGGGATTTTAATACACATTGTTTTTAACAGAAAATTTTAATTGGAACTCAATTCACCCCCCTCTTGAGTATCCACTCCGACTAACATTTGGTATTAAAGGTTTGGAAAATATTTTCTAAAGTACTCTGTTTTTCAACTGTTATTTTAGTTGTATTTTAAAGTTCTTAAAATTTCTGTTATTTCTAAATTTTTATCTCTTTAAAATTCTTTTTGTGATATCATGGATAATAGACTTGAGGGTGCAGCAACTAACCGGCCACCTTTCTTTAATGGAAACAACTATGCTCAGTGGAAGCTAAAAATGAGAATTCACTTAGAAAGTATGAGCTTTGATATTTGGACTGCCATTGAAGCTGAATAAAAAATTACCAGTAATGATAGATCTACTTTGGATAAACCTAAAAAGACTGCTTACAATAATAATTGTAAAGCTATGAATGCCTTGTACTGTGCTCTAGGAGATGAGGAATTTAATAGAATTTCTGCATGTAAAACTGCATATGAAATTTGGGATACCTTAGCTGTTTCTCATGAAGGAACAACTAATGTTAAGGAGATGAGATTGAATACCTATACTATTAAGTATGATAATTTTAAGATGAAGCCTGATGAACCCATTTCTGATATGTATCTCAGGTTCAATGAAATTTTCAACACAATGACTTCTCTGGGAAAGGATGTTCCAACAAAGGAACAAATCATGAGAATTTTGAGATGTCTACCTGAAAGATGGAGAGGAACTTCTGTCTCCATTAGAGAATCGTGTGACATTGGAGAACTGCCTGTCAAGGAACTAATTGGTAAGTTGATGATGTATGAAGAAGAACTCAAGGTAAACAAAGAAGAAGATGATGAACCTAAAAGGAAGTCTATTGCTTTCAAGACTACAACCTCAAAGAATAAGGATAAGGAAAAGCCTCCATCTATCAATGACCGTTAAAGCAGTGAGGAAAGTGAGAATGATTCTGACAGTGATGCTGAGATGGCACACATTGCTAGAAGATTTAAGAAATTCTATAGGAAGAAGAAGTTTTTCAGAATGTCAAAATACAAAGGCAAGTATGATAACAAAGGACACTGGAAAATGGATTGGAAGAAGTATGATAAATCAGATGAAGTTGTAAGTTATGAATGAAAAAGAAAAGGACACATAAAAGCAGACTGTCCAAAGCTGAAATACAGAAAGAAGTATGAATACAAGGATAACAAGTACAAGAAAGCCATGAAGGCTACTTGGAGTGCTTCAGAAGAAAGCACAAGTGAAGCTGAATCTTCAGACTCTGAAAGGAATCGAGCCAACATGTGTTTCATGACAAACACTTCTGAGGTAACATCAGAAACTCCTTCTTCAAATTCATATTATTCTGGAGATGATTCTGATTCAGAAAACATGTCTAAATCTGAACTGTTTGAATATTGTGATATGCTTGAAGAAAATGTAATGAGCTTAAAGATAAATATAAAGGTTTAAATAAACAGTATGCTTTAAGTGTTAAGCATAAATCTGATCTGGATATAGAAGTAGAAAAGAATGCTCAGTTGCTTAAAGAGAATACTGAACTAAAATTGTTTAATGAACAACTCAGAAAAGACTTAGAGAAGTTCACAAATGGCAAGAATACTCTAACACAAATGCTAGGATAGCAAGTTTCACCTAGATATACTACTGGTATAGGATACCAACCTGGACAAAGAAATGTTTCCAAAACTAGATTCATTCCTAAATCTGGACAGAAGATAGTTAATTCTGGAACTTCATATGCCTCAACCAGTTATATTCATAGTTATGGATCTAATAAGTTTTATCTTTCAAAGAATGTTAATTCTACAAATTGTATGAGACCCATTAGACAAATATGGGTACCTAAAGTATTATTGGCTAACATGTCTGGACCCAAGAAGATCTGGGTACCAAAATCATCTTCCATCTAAATCTGTTTTGTAGGAGACCTGCTTGAAGAGCTGTCAGAAGAAGCTATGGTACTTAGACAGTGGATGTTCAAGACATATGTCAGGATAATTTTCATGTTTCAAGATCATAGTAAAAGTTGATGGAGTCTTTGTCACTTATGGTGATAACTCAAAAGGAAAAATCATCGGCTTAGGCCAGATTGGTAACACTGATTCAATCTTGGTTTCTGAAGTCTTATTTGTCGATGGACTTAAATGTAACCTGTTAAGCATTTCTCAGTTGTGTGGTGATGGTTTTTATTTCAAATTTAAAAATTATTCTTGCAATGTTTTTAACTCAAAAAATGTTTTAGTATTTTCTGCTTTAAGAAATGAAAATGTTTATGCTGTTGATTTAGATTCTTTAGATAAGCAGAATATTCCTTGTTTAAATGCTTTTCATAGAGTCTTGGCTTTGGAACAGAAGATTAGGACACTGCAATGTACACTCACATAGAAAAATTTCTAGGAAGAACTTAATTAGAGACCTACCCAAACTCGAATTTCCAGCAGACAGAGTTTGTAATCCCTGTCAAAAAGGAAAGCAACATAAAGTTTCTTTTAAATCAAAGAAAGAACTGTCAACTTCTCAACCTCTCGAGTTGGATCACATGGATTTATTTGGACCTTCTAGATTTTCTAGTTTTAATGGGAAGCACTATGTCTCTATTCTTGTAGATGACTTTTCTAGATATACTTGGGTATATTTTCTAGCTCACAAAAGTGAAGCTTGTTCTTACTTTGTTAAATACTCCATGTCTGTAGAAAATCATAGTGGACTCAAGATTAAGACCCTGAGAAGTGATCATGGTCATGAGTTTGAAAATCATGAGTTTTATTCTTACTTCTCACACAATGGCTATAGTCACAATTTCTCTGCCCCTAGGACTCCCCAACAAAATGGTGTAGTAGAGAGAAGGAATAGAACCCTGCAAGAAATAGCTAGAACTATGCTCAATGAATATGAACTGCCTATTTACTTTTGGGCTGAATCTGTAAATACAGCTTGTTATGTCATTAATAGAGTCTTGATCAGACCAGTTCTTAAGAGGACCCCTTATGAGTTGTGGAACCATAGGAAACCTAAGGTTAACTACTTCAAAGTTTTTGGCTGCAAAGTCTTCATTCTCAATACTAAAGACAATCTTGAAAAATTTGCATCCAAGAGTGATGAAGGAATTTTCCTAGGTTACTCTATCTCTAGTAAAGCCTATAGAGTTTTCAATAAAAGAACCAAATGTGTGTAAGAATCTGTTCACATCAAATTTGATGAAACTGATCCACATGAACCTAAAATCTCTCTTGAAGATGATCTCTCTGGTTTGAATCTGAATGATAAAGACAGTGGACCTATAGTTAAAACATCCAGCTCTGGAAATTCTCCAGAACTCGCTTCTGTTGAATCTCAATCTGTAGATGAATCTGAAATCTCTAGCCCTATCTTTTCAAGACCATCTTGGACTCTAAAGAACCATCCTTTAGATGCTGTTGTAGGAAATATAGATAGAGGAACACAGACTTGAGCTTCTCTAAGAAATCAGGTTGAACATCAAGCCTTTCTTTCACAGTTAGAACCTAAAAATATCAATGATGCTATCAATGATGAATTTTGGGTAATGTCTATGCAAGAAGAACTAAATCAATTTGAAAGAAACAAATCTGGAAATTAGTAGAAAGACCCAAGGACACCTTGACAATAGGCACAAAATGGGTGTTTAGAAACAAAGTTGATGAATCTGGAAACATCATTAGAAATAAAGCTAGGCTAGTTGCACAAGGTTACAATCAAGAAAAAGGAATTGACTATGAGGAAACCTTTGCACCTGTAGCTAGATTAGAAGCTATTAGGATCTTACTTGCCTATGCATCACATCTGAATTTCAAGCTATATCAAATGGATGTCAAAAGTGATTTTCTAAATGGTTTTATTGTTGAAGATGTTTTTGTAGAACAACCACCTGATTTTTTAAATCCTCATTTTCCAAATCATGTTTTTAAACTTTCTAAAGCTTTATATGGTTTAAAACAGGCTCCAAGAGCTTGGTATGAAACGCTTTCAAACTTTCGTCTCTCAAAAGGATTTACAAAAGGAGTAGCTGATCCCACTCTTTTTATAAAAAGGATTTCAAAAGATGTATTAAGAGTACAAATCTATGTTGTTGATATAATTTTTGGATCTTCTAAAAATTCTTTATGTACTGATTTTTCAAAGATTATGAAAAATGAATTTGAAATGAGCTTAATGGGAGAGCTTAAGTATTTTCATGGTTTTCAAATTTTTCAAACTAAAGATGGAATTATTTTAAATCAAAGTAAATATAAAAAATGATCTTTTAAAAAGTTTTGGATTGGATAGTATTAAGGAAAGTGATACACCTATGAGTACTACCTGTAAATTGGATACAGATGAAGCTGGGAAACCAGTGGATCAAACCAATTACAGAGGTATGATTGGGAGCTTACTTTATCTTACTGCTAGTCGACCCGACATTATGTTCAGTGTATGTATGTGTGCTAGATTTCAAGCTAATACTAAAGAATCACACTTACTGGCTGTTAAAAGGATTTTTAAATATGTTAAGTATACTGTAAATTTAGGTTTGTTTTATCCAAAAGGACAATCATTTGACCTAACTAGCTATTCAGATGATGACTTAGCTGGATGTAAGTTAGATAGGAAGAGAACATCTGGAACATGTCATTTGCTTGGAAAATCCCTAATATTATGGTGTAGTAAGAAACATAACTCAGTTGCATTGTCTACTGCCAAGGAAGAATACATAGCTGCTGGTCGTTGCTGTGCACAAATTCTGTGGATAAAACACACTCTATTGGATTATGGATTTGATCTTAAACATGTTTCAATTAACTGTGACAATACTAGTGCAATCAATATATCTAAGAACCCTGTGTCTCACTCTAGAACTAAGCACATTGATGTCAGACATCACTTTCTAAGATATCATTATCAAAAAGGTGATATTTCTTTAAAATTTATTAGTTCTGAACATCAATTAGCCGATATCTTCACAAAGCCTTTATGCTCTGAAAGAATGAAATTTATTAAACAAGATTTTTGTATGATTGATCTGTGAAACTGATCTGTGAAACTGATCTGTGAAACGGATCTGTGAAACTGATCTGTGAAACCGATCTGTGAAACGGATCTGTGAAACCGATCTGTGAAACCGATCTGTGAAACCGATCTGTGAAACCGATCTGTGCAACCGATCTGTCATACCGATCTATTTTTTTATATATATTGTAATTAATTAGTAATTTTTTTTTTATACTTTTTATGGTAACCCTAAATGATAAAATAAATTATACGCGGCTATTTATCTTCCCTAAACCTTTGACCTTTCATTTCCCGCCGAACCTTTCAACTTCTCTTCCCCTCTACTTCGAACCTTCGAACACCTGCCTTCCCAAAATCCTCGAATGGCTAATAAAAAGAGACCGAGAAAAGGACCGGATAGCCCTGTACATTCAAAGCATTCTCGAGGAGAGTTGAGTAGTACCTCTCAACGATCAGTAAATCCGAACCTGGAAACTCGGATTGTTGCTGTAGAAAAAGAAGTCAGCTCTGCGTGGCTCTTGTCAAGTAAGTCACTGTTGCTGCAAGTTCTTGAATCACAAGGATGGATAGACTAGTTTTCAGACAACTCTCGAATAGACTACCCGAAGCTGGTACATGAGTTCTACATGAATCTGAAAATCACTCTAGATGGTGTGGAGTCTTCCAGGATGTCGTCTGTGGTAAAAGGAAAGAAAATTTCCTTCTCATCTAAGCAGTGGACTGAATGCTTGAATGTACCTCATGAAGGTCGGTATGAGGATTATGCTCGGAATATTCCTCCAACATCTGATTACTTCTCTTATGAATTAGCTCTAGAGCTTCTGACTGGAAACAGAGAGTCACGGAGAATCACAGCTTCAGAATTAGATGGTGAATGCAGACTTCTTTTCAAGTTTATTCAGCACCAACTTTTCCCTAGGAGAGGAGATTTTGCTGCTATAAAGTACTAGGATGTTTTCCTGTTGTTTCTTCTGAAAACACATGAGAAGATAAATTTTAGTAGATATGTGATGGGGCACATAGATGGAATGGTTAAACCGTCCAAGAAAGACACTACCTTATTTTATTCAAAAATGATATCTACCATGCTCAAGAATCTAGAATGTGTTGATGAATATGATGAAGCTGAGGAAACAGATCATACCTTCTGTCTCAAAAAAGAGATCTGCAAGAGGATGAAAATCAATTGGAATCCATGGAAGATGTGCTAGGTTGTAGATGAAGATAAATTGTATGAATCCTACAATCCCATTGATCATGGAAAGTGGCCAAAGGGTTTAAGAGACCCTGGCTTGAAGCCAAATGAGGAACCAGTTTGTTCGGATGATGATGAGCAAGGAGGAAAAGATGAGGCCACCGAAGCCCAAGAGCAAGAAGAAGCTGCGACTAAGGAAGGAAGTATATCATCTCCTGATGATAGGAGTGATCCTGACATGGCTAGTCCCAAAAGAAGAATAGAATTTGGACTTGCTAGTCCACCCTTAGCCCTACCAGAATCAGAACCTATTCTTGGTGATGAAGAAGATTCTGATACTGAAGAATATCACAGTGAAGCTTCTGAGAACAGTGATGATGGACATGCTGATGATGCTGAGGCTGCTGTTGATGGTGATAACAGACCAGTGGATGGTCCTTCTGAAGAACAAATAGAAACACCTCAGTCGGTACAAGAAATACATATCAGTGGCAAGGTTGATTCACCAAAAATCAGTGGAACAACAAGCTATGAGAAACCAAAATACACCATGTGTGCTGCTGTTTGGGATGACTACCCTGGTTATGCTGTGTTGGGCTTTGAATATTCTGAAGACGAAGCAGCAATGCCAGAATCTGTTGCAGCTGTGAAGAGGAACCTCCCACGAGAATCAAGGTTTGTTCCTGCTGTTGATCCTACAAATGTTAATTTACCTGGTTCTGGAATATCTCAAGCTGATCTTGATAAGTTTAAGATTGAATTGCTAACTTTTGTGAGAAACATAGTTAGAGAAGAAGTTTCTAATGCTGTTACTCAAGTGTCTCTACAAGTTTCTGAAAAATCATTGGAAGCCTTCTCACAAAGAGTATCTAATGCTGTGAAGCCAGACCTGGCCAATACTGGTGAACATATTGGCAGGCACATAGCCTTTTTGAATCAGACTATGAAGGATCTTCACACCGGCTTGGTATCTCTATCAAGAGAATTCTGATCAACCATCTCTGGTATGATGGAAGTTTTGAGAAATTTGATTGAACATCTCAACAAGTCTGACCTGAGGAAGTTGAAAGCTGAGTTAACTCACATAGATGGCCAAGACAGTACAGGCAAGGTAACCAAGATCACTACTCATGAGCTAGAAGCTCTAAGAGAAGTTTTGCATAATGAGTTAGCTGCTGTTAGACAAATTCTTGATTTAGAATCCTTGAGGAAGATGAAAGAGCTCTGTGATAACAGTCATAAGATGGCATTGGTGTTTTCAGCAGATGCTAAGAAAGCTCTGCAAGAGATCAAAGAGAAAGTTGATAATTACTTTTCCAAGATTTATACAAAACATGAGATGGCTTCAAACTTCAAGGTGTTGGCAGAAAATTTGAAATTACCTCCAGTCACTCAGGCCTTCAAAACTCAAGTTCATCAGTTAAAAGATTTTACCCCTTCCTTGGCACAGTTCATGGAGAATAAATATGATTTTGAAAAAGCTATGAAGTATGGGGTAGAAGTCATTCATGACTGTATTCATCTTTTGAAGCCATATTTAAATGCACATGCCACTGCAATAGTAGTTCCTACTTCTGAACCTCTCAGTGACTCTGATGTAGCTCCAAATCAGCTCTCTGTTGCTCAAACACTATCTCAGTTAAGACCAGTCCCTCAGCAAGCTTCTCAACCAGCTCCTGTTTCTTAACAATAACTCTCTGTGGCACCTGCTCCTACATCTGCCCGAGTTGTCCTACCACCTCTTCAGATTCGCCAAGAATAGCCTGCCTCCATGCCTTCAAACTTACCCACTATTGATCCTAAAGACAAAGGCAAAGCCCCTTTGTATCCCACCAAATAGTTGTGTATTGTTTTTGATAGGGTGAACACTGTGCTGCTTGTAATAGTCTGTACTTTATAAAATATTTGTTTTTCTCTATACTCTATGCTGACTACTTTTACTTTCATTTTCACTTTCAATTATATGTTTTCCCTCCTTTTTGATTATCCCAAAGGGGGAGAAGAAAAAGAATGATGTATGGGAGAAGAAAAAGTGTGATATATGGGGGAGAAAAGATGTATATATATCAGGGGGAGAAATCTGTATAATATAGATGGGAAATTTACATTAAGGGGGAGATTTATATATCTCTTGATATTTATTCTCTTTATGGTTTAATTCTAATTATGTTTTTATTAATGATATATCATATTCATTATATTTTATGATAATGATTTGTGATTATCAAAAAGGGGGAGATTGTTGAGCCCTCTGGAAGATTGTTGATTTCATGTCTATGATTGATGTTTTAATAATCCCAAATCATCACATACCATTAATGCTTAATCTGGTTTGATTTCTCATAAACTTAATTACAATCTATTAATCAATCTGTTATCATGTTTTTGTCTATGCTTATTGACTTACAATGTATTTTGGAAGTCTTCTGGACTCAACAGACATCAGAAGCACCGATCCAATCAACAGACATCGGAAGCACCGATGCAAATGACTCACCGATGCAAATGACTCACCGATGCAAATCACTCACCTATACAAATGACTCACCGATGCAAATGACTCACCGATGCAAATGACTCACCGATCAGATGACAGACTGATGCTGATCAAACTGACTCACCGATCAGATGACAGACTGATGCTGATCAAACTGACTCACTGATCAGATGATAGACTGATGCTGATCAAACTGACTCACCGATGAGATGAAAGACTGATGCTAATCAAACTAACTCACCGATCAGATGACAGACTGATGCTGATCAAACTGACTCACCGATCAGATGACAGACTGATGCTGATCAAACTGACTCACTGATCCGATGACATACCGATGCTGATCATCTGATTCACCGATGCTGATTTATTTGAGTCACCGATCATTACTCACTAATGCTGATGACCTACCGATCACTTGATTCTTCAATATTCATAAAAAACTGTTTGAATTTCTTTATCTTTATCTTTATTTAATCTAACCAACGGTCATATTAGGTATATTTTAAAGCTCTGACAATTAATTAATAAAGTTTGTCGGATGTCAGTAAACCGTACCTCGTACCTGCGGAAAGGAAACTTTTTCTGTCTTCCGAAGCACGAGACATAAATACAAGAAGACTCTGCTGAAGAAAGAACGAATTTTTTTCAGTTGACAGTAGAACACAGGAAGAATATAGAGGAAAGAGAGAGGAGGAAGAACCAAGCAAGACAGAACCTCATACACAATCAATCGTACTCAAGAAGAGTTCTGTGCATACAAAAGAATGATTGAAGAACTTCATCGACTACATCTCACTGCCTTTAAACCTGAATCATACGACACTCTTCTTCTCAAACAAAAACACGAAGAGGACTCAGAATAAATTTTGACCAAATACAGAAGAGTCCAGAGCTACACTGAAATTACCAGAGCCATTTCTAAACTCTACATCTCTGCTCTTTGATACATTTGTTTTACATTTTGAGCAGTGTGTGTTATCTGTTGTATTAAACACACACACTGACTCCTGTACTATCACTGGAGGATCTGTAAATCCTCAGAAAACCTTTTTACACTTCTTTTCCCACTGTGGATAGTGGTAGAGGTCGTATGAGACCTGAACAGCTCTAAGCTGTTGTTTGTTTTTCCACGCAGAACTGTGGTCGAGGTCTTGTGACCTGGACAGTGTGTTCACTGTTGTTAACCCCAATCCAGGGTGTGGATCATTTTTATATAAACTTTTGAGAGGCCTAAGTCTTGGCTTGAGACTGAACCTCTTGGTTAATTCTCTGTGTTTGTAGCTATATAATATATCCATACTACATATTTATTTCATATTCCGCTGCTATTACTTTGAAATATAATTTATTTTCAATGCTACTTTGATAGTTAAACTCGCAAGTGTTTATATTTATTATAAACCAGTAAGTTAGTTTCAAAAGTTAATTTAATCATAAGATCAAGTTAACTGAGAACTAATCAATCTTTGAGAAACTAATTGAACCTTTATAATCTGTATAAATTCACTACAGTTTAATCTATTTTTGAAATAGGGGGATTTTAATACACATTGTTTTTAACCGAAAATTTTAATTGGAACTCAATTCAACCCCCTCTTGAGTATCCACTCCGACCAACAATAAACAACCGGTTCCTAAAGCATCTACATTGTCTCCCATTTGTTTCATCATATCTAGAGTCCCTTTTGGCATATCCTATTTAATAACCTTCATCCTGGACTGGGGAAAGAAAACATATAAAAGGGTGTGCTCAAATGATCATTAAGGGTAAACAAAAGAAATATCAATCACATCATATTCATAAGAACATATCATTTTGGAAATCTTAACTTGCAAAAGAGATCATAATTTCATAACATGGGATAAATCATAGTAGTGAAATGTAATCCCAATAATCATAACATAAAACATGAAACATTGTGGCATACACACATAATCATATAGAATCATTTCTTAGTAGTCAAGACTCATTTACAAGACTATCTTAGCAAACAAACCCAATTTCTGTACCGATTTCACTCCTCGTTTCACTCCTGTTTCACTGAACCGGTTTAACCTTCTATTCCAGCCATGTCTATATCATGAGATATAAATCTTTACCCAATGCATTGGAGGGAGATATAGGTCAAACTTGTCTCATAATGAAACCATTCTTATGTGTGCCAGAATTCATAAATCATACATCCTAGAAAATCCCATGTAATACAAATGGGATTCTTAAACATCATGACATTATAAAACAATTCATATAAGATAAAGGAATTCATAAAAATAATTCCATCACAACATAATCAATTAAATGTAATAATAGGGATAGAAACAGAACCCTATATTATCTTAGATGGAAAATAATTTTGATGAAACACTTGAACTCCATTCTTGAGGAAAATATCCTTTCTACATCAAAAACATTTTCCTTTCATAACATGTCATACAATTATAAACTAAAAAAAGTTGATTAAAAATAAACCTGAAAACTTGTAAATTAATCTTTTTAGAAATAATGTTTTAAAAATCCATTCATGCCAAATAAGTTAAAAAAACATTCTTCTCGTACTTTTTTCGGAAAAGTCAAAAAGTACCTCGTACGAAAAACGACAAAAGATTCCGTTCATATCATTTACTAAAAACTCACCGAAGGGTAAAATTGGATTTAAAAAATTGTAGGTGGATGGAAATAATATTATATATTGAGGAAACATGGATGTGGATGATAAAATAAACCACAGTAAATACCAAAGTATAAACAATCTCAGATAAAAATGATATTGTGATATTTTCCCTTACCTTAGGTCCGATTTTCTTCATAAGTGTCCGAACCTCCTGTATAATGATATAAATAATGTTATTGACATATTACAGAATCATAATAATTGTTATGATATCATATATGGTCATATTCTTAGCTTCTTATTAGTAATATTTCATTGCTACTTTTTATTTGGGTGTTTATTACTTTTTTGTTCTTATGCATGTTTTGTCGAATAAATTATTATTCCTCCCTTTAGGTTATAGATACCTAATTTCCATAATGGTATTAGTGTAATATATATCATATTAATTCATTCAATTCATTTATATAATCATTATGCAATGATGATCATGTAGAACGAGTCACATCACATCGTGGAGACGGTATTCCGTATGTACGCACGAGCGATGATATCGTTTCCATGATCGTGGAATTGTATTGGAGTGTATGTATACTATTTCAGAATAAATATCACTTTACAATAATCATATATATTTATTATTCACACCATTATACCCATCCAATTAAGGTGATGGTGGAAAATAGATTACACCACGGCGTGGAGACGGTATTCAGTACGTACCCACGCGCGGTGATTTCGTTTTTCGTAGGATGGAGAGATGGTGAAACAAGGTTGTTTAATACGTATAATAACATATCAGTATATTATTGACACTGATTTTATTACTTCATAATGAAACAAATAAAGAAGAATAAGTGGAACAAGAAATAAATATGAAATAATCGGTAACAGACATTACCTCTTCTTTGAAACGCCTCTTTGAGACCTCCTCTTAGGGAACTAAAATTGGTCTTTAAGGAAGACAAGGACCTCTAGGATGATTCTAAAGAATTGGATAAGATAATTTGGCAGGGGTTGGCCGAGCTTTAAGGCTCAAAGTGGTGTGAGGAAGAGAGGGAGGAGGTGCCCTTTTATGAGGGAGGAGAGGGGCACCTTTGGAAAAACTAAAAATATTATTTTAGTATAAACTCATATTCCATTTTTAATAGCTCAAAATTGATTTATTTTGAAGATAAGGTCGGGATGGGTCGAAATCCTCTAAACCAATAGAATTTACAAGAAGTTTAGGGTTCTATTTTAACCTTATCATTTATATTTAACTTTAAGTTAAATAATTTTACTTTTACAGTGTATTTTTTTTCTTACACTATAAGGTTAATAAACATACTATAACAAGCCAAACGAACACCAAGTTGTTTATTATTAATATAAATAACCTTATCTAAGTCATTTGGCCGAATTGTAGATTTTTAGGAATAAAATAACAATTAATAGTATAATATTTGTTTTAAAAACTATTTTATGTCAATTTTGACACTATTTGGTAATTGATTTTTGTGGAAATAAAAATAGAATGATTAGTTCAAAAAAATGTTAATTAACTCAGTACTAAAATGTCATATTAACATATAAAATTATTTAAATTCATAAAAAGTCTCAAATTACATTTATATGGTTATTTATAACATCAATTATGTCAATATTTCATTAATTAGATAATTACTGCATCATCATTGTGTCATAAATATATTAAATTATTTAATGTCTAAAAATTAAAAATAAAATACCATTATGTATTATATCATTTTAGCTTTCTAATTAATATTTATAGTTGAATTTATCGAATGTATAACCCTATATTAAAAATTATTTAGTTATTAAACATTGATTTAACTATTTTAACTCTTCTTTAAATAAATTACTAATAAATGTCCTAATCTAATCCAAGTGGGACTAAATGGTCATATTTTATTCCTAAGGTTGTTTTTGGTCGAATTACACGTATCCAATAGAATTAGGATGTCTGTTAGGGTAATAATAATAACATTTTAACCCTTAATTACCCTATTTAATTTTAACCGTGGTAAAAAAGTAAAAAGTTACTATTCACCAAAAATTAATTTCATCTCATTGAACCACATTTTATTCCGTGATATTAAATGTGTCTCTTAGATTTTCTAAATTCCACTCACAGAAGTGGTAAAATAATGTTTTATGTAAATTTCACAATTCTCCTAGGAGGTGGGTAAAAGACGATGAAAGTTCGATAAAATTTTTATATATCTAAAATTATTATAAAATGTCTCCAATGAATTAAATTGGACCTATAAAGGTATTATTTATCAATTTTTAGCTAAAATGAACTTATATAAAATAAATAATTATTTAAATAAAAACACGGTTTTTAAATATTAACAATGTGTTTTCACTATTCATCAAAAACTGAATGTTTTCAGAAAAATACCAAAATTTCACCCTAGAGTAATTTCGATATTCTGAATCCAAAAATGAAGTCCAAAATTTCAAAAAGTGGGTATTATTATTCATAATGGATAGTTTTATTAATATTTGAATATCATATTGTTGTTTAGTGAAACTCAGTATTGCGTACGACAGAAGCTATCGAGGAAGGTCGTGATTGCGTGTAAAGAAAACCAAGCTAGTGTTGTGTGCAGTTAAAGATTCCTTTGATGATAAAAATTATTTTTCTCATAAAAGTCTCGGGTGTTACATTCTACCCCCATTAAAATGAATTTCGCCCTCGAAATTAGTCACTTTTTAACAAATAGATGAGGATGCCTCTCCCTCATCATATCCTCAAGCTCCCATGTAGATTATTCTAATTGGTGGTTCCTCCATAAAACATTCACCAAGCAAGTGGTATTGTTCCATAGGACTTTTTCGCTATGATCAAGAATCTCTATTGGATGTTCTTCATAAGAAAGATCTTGTTCCAGCGGTATAACTTCTGAGGTGAGTACATGTGAATGATCTGGTATGTACTTTCTCATGAGAGATACATGGAACACATCGTGAACTTGGGAGATATTCGGCGGAAGCGCCAATCGGTAAGATACCTTCCCAACACGATCCAGTATTTTGAAAGGACCGATATATCTAGGGCTCAACTTTCCCTTCTTTCCATATATCATGACCCTCTTCCAGGGAGATATTTGAAAGAACACTTTATCACCCACTTCAAACTCTAGGTCTTTTCTTGGGTTGTCAGAATAACTTTTTTGTCGACTCTGAGCTGCTCTTATGTGTTTTTGAATAGATCTGACCTTTTCTGCCATCTCATCAACAAGATCAGGTCCTAATAGCTTTCATTCCCCAACATCATCCCAGGAAGTTGGAGTCCTGCATTTCATTCCATAGAGAGCTTCATAAAGAGCCATCTGAATACATGAGTGAAAGCTATTATTATAAAACATTCCACCAAAGGTAGGTGTTGATCCCAACCACCTTTGCAATCTAAAGAGCAAGCTCTCAACATATCTCCTAGAGTTTGAGTTGTTCTCTCAGACTGACCATCTGTCTGAGGATGATAAGCAGTGTTGAAACTCAACTCTATATCCAGAGTATGCTGAAGACTTCACTAGTCCATTGAGGTAAATCTCAGATCCCGATCAGATATAATGGAAAGAGGTACTCCATGTAATCTTACCACTTCCTTCACATATATCCTAGCAAGCTGATCTAGAGAGAAATCTTCTCTAGTTGCAATGAAGTGTGAAGACTTTGTAAGTCGATCAAATATGACCCAGATAGCATTATTGCCTTTGGATGTTTTAGGAAGTCTAGTGACAAAGCCCATAGTGATGTTTTCCCATTTCCATTTAGGTATGGGTAATGGTTGTAACATCCCCTTAGACTTCTGTCTCTCAGCTCTAACTTGCTGACAAACCAATCATCGAGAGACATATTCAGCAACATCTCTTTTCATGCCATCCCACCAGAAGTACACTTTCATGTCCCTATACATCTTCGTGCTTCCAGGATGAATAGATAATGAAGAACTATGAGCCTCATCCAACAACTCCTTCATTAATTCTGGGATGGAAGGAACACAAACTCGATTCTTGAACATTATTATCCCATCACAATCAAGGTTGAATTCAGGAACATTTCTCATCTTCTTTTGTAACTCTACATCTTCAGTCTGTGCCTCTTTAATCTTCACATGTATAGATGGTTGAACATTCATTTGAGAAAGATATAATTTTTCCCCTTCAATTATAATTCAACGATCCATCCTTTGTATATCCATAAATATTGGATCTTTTGTGATCCTTATCGTGGATAAGCTAGCATGGTCTTGTTGACTTAATGCATCTGCCACCTTGTTTGCATTCCCAGGGTGGTAATGAATTGAGTAATATTAATCCTTAATCAGCTCCAACCATCTTCTTTGGCGCATATTCAGCTCCTTTTGTGTGAAAATATACTTTAAACTTTTATGATCAGTATAAATATCAAGCATTTCTCCATAAAGATAATGCCTCCAAATCATTAATGCAATGATTACCGCAGCTAACTCTAAATCATGATTTGGGTAATATTGCTCATGGATTTTCAACTGTCGTGAGGCATAAGCTATCACCATGTCATTTTTCATAAGAACACACCCCAGTCTTTTCTTCAATGCATCACTGTAGATCACAAACCTTTCTCCACTATAAGGAAGTCTGAGTACAGGTGCACTGGATAACCTTCTTTTCAACTCCTTGAAATTATCTTCACATTCTTCCATCCACACGAACAGAACTCCTTTTCAAGTCAACCTGGTGAGTGTATTAGATAATCATGAAAAATCATTCACAAAACGGAGATAATATCTAGCCAAACCAAGAAAACATTGGATCTCAGTTACTTTTGTTGGTCTCAACCATCTTTCGATAACCTCTGTTTTTGTTGGATCCAAAGATATCCCCTATTTTGAGATTATGTGATAGAAAAATGAAACTTTTTGAAGCCAAAATTCACACTTGGTAAATTTGGCATAAAGATTCTCCTTTCTCAGGGTCCTCAATATATTTCTCAAATGATCTTCATGTTCTTCCTTGCACTTTGAATAGAAAAGAATATCGTCTATAAAGACTACCACAAACTTATCAACATAGTCTCTAAAGACTCTATTTATCAGATCCATGAAGATATCAGGGGCATTATTAAGAACAAATGGCATCACTTTAAATTCATAGTCTCCATACCTTGTACGGAAAGTCTTCTTTGGTATATCCTCCCTTTTGACCCTTAATTGATGATACCTTGAACGAAGATCAATCTTGGAAAACTATTGAGCTCTACGTAGTTGGTCAAATAAGTCATCAATGCATGAGAGAGGATATTTGTTCTTGATAGTGATCTTGTTAAGTTATCGATAATCAATGTAGAGTCTCATTGATCCATCTTTCTTCTTAACAAACAAAACAGGTGCTCCCCAAGGTGACACACTAGGGCGTATGAATCCCTTATCAATATTCACTTGGAGTTGCTTCTTCAAATCTTGTAATTCAATTGGGGCCATTCTATAAGGTGTCATTGAAATAGGCAAAGCACCCGATATGAGTTCTATTGAAAACTCAACTTCATGATTAGGTGGAAGACCCGAAAATTCCTCCCGAAAGACATCATCAAACTCTCATACAATTGGAAAATTCTTAATCGTGAGTTTCTCACCAACCATTTGAGATAAATAACCTTCATTTAGTGGAATCAAAACCCATAAGATTGAAGAAATTTCCACTGGAAAGTTATGTTCATCATTACATCGATAGACGATCATAGATTGATCTAGAATATGAAATGTGACTTCCCTTATTTGGAAATTGATATGAGCACCATATAAAGAAATCCAATCCATGCCAAGAATCACATCAAATTACACTATAGGAAGGATCACAAGATTTGAAGGAAGAACTTTACCACAAACATCAATCAGAGAAGAATTATAAACTTTTGATACGACTGTTGGGCCATTAGGGTTTGTCACAGCTAACTGAAAATCTAATTGTTGAGGTAATACGGTGATACCCATATAAAAGTCTTTAGAAATAAAAGAGTGGGTGGATCCAGAATCAAATAAAACATTTTCCACATTAGAGTGGATGGTAAGTGTACCTTTCACCAGTTCGTTATCATACTCCACATCGCTGATAGAAATTGCACGTGACTTTCCTTTTTCTTTGGCCTTAAGAGTTTGTTGACGTTGATCATCATCATCAACCCTTGGATTTGGCCATTGATTGGCATAATTCCCCACTTCCTTGCACTTGTAACAATGAAGTGTAGGAGGTGCACTCTGTTTAGCCTTTTCTTTGTTCGCATCACTAGACATCTTCTTCCCATCATTGCGACATTCAATTGCCCGATGACCTTCTTTTCCACATTTGAAACATTTATGTGTCCCTTTAAGACAACTCCCTCCATGTTTCTTTTCACAATTTGAGCGTAAGGGAAAGATCATCTTCTTTTTAGTGTGCTCTTTATATTTTCCTTTGAATTCCATTTTCCTCTTCTTATCAAACCCATATGACTGATGGGTTACTCCAATCTCTATTTCAATTTTGAGAGCACATCGAACGATTTCCTTATAGCTATTAAACTCCCTTATGGATAATGCCCATCGAAGACATGGTTTTAAGACACTAAAGAATCAATCGATCTTACTCCCATGTTGGATATTAAAACAAGAAGCGTACCTTTCAAGTCTTGTAAAATTTGCTTCATAGGTACCAATATATTCATCATCCTTTTGCTTCCGTTCAAGAAACTCATTCTCCATATTTGTTCGAAGAATACGAGGGAAGTACTTATTGAAAAATAAGTTCTTGAACTCGTCCCATTCAATGGACTCAATTTCATCCCTTTGCCTCGTATTCTTAATAAGATTCCACCACTGATCAGCATCACCTTCCAAATGATACACTGCTAAGATGAATTTATCATGTTCAGAACATTGAAGAACTAAAAATATCTTTTTAGTGGTACTGATCCATTGTTCAGCCATTAATGGATCAGAATACCCACTGAATGAAGGGGGACACTGCCTCATGAAGGATTCAACAGAATGTCGCTCCTTCTTATGCTCGTTTGGAATTCCTGCATGATTCATTGCTTGAGAATGTTGTGTGAGCATGGCTACAAGATTTTTCATTCCAGCGCCCATAACGTTTGGTTGCTAAGGGGGACAATCATTGCATTGCCCGCCGCATTCCGCATTAACACGGTTCCTTCGGGTTCCAACCATTGACCAAATCCAAGAAGAATAGTGTGAGAAATCACAAATTACAATAGTAAAACTACATAATCATGAAAAAAAATTTACACTTAAGGTCTTATCATTGGTTATTCATGCCATTTCTAAAACACAAAGATTGTGTTCTATGCTTAGACTTATCCTTAGGGTTCTTACTAAGGCTTTCACATCCTAGTTTACAAAGGATGACTATACATTTCCTCTGATACCAACTATAACGACCCATACATTACATACATTGTTAATAATTCAAAATTAAAGCACACTTATTACAACATATAACAAAACCAAGAAAGGACAGTATATGTATAGTGTATTTAGAAACTGGTAAACATAAACAACTGGTTCATAAAGAATCTGTATTGTCTCCCATTTATTTCATCATATCTATAGTTCATTTTGGCATATCCTATTCAATAACCTTCTTCCTAACATGGGGAAAGAAAAAATACAAAAGGGTGGGCTCAAATGCTCATGAAGGGTAAACAAAAGAAATATCAATCACATCATATTCATAAGAACATATCATTTTGGAAGTCTTAACCTGCAAAAGAGATCATAATTTCATAACATGGGACAAATCATAGTAGTGAAATGTAATCCCAATAATAATAACATAAAACATGAAATTTTGTGGCACACACACATAATCATAGAGTATCATTTCTTAGTAGTCAGGACTCATTTCCAAGAATATCTTAGCGGACAAAGTCCATTTCTGTACTGAGTTCACTCCTCGTTTTAGTCCTGTTTCACGGAACCGGTTTAACCTGCCATTCCAGACATGTCTATCACATGAGATATAAATCTTTACCCAATGCATTGGAGGGAGATATAGGTCCCACCCATCTCATAATGAAACCATTCTTATGTGTGCCACAAAATCATAAATCATACATCATAGCATAACCCATGTAATAAAAATGGTATTCTTAAACATCATGACATCATAAAACAATTCATATAAGTTAAAGGAATTCATAAAAATAATTCCATCACAACATAATCAAATAAATGTAACAATAGGGATATAAATAGAACCATATATTATCTTAGATGGAAAATAATTTTGATAAAACACTTGAACTCCATTCTTGAGGAAAATATCCATTCCACTTCAAAAACATTTACCTTTCTTAACATGTCATACAATTTTAAACTAAATGAAGCTATTTAAAAACAAACATGAAAAATTGTAAAGGTGGATTCTTATAAATACTGTTTTATAAATCCATTCATGCCATATAAGTTTAAAAAAAACATTCTTCTCGTACTTTTGTTGGAAAAGTCAAAAAGTACCTCGTACGAAAAACAAAAATAGATTCCTTTCATATCTTTTACTAAAAAGCCACTGAAGGGTAAAATTGGATTTAAAAAATTATAGGTGGATGGAAATAATATTACATATTGAGTAAACATGGATGTGGATGATAAAATACACCCCAGTAAATACCAAAGTATAAATAATCTCGGATAAAAATGAGATTGTGATATTTTCCCTTACCTTAGGTCTGATTTGCTTCGTAAGTGTACGAAACTCCTGTATAATGATTTAAATAATGTTATTGACTTATTACATAATCATGATCATTGTTATGTTTTCATATATCATCATATTCTTATCTTTTTATTAGTAATATTTCATTGGTACTTGTTATTCTGGTGTTTATTACTTTTTTGTTGTTATGCGTGTTTTGTCGAATAAATTCTTATTATTCACTTTAGTTTAAAGATACCTCATTTATAGAATGGTATTAGTGTAATATATATCATATTCATTCATTCAATTCATTTATATAATCATTATGAAATGAAGATCATGTAGAACGAGTCACATCACATCGTGGAGACGGTATTCCGTACGTACGCACGAGCGATGATATCATTCCCATGATCGTGGAATTGTATTGGAGTGTATGTATACTATTTCAGAATCAATATCACTTTTAAATAATCATATATAGTTATTATTTACACCATTATACCCATCCAATTAAGGTGGTGGTGTAAAATAGATTACACAACAGCATGGAGACGGTATTCCGTACGTACGCACGCGCAATGATTTAGTTTTCCGTAGGATGGATAGATGGTGAAATAGGGTTGTTTCATACTTATAATAACATATCAGTATATGATTGATACATATGTTATTAATTCATAATTAAACAACTAAATAATAAGAAGTGGAAGAAGAAATAAAGTTGAAATAATCGGTAACAGACATTACCTCTTCTTTGAAGCGCCTATTTGAGACCTCCTCTTAGGGAAATAAAATTGGTCTTTGAAGAATACCAGGACCTATAAGATGTTTCTAGGGAAGCGGAGAAGAAAACTTTTCAGGGGGTGGCCGATCTTGAAGGCTCAAAGTGGTGTGAGGAAGAGAGGGAGGAGGTGCCCTTTTATAAGAGAGGAGAGGGGCACCTTTGGAAAAACTAAAAATAATATTTTATTATAAAATCATTTTCGGTTTTTAATAGATCCAAATTGATTAATTTTGAAGATAAGAGGGGATGGGTCTAAATCCTCTCATCCAATAGAATTTAGACAAGTTTAGGGTTCTATTTTAACCTTATCATTTTTATTTAACTTTATGTTAAATAATTTTACTTTTATCGTGTCTTTTTGTTTTCTTACACTATAAGGTTATTAAACTTACTATAACAAGCCAAAAGAACCGCAAGTTGTTTATTATTAATATATATATTATGATAAGTCATTTGGTGGATCCTTAGAATTTTAGGAATAAAATAACAATTAATAATTTAATATTTGTTTTTAAAACTATTTTATGTCAATTTTGACACTATTTGGTAATTGATATTTGTGGAAATCACAACTGAATTATGTATTCAAATAAAGTTAATTAAATCAATACTAACATGTCATATCAATATCTAAAATTATTTGAATTCATAAAAAGTCTCAAATTACATTTATTTGGGTATTGATAACTTCAATTATGTCAATATTTCATTAATTAGATAATTACTACATCATCATTGTGTCATAAATAAATTAAATTATTTAATGTCTAAAAATTACAAATAAAATACCATTATGTAGGAAATATCTTTATCTTTCTAATGAATATTTATAGTTGAATTTATCTTATGTATAATCCTATATTAAAAATTATTTAGTTATAAAACATTGATTTTAACTATTTTAACCCTTCATTAAATAAATTAATTATAAATGTCCTAATCTTATCCAAGTGGGCCTAAATGGTCATATTTTATTCATAAGGTTGTTTTTGGTCGATTTAAACTTATCCAATAGAATTAGGACATGTGTTAGGGTAATAATAATAACATTTGTACCCTTAATTACCCTATTTACTTTTAACTGTGGTAAAAAAGGTATAAAGTTACTATTCACCAAAAATTATTTTCATCTCATTGAACCACATTTTAGTCCTTGATATTAACCGTGTCCCTCAGATTTTCTAAATTCCACTCACAGAAGCGGTAAAATTATGTTTTATGTAAATTTCCAAATTCTCCTAGGAGGTGGGTAAAAGACAGCGAAAAGTTCGATAAAATTTTTATATATCTAAAATTATTATAAAATGACTGCAAGGAATTACTTTAGACTAAAAAAGGTATTATGTATCAATTTTGACCTAAAATAAATTTATATAATATAAATAACTATTTAAATAAAATGTCGGGTTTTAAATAGTAAGCCAGTGGTTTCACTATTTTTCAAAAATTGAAAGTTTTCAGAAAAATACCAAAATTTCACCCTAGGCTAATTTCGATATTCCGAATCCAAAAATGAAGTCCAAAATTTTAAAAAGTGGGTATTACTATTCATAACGTCAAGTTTAAATAATATTTTAATAGTATATCATTGTTTAGTGAAACTCGGTATTGCGTACGACGCAAGCTATCCAGGAAGGCCGTGATTGCGTGTAAAGCAAGCCAAGCTAGTGTTGTGTAGAGTAAAAGATTCCTTTGATGATAAAAACAATATATTTCTCATAAAAGTCTCGGGTGTTACAAATATCCTTCAACCTAGTGTACTGTAGATTAAAGATAAAAATATATTTTTTTTTCTTAATTTATTTTAAAATTGATATGTTATTTCATTATATCATTGTATATATATATATGTCTGTAAATGATAATATTAAATATATTAAGATAAACTATTATATTTAAATTGTAAACTATATGTACAAACGTTAATAACCAATAATTTTAATTAAATTTACTTAATTATATTTGAAATATAATATTAGTTATATAAATGTACAAATATTTTTATAAGATATGATTAATTATATAAATGAGTAATTAAATATAATAATATTAGTAATTATTACAAAAGAAATGTTTTTTAAAAAAATACCAATTATATCATTTTAATAATATATTTTTTAGTAATATAAATTTAATTTTAAAAAATATTAATTCTATTAAATATAAAAATTTGTAGAACCATGTGTTTCAAATTTAAATCCCATGTTCCCATTGTAGTAGAATTTAAATGTTAATAAAGGGATTTTGGTTGATAACGACTGATAATATTCCAACCAGAATAAAAATAACCAAAACACAACAAAATAAAATATCCATCCTCCCGACCATAAGGTATATTACCCATGTTCCGTAAAAATTTCCATAAAACATGTTCTAATTTAGGATTACTCCAACAATTATTATCATCTACTACCAGAATTATATCATCTATTATAATTAACTAGTTAATAACTATATATTAAAGCTACCATCATACTAGAAATTACTAGAAATTTATCAATGACCAAAAAACATCACTACTATAAATAAATTCAAAATTATGAGGACCATTTAGATGGAAATTTTTTTCCAAATCCTCAAGAGGTATTTTATTCTCTACTTCTCATATTCATTAGAGCACCACAACCCATGAATGACTTGATCTCCTCCATGACCTGAAAACCTAATATGGTTTATTCTCTTCCCAATATTTGTAGGGGTAGTAATTTCTATTACCAATCATTCTTATTTTATATTTACACATTACTATCCAATCATCTCATGAAGGTTTTCCTGAAACCCAACTAGTCATATTTATGAGCTCTTTATCCTTTTCATTGTTACGGCTTTAAATATTCTTCATCCCACCATATATTAGAAGAACTAACCTATTTTAATTATGTGTATTATCCACTATAATATTCTTATAAATGATCATGAGGCTAAATTAAAAAATTTACCATGTGCTTTTATACTCTTCAAGATATCAATTTTCAATGATATTTATAGTGATTATAGAATGAAAAAAGAAGTTATAAGGGAACTGAAAGCTATCTTTGAAACATTTTTCCATATCCCCCACATACTCCATATCCTAATAGGAATCTAGAATACTTACACCATACTTTACATTATATTCCAATTATTTATTTGAATAGATTATTTTACTATTTCATCCATTGAATTAGTACCCTTTGATGTATCAATAATAGCGGTAATTATACAACCACATGAATACCCACACAATCCGTAATGAAAAATACAACCCTATAATTATTTAACCTATTAATTTATAATGTGAACAAGTTCCCACGTACACATGATCCTTTTTTTCCATTGTTTTGTCTAAATATAAAAAAATCCCCTTCATGCATATTTGTGGAATTTACATCATCCTCGATATCCAATGAAAATTTCAACTCCCATACATTATCTACCCTTATTATAAAAAATTTACTTAATCCATCCTAATGAGAAGTATTTATTTTTGAGCTTCCACTATTAGTCAATAAATTATCACTCAAGTAGTAATTCCCATTTTTTATTATTTTAGATAACATGGAATATGATTTTATTATTAGTAAATGATACACAATTATGGTCTCCCACAAAAATAGGACAATTTGTTTGGAAATCATGTTTCAAAGGTATATTATCTACGGAACTATAATATATATTTGTTTATATATTTCAATATATAGAATCCTTTTTTCCCATGTTATAATAAAACCACTTTCTTCCAAAAAAATTCATCTTTAAATGTATAACATTGTACCTTTAATTTAAAGGCCCTATGATTTCTATATTATATTAAATAACCATTCTTAACTCAGTTAACAAAAACAATTTTCTTCTGTAGTTATCAATATTAATACCCATATTCTAATAATTCAAAAACATGTTTATTTTTGTGAACTCAATCATTAATTCTAACCTATTTTCAATAGAAAATAACTTAATAGTTTAAATGATAATTAAATGTTAAATATCATGAACAAAGACACTTATAGAGTACCCAACCCCATAATGAATATCCTATTTTACTTTTTTGAATCCACATTAAATGATATTTCCTAATGGATTTGGGGAACCAAAATAACCAGTTAAGGTAATGAATTCTAATCTTTATCTCGGTAATTGAGTTTCAAAAATCCTCTTGGGTGAAGAATTACACCCGATATTGGATTTGAAAAATACCAAGTTTAAGGTGGGAAATCCCACACCCAACTTTTTAAATATGTTCTGATAGAAAAAAGGATAATTAAACAAAACACATATTGAGTGAATCCATTTCCAACATCCAAACACCTAAAACTAAGTAAGTCAACTATATAGATCTCTAATGATAATATAATTGTCCCTTGACTGAAATGTTAAATGAAAAATGAAAGATTTATAGATTCATCAAAAACCATATGAATCATCGATTTCAACTCTTTGATAGCTAGGGTATAATTCTTTATGATTCTTTTAGCCTACTATATTGATTAATTCACGAAATTACATAGGAATACACTACTCACCACCTTTACATAATCATAAACTATCTTATCAGCCATCATAATAGGAAATTTTGTTTCATGAGAACCTTAACTGATCAATTCATTGGCTGACATCCATCCAAATATGAATTTGTGTTAGCCATATAATTTCCAGAATCAAAAATCATCAATTTCCCATTGAAGATTTAACTTCGAGTCAAGAAAAAACGAAGGGCAAATACAATGAGGATTAATTCCCTAATCTCCATGACATAAAAAGTATATACTCCACACTATTATATATGATGTATATGACATATTAATAAATATATTTTAAGTATTATTAATTATATAAATGTACATCAAATTTAAGTATTATTAGTTATATAATTCTATTTTTGAGTATATATCTATTGATAATTACCTAAATGAATAATTAATTACAGATAATATTTATAATTATACTTCAGTATAAAAATACTTACCCTAAAAAATTTTAAATATAAGACTTATTAGTTATATATGAAAATTATTAATAATTAATAATTATTGTGAAATATTACTAATTTTATAAATATATATCTATATTTAAAAATATTAAAAATTATATTTTTGTTTAAAGTGATTCATTATATGTTCGTAAAGAAATAGAAATATTTAATTTTTTATTAATTTTTTTCAAAATAAAATACATTTCATTATTATTTAAATTTTTATAAAAAAATTATGAATTTTAATCAATAAGATATATTTTTAAGAATTATGGTGAAAACAATTATCATTTCTATTTTAAAATTTTCGATAATACCATTATTTTTATGTATATATATAATAATAATTAAATTGAAATTTTTATATAAAGTAAAAATAATTACATTTTATTAATATTAATTAATAATTTAAATTTAAATAATTATTTATTATATTTTTATATTGTGATTATTAATAACATATTATTTTTATTAATTATAAAAGATTCAAAAATAATTCTATGTTAAATTTATTAATTAATTTTAAATATTTATAATTGTTCAAATTATGAACACGTAATATCTTATTTATTGAAACATATGTGTCTATATAAGATATACTATATTTATTAAAATATTTGTTTCAATTTATATTATAAACTATATAATTTCACTTGTTGATATTATGAACTAAAAATATTAATCTAATCCTTATCATACACATAAACACAATAAAACACCCTATTATATGGATTCTAAAAATCATTATAAGGATGAGTATGCGTTTGTGAACTATTTTGAGATATACGAAGGACAACCCCTCACGGTGAAATAAATATTCCTTATAATGATGTGTGTGTCAGTTTGTACTTAGCACACATAGTATTTATTTACTTATTTTATTAGATAAATACTCTATTATCATGAAGGTTAACACTAATTATGGATAATGTTTATCATTGATAGAAAAGTCACCGATATAGGTTTAAATTGTTTAGTACATTTTTCATGCTAATAAAGGCTACCATTATCATTTGAAATATATCCATAATAAAATCACAACTCCCCCCGATTCAATAGTGACCAACCAAAATTAATCCACCATCAAAAAATTCACTATAAAAAACCACCATAGTTAAGAGGAAAACAACTCACCAAACCCACCAATATTTAATCCATTGAAGAAAAAGAGAATAATTTTATCCACAAAAAACTTTAACGAGTTACTGATCCACCAGATGTTGACTCATCATCCATAAATTTACAAACTGTTGATCCTTTTATGAAAAATATCATATCCACTAGAAAATTTCCAAATGATAAAATAAGCGATAAATATAAACAAAATAATAGATATCCCAACAAACTATGAATCCTTACATATAAAATACCAAATTTTGAGGATTTTTTAGAAGACCCATATTGAATTTGGGTGGATTCCATTTTCACAAACCCAAATAATATAAAATAAAATAAATAATAATATGAATTTTTTTAATAATATAAGACTATATATTTTATAAATCATGTAGATAATAAAAATGTCATATCAGTTAAAAACTCATACAGAATCTGAAATATCATTAAATCTATTCATTTGAGAAGTATATTTTATAGAAATACGCTTTTAATAAATATATATTGAATATGTGTCACACAAATAAATAAAAATCAAATAAATAACTCAAAAAACATTTCAAAAAACAAGAAACAATTAATTTTACAAAATCAGATGGTTTTTAAAAATCAAATTTCACTTAAATCCAATAACACAAACCCAAATATCATTCAAAAAAATCATCATTTTATAAGAAACATTTAAAAATAGATCCATTTAATGGGAACATATTAAAATGATTTCAATTCCATTTATGCTACCCAAATAATTACAAATAATATAAATAATAGTAGTAAAAACAGAGATTGGTTGTGGTGGGGGGTCCATTGAGTCCTATTATATTTTTATTACTCCATCCTTCCCCATAGAGAGAATCTAATAATAGAGACAATTTTTTTAATTTTATCTATTAATAGAATTTATTGGGTATCATACATATTACATATATTAAAAAAAAACTAAATTCCCAACTCATCCTGATCTACTTTTAATTGCACTAAATTAGTGTTTTTTTATTACTTGTATTTTACCTATTAATCCACATAGAATAATAATTTTATTTTAAATGATAAATAATTCATTGAAAGTTTTTAGTTACGAAAACAATATATTCATAAAAACAACAATCATTACTATGAATGTAAAAAATATATGTCTAATATTTTGTTTCACAAAATAATATTCAGATTTTTTATAATGGTATATTTTGTTTTCAAAAAACCCAAACATAAATGGTATCCCAAGAATATGAAATTATCCTCACAAAAAATTCTCCCTGATAGAATTCATTATAAAATAAACTATGAAAATGGAAGCATAAAATATAAATAAAATGAAGAAATCCATTTAAGTATTGATGCTCGAACACTGTTGTGATGCAAATTTTAAGAAGATTATTTTCTTCTACAAATCTGAAAAACCACTTCTTCCTGAAGCTACAAAATACAAGAACAACACTATAACATTATTCAAGGAACCTATAAGAAATGAATAATAAAAATATAAGTTGAAATATCTATATTAATTAAATTATTTAGCATTTGAAAACATATAATTAAATTAACTAAGATGAAACTGGGAAAAATGCTTATATGTAATGTAATTAATATTTTTGGATTTTTAAACAATCATCAATAAACACAAAATTTTTTATATGAAAATATTAACTTTATTATTCATTTTCACCCTTGGTGTAGAGTATTTTATAGAACAAGCTATTATAAAATATCATTGATTTTAAAATAAATACATCAACTCATATTCATTAAATTATTTTATAGAATAATAAAATTATAAACTAGTACGATAATAAATTAATTGAATATGAAAATGGATAAAAATAATAAACTAACAAATTAAATCATATAAGTTGTAAATATGCATGATAAAACATTTATACAACATAGTATTAAACAATTTAAAATTATAAAATAGAACAATTTGATATATATGTGATTAAATTCTACTAAATAAATTTAGCATTAATAATTTATAAGTAAACATATATTTTGAGGAATATAAAATTTTTTACAAAATAACCAAATTAATGAAAAAATTTCATAACTACACATCAACAATCTATATGATTTACAAAATGATGTAAAATTTGAAAAAAAATTAAAAGATAATAGTGACCTATTGAATATATATGAGAGAATAGTAATTGAAATTAAAATCTAATAAGGGGTGAAAAACATTTTCTATTGGTAAGTAATAAGATTATAAAATTATCAAACATTAACAACAATCATATTAATTTTAAAATACATATCATATTTTCAAATTAATAGAAAAAATAAATGTAAAATGACATAAAATCTATTTTTAACATGTAATGTGGAAAGATTATACCTAAGAAAAAATATGCACCAATTTTTTGGAATTACACATTATACAGCTAATAATATCTATATGATAGGTAATATAACAGTGCATCTAATGTATAAAAGCATTGTACTAAAATTGGGTATAATATTTTCCTTATAAAATCTTTCAAATGTTATCTATAAGGTTTTTGTTATAACAAAACATTAAAAATATTTTCAAAATATGAACAAAGGGAATAGAAACACATTTTTACCATAATAATTCATTCCAATTAATAAATATTTTTATATGATTATTCATATATAATTATATGCATTTAGTTAATAGAAATTCACATACTCATATTATATCATTGACATATATCAATACATTTAATATATGGTACATAGTATCTATAATAATGAGTGTAAAAATATTTATTTAATGCATTATATTATTTGACATCATGGACACTAGTCTTAAATTGATGATATTGGTGATGGAGTTACATTAAATAGATTATAAATAAACTATTATTAGGAATATTCTTCTAATATCAAGTTTCATCCTATTAAAGGTTGTGTGATTGAAATTTTGTTTTGAAATGGATTTGAGGTAAAATGTTTTCACATTGGAACTAATATATAAGTATAATTTAAATAACCATTAAAATATGTCAAAAAGGAATATAAAAACAAATTATTTTCCCTTACCAACTATTTCAATTATATAAAAATATAAAAAAAAATCCTTAATGTATTTCAAGGATAATTTGAATTATATCAAGAACTTCCATCACCACATAATTACAAAAGAAAATTACCGTTTTTCTTGCATGCCTATCGAATGAGTAGAAATGAAGTAGGATGAAGAGGAACCTTAAAATTTTAGATCTTGAAAAAAATAAAATGAAACAAATATTTTTCATTTATATTTTTTTTATAAAATTCCAAAATTAAATAGTGGATAAGGTGAATATATTTTTGGAGAAGGAATATTAGGTTATAAATTTCCTTATATTGGTCTATATGAGATGGGGAGGAGAAAAAATACTGAGAAAAGAATTGTTTCAAAAAAAATTATATTCAATCATAGAATATCTTCAGTCTTTTAAAATATACTCGTTTCATATATAATAAAATGATGAAAAATACCAAAATAATCTTAAACCTCAAATAAGCATTATATGATCATGTTAAATAAATAGGTAAAAAATTATGTACCACAATGATAGGGAAAATATTATCTCTATTCACTGAATTATAATAATGAATATTATATAATAAAATATAGATTGTAATAAAAACTTTAGTATCCCAAAAATAGTGGAATCAATAAAATTAAATTAAGAGATAGATATATGTGGTAACCTTGGAAGGGTCAATAAAAAAATCATTAATCTATATAATTCAAAGGAAATAATACTCTTCTTTTAATAATTATAATCCCTAATGTAAATGGAATAAATAATTTTTTAAATTTCTACTTGAATAGATTTGACGGTGTACTATATAAAATTCAATCTACCTCTTTGATAGTTTGTATAATGAATTACTACCCCAATAACGTACTTCCACATCATGATACTTCATATGGTTGTAGAGGAAATATATATACAAAAAAGTTGAATGCATAAAATATAAAATTAATTAGGATGCACCAATAACAGCTATTTATAGAAAATAGAGCTAACATGAATTTATTGTTTTCAAAAAAATATCAAATTCACCATCACTACCTTAAAAATGCTTTTTTGACTCTGAAGAATATATCATTATATTAATACATATATATATATATATATATAATGTATGTTTATATAAAATTCTAACAGATTTTTATTAGGGATTCTATGACACTCGTTGAATGAGATGGAATGTTCCTTCACGGATGGAGAAACCAATCATAGAATGTAATCCAAACCACCATAAAATTATCAATGATTTGGGATGATATCATTAACATTGATAGGGCCTCGATAAACACTTCTTGAAATCTAATAGAGTAATGCCAATCCATAGTATCAATATTGTGGAAATAATAGTGAAACCCATTTTGGTAAGCCACGATTATTATAGGAGAATGTAGAAAATATATGGAGGCATCCACACTAATGGATGATAAATATATGGAATTTTAATTTAAAAATAACATGTAATCTAGATCAGGTGAATTTTTTTGTCAAATTTTTGGAAAAAAATATAGATCCAACAAATGAGTCATTTTATTATCATCACATTGGGGTGAAAATCTATTTTTCTATTTGATAAGCAAAGTCATAAAATAAAACTTGTCGATACTTTATGTAGGCTCCCTCTTAGATTTTAACTATCAAAAATAAAATAAACCATATGCAATTCATTCCACTATGTTTTCTATTTGGTGTAATTTTATGAGGATGTGGATTAATATATGTTTCCATGGAGTTTGTCATGAAATTTTTAAATTTTCAGTGGTTTTATTATATTCAAAATAAATTAACTTATTAATAGATAAATTATTTAGCATCCATTTCTTTTTTTGGATCCAACCTATTTCAGTATGAAATATGCTTGTCATTTCAGTGCCGGTTGTGCATGTTTTCGTCTAAAAAATATATCTGTAAGGACAAGTCATTTATGATACGATGTGTTTCAGGGTTATTTCACATGGCTAGAGCACAATTAAAAAACAATGATAATGAAAGGTGGTTGCCTCCACAATTTTTAAAATTACAAATGTAATGGTTGGAGCACAGTTTTTCCAATAGTTTGGTGTCTAGGGTGACCCATAAAAGGGGTTATAATTCCTATGTAGTGGCTAGCGCATGGTGAGAACAACATTTGGAAAACCATGTCACCGAACTATATTATATTTTAATGTGTCTAAATATTTTTGTTTCCCCAAAATACCCCCATAAATAATCAAGGGTGTTCACCCATATTTTTTTACATTGAAGGTGGAATACCCTTGGGACCCTATGAGAATTTCCATCTTTATCATCATCCCCATTATTGGAATACCATTATCAGTTTAAGTGATTACACGGTATATATTCCATAGTTTTCTGATTTTTAACATCTCCATCTTTTTTATCCTTGTTTCGGATTCCACCATGATCCCTAAATCCCATATGGATTGTTGTTTTCAGCCCTGCAGCCAATTTAACCATCATAATAGTGCAATGGACCTAGTGCCACTAGTCTGATCTGCACCTACACATATTCTAAATGTTTTTGACTAGCACCGATGACATAATGTAGGGATTTTGGGGAGACTATAGTCTTTGTTTCTGATATAATAACTTTCTATACAAATATAGAATTTGAAAAAGAATCCAAATGGAAATTGGACCTATAACTCATCGATGGTGGAAGAACATTAAAATTGATATAACAAATAGAATTGAAATAAATAATAATTAACAGTATCAATACCATTTGAAGAATAAAACATATTATTAATCGTTTTCTAGAGTTCCATACTTTATTGTTCATAAAAGACAATAATATAAAGATGTTCGTCTGTATTCCACCACCATTGTACACATATAAGAAAGATGTTACAATAATAAAAACTAAATAGAATATCGCATTTGGCAAAGAAAACATGGTATGTACCTTATATCCCATTTTAAATACCCCAATTATAGGGTACATATCTTGATCCTAAACCATTACATGATAATAAGGACTTGATATATACACATGTCTGTTAGGGCCAATGTAGGGTGTGAAAAAGAATCTCAATATGCCACCAGAAATGTATGTCTATCATATATATTTGATTAAAAATTTTATCTAAATAATAATATAATATCTCAACAAACATGCATAATAATAACATTCTAAAATTATCTACAACATCTATAAGTGAGAGATCAACTACATTGGAAAATTACAAAATTCCATATTGTTGAGTATCCATAGCCTAAGATTAAGGAATTATTCGTTATATAACAGGCTACATGATCCCCATGGTTACAACTCTATCAAAATCACTTATAACCTCATTCCAACTGACAACTCATGTAAAAAATTATCTGACATCATAAACTCATAACCCATTAATCAAATACAAGGTCCCCTATACCATATCTCATAAGAAATCACACCGACTCATAGTGTGATGTCCATGGAACCCTGATATCTTACCTAAAAATAATATCAATGTCTCCTCAATAGTATATTTCCCATGGAATTGTAATTTTAATTCTCCCAAACATGTCATGGACTAACATCCTCAGCTACGACATGCATTAGACCCCAACCCACAATCTAATCACTATTAACAGATAGCACCGAACCATCTCTGTGGCTTTCTATGACAAGAACATCCATCCATTTCTCTAAGACAAAAGTACTAGATGCCTCTACCCATAATAATGGTCAATACCACCTCATCGTATGATTACTTCTTTGTGAAAAAAACTCCAAATGATGAATTTTCCATCATGGGTGAGTGGAAATCAACAAACAAATGAAAATGCCACATAATATAGAAAATCTTGACACTATGATTTTATTTCTCCAAATAATTATTACTAAAATCCATCATCACATGGTCTTTTACCATATCATGACTACCTCAATACCACAAAGTAATTACCATGTCATCCAATTAGTGATCAACATCACTCATAATCCCGAGGCCATGATTACACTTAATATTTCATTTCCTCATACCACATTTCTAATTCCATATCAATCCTCAGGCCAAGAATATAAAATTCCAAATGAAATCAACACAAGAAATTTAGGTAAATTAAAAAATTCAATTAATAATATAAAAACCTATGGAAAACATGCCAATGTCTTAATCATCTCACTGAGCTTAATGATTTTTAATCATATGGAAGCATGCCCATATAAATCTCTTATGGGTTCAATTAATTAGTAAAAATTGACTATTTACATTATAGGGGTCTCACTAAAACTACCCAGTAGAGCTCTAAAGTTCTTACTCCCAAAACAGTCAAAAAAGAATTGAGAAATATAAGCACCACCTACCTCATCTTTGTAGATTCCCATAAATCTAATCATATCCTCTAATTCAAGATAATTTTGAAGAAAAAATCATCATAGAAGAACACACTAAAAAATGGGTATATTGTCTCACATGTATTTAGCACACCATATTGAATTACTAGAAAAATGAAAATAAAGACGTTTAAAGGTATTGCAATTATGGATCCAATGATGCAGAGGGGTCGAGAAACAAAGCACATATTAAGAACATGTCTCAATTTATTGCTAGAAGGAAAATGAGAAGTTCTCATACTACTTTACTTGGAAAAGGAAGTAGATATAAGGTGGTGGAGGAAATCTGGTAGGAGGTAAATTTAGTGATATAATGCTTTTAATGGGTCTCATGGTTATCTTGCACAATTTAGAAAACCATGCACCAACCATGCGACACCCACTGTTGAAGGACCATTATCTTATAGTTCATGTGCATAGTTTGAATAATCATGAAACAACCATGCATGAGACCACCTCATGATTGTGACACCCCAATAACATGGTTTGAAAAAAAACTATCATGTTAACATGGATCCCAATTTTGTTTCTCTTCGGAGGAATCATTGTTTTTTCAAATTCGGTGCCCCATTCTACGTACCTCAGAAACACGGTTTTTTGGCCTCCTAGGCATCAAAAACCCATTAGAAATACCTATTTAAATTAAAATACAATAAACATATCTTAAAAAATGTTTTGGGTTATGTAAACAAACATAATTTAGTTCTGATAAACTATTCATGAGTTTCTCTACCAACTAAACTCCAAAAAAATAAAAACGTGTGGGGATTTTGACCCGCTTAGAAAACCTGGGATGTTATAATCTCCCCACCTTAACATAAATTGTCCCCAATAAAGAACACATAAATTCAATATGTTATTGAACATAACAATCTATATATAATTATCTTAAACTACCACAGTCATCATATCATACAAAAACTCCCTCAAGATTCCCCCAACATAAGATTTAACATCCCAGATCACATCCTAACCCAAAACTCAAATAAAATCGATGGTCCATTGAACATCAAAAGACTAATAAAACTCATGTTCTGAATCCTCACTCATGTACCTCATCTGATTCTATTTTCTAAAAACTAATACCAACTATGTTCTGAATCACATTAGATTCTTCACTTGTGTCCATGTCATACATCATACCTTTGAGGTCATTCTTCTCATTAGATGCCCAAAATCATTCCCACTGCCTCTCACCACAAAGAAGTGTCACATCTCAAAAATTAATATATGATAATTCACCATAAAAATTTATACATCAATCGATTCCCCCATATATATACTAGTTCCAGGAACCTCATATATATATATATATAACACTTTTGTGTTGATGAAAACAAACCAACCATTTTCTGGTTAGTCAATACAAAAATCTCGTACAGTTTGTGCACCCAAAATGTACATTCCTATATAATTTCCCTTCGAAAATAAAATTAAAATAACCATATTTATTCCAACTATGTACCTCTAACCATAACCATCTACCCAACCTATTCACTAAATTGTAGCCTCACTATATGCAACTGGATTGAAGATTGACTACCCATGGTATCACTTCCTTATGGTGTTATAGAATCCAAAGGACAATAACCCCACTGTTGGGTCCTAATATAACTACCATGACACCAACATGCAGCTGAATCTTATCAAATATCTATCCAAAACTCTCTCATACCAATTTTAGAACCCTGTTCGAGGAAAGGTTCAATGTTTTACTTTTTGAGAATGCTTTATGTATAACCTCTTGAGATGTTCAACCTTTGCATATGTATAGAACTCATTCTGTGTTTGATTTTAATATTTATGAACAAGTCTTGGATTTCCACGCTAGAATCAAAACCTCAAAAACCCACTCTGAGGTGGCCTAATCGAGTCCTTTTCTAGACCTCCCTACAAGAACTCTTCTCAGTATCGCTTCATGTGGTTTGAAACATCGTGGTTAGAATCACCTAAAGTCATAGCACATCTTGAATAAGACTGATCCATAATATTTCTCTTAGAAATGAGGACATAATTCACAACCTCCCAGAATGAGGGAAACATGAATATGTTTACCTATTCTTGAATGGAGTTCCATAAATCATCATTCAAATTCCTCACCATAAGGGTTTCATCACAAACCATACCATGTGTGAAATAAGAAAAATCCACTAATATCTTTGCATAGTCCATAACTGACCTATCACCCTCTTGCAGGACCCTGAACTATCGAGCTCTCTCTATCCTCATCATCTCTATGACGATTATTTCAAAAGAACCAGGCCTGAAATAACATCTATGATGTCGCTCTTGTTATCCTACCATAACATACAAGTCCCACCAAATCTTAATCATCCCTCTGATCATGTATGTATGCCGCTTCACCCTCCACCATAGCGGTGCCTCAGGTTGATTGAAGATTGTATACATCAAATTGATTTAGTTAATAGTTGTATGTGGCCTACACTCACCCTAAAATACCAATGGGTTCTATGACAAGAACTCATATTTCAAGTATTCCATTGAAGTATCTACTCCTTCGTCTCCTCAATAGATTCCTAGAATAACACATAGTAGGCTCTCTCAAAGATTCTAATCGATCCATGACCAAAAGGCTATAAAATCTAGCGTTTTCCACACTGTTACTTGATCTAGTACCTAATTTGGTACCTGATCCTATAATTAATATTCTAAATAACCAATTAAAAATCATTTACCTTTGGATAATTCTCTTTATGACCCTATGGGGCCTCATCCCAATCCTTAGGGGTCTCACACTATGGTCGCTCAAGTGGCACTAAAACATCTCGCACCTAACACTCTATTAGATCCCATATATGGTGAATATCATTGTATTCAAATGGTTAGACAACCAAGATACAAAATATATAAAAACTATATTTGTAAATAATTAAAATTAAATGAAAACTCACTTCCATTACTCTACCCCATCACTACCTTGTATCATGACATCTGGAAACCTGGACCCTTACCCTCCCTTATCAGATCCAACTTCCACATATAAATCCAACCTCATGGACACTCTCCTACCCACATCAAAATAATGTTTTTTGTTAGTCCACAATATCTTACAAAATTTTCACAAAAAATAATATAGGAAGAAAAAAACAACATAGATTTCTTAGTATTTATTTTAAGAATCTCAATCCCCCATGTCATGGGTCATGCCGATCCTGAAAAATCATTTCACCTCAGTATGATGATAATGTTTTCCAACCTAATGATCAAAATCACCATAAACCACCACCCAAACCTAATATTATAATATCTTTGATTAATTATATAGATTACACATCACAAACAGATTACACATGTTCTAGATTCCTAGGTTGGTTTAGTAATATGAAAATAAATAGAGGATGGGTATTAAAAAACTTCTTACCCTTTTTTGTTACACAACCCAACCCCTATTAGCACAATAATGATACCTAATTACAATCATAAGAAATTTATCATGGCACATGCATATATGTATATATATTTAAAACATTATATGTGCCTAATCCTTTTGAAATGATAAGGAACCAACCCTTGTTTATCAAGACACGGTCCCATATCCTCCCTTCACCTACTAAGATAAGGGTCACATAAAATAGATAAAACCCACACCCAAGTGCACCAATCGAGGTGTAAATCATATTAATTGTTAAATGGGAAAATAAAAAACGTAATTCCTACCATTTGAAACTTAGTATATCCCCTATTCATGGGGCTACAGGAACCCAAACATGTGCTATGAATCTAGTTCCTATAATATCCTATTGTTTTATAAAATATAAGAAAAATATTATTTCAGACATGAGGTAATAAAAAATCCACTGATAACATTTATATTTCCCCTCCCCGTTTGGCCACCCTAATAGTGCTATAAGCCATGTTCCAACAGGCTTTAGACACAACTCCACATATGTAATAAGGCTGAACAATTCCAGTTAGGCTGAAAAGAAGGGATAGTGTGGAGAATATACCCATTTGTGATAATACAATTATGTTCTATATAATTATAGATACATGGGAAATGAGAAAAAGTCCCCGGAACATTAACCCATCCATAGTAAAAGGACAAGCAACGTGGAAAACGTAATAGCCGCAAATACAAAAATAATAAACAAGATCAATACCATTTGTTGAATAATACATAACATGAATCCATTTTTATAATTAATAAAAAATATGTAATACAATACAATAATAATAATAAGGTTACCAATATTCAACCACTAGTATATACATATAAGAATGATAAAATAGCAATAAGACCTAAAAAGAAACTCCCATTGAGTGAAAAACCTATTTTAATTTTTCTTCCATCCCGTGATAAATATACAAATGCTATGGACCAACACCTTATGCCAATAAATCCTAAGATTAGAATGACATGAATTCTTCAAGAATCTAGATGGGCTAGTGTAGCGTTTGAGAAATAAACTTCATTGGCCCCAATAAAATTGTATCTATCTAGAATATGTGATTGTGTATGTGTACACAAATAATAAATATAACATAACAGCACACATGATTAATAATAACACAATCCACTTATGATTATTAGCCAAAATGGACTGATCACATACTTCATGAAATGTTTGAATTGCATAGTGGAGAGGGTCCTTAGACTAAATCCAAGACATCCCCTGAGGTAAATTGCCTAGATGATCCCTCTTGTACCACATCCAATAAAATCTACTATAGCCTTATTCCAACTGAATCACTGCGTCCATCAATATCTGACATCCTAAAGGAACTCCCCAATAATCTTATATGTTTCCCCCTAGCCTCACCTCATAAGAAACCCTATTGGTTCATAGCGTGATGTTTGAATCACAATGATATATTCCATCAATGTAATATCACCATTGTATCAATAGATAACATCATGAGGAATTTATTTATTCATCCTACCAAGTAGTTCATCATCTAACAACCTTATTTACAATGAGCCTCATCCCCAGACAGACAGACTCTACATTTTCAACTGATTTCTCCTCAAAATCCCTATTTTAATGTCCCGACTAGGATAACCCGAAATATTGTAACCCATGATTGACATACATGGATATTATATCATATGAGATAAATATACTAAATAACACAAAAATACATTCCCAAGGAACACAATAGTCTAGAGTCTTTGATTCATGGGAAAAAATATTTTATCCTAGTGAATGAACTTCAATATATCCCATTAAGAGCTACACCTGTAGTACATCTACCTAAAACCATTGTTTATAATATGGGGAAAGGATTCATAAGAATGGTCTGAGCTCAAATTCTCAGGAAGGTTCAATAAATGAAATTCGGAAGCATTACATGAACAAAGGGTATGGAACTTGATCATAACATTTGAAGATCATACCCTTAATATTAGAGGTCATAATGAAAATTGGTAGTTTAAAATACACGAATCATAACAGAATTAATAACATCAATCATGAATGCATAACATGGGAATAAGACATAGAATTTGTGTCATGAACATTGGTTTATAATGCTATGAACATTTATTTGTACAGGACGGTTCACTAATTATGTTTAGGAAAAGAAATCTATCCCCCACAACAACTTATCGACATGAAACCATGTCCATAAATAACACTGTGAACATGTTATTAGGTTCACATATAAGAGTATTGAAATAAAATCAAGTCCATTTATAACATTGTGATCATTTAATTAAGTTCACGAATAACATTAGAAAAATTTAATCTTGATCACATATAAACTTATAGACAAGCAATTTGGTCCATGTATAACATTTTCACCATGTAATAATATTCACTCATAACATTGTGAACATTTAATTAAGATCACATGTAAACTTATAGATATAAAACTAGGTCCGTGTATAAAATTTTGAACACTGAATCAGGTTCACACAAATCATTGTGAACATGAAATAAGGTTCACGCATAAAATATATACTCATGAGTAATCAATACATACCCAACTAGTTAGAGGTAGATATAGATCCAACCCATGAAATAAAAAAGCATACATAAATGTTCTAATATATTATAAAAAATTGTAAGCTTTTAACTAATAAAAATATATAGGAATCATGGAAATTTAATCATATTAGTACGTATATAAAATAGGTAGGTCTCATAATCACCACTTGGGAATGGAATTGGGTTTCAAAAGCATATAACTCTTAAAAGAGAAATAGGTTTGTAAACATCATTCCATCACAAAATAAAAAATTAATATAAAGTATATAAATGTATTCATGGTATAATTTCCCCATAAAAGCATCATTAACACCAATATATGTTATCATATATTGGAAATAATTTTAAATAATCTTTAAAACCAATTTATTGATGAATTTATCCTTTAATCATGAGGAATTATTTTTTAAAAACATAAAAGAATTTGAAAAAAAAATTCTCAAAGAAATTATAAAATAAGATTGAAAACGTATTGAAAACAATTTTTTTAAATTACATTGAAATCTAATATATAATGGTTGAAAACATTTTGAATCTATTTTATGTGAAAACTTATGAAAGAATCTTGAAAACATTTTAAAAAATATTTTATTTAAAAATAAATTTAGTAAATATAAATAAATATTGGTAATAATGAAAAGTTTTTTAAATAATTTTTCATTGAAAATTAACTTTGTGGACAATTTGAAAGCATTGTTGGAAACATAGTTTTAGAAATATAATATATTTTTGACATAAGAGATAAATATAGTCATATTTTCAGATAAAATTTTTCTAAATTTTATTAAAATATAATTCGTGTAAAATGGTAATGATGCATTGATATATATTGAATTAATATATTATAAGGATTCATAGGATATATTTTGATATACTGAACACAATATTTTATTATGGGAACCGTAATTGTAAAAAAAATCGAAAATAAATGAGATTGTTTAAATAAACTCTTACCGATTGATGACATTATGAAATATTTCCAATTTAATAAAATGAAATTATACAAAGATTAAGATATCATTAATATAAATATATTCATTATATATTATTTCAATGTATTTATATACACCTCATGGAAAAATATAGGTGTACATCATGGCTTGTGTCTTAATAAATGAAAATTGATACAAAATCATTTTACAGATTTAATAGCATTTGAAAAATAGTACCAATGAAATAAATTTAATCAAATGGATATGTAAGAAACCATAAATATATGTATAATAATCATATAATATATCCATGGTTAGTATATACAACAAAAAATGAAAGGGTAGTGAATACATCATGTATCTCACAAAAATAAAATGTGAGATGAAATTTCCATACATAACCTTCCTTTTTTGTGTTTGTCATAATCCTCTAGTATATTGGATTAAAATATGTATCGTACTTATACCATAGGAATAATCAGGTTTATAATATTTTTTATTGTCTTATTATAATTTCTTATTAGCCTTTGGTTAAGAATGTTTCATTATTGTAACTATTTGGGGTTGTCAATGCCTAGTTTTCTCAAGTATGTTTTGACATGATATTTGATTCTCCTATTAAATAGATCATGATTTCATCATATGACCTATTTAAACCATTAACTAATTATAATATATATTCAGTACATATTAATTTTTAATAATCTATAATTTTTGTAGATAATAAATGACATTCACCGTTCATGGATACTCTAGGCCGTACGTACGCATTAACTCTACTTTCAGTTCATTATTATATTAAAATAATTAAAATAAATCATAGATATAAATTATAATTAAATTATGATATATAAGATATATATGTTAAATATATTTACTAATACCATCATTTATACATATCATGTATGTAATGAATGAGTCACATCACTCTGAGGGGCTGTAGTCCACACTTCCTCAAACGAAATTGTCATATTTAAAGACAATTAAATGAATAATAACCTTCTCCAAATAAAAATAAAAATAGTATAAAGAAATTATAAATATCATATATATATATAATATAAATATATATTCAATCATAATTTCCACCATGAGAGGTGGTAATGGAAAAATGAATAACCGTTTTTTCATGTGGAAGTTGGTCAACGTACGCAAAAAAACGTATGCTTGTTACCTATTAGATGGAGGTGTGTATATGTGTCAGTATAAATCAAAACATAAAACCATAATGGTATATTGGTGATAAATATTTTATTCATTAAATAATAATGGTATAGGGAGTGGATAATCAAATTAATGAAAATAGGTCATTGGAAAATGTTCCCTTAACAATTTGTAACACATTTTGGTTTATACCTGAGGGATTCCAATTAAGGATTTTGTCTCAAACGGAAGATTCATGATCTAGGATAAGGATATTTGGAATTTATATCAGAATATAATGGCCTATCCTAAGTGGATTTATAGGTTTTCACAAGTGGGAGAAGTGGTGGCCTTTAATAGTGGAGGAGGAATGACCCTCTTAAAATATTTTGAAAAATAAATTTTCTATATCTTCATCACATTGTAATTAGATCCAATAATAGACCCAATTTTAGAAAATGTAATATATGGTTCACATATTTCCATCCAATTTCTCTTGGAAAATTTTATATGTCATTTTGGTCCTTATGGATATTGTCTAGTCCCTTCTTATTCTTAATTTATCCATAATTGTAGTAATTAATTTTAATCATTTTCACTAATATTTTTGCCAGAAAACAAATCTTTTTCTTATTTTAAATTTTATGTTATATTTATTACAAAAAAGGAATTTATTTTTTCAAATTAAAATCATATAATTGGAAGATGTAAATTTAAAATTTATCCCATATGCGGGATGATAATTTGTTGTTTTAATGTAATAATGTTCGAATGTTTACAATGTTTTTATAGTCAATTATCAAATTAAATTTATTACAATGACATAAATTGGATTGATTGGTAAATTTATGATCTAATTAATTTTTAAAACCATTGTATATCATAATTTATATTTATAAATAAATTAGATGAAAAATAAGTTTTGATCTAAAATTTAGTACTTTTCAGTATTAAATAAAAAATTATTCTTCATAAATAATATAAATAAAATCACCCTAAGATAATTTATATCATCCAATTAAAAATATAATCATTATTTTTTTATATTAAATTTAAAAAATTGTTAAAAATTTTATTTAAAATGTGTTCTCTATTAAAAGGAGGTAAATTGTCCTTCATAAAAATATTGGGTTTTTTGTTGGAAATTTGGATTGTTCTTATCTTAGGCATATCCAACCTATTGGGTAAATTTAAATAATATTTTATTGAATATTTAAAATATATATTTCATTAAAATAAATCAATAATTCTTATTTATTTACATTATCTGGAGAAAACTCCATTAGAACCATGAAAATAATAATAATAATTTTTCCTTTTATATTTACTTTTTTATTAGATTCATTTATAATTAATTAGTACAGAATGAAATAATTTTATATTAATATAAATCATATGTTTTCAACAGTTAGTGAATAATATTAATAAATAATTATTTAATTTCTAGTTTATATCTTATTATATGAAATAATAATATATTAATAATATATAATTGTCTTGTAATATTCATTCTATATTGTAGTGTAATATATATAATAAAGTCTATATTGTGTGTAATGCAAGAAAAAGAGGTATGGTTTTCATTACCATCCATATAATATATTATATTTCATTAATATATAAAATATATTTGTAATGTATTGGGTTATTACTTTTCTTTTTTAAATTGGTATTGAGTGTAACAAATGCCAAGTTAGTGTTGCGTGTAATGCAAGTCAAGGTGCTGTTGTGTAGCTCATTCCATGTTCTTGTAATGTTAATGGAATGTTTGAATTAGTGAAATTCAATACCTCAATGAATATTAATATATTTTAAAAATATTATTTCAAAAAAACGTGGGTTGTTACATTCTATCCCCTTAAAATGAATTTCCCCCTTGAAATTCATGTAGGTTATCAATGGTTTCATATTTGAAAGTTATATTCACCAATTCCCACATCGTAAAAATCAATACTAAAAATTATATTTCAAAATATAATTTTGAAACCTAAAGGTCACCTCAAGTAACATGTAAATAAATTTCCACATAGGAAAACATAGGTGGGAATTAATGAAATGGATATCGATGAGATATCTAACTATCATGTTCTGAAGGAGAGTGACAGAAAACTTTTTCATAAAAAAATTAACAATCAGAAAGCCATTAATATGTGATTATTTAAGTTACCATTTTATTCACTAATAGATAAGGTTATTGGATATCATTTTCGGTTTCAAAATTCATTCCCTATAGATGATGAATTTTCATTAGATGTTATACATACATGATTTTATTACCTTTCATAAGTAAAATATTACCATTTCATCATGGCCTGGTCAATTTCCACTTTACCTATACCTGTAAAAATGAAGATGAAATTTTCTTTCCATAAGCTCTACCAGATCATGATATTCAGGAAAATTCATCCCATATCCCTTAATTTCCAATTATCACAATGTTTTTAGTGTAGGTTATCTAATATGCATAATTCCTCATGTGGTGAGATACCACTTTAATCACACAAACATCATCTAAAGATCAAATTAAAGATCCGATTAATGTTTATCCTTATAACCCTTATGAATGATAAAAAATACTAATACTTTCAAATAATGACAATCAATCAATTTAAAATTGAAACTGATATATCATAAAGTAGCACGTGGTTGTTACATTTCAAACAAGTGAATATCATAATTGTATATTCTCTTGGAATGTGTTAATTACCAGAATTACCGTATATCCTTATTGAAAAAATATGAATCATTATTAAAATGGTTTAATTATATATTACATAAATACATGAATTTGTAACCATAATCCATGATAACATATAATAATTTTTTAAAATATGCTTTATTAGTTCTGAGGAAATTAGTGTTATCAAATTTACCTTATAAAAATCAATCATTTCATTATCCAAGTGAGACAAATTTTTATTAACATCATGATCACATTAAGGGGTAAATTTCCTAAATAAAAATATCTCCTTTCTAGGTATTCATACCCCTTAAACATATACTTTTCAATCCTTGAAGAAATCATATTCTTAAAATACTTATATATTTAATGTTTATTGTAACACAATATTTGAATTCAAAAACATAAATACATCATTCAGCCAAATTTATTCATAAACCATTCCTCATGAACCATAAAAATATTAAATTATAAAAATTTTCTAGAATATATAAATCATATATAATGGTTATTCAATTTAAATCTAATCACGTTTCTTATGATTTATTTGAACAATACTAGAAGAGGATCACATAGCTTTCACATGTCATTTGAGGTCTATTTATCATCAAAAGTATAACCAATACTCACACCCCCTTATATAATCTCTTAATGATTTTTCCACTTGGGAAATATATTCCAATAATTCATATTCATTTCATATATAAAACATACAATTTTCACCATGTTCCTTCTATTTCTCGTGATTGGATTAATCAACAATGAACGGGGTGAGAAACACATATCAAATAAGAAAACTACCCAACCATGAAATATTACTTATAAGATGTCTAAATTATGACATATTACTTAATCAATGACTCCATAACTTTATCCTAGGTTATTTATTATCATATTATATTCATATATTTTAAAATGGTTCATGAAGAGTTTCTTAATTTCCAAATCATATCCACAGAGAGTGTCAAACCAGGTGTGCAGTCATGCCATTGTTGTGTACTAGATTACCCGAGTCAAGCTTAGAATATCTTATCATAGTTTTTAAGCCTAAGTATGACTATTATAGATCCAAATCCACTTGTATTATCCAAATATGGATTTATTTCTGTGAAACCACTCATTCTATCCTTTACCCAGACTCTAGGTAAATTTTATATAATTTCCATCATCTTTAGACATATCATTTGACAAAACCATATAAATATTCTATGAAATACCCCTAGGGATCTAACTAGGGTTTTATAACCCCAATTTATAATGTTTTACAGAACCGTTCCTTTATAAAAACTATAGTGACACAGGCTTAGCATAAATGTATGTTACATTACCTTAGATTGATATTTTTTATATTTAGAAAATACAAGCCTGATGACCATAATAGTTTAGTTTATTTATAAACATGGAAACTATATCTTATATCCTTGTGAAATATCTCCAAATTCTTTTATTAATATCACCAAATTTAGTACCTATACCTAAAAAATTCATCATAACATGGGGAAAGGAGACATATGAAAGGGGTGAGATCATATGGTCTGTAAGGGTAAATAAATGAAATATATTTTTGTAAAATGAACAAAGGGTGTGAAACTTATGTACACAATTTTATGATCATACACTACATATTAATTATCAAAATAAATATTGGATGATCATAAGACATTGATCATAACATAATTAATAGAATATGTCTCGAATGAATAACATAGGAATGATACATGGATGTTTTGGCATATACATTGGTTTATAATTTTGATAACATGTATATGTTGAAATAGGTTCACTCATTATGTTAAGGACTTGAAATATGGCCCACACATCAACATATGGACATGAATCATGTCCATTAATAACATTTTTAATGTTTAATTATAATCCTACAAAATCTTATGGATGTGAAACAAGGTACATTCATAACATTGTGAACAAGTAATCAATTTTACGCATAAAATTGTGAACATGTAATATATTCCATGAGTAAACATATGGACATGAAACTGGGTCAATGCATAACATTGTGAACCCATAATAAATTTCAATCAAGACATTGTTTACATATAATCAGGTTGAAATATAAACATTTAGACATTAAACCAAGTCCATGCATAACATTGTGAACATCTAATCAGGTTTGTGCAGAACATTGTGAACATGAAATCAGTTTCACGCATAACATATATACTAATGAGGGACCCATCATTACCCAATGCACTGAAGAGGTAGAGATATGAAACCCAAGGAATAACAAATTCAACCATATGAGTTCCAAAATACTATAAACTATAATCAAATCAAAACTCATGAAATGATATTGGAATCATCAAAATTAAATCATAACATTTCCTTTGGAAAAGAGGTAGGTCTCATAAACAACACACATGTAAAGAATCACATTTCAAAACCATATAACCATGGAATTTTAAACGGTTTTCACAAAAATCAGCACATAAAAAAATTAACAATTCATTTAATGACTATTAATAGAGGAACAAAATCATTATCCCATAAATTCATGAGTAACACTAATGGTTGTAATCATTAATTGAAGATAATTTTGGATTTTTTTTTCAAAAAACATACTTGAGGAAAATATCTTTCCATCATAAAAATTATTTTTAATATACATAAAAAATTTTAAACCCATTTTACATGAAAACATATAAAACAATTTTGAAAAAAAATTTAAAACTATTTCATTGTAAATACATTGAAACCATATGCAGTAATCTTGAAACCAATTTGGTAACCTTTTATCTGAAAACTTCTAAATGAATATTGAAATCATTTTGATAAAAATTCTCATCGAAAATATTTTGAAAAAAATATAATAATGAATGAAAATTATAAAACATTTTTAAAATCCTTTTTCCTTGAATATGATACAAATTTTCAGTTTAAACCAGTTTTGGAAACTTTTTTGAAAACATGTTTTTAGAAATAAAATAGATTTTCAATCGAATGTCTAACATTTTTCATATTTTCTTAAAAACATTTTATTATTTAAATTAATTAAAAATATGTTGATAAATGGTAGTAATAAATATATATATCATTAAGAAATATATTATAATTAAAATCATGATTGATTTTTAGAGACACATCATATGATTTCATCAAGGGAAGCATAATCATAAATAATCTCGAAAAGAGACGAGATTATTTTAATAAACTCTTACAACCCGATAACATTGACCCATACACCCAATTTAATGAAATGAAATTAAATAAAGATTAAAATTTCCTGAATATATATATATACATGATATAATATTTTATATTCCTTATATACACCACATGGAATAATATAGGTGCATAACATGGCACGTGTCTCAATGAAGGATAATTTAGACCAAATTATATTACCAATTTGGTATTTTTTAAAACATAGTACCCACTAAAATAATATAATAAAATGGATATTTATATATAACCATAAATATAATAATTATAATCATATTAAAAATCCATGGGTATTGTACACACCATAAAAAAGGAATGAGTAATGAATTAATAATGTATCTCATGTAAATAAAAAGTGAGATGAAATTCTCTTACATAAACATATGTTTTGTTTTGTGGTATTTATCCTCTTAAATAGTGGTTTATAATATTTTCACAAATTTTAATGTAACCATATTGAGGTTTATAATATTATATATCAACTTATTATGATGTATTATCACATGCTTTTTAACAATCATTAAGTATGTTCACTATTTCGGGTGTTATCTACCTAGTTTTCTAAAGTATGTTTTGAATTGTTAATTGAATTTCATATTACATACATAATGTTTCAATAATATCTAGTTATTAAAACAAGAATTAATTATATTATCTATTTAGTAAATACTTATTTATAATAATCGATAATGTTTTCAGACTAGAACGAAAATTCACATTTAATGGAGACAGTTGGCCATGCGTATGCATGAACTCTACTTTTAATTTTTTTGTGTTATTAAATGAATTAAAAAAATATATGTTTATAATATAATTACTATAAAATATAATATTTACAAATTATACATAGGTTTCATAGGACCACCCATTTTACATTCCATGTATGGAATGAATGAGTCACCACACATTGAGAGCGTGATAGTCCACACTTCCTCAAACAAAATTATCATAGTTACATAAGATAGAATGAATTTTTTTTGTCATATATAAAACTTATAGAAGAATATAATCATTATAAATATCTTATATATCATATATAAGCCAATTTTCTATCATAATCTCGACCATGGTTGGTGGTAAAGAAAAAATCAACAATCATCATTTCGCGAGGTAGTAGTTCACCGTACCTAGAAAGAGTATGTTCGTTACCCTTTAGATTAAGGTTTGTGTATGTGTAGTTATAAATACTAGAAAAAGAATATACTAGTGTATTAAGGATACTTGTTTTTAATTACTAATTTAATAATAAGTGTATAGGGAGTGGAGAAGTCAATGAAAAAAATAGATCGACGGAAAACACCACATTAAAATTAGATAACTCTTATTGGTTTCAAACAATGGGATCTCATGGAAGGTTTTCATCAAATAGGTTGGCTTGAAGGTTTATGTGAGTGATTTTCGGAAGATATTTAGGAATATATTGGCCCATCCCTTTTGTTTTATGTTGTGTGAGTAAGTAGTAGAAGTTGTGGTCTTTTATAGTGGAGGAGGAGTGGTAGTCATGTAATGTTTTGTCAAAAGAATTCGATACAAGTTTTTATCATTTCCAACTAGCTCAAAATAATGGAAACAAATAAGAAAACGGTACGATAGAATAAAAATATGTCCATTAAATTGATCTTTTACTTGTGTATAGGTTATTTTGGGGCACATGATTGATCTTTAGTCTCTTATTATGCTTAATCTGACCACAATCATTCTAAGAAAATCACAACATTCACTAGTATTATCGTAAAAAACTATTTTTGTCCTATTAGAAATTATAATTTATGATTATGAAAAACATGGAATCAAATTTTTAAAATTTAAATCACATAATTAGTTGAAATTAATGTAAAATTAATCTCATAGGTGGCATGATAATATGGGTTTTTAAAGTAAAAACTACCAAATGTTTACTCTGTTTTAATAGTAAATTTAAAATTTAAATTAATTAAATTTACCTAAATTTTATTAATTTATAATAATATATTATAATTAATCATTAAAACGAATCAAAAACTTAATTTTAAATTATAAATAAATAAGATGAAAAAGTAGTTTTGAACTAAAATTCAGTACTTTTCACTTTTCATTACAATGGGAATCTTCACAAAAAAATTCCAAAATTTCACACAATGATATTTTTGTTGGTTCTCTTATAAATAAGAAGTTTATTTTTGACATATTTAATTAATAAAAGGGTCAAAATATTACTTTAAAATGGGTTTACCTTTCAAAGGTGGAAAATTTTCTTTTATAAAAATGTTGGTTTTTAAGTGTGGAATAGGGATTGTTTTTATCTTATACCTATCAAACCTAATGGATGAATATCAAAATTATTCTTTTTGAATATATAAAATATATAATTCATCTAAATCACTCACTAATTTTGATTAATTTGGCTTTTCTATACATAACTTCTTTGGATGCATGAAAATAATAATAATCGTATTTGATTTTATATTCATTTGGTTCTTTATTTCATTAATAATTCATTTCAAACCAATGATTTAATTTCATATTTTTATAAACAATAAATTTTCATAAATTATTTAATATTATTCATAAATACTGATTTAATTTCTTATTTATATCATCTTAAGTTAAATAATATTGTTTAAATAATATATATACTTTTTATAATATTTTGTCTTGTGTGTGGTGTCAATTATAGAAGAAAGGTGTTCCTTCATGTGACCAATGCCAACTAATTTTGAGATTCATTATATGTCTTATAATATATTATATTTATTTAATATTACAAATATTTTTTAAACGATTGCGTAATTATATTCCATTTTCCACTTGGTGTTGTGTGTAACGGATGTCGAGTCTGTGTTACGTGTATAGAAAGCAAAGTTGGCTTCATATAGTTCATGAAAAGTATCTTTCATGAGGAAGAATTTTTGACTATGTAAAATATAATAACTCAATAATAATTAATTTACTCTAAAAAATTAGTTCACAAAAACTCAGTGTTCTACAACTATGATGGTAGTCGACTAGTGGGTCACGTGACTTCAAGCAGGACTCCTGGCATTCCAGACAATACCAACAAGCAGTGAGAGTGTAAGGGAATATTATGGGGATACTACACCCTCATGATAAGAGTATCACAGTATTTTGTTTGTTAATAAATTAAAAAAAATTGTAACTAGTAATAAATAAATAATTGTGAAATGAATGAATAGTATGAACAAAATATAAAATATGGAAAACAAAAATACGTAGAATATATCCATTCATTTCATGATGATAATAAATAACTAAAAAATACAAATAATATGTATTTATATAGTATAGTACATAGATAAGAATATAAATAGAAGAGTAACCCAATGGGTGATCTCTCCGAGAATCCCATGTTCCATCTCAACCATATGATCCAAACTTTTAGGTACAAGTAAAACAACACATGCAATAAACAATATTCCCACATTAAGAAGGCATACTTTGGTACCCTATAGAAATTGCATCCCGAGAAGGGTTTGAGATATAAATCCCCAATGGTTCCCACCCATGGTGTCTACATATAAATATATTCATTGAATATAAGTATGTAGTGTACATATAATACGAATTAATAAAAAGATTGAATAAATAAATAACCACCAACTTGTGCCAATTATAGAAGGACACATGAGGGATCTATCATCTTCGAATCATGAACATAATGTATTTATGATCTGTTACCATAACAATATTGTAATAATATATAGGTATGATTTATAGTTATATATATTAAATCCACCTATTTGAACCAAGTATCTATGGATGTTAGTGGCCATATACCTAGAATACTATGTGATGACCAGACTAGGGAATAAATTAGACATCTATAAAAATAAAAATGAGAATATAATATCAAGATATAGAGTACATTACCAACATACAAATAGAGTTCAAGATGCCATGGAATAAATTTGTGATATTGTGTGAGCCATCATTCTATCACTCTATACTACAACTGTGGTGCCTCATCCCACGTCATGTATAGTATCACTGGGGTGAGATACCATGATCTCAACACCTGATATAAGGGAGCATGATTTTACAACATTCTCACAATAATACTTACCACCATCCACCACTTATATCAATTCATAGTCATAATAATAATACAAGAACACATAAGGAAATAAATCTCATACTTTACATTTAATATGTGCATTATATAATCAAGGGAATCACAATAATTATAATTCAAAAATAAAATTGTAGATAAAAATGAAATGTTAGTTTAGAATTTCCACACATTTAATTTCATTTATTTTATAACATTCGTATTAGTTAATGCATGAAATCCATCAAGAATAAGGTCTCTTAATATAATAAAATTCATCCAAATAAAAAAAATCCTTCACCAATTGCTTATCCCTGTTAAACAAGGTCATTTAAACCATTTATGGAAGGAAATACATAATTTAATGACTTCCCATTTATTTTATTCCTCTGGATTCATTTTCACAAGGCAATTCATTTAACCAAACAAAAGGGATACTTATAATATTCTATGGTCCTCTTGGGAAGTTACATTCTTTGGAAGTCAAATGTATTATGAAATCCAACCCCTTAGAATGAGCATTGATCAGTAGCCATTTATATATAATGGGATAAAATATATTTAAATATAACATAAGTGGTCATATGGTAACATTCCTCATACCAATTATATCATTCATGAATAATGAATCTCCAAATCCATAAGAGCAGGACTGATTTAAATAATTAATCAATACTTTTCAGTTTAGAAGACAATGCACCTCATTTGAGGGGTTTTATTATTAAACATATACTTTTTTATAAAATAGAAAAATTAAAACAATTATAAATTTCATTTAAGAACCACAACTCAATTTACTTAATTAATCAATTTTGGAAGACATCCATACAATGTAATTTAATTATAAATCACAACATGGTACATTGGATGTGCCATTACTAACTGAGAAAACACCTACAAGGTTAAATTTAATATATCAACCTATTCTAATTCATAAATGAAATTATTGGAATGTTAAACATTTAATTATAAAGGGAAATGCATAACGGAGCTCCCATAGGGTTTTTGTGATTTAGTTTGATATCCTCAAAATTTATAAAAATTGAATAGTGGTAGTAAAATCTGTGTAGATCAGTTTAATATGAATAACTTAATTTAACGGAATTCGACGACAATGGTTGGCATGAGAACGACAACACTTGTTGTAAAATTCTATTTTCTTGGAAAATTTTGTAGAACAAATACATTATATGTAAAAAAACATAATATTCCAATATAAAGATCTAATTTGATCTATTTTTTAAGAAATACAATAAATAGAAATTCTCTCAAAAATAGGGAAAATGAGAAATCATGATGATAACATTGTCTATAGAATATTAAATGAATAATTACTCCAAAGGAATTGAGATCCTACCATTTTTTATACATAGAGACTGATGATTCTTGATTATAGCTTCATATGTGGAAGATACATCCATGCTTAGGTTAGGCTCGATGAGGAAGCCAATGCTCAATGGGGAGGTTCTCATGTAGAGAAGGAAGAAGAAAGACAAGGAAATAAAACATAATGTTTTAATTAATAGAATAATAGTAATTTCACCCTAAAAACAAGATTATATGGTTGGTCGTGTAGTCTATCCAAACTATTGTCCAACCACATGGAACCTACTTCTTTTAAAAACCACCTTGTATAGTTGTTCCACATGGTTTGTCTTCTAATGCACCAATCATGCAATGAATACTATGAAACTACCACTCAAAATGGCACTAATTGAGTGAGATATGAAAATTGTTTGGGTAAAATGTTCAGAGCCCATGTGGGTAATTTTACCTCCCTTACTACTATCACATGGTTTTATATAGGGGGATGCACTATTTTAGACATACCGTCCACCACATGAAGACCCACAAAAACCACAGATTCTGTTCCCAACACTACCCAAACCGGACCTGAAACCCAAGAAACCTCAAAATCATTTAAAAAATTATAAAAAAATTTATGAGATAAAAATTCCGAAGTTAAGTTATGAACCATTGTTTTACAAATGACAAATCCATTAAATACCGAAAGATCATATTCCATTCTAATTTTCCCTCGGCTCAAAACATAGTTCATTAAAACCATCCCACATTAGAATTTCTGTTTCATGAAAATCACTCAGAAAAAAACAACCATCCCACAAGGGTTTTTATTTCTATTTCAAATAGTCATGTTTCATTTCTAAACTTCCAATACACCTATGAGCAATAATTAATGATCATGACCCGTAAGCCATGAATATTCAACCCAACACTCATTTTCCAACCAATATAATGAGGTAGTACTTATCTGATACTGCATAACTAGAGAAAAAATCACATCATAATCTCATTAAACTTATTGAAAAAGGATATCTTAACATTAGGATTTTATAATGGAAGGGAACAATTTCGAACCATGGAATGTCCTTGATGAAAATATCTTTAAAAAGAATAGCTATATGATTTCTAGCGATGCTCTTGACATGATATATTTATCATGGAGAACCTGAACACATCCAATGTCATATCAGGGACCTCTTCAGAATGAAATGGACCATATTTGATCAATATTAAAACTGACTGTAAGTTCATTCCTCTAATGAAATTTTCAACCTTCACACTAAACTAGCCATAACCCAAAGGTATCCTTAAATTTTTTATTCATAGATTATTTTCAAATATAGTTAATGATAATAAGTTGAGTCACCAATCACAATATTCAATGTAATGTGTATTACAAACTGAATTATAACTCCTTCTTATAAGGAATCCCATGTTCACAATGAGGACACTCCATAATGTCAACAACTAACTTCTTTGATTTTCTGTGATCAATGTATCACTGATCCCAAAAACCAGTTTGGGATAACCTTGGATTAATATAACTATAGTAAAAGTAGAATTTTTTATCCCATTCTTCATATTTACAATTGATATGTTGGTACAAAGAAAAAATGTTTTCATAAAACATTGAATGATCCCATAGTATCATCCAATAGGATGTCACATCAAAGGGGAATGGTCAGTGACTATGAGTTCATTCCATAAATTCCTATGTAGTATCCCAAGTATCACTTAGAACTAACTGTGCCTTAATGAAAACCATGAATCCAATGTGTAACACTATGAAAATCACCCAACAAAAGTCCAAATACTTTTAGAACATTAGTGCATCATAAGATCGATGCTCTCTTACTACATCAATAACAAATTCAACATAGTGGACATACTCCTCATTAAAATGATTAAAATAATTTGATACTATAAATCCAAAATTAATAATAATAAAAAACTTTTGGACGACTTCTCTAAAAAGAATCATGGAATCACATACTAATACATCTATAAAAACTAGAGAAAGATGTCATTTACCACAAAAGGAATTTGATGATTGTTCAAAATTAACAATAAAGTCCACTAAAGATTAATTATGTTACTAATAGATTCACATATGACCACCCTTTTCAATGCAATTCATCCAGGAAAGAACATAAATTCACAAGGCTCACAAGCCTCACATGTTTTCAGATGAAACTAGAAATTTTTCAATAGTTCTCAATGGTTTTTTTCCTTCCACATGTATATAAACATACTCCGAAATGAACATATGATTTTCTCCACCTTTTGGAGTTATCTAGTCCATGAATGAAGTGATATACTAGCCACACAAAATCATGGTGGTTCTAAACAAGTTTAACAGGAATGAACAAGAACTGGGAAAGAAAACATAAACTATCACAAAAAGTATATAAAAACACCCAATACACTTTTGAAGTAAACCTAAACATTGTGATTAACATTATTCCTTTAATGATATGTCACCCATCTCACGAGATTCCCTGGTAACATACTCAACAGATCAAATTTCAATGATTCCACCAAACTCAATTATTTTGTTAAATCATTTATAATCTCGGCGGGTACCAATTATATCTAGACATAATATCATGAGATTATGGATGCAAATGGAACATCCTAGATACTACCCAAGGGCCTATCACCCCTACTTGTTTATGTATCTGATGGAATGCACATAATACTTGTTCGAATTAATTCTATTTAATATGATTTTAGAACAAACTTGTGACTTCCATAGTCACCGAAGGAAAATGAAAAAATGTAATAATACCTAAAAGCGGTCAAACATCCTAATGTAATGTCTAACATTTTGAAACAATGCAGTAACTGAGGATCACAATCATAAAAATGTTAATAAGAACATAACCAATCATCCAAACAAGGGTGTTATTTATTAGCTAAGAGTCCTACAATGAACAATGACACTCCAACTACACCAAAAATAAGAATACTCACAAAAAATTCATTTATACTATAAGGGTGCTACATATCATGGACTATCCCATTACGAAACACAAGCATCAACCCTTTCACTAGGTCATTCCAAATAGAATTCACCAGTTGAATAGCCTATCATTTATGCAATTCCAAAAAAACATAGGTCTATGATAAATTATTACACATTTATTTTATGGAAACTCAAATGGATATTTTAATAATCCCGTATATTATTTAAAACAAAGTAATCCACATGAGGTTACACTTTATGTCATTAAATTGATTCACATTCAATATTAAAATTATCTAATAATTAAAAATATAACGTATAAATTATAAAAAAATAACTTGGTAAAAGATAAGAAATAATAAGAATTTCTTATCAAAAATCATTTCCAATCCGAAACCATTTATTGTATAAATTATTTTTTATGTTATAGAAAATATGGAGACCTATGAAATTCCCACTAAGCCAACCTAGTTTCATCGAGTGTAACACAGTAAAAGTATCATATTATTGAAATTAGAAACACCTAAATGGGTCATCTCAAATGAAACATGCCCATCTAATATATATCGATCCAGTTGTAAATTTTATAATTAAACTAAATAATTTTATATTAATATTATACATCCAATAAATTTAAAAAACATTAAAAATACATGATGGTCAGATGAACAATAATTCAACTACATGGGTTTCCAAAAACATAATCTAAAAAGTTCCCAAACATATTATTGACCAATTCCTAGATCCCATGTAATCGAAACCAATTTTAGGTCAGAATATAATATGCTCATTCATAATGTTTTAGTTATACACGTCGCAACCTGAAAATCCATAAAGAACCCATATGCTTTATAGGATGGAATTTAGATACCCTTTATTGATATCATTCATCTTTAATTTTTATTAATATTAACAACTTTTACATTTTGAGAAGATCTCTAGTCATTCATAACACTCTAGATATGATTATAGAATAAATGATACCTTTTTTGAGTTATAAGGTGCCCATACACCTTATAACTAAAAACTAGCTCTCATCATAATCGTAACCAATTATGTTTCACCCCCACAACCAATTTTATATCAAACAAAGGAAAGCATGTTATCTTCATAAGAAAACAAAGATAATCATGATATAAACATAGAAACATGTACTATAAGCTATAGAAGAATTCTATATAAACTCTAAATAATTGAATATGGTTACCTAACCATGTTATAAAAAATGAATTATAATGAAATACCTAAATATGGAAATATCATAGAATGGCACAACTTGCATGGAAAAAAATTTCAACCAATATTTATCCCAACCAAATATAGCTATATGGATATGAATATCCATGGAATGTGAGTCTCTATGTGAATATAACTATGAATATAATTCTTTATCCTTTCATAACAATACAAGGGTAGTATTACATAACTTCAAAAATAAAGAAATATAAAGTACACCATTCACCCAAGGTTAAATCATAATCAATTGTAATAGGAAACATCATGAACAACCATCCCAACCATATCCACATGGAATTTTCCCCTTGGGTGGGGAGACCAGTCCCATATATTTCTATTTTCTATGTGCTAACACATTCTTAGTATCCTATCTACCAATGAAAAATGGTATGGAAAATGAAATAAGAACCCTTTGATATGACATTGTAACTTCTCGACATGATAGTCCAATAAGATGATTGTTGGACCCATGGGTAACATAGAATAAAGTATACCTCCCTATATTCTAGAGGTTACTGACTACCATTGAGGGTTTAAAGTGGTGATAGTTGGAAAAATATACCCTCATGATTAGATAATCACAATGTTATAACTACTAATGAATAAAATACAGTACTAGAAGCGGTAATAAATGAACAATAGGGTAGAATAAGATATGTATAAACTAAATATATAAGATATCCAATTCCAATATATATAAATGTTTCATTCATGTCCTAATTATTATACATAAACCAAAAAATATGAATAGAAGTATGTTATATAGTCTAGTACGTGAATAAGAAATCTAAAAGGAGAAGCTCCACATCGACAATCTCCATGATCATCCCATTGTCCAGGTCAGTCATGTGATCTAACCTCCTAGAAATAAGATAATCATCTGTACAAATAAACTATGGTCCTAAAATTATAATGTCTAATCAGGTACCTCAGTGCAATGGTGGAAAGATCAGGGTGTAAAATATAAATCACAATATGTTCCCACCCATAGTTACTATGAATGAATCTAGACAGTGAATATAAATATGTAGTATAAAGGTAATTTGAATAAATAATCATAATGAATGAATAAATAAAGACAATTCCTCTTAGCTTCCAAAATGAAACCTAGCGATTCCGCCTACTTCAGCTACTGACCGAAATGAATTTCTGATCAGTTATCATACATATCTAGAAATAATATATATGTATATAATATAGTTTTATATATCATATCAACCTATATGATCCATTTGTGTGAAGACATAATTTTCTATATTCCTGGAATAGTAGGTATTGGATGGACTGGGGTGTAACTCAGACATCTATAACCAATTTTTACAATATAATATGCTCAAGAAATAAGGTTTATTCCCTAAAAACCAATATATTCTTAGTCACTATTATAAACACTCTATATGAACAGTGAGACATCATGCGATCACTCTAAATATTAATTTTGGTGCCTCATCACAAGTTCTATATAGTATCACTCATGTGAGATTCCATGAACTCAACACCCGATGTAAGGGAGCATTATTTTATGAAATGATCAAAATATTTATTACCATTATCCATAGCTTGTATAAATTAATATTCATAATAATAATAAAATAGTCCATTAGTAAATAACCATCGTTATTTATATATAATAAGCCTATTATATAGTCATGTTCATCGTAGTTATTACAATTCTAAATTAAAACTGTACATAAGTATTCATGATTTATGTGGACTTAACACCCATTACTTTTCATTTCTTTTAAATAAATCATTTCAGTAAAGGCATTAAACCCATCATGAATAAGGTCATTCAAAATAATACAATTCATTCAATGAAAACATTTGATCATGAATAAGATAAACATGATAAATCTTGTTTGTTAAATCATTTATGGAATTCAGTATATCATGTCCTTACATCCCATTTATTTCATTCTATTTAATCAATTTTTACATTGAAACTCCTAAAACCACACACAATGGAAACCTAGATGTTTCCATGGACCACTAGGGAAATTACCTTCTTGTACAATCTCATTTATTAATAAATCTAATTATATAGAAGGACCTTTGATCATTTCACATTTATTTTTAAATGGGGAAACTCCATTTCAATATAATACGATTGTTCATGTGCTATCATTCCCCATATAAAATAGTGACATTCTATCATAAATAAACACCAATTACATAATTCCAAGTATTATATAAATAATTAATCAATGATTTTTACTTGAGAATATATTGCACATCATTTTAGTGTTTTTTTATAGACAATGTCTTTTTTATCAAAAAAAATCATTCAACATAATTATCCATTTCATTTATGAATGAAAACACAATTAACTAATCTAATCATATTTTGAATACTACCATACAAGTAAATTTAAATTTAATTCATGAAATGGAACTTATGTGGTTCTATTTCTAGTTTAACAAACTCCTACAATGGAAAATTGCATTTATCAACAAAGAAAATTCTTAGAAGGTGTACCATAAATTTTTAACATTTAATTAAAAATATAATATTAAGCTGAAAACCCCATGGGATGTCACCAGTTCAGTTTGGCATCCCTAAAATCAATTAAAACACTTAATATTAGTAGTAAAAGTTGAGTATATCAATTTCATATAAAGAAAATAATTTAGAGGAAATGTGCGGAAAAAGCCAGTTTGCAGTGCAGTGATGTTTGATAGAAAATGAAAAAATAGTAAAAACTATAGACAACCTACCTCATACATAGGTTGACCTAATCAAAAAATATCATGCTCTGATTCATTCAATATTGGATAAAATCCATGAAATAGACATTCACCATGAAAATTTGGAAAATTAGAAAGTACTTTGATAACACTGTCATAATAAGACTAAACAAAAAAAGATTCAAAATGAATAGAAAGAATGAAATTGTCAATCCATATATTCCTATGATGCATGATTATAGATTCATAATATATATATCCATCCATTCCTATGTGAGTATTGAAGAGGAAGACAAGGTACACATGGGAGGATGTCACGTAGAGGAGGAATAAGAATGAAAATGAAAAGAATCATAAATATTTCATTAAGGGGTGAATAATAATTCCACCATAAAAATTAGGTTGACACTGTTTGGTTGGATGGTTTGGACAAAATGTATGCCATAAATGAAGTATAAACTAGTCATGAAACCCACATCACATGGTAGGGACATAGATTTTTCCTAAAACAATTCCAAACATGTGATAAATATTATATGCATACTGCCCAAATTATCACTAACCACAAGAGATACATGAAAAGTTTGGGTGAATCATTTCAATATAGTGTGGGGTGTTTCTTCTACCTTATTGCAGTCATATAGTTTTCTTCATTGGGATTTAAGGTTTTATAGAAAAATTTTACCCTATTGAGACCCCCAAAAACAAGATATTTCGATCCTTGAAAATCTTAAAACTCGATAAAACATCCTTGAAACCTTTTGGGAATTTACCCAAGTCATAAAAAACACATGTATGTACTCGAGCCTTTAGAATTATGTTCTAAAGATTGGTTTTAAAAATTACCCATACAGTAAATGAAAAAATTTAAAATCCCTTGGAGTTATTCCTCGACTAAAAAAGGTGTTATTAAAGTGAATGGCATTGCACGACATGCACATTTTACCATTTCTATAATCTGCAACCATCGAAGGCCTATACCCACATGAGTGGTCAATGAAACCTTATGATCTATGTCAAAATGTGTGAAAAAGACACTAAATGGAGAATTGAACCAAATGGGTGCGAATAAATCAACAAATAAATCCCTAATCCACATCATCAGGAACCTCATTCCCCTTAAACCATTCCACAACATATGATGGTCAACTTCATCAAAAATTACATGAGCCTTTCACATAACCCAAAGGCCTCTCTACCAAAAACTATTGACCATATCATCTAGATACTGATAAAAATTACACATATTATCCTTTCCAATCCAAACAAGATGATTGCATCGCCTCAGACTAGATGGTTAATCTCATCTCTATCCTTAGTCTAATATTGTATAGTTCTCAGGAACACATTATAATAAATTCAATGAAATTATATAATTCAATTAATAATATAAACTCCCCAGAATAACATGCACAAGGTCTGAATCTTCTCAATGGGCTCAACCATTTTTAATTAGGTGGCAGAATCCCATAGGGATCTCCAATGCCTTCAGTTTTTTAATTAAATTAAATAATTTAAAATATAGGGATGTCTATCGAATGACCCAATGGATTGATAAAGTGAAGTCCCATGAAACAATATCAAACCCACCAAGAAATATTATCACCACAAAACCCAATATGGTAGATGCAATCATGTCTATTAATTTTGAATATATCATTATTTAATCTGAACAATATGAAATAAGAGTAAATTTGATCGCAAGGATTTTACACTTTTTATGGAATGTGTGAATGAAATTTGTAAAATGGGTATTCAATGGAATACCATTGTAGATTAGACAACATAGATGGGTTTAGAAATAGATCCAAGATGATGACTAGGACTCAAATCCTAGCAATAATAAAAATAGAGAGCCCTCTCACTACTATATGAGACCATGGAATATAAATGAAAGGCACAGAAAAGAAATATAGTGGGATAGAAATAAGTAATTTCACACATTTAATGGGTCACACAATTCACTTACACATTTTTAAAAAAAACTATAACAATCATGTGATACCCACTATACACACTCCAAGATCCCATGGATCATGTCCACAATTTGAAAAATCGTGAACCAAATGGGCATGATCCCTCTATAAAATATGACAAACATAGGAACACATTCATGAAAACCCTCTACAATGGTTTGAAATACCATGTTTAGTATATATAAATATAGGACCTCGTGGTTTCATCTAGGAGGTTTTATAGTTTTACCAAAGTATGGACCCCTGTCATTGCTCCTTGAAAACATGGTTTTTCAGTGTTTAATTGACTTAAAATCCAACCACAATACAATGTAATTTTATAAGTCATTAAATCCAAAAAAACATGGGTTTTTGGTAATGTAAACTCTTTCAATTTTTTCTGATAAACAATAGATGAGTTGTTCTACCCACCAAATTCATTTAAAAGCAAAGTAATATGGGATTTTGACTCACTACAGACACTTGAGTAATTACAATTTTTGGGTTATGGTGAATATAATATTGGGTTTCTTAGTGGATACAGTTTGTAGATAGTGTTTATATTCCCATGGGTGTTTTTTCTATTACATGACCCATGTTTTGATGTGATTAGATATTTTTATCACCTCACTTAGTTAGGTGTTACTATGAAATTTTTTCAGTATGGAATTGAAGGTGTTTTCCTATCTTCAAAATTCAATTTTATAAAACTATGGTTATATGTGACATAATTGTGAATTTTTACAACCATTTATATTTTTTACTTTTGAATAAATGATTTCTCTTTGAAATTCCATTTTTTCTTATTTATAATGAATTTGTTGAATATTGCATGGTTCTGTAAAATTCCTAAGGGCCTTTTTCAAATGTGTTTCACTTTGTGTGTTGGGGTTTCACCCAATATTAATTTCCATTGAGTGAATACAATTTTAGAAATAAAATTTTGTATTAAAGTCAGGTGTTGAAATCGAAATACATTATAAGGGGGTTATTTAATGGATTTCCAATGGTGACATAAAATGTGTGTGTGATTTATTCCTTTTTTCAAAATTCCTTATTAGCTCTGGAAATGTATTTGATCAAAAAGCATGGACTTTGGGTTTGGATAAATAATTCAATAAATATTACCAATTTTGTTGGTAGCATTGAAATGTTTTTAAAAGGTGTGTCTGAATCCATAATTTTCCATATATTTTTAAAGTGGCGCTTTATGAAATTTTACAAAGGGTGTGGAATCCTGAGTAATTTTTTAGTGTTAATGTCTAAAATGGCACTATGGGTTTTAAATGGAGAGGGTCAAATACACCCCTTGATCATTCATTTCGTTGTTTACCCCTTTTGTGGGTTTTTTTTCACAATGTGATTCTTATTTTCCCAATGGGTGGGAATGTATTTTTTATTATATAGGTTCATTTTAGATATGGGGATATTACTTATTTCATGTTAGGGTGAGGGTAGCTATGATTTTTATTTTGTGTTAGACATGGATTATTGTTTCCTAAAACTCAATTACATTATTGGTCATGGAATACCAAGTACTTATTAGGATATCTAATTCTGATATACTAGTTTTTTTACATGCCATTGTGTCCCTCAAGTCATTATGTGAACATGTGTGAGGAGAGGGATTTCATCACAATGAGTCTTCTGTGTGTTTGTTTCATTACACATGGTTTTAAAATTATATTTTTCTAGTAGATGTTTCATAGGTTCATAAACCTTATATGATTATATACATCACATATTAGGCTTCCCATGGTAGATCCCATAAAAAATTTTATTTCTTGGTTGGTTATTTTTTGGGGGTTCTTGATATACTTATTTTTAATCCATTCCCCTTATTTGATTGATAATTCACATCTTCTTTTTTTTATCAATGGACCCCTTGTGATATAGGGTATACTATTAATGTCCTTGAACCATGGGAATTTTGTTTTTTCCTTGGTAAATTTTTTTCAAATGTTCTTTTGAAAACCTATTTGGAAATTAAGTACTATTTTTTGGATTCTCTATCCGGGATTTCCAAATGGGTGTTTTTAAATGAACAATCCTGGGTAAAATAGTTTCAAAATGGTATATGTTTTTAATAATAAATAGGTTTTTTGTTTTTTATGTTTTGGTAAAAAATATAAATTTTTTGAAAAAAGAATATGGAATATTTTCATTTCCATGTGATATATATATATAATATTCTACATTAAATATTTACCTTCAAACCCTAATTGATGAAGTGACATATAAAAGTTATTTTTATGTTATGGTGGATTTTTTGTGACCTTCTAGTTTTTTATCTCATTCCTTTAACATTGAGGTTTTAGGTTCCTAGTTGTAGTCATTTTTATCATTATGGATGAAATTTGGTGAGTCTTGTGGTGGCGAGAAATCAAAGTTTTCAACATGGGTGTTTGGTCTCTACTAATATTGGGTTTTAGTTGTTTTCTTTTTATTAGCATTTTATCTATTTTTTTCCCAATACATATTTTCATTCGAAATTGATTATGTATATGAAAATAGATTTGATCATTATTATTGATTATGATCTATTTTCATGTTTATTTTTTTTGGATATTGATTTTTTTCGTCTATACTTATCATTGATATAGGTGAAAACATTCCCAAAATGATTCATCTGATACCCAAAAACAAATTTTCATTATTTTGGGATTGAAAACCCTCTCTTATCCTTTCTATGGTTCGGGTCAAGTATTCGGTCAGAAGATATTCGATGATGGTATGTAAAAAATGTTATTATTAGCTTTCGATTTCCTTTGTATAGCCCAGAATTCCTGAGTAACCATTTTTATGTGGAAAAATTGTTAAAAGGAGGACAGTGTGGTCATAACATATGGTTGAACTGTGGGAAGCGTTTAGCTAACTCTTTCTCATCCTGAACCCTATTATTTTATTGGAATTTGAGTTTTGGAATTTGAATTTGAGGTTACTTTTGGATATTATATGGATTTTGATGTGATTGACATTATTCTATTTCCATATGATTATCTGAGTGATATTGGGGAGGTCATTCATTAGTTTTGAGTTAAAAATGGGTAATCACCCAAAGATCTGGTTGGATTTCAAATTTTTTTAAATTATGTGGTACCTGTGCGGTTAGGTTTTCTACAATATAGGTTTTTTCAATGGTTAGAACATAATGACCAACCCCATGTAGTCATGTAATGCACCACATGTTTCCATTCCTATTTAGAATGTTTTGAATCCCCTTTATTATAGAATTTTCATATAGTGAATCTCATTATCAGAGGTCTCATAAATTTTTTATCTTTAGTTGATGTGGTTTCTATAAAGCATGTCTCGATTCTTGTGATGGTAATTATTATGCATTGTTTTTTAAACCTCATTGAGAGAATAAAGGGGTTTGTGGGGTGTTAATTTTCAAAATCAGTTTTATAAATAGTTATTGTGATTAAATTCTCATTGTTTTATGAGATTATTATAATGTGGTGTTTTTCCTTATTGTATTTTGATAATGATATTTTAAAAAGAAGGATTTTTTCAAATTGATTTTGATGATGTTTTAAAAAAGGAAATGATTTATTATGTGAATTCCATGAGGCACTATTATTATTATCAACTGAAAATTTTAATGGATTTATGGGGATTTCTTAATGTGGGAAATGATTGTTTGTTCCTAAAATGTTTTTTCATTATCTATGTGAGTTTATCATGGTTTTTGAGCAATTTATTAGTAGAGGGTGACTTCAAAATTCCTTATAAAAATGGTGATTTAAAAAGATATCTTTCTGTATGTTTATGGTGTGATTTACATGAGGAGTTTTTTATTATGGCCTTGTTTACAATTTTTAGATAGGACTATTCTTTTTTCTGGTGAGGTGTGAATTGATGTTGTTTATGTTTTGTTTTATTATTCCTTCATTAATGGTCCAATGTTTTCTCTAGTTCTAGTTCCATCTCAGACTCTAGTGGTTTGGTGAATTTAAAATCATCATTAATGTTAAACCGCAATTTATACTTTTTAATTAATTATATGATATATTTTAGTATTGGTAAATGTTAATTAAATACAATGTGGTGTTCAGAAGATATATATTCAACCGTCAATTTATTTATGACACCTATGTATTCATGGGTTAGAGAAATTGAGTGATTGTCCATCGATTTATGTTGAGTTTGGTAGGATTCAATGGTACCTCCTATATTGTCTGAATGTATATCTTTGATTATATTTAGAATGGAATTTTTCCAGTGTTGTATTCCAATGAATTTGAAATAGGATAATCTACTTGATCTCATGATCCCTTTTTAGGGCTATTTATCAATGATAGTGTATGTGAACAACTTTTTGAAGTTGTTCATATTTTCTCAAAATGTGGTTGCTGGTGAATGGCTCTACAACCTGGCATAGAGAACATGCTGCATGTGCGGCCTCATTTTCAAAATATTTCGACCATTACGACCACCTCTACCTGGTCTCCATCATTCCTTCCGGCATCGGTGGATGATGCCCTAGGTTCACAGCTCTCTTCTTCCTCATATGTCCCTCCCCTCATATCAGGGGATCTCAATCCTAGGTCAGTGCCGACTCTAGCTCTCCGAGGGTGCGTTTCCTCTGGATTTCCGCTGCTCCCTGCTTCCAAGATAGCCTCCCCTGTTGCAGTCAATCCAGATGGCCCATCTCATCCCCTTCACCCTCTCCTCCCTTAATTCAAGTTTGTCCTCTATGGTACTCCCGACCCTCCTCATTGCTTCCCGGTGGTTTCGGTGCAGGACTAGTCATCTCGGGAGGGCCGTCATGTTGGTTTGGAAATATCAGCGACATCTTTCGAAGAGGAGAAGGCGTGTTTGTGCTGTACAGTAGTAACATGGTTTGGTTCTTCGAAGCCACCACTGGCTGTCTTCCAGTGCTTTGTCCATTCTTGGGGGCTCGGTCCCCTGGTACAGATTTCACAGCTTCACAAAAACTCTTTTAGCCTAGTGTACCCTTTAGAGGAGTGCTACATTCATGCTTGGTGTAAGGCCTCACGCTCTTTTGGGAATTAGAGCATCAGTATATCTCAATGGTATGTGGAGGCCCACATAGGTAAAGAGAGTCTTGGCATAGCAATCTGGATCTATCTCCCTATGTTTCTCCTACCCTTTGAGAAGGAATACTTCTGAAAGGCTATTGGGGAGTCTCTCATGGGATACCATTTTTTGGATACTAATACAGGGTGTGGCTCATCTACCATGGCAGCTCAGCTCTGTGTGGAACTGGACATTTCTCTCCCAATACCTGACCATCTTGACCTCAAAGTGGCGAACTCACCTAGTTCGCTCCAGGACATCAATTACCTTGTTTTCCCCAGTCACTGCAAGAATTTCTTTCTTCAGGGTCCCTCAATGTAGATCTATCAGGGATGGAGGCATGGTGGGAGGAGTAGGACTCCGATGGCATAAAGGGTTCATTTATCTAGTCTTCTATCATCATCCCATCCTACTGTAGTGGTCCATGAGGTGGAACTACCCTGTAGTGTTGTATACGCACCCCCTCCTCTAGTTACAGAGCTAATGGTCTCCCCAGGCCCTCCATTAGGGGATGAACCAGTGGCTTTCCAGGTCTTAGGCCCTTATGTTCCATGGTTTATTCCCCTACTTAGGTGTTTTACATCCATCAATTTATCATTCTCCTCATGCAGACCCATTATGTAGGCCAATAGATAGTGGTGAAATCATTGGACTTTCATTCCTCGAGTCCACTGGCTTTAACTTTCCCTATCGCAACACTCCATAGTATAAATCCTGACGCCAATTAAAGGGGTCTAGTCCGAGTATCTACATCAGCGATATATCCCCCGAAACATCCTCCCCCTCCCCTACCTCAGATCCTCACTTGAGGCTAGTAACCCCTACACCATGAGAGGTTCCTTCCAGTAGGAAATGTGACTTCTCCCTCCCAGGCATTCAGAGGGAATGCAGCGACTTATATCCTGCGAGTCCATCTTCACCAGTGGGTGGTTTAGCCAATTATTATGGAGAGTGCATGAGATCCAAATCAAAGAATCAGAAGGATATGTCTTCTTTATGGTTTTCCAAGGCCATGAGTTCTGGAGCCAAACCCCTGACACTCTTCCATAAATGATTCACCTCATTATATGGAACTTCTGGGAGGTACGCTCCTAGGTTATGTCCGAATTCTTGGCATTATCAATATCTAAGCACAATGTCAATGAAGTATCCATACATTAACACAAGAAGCATACCAAAAGGATTGGGGAGTTCTCTAGGAAAAATAGGATGCATGGTTACATGAACTCTGTTAATCTCCATATGTATATTTTCTGTCATAAGAACTATAAGGTGGATTTGATCCAAGCTGGTGACCAGATCATCACTACCATGGTGTCTTGTGACTAGTACACTTTATTTGTTTCCTTTGTTTACGGGAAATACGACCATGTTCAAATAAAGGTATTTTGGAAAGAACTCAGTTATTTCTATCCTAGGATAGAGGCATGGATAATAGGAGGTGATTTTAACATAGTTGTGGATCTGGAAGAGCGGCAGAGAAGGGGCCCATTCCACAAAAAGGAAATCCTCGACTATAACCTCTTCATGGAGGGAAAGGCCCTCCCAGACCTTGACTATGTGGGTGATAGGTTCACCAGGTGTACCAACAAAAGTGGGAAATATCGCTTGTGGAGCCATCTGGATAGATTCCATGGAAAATTACAGGTCATCTCTACCATCTCCATCTCAATAGTGGAGAATTTTGTACGTGGAATTTCAAATCACTCCCCTCTCCTGCTCTCTCTGGATCCTGTGATACTTTGAAATGAACACTTCTTCATTATCCAACTCTAGACCAGTATATAGGGATACTAGGATCTGGTTTATAACACATGGAATATTCTTATCCAGGGGCACACATGGAAATCATTTCACAATAAACTATGGTGGTTATAATCACATCTTCATACATGGTCAAAATATATCCATCCTCTGGATGGAGAATTGGAGGAAATACCATAGGCAGTGGAAGGCCTTGAGAGGGGTTTTGAGGATGTGTGGGACGACCCTATATTTGAGGAGCTCTTGGGGAAAAATGAATTTCTAGTGGGCATGCTTCTGAAACATGAAAGGTTGTCCAGGGATGGGGCGAGGATTAAATGGATCAATGAGTGAGATAAAAATACGTCTTTCTTTAAAGGATGTATCAAGGAAATGAAGGGGATGCTAAAACAAAATTTACTCATGGAGGAATGGTCATATACAGATGATAGAGATGTGTTGGGAGGCCTGGGCAGCTCCTTTTTCACCAATATGCTCGCTAGCCCAATTGACCGCATGTCAAATGGATACCCTATGGAGGATACTGATATGTTCGATGTCATTCATTATTTTGTCGTGGCAAGGGAAAATGAAGGCATTGGTGTAATCCTAGTTGGGGAAGAGATCTGGGCCGCCATGATTCATTTGAACCCTAAGAGTGCGGGAGGTCTAGATGAATTTTTAGGTTCTTTCTATATATCTTCTCGAGACATAGTGAAGAAGGATCTCATGAAAGTGGTACCAGATTTCTTCTGGGGAGAGCTCTTGCCTCGAGTTTCCTATGCCACAAAAATGATTCTTCTCACTAACTCCAAGACCCACTCTTCAATAATGCATTATAGACTGATATGAATGTGTAACTTTCCCTATAAAATATTGGCTAGTTTTATTAACTCTAGGTTGACCACACATCTGTCTTTGTGGGTTTCATTGGAGCAGCATGGATTTATCAAGCGGTGCTCAATTCATGAATCCATTCCTCTGGCTCATGAAAATTTTCATGATATTAACTTCAATGCCCAAGGGTTCAATATAGCTACCAAACATGATATGAACAAAGCATATGATCGTGTCGGGTGGAGCTTCATGAATATGGTACTCGCAGGAATGGGTTCTTCTCATGGGAACATAGATATCTTCTTTCGCTATTTTAGATCCTCCTGGATATCATCTATATTCATGCAGAAATTTTATGGATTCTTCAAGGCTACCAGCAGCTTAAGGAAGGTTGATCCACTCTTTCAAAGTCTGTTCATCATAGTCTAAGATGTACATATCTATCTCATCTACCGGAGTATCAAAAATGGTTTGATCCATCCGTATTGTAAATAATTGAGCCTCCCTGCGATGTCTCACCTTATATTTGCAGATGATACCATCATATTCACGGATTCCATGACCAGATCCCTATGCATCCTAGGAAAGGTGTTTGAGGAGTATAGCCACTAGAATGGGCATTTCATCGACAACAACAAGAGCATCTTCTATATTTCGAACAGCTGCACATATATGTGGGATTCCTTCATGAGCTGTAAAAAAGACATGAAAAGAAGGGATCTCCCTATGGAATACCTGGGCACCCCCATTTCATTGGGTAGACTTTTTATATGTGACTTTGACCATCTTATCACCATGATCCTTGACCGGGTGTTAAACTAGAAGAAAAAATATCTCTCTTTTGGCAGACGGATCATGTTGGTAAAAAATGTGCTCTTAGAAACATCAGTGCATGATCTCTAATCTATTAAAGTCCCAAAATGGGTCATTAAAAACATCTACATGATCCTCTTTAAATTAATTTGGGATTCTTTATCCATTGGAAAAAGGCACTGGGTGTCCTGGAGCAAGATAGCGAGGTCTGTCTGTGAAAGGGAAATTAATATCTGCAACCTAGAAGGAACCTTATACTGCATGCATGGTAGACTAGCATGGTGTGTTTTGGAACAACACGCTTTTTGGGGGAAGACATTCCACGTCTACTATAGGGGTAGATGATCTCCAACAGAGGTCCATGTTTTTTCTGTCTACTCGATGATTAATCCCCTTATTTCTATTCTCCATCTGAAATCTCGTTGGCTTGTGGGATGTGGAATTTTTTCCTTTAGGCACCAGAACATGTGTGGGTCCATAAATGGTTATTCAGGATGCCTTTTCACAAAAATCACTTTCAGGGAGGCCAGCCTCTTCCTGGCCTTTATTAGGACGGTTCTGGATAGGGAACAACATGCTCTCTTCAACTTCATCGAACTGAATTATGATCCGGATATATTTTCCTTCACCCCATCCCCCTCCAAATCTTTCACATCAAAGGAAATTCAGTGGATCACCAGGGTTCATTTCCATGCAAATGCGAACATATGGAATGAGATTCTGTGGGTTAAAGATATTCCAACCATGTTTAATTTTCTCACCTGGAGAATCCAGAAAATTTTTTCCTCGACTGATGAGAGAGTCAAGAGGTGTGGGGTTAGCATGGTGGCATGATGTTTGTGTTGCAAGATGAACAACTAGGATAGGATGGTTCATTTGTTTTTTGAAAATGAATGGTCACACAAGGTGAGATAGAAAGGGGTGGAAATGATGACTCGAGTTATTATTTTTAGGATGAAAATCCTCTTATGTGCCTTGGGAAGTGTTATCCGCAACATGATGGAAGCTACATCTCTCATTGGGTTCCAAGTAAGGGCCTATGTGGTGCCCCTACTAGTAGGACAGAAGGAAATTGGGTCCCCTAGAACCCTCCAGATAAAGGGTTACAACTTAATATAGATTTTTTTATGCCCTGGATATTATCTGGGGAGGGGGTGGTGCGCAATGCCAGTGGTTTGGTGTTCATGGATTTCACAGTTATGTTGGGACAATGTTCCTTCCTACAGGAAGAGGCCCTGGTGATACTCTTTGGTATCATCATTTGTGCTTATAGGGATCTGGTAATCACTGAAGTTGAAACTGATTCCATCCTGGTGCACAAGTCAATACTTGATTAGGGAAATCCTTCCTAGTCGATCACCTATGAAATCAGGAAATGTTGTTGTTTACTTGGTAGAAACATTAATGTTTTTCACACATGGAGGGAATTTAATGAGGTTGAAAATCACCTAGATGCATAGAATATCTCAGTCTTATATGACATATTCTATGATACTATGGCTAGCTTGATATGTGAGGAGGTCAAATTGATCCGAGGGGATGCCCTCAGTCTTCACTATTTCAGGCCTCAATGGCTCACAATCCTGGGGGCGGGGGGCGAGGCAGTGGCGGTGTCATGGGTGAGGAGGTGAGGGTGCTTTGGGGTTTATTTCTATGTTTTTTATCTTTTCCCTTAATAAATATTTACATGATGATGGTTATTGGTGATTCAGATAAAACTCATTTATTTGGAGTTTTTCATGACCCATATCAGGTTATAGATGTAATTTCATATTGCCTGGTGTATTTTTAGGAGTATATCAATGAGGCCACTAAAGAATATACTGACGAGTATCATCATCCCATTGTGGGAAATAACGTAGATCCATTGGATGTGTGTGCTAATAAGATAACAAGGACGAGTATAAGAAGGAGGAGTAGTAATTAGAGTAAGAGGAATTTCACATAAGATGATAATATCAATAGTGTTCTTATATTGTGGTGATCCGGGTTATTCAAATACTAACTATTTGAAGACTCCTTGAGTATTACTGTATTGTGGTTGACTGGGTCATCTAAATAAGTTTTGTAAGCTTGGTTTTAGAGGGTATCGGGTTGAGGATGTTTTTTTTGGAAATTTTCCTTTGATGGTTGTAATTTGGTTCGAGATTCATTTTTTTTGTGTTTGTACCTTTTTGATATATTAAAACGTTCAATTGTTTGTTATTAATCGATTTAGATGGCCTTTTTTGTATTAATTGTTTTCATTATGGTGTGATTCTACCCTCTATCATTCTCTTGGATGTTTTTTTTGTTAATTTGATCCCCCTATATAAAGCCTCATTTGTTTGGAAGGACATTTACAAAAAATTTGGAAGCACCAAATAATTTGGTTGAGCCTTATAGTGTTTTATTCTTATAAATGAGGAATCCATTTAGTACATGATTGAGAAACTTGTGACTAATATTTATAGCTCTTTTTGGTATAATAGTTGTTTTATGGATTGGTAAATATTGGGTTGAATCGTTTTAAGGTGATCTAGTTTTAACACTAGGATATCCACATGTTTTTATAACAAAATTGAGATCTCTTTTCATTATTTTGAGGCTAAATATGTTGGTTCTTCCTTATTTTGGATTTATAAGAACATTTGGTTTGATATTGTTTTTCTCTCATGGTTCCTCGGTTTCCAAAGGTTGTTTTTTCAATAGATTATTTTAATGGTTTACCATGTTATAGGAATTATACATGGTGTGGATACAATGATAGGTCTCCCATTATATATAGGAATTCTTTATTGTGTTTCTCATTTTGGAAGTTCTATGAGACTATTGGAATCATAGTACTTGATCAGTTTGGTTATTTATTTTATTCATTGGTATTGGTTTGGTGGTACAATAGTGTTGCTTTTTTTGGTAATCTTCACCTAGGATCTTCAGTTTTTCCTTATTTATTATTTTCTACCATGGAAATCATTGCAGTATAAAATTGCATGGTGGGGAGTTAATAAGGCCCACATGTTACTGAGTTTTTAATTTTATGTTATTTTATAAGTTTTAGTTTTTTTCTGAGTTTTGATGGGATTTTATCTCAAAATTTTTAAATTTTAGGGGGTTCCTTCTATGAATAATTGTGTTTCATGGTAAGAGGGAAACTGTATAACCTTCCTTAATGTCAATCCATACCATTTCACTTACAACTATGCATGGTTTTATTGTATGGATTGTGCATGATTTGATCCAAATCCTATGAACCTATGTAAAAACCATGTATCTTTCCCAGTGTGTTATGGGTGCCCCACATGACTTACACACACGTAAAAAACATGTGACAATCGTGTGGTTGGAAATTCAATTCGTTCAGTGTTAAATGGTGTGGTAGTATCATGGTCTATCCAAATATGTAGTCAATAGTGTAAATCATTCATGGGAGTACTTCTCCAATGTTTAGGACAATTCATGTTTAGTACATGAATTCGAAAACTATGAAAAAAAACGATGTGACCTATCCATGTGTGTAAATTTTGGGGTTTTCCCAAAATACTCCTCCATAATCATAATTATTTTCACCCCATTTTAATACATTCAAATAAAATATACCTTGGTAGCTAGTGATGATATCCAAATTCTACCTCCTCTTGATTTTTGCGATCCATTTTATGTTTTCATGTGATTCCACTGTATTTATCCCAAATTTCACCATTTCATTTTTCTCAATTGATTTTCTTCTTGTTTTGGTTTCCCTAGTGAAAATTAAACACATTGTGACTGTTATTAGGTTCCATGTAGATATAAATTAATTTTTTATGTTATATAGGGTTAGTAGAGGTGGATTATTTTCTTGTGAGTTTGGTTCAGTTAAAGGAAAGATGTTCTGGAGTGATTATTATTGTTTCTTATCCCATTATGGTTGGTGTTACTATGAGATTGTTTTGTTTTTTTATTCAAGGCATGATTATTATTTCTAATTTAGTATATTATGAACGGATGATTATATATGATATACTTAAATATATTTAAAATAATTTAAGTGAGTTTTGAGCTTTGGCATAAATGATTTCTCTTCGAAATTCCATTTTTTTATCTTCAATGATGTGTTTCAATATGTCAGGATTTTTAGAAATTCCAAAGGATATTTTATAAATATATTACTTATTTTTTTCTTTATTTTACATGGTTTTTATTTTCAATGATCAAATTATATGTTAAAAGGATAATTTTATATTGAAGTCATGTGTTGACCACAAAAATGAATATAAAAGGGGTTATTTAATGGATGTCAAAATATTATTTGATATTTTTTTAGATTTCCCCTTTTTTAAAAGTCATTATTGGATCCTGAAATGTATTTGACATAAATTTATGGCCTTTTGGACTTGTTTAATAATTCAAGGAATATGACCATGTTGGGGGTAGATTTAAAATATTATAAAATGGTGTTTTTAATTTCTATCATTCTCAAAAAATGTCTTCAGTGGAACTTTATGAGATATGGAAAATTCCTTAGCATATAGAGATGTCTTTAGTGAGAAAGGTAGGGTTAGTATATTTATTTTAAATTAGAAATGGTGAAAGAAACTTATTGATCTCCCAATTCCATGTCCACTCCTTATGTGGGTTTTTATCATTATTTCACTCTTCTTCCGCACTTTTATTTTTAGTTTTCATTTTTATCTGATAGGTATATAATGTTATATGGGATAATTATTTATTTTTTGATAATGGTGAGTGTATCAATTATTAGGCATTGTGTGTTAGAGTTTTCTTGGTTTTTATACACATAGTTTCCTTCATTGATCATGGGATCCCATGAACTACGTGTGATATCTATTTATTTTATGATAGTTGGATCATACACAACTAGTGGCCTTATGTTTTTCTTAGAAGAAAGGATATTAGGGGGATGACATCATAATTAGTCTTATGTGGGAAAGTTAGATGATGTGTTTTTTAATATTAAGTGCATTAATATAGTTGTATCATATGTTGGTATACCATATACTCTTATATCCATCACACAATTAGAATCTATGGGTTGATCCCAAGATAGATTCAATTTATTGATTGATTACTGGTTTGTGGGAGTATTATCCACTTCAGGTTTATATCATTTTTCCTACATTTAATTACATACATCCTCTTCTAAGTTATTATCAATGTATCCCATTTGATATATAGTTCTTTATTTATGTGATTGATCTATGTGTGTCGGTTTATTTCATTTGAAAATAAAATTTAAAAAATGGTAGGGAAAACTATTTTGAAATTAAATTTCCTTTTCTAGATGATTTAAAGTGGGTTTAAAAATGGGTGTTTTTATATGGATAAGTACAAGTGAAAGGTTATCAAAATGGAATCCATTTCATTTAATTATAATAAGTTTCTTGTTTTTGATAAATGATAACAGGTTGGTGGTTTGGAGATATCTCAGTCCAATGGGATGTTTTTAATGCATTGTTTTCTCTTTTAATGACCAATAATATATGTTTGGAAGTATTCTTATAAAATTATTTATTTTTACATGTGATATATATATATATATATATATTTATTTAAAATATTAATTTCTATCTTTAATTTCAAAATAGAATCTATGAATTTAATTACATAACATAATATATAGTTTCAATAGGTTATGGTGTCTTATTGGGTTTTTAGCTCAAACCTATATCATTCAGTTCTTATGTTCCTTGGTTTCCATTTTTACTCATTTTAGGTCTTCATGGATGATGTGTTGTAAGTTGGTTGTGGTGGGAAACCATAGGTTTTAAGAATATAGTCCGATATTTTCTTGGTTTAGTTAGTAGTTATATTCTATTTTTTAAATTTTTAACTAATATTAATATCAATATATTTTTATGATATTATATATGTTTATCAAAATGGGTTATATAAGTGCGGTTGGTTCTGAACGAGTTTATTTTTTTTAGAACTTGTATTTTTTAATTCAATTTTATTTAACAATAATTTTTTTTTAAAAAAATATCAAATGAATTCTTGTGATTGTCATGGATTTGTTTCAACCTTATAGGGATTGGTAATTCACTTAGGGGTTTGTGATGGTCCGATCCATGTCCAAAATCATATAGTAGCCTTAGCTGTTTTGTGGAACCCGAGCTATGTTAATGAGAATACAGACTACCATGAAGAAATTAGATCTTATAATGTCGTGATAAATTAAGATATCTTACAAAAGAGAGGTGACTATAGTAAATTTTGAAAAATTCAATAACTAAAGACAATATATTGATGTAAAATTTATGGATCATTTAATAAATCAAAACCAAGGTATTGTGAGGAGATAATTTTAACTATAATGTTCATTAAACTTCAATGATGAAATAATACAATATATGAACTAAAGATAACATATTGAGTTATTTATATTGTATATTAGGTGATATATGTGGACTAGGATATAATAGTAAAATTAGGGGAAATTACAATAAATTATGAGAGACTACAATCAGGGAGTGCATGATATGATGAAAGGGCTAATTTTGAATGGAATATATTTGGAAGAAATAGATTATATGGGGAGACATGAACAGGAACTGAAAAAAAAATATAAAATTATAAGATTTTTAATATTAAATTAAATATTTTTAAAATTATTAATATATGAATCTATTATATTTTGTTTTTACCCTCTATTCTACATCACTATTTCTACATCCTTATATTTTCATATTCATATTTACAACACATGTATTATCAATGATATTAATGTATTCAATTCCATATTCATTTATCTCCTAACAAAAATTAAAGACAGTAAGACAAATTAAAATAATAATTACCTTTTGAAGGGATATAAGATTAATTAATTTTTTTCATTAGTAACTTTCAAAATATCAAATAATATATACTACTTGACAAAATTAAATATACAAAAAAAAGTTAACTCATGGATGGATCCATTATATAATTGGGGGAATACATATCAAATTAAATTAGGTATAAAGTACTATAAGAGAGATAATGTTGATATATTTTCATTGAAAAATAAGTGTTCTTCTCTAAAAAATTTTGATATTCATGCAAAAATAAAATAATTTATGAAAAATGTAATGTACTAAATCTTGTGGTGTAGAGGTGTGGATTTTCCTGTACCAAAAGATTTTTATTTTGAGGTGTTATATGTGGAATGATAGAGTTCTAATGTTTTTAGGGAAGAGGATATTTGTTTTTGTCCTGTAACAAAAACTACAATGGTGGAATTTATTATATAATTATGAAGTTTTTTGTTCATGGTTCGGTTTTTGTAATTTATTATGTACTGTTAAAAACCCCAATTTTTATAAAAAAATGAATATAAAAATTTAAATATAGACTAAAAATCGTACTGTAAATGATCTATATAAATAACCTAAAATAACCTTGTATATTACAAATCCAGGTAAATACTTATCAATAGAGGAAAATTGATGATGTTAACTAAGAAACAACACTTGATATATTCCCTCTAAAGGTATTACAACAATCAAGACAATCCACATACACTTCATGAGGAACCCTCAATCATTATGTTGTGTTCATTCATCGTCCACAAAAATATGAATGAATACCAATGAAAAAGAGAGATGTTATTAGGCTCAGATATCATGGATGCTAAATTAGAATTATTATCATTAATTATATTGAATCATGAAAATCATTGAATTTTATTATGCATCATTACTAATTCTAGATAGATTTAATATATTATTTTTAACATATAACCATTTTTTATTTATAATTATTGAATGTTTTAATGATAATATAATAATAATCAGGTAACTAATATATCTTTTGAAGAATTCATAACCTCAAAAAAATATTGATGTGTCATTATAAATCATAACATATTCCAAAAATAGAATCTACACTGTATGTTGTGATATTTGTATCTGATACCCTTCAAAACAACCAATTTGGATTCATATAACTACTTAGAATGGTTATGATATAGATTAATTGTAAAACATGATTAATCAAATTTTTGTACATAACCTACAATGTTCAACATTAACTACAATTCTATAGTGACAATATATGAAAAATTAAAACTCTTAGTGAATACATCTAGGTGTTTTAAAGGGTTTATAAAACCTGAAAATTTTATAATAAATAACTTTTAAAAAATTCTTTACTCTAAGGACTAATTCTGTGACCTTATGAACAAATTTATAAATGATACTAAATTACAAATTATCTAATTTCTAAATGTAAATAATGAGTGGCCAATTGAAAAAAATTATTTCCACATAAGACACAAAGTTTTATAGAGATATCTAAATCAATAAAACTCATGTCTCTTGATAAATCTTTCTAAAATAATATGTGATTAATATATAATATATATACTCATGCAATCCCATTTTCCATTATATGGTGTTACCATTGGATATTGAAAATGACAATAATGTTTCGGTGAACTCATACATCAATATTACTCAAAATAAATAATCGTATTTTATTGAATACATCACATACCATCTATTATTATAGTTAATGACATCACGTTTCACTCATATACTAATGGACATGGATTTCCATTTTCTAATTTAATCACGATCCTATAAGTTTTTCCATGTCACAAATGTTTAAATATATAATTATGGTTAATATCAATTGAAAACATGGTCAAGAACATAACCAACTACCCATAATTACTCTACCCTGAGGATTGCATGATAATGTTATCAATTGATAATGTTTGACAAGATATGAATCATAAACCCCGATTTATATTAATGACCGTAGAAAATTCCATGGTATTTTCATTTACAAGAAATTCCATATAATATATTTATTATTGTCTCATTAAATGAGATATCTAATAAATAAAATTTTAAGCAACCATAACAACCCATAGTACTGTATACTGATTTTTTATTACTTATTACTCAAATTCATATTTTGAAAAGTTATTTTTTGTTTACTAATATGGTTTTATTAATGATAAATATATGAATGAATGATAATTTGTGATTTATGTTATTATATTTTAATGATACATCTAATTATCAACTATCAAAACATCATGTAACTTTTATTTCTAATAACTAATGTCCTTATATTACCAAAATTCATTTATTCCATTAATTTCATTAGGAATTCATCTCCGACAATTTCCTTTGTATCATTCTAATAGATATTGTAATTATCCCTCTAAAAAATTTCTGAAATGATATTGTATTTGGGATGGATTTATTTGGAATATTGGTGAGACCATAGTTTGATTACCTGAAAATTAGTTCTATTATTGTCACAATTAAGATCAATTCCCACCTCAATGCTTATATCCACCCTGAGAACAAATATTATCCTTTTTATTAAAATTAGTTCTTTTATTGTATTTGATGTTTCAACATACTCTTCTTCTTATAAAGCCTTGATGTATAATGTAGGGACCCTAAGAGGGGTAGTAGGGTGGGTGAATTATTATACACATATTTCACTATGTTTTTTCTTCTTTTAGTGCATACTACTTTTTAATATATCATTTAATATAGTTATGAGAAGTTGGAACATTGTTTTTCTCAAACTATAAAATTAATGTAATTCATAAATAATCATAAATAACAACACTGAGCATTTTTAAAGGTTATCCCTTAATGTGGGATACTGCTTATTTTTGTGTTTGTATTTTTTTGAGTACATATACTTTATTATGACTAAAAATTTATGCTTGGATGAGTATATTCTATTTTACACACATTATATGGGATAGTATTATCTAAATATCTAATACTAAGTAAAATAAAATTATTTAATATGTGGAGTTGTTTAAATTTCTATCCCATATTACTCATTGGAATTATATATTCAGGAAACACATATTTCTCATGACTCCACTAAAACCAATTAAAGGTTCTTAAACCCCCAAATAATTATTTTCACATATGAATACATGCTTTACTTCTTAAACACCTAGTCTCACAATTATAGTTTTATTACAATTGTTCTTCAAGGGAATTGATGATAAATATAGATAAAAAATCTATATTAGTCTCATAATATCAACATCATTCTTCTTATTCAATTATTTGAATATAAGAGATGACATAATAGATGGATTGATATCTCTATCTAACTTATTTTCGTCAATGGAAAATTATTTCTTCCGTATTTAAGAAACATTTTTTTATTATGACTAAAACATCACAATTTTGTTATATTAAAAATCATATTCAGTAACTTATTACTAGTCTTTTGAATCATATTGGGTGATTTAGAAATTTTATTATTTAATCACACCATCTTTCCTTTTCTATATCTTGTATATATTTACTCCTAGCAACAATATCATGTTTTTGGTCTACACTAATTTATATAATTCAATAACACCTAAAATATCCCAATTTATAGATTGGGAACATTATCATATTAATAAATCTATATTTTCAATATTAATTCTTAGAAAATACAAGCACATATATTTTAAGGTTCATTAATTAGTGTTTTTAAACACTGTGTATTCCTCATTTACTCTCCATTATTTTCAAAATTTCTTACCACATGAAATGCACTTATTTTAAACGAATTCATCTGACTTATTCAAAAAAATCCATGAATATATTGATTTTCTAAATTCGTGTGTTTTGAAAACATAATTACCTCATCTTCCAAATTATTTACTTTTTAAAATTTATCAACATTATAACAATAATATATTAATGATTTTAATCTCAACATTTCCAACATTCTTAACATTATTTATAATACATGTTGATAAATATCTTATACAAATTATCCTCTTATAATCTGTAAAATTAGTATTAATATTATTATTTTTCTAAGAATGTTCTCTTACATTTCATAAAATTCAGCGATGCATGTGAAAATTTACATATTTGAAACAATTATATGTGGCTTGCTCGTAACATTGCACCATTTAACTCCTATTTGATGTTCATAACCTTTAAAGCAATCAAGATCATGGTTTCCAAATCTCTAGGATATATCATTGATGGAGGAAAAATATTTCATCAACATATATTATGTATTTAATTTTTCAAGAATTCATAATCTACATCCATCGAATCCCACTCATCCTAGACTAAATGGTTCTTTTTTATCATTATCATGAATCACCTCCATTCTCTACAACTTTATAGTGCTACGTAAATCCTTTTTTTTAATTAATGTTTGAACATGGGATTGGTGCTTATAAAACCTTTAAAATTATATTTATGAATCTTTCATGATCTCACGTATTGATGCAGCCTGAAAAATAGTGCCGGAAAAATAATTTTCATGGTCCACGAATGAAGATGTATGAGATAGTTTCATCTTGATTGAATTAAATATGAATTTTTAATCTATGAATTGTTCAAATATTTATCTTATCCCATGTAGGAAAAATAAATAAAGTTTCTATACATAATAAAAAAAATTCTCTAGAATCGTCCCAATGAAATCGTTCAAGATCTAGTGCTCTCTAGTGGTATTTGAGGACAAGACAACTAGAAGATGATACACATCATTCTCCCAAGTGCTACACATGATTTCATTTGGATATTCAAACTTAGAAATCTCCTCATATTAATCCCATGTCACTCTCTACTATCTCCCAACTTCATGATTGGTATAATTAAACTATGGTGGGTAACATTCTTTGGATGTTAAGCTAGTGGATATTTGGACACGTTTTCCATTAAACTTATTATAATTTCATTATCTAGAATATCAATCCACAAAGTTAAACTCTAATATATATCTATTAAATTATATTAACCTTAATAAAAATCCTCAAAAAACTCCTTTTAATATCCATTTTCCATCTTTGTTTCTTCATGTTAAAAAAATAGAGATGTAAGAAACCTACACTTCTTGTCATTTTTCATAAAATAAACATTCAATATGTTTTTCTGCAATTTAACTAACGTGATGTAGAATAAATATTTTCTTGGGAAATATATAGTAAATAAAAGAAAATATATTGTACACATATTTATCTTTTTTATTGATATTTCATTCTTCCTTATTGACATAAAATATTGCCACTCACATGGTCACTTCAATATCCCCTTTTTTGTTTTTTTTCATTAACATCAAAAAGTTTGAAATTAAAAGCTATTAAATCTAATTTCTTTTATTTTACACTATATTAATAAGTAATAAAATTATGATTATTTTTTTTAGAACTCCTTTTTAATCTAAAAACCTCTCATTTCACTTTTTATTTTCAATGTAGTGTTATTTAATTGAAACAAGGATTGGTACCATATATTTTATTAGCTATTAACATCTAGTTAGAGAACAATTTGTCTATGTGAGATGACCTGATATTAAAAATAAGGGTGACTACCAATGTTTTTCAAATATTTCCCAAAAAAAACAAAAAATTTTATTCTTCACTTTAGGGGATATAAAATCATATATATCCAGTGTATAAACTACAGTTATCCCATAAAATATATTATAATATTTCATGGGTATGAAATAATGAATGTATCCCTTCCAATTAAATTCCTTCTTAGCCAACACTCAGAATTTTATATTATGATTTTATTTTTTATCGAAGGGTGAGAGAATATAAACCAATGACAATTTAATGAAATTTACTCAATCTCATTCCAACAATGTGAATATTATTTTAATAGAATGATGAGGATGCTTCCCATAAAGATATTCCCCTTTCTCCTAGTAAATGGGATACTCCTTGTCATATTCATCAAAAATAATCTATATATTATTCAGGATTTATGAAATCACTTATTGAGAGTGCACCAAAATGGTTCATATTAAAAATTTTATAAATCTACAAAAATGATTCCATCATGTATTTTTTCATGTTTCATCTTAGACATTATTTCTTAATTTCCTCCATGAATTTTTTTCCCATGTATTGAATTAACATTTATATAATTCATGTCTAAGAGAAAAGGGTGAGAACCCTTATTTTGCAATGTTTATAGTAAAGTTTATAAGACTTTATCAACCATGTTATGGATATAATTTCATCCTTCAAGCTACCATAATATCACTTCAATTATAATTTTTGTTATTAGTATATCAGAAAACTCATCACTGCTACAAATCCATTATTTGAGATGTTCACACACACATCACTTGGAATAATATAAATTTTATTTAACATTTTGTATTATAATAATAACATTATTAAGAACCCTTTACCATAATTTACATCTATGTTTCACCTCTACATTATGTAACATCCCAAACATTTATCAATGCAGTTTCCCCTTTATTACAGTAATTTCATATAGAATAATCAAATAGAATCAGAATAGAAAACACAATGCCACATCATTCTTAAATTATCTATTAAAATTCAATGTGGCCTTTGATCATAATTTTTCAACTTCTTTAATCTAGATTTAGAAAATCTGTATACATGGTTTCGATCAGTATAATATTTGGAGTCTGATAGGACATACATAATTTTTGGTGAATAGTATCATTCACTAAAAAATTGTATTTTTACCCTTATTGATAGTAATATGACTCTTATTAATAGTAATTCGGATAAGTGAATAAGTATCTTACAAAAGATAGTATAAATAAAATTTATATATCCTATAAGTGATAATTTTATATAATTATATTATAGTATAGGTCTTTTTGTAATTCATGAATTTTTAATGATTAAATTAATAATTTAAATGAAAATTTATTTTCATTTTAATTTATTCATAAACTATTATTCTGAAGTATTATGATTATATGATAATTTTATGAGACCTTAATTAATTATTCGAAGTGTTAGAAAATAAGTTTTAATTATAAAATTTGTATTTTTCAAATAGATTTTTATTTCAATTAGAATTAAATTACTCATATTAAGAAACATAACGTCATAAACTTTAGTTCTTTTTTCAATTATACTAGTTAGTAAACTGTTACAGTGAATTTTTTATATTTTTATGAAATACTTGAATTTTTTGTGAATAGTAAAATAAGGTAATTTATAGTAATGATACATTATTAGCTAAATACACTATTACTAACATCTTGAGTGATGTAGTGACCCAAATATAGAATTAAAATTACCTATTTACTGTATTTATTCATGTTATCATTACTATTTATTATTTTGAGGGAATTTAAATAAACTAATTAATTAAATATTGAGAAATCACCCCTCCCCTCCACTATAAATACCGCCCTCACAACCACATTTCCCTTCAAATCATATGATTCATGCCTGGACAAAATCATCCCAATCCACTTCATTATACCCTCTTCCACTTTCAAGAGCTCTTGATCTCATCCAAAGAGTAATATTAGGTGCCTTGAGAAGTATCTCAATTGGAGAATTCAAGAGATAATTTCTCTCTCCATTTTCGTTCAAATTCCTTTCAAAGTTAATTTAATTTATTCTATTATCCTAAAATTCTCTAATGAAAATGATTTGATTACACTATTATGATTTATATAATTTTATGATATCATGTTAATGTTATATTATTCAATTTACTCCTCCCCCTCCCTCTCTTTTTTTATAAAAATGAAAATGGCGCTCGTGATATGTTACATTTCCTACATTGTGGGAGATCCACTTCCATTTTTCCTTAAAAACCTTCAGTTCTGTCAGTAAAACCATTAATTGGTTGATTTTTTTTTAAATTTTTACTTTTAACTCTATTTATGTTCTAAAAACAACATTGATACATAATACTAAATGATAAAACAAATCATGTTCCTTTTATGAAAAAACCAACCAAATTAGCCTAGAACAATCATCATTAAATTTTAACTAATGATTCATCATCATATTATATAAAAGAATAATTATAAGTTTATTTAAACTCATATATGATCATTAATATCATGTTATAGAAATAATGGATGCTTATAAATGTTCTATCAGAACTTTTATTCATGTCTACAAGAGAACCGTTCACAAAAACTAGGAAAATGGACACTCCCGAACAATGAATTTCAACTCTATAACTCATCCAAAGGCCCATAAAATAACTAAATAAAATAATAATAAATAATAATATTTTATAATAGGTTCTTTAATTATTAATTAATTAAGATAATGTGATTATACAAGATATTAAAATGAATAAAGTGTTTGGATTCAAGGAAAGGGAATTTCTCTAACCCAACACTCTTTCTTTGGGTTTTCCCTCTTTAACCCCATTTTCAGAATCGATATTACTTATATAAAATAACATAATCATTATCTTTTGTTGGTACATAAATTATTTATACCAGATTTTATGACATACATTATCTTTTCTAAAAGAAATATTCTTTTAAAACACACAATTTACTTCTAATTTTTTTTGATGATTGTTATATAAATTATGTTATCCATTTTTAATTTGGGAACCAATAGTTTATGAATATATTATTATGAGATAAAAACCATTCCATTAAATGGGTTATTTATTCTCATTATTGATATATTTTTTCTATGGAATACATGATAATGTTAACGTTATGATATGACAGGTGTTACTGGAATTATATTTTACAATGTTAATGTTATGATGTGACAGGTGATCATAGAGTTATTTAGCGCTCTAATGGATTGCGTAATGTAAGTAACCTCAAGAGTAAATTGAAATGTCCATTAACATGAATCTAAATATTTTGAAAACTACATGTGGTAGTTGACCACCAGGACATGATGTTTCCTTTTTATGCATTGCCCCATTCCAAGTCTTTTCCTAATTTTTCCACTCATGATTAAGATTGTATGCTTATGTTATGATGATAATGATTATTCTAACCCCATGTTACATTGTTTTGGGTTCTTATATATCCTTTTACTAGGAATTTTTCTCACCTAATTTTTTTGTTTATCCCCATGTGACAACTTGTACTAAAGAGAACACATGGGGAAATAAGAAGCTAGGGAAGAAGGAATTAAATAATAGATTATGTTTCTTGTTATAAAAGTTATGTATGGTCTTAGTTTTACAAACTCACTATACATTTATATACTCAATAAATAATGTGTGTAATTTTTTTATGATTACAATGATGTAATAGTAATGTATAAAGATAACGGTCGCTACAGTTGGTATCAGAGGCCTAGTTTAGTTAGTTTTGGAATTAGGATAAGAGACCTTAGTGAAAAACCTAATATGGGAGTAAGTATATGTTAAAACAAAAGAAGATTTCCTAAACATAGTTATACCATTAAATATGATTTTAGTTTTAATTTCACACAGGAATAAATTATTCATGATCTATAGACTTATGTTTTCTTATAACCTTTTCTATTTTAGAAAATGGTGGGAACATGGAGATACCAGACCAAGAACCCATGCGATGGACAATGTAGGAATTGGCCAAATGATATCCCCAATTCTTTTTGAGGTGGAGTTCAAAAAAACCAGGATATTTTTACCCTTTTGTCTCCAATTTTGAATAATAACATGAATAATGTGGAACATCCTCTTTCTCCAAAGAGGGAGAAATTGGTTTTCAAGCATTTTATGAGGCAATAACTACAAACCTTTAGTATACCTTTTGATCCACATGTTGTATAATAGTGGGTCAGATCAATAGAGAATATATCTTATATGATTCACTTTTCTGATATGGAAAAGGTGAATCTATCTATTTATCATCTCGATGGATAGGTTGAACAATGGTGGTCATTGATTAAGAACACCAATCCAAGAGACAAAATTGAAGAGATGGAGGATGAAGACATTAAGATAATGTTTAGTAACAATTTTTTCCCACGATCTCTTCATAAGAATATGTAGAGGCAATTCATTGAACTAAATAAAAGGGGTGGAGCATTTATCACAGGCAATGAAATTAATTTCAGAATTATTGGAATGTACACATCGGGATTTGTTATCAACAATGATATAAAAATTGATAGATTCTTTAGTGGATTAACACCACACATTTGAAAGGCTCTTGTAATTCAAGACATTGTGAGTTATGAAGAACTCATTTGATGTGCTCTCAAAGTGGAGATGTAGTTTGGAAAATGACCCCATTTTTATCATGATAAGGAAAAAAATATTGAGTTTCATATAGAAGGATCTAATGAAAAAGGTGGAATGAAAACTCAACCACCTACATTTCAAAAATGTGGTAAGAACCATAATGGGAACTATCTCAAAGGAATGGGTAAATACTTCATGTGTTGGATAGAAGGCCACCAATCTCATGATTGTCAAAATAACTTGAGAAAATATGATATGTTAGTGGAGGAATATAGATAACCATCCATTTTCCAATGCTACATCTATATTGATAAAGGAATATATGAAATATAGTGCACTAAGCCTCGAGTCCTTGAGGGTAATCAATGTCCCAAGCCACCAAATCCAAATGAATAATGTAAGGCTTGTTCTATCACAACTGCAAAAGAGTACCAAGAAAATGAAGTCAAATAAGGTACAATTTTTATTTACTCATGAATGGAAAAAATATTATTTTATTCTAGTTTTATGCATTCCTTTATATCCCACAATATTTCTAAAACTATTGAGTCGAATCCCCAAAACATTGAAGTAGATATATCGGTACAAACACCATGTTGTGATGCCACTAAAACCCATGTGTTGGACTCTTCTCCTATTATCATATCTAGGATGATTCCACTAGTGAATCTCATGATACATACATTAGTAGAATTGGGCACAATAATGGGAATGGATTGGATCTCATTATATAGAGGAAATATCAGTTGTTGGGAAAGGAAAATATCTTTACATTCTTGAACCATCCAATTATCCTCTACAAATGCAAGGAATAACATGAATATACTTTGAAAAATATTTCAATTGTGTGGGTGTTGATTTCATATGAAAATTCATACCACAATCAAATGGTGGAGTAAAAAGGAAGTTATCCAACTATGATAAATTCCCATTGTGAGGGAATATATTGATGCATTTCCTGAAGAGTTACCCATACATCCCCTAGATCATGAGGTAGATTTCCCAATAGAACTCATAATCAGAGCTACTCAAATCACAAATTTTCCATATAGGATTGCTTCTATCGAACTGGATGAATTAAAGAAGCTACTGTAAGAGAAGTTTGACAAATGGTTCATATTCCCTAGTGCAACACCTTGTGGTGCACCGAAGCTATTTGTAATTAATAAGGATGGATCAATGCAGCTGCGTATCAATTATCAATAACTCAACAAAATCATCATAAAGAGAAAGTATCCACTCTCAAGAATTGAAAACTTGATCGATCAACTATGAGGATCTCAATACTCCTCAATGGCAGATCATCATTCTAGATTTCCTAGGATAATGGTGAATAAGATGATATTCAGAAGACTACCTTTCGAACATGGTATGGGAACTAAAAATTTCTACTGGATTCTTTTAGACTTACTAATCCCCTTAAAATATTAATTGATTTTATTTATATAGTCATTATAAATTACCTTGACAAATTTGTGGTAGTGTTTATCAATGATATCCTCATCCACTCGAAGAGTAAGGAGGAACATGAAAAACATATAAGTCTTATGTTGTCGAAAATATGGGAGGAGAAATTGTACACAAAGTAAATAAACTATTTTTTTATGAATAATGTTGGGTTCTTGGAACATGTGATCACAATTGATGGATTTTATATAGACCAATATGAAACAATGGTGATTGAGGAATGGACCAGACCCTCTAGTGTAACAGAAATATATAGTTTTCTTGGTTTATTTGGTTATTAGAGATGTTTTGTGAGAAATTTCTCAGTAATTTCAATCCCACTATCTATGTTAAGAAAGAAATGGGTAATGTAGATCTGGATGGATAAATGTTAGGAAGGTTTTTAGGAGCTAAATAGAAATTCAATCACTACACTTGTACCTACATTACCAAAATGTCGATAATTCATTATGATATACAGTTCTCATTCATGGAAATTATTGGGTTGGTGTACTCCAAAAAAATGATAATGTGATAGCCTATACCTCATGGTATTTTATGATCCATGAAAATAACTACCCAACACATGATTTAGTGCGAGCAGCTGTGATTATTCCCTTCAAAATCTAGTGGCACTACCTCTATAGTGATAAATATGAAATATATAATGATCAGAAGATCCAAAATTATAGATTCCCACAAAAGGATCTCCACATAAATCAAAGGAGATTGTTTCATATAGTCAAATACAATGATTTTTCTATTCATTGTCATCATGGTATGGTATGTAATGTAGCTACCACACATAGCATGATAGAATATGTTACTCTATAACTGTTAATCATTGATAAAGACACTATCTTTATAGATATGGAAATGATGGATTTTGAAATCATAATTAATGGGAATAAATCATACCTTTCCCAAATTATTTACCAACTATCATTCATAGAGAATATTAGGGGGGCCCAATGTGATGATCCAGAGTTTCAAAATAAGGTTAATGCAGTAAATGAAGGAAATATACACATTTTACATATCAATGATAGTGGTGTGATTTGGATTGGAATAAGGCATTCGGTGCATTAATAATATGACACAAATAATGTTCTATTTTATAATTCATATATCTCACTGTTCTCTATCTATCCTGGTAGCATCAAGATATACTATGATATTTGAGAACAATTCTGGTGGGACAATAGAAACCTGACCTTTTCTTACATTAATATTACATCATTTCAAAGATAAACAAGATAATAGAATTACCTATAGAGGATCCAAAGGTTTAGTGTCTTGGTCAAACTAGGACCCCACATAAAAAATACAACATCAACCATAATCATTTATTTAATTTCTTATTCACTAACTTCTTAGGGGAACTTGTCCTCTAATCAGTACATATAGCCACCAGAAGATATACATCAAAAGGGCGGATCTAAAATCCCAGTAAGAGGATATATAAGAATAATATAGCATTATGTGAGCATATTCATAACATAGGAAAAATATCATGAACATGAGAGGAGAATAAATAAAAGACTTGAAATGTGGCAATGCATAAAAATGAAACATCTTGTCTTAGTGGTTAACTACCACACATACTTGTGAACCAATATAGAATCATGTTCACACATAATTTCACATTTACTCATGAGATTTATCACTTTACCCAATTCATTGGAGCGCTATATAATTCAGGGCGCACCCGTCGCATTTAAACATTCATATTACGCTATATAATTCTGGGCGCAACCATCACATCATAACATTATCATTTATCATGCTTGCCATAATAAACATATATAATAAATTAAAATAATGAAACCATGAAAAGGAATGGGTTTCATCTCATAATAACACATTCATATGCTTTGGGTTCCCAAAATAAAGAGGGAATGACATACATGTTACTAGAACCGTCCACCTTGAGTGAGAAGTAAAAGGGGTGTTTTAAAAGAAGAGTTCTTTTGAAAGACAATTTCATGGGCATAAAAACCAGTTAAAAACTTGAATATCCAAGAAAAGTAAATATAATGATGAACAAATGAATTTTAAGATGTAAAATTATCAAAATGGAGAGAAAGAGGGAGAACCAGAAGGAAGAAAATTGGGTTCGAGATTTCCCCTTCCCTTGTACCATGCCTCTTTCTCTTTAATGTCCTGTATAATGACATTATATTCATTAATTAGAAATTAAATAACCTTTTATAAATTAATAGGGTTCATTATGGTTTTAATATGTCATATTATGTTCCTTTGGATGACTTATAGAGTTTAAAAACACTGTTCGGGGATGTTCATTTTTATGGTTTTTCTTTGGTGGTTCACATGTATTATTAAATTGAAGTTTGGGTAGAACATGAGTAAACATCCAGAAATGATATTACATTTCATTAATGATATTACAGGAGCTTGAATGATTTTATAATTAATTATATTATGTCCATGTGGATGAATCATTAGATAAGAATTAAATGATTGTTATTTGGGTCAATTTGGGCGGTTTTTGGATCACAATGATCTTATCACATAGTAATATGGCCATAGGTTATTTACAGAACTTTAAATAGAACATAATACATATAACATATTCTTTTTCCACCATAAATATTGTTTCATGACCATATCTGAATGTAGAAATGGAAGAATAAAGTATGACGTTCTTAAAGGTTATAAATTAACACCTCATGAACAACGTTTTCTTTAATAAAATAAAAGGAAGAGGGAAATGGGGATGGATGATATAATATCCCATTAGAATTATAAAATTTCAGTATGTGTATAATAATAGAGTTACAATACAATTTTTATGAATATCGGTGGAAGGGGATCAAGAAATGAACATGAACTTGAAAGGAAATTAAAGGAGAAGAGGGAGGGAAATTACCTCTTGAATCCTCCCCTTGAGAACCTCCTTAAGGGCATAATCTTGGTCTTTTTATGAGACCAGTAGATCTTGGACTTGGGGGAGGGTCTAGGGAAGATGTTTGGGCAGAGTTTAGAGAAGTCTTGGAGCTCGAGAGGTGTGAGGAAATGAGGGTGTGAAGGGTGGATTTTATAGTGCATGGGAGAGGGGTTTCCTTAACATAAAATTGATTAGTTTATTTTTCCCTAGAAGACAAGAAATAATGAGTTTTGAACGACCAAGAATAGTAATCTGTTAATGTAATCCCGAACCAAGTGGGCTTACATCAGAAGAACATCACACATGACCCTATAATTATCTTATTTAGCTTATTTTGTAATTTACAGTATTTCACTATTCATAAAAAATTCACGTATCTCAGAAAAATCCCAAAACATTACCCCAACCATTTTTCGACGTGTAGATTAAAAAAGTGAAGTCCATTTTTCAAAAATAGTTTTCTAATTATTATTAATTTAATATTTAATTAAAATCTTAATTTACTTAAAAATTAGTTTTTTAGATTAAACCTGATTTTATAGAGCTTTCAAATATTACGTAGGGTCTTATTATATTATCTAAAGACTATAATAAATTGGTTAAATAATTAATGAATACATTTTAAGGAAATAAATATTCTTTTAATTCAACTAATTAATAATAATTAATTATTTATGACTTATAAAATATCAAAACGTTTACTAAGGTCAAATTTTCACTTTTTAAGATGACTATATTTTATTTTATTATTCATAGGTAATGTTACTATTATGTTAGATTATTTACTATTCATAAGGTTCATATTACTATTCATAAGGGTATGCTACTGTTCATAAGGGTATGTCACTATTCACTAGAAATTATTTTAGTTTCATTAGACTCCCAAAATCATCTTCATCCCAACCTTATATGCCATATTTTCAAAATTCCAAATATAGGAGTGAAAAAATTACGTTTAAAGGACACTTATCACTTATAAATTCATTTTGTTGTGATTTAATGTTATTTTATGAAATAATTATAAGAAGTGAATTTTCCATTGCAAAACATTGGGTCCTTACGGGGACAACATGAAGATGGAGACTGTAGAGTATATCTCAAGCTGCTTGATATGTCAGCAAGTTAAATAAGAGAAGAAAAATCCTAAATGGTTGATATAAACATTACCTATACCCATGTGGAAATGGTATAATTTTACTATTGAATTTTTTATACAAATCTAAAATATGTAACTTCTCGAGTTTTAGGAAAGACACTCTATGTTCAATAGCGTACATGATATGCCACATAGAGCGTAAATTTGCAACTAAATATTATTATTTAATATGGTAGTTATCACCTAGACATCAAAATGGACAAAATTAACATTGATAACTTAATTATGAAAATATTTTTTCGAAATTTTTATATGATGATTCATTGGTCACCAAATTAACTAGAAGTGAAACGAAAACCCAATTGAATATAAAGGATGTATTATTATGAAAAATGTTTTAAATGCGAATAATTGTGTTCATAAAATAATCCAATCACTATTTTATGGATTATTTTAATGAAATTTTAATTCAATATAATGTTTTCAATTCACCAATTTTTTTTTCTAGACATCATATAAGAACAAATTCAGTTTTATGTATAAAAGGATTATTTTTCTAAAAATACAGTTTTATTGAGTTTTTATTGTGAACCCTTTTTGAATATATTTTTTTCCACTTTTATATATTCAATTTGTCAAAATAAACTTATTACATAGAATCAGGACATCATAATTTACTTTGGATGAAATGTTTGTAATTTTCTTCTAAAATCAAGATTTCAATTAGTAGTGAAAATTTCAGCATTTTAATAAAAAACTGCCATTTCATCTAATATATTTATATTGTTTGATTATAATATTAAAAACTTTTGAAGTGTAATTGGATTATGTTTTTATTATATAATCCAATGATGGTAATTAGAAATAATTTTACATTGAAATTTGATAAAAACACATGTCAATCTTTTGATGGATTTTTCTTTTAAAAACACGTTTTCTCGTTTTGAAAATGATATTAATTTTAAATTAATTTCTTCCTATTAATTGTTTTGAATTTGGAAAAATGAGTCCCATATTTGGAATGAGATGTTTCAAATTGTGTAAATAGGTATCTTTTATTTTTGGACATTATGAATAGTAACTTTAGTAATTATTTTTATTGACATGGTTAATGGGTAGATAAGGCTAATAAAACTGGGAAATAATACCATAATGATATAAAAATACAGTAACTCATGTCATAATACTATTGGATGATATATGGCGGACAATTATCATCCTTGGGAAAATTATATGACCCTATTTATACACTTTGGATTGATAAAGAAATGTTATAATAATTAGTTTAATGTAAAAAATAAATACAACATAAACATGTATATTTTTACAAAACTAATTTCAATATATAGTTAAATAAAAAATATCTTTGACAGTAAATAGTCCATAGTAATTTATTATATCATGGTATTTTGTATATAATTTTTATACATTAAATTAATGAATTAATTTCTGACATAATGATAACTTAGTGATTCCCTCATTAATGAATGATTGAAAAATTATATTATAATATTAAAATAAATGTAATTTGAACATTTAGATTCCAAAAATAAAATTTATAGATAATTATGAAATGTTATATGTTAGTTAATGTAGTTTTTTCTAAGGAATCAGGTTGTTAATACTTTTTAAAAAATAAATTAGTCAATAGTGTTAAAATTGGTATAGATGAGTTTTTAAAACAAATACTATTTCATTAATTGATATAATAGTTATAAATATATATTATTATTCCAACGGACATATATATTTTTTAATAATTCATTAATTATCAACTTGATGTTCACTTGTAATTTTATAGTAACTATAGATACCATATAATGTAAAAATTCAGGAAGACATGTTAAGAGTTAATTAATTTAACTAAGGATTAAATCCAAAATATAAGGATGAATATGTTACCTAATTTTTTCTAAAAACTATTGGATTATAGAATTTCCAACGATAAACATCTTACTATATAAATATATAACTTTGGAACTATTATAATTATAAAATCAATTTATAACAAAATAAAATTTAAGGACTTTCCTAAAGTACCCCTCCTCTCTATTATAAAAGGCCACCACCTCCACCTAATTACTCAGAAATATAAAGCCCCTTGGATCACCAAAATTCTCATGAAATAATATCCCAACATCCCTCCCTTCCTACTTAAATCATTACCATAGTCATAATAAAACTCAATGAATCCTTTTGTCTCCAATCAAAAGTAGTTACCCGATTTAGAGGTAACGCCTTCCCTCAAGATCCCTTCATCTATTTTTCTTCTCCAAGCCATAAACTCATTTTATTAAATTATTTTAAAAGAAAATTATCCTCAATATACTAATATGGTTTAATTATAAGGGTTCAAACTATTCTTACACACACCTCCCTCTAATGGATAGAGAATATACTTTTTCTGTGTACGGTGATCTACTACCTCACAAAATGACGATTGTTCAATTTTTCTCCTTCTACCAATCCTGGTAGCCATTATTATATAAATTTACTTCTATATGATATATATTATATTTATATTTTCTATATAATTCTTTAATTTTTATTATTAACATAACTTAGGATTTCCATAATGTTTAAATATGATAATTTCATTTTTTGAATGTGTGTACTACCTCCCCCTCAAAGTGATATAACTCATTCATTCCATACGTGTAACTTATAATGGGTAGATTTAATGAACTTATGTAACATATATAACATATATATAATATTATTGTTATAATATACCTTTTTATAATATATTTTTCATTCCTTTAATATGAAAATGAAATTAAAGTAGTATTCATTAATACGTACGACCTACCATCCCCATGAACATTGAATTTCATTTCATATGTTCACATATTTTGGAATTTTCTAAATACATATATAGAGTATATATATGATATTAAAATAATATATTTGAGATTATGTACTTTAGATAACATGGAAAATTTACATCGCTACATGTTCATTTTCGACTCAAGTGAAAAATAATAATAAAATGACCGATATGAACAGAAATAATTATGTAATTTTTTTAAAACGGTTTTAGTGATATAACATGAATAATAATCATTAAAAAGGTTCTAAAGGAATTATAAATTAACCTATGTTTTTTATTCAGGAACATAATGATTGTATGTTATGAGTCAGACTCAAGGTAAGTGAACTTCTTAACCTAATTTCTATTCATTGGGTTAATGTTATACTTATTGATTATGTTATGCAATGATTATGTGAGAATAAATTTTGATATCCTATATTGTATTTATAATTTATCAATGTTTATTTATAGTGAATACCCATAGTCAATCTATTTTGTTAACAAAATAAATTTTATAATGGAAAAAAACACAATCTCCATTCATTGAGTTCAATATCTATGTCATTGGTTATGTTCTTCTATGAATTTGTGTGAATGAACCCTGATTTTCATATATATAATATCCACATATATTTTTTGGATTTAAATTTTTAACACATGATTATTTAATTTATTTATCCTTGATCTAATGTTGTTATCATTTTAAGGGGCCTCATCTCAATCTCATTTTATTAAGGAATATCCTGATTTAATGAACCTTTATTATCCAATAAGGTGTATATAAAACCCTTTTGACATATTATACCATGAATTATTATATAATCATGATATTTTATGTTTTTTTATTTTATTCCTTAATTATTTTTATTCAAATGTTTCTAATGTGGAAAGGGACTCTTTCACTAAAACATTGTTTTAAATTTTTTATAAATTTATTCATATAGAACGTTATATTACATTTACATAATTTAGAATTTGTTTTTATGAATTTATTTATATGGACATGAAAATTTTATGATGATAAATGTCTCGAATTGGTATGGGAATCTTTGATTCAAATGTCTTTTTATTAAATATTTCAAATGGTTTTTGAGATGGATTGATTATTTATATATCTTGAAATGATATTTTGTGACTGAAAATGAAATTTTATGATTGAAATGTTCATAATTATAGTCATTTATTTGTTAGGATTTTTAATGGTATGTGGGCATTTGATATGTGACTACATGATAATCCAAAGTTGGGAGTTTACTTCATAATCCAATGATGGGAGATTCCATGATAAATCACAGATAGCTGGTTACATTATAACCTCAAAATAATTGGGAATTAAAGTAGGCCATTTGGCTATTCTATTTAGTTATATGTGCGGATGTAGGCCGTATGGTTATTCCATTTGAGAATTTTTATTTATCAAAATACCTATATATGTTATATGTTTCTTTATAGGGGATTTATGGTAATCTTTTGGATATAAAATGTTTAAGTAATGAGATTATATTCAGTGAACCATATTAACTAATTATTTATGTTTGAAAGTATTAAATTATAATATAGTATACATGGTTTTCATTTTTATCAAAAGACTAAGAGTATCCATTGTTTTTGTGTCCCTTACTGATATTTTTATGCTATGTAATGTTTTGAAATGTTTTTCATAGGTCAAAAAACAAAATAAAATCGAGGATGAGATGATAGAAAATTCATGGAATAAACAATGTTTATTTTTAAAAACTTGTTGTGTATAAAAAAATTTCATAGTGAGTAAATGTGTCCACTTGTAATAGTTATGTAATTATGTAATAGTTATGACTTTAATATCTAAATCTCTAAACATGAAAATATCCCCAATGTGAATTAATTTCAAATTTCTTACATAACTAACGATTATTTAATGCTTAATGATGGGGCCTTATAGTAGGTGTCAAAGGTTGGTTTAGACAAAATTAATAATTAGGATATTTTCTTAAGAGTTATGGATATCATCATGGGTTTATAAATTTATATTTTATCATAAATTCAATGACTTATAAATCCACTTTGAGGCTTTATGTTCTGAATTATTATGGTTAATAATGATAAATTTAAAGACATTCACTTTTGATGAAATTGTGGGTTAGCAGTTTTTGGGATGATAAATATGAGGTATGAAATAAAATTTTAGGTTAAAATATGTTATATTTATTTTTGTGGATTTTATCTATTTTTTTGGTAATTTTATAAAATTATATAGTTTTCTAAATATAAAAACACATAGGCCATGTGACATAGCATCGTGTTGGACAAAGAAGTGGGTATCGAACCCGCAAACAAAGTGAGATTTTGATTTGTCGCCTACCACTAGCCAACATGAAGTCCCTTGTTAGTATGATTTATAATTTTTAGTTAAATGTGTTTATGGATTGAGAATATGTTGATTTTGGGAACTTATGTTTTATCAAATGTATATCCTTAGTATAGGAAAATGATTTGTTTATTAAGTGATAAATGTTATGTTGGAAGACGTTCACTCTTTTGGGAACACTATATATCTAAGGAAAAAAGAATACTATGTGATTTCATTGTAGGATTAATGGTTGAATTTTATTATGAAAGAGTCTATGTTTTTATTATGGGCATATGTATATTTGGGTTATTTATGTAAATGATTAACTTGCCATGAAGAATATTTCATTAGGTTAATTACTTTTAAGTATGAGAAATTAATAGTAGTCGATGTTATTTGGAGATAAAGGATAACAGTTATCATGGAAGACTATGTGATAAAATCCTTCTGAATTTTAGATTTAAATATTAGTTTAGATTATTTTGAGAAACATTAAGGATATTTGTTTGTTGAGTAGTCTATGTAAAACATGGGTATTACTTTGGAATTTTGGAGATTCAATGTATTCCTTCTCCTTATAAAGGGTTATTATTTTTAGAGGATTATCTAATATTGTACTAACAATTTTGGGTTTTCAATAATTTTAAATTTATTAGATATAGATATTTATCCTTTTTGGATTATATCAGTTTTTATAAGTTGATTATAGTGCATCACCCATGAAAAATTCATCTTAAATACTCATCATTTGAAGAAAAATTTTATTTTTTAGTGGAAATTAACTAAGGGATGAAACTGTACATGTTAAGTAAGTATATTTCCTTATGATATTATTCTATGTAGTAAAATAAATCCTCAACATTATGAAGTGGATATTAAATCAAAAATGTTTTCCATTTATATATTCCAACTATGAAATCAGAGACCACCCAATCCATCACACATTTTGGGTTTTATAGTTTCTAACTATCTTATGATTATGTTTTCTATCACTCTCCATCAAAACAAGACACTTAGTTTTTAATCTATATCATTTTTTTCTTACAAGGAACACTATTATGTGTTATCTTGGGTGACATTTGAACTTCACTTTCTATCTTTTATAGTGGAAGTTTTATTAACCCTTTTTTGATGTGGGTTTTCAATAATGGTATTTTATAAATTCATACATTAGAAATTGACACAATATTAAAAATTTTATGATGATATTTTTCAATGGTGGAGGATATAACCTCGGGAGTTTAAAAAATGAAGCACTACGTTCAATAGCATACAAGATATTACATATCAAGAAAAAATGTACAATTAATTATTATTATTTAATATGGTAGCTATCACATTGAAATTATAAGAGTGGAATGAATAGTGTTAACTGAATTATAAACATATGGTTTATACATGTTTATATAATGATTGATTGGATACCAAAATAAGTTGAAATGAAACAAAAATCCATTTTAATATAAAAGATGTATTTTTATGAAAATAATTTTAAATGCGAATAATTGTGTTTAAAAAAAATAATTCAATCACACTTTTTTGGAATGCATTAAAGAAATAATAATTCAATAAAATGTCTAAAATTCATTTTATGTATTCTCTAGACATCAAATAAGAAAAAATTTAGTTTTATGGATAAAAGGTTTATATTTCAAAAAATGTAGTTTCACTACCTTTTGATGGAGAACCCTTTTTCAATGTATTTTTAGTCAATTTTATATGTTATATTGGAAAAAATAATCTTCTTCATTAGAATAATTGCATAAAAAAAAATTTGATGAAATTTTGGAATTTTTTTATAAAATCCATATTTTAATCAATAGAGAAAATATTTCATTTTAATTCCAAATCTGTTATTTTATCAGATATATTTATATAGTTATATTATACTTTTAATTGGTTTTACTGTGTAATTAAAATAATTTTTTTTCATTTAATCCAATTATGGTCATTGGAAGTAATTGCACATGGAAATTTGAAATAAACATATGTTAATTTTTAATGGTTTTTACTGTAAGAAAACTACTATCTCATTTTGGAAAAGGGAATTAATTTTAAATTAATTTATAAAAATTCTCTTTTTCAAATTTGGAAAAATGGATTCCATATTTGGAATCATAATTTAAATTTTTTTAAATAGGTTCCTTTTAATTTTTTGACATTATAAATAGTATATTCAGTAATTATTATTTTTTACAATGGTTAAAGCGTAAATCAGGTCAAAAAGGGTAAAAAAATATTATTATAATAATATAAAACTACCCTAATACGTGTCCAAATTCTATTTTTTGAGATATGGCCGACCATGATAATCATTTGGGTTGATTTTGGGACCCCGTGGAGTCACTAGGGTGTGACAATGACATGTTATATTTATTAATTTAATGTAATGAGAAATTCAACAAGAACATGTAACTTTTTACTAATTTTTTTTAATATAGTGTTATATAAATAATATATTTGACTCATAATAATCATTATAAATAGGGAAATATTTCCTATATCATCATATTTTATTTATAATTTTGAGAAACTAAATAAATAAATTTATTAATGACACAATTATGATGTAGTGATTAGTTTTTTAAAGAAAGATTCAAATAAATTTTATTATAAATAATAAAATAAATGTTATTTGAAAACATTTATGCCATAAATTTTGTTTCATTGTTATTACATGTTATCATTGATCTAATGTATTTTTATCGAATTAATCATGTTTTTATGTTTTTAAAAAAATTATTTACTAAATTGCGTTAAAATTGACATAAATGACTTTTTATATCATATATTATTTTATTAAATCATATAATAGTCATAAAAATTAAATATTAGCTAAACTGACTTAGAATGTATTAAAATGTTCATTAATGATCTGCTTTATGTTCTCTTGACAATTTATATTAAATATATTAAGCCTATTGTGTAAAAATACAAGGAGAAATTGCAAGAGTTAATTTATTTCACTATGGATTAAAGACTAATGATAAGGTTAAATTTTTACATTAACTAGTCTAAAAAATTATTGTTGAGAGGATTTTGACCCATAGATATCTTATCCTATAAATATATCTATTTTTAACTATTAACATTCAAAAATTTTTAAATAATAAAATTATATTTCAAGACTTTATGAAATTGTCCCTCCTCCCTCTTATAAAAGGCCATCAACTCAACCCACATACTCACACCGCTCAAGACCCTGGGATCACCTAAATTCTTCTCAAATAATATCCCAACATCCATACCTTACTCTTTGAAGACATACCTTGGGAATAAGGTAACACAATGAATCCTTTTTTCTCAAATTAAAAGGAGTTAAATGATTTTGAGGTAACATCTTCTCTCAAGTTCCTTTCATTTATTTTTCTTCCCCAGTGAATAAAATATATTTATTCCTTTAATTTTATTACAATTTCAGAATCCTAAATACACTAAGATGTTTTACTCTAAGTCTTATACCTACACATAAACACACATCTATATAATGGATATAGAACATAATGTTTTTGAGTACAACAAACTACGTTCTCATGAAACGATGATTGTTCAGTTCTATCCTACCACCTCTAATGATGGAAAGTATGATGGGACTATATTAATATATGATATGTATTATATTTATATTTTCTCTAGTATTTTTTAATTTTTTTTATAACATACCTTTATGCTTTCCATAATTTGTAAATATGTTAATTTCATTTTAGAAAGTGTGGACTACCGCCCCCTAAAAGTGATATGACTCGTTCATTCCATACATGGAACTTTTAATGTATGGTTCTAATGAACTTATGTAACATGTATAGAATATATATTATAATATAATTACAATATAAATATGTTTCATATAGTTTTAATTCATTTAATATGAAAATGAAATAAAATTACTGTTCATTCATACGTACGAACTACAATATCCATGAATAGTCCATTTAATTTTATATCTCTAAATGTTATTATCTATTATAAATAAATATATAATATATATATGATATTTAGAAAATATTCGGGATATGATGGGCTTTTGACCATGTGGACAGTTTATATCAAAACATGTTCAATTTCGACTCAAGAACCAAATATCGACATAACGACCGATATGAACTTAATTAATTATGTAATTTTTATAACATGGAAATAATTTCTGTAAATGGAATAATAATAATTAAAATGGTTCTCATGAAATTAGATAATTAACCTATTTTTTCAAGAATATAACAATTCTACATGATGAGTCATACTCAATATAAGGGATATTCTAAACCCAATTTCCATTCATCAGGTCAATCATCTACTTCATCATTATTTCATGCTCTGATTATGTGAGAAATAAATTTTGATATCATATATTGTATTTATAATTTTTATATGTGTATTTATGGTTAATATTCACAATCAATCTATTTTACTATCTAAATGATATTTGTAAGGGAAATCATAACTCAATTTCCATTCCGGGAGTTAAATATCTATGTCATTGGTTATGTTATTATATAAATATGTGTTAATAATCCCTAATTGTTTTATACATAATATCCACATATATTTGGTGGATTTATATTTTTATTGATACTTAATCTAATGACACAATCTTTGTAAGGGGCCTCATCTCAATCTCCTTTCACTAAGGCATACCATGATGTTATGCACCATTATTAACCTAAAAGTGTCTATAAAACCCTATTGACACATTATATAATGAATTATTTTATTATCATGATATTTAATGTTTTGTTTAATTTAATTCCTTAATGATTTTTATTCAAGCATTTCTCAATTGGCAAGAGACACTTTAACTAAAACGTTTTTTCAAATCCATTAATGAGTTTTTCTTCTAGAACATTCTATATCATTTCCATGATTAAAAAATGGTTTTTATGAATTTATTTATATGTATATTAACGTTTCAAAATGTTAAAAGTTTCAAAGTGGTATGGTAAACGTTTATAAAATATTCTTTTTATTAAAATTTGTAAATGGTTTTTGAAATCGATTGACAATTTCAATATCCTGACATAATTTATTATCATTGAAAATGAAATTCAATGATATAAATGTTGATAGTTATAGTATTTTATTTGTAATTATTTTTTAATGGTACTTTTATATTTGATGGGTGGTTAAGTGGTAAACCAAATATGGGTGGTTACATGATAAACCAAAGACGGGTGGTAACGTGATAAACCAATGATGGGTGGTTCTCTAATAAACCATGCATGGGGGGTTATGTTATAACTTCTAATGAATTGGTTTTAAATGTCAGCCATTTGACTATTCCATTTAGTGATATATGTGGAAGTTGGTTGTATGGTTATCAAATTTAAGTATGTTTGTCTCCCAAATTATCTTTATATGTTATTTGTTTCATTGATATTATTTATTTTAATCTTTGTGTTACAAAAATATGGTATGCTATGGGATTATATTCAGTGATGTATATTTACTACTTCTTTAAGTTAAAATTTTTTACATTATTGTAATGTATTCATGGATTACATGTTTCACAAGACTAATATTTTTTATTATTTATGTATCCCTTAATAATATTTTTATGCTCATCCCATGTTTTTAAATATTTTTACATGACATAAAGATGAATAGAGTCATGTATGGGATCATGGAAAATTCCTGAAACGAACTACAATTCTTTTTAAAGAGTTTTTGTTTATAAAAAAAATTGCACAATGAGTAGAAGTGTCAGTTTGTACTATTTAAGTTCTTATGTTTTATTTATAACTGAAATCTATAGATATATAATATTTAAAATATCCTATTAGTTAATTAATATAAAATTGTCGCCTTAACTCAATATTATGTAATACTGATGGTTAGGGCCTTATATTTGGTATTTGAGGTTGGTTTAGATAACTTTAGGGATTATAATGTTCTCTTAGGAGTTATGGATACCATCAAGTGTTTAAAATATTATGTTTGATCAAAAGTTAAAGGTCTTAGAAACCCATTTTTAGGATTTATTTTCTAAAATATTAAGGTAACTATTTGTATTTTTGGGGACATTCACATTCGATGAAATTATGATTTATTAGTTTCTAGGATGAAAATGTATGGTTTGAAAAAAAAATTGAGGTTAAAATATGTAATGATTATTTTTGATTATTTTATATCATTTATTATTAAGGTTCTAAAATTATATAATTTTTGAGGATGGACAATAAGAAGACTGGGTAAAAACCCATCACATCAGGCAAAGCTACTGGAATCGAACCCAAAACCAAAATGAGATTGGGATTTATCACCTACCACTTTCCTATGTGAATTTCATGGATAGTATGACTTGTTCTTTTTAGTTAAAATTATATTTGGACTAAGAATAAGTTTATTTTTGGAACAAATTTTTTATCAAATGGTTATCCATAGTATAGGAAAATGATTTGTTGATTAAGGGACAAATGCTATTTTGAAATATGTTTTCTCTTTTTGGAACACTATATTCCTATGGAAAATAAAAAGAAATGGAATTTCATTTTATGAGTATTTGATGAGCATTATTTTGGAAGAATATATTTTTTTTATTATGGTCATACGGCGATTTTGGTTATTTATGTAAATGATTAACCTATCATGGAGAATATGTTATTAGAATATGGGAATTACTTTTGAATTATGTAGATTCAAAGTAGTCCTTCTCTTTATAATGGATTATTATTTTTGGGGTATTATATTTTCTATTACTAACCATTTTTTTGGTTAACATTTAAACGAGGGATAAATGGATAGTTAACCTTTTTTGGATGATATGAGTTTTTATATGTTTATTATTGTGCATCATGTGAGACAAAATCATCATAAATAATCTTCATTTGGATAAAAAATGAGTTTTTACTGGAAAATGATAATGGTATGAAACTATACATGTCAAATATGTATATTTACTTTTTCTATTATTCTATTTATTAAAATAATTCCTCATCATTATGAATTCGATCTTAAATCAAACATGTATTTCATTTACATTTTCCTACAATGAATTCAAAGACAATTTAAATTATAATATGATTTTGGACTTATGGTAGTTAAACTTCACATGATCATGTTTTATATCACATTAAATTAGAACATGAAACATTTTTTTCTTCCATATCCATGTTTTCCTACATGGAACCCTATTATGTTTTCTCTTATGTGAACTTTGTACCTCACATTATATATTTTAAAGTGGAAGTATTATTAACCCATTTTTTATTGTGCGGTTTTAGTAAAGGTATTTTCAAATATAATACCTTATTTACCAACCCCATATTCACATTTAAAGGATTCAATTTATTTAATAGTGGAAGATGTAACATCCAAAGATTTATGAAAGAAAAAATATTTTCAATAACGTACATGATACGCCCCATCGAGCGTAAATGTATGAATAGAAATTATTATTTAATATGTTAGTTATCGCCTAGATATAAGAATGGATGGAATGAAAAATGTTAACTAAATTACGAAAATATTAATTACACAATTTTAAATAATGGTTCATTGGTTACCAAATTAAATTTAAATGATACTAAAAACCAATTGAATATATTGGATCTATTTTTTGGAAAAACATTATAAATGTGAATAATTATGTTTTAAAAATAATCCAATAACAAATTTTTGGATTATATTAATGGAATATTTATTCAATATATTATTTAAAATTCAACTAATGGGTTTTCTACACATCACATAAGTACAAATTTTGTTTTACGGATAAATGGAGTATTTTTCTAAAACTGCATTTTTAAAGACTTTTGACGGTGAACCCATTTTAAATATGGGTTTCTCACTTTTATATGATATATTTGACAAAATAAAGTTCTAATTTAGTATCAGAACATCAAAATTTAATTTGAATAAAATTACTGTTGTTTTCTGATAACATATATATTTTAATGATTATTTTAAAATACTGTGCTTTAATTCAAAACTATATTTTCATCTAATGAATGTATATAGTTAGATCATCATTTTAATTGTTTTTAAAGTTTAATTTGATTAATTTTTTATCATTTAATACATTTTTGGTAATCATTCGAAATTTCACATTGAAATTTTATATAATCCCATTTCAATCATTTGATGGTAATTACTATTTACAAAACTCATTTTCTCATTTTGACAATGGGAATTAATTTCTTCCAATTATGTGTTTTGAAATTGGGAAAATGGATTTCATATTACTAAAAAGAAGCACCAAATTGTGTAAATAGGTAACTTATTATCTTCAGATATTATTAATAGAAACATCAGTAATTATTATTTTTTATAATGGTTAAAGGTTAGATCTTGTAAATGAGGAAAATAATAATAATATAATAATATAAAACTACCCTAACACATGTATTAATAATATTGGATGATATATGTCCAAACATGAGAATCCTTGGGTCAATTTTAGGACCCCATGGAGAAACTTGGGTGTGATAATGACATGTTACATCAATTAATTTAATGTAAAGAGAATTACAACATAAATGTGTATCTTTTTACTAAAACAACTATAATATATGGTTATATAACTGATCTATATGAAAGTAAACATTAATTACAAATATAGAAATACTTTCTACATTACATTATTTTATTTAAAATTATTAGTCATTAAATAAATAAATTTATTCATGATGCACTAATGATACAATGATTATATTATTAATGAACGATTCAAATAAATGATGTTATAAATAATAAAATAAATGTTATTATTACATTTTGATTCCATAGACAAATTTTATAGATAATTATGACATTATATTTGGATTTAATGTAGTTTTTTCAAATGAATAATGTTTTTATGAATTTAATAAAAATAAATTATTATATATTGTCAAAATTGACATAAATTATTTTCTGAAACCAATGCTATATTATTAAATGATATAATAGTCATGAAAATATAAAAATTCATCCAACTAACATATATAGTGTTAAAAATATAAATAATTATCCCCTTGAGGTTATCTTATCATTATATTTTATCTATATTGACTGTATAGTGTAAAAATGCAAGAAGACATGGTAAGAGTTAATTTATTTACCTTATGGTTAAAGCCAAATGATAAGTTTAAATTTTTTACCTAAACATGCCTAAAACCTATTGGTTGTGAGTATTTATACTCATTGTCATATTTTTCTAGAAATATATCACTTTTTAACTGTTATAATTAGAAAATAAATTTTGAATAGTATAATATTTCAAGACATTCTTAAAGTTCCCCTCCTGCCTCTTAAAAAAGGCCACGACCGAAACGCACTTTCTCACACCTATCAAGCCCCTTTTACCACCCACATTATGCTAAAATAATCATTCAACATCACTCAATTCCTCATAAAAGCATTAAATTGGTATGGGGGGAGCTCTATGAATTCATTGGGCTCAAATAAAAAAGTGTTACCTGATTTAGAGGTAACATATTCTCTCAATATCTATTCATTTATTTTTCTTCTCCGACCCCCTATACCCTATTTATTCAATTATTTTATACTATAAAAATTATCCTAATTATAATATGATGTTTTTATGATAATTTTTATACCAACCATTACACACACCTCCATCTAATGGATATAGAACATACTGTTTCTGTGTACAGTGATCTACTTCCACACAAAATGATGATTGTTCAATTTTCTACTTCCACATCTAATGGTAGACATTATGATGGGGTATTATTTATATATTATATTTATTATATTTATTTTATTTATATTCTATCTATACTTTGGTAATATTTATTATTTATATAAATTTATGATTTCCATAAGATGTAAATATGATAAATTTATTTGAGAAGTGTGGACTACCACCACCTCAAAGTGATATGACTTGTTCATGACATACAGGAATGAATGAAGGATGTAATTAATGAAATTATGTATTATATATAAAATATATATTACACTATAATTATAATATCCCTATGTATCGTATAGTTTTCTTATATTTAATATGACAAATAAATGAAGGTAGTGTGCATGCATACGTACAACCTATCGTCTCCATGAACATTGCCTTTCATTTCTTATCTCCAAATGTTATGGAATATTATAAATTCATATATACTGAATAAATATGATATTTAAATAATATAATATATAATATGGAGTTTTTAGCAGATGGAAAATTTACATCCAATCAAGTTCATTTTCGACTAAAGTACCGAATATCGACAAACCGACGGATATGAATATAAATAATTATTTAATTTTTATAACTTGGTAAAAAGTGATATAAAATGATTAATATACTAGAAAAAGTATCTCATGAAACAATTAATTAACCTATATTTTTTTATTCCAGAATATAACATTTATATGTGATGAGTTAGAATCAATGTACGGTACCTTCTTAACTCAATTTCCATTCCTTGGGTTAATCTTCATCTTCATGATTATGTCATGCTAGGACTATGTGAGAAATAAAATTTTATATAGTATCCTAAATTTATTCTTTGTTTATGTGTTTCTATATTGAATACACATGATCGCTATGTTTTACTAACAAACTGATGTTTTTAAGGGAAACTATAACTCAATATCCATTCATTGAATTAAATATCTTTGTCATTGGTTATGTTATTCTATGAGTATGAGTTAATTGAACCTAGTTGTTTGATACTAAATATAAACTTATATTGGGTAGATATATATTTTAACACATTTTTATTTCATTGATTTATCCTTCATATAATTATATGAACATTGTAAGGGGACTCACCTCAGTATCCTTTTATTGTGGCATATCATGATTTTATGAACCTTTATTATACTATAAGGTGTATATAAAACACTTTTGACATGTTATGTCATGAATTAGTATATTATAATGATATTTAATGTTTTGTTTATTTTTATTACATAATGATTTTTATTCAAGTGTTTCTCAAGTTCCAAGAGACTCATTAACTAAAACATCATTTCAAATGTTTTACAGATTTATACTTCTAGAACATTCTATTTGTTGTCTATGTTTTAAAAATTGTTTTTATGAATTTTTTATATGGAAATGATAAATGTTTCAAATTGGTATGGGACATATTTATTTAAAATAATTTTTAATCAATATTTGAAATGGTTTGTGAAATATATTGATTATTTCAATATCATGAAATGATTTATTGTGAATGAAAATGTGAATTTATTATTTAAATGTTGATGATTAAAATATTTTATATGTTATGATTTTTTAATGCTACACAGACATTTGATAGGATGTTACGTAATAAAACAAAGATGGATGGTTATGTGATAAACCAAAGAATGCATGTTCCATGATAAACCAATGATGGGTGGTTAAGTTATAACCTATAATGCATTGGGTATGGAAGTTACCCATATTACTATTCCATTTACAAATAAGGTTGAAAGTTTAACAAATTTTTGTGTCATTTAATTATTTTTATGTCCCAAGTTACCTCTATATGTTATATGTTGCTTTATATGGTCTTTATGGTAGTATTTTTGGGGGAAAATGGTATGAAATGAGATTATATTCAGTGGAGTATATTTACTACTTCTTTATGTTGAAAAATATTACATTATGGTAAAGTATTCATGGATTAAATTTTTTCATAATACTAATAGGTTTCATTCTTTATGTATCCCTTACTGATCTTCATATTCTCATCCCATGTTTTGAAATGTTTTTCAAAATAATTAACGAAGAATAGATTCAAGGATGGGAACAAGGAAATGTCATAAAGTGAACCACGTTTCTTTTTAAAATGTTTTTGATTATGAAAAAAATTCATCGTGAGTAGAAATGTCTACTTGTAATATTTAGGTTTCAATATATTAGTCATGATCTAATCCTATAAATATTTAATACGAAAATGTCCCTCATTGTGAATTAAAGTCAAATAGTTGACTTCACTCAAAATTATGTAATTTTAATGGTTGGGTTCTAGTAGAATACATCCAAAAGAAATAATATGATATGGGTTGTGGTGGACTGACTCATCAGGATTGTACACTTAATCACTATTTGTGAAGGTCTCTCTATTTAAAAACAAGCAAAAATATATTTGATCGATGTGGTGAGGCTGCATGAGGTTTTACTCTCAATTATATCTGATAGTGATATGAGGTTCACATATAAATTTTGGAAGATTCATCATCATTCCGTGAGTACTAAATTAAATTTTAGCATGACCTATCTCCCCTAACTAATGGCCAATATAAATAGACTATTTGGATGCTTGAATATATGAAAAGAGCCTATTATTTAGAGATTAAAAGTGTATGGGATCAGAATCTTCCATTGTTTTAGTTATCATAAAATAATTGTTTTCACTCGAGTTTTCAAATGGCTCCATCTGATGCTCTATATGGAAACTGGTGTAGAATTCCAACCTGTTGGGATGAAGTTAGATAAAGAAAGCTAATTGGACATGATCTTGTATAAGATATTACCATGAAGGATCAATCCATCCAACAACATATCAAACCTTCTTAGAGTTGAAAAAATAGTTATTCTGACAACCTTAGATGTGAATTGGAGTTCAACATTAGAGATAGTGTCTTCATTCGAATATCACCATGGAAGAGAATCAACCGGTTTGGAATGAAAGGGTATTAAAGCCCAAGGTACACTGGCCCATTTGAGATTGTTGACCATATAAGATCAATGGATAATCAGCCAGTACTTCAACCTAATACGACTCATGTTTATGATATATTTCACATATCACTCTTATGTACTTACAGAACAAATCCCTCACATTTACTAAACTCATAGGTGGTATAGATGGAAGATGATCTATCTTATGTAGAGCACCCAGTAATGATTACGCCCCAAAGATATAAGTATTAGAGAGACAAGAAAACCCACCATTTCAAAGGGTTGTGGAGGAACGAAAAGTATGAATAAGAAACTTGGGAACCAGAGGAGGCAATGAAGGATAAGTACACTCTCCATTTTTTGAAAATCGGAATTTTGAGGGAGAAATTTCAAAAGGGGAGAAGAATGTAACGAAACATTTTTCTATAAAAATCCTTTATTCATATAGTAATTTCATCAGTATAATCACATAAAATCACATTAGGAAACACAATTACACACCATTATGAAATAAACTACTAATATTATATGTGGCTCTTAAACATAACATTTCCACATCTGTGATTTGAATTTCGAAAATCTAACATACACGGTAGAAATAAATAAGATTTTTGGATTCTGATAAGACAAAATTAATTTTTGGTTTATAATAACATACACTTATGAAGAGTAATATGACAATTATCAATAGTAAACCAGCCATGTGAATAGGAACCTTACCAATGATAGTATAAACAAAATTTATCCACCCTTTAAGTTGCAATATGAAATAATTATATTATAGTGTTAGTAATTTTGTACATTGTGAATATTCAATGAATAATTTTATAATTGTAAAAAATATAATTTTCATAAAATTTATTCATAAACATGTATTTTTATGTCTTATGATTATATTATAATTTTATAAGAGCATAATTATTTTTGTAATGTGTTAGAAATACAGTTTTGATTAAATTAGGATATTAATTAAAAATTAAATTACTCATATTTAGAAATTCATTCTAAAAAATGGATTCTGATTTTATATTCTAAACATTGAAATATTTTTAGGTTTGTATGTTGATATTATTCTGAAATGCACGAATTTTTTGGTGAATTTTGAAATATGGTATTTTTTTATATTTATACATTATAAGATAAATCCACTATTACTAACATCGTGAGTGATGTAACAACTCAAATATTGAACTCAAATGATCTATTTAATGGTTTTTAATCATTTATTCACTACTATTTCTTGTCATGATGGAACTTAATAAACTAATGAATTAAATATTGAGAAGATGAGCCTTCCCTCAACTATGAATATGACCCCTCACAACCTCATTTCCTGACACCGCTCAAGATTTAATACATATCAAAATTATACCAAAAAATATTCCTTAGCATTAACATAAATCTAGTAGGACTTTGTTCATCCATAGACAAATCGTAGGTGCCTTGATAGGGATCTCAAGAGGAGAATTCAAGGGCAAGTTTCTCTCTCTATATTCTTTAAAATTCCTTTCAAATTTCATTTAATTTAGTCTCTTATACTCAAAATATATTATCCAAATTTCATGATAACCCTATTATGATTGATATAATGGGATTATATCATATAAATAAAGGATAATTCAATATACTCCTCCCTCTCTCTCTATCTCTCATTGTTTATAAAAATGAAATCATCGCCCATAATGTTTTAATTTTCCAACATCGTGGGTGATGCACATCAATTTTTCCATTAAATCCTTCAAGTATTTAAATAAAAACATTAAATTCTTGGAAAAATATTTTAATATCTACATTTGAACCCCGTTTATCTTCCAGAATCATATTTTATACATAATACTAAATGATAATTAAAAACATGTTCATTGTGATCCAAAAAATGCCCAAATTATGTAAAATGATCATCATATAATTATAAAGAATGTTTCATCCTCATAAAATATAAAAAAATCCTTATAAGATCATTTAAACTCATGAAAGTTCAATAATAAAATTTAAAAGAAATTATGGATTTTTATTCATGTTATACATCTACTTAAATTCATGTTTACAAGTGAACCGTTCATGAAAAATTACAAAAAGAACACTTCTGAATAATAAATTTAAACTTGATAACTCCTAAAAAGAACCATTAAAGATAATAATAAAATAATAATGAAACTTATTCATCTATAAAAGGTTGTTTAATTGTTTATAAATAAATATAATGTCATTATAAAGGACATTAAATTGATGGAAGTGTTGAGACACAGGTTTAGGTGATTTCTCAAACCCAACGTTGTTCTTTTTGGGTTTTCTAACTTTCATCCCATTTTCAATATGGATATTACATAAAAATAAATTCCTAATCATTATTATATATTTTGTGGGATATAAATGTTTTCTACTATAGTTTACAACAGACAAAATTTTTTCCAAAAGAACTCTTCTTTCAAAACACACATTTTACTTCTAACTCAAGGTTGATGAATCATATATCTAGTATGTTATTCCCCCTTTCATTTGGGAATAAAAAATTTTAAGAATGTTTTTTTTGAGTTGAACCCCATTTTTCCATGGGTTATTTATGTTTATTATTGATATATGATGTATGTACCATGAATTATAATTTTAATTTTATGATGTGACAAGTGCGACCATAATTATATAGTTCTCCAAGGCATTGGGTAATATGATGAACCTCGTGAATAATGTGAAATATACATGAACATTGTGCTAAATTTGTTCACTAATATGTGTATTAGTTGACCAATAAGATATTATGTTTCATTATTATGAATTTCCACTTTTAATTATTTTCATACTATTTCCACTCATGATTATGATCATATGCATCTACTATGATGATAAGGATTATGATCACCGCATCTTAAATTGTTATCTATCCCCATATCAGGATTTCTGGTCACACATTTTTTATGAATATTATAAAGTGACTAGTAGTACTAATGAAAACACAATGGTAAATAAGAATCTATAGAAGAATGAATTAAATAAATGATAATGTTTTATGTTTTAAATGTTTCGTATGGTCATAGTTTTCCCAAGATGAAAATAATTTGGATCCACATTGTGTAATGATTTTATGTTGTTTATCATTGAAAAGGATGTAATAGTAATTTAAGAAGAGTGTGGTCACTATAAAATAAGTATTCATTAACACATGAGTTGTGATATAATGATAGCCTCTCATGAAATTTAAGATCTTGAAGTGGAATTTTATCTTTTACTTTACCATAATATTATTATTATGCTTCATTAATCATTTTTTTCGTATCCCTATATACCAGTTAGTTTATTACATATAATTTAGATAAATATATATTTTTGACGATGTCACTAAATGGATTCTTCATCTAGGATACCATCATAAAATCATCAATGTTATTATATGGAATAATGAATATACAATTTTCATTTTCTTAGCTTTTAACCCATAAATCCATTATTTGTAAAAAAGGTAAAATGGTTTTCCCTTTACATACAAGATGGAGGAAACCATTAAATTTTTATATTATTATTTTTATAGTATCTCTATAATATATTTTATCATTAAATTCCTTATTTTTATTTTCCAAGGATGGGCCATTCTTATTTTGGAGATTCTGTGGAGTAATCTTCCATCATCATTGTTTCTCATCCTTCATAAAACTATCTCTTATTTATGAATCTATTTTTGAATCGTTATCATCCAATTTTATTTTTATAAATGATGACATAATAAATAACTATTACTTTAACCAAAATCACTATAAATATCATATATATCTATATGAATTACAAATCTCATTGATTATGATTAATTTTTTATAATATATGGATACTACATACTTCCATGCTTGTTTCCTCCCAATTATAGATTTAATTGATCTTATGAAATTTATATATTGTAATAATGATCTAATAATCTTTGGTAAAATCCATCAAAATACAATTAATGGCCTGAAAAAATAGGTTTTATTTTTTTTGAGGGTATACTATTCAAAAAATTAGCATTGGAGGTTTTTAATTTTTTGCCCTTATTATTGATATTTTGGGATTCTCTTATAAAACCACATATTTAAAACACACATTTATACATCGTTATCATAGTGGTTGTATTATCACAACTCAACTTAATCTATATTTATAATATTTTAATATGAAAACATGCAATGTATATACCACGAAGTTTAGAACAATTGGTATGATTTCAGATGGATGGTGCATTTTTCAAATGTGATTCTTGAATGTTTATCATGTAATGACTTCATGATATTACATACAATGAAAAATTTAAACTTCTCATAATAACTATAAATATATAATTTTTTGGAATAATCCATTTCCTCAAAGGTTTCAGATGATATGGCACGTTCTCATTATATATCTCAATATTTTACTATAAACTGAAAAAATCCCTCTTTTCATAGAATATTTTTCATTTCCAACTGATATCAACCAATATCCCAAATCATTATAAAATTTTTAATATAATCATCATGCATAATTCATTATTCTTTGGAAATATTAAAAATCTCCTTTCTTTTTAATTCCTTATTGTAAGAACCCGGATCTCTTTTCAGGTATGTTTTCCTTCTTCTGAAGTTTTTGAGAAATAAATGAATTTGCGGGAAATTTCAAAAGTACATGCCATGTACTTTTTGAGTACTCGCCGTGTAATCTGTTCCAGCTCAATGTCATGTGCTGGCCGTGTCCGGGCCACACACACGGTCTGTAAGACTCAGGTGGAGGCTAATTATTTTGGAGTATGGAAAATTTGAAGTAGAAACTGTGTACTCCAAAAGTACACGCCGTGAACTTTCTTTTTATCATTAAACGGACCGGGGTTGCGTCTAACCCCCATATTCATCTTCTTCTTCAGATTTCGACTATCCGGGAGCGACCGTATGGCCGGATCTTCGACGGACGACCGCCCCGCCGTCCGTTCTCTGATTTGAGCACGGTCGATTGCGTTGGAATCGCAGCGGTGAGTTCTTCCTACTGCTTGAGCCTTGTTTCTTGATTCCTCCTTGTTTCCATGTTATCGTAGGATGAACTTTATGTTCATTTTCTCATATCTACGTCATTCTAAGGGGGATCTGTCATCGAGGTTCATGTATATCGATCTCCTAGGATCGAGGTAGGTGGTTTGTGCATTTTGGTAGAATGTCTTTGAGTATTTTGTGCAAAATCCACCAATACCCTTGAATGGGGTATTGCGTGTTTCCTATTTTGCCCTTGTTTCTTCCCTGCTTTTCTTGATTACTTTAGTAGAGGTTATTGCTTGTGATTAGAGTATTTTTGTTTGTGCTCAGTTTGCTTTGCCATGCCTAGTTATAGGATTGTGGACTGTTGTTTTACTTTTCTGTTGAGCCTTATTTGATAGAAAATTAGTTCTTGAGGTTTACTTGGACGATACACACGTTCTGAGCAAGTTTAGTTATACTCAGTACTGTTAGAACAATGTGTAGTAGACCAAAGGGAGAATTGACGGAAGGGCTTCTCCAGATTGTCTTTTAAATCCCGATGAGAGACCAAGTGGAGAACTGACGGTAGGGCTTCTTCAGAGAGTCTTTTAATTACGACGTGGTCCACGGGGGGAATTGTCATTGAGTGATACCCCAGAGAGCCTTTAGCACGATACGAGACTATAGGGGGGATTGATGATGACTGCTTCCCCAGAGAGTCTGCTTAATTACGTAGCTAAACCGGAGGGGTGAGACTGTGTGTGCCTCCCAGAGGGTTGCTAGTACTTAAAGGTTAAACCATAGGGGTTAGACTGTGAGAGCTCCCCAGAGGGTTACCTGTTTACTTCATGTTGTTGACTTCTTACTTATGTGCCTTACTTGTTAGAGTTGTGGATTGTAGCTGTTTTGTGCTTTTCTGTTTACTGCTTCTTGTTTTATTAATTCCATGTATTCATTGACTGTTAGGCACAGATCTTTGGGTGGTTGCCTACTAGGATTGTATCTCACACCCTGTTTTGGCCATGCTTTTGGGCCCAAGAAGACTATGTTGCTGCAGGTATAGACTAGGGCATGTGCCCTTCTACTTCAGGATCATGACTGCACCAGGAGCTGGGGAGCATGGGACCGAGCCGTGGTTCGCGATGCTGAGGAGCATTCTTTGTTTTTCTTTTGCAATTTGTTTCAGTTGTATTCCAGCACATTTTTGTGTTTTTTGTTTTCCATAGATACTTGTACCTGCTTCATTATTGTCATCATTGTTATACATCTACATTGCTTCCGTTGTTTGGTTTCTGTTGTTATGCGTGTTTTTTACTGATTCCGCTGTTTATTGTTGTTTCTTACCTTGTGTACCTTACCGAATGAGGGAAGAGTTTCCCCACCGACTCACCAAGGCCCTCACTGCTAGTCGGCAGCCTCTGGAGTTCGGGGAAACGTGCTTGAGGTCATGTGGCGAACCGGGTACGGCGCACCAGTGGAGGGGCTCCGGACTCAGGATGTTACAAAGTGGTATTAGAGGAGTTATTTTCTATTTCTTTACTATTTGGAGACCTTAGCCAGGGATAAAATGGATTCGGTACTTGGAATTATGCTATGCTTGGGAGTAGCTAACCCGTGTACAGGGAAAAACCATACTACATCGTTAATTGAAGTTTTCTGGTTTTTAGAATTTATGGTTGGTATGTTTTCACCTAGAGTGATTCATATGACTTGTGTGGTTATTGTTTTGATATTTCGGTTCTATTTATGTCGCAACCCGATGAGATGAGGGTATGCCATCCCATGCATCATATAGGCACTTATAGAAATCACATGTCATGCATTCTTAACATGCCATCTATGGTGAATTAGCGATTGCATGCTGTTGTGATAGACTTTGTGTAGATTATGCACGCTATTGTGATAGTTGTTTGATAGATTCCTTGTTGTTGTGATAGAAAACTGTTGCATTGTTCCTTGCTTAAAATGAATGCCGAATTTTGGTTCTTGAGGTTTTACGGGCCCTCACGGATCTGAATTTGGCATCTTTTCCCTCATTTTTAGTGGTTCTGGAATTATGTGCAGTTTCTGAGCTACTGCCCACAAGAAACCTAGAATACATGGCATGTACTTTTTGGGAACACGCCGTGTAGTTCTCAGGCCATGTGACTGACCATGTGAGCAGAACACGGTGTCGTGGGAGTATCTTCGGGAACATGCCGTGTATAATTGGTACACGTCGTGTGAGTTCAGAGCCGTGTACCCGGCCGTGTCACTAACAACACGGGGCGAGGAGGCTTGGGAAGAACATGCCATGTCCTTAGGGAACACGCCATGTAGTCTTTTCTAGGTACCCAGACGTGTCACGAACAACACGGGTCGGCATTACCTTCCCGTCCACATGTTGTGTTTGTTCGGAACACGACGTGTAGTCTTTCCCAGGTACCCAGCCGTGTCACGAACAACAAGGGACGGTGTCGCCTTCACCTATGCACGCCGTACTTTTTTGGAGCATGTCGTGTAAAGGTCCAGCCGTGTAGACGGCCGTGTACTCAACAACACAGACTGTCGGAGCCTTGTCTAGTGCACGCTGTGTTTGTTTCAAACACGCCATGAACTCTCGGGTTGAGTCGGACCGTGTGGGTTAGCCATATAAGGACACTCGGGCAGGGGAATAGTTTCTAGTACACGCTGTGTGTGGGGGTCAACACGCTGTGTAGTTTGAAGTGTACACGACTCGTAGGGAAGGAGTACACGCCCATGTCAGTGGCTTAAGTAGACACGCTGTGTAGTTTTATACACGCAGTGTAGTCGTGTTTTGCAATCTTGTGTGTTTTTCCCCTGTTCCCGTTTTGTACTCTTGTGTTCTCTGTCCTTGTTGTTCTGATCTAAGGTGTGCTTTTGATCTTTCAGAGATATGCCTACAACACGTACTCCGGTCGTACGTCTATTGTCAGGCAGTGATCAAATGCCAGACAGGGCTGATCAGGGACTTCCTATCGATCCCCCAGCCGATCGAGCCTTGGCACCGGTTGTCATACCAGTTGCAGGTGCTGATGCGCAGTTCAGGGAATGTTTCATGAGGATGATGCAGGCCTTCCAGGGAGCATCGCCTCCTGCCTCGTCTATGGAAGACATGACGTGGGTCATTCATTAGAAGGATCCTCCCACGTTCTCGGGGGAGGGAGGACCTCAGTCTGCAGAGTCATTGCTGGAATCCATGCTTACTATATTCGAGCATCTAGAGACACCTCCAGAGAGGCGGGTCAAGGTTGCCACCTACATGCTCCGAGACTCCTCCAAGAGGTGGTGGGACGTGATCTCACATGCGGGTCAGCTGCAGGCTATGACTTGGGAGGAGTTCCAGTGCATGTTTTACCACTACGTCTACCCGGAGACCCTGAGGGCCGATCGAGCCCGGGAGTTCATGAGATTGGAGCAGGAAACTCTATCTGTCATGGAGTATTCCTCTTGTTTCACTGAGCTGCAACATTTTACACCCCTTCGGGATGGAAGTGGGGTGTTCTTGGCGAGGATGTTTGAGGATGGACTCAGGAGGGAGATTCACTCACAGGTGATCATATTACAGCTGACTTCCATTACATCAATCGTCAACCAGGCACTGATTGTGGAGCGCAATCTGAGAGACTCTGGAGCTGTGAGTCAGGGTGGTTCTACTTCCATAGCTATCTTTCCTTCAGATGACAGCAAGAAGCGTCGTAGGGAGCCTACACGCGGTGATTCGAGGAAGCGAGACGCATCATCAGGTAGCCAGGTGACATGCTACCAGTGTGGCTGGACAGGGCACACGAGGCCACAGTGCCAGAGAGACCCCATGGAGTGCTGATCTTGCGGAAAGTTGGGTCACCTTCAGCGTTTCTTCCAGGTTTTCCCACAAGCATCATGTGACCAGGGTTCTTCCATGACTCCTCGTTCAGGAGCAGCCCCACCAGTCTCTCACCAGTCAGGGAACTGGAGTTCTTCAGGCCGTTCGGGCCGAGGTAGAGGTCGAGGCCGTGGAGGTCAGCCACCAGTTCCTTAGCACCAGCAGGGCGGTTTAGCTCAGAGTGGTCAGCCAGGGGCGCATGGCCATGGTACAGGCCAGTCTATCGTCGTGGAGCAAACTTATCATGAGCAGGATCCCGACCCTTCTACTGTTCGAGGTACGATTTTAGTAGCCTCAGTTTTATCTTCAGCCCTTTCCGATACTGGTTCTACGCATAGTTTTATCTCTGTTGCTATTGTGGAGAGCCTTGGACTCTGCATCTTTTCTTCTGCTGACTCGTTGACACTAGACACACCCTTGGGGAAGAGGAAATCTAGTGTACGCCAGTGTAGAGGGTGCCCTCTCGAGGTTGCAGGGTATCACATTTTATGGGATCTCTATGTCCTGGTGATGACAGGTTATGATGTCATTCTCAGCATGGACTGGTTGATTCTCTTCTGGGTATTCGTCGACTGTTATCGCCGCAGAGTCAGTTTCATCTCACCAAAAGGCCAATCTTTCATTCACAGAGGCAAATGGGACGTTCGGGCGAGTCGGGCAGGACTCGAGCATCTTGGGCAAGGAGTAGTGATGGCCCAAATTGCTAGTCGTTATCTAGATGACCAGGGGACTCCACAGTTGGACTTTCCTCCAGTGGTGGATCGCTTCAGGGATGTCCTTCAAGAGGAATTTTCAGGGTTTCCTCTGGAGCGTGAGGTGGACTTATCTATTGAGCTCGTGCCAGGATCGACACCGGTGTCCATTCCTCCCTATTGGATGGCCACACCTAAGTTGTAGGAGCTCAAGAAGGAGTTGGAGGAGTTACAGGCTAAGGGTTTCATCTGACCTATTACTTCTCCTTGGGGTTCGCCTGTTCTGTTTGCGAAGAAGTCAGACGGTACCCTTCGGCTTTGTTTGGATTATCGGAAGCTGAACTAGTGGACGGTAAATAACCGATATCCCTTGCCGCGGATTGATGACCTCTTTGATCATCTTCGAGGAGCCCAGGAGTTCTCGAAGATTTACTTGAGGTCCGGTTATCATTAGTTGCGTGTTAGACCATCAGATATACCTCTGACAGCCTACAGGAGCAGGTATTGTCTATACGAGTATACAGTCATGCCGTTCGGACTCACGAATGCACCTACAGTTTTCATGGCACTGATGAACCAAGTGTTCCATCCTTACTTGGACTCCTTCGTCATGTTCTTCGTGGATGATATCTGGGTGTACTCTCACACTTGACACTACCATGCCACCCATCTTGAGATCGTTCTGAGTACACTGAGAGAGCGTCGACTTTATGCTAAACTCTCGAAGTGACACTTCAGGATGGATCATATTAACTTCTTGGGCCACGTTATCTCAGAGACAAGAGTATCTGTGGACCCAGAGAAAGTGAGAGTTGTAGTTTCCTGGGAGCAGTCGATGAACGTTTTTTAGGTACGGAGCTTCCTAGGGCTGGCTGGATACTACAGATGCTTCATTCATGACTTTTCCCATTTATCATAACCTTTGACATGTCTGACCAAGAAGGGGGCGAAGTTCTTATGGTCAGATTCTTGTGATTCAGCCTTTAAGGAGTTGAAAGGGAGGTTGACATCAGCACTAATACTAGTCTTTCCAGAGCCAGGTAAGAGCTACACTATTTACTGTGATGCTTTGGGTATAGGGCTAGGAGTTGTGCTTATGCCGGAAGATGGATTCATTGCATATGGGTCTTGGCAGCTGAGGCCACATGAGAGGAACTACCCTACGCACGATCTGGAGTTGGAAGCTGTTGTTCATGCCTAGCGCTGTTGGAGACACTATCTTCTGGGAGAGAACTTTGTGGTCTTCACTACAACAAGAGCCTCATGTATATCTTCACTCAGCGTGGTCTGAATCTGAGGCAGCGCATGTGGGTTGAGTATCTATAGTCTTTTGACTTCGAGGATTACTATACGCCGGGAAAGGGCAACGCCGTGGAAGATGCGTTGAGCCGGAGAAATAATATTCAGGCAGTTCAGGAGGCCAGTAGTGAGTGGCAGCTGATGGCTCTGTTCTCTGAGATGCATCTATAGGTGCATGGAAGATAGGGACAGATGTTCCTATCTTATGTAGCTGTTACTTCCACGCTACTTGATCAGGTACGGATGAGGCAACTATTAGACTCGGAAGGCTTAGTTCTGTGGGACAGTGTGTCAGGAGAGGACCCTCTTCCTGGATGGACAGTGGGCGAGGATGAGATCTTGTGCTTCCAAGGATGCGTATGGGGGCCAGCAGACATACGCGAGGAGCTGATGCGGGATTTCCATTCCTCAGTTTGGGCAGTTCATCCTAGTGCCACCAAGATGTATCAGGATCATCATCGCTAGTACTGGTGTCCAGGTATGAAGAAGGATGTCACTGGTTTTTTTGTGATATGTTCTACCTATCAGTAGGTGAAAGCAGAGCATCAATGACCAGCAGGCCTTTTACAGCAGTTACCCATTCCAGAGTGGAAGTGGAACGATGTTGCGATGGACTTCGTGACCGGGTTGCAGAGGTCACCTTGGGGAAACGATGCTGTCTTGGTTTTCATTGACAGACTTACGAAGGTTGCTCACTTCTTGCTGATCAAGGAGGCCTTTAGTGTCGATGATCTGGGATGACTTTACAGCTGAGAGATCGTTCATCTGCATGGAGTTCCGCGCTCTATTGTTTTAGACCGAGATGAGCACTTTACCTCTCGGTTCTGGAAGGGACTTCAGAAGGCCTTGGGTACACAGGTACTTTTAAGTACAACATACCATCCCCAGACTGATGGCCAGTCCGAGCGCACGATCCAGGTGCTTGAGGATATGCTCTGAGCTTGCATCCTTGACTTTGGCAGTTCTTGGGAGAAGCATATTCCTCTGGTGGAGTTCTCCTACAACAATAGTTTCCAGGAGACCATTCAAATGGACCTTTACGGGGCTTTGTACAGTAGCCCATGTTGATCACCCTTATGCTGGCTGGAGGCAGGAAAGGCAGCTTTGCGGGGACTTCGTCTTCTTCAGGAGACTTCAGAGCAGATAGAGCTGATTCGGAAGAGGATGACTACAACACAGTCTCGACAGAAGTCTTATGCGGGTCAGCGGAGAAGACCTCTGGAGTTCGAGGTCGGTGATCGGGTTTTCCTACGTGTCACACCTAGGTTGGGTCACAAGAGGATTTGGAGATAGGGTATGCTTTCGCCGTGGTACGTCGGGCCGTTTGAGGTTTTGGAGAGAGTGGGACCAGTCGCCTATCGGTTGCAGCTACCTCAGAGGTATCGGGCCATGCACGACGTCTTCCACGTCTCTCAACTACGGCGTTACTTTTCAGACCCGTCTCATGTATTTCAGCCTGAGGAAGTCGAGCTTGAAGAAGATGCGTCTTTCAAGGAGCATCCTATCTGGATTGTTGATCGTATTATGAAGGTTCTCCGTGGGTAGTCTATTCCTCTTGTACGAGTGTTATGGCAGCACGGAGGAGTACAGGACGAGACCTGGGAGAGGGAGGCCGATGTTCGATCACAGTGGTCGGAGCTGTTCGGGGTTTCTCCTTCTCCTCCTTGTTAGGGAAATTTGGGGACGAATTTCTTTAAGGGCGGAAGTTTGTAAGAACTCGGATCTCTTTTCATGTATGTTTTCCATTTTCTGGAGTTTTTGAGGAAAAAATGAATTTTCTAGAAATTTCAGAAGTGCACGCCATGTACATTCTGTGTACACACTGTGTACTCTGTTCCGGCTCGACGCCGTGTGTTGGCCGTGTCTGAGCCACACACACGGTGTGTAAGGCAGAGGTGGAGGCCGGTTATTTCAGAGTACAGAAAATTTTAAGTAAACGTCGTGTATTTCAAAAGTACACGCCGTGTACTTTCTTTTTTTTCATTAAACAGACCAGGGTCGTGTCTAACCCCCATATTCATTTTCTTCTTAAGTTTTCGACCATCCGGGAGCAACCGTACGGCCGGATCATCGACGGACGACCGCACCACCGACCGTTCTCCGATTTGAGCACGGTCGATTGTGTTGGAATCACAGCGGTGAGTTCTTCCTTCTTCTTGAGCCTTGTTTCTTGATTCCTCATTGTTTCCATGTTATCATGGGATGAACGTTTTGTGTGTTTTCTCAGATCTATGTTGTTCTAAGGGGGATCTGTCATCGAGGTTCACCTATATCGATCTCCTAGGATCGAGGTAGGTGGTTTGTGCCTTTCTGTAGAGATTCTTTGAGTATTTTGTGCAAATTCCAACTATACCCTTGAACGGGGTGTTGTGTGTTTCTTGTTATACCCTTGTTACTTTCCTGCTTTTCTTGATTGCTTTAGTAGAGGTTATTTCTTGTGATTAGAGTATTTTTGTTCGTTCTCAGTTTAGTTTTCCATGCCTTGTTATAGTATTGTGGACTATTGTTTTACGTCGCTGTTGAGTCTTAGTTGATAGCCAAGTAGTTCTTGAGGTTTACTTGGACGATACACATGCGATGAACATGTTTAGTTATACTCAGGACTATGAGAACCTAGAGTAATAGACCAAAGGGAGAATTGATTGAAAGGATTCTCCAGAGTGTCTTTTAAATCACGAAGCGAGATGAAGTGGAGAATTGACGGAAGGGCTTCTCCAGAGAGTCTTTTAATTACGACGCGGGCCACAGGGGGAATTGACGTTGAGTGCATCCCCAAAGAGCCTTTAGCACGATACGAGACTGTAGGGGGAATTGACAGCGAGTACATCCCTTGAGAGTCTGCTTAATTACATAGCTGAACTAGGGGGTGAGACTGTGTGTGACTCTCAGAGGGATTGCTAATACATAGATGTTAAACCATAGGGGTTAGACTGTGAGAGCTACCCAGAGGGTTACCTATTAACTTCTTGTTGTTGACTCCTTACTTGTGTGCCTGAATTGTTAGAGCTATGGATTGTAGCTATTTTGTGCTTTTCTGTTTAATGCTTCTTGTTTTAGTACTACTATGTATTCATTGACTGTTAGGCATAGATCTTTGGGTGGTTTCTTAGTGGGATTGTATCTCATACCCTATTTGGGCCATGATTTTGGGCCCAAGAAGACTATTTTGCTGCATGTATAGACAAGGGAAAGCGCCCTTATACTTCAGGATCTTGACTGCACCAGGAGCTGGGGAGCATGGGACCGAGCCATGGCTCGCGATGCTAAGGAGCATTCTTTGTTTTTATTTTGTTCTTGGTTTCAGTTGTATTCCATAATGTTGTTGTGTTTTCTGTTTTCCATAGATACTTATACCTTCTGCATTATTGTCATCATTTTTATACGTATGCATTTCTTCCGCTGTTTGGTTTCTGTTGTTATGCGTGTTGTTTACTGCTTCTGCTGTTTATTGTTGTTTCTTACCTTGTGTACCTTTCCAAATGAGGGGATAGTTTCCCCAATGACTCACCAAGGCCCTCGCGGCTACTCGGTAGCCTCTGGCATTTGGGGAAATGTGCTTGAGGTCATGTGGCAAACCGGGTACGGGGCACCAGTGGAGGGGCTCTGGACTCAGGACGTTACACTTATCCTAATATTGTTCATCGTTGACATTCATATATGTTTTGTGAAATTTCTATAATTCATGAATCAATTTATTAATATTTTTTTCCTATATTCGGAAAAACATTTGTTTGAATTTTATCTTCAGTAAGATAGTTTCCATAATTTCAATTATATACTAATTCTTACTTGTCTTTCATAATTAGTTTCTTTTGGATTTATTTTCTATTGAAGTTTCCATTTGATTATCCCTTCTTCAAGCTCGGTTTTTTCTTCATGAAGATCTTCATAAAGTCGCGTATATAAGTGAATAACTTCACATGATAATTTTTCAAATACCATTTATTTTTGGATAATAATTATTTTTTTAATAATCTCACATTCTCTGTATTTCCCATATCTTGATTTTACATCCCCAAAATGATCACAGTCCAAAGATTTGGTAGATTAACATTATCCAATTTAAATAGATTCAACTAGTGATTGATACATCTTATCTCTTCAGTTTTTTGTTATTTAATTTCCACCATTTTCTTCCAATTTTCTATAGAATTAGTCAAAAACATCATTTATATTTCAACAATGGTGGATTCTAAGTCCTCAACATGAAACACTTCTAGATCAACTGCGAGTCTATACATTAAATATATATTGTAAAAAAATGCCAAAATTTGATCAAATATGAGGCAAATCATCGCTTTGATACTAATTTTAGATCCTAGATAGATTCAGCATGGAAACTCAGGGGGTGAATTAGTGTAACCAAATTTTATTGAGTTTTATTATTCATTTTTTTTCATTATTGTTACTCAAACCACTACCATAGTCAATTCAAATGGATAAATTGATAAGAAGTCACCACTAAATTTTTAATGAAATATTGATAAAGACTAGAACAACAAGACACATTTTTTTATAAGGTTTATCCTCACTATGAGAGTAATCTCATTGTCATTTTTAATTGTTGTAAAATTAAAAAAAATATTATCACTATAAATTACAGTGATTAAATGTGATGTTTATGTTTTACAAAATGAATTAGATATTATAATATAAATCATTAAAGAAAGAAATAATAATAATTTCTGATATATTAATTTGTTTATATAGTACAACCTATTCTGTAATTATTTTTTTAAATATGGAAAACAATTTCTTCAAGACTCCTCACAAACCAATGAATGTGTCTTAAATCAACAATTAATGGTCAATACATAAGCAAATAAGATTGAATTTTAATCCACTCTAACTCATAGTGATTATTTAAAAATGGTTGTTCATAAAGATACTTAGTGCATATTATAGATTGAAACCAAAAAATCATACTCATATTCCCAATATCATTCTTTTAATTTTGCTCCTTGAATATTTAAGATACTGAGAACTATATATATCTATCTCTACCTATCTAACTTTTCCCAATTGATGGGTGGTTTTTCTCTTTGTTTTAAGAAAATTAATTTCCTCCACTCACATTAAACTTCACAATGTATGGGACATAGACATCAGAGCTTATATATTATTATTGGTTTATTGATTTTTTGATGGTGCATTAGACGTAGTAGATTTGAATCAGACCATTTTTCATCTTCTAAATCTAATATATATACACTACTCTTATGGATGTCATTCTTATGGTATTTACCAATCATAGTGATTCATAACTCCTTGAAATATGACCTATTAAATTTTGGGATCATTTTCATATTAAAATATCTATATATATAGAATTCATGACTATTAGAAAAATTCTTCCAGACTCATATATTCTTTCTTTATATAATTTTTAAATTATTTTGGCTTCTTCATTTTATCTCAATTATTCTTTGTATTTCATACTTCTAGAAACCACTCTATTTTTAAATAAGTAATTATATTCTTTCATAAGCTTCCGTAAAGCTATGTACTTTAGATATTCTAAAGTGTTGAATGTATCATGACCTTATGTTCTATATTATCCACAACTTGAATTGATCCACACAGGAACACACATATCCTTATATTCATCTAAAATATTCCAATTCAATTAAAACATAATTTTTTTTTGATTATTATTATCCTATCTCACATTATATTATGTCAAAATGATTTTTCGGTATAAAAATTCTCTTATATGTATTAAAATTATCTTATGTATATTTATATTTTCTTATTTGTATGGAAATTATCTAATGTGAAACTATATTATAGTGATGTATCCTCACTTTTGAAAAATTAACTCCACCTTTTAAGAAAATAACCATTAACTCAACTATGTTCATGGTGTATAAATCTATTTGATATATCAATGATGATGGAATAACATTACATCATCAAATTTCATGAATTATAGTTTCTTGAATTATTAACCCCTCATCCACTGAATACCACTTTAGTTAGACTCACTAATACTTATCAATCATTATCTTGAATCATCTCCACTACATGTTACATAATGGTATTGAGTATATCCTTGTTTCTCCTTGACCAGAAATAAGGTTATTAGTGGTTATGTATAATTTTAAATAGGTAATCTAGGATTTTATTTCAATTTAAAATGAACCCATGAATTAGAAATTTGATCGGTGGTAGGAATATCTCATGATATCACATAGTGATGAAAGATTGAAATCTGATTACATGGAACTTTTGCATATGGATAATGGTTAAATATATCCTTGAATGGAATTATACTAATATAATTTTTTGTGAATTTTTTATCTATGGGTAATACAAACATTTAGCTCGTCCTATATTAGACTTAAAATCATGATGGATGAAATTAATAATTAAATTTCTTCCATAATCAGTTTAATAAAATTCATGTTTAACTAGTTCCCTCTAGTGGTCTTTTGAGAATACTTGAACATAAAATGAAAACAATCATTTTCCCAAGAAATACCAATGCTTCCATTATTTACCTACTCTTTTTTTTAGCACATAGCGTTATGCTTCACTAGTTTCAAATATAGTGACTAGGCTTTATGGAAATTAAGCTAATAGATAGTCATCTAATTTTGTTATTTTAAGTCATTAAATTTATATAGTGAAAATTTCAATCCACTGTGTATAATTGTAATATAAATTAATAATATTCAAGAATCCAAATATTAACACTATTAAAATATCTTTTTTGAAATCACTCTTCTAAAAATAGATTCTATATTTACTTAAACATGGAAGCACAAAACAACATGTCCTTTTCATTTATATTCCGAATAACTTATTTAATGTGTCTCTCGATAATTTTCTAAATTAATTCACAAATACACTATACTTGGAAACTCTAATAATCTTCCATCCAATTCCCTTTTACAAATATCGACATTTTCCTAAAAATCAAGGCATTTATTCTTATTGGAAAAAATTACAACCGTTAACATATTCTCTTTTCTTCTATTTTCGAGTTATCCATGTTTCCATTTTTGGATCTCTTCGAGTTGATAACTCCACAATTTAATCAAAACATGAAACAAGATGGAGTTTTCATTTTATACTTTTTAGTTTTGAATCTATAATCAATATAACCACTTATAATTATATTATACTCGATTCAAAAATCTAATAACATACCCTTACTTCGGATAAAGTGCTTAAGGATAATATTTGTTATAATCCATTGAATTTCACATAGATTGGATTGGTATCTACTGGTTAATCATGATTAATTTGTTACATCGATTCAGGTACGGATTATGAAATTTATATAAAATCCTATGTTGACTGTATGAAGAATTATATACTGGTTTGTACTTTCTAAATATAAAAAATTACAATTATTCTTTTTGATATTCATTATAAAATATATTTTTAAAGTCCCCTTATTATTTTTCTCAAGTACGGACTTCATTATCACTTTTCTAATATATGTATTTTCAATTATCCCATGAATCTACTTAAATATTTATCAATTCACCAATGTTTTCCCAAAAGATCACTTCCCCACCACATCATTAACAGAATTATGGTTTGGCCATTATTTGTTATATGAATTATATCATCCACATGCAATATAAAAATACTAAAATTATTATAATAACAATTTTACAAAATTGAATCATTAATGATTTGAGGAGATGGATCTCATTGACTTCATCATCCAAATAGATATTTGAACTTCAAGAATCGTTTATCTATCCATAAATATACCACTATAACATTAAAACCTCAACTAATTCAATTGGCACATTAATAACAGTGGGTTTTATAGTATTCACATCCCCCACTAACATTTTATTTTGGAATGTGGTTTGACATTAATTAGTTATGTGTTCATAGTAATAACGATTTTATTTGGTAATCAATATTTGAATGGATATTAATATCAAAACTAATTAAATGGTTTATTAACTTTTAAAACTATGAATTTGTCAAATTCTCAGTGTTAATATGGGATATTTATAGGTAAAAACACTACCATAAGTTCCAATTTTATTATTGAAAACTCTCATAAACATTATAGTTTACACACCATTACTTGAATCCAAAAAGTCAAAACTGTATTTAGTGTTCATGGAGTCCATATCATATTTTATGTTCTATAAATCATTTCCTTGAATTGGTACTACCAATTTCCTCAAAATAGATATTATTTCTATCATTTATACACATTATTTCATTTTCTATTTCCATAATAAATTTATATCAATCAATATTCTGATGAATCTTATAGATCATTGTGGTTCATTTATAATTTGATTTAATTCTCTTTCCAAAATACATTATTTAACAGACTCACCATCCATCATAGAAAAAATTATCATTTATTGGTCTCAAACTTCCCCACATTTATCATTTTCCAAATAAAACCTTGATTAAGATATTGTTTCATGAAGAAAGTAAAAAATTTGTCTATAAATAAACATTTAATTTTAGTTTTATAGAAATATTATACCTTTGTTTCGTTAGGAGTACTAATTAATAGTGAATTTTTTTAATTAATGTCAAAGATGAAATATTTTAATCTTCTTATATATTCTTATTAAACACAAATAATAATAAAATTCAAATTAAGGTGCATCCCAAGGAATATCTATAATAACTTGACCTATCAGGACCCTAATTTTCTATGTTGATCCATGCCATGAAAACCACATGACTAGAAATAATAATCATGGAGTGGAAACATGTTTTGATAATTCATAAATATAATTGGAGTCCTTTTAATAATGTATATGTATGTATCCACTCCATTGTATAAAAGAAAATGTGCATAAAAATATTAAAAAATGGTAACATATAATATGGTAACCATGCATGTATAAACTATAGGTAATACATCAGTGTATGGTAATATTCGAAACACATAAATGTGTAAAAAATAAATCCCAACTATAAAGATGTTTCAATTTGACATTAACTAGAAAAGGAAGACCATAGAAGAGTTCTCGGTTCCTAATCATCATGTTGGGCCATCACACATTATTTATTCACCGAATAACAACAATCATCATCCGTAATCACCTCTAATTAATCTATATTCTATAAATGAAATGAATGATGCCTTAAATTACAATGTAGGATTGAATATATACACAACTAGTATGATAACCTAAAAACCAATGTGTGTGTGAGAAAGATATATATAGAATAATTTGATCGACCAAATCAACCAAAAGAAAAAAGTGAAGTGAACCCCATCATATAATCTCATAATGTAAAAAAGAGATATAAAACGGGGGCCTCGATCTCCACAACCTACAAAAGGTTGATGAGTGTACCTAGATCTACAATGTTAGCACTCAAAACATGAGGGGGCATCATCTTCAATGGAGGACCAAACAACCGGTACATTAGGTTGGTTTCACTTAGTGGGTAGTGTAAATGCTTTATAGTGAAATATTTGGGTGTACTACATGGTTAAGGGACCCATAATCATTCTGGTATGGGGTTCCACTCATTAAATAGAGGACCTAAGGCTTTTTCCAAGAGGGGTTACCACTCACTTTTTGTAAGGAGTATCTGGGACCCATGCCCAAGTACCATAGGGGGTTTCCATCCCTATCATCTCTATGATGATCCTACATGACAAATCCCATCTGTCAAGAATATCCTGATGAAGAGTCATAGTCATGAAACCACACATTGTTTCTCAAAATCCCCTACAAAAGCTACCATCATGTCCTACCTAGAAAAACAATTAGGATAGGCACATCGTAGGCCAAAACCTGAGTCCCAAAATAGAATATATGGAATATAGAAGTAACTAGAAGGAGTAAAAATTGTTTATAATGGGTCACATGGTGAGTATACTAACCTCAAAGCTAGGGAATGTTCTCCCCTATCATGGCTATTTTCGACACTTTCTATCAGGTCATGCATCATTGGTGGAGACGTGTTGATTTTTTCCCATCATTCCCACTTTCCAATGGTGGGAAGCGTTCATCAATTATTTAGAGAAGTTTTGTACATGATTTAAATGGTATGATTAGATGTGAATCTATGATTCCTTGGATTTATACTCGAAATTCATCTCCTAGTCCAAGTCTCCCTAAATGATTTAGACGTTGTTGTTGAAACTATTCCTTGTGCCATATATTTGTGGAGGATGGTTAATTAATCTACTCAATTCAATACATTACAAGGGTTATTGACATAGTAGAAACCATAAAATAAGAGATTATCCCTATTCGACATCACTAGAATGTTTGGATACTGAAACAGTAGTACTCTATTATTTCCCATTGATATGGCTACTCGGGGGTGTAGAATCCTGAGGAATACCACATCGATTGTTTTTTATCTTATTCCATATGAATGTCTATAAGGCTTTTCCACATATTCCCATGTTTAACATGGGGTATTCCACAAGTTTTATTTCTATCGAAGAATGATCAGAATGATTAAAACACTGATAGGAGTGGATCTGAAGGGTACATCCCCATGAGGGAGCACTAGGAAGGTTCACCAGTTAGATGGATTTGGACACCAAAAAAGAGAAGACCTAGGGTGGTGTGTCCCAAAAAAGGTAATATTTAACACCATGAAGGATGATCTGGATACCAAAAAAGTATATCATAGGATGTGATGGATCAGAGTGACCAAAAAGAGTGGACCTCGGGTGGTGTGTTCCAAAAAATGAAAATGTTACACAGTGAAGGATAATATGGACACCATAAATGGTGGATCGCATGAGGGTGGATCAGAACACCCAAATAAAATGGACCTAGGGTTGCGTGTTCCTAAAAGGTAATATTTCACACCATGAATGTTTGTACCAAAATAGGAGAAACAATGGATGTATTAGGATTCCGACAAATAGATTACCCAGGGTGGTGTGTCCCAAAACGTGAAGATGTCGCACCATGACGGATGGTCTAGATACCACAAATGGTGGTTCATTAGAGGGTGTCCCCAACGAGTGGGACACCAAGGGTTACCATTAGATAGTATTTAACCTCATTGAATCTTCCTACATAACCTATATTGAGGACATGGATAAAAAAAGAAGTTAGAATTGATGGTTTGGGGCTTACACCTAGTTAGCTACCTGAGTGATGCTATGAGAAGTGATGAAGTGTGTAGCATGACCTCAGAAAGATGTGGGGACCAGGGTAAGATTCATAAAGGATGATAGAGGAAGTATTTAATTATTAAAATGTTTGGTATGGAACCATTATGAAGATAATGATGTTGGGATTTAACCATCAGGAAGTTTCCTATGTATCCTAGTGGCTGAGAGTCATAGTCTGCGTAGTTATGGAATGGGGTAATGAGATAGCTAAGGATGTGGCTTTTGAGAGTGGATTAATGGATACAGAGTACCTGAAGGAAGTGTAACCTTAGGTTTAGGCATGGTCCTCCAAAGAAACAAAGGCTCAAGAGAGAGACCAGGATGGGACATGAGGGATTGGAATTAATCTTATGGAGGCCTTTTATGTATCATGTAGTTAGAAATAAAATTTCATATATGTAACACACCTACAATAGTTACCCAGAGTGGGTGCATTATTACATAACATTAGCATGATACCAAAAGATCATATCTCGAGTGACTGATTAGTTTAGTAGTCGGGGATGTAGTATATACATTCAAATGTTTTACGTTACATTATAATATGAAAAACAACATCAACATTGTCACCATTGGATACATTTATATCACTTAGACTATCCCTACTGTTCAATCATAATATACTTCTTCACATCCTAGAAAAAAAACATAGAAATAGGGGATTTCAGATGCCTAGTAAGGAAATAAAATATAGTGGAAAATTTTATAAATAAGAATAATCATATAAGGCATCATATAAGACCTAAAAAAAGAATTTTAAAATTAAACATCATCATAATATGGAAAATATGAATCAAAATAATTCCATTTAATTATTCACAAGGATATATACTAGTCCAATAATCACATTTAATATCAATAGCCTAATCATAATTATGGAATTCATAATGCCAGACATCATAACTACATAGTGAAGGCCTTGTTCCAAGACTAAAATTAGGATTTTGTCAATGCCTTGTGCCAAGATACTAGTTTGTCTCATTAGACCTACCGATGCATCGAGGACCTATAGCGGGCTTCACCCATCACTTTCTATGTCCAATGCATTCCTCACATGAAATGGTTTGAACATAACATAAACATTTGTATTAAAACTAGCATATGAAATGTAAATACTCTATCCATAAACCACGAATGGTATAAAAATAACACATCCACAATCAAACATATCACAAAACCTTAAATATAATAGGGAAGGTTTTTATCATCATAAATCAACTACAAACATGTTTAAAATCTCTCAAAGGATGTTGACATATATGAAATGAAAACTACTTGAAAGAAATACCTATTTTTATTTTGAAGCCATTTAAAAGAAACATAATTATAAATGAAAAAAATTTATTTTCAAAATATTATTTTATGATTTAAAGGGAAGCTTTGATTTTTTATAATGGCATAAAATAGCCACTACAGGTGTATAAGTTAAAAAACATTCTTACCTTATTTATTTCAAAATGGTCATAAAGTACCATGTTTGGAAAACGACGAAAAGATTCCTTTATAAAAATATTATAAAATGTCAAACAAGGGTATAAATGAATTTAACCCATCTTATATGAAATAGTAAAAATGATTGTAAATACATTTTATGAAAAATGGATGTGGATGATAAATAGATCCACAAAGATATTTATGTAAAAACAATCTCGGATAATAAAGAGATTGTGAAATTAACCTTTACCTTGAACTTTTCCATGCTCAAGGTTACATTAAATTCATGTATTATAGTCAAATATTTTTTATTAAATTATACAATAACCACATATATAAATATGATATCATATGTGATAGTCTAATATGTCATTATTAATAATATTTTAGTTATATCGTCGTTTCGGGTGTTAACTTATTATTTTTCATTCATATGTTTTGTTATTTAAGTCATGTTTGTTATGGATAGGATGTATTTGATTCATATACATAATGATATTATGTTCTTTAAAAATTATTTTTAATTATCAAACGAAAATTATTTTTGAATGATTATGAGGGTTAATAAATCTCATCGTGTTCGTGGAAACGGTAATCCGTACGTACGGACGAGCGACAATATAATTCTTTTGATATTAAAATCTTATGTAAATGGATGGTATATCATATATAAATAATCATTAAAATGTTGTACTTAATATGTTAATCTATTATAAATCATTATTATACCCATCCAAATAATAATTTATTGAACAACAACTACACCACGACGTGGAGACAGTAAGCTATACGTACGCACGTATGGTGTCATGTCATTCATAAGATGGACAGAGTAATTAATATGTTTTTACCATTTTTATAATAACATCATTGTATATCGAAGATAATGGAGTTATTATTTTAGACTGGAAACAACAAATAATGAGGAAGTGGAAGAAGAAAACAACTTGAAAGAGGTTATGAAATAATTACCTATTCTTCGGGTCATTCCTTTCGAGTTGATCAAAAGAGATCCATAGGATGAATTTATGATCTATCTTAAGCATCAAGGTTGAATTTTGGGAATTTTGGATGATATTTTCATAGGGTTTGGCAGAGCCAAAAGGCTTTGGAGGTGTGACTTGGAGAGAAGGGGAAGTCACTTTTTTAAGAGGGGTGAGGGGAACATTTTTAAAAACATGAAATATAATTTTAATATACAATAATATTCGGTTTATAAAGGCTCAAAAAAAATTACTTCTAAGATAAGGTGGGGATGGGTCAAAATCCTATCAACCAGTAGGTTTTAAACAGGTTTGGATCACTATATTTACCTTATCTTTTTTATTTAACTCTAAGTTAAATAGTTTAACATTTACCATGTATTATTGTATTATTATTATAATTTGTTAATAAAAACACTATAAAATTCAAATGGAAATTCATGTGGTTAATTAATTATATACCTACCATTATATAATTCAATTTTTCCAAACTTTAGTTTTTATGAATACTATATCAATTAATAATATAATATTTTTTTAAAACCCTTTTATGTAAATTTTGATACTATTTTGTAGTTTGTTTGTTGTTAAAGTCCTAAATGAAATATTACTTCAAAAGGATTCATATAATCAACCCTAACATGTCATATTATCCTATAAAATTAGAGAAATTCATCAAAAGTCTCAAATATCATTTATTTGGATATTTATAATATCAATTATTTTAATTTTTCATTAATAAGGTGATTACTACATCATCAATGTGTCATAAATAAATTTAATTATTTAATGTCTAAAAATTATAAATAAAATACAATTATTTAGGAAATATTTTTATATTTATAAAGAATATTTATAGTCAAATTTATCTTATTTATAACCATATATTAACAATATTTTAGTTAAGAAAAATTAAATTTAACACTTTTAACTCTAATTTAAATTAATTAATAATCAACGTCCTAATCTAATCCAAGTGGACCAAAGATGATAATATTTTATTCCTATATATTTTTGGACTAAATAAACGTATAAAATAGAATTAGGATTTGTTTTAGGGAAATTATAGTATCATTTTTACCTTTAATTACCCTATTTACTTTTTACCAAGGTAAATAATAGTCAAAAGTTACTATTCAAAAAAAATTATTTTCATCATATTAAAGAAAATTTTACTTATTGATATAAACCTTGTCTCTCGTATTTTTAAAATTATACTCACATAAGTAGTAAAATTATGTTTTATTCAAATTTGTAAAAGCTCCTCATAGGTGGTTAAAAGTCGATAAAAAGTTCAATAAAATATTACATATCTAAAGTTATTATAAAATGATTCCAAAGAATTACATTGAACTTATATAGGTATTATGTATCTATTTTAACCTAAAATAAATTTAAATAAATTAAATAATTATTTAAATAAAAATTCGGTTTTAAACAATAGCTCAGTATTTTTCACTATTCATCAAACATTGAATGTTTTTAGAAAAATACCGAAAATTCACCCTAAGCTAATGATGATTTTCCAAATTCAAAAATGATTTCCATTTTGAAAAATAAAATATATAAAATTTCAAAAATTGTTGATTACCATTCATAACGGCTAGTTTTATTGGTTGTGGTGTGTCAGAACTCGAAGTTGCGTACAACACAAGTTACTGTATTATTCAAAGGGAAACGTATTATGGAATATTGGGGTGTTAAATTCTAACCACCTTCAAATAATTTCGTCCTCAAAATTTCAAGAAGATTACTTCATAAAAATACTCGAGATTTTCTTCATCATATGCTCCTCGGGTTCCCACCTCGCCTCTTCCATCTTATGGTTTCTCCATAGAATGTTTACCAGACGATTCATCTAGTTTTTCAACACTTGTTCTTTGGTATTAATAATATTGATAGGCTCTTCACAATAAGACATATTGGGTTCTAGTTATATTTCTTCACAGGTTAGTACATGCGTTGGACTAGGCAAGTATTTTTTTAATAGTGATACGTGGAACACATCATCAACTTTGGAGAGTCTTGGAGGCATTTCCAATAGGTATGCTACAACCCCAATTTGTTCTAGAATTTTGAATGGTCTGATGTACCTGGAACTAAATTTACCCTTCATACTAAAACGTATAACACCCTTCCATGGAGATACCTTCAAGAAAATGTGATTTCCTACCTGAAATTCTAAATCCTTCCTTCGGTTATTGGCGAAGCTCTTTTTCCTACATTGGGAAGCTTTGATCTGGGTTTGCATAACCTTCATCGTTTCCATTGTTTCCTAAATATGTTTTGGGTATACGTGTTTTATTTCTTCAACATCTTTTCAACAAGTTGGTTTTTGACATCTCTTTCCATATAATTCTTCATATGGTGCCATATGAATACTTGAATGGAAGCTATTGTTATATGATATTTATACCAGAGGTAAATATTGATCTCGTATACCTTGAATGTCATGTGATCAAGATCTCAACATGCCTTCTTTGATTTTAATATTTCGTTCTAATTGTCCATCAGTTTGAGGGTGGTAAGTAGTGCTCAAAAAAAGATTAGTATCATGGGATTTCTATAGTCTTTCCAGAAACAGGATGAAAAATGGGGATCACGATAAGAAACAATCGATAGGGGTACTCTATAAATTCTTACAACTCCATTAATATATAGTCTTGCTAAATTATCAAGTGGTAAATCTTCTCTTATTGAAAGAAAATGTGCTGACCTGGTAACACGATCAACAATGACTCATATTTTATCATTTATTCTAGGATTATTTGGTAGACCCATGAAAAATTCCATCATAACATCATCCCATTTCCACTCACGTATGGGAAGAGGTTTCATGACTCCTCAAGGATGTTGTCTTACAGCTTTCACTTGTTAAAAAACCATACATCTCGACAAAAAATCATCAATATCTATCTTCATGTTGTCCCATCGATTTTTTTTTCAAATATCTTTACATCCTACTACTACTAGGGTGTATAGTGAAGTTGGAGCTATGGAAATAATCCTATAATTCCCTATTTAGATCAGGTATATTGGGAACATAATGTATCTTCCAAAATTTCAAAATCTCATCTTCATATACAAAGTCGATCAATCTCCCTTCATTCACATCATTAATTTTCTTTTCAAACTCCCTATCAACAGTCTAAGAACTTTTTATCCTTTCTAGTAAAGATGGTTTTGAAACCATTTGAAAAAGTATTGATGTTTCACCTTCTATGGTTATTCCAATGTCCATCTTTACTATATTCATGTATAAAGGAGCTTTTTTAACTCTCATCCTGTTCAGAACTCCATGATCCTTTCTACTCAAAGCATCTTCTACCTTATTTTCCTTCCTCGGGTGGTAGTATATGGTGAAATCATAATCTGTGAGTAGTTCAAGCCATCACCTTTGCCTCATGTTGAGTTCTTTTTGTGAGAAAATATACCTCAAACTCTTGTGATCAGTATTAATATAAATTGTTTCACTATATAGATAGTGTCTCCATATCTTCAGAGAAAATATTATAGTTTCTAACTCAAGATCATGAGTGGGATAGTTTGTTTCATGAATTTTTAGCAACTGTGATGCATAATAAAAAACATTATCGGTCTTTATAAGGACAAAACCATGTCCTTTCTTTGAAGAATCACTATAAATAACAAACCCATCATTCCACGATGGGAGAGTAAAAACATGATCATTGAATAATATTCTATTCAGTTCTATAAAACATTATTCAGAAACTATTGTACAAACAAATTTAACCCCTTTACATGTGATCTTTGTTAATGGGATAGCCAATCAAGAAAAATTTTGGACGAAGTGCCAATAATAACCAACTAACCAATAAAACTACGTACCTCGGTTATACTTTTAGGTGATGGAAATTATTATATTGACTTAGTCTATGATGGATCAACATAGATTCAATCCTTAGAGACAATATGGCCAAAAAAATAAATATCATAAAGCCATAATTCACACTTTCTAAACATCCCATATAACACATTTCTTATAATAGTCTTTATAATAATGCGTATATGATTTTCATGATCTTATTAGCTTTTAGAGCATACCAAAATATCATCAATAAATACCACTAAAATTTCATCACAATATTCATTGAAAACACTATTCATTAGATCCAGGAAGATAGATGGTTCATTATTCAATCCAAATGGAATTATTGTAAACTCATAATGCTTGTACCTAGTTCAAAATACTATTTTTGGAATTTTTTCCTTCATCACACACATCTGAGGATATCCATATCATAGTTCAACATTTGAAAAATATTTACCTTCATGAAGTTGGTCAAATAAATCATTAATGTGAGGTAGGGGATAAGTTTTTGTTATTGTTATAACATTGATCTCCCAGTAGTCAATTCACTACTTTATAGATCTATCATTCTTCTTAACAAAATGAACATGGTATCCCAATGAAAAAACACTAGGTAAAATAAATACATAATTACTAAACTCCTCTAGTTGTTTTTTTATCTCTACTAATTCCATAGTGAGAATTCTATAAGGGGTCTTTGATATGGGCCTTGAACCCGAAATTAAGTTAATGGAAAACTCAGTTTCTCATTCTGGAGGGTGTCTAGGTAAATCATCTAGAAACACATCAACATATTCTTGCAAAATAGGTAAATCCTCTATTTGAACATTCCATTCCTCACCCATATTTATTTTATTCTATTCCTCTCCAATAATTGAATTTAGTAGAACGATATGGGGTGGATCTATATAAGAATCTGATGGTGTCATTTTTGCTCAAAAGATAAGGTGTTCTTTGTCATCATCGGAAATTCTAACCTCTTTCTTCTTACAACAAAATTCCACATCGTGGTCTGAAAGCCAATCCATACTGAGGATTATATCAAAGTCAATCATTGGTATGACAATGATATTACTAGACAAATAATGTTTATATGCCTTAATGGGGACTGATTCACAAAACTTTGCAGCAATGATGCTTCCCTTAGAAGTTTTGACTGAAAACTCTCTTGTTAAATAAAATTGAAAATATATAATTTTCATATCAAACTGGGAAGATATGAAACAATGCGATGATCCAGAATCAAAAAATGTATTGGCTAAACTTGAGGAAACCATTAAATTACCTGCCACCACATCGTTCTAAGCATCAAACTCGGCAGTAGTGATTACATAAGCTTGGCCTTGGTCCATTAGTTTTTTCTGAGGTAAGTTTCCTTCACACATAGAACATTCATTTGAATAATTCCCCCATTATCAATTATTTTAGAATTTAACATTGAAAACCTCTTTCTTTTCTTTACAGTCACGCGATTTGTGGCCTTTTTCACAATACTTCTAACAGACTTCCATTCCCTTTAGACAAGTACCCAGTTTTTTTCCCACATTTACTGTGGGATGGATATTCAACTTTTCCCTTCTTCCGCTTATTTCCATTTACAGAGTGTTCAATAGATCTCGTATTCTCTTTGTTTTCTTGAATACTGTAAGAGATAGATAATTACTTTTCTATCTTGATAGCACATGATACAATATCATTGTATGATAAGAAGGATTGTGAGACTAATAATGGATGGAGAAATGGTTTTAACCAATCAAAGAATAGATCAATCATACTCCTGGGGATACATATATAATGTGCTACATTTCTTTCTAACCTTATAGAGTTAGCCTCATAATTTGAGACATTTAAATCATCTATTTTCCTCAGACTCAAAAATTTCCTTTCCATATCCGCATGATGGTCACAAGGAAAGTATTTTTCTATGAAGTGCTCTTTATACTCCCTCCATTCCATATTTTATTCTTCTTCATCTTACTTTTTGTTTTTAATTAACTACCACCACTGATCTTCATCTCCTGTAAGGTGGTAAACTGCCATAACAACTTTTACCATTTCGCTGCTCCCCAAAGCATGAAATATTTTCTCTAAGGAAGTTATCCACAGCTCAGCTAAAAATGGACTTTTAGTCCCTTTTAATGTTGTTGTCTGTTTCCTCAGTAAGGGGTATAACATTGATCCTCTTCCTTGTGGATCAGGGTACTAAATATGTGTAAGGTAATTATATATAACCTGAGTGAGTTGTCCTAGTATGGTGATATGATGATCATCACCAGTTTCATCACAAGCTCCAATATAATTATTTTGAATATGAGGGAAATCCCTACATGGAGTACATGCATAGTTATGGTTTCTATTCCTTCTAAAAGGTTCCATTTCTAAATAATGGCATACCCTAGATTAGTTTATGAATCACAATACATAATTCCAAACTTGTAAAAATATTTAAATAAATTCAATAGGTTATGGATATAATCCATAATCATAAAAATGTTTGAATTGAGGAGGTATATACTTGTAAATCGTTCATAACAGTTTGTCCAGAAAATGAGAATTGTCCTAAACCTATCCCCCATGAGTGTCACAACCAAGAGTGAAGGAAGGCCTGTTTTCTTGTACCTGGATACCCTGAGTCAAGCCTGAAACTCCTTGTTATTGTTTTCACTACTAGGTACATCTATTCCAGTGCCACATTTACCTTCTCATATCTATACATGGATGTATTTCATCAAAAATTCACAAAATCACTACATTTCAAATATTTGTGTATATTCTTCTATACTAATCCTCAATGTTTATCTTAGCGTCATGTACTCTAATTAGTGTTTTTGTAAGTCTAGTTTCCAAGGTTTTTACTAAACATCATTTCATACCAACTATAAATCCACGACCCTAGTCACCCAGAGTCAGTGCATTATTACATAACATCACCATGATTACAAAATATCATGTCTTGAAAGACTGATTAGTTAAGTAGACCGGGAAGTACAAGATACATTCATATGTTTTAAATTACATTATAAAATGAAAACAACAACAACATTGTCTCGCTTTTTTACATTCATATCACATAGACTATCCCTTTTGGTTAGTCATAATATTTTCTTCACATCCTGGGAAAAATAAAACATAGAAAGGGGTGAGCCGTCACGACCCATCCTTGGGGCCCGTGCCGTGACTACCCTAAGCCTGCCTTCCATAGGCCAGGGGCTGTAAACTAGCACCAAGGAGTAATTCCTGATAAAAAGGGAAGGAATTGCCTTTGTAAAGTAAACAAACACCACAGAGCAAGGAAGCAGTAGAAGTAAACACTATGTAAAAACTGATAAAAAAGTAAGTGCGGAAAAGTACGTGGGCCTGTATACAAACCCAAACTGAAAGTAAAGTACAACTAGGAAGGGAAAACATCAACTGAAAGTAAATCCACAGCCTCGAGTCGTCCACTGGAAGTCCCACCTGAAGGGTGAGTACAGATAGCCTTCATAGCTCCTCGGGTCCAGTCGTCCGCTCCAAGTACGTCCCGCCCAGTGGTCTACCTCCAGAAACCGTCCTGCTCCGCAAGCCTCAACCATGATCAGCACTGCTAGTCGTCTGCAACCAACACAACATAGTGCGGGCATAGCCCATGCAGGGGTGAGTATAAGCTACTCAGTAGGGACCCCGTGACCCCCGAAGGTTTCCCAGAATCCAAAAAGGATAATCCACAAAGGAAAGATACAATCACAAAGTAACATCCGACACTACTTAGGTATATGCCGATACATATCCCTAAGTCATCAATTCCAGTTCGGATCCAACATCCGAGGTCAAGTAAAACCCAGTCCACACAGGAAAGCAAAACGTAATCCACACAGGATAACACAACACAATCCACACAGGAAAGAAAAATAGGATTCAGCTCACATAGATATATTTCTTCGTATGACGATAGAGATGATCAGATATAGCCACTGATTCATCTAAGCCATCAAACCCACAAATGATTGATAGGTACTAACCCCTGCAATTACCCACACAGGATCTAACCCACACAATATCGATAGGTAACTAACCCCCACAATGACCCACACAGGATCAGACCCACATAGGATCTGTAGGTGCTGGCCCACACAGGACCGCTGAGCGCTAACCCACACAGGATCTGACCCACATAGGATCGGTAGCACTGATCCACATAGAATTGCTGAGTGCTGTAGTCGTCTTCATCGAATCCACGGAGAATTTCTACACAGTCATCGTCGTCGTCGCAGTCGCAGCCAGCTCTAGGGTTCCTGCACACAGCAAGCTCGTTCGGGTGGGTCCGCTCCATGAGCCTAGGGGATGATACATCAACTGACATATAGTCCGGATTTGATGTATCCAAATGTTTCGTATCATCAATAGGAACTCAACGTCACAGACTGTGCATCAATCGGATGCCTGGTCTGAGAGTTATTGGCTTTTTCGTCCTAGGGGCCCGGTTGTTTTTTAATCCAAAACCAACCCGACCGTACTCCACCTGCATCCAAACCTCAATTGGAGTAATCCAAAAGGTCTATCTCACTTATAGGAATCCATCAAAGTCGATGTCACATCAATAGGATGTCCGGAGTTCATGTTATGAGTGTTTCTACCCCGAGGGCCCGGTTGGTTTCGTGTACGAACCAACCCGGCCGATCCCAAAGTACTCGAAAACCTTGATTGTAAAATACCGAAACGACCTTCTCGATCCAGGGATCGCTATGAAACTTACGGTGCATTGATCGGAGATCCACAGCTCATGTTATGCACAACAGACCGAAGGAGGTTCGGTACTAAGTGTTTCATACCCGGTCCGACCCCCAAGGTCGGCCCGAATCGGGGCGACCTGAACTGGGTCTAGGTCCGGCCCACCTGGGGCGCAGCCCGGCATAGTCGGCGCGGCCCAGCATGGCCTGGGTGTGGCCCGACCCAGCCTGGGTGTGGCCCGGCCTGGCATGGGCAGCTCGGCCTGGCCCTGCGGCTCGACCCGGCGCGCTAGCGCTGGCTGGGGGGCCAGGCGGCCGGCTCGGCCATTACGGGCGAGCGATGTGGGTGGGGGGCATGCTTCCCCCACGTGGAGAAACCGCGTCCCCTTCATAGGGCCACTCAGCTGGCCGGCCAGGGTTTTGTAACCCCCGGCTTTTCCCTTGTCCGGTCGGCCCGCCCCGGCCGGCCGGCTGTTGCCACCGCGGGACGGGCAAGGCCGGTGGCCCGATACCGGCCGCCAGTTACTTATCTACTGTGGCCCAGAACCGTCCGCGACCTTGGATCGTCCGGCATGGCGCGACGGGGCCGCGCCCCTCCGCCGCGGCCCCGCTCCGGCCGCGGTGCTTTCGTAGTTCTTCGGTGCGGCGCGACGGCGCCGCATCGTTGGTTCATCTTCTACGGTGCGGCGCGATGGCGCCACAGATTAGTTTGTTTCCAACAGCGCGGTGCGACAGTGCCGTGCTTCTCCGCCCTTCCTTAAACAATTTCTGCGTGATGCTTCGGCACTGCGTTTCCTTGCTCGTTCCACATCAATATCAACAACCAAAAAGGGGAGGAGTGTCAGCCGTGTTCGTGCTGTCAAACCTCCTCCCGTTATTACAATAAACGACTGTTCAATTTGAAAGGAAGAAAACGATGGAAGTATTCACAAAATAGAAATGCATAAAACCCCTACCACAGTGTGGTCGTCGAACGAGAGTTTGTCGCGGAATTAACCGTCGTGGAAGAAGAGGATCGTCGCGGAAGAAAGCGTCACGGAAGGAATGCTGTGGGCATTTGGTGATCTCCGAGGAAGGCGTCTCTTGCCGTCGTCTTTCATCGGAGGTCGTCGTTCTTCGTCGGCGGCGGTGCGTTCTTAGAGTTCTTCGTCGAAGAACGAATAATCCTCAAGACTTCTCTTTTTCTCCCTAAGGCTCCCACAACCATAATTCCAACAAAATAAAATAAGTTCAACACTTATTTTATTAAGATATCCTAAGCATTTGAAAATAAAAAGAAACGAAATGAGCTATTAATTCAATGAATTAATTGTAACGATTTAACCACCCAAATTAATGAAGCGTTTCTTAACCAAAATAAACGCATGGTTGACTTCATTAAAAGGGGGGGTGCGGGTGTGTTACTTATAAAGAAAGAAACGGTGGGGCTTGTGTAGGCCCAACCTCACAAATATCCTACCAAGTGGGTAGGATATTGTGGGTCCCAACTTATCTTCTTAACTAATTTAAGCCGCTTTAAGTAAAATAAAATAAATTGTCGCACCACCTTTATTTTATTTTTTAACTTAACCCCAAAAAAATTAAAAAAACATACCCGAGCACACGCAACTCCAGAAAATGTGTTTATAAGAAATTACCGGCACTACGATTCTATTGGTGCCCTCAGAATTTGATTCTGAGCAACGGTTCAATAGTTATAAAAAACCCAATCATTCGTTCACTAAACGTACCCGTGCTAAACTTCGGAAAATGATTCCGGGTACACCGGGCCTCGGAATCAGGTGCCGTCAGAAACTGTGTTCTTGTAAAATTCCCATGAAAATTAAGTTAAAAATTTCCATGATTTTTTCGGGTCATTAAATCACTCCCACCTCAGGGGTTTACGTCCCCGTAAAGATACATAAAAAACTAGGGAATAAAATGTGGGTACTGAGCACGCCTCTGAGCCTCCCCCTCCCAAGTGCTCTCCTGGAGGTTCCTGTGCTGCCATCTGATGCGCACTAGAGAAATCGACCATCCATGTAGGACCCGCTCCTATTGATCCTCAATCTCCACCGGGATCTCTGCAAAAGTCGCCCCATCATCAACATCCAGCTCCCCATGGTCAATGATATGCGTCGGGTCATGCATGTATCTCCTCAGCTGAGATACATGGAAGATGTCGTGCACCCGGTGCAACTGAGGTGGTAGAGGTAGGCGATACACCACCTCGCCAATCCTGATGAGGGCTTGGAATGGTCCGATGAAGCATGGAGACAACTTGCCGCCTCATCCAAATCTTTGTATTGCATGTCGAGGTGAGACCCGCAAGAAGACGTGGTCGCCATCCTCGAACTCTAGTGGCCTCCGCCTCCTGTTAGCATAAGACTTCTGCCATCTCTGAGCTCTCCTCATCTGCTCCTAGATGATCTGGACCTTCTCTGTCGTGGCCTGGACCATCTCCGGTCCCAAAAGTGCAGACTCCCCAGGGTTTGCCCAGCACAACGGTGATCTGCAAGGTCGGTCATACAACGCCTCATATGGTGCCATCCCGATGGAGGAGTGGTAGCTGTTGTAGTACGTGAACTCCACCAAGGGTATGTGGTCCTCCCATCTGTGACCAAAGACTAGGACACATGCGTGGGGAATGTCCTCGAGAGTCTGTACAGTCCTCTCCGTCTGACCATCTGTCTGAGGTTGAAAGGCGGTGCTCAGACGTAGCTGCATCCTGAATGCCTCCTACAACCCCTTCCAAAGCCAGGAAGTAAAGCGAGCATCGCGATCGGAGATGATAGATGATGGAACACCAAGAATCCACACAATCTCATAAACAAAGAGATGTCCCATGATCTCCACTGAGCCCTGGTCTCTGATGGGAAAGAAGTTAGCAGACTTGTTGAGTCGGTTGACAATCACCCAAATGGAATCGTGACATCTGGAAGTGCATGGAAGTCCGGTCATGAAGTCCATAGATATACCGTCCCACTTCCATTCTGGGACCTCTAAGGGTTGTACCAAGCCTGCTGGTACCTAATGATCTTCCTTCACCTACTGGCAGGTGAGGCATCGAGAAACGAACTCTACCACATCCTTCTTCATGCCCGACCACCTGTGCTGTCGTCTGAGATCCGGGTATATCTTCGCCACTCCAGGATGTACCTCCAAAGGGGAAGTGTGAAAATCCCTCAGCACCTCCTCCCGCAATTAAATTGGTACCAAGGTACGTCCTCTGAAAAGGATGATGTGCTCTGCTCCAAAGGAGAAACCATCAGCTGCCTCTTCTGAGGATATATGTGCATGTCGTGTCTCACAGTCGGCCTCCCAACGCTGTGCCTCTCTGACCCACTCCAGTAGTAGAGGAGTGACTGTGAGTGACTGAAGGAAGGCTGCTCCATCTCTATCCACAAAGGATATCCGCAAAGTGGCTAGTTGCTCTGTCACCTCCCCAAGTAGCTGTATGTCTGTCCTCCTGCAGAGAGCATCAGCTACCACGTTCCCCTTCCTAGGAGTATAGACTATCTCAAAGTCATAGTCCTGGAGGAACTCGAGCCATCTCCGCTGTCTTAGGTTCATGTCCTTCTGAGAGAAGATGTACCTAAGACTCTGATGGTCAGAAAAGACTGTAATGCGCTCTCCCATCAGATAGTGTCACCACATCTTTAGAGTGAAGACCACTGCTGCTAACTCCAGGTCATGGGTAGCATAGTTCTGCTCATACGGCCTCAACTGGCATGATCCATAGGCGATCAAGGACTGCTCCTTCATCAGGACACATCTGAGTTCGGTCCCTGATGCATGGAAGTAATCCACATACACAAATCCCTCCTCCGGAAGCCTCAAGATAGGTGCGCTAGTCAATATCTGTCTCAGCTCCTAGAAGCTCTACTCACATCTGTCTGACTACACAAAGGGTTTCCCCTTATTCATCAAAGCTGAGAGTGGTGCCAAAACTCTGGAGAAGTCTAGCACAAATCTCCGGTAGTATCCGGCTAGTCCCAAGAAACTCTGCACCTCCGTCATGCTCCTGGGTGGATCCCAAGATAGCACTGCCTTGATCTTCGCAGGATCCACCGTAGCTCCCGCCTCAGAAATGACGTGTCACAATAAGTGGAAATCACGTATCCAGAACTGACACTTTGAGAGCATTCCATAAATCTAGTGCTCTCAGAGTGTGTCATGTACAACCAGCAAGTGGTAGGTGTGCTCCTCCCCAGTCGTCGAGTAAATCAAAATGTCGTCGATGAAGACCATGACAAATCGACCGAGGTATGGCTGAAAGATATTGTTCATGAGGCCCATGAACACTGCTGGAGCATTGGTTACACGGAATGGCATAACCAAGAACTCATAGTGGACATACCGACATCTGAAGGCCGTCTTCTGCACGTCCTTGTCCCAAACTCTGAGTTGATGATAGCATGACCCGAGGTCTATCTTTGAGAACCACTGTGCTCCCTTGAGCTGATCGAAGAGGTCATAAATCCTCGGTTGTGGATACATGTTCCTCACTGTCACCTGGTTTAGGAGACGGTAGTCGACATAAAGTCGCAAGCTCCCGTCCGCCTTCTTGGCGAATAATATCGGGGAATCACAGGGTGAAACACTGGGCCAGATGAATCCCTTGCCCGACAAGTCCTCCAATTGTAGCCATAGCTCTCGTAGCTTATCGGGGGCCATCCGATATTCTAGAGTGGATATCAGGGCTGTCCCGGGGTACATATCAAGATAGAAGTCTACCTCTCTGTGAGGAGGTAGTCCTGGAACGTCGTCGGGAAAAACGTCCACATAAAGAACCACCACTGCAGGAAAACTAGGACTCCGCACATCAACTTCTCCTAGGATGCGGCTAGCCAACTGATGAGTGATGGGGTGTCCTCTCCTCTGCGAGAGTCCCTCCTATGCTGCCAAGGCTCCCTTCTTGCTGGTGAAGGTGTATTCTGCTCCCGTCGGTGCGTACACACCGCACCTGGTGCCTAATACAGTCGATCTGAGCATGGATAGTAGATAACCAATACATGCCGAAGATGACGTTGTAAGGCCTCAACGCCTCTACAAGAAGATCCCAGCCGAAGCTCTGGCCTTCTAGAGTAATCTCACACATCCGACACTAGTGCGTAATCGTCGAGTCTGCTCCCGTAGGAGTATCTAGCCATAAGGATCGAGACAATGGCTCTGTCGGAATCTCCAAGCTCAGAACAAGGGCAACAGCTATGAAAGAATGACTCGCTCCTGTGTCTATAGGAACTACAGCAAGGGTGGAATAGACACAGATAGTACCTCGAATCATCTCGGGCGCGCCGTGGTCGTAGGCCTCCGCTGCCTAGAGCTGTGCCTGTCTCTTCCCGCCAGCTCCCTGTGGTCGGGGTGGACCTTTTGGTGGTGGTGGTGGTAGATCCTCAAGCATCACCCACCACCTACTTCTCGGCCAGCTCCTCTACCTCATCCTCCTACTCCCTGCGGACCACCACGGTCGACCCTCTGCCTTTTCCTGGGTGGCCCCTCAATCGTCTTCAGCTCCTCGGCACGACAGGTCAGGCAGTCACGAGCCATGTGGCCCTGCCTGCCACATGCATAGCACTGTCTTCCATTTGAAAGACTAGCTCCATGTTGTGTGCCCCGAACTGCTAAGCCAGTGTCCTAAGGTCGTCTGCCTAAGGGTCTGGTCTCCCTGGACCCATGAGTCATCCATCGACGGCCCACTGCAGAAGCCTCTGCTACCTGCCACCCTGCGGTAGGTCTCGCTGCTGATGTAGACTCATCAAGAATGCTCTCAATCAGAAGAGCTCACTCTAGTACTCTTGCCTGAGTCAGAATGAGGTGGGAGATCAACGATGCCCTGATCTCATGCATCAATCCTTGCTCAAAGGTCTGGGCCCAGAATAATGGGTCCCGTACCATGTCTGTCGAGTAGCGCGAGAGATCGGTAAATCTCACTGAGTACTGGGCGACCGTCAAGCTGCCCTGCCGCAGCTGTAGAATCTCCTGGATGCACACCGTACAGAGGGTGGCTGGGACGAACTCCGAGTGGAAGAGGTTCTCAAAGCCTATCCATAGGAGAGATGCCTCATCGTGCACCTGGAGCATCATTCTCCACCATCGGCATGTTGTCGCGTGCAGTAGGATCACTGTGAGGATCACCATGAGGTCTGATGGTGTCCTCACTAACCTGAAAACCCGAACAACTGCTTCTAGGAAATCCTCGGCTGCCTGAGGGTCCGTCTCCCTGCGGAACCTGGGCGGTCGCTGGCTCTGAAACTCATGCAGTGCACTAAGGCGACGTGCCTCGTCAGCGGCTGGGGCTAGAAGCATCGGTGGCTCGGTGGGTAGAGGTACCGCTGGTGCCTCAGCTATCAAAGGGCCCTCTACCGAGGCCTCGATGCTCGGTGGGCTGTCTTCACGCACAACTATCGGAACCCTAGCTAGCTACCATCGTGGGGCCATCCTGAAAACGAAATAGGTGTTCCATGGTCAAACAATATACTTGGTTAGATGATATAAAGTAATCACAAAGAAAACATGAATCACACATGAAATCAATGTTTTTGTGTACTAAGTCGGAAATTAGAAGTCAGGGTCCTAGTGTATGGATACGTCGGCCGCCGCACCAACACTGGACTCCATAGACTGATAACCACACTCAATACTCTTAACACTATTGCTTCACAAAGAAAAACATCAGAGTCCAATGTTCTGTGGTAGAACCGAACTCCTCTGATACCAATTTTTCACGACCCGTCCTCGGGGCCAGTGCCGTGACTACCCCAAGCCCGCCTTCCATAGGCCAGGGGCTGCCAAATAGAACCAAGGCGTAATTCCCGATAAAAAGGGAAGGCATTGCCTTTGTAAAGATACAAACACCACAGAGCAAGAAAGCAGTAGAAGTAAACACTAATTAAAAACTGACACAAAAGTAAGTGTGGAAAAGTAAGTGGGCTAGTATACAAACCCAAACTGAAAGTAAAGTACAACTACAAAGGGAAAACATCAACTGAAAGTAAAGCCTCATCCTTGAGTCGTCCACTGGAAGTCCCACCTGATGGGTGAGTACAGATAGCCTCCACAGCTCCTCGAGTCCAGCTGTCTGCTCTGAGTGCGTCCCACCCAGTGGTCCACCCTTAGGTACCGTCCTGCTCCGCAAGCCTCAACCACGATCAGCACTGCCCGGCGTCTGCAACCAACACAACGTAGTGCGGGCCTAGCCCGTGCAGGGGTGAGTATAAGCTACTCAGTAGGGACCCCGAGACCCCCGGAGGTCTCCCAGAATCCACAAAGGATAATCCATAAAGGAAAGATACAATCACGAAGTAACATCTGGCACAACATAGTTATTTGACCATACATATACCTAAGTCATCAATTCCAGTTCAGCTCCAACATCCGAGCTCAAGTACAACCCACTCCACACAGGAAAGAAAAACGTAATAAAAACAGGATAGCACAACACAATCCACACAGAAAAAAAAACAGGATTCAGCTCACATAGGTATACTTATTTGTATGATGATAGAGATGATCAGATATAGCCACTGGTTCATCTAAGCCATCAGACCCACAAAGGATCGATAGGTAATAACCCCCGCAATGACCCACACATGATCTGACCCACACAGGATCAATAGGTAACTAACCCCCACAATGACCCACACATGATCAGACCCACACAGGTTCTGTAGGTGCTGGCCCACGCAGGACCGCTGAGCACTGACCCACACAGGATCTGACACACACAGGATCGGTAGCACTGATCCACGTAGGATCTCTGAGTGTTGTAGTCGTCATCGTCGAATCCACTGAGGATTTCTGCACAGTCGTCGTCATCATCGCAGTCGCAGCTAGCTCTAGGGTTCCCGCACATAGAAAGCTCGTTCGGGAGGGTCTGCTCCACGAGCCTAGGGGCTGATACATCAACTGACACATATTCCAGAGTTGATGTATCCAAAATTTCCGTATCATCAACAAGAACTCAACGTCACAGACAGCGCGTCAATCGGACGCCCGGTCTGGGAGTTATTGGCTTTTTTGTCCCAGGGGCCCGGTTCATTTTTAAGTCAAAACCAACCCGACCATACTCCACCTACATCCAAACCTCTAGAGTAGTAATCCAAAAGGTCCGTCTCACTTAGAGGAATCCATCAAAGTTGATGGCACGTAAATCAGACGTCCGGAGTTCAAGTTATGAGCATTTCCGCTATAGGGGCCCGGTTGTTTTTGTGTACGAACCAACCCAGCCGAACCCAAAGTACTCTGAAACATTGAGTGTAAAATACAGAAACGACTATCTCGATCCATGGATCGCTACTCAACTGACGGTGCGTCGATAGGAGGTCCACAACTCCAGTTATGGGCAACGGACCGAAGGAGGATCGGTACTAAGGGGATCGGGCCCGGTCCGACCCGGCCCGATACCCACAGGGTCGGCCCGAACTGGGTCAACCCGAACTGGGTCTAGGTCCGGCCCGCCTGGGGAGAGGCCCGGCCCGGTCGGCGCGGCCTATCCCAGCCTGGGAAGCTCGGCACGGCCCGGCAGCTCGGCCCGGCGTGCTGGGCGCGCGGGCGCTGGCCGGGTGGCCAGGCGGCCGGCCCAGCCGTTACGACCGAGCGATGTGGTCGGGGGCGCACTGCCCCCGTGTGGAGAAACCGCAGCCCCTTCATGGGGCCACTCAGTTGGCCAGCCGGGGGTTTGTAACCCCTGGCTTTTCCCCTGTCCGGCAAGCCCGCCCCGGCCGGCCTGCTATTGCCGCCACAGGACCGGAAAGGCCGGTCCCCCTGCTCCAACGCCGGCAGCCCAGTCCCGACCTTCGGTTCCCCTGCTCCGCCGTGGTCCGGAACCGGTCACGGCCTTGGTTCGTTCGGCACCGTGCAACAGCGCCACGCCCCTCTACCGCAGCCTCGCTCCGGCCGCGGTGCTTTCATAATTCTTCGGTGCGGCACGACGACACCGCATCTTTGGTTCGTCTTCTACGGTGCGGCGCAACGGCGCCATAGATTAGTTTGTTTCCAACGGCGCAGTGTGACGGCACTATGCTTCTCCGCCATTCCATAAACAATTTCTGCACAGTGCTTTGGCACCGCGTTTCCTTGCTCGTGTCGCATCAATATCAACAACCAAAAGGGGGAGGAGTGTCGGCTGTGTTCGTGCGGTCCGACCTCCTCCCGGATGAAGGAATCTCTCACCATCGTCCACCATCGGAGGTTGGCGTTCTTCGTCGGCGGCGGTGCGTTCTTCGCATTCATTTTCGAAGAACGAAGAATCCTCAAGACTTCTATTTTTCTCCCAAAGACTCCCACAACCAGAATTCCAATAAAATAAAATATGTTCAACAGTTATTTTATTAACATATCCTAAGCATTTGAAAATCAAAAGAAATGAAACGAATAATTAATTCAATGAATTATTTATAATTATTTAACCGCCCACATTAATGAGGCATTTCTTAGCCAAAATAAATGCACGGTTGACTTCATTAAAAGGGGGTGCGGGTGCTTTACTTAGAAATAATGAAACGGTTGGGCTCGTGTGGGCCCCACCTCACAAATATCCTACCAAGTGGGTAGGATATTTTGGGTCCCAACTTATCCACTTAACATAGGTTATGCCGCTTTAAGTAAAATAAAATAAATTGTCGCACCACCATTATTTTATATCTTAACATAACCCCAAAAATTAAAAAAAACACACACGAGCAAATGCAACTCTGAAAAAGGTGGCAATTATCGGCGATGTGATTCTATTGGTGCCCTCAGAATTCGATTTCGAGCACTGGTTCAAAGGTTAGAAAAAACATGCTCGTTCGTTCACTGAATGTACCCGAACTAAACTTTGGAAAATGATTCCGGGTACACTGGGCCTCGGAATCAGGTGCTGTCAGAAACTGCATTATTGTAAAATTCCCAATAATATTAAGAGAAAAATGTACTTGAATATTTCTGGTCTTTACATGAGCTCAGATGCTCAGTAAGGATAACAATATTGCAGAAACATTAATAAATAATCAAAAACACTTAAGGAAATGTATAAGACAAAACAAAATACTTTTAAACATAACATTCATCATAATATGGAAAATTTAAATTAATATAAATCGATTTACATATTCACAAGTTTTTTATTCTAGTCAAATAATAACATGAAATATCAATATAAAAATTCATAACGATGGAATGAATAATGATTGGCTAAATAACCACATAGTCAAGGCATTGTTCCAAGACTAAAAATACATTTTTTTCAAGGGCTTGTCCCAAGACAATATTTTGTCTCATTATACCTTCTGATGTATCAAGGAGCTATCCACCCATCACTTACTATTTCCAATGCATTCCTCATATGAAGAAGTTTAAACATAACATAAACATTCATATTAAAACTATCGTACAAAATGTCAATACATTATCCATAAACCATGAATGTTATAAAAATAACACATCCACATTCAAACAGATCACAAAACATTTAATACAATAGAGAAGACTTTTATCTTTATAAATCAACATCAAATAAGTTTAAAATCAATCAATGTACGTTGACAATGATGAAATGAAAACTATTTGAATGAAATACCGCTTTTTATTTTGAAACCATTCAAAAGAAACGCAATTATAAAAGAAAACATTTATTTTTGAAATATTATTATGAAATTTTTAGGGATGTTTCAAAGGATTTATAATGGTGGAAAATTGCAGCTCCCGCCGAATAAGTTAAAAAAACATTCTTACCTTAATTTTGTAGAAATGGCTATAAAATACATAATTTAGAAAATGACGAAAGGATTCCTTTATAAACCTTTTATAAAAATACAAACAAGGTTATAAATGACTTTAACCCGTATTCCATGAAATCGAAAAAATGTTTTTAGAAAAATTTTATGAAACACAGACGTGGATGATAATGTGATCCCAGAAGTTACTTACATAAAAACAACCTCGGATAACAAAGAGATTCTGAAATTAACCCTTACCTAGTAATTTTTCTTGGTCGAGGGTATGTTATCCTCATGTATAATTGCTAAATAATTTTTATTAAATTATAATATAACCATATACATAAATATGATATAACATAGGATCTTCTAATATTGCATTGTTAATAATGTTTTAATATTATCATCGTTTCGGTGTAAACTGATTCGTTTTCCTTTATATGTCTTTTTAATTAGGTCATTATTTTTATTGATCAGATGTATTTGGTTCATATCCAAAATGATATTAAGTTATTTCAATATTATTTTTAATTATAAAATGAATATTATTCTTGAATGATTACTATGGGGAATTGATCTCATCGTGTTCGTGGAGACGGTAATCCGTACGTACACAGTAGTAACAATATCATAAGTTTGATATTAAAAAATTAATTAAATGGATGGTATATCATATATAAATAATAATTAAAATTTTATATTTATTATTTACATCAATTATAAATCATTATTATACCAATCCAAATAATAATGTACTTAATAACAACTACACCATGACGTGGAGATGGTAAGTCGTACGTACGCACGTATGGTGACATATCATTCATAGGTTGGATAGAGTAATGAATATGATTGTACCATTTTTATAATAACATAACAGTATATATAGAGGATACTGGAGTTATTATTTTAGAATGGAAACAAGAAAGAAAGAGGAATTGGAGGAAGAAAATAACTTCAAAGAGGTGATGAAATATTTACCTCTTCTTCGGGTGATTCCTTTTGAGTTGATTAAAATGGATCCATAGTTTTTCATTCAGATAAAACTATGGCCACTAGGTTTAAGTGAAGGATGTTGGGAGGATATTTGATCTGGATTTTTCAGAGACAAAAGGCTTCAGTGGTGTGAATTTGAGTATAGGGGATGTGCCTTTTTATAAGAGGGGTGAGGGGTACCTTAGGAAAACCATGAAATTTTATTTTAGTATACAATCATATTCGCTTTATGAAGGGTCAAAAAAGAAATATTTTGAGGATAAGGGGGAGATGGGTCGAAAAACTCTCAACCAATAGGTTTAATATAGGTTTGGGTCACTATATTAAATTTACCTTTTAGATTTAACTCTTAGATAAATAGTTTAACTTTTACTATGTTTTCTTTTATTATTATAATAATTGTTTAATAAAAATACTATAAAATACAATGATAACCTCATGTGGTTCATTAATGATATACCTATCATTATATAATTTATTTTTTCAATCCTTAGATTTTTAGGAATTCTATATCAATTAATAAAATAATATTTGTTTTAAAAACTCTTATATGTCAATTTTAAAACTATTTGGTATTTGGTTTTTGTTAAGTCATAACAACACTATTACATAAAATAAAATTCCTTTAATCAACCCTAACATGTCATATTGACCTATAAAAATATTTTAATTCATCAAAGGTATCAAATTACATTTATTTATATATTTATAATATCAATTATTTTAATTTTTATTTAATAAGGCGATTATTGCATCATCATTATGTCATAAATAATTTGAATTATTTTATGTCAATAATTATACATAAAATAAAATTTTTTAATACCTTCTTAGAATTATAATTAATATTTATAGTCTAATTTATCTTATGTATAAACCAATATTAGAAATGTTTTACTTAGGATAACTGAAAAATAACACCTTTAACTATTATTTAAATTAAATAATAATAAATGTCCTAATCTAATCCAAGTGGACCAAAGTGGATAATATTTTATTTCCAAGGTTTTTTTTGGTCGAATTACATTATCCAATAGAATTAGGACATGTGTTAGTGTAATTATAATATCATTTTTACCTTTAATTACATTATTTGCTTTTAACTGCAGTAAATAAAAGTCAAAAGTTACTATTCACGCAAAAAAAAATTTCATCTTATTGAACCATAGTTTACTTACAGATATCAACCATGTCACTCGAATTTTCAAAATTCAACTCACAGAAGCGGTAAAATTAAGCTTAATGAAAATTTGCAAATGCTCCAAGGTGATGGGTAAAATTCGGTAAAAAGTTGTATAAAATTTTATATATCTAAATTTATTATAAAATGATTACAATGAATTAAATTGAACTTATATAATTATTGTGTATCTATTTTGAACTAAAATAAATTTAAATAAAATAAATAATTATTTAAATAAAATGTCGGTTTTAAATAATAACTAGTGTTTTACACTATTCATAAAAAATTGAATGTTTTCAGAAAAATACCAAAAATTCACCCTAATCTAACGTCAAAGTTCCAATTTCAAAAATTATGTCTCTTTTGAAAAAAAATTATAAAATATCAAAAATTTGGTATTATTATTCATAACGTCTAGTTTGACTGGTTGTGGTGTGTTAGAACATGAAGTTGCGTACAACACAAGCTATTGTATTATTTAAAGGGAAACATACCATGTAAGATTGGGGTGTTAAAATATAGTTCTGGAAATGTGTTATAGAATAAACGTGTGAAAATATGGCGTTGACCTAGAGACATGTTGGGGTTTACACATGGTTGGACACCCACATCAAGAGGGATACTCTTGGTTAGAGGAGTATGTTGGAGTGTGGGGTAGATGCATGGTTAGCTTCCCCGAAAAGAGTTCATGTGGTTGGGGTGTACAAAAAAGACATTAACCCTTCAACTTTCTAGTGATTAATCTTGGTTAGTGGCCAAATTTAATGGATAAAAAATCCTCAAGGTGGTGTTTTTGAATTTTGTGGCACAAAAAAGGGAAGATGTATCATCATGAGGGTACATCCATAGGAGGGACCACTATAATTTATGGTTATTTGTGGTGGAATCTTTAAGATGCTTTCAACGTACATGAAAGGGATCAGTATCTGTGTTTTTCATAGATATAGTTTAATGTCATGTGTGATAAATAATGAAATTAACTAAATGACCATGACAGATAGTTGATGGACTTCAACCTCAGGGAAGATTCCTATGTAAACCCATGGCATGGAATCAAATTCCATGTATATCAATGTATATGGGCATGAGGATTACACACTAATGCAACAGATATATGATGTCGTGGTTGATTCTTACTCTTCACCGATGTGATTTGTGATCAGTGTGTGAAGAAATAGGTATCAATATACATAATGACCGCGTCATGAAAGATGCATCAGTGATGAGTTGAGCTACTATTTTGCATGGTTAGTGTACCAAATTGGAAAAAGGGGGTTACACATAGTGGGAGGACATGGGGAGGAATATTAGCAATTACTCCAAGAGGGAATCCCGAGGAGGATATTTAGAATAATGAGGAGGATATGTTCATCATATAAGGATCACCCTATCATGTTGAGTTAGGGCTTATACAGGGACTTATTGAGGTGTGCATGGATGAAATGAAAAGTGGGAGAGGAGGAGAGAGAGGGAATTTGTTCCCATTCCTTTCATGGTCCCCTTGGCCCAATCACTAATGAGGTGGTTACATTTTCACATCATGTGTTGAGGAAAATTGTGGTTGGTAGTTTAGCATCCAACATATCCGATGATGATAACTCACTAGTCACCCCTATGACATACATAAACATATACGAACCCAAATATGGGGAAGGGAATGCACAAACACTGAAAGATGTTAATAGGGTGGAGGAGTAGTCGAAATAGGGTTCATACTAGTGTGGTCATGTGATAAAGAAATATATGTAAGAGTGCCTATGTAAATAAGTATTAGGTAGGGAAAGACAACATGAAACAACACTTGAGTGCCTATAAAATCACTGTGTGCCATCCAGGAGGGATGCAAATAGGGGGTATACACAAGATAGGGGTGTTTCACACATGGGGAGGTCAAACATGGTTCATTTTGATGATTGAAATATAAAAAAATATATAGAGGAGTGTGTAGAAGATTAGATGCTTGCACCCAAGGTGGAATCATGCGCACAAGATAAAAGCTAGCATTTAACACTAACACGATATAATGGAAATCTTGTGCACAATAAGGATCATTTGAGTGTAACTACCATAGATAATATATAAATGGGTTATTTTTAATCCCTAGTGGTCCCACCTGATGGGTGGACCATTGGGGTCTTTTTATGCAAGTCCATGTACCATTAATCCATGTCTTTCCTGTTGTTGTGAAAGGGTCCATATTACTCCCAAATGGGTGATGGTTCGAATTCGAGAACATGTAACCCAAAGTGAGGGGGTATGCATGTATTTATATTCAAAACCCTCATTGGTGGAACACAAGGAGGTTTGTGTGAAATATGGGCTCTCACATTGCATTAGGTGTGCAAGAATCCTGAGAGCAGGTCTCTAACATATGCGCCAACCAGATTTCATTATCACACATGACCATGCCATTTTTTGGGATCATGGAATGGAAGAACCAATGTTACTTTGAATTTGGTTTCCATGTAGCTTTCTCATGAATTTAATTTTTTTGACCATGCCTCAAATATTGGGTGAAACTCCAGTATGATCATCTGGATTATCCACTAATTCAAAATAAGCCTTCGGTTTTCTCAAATATTCCCATTTATGGCCATAAAAAATTGGTACCCAAAAATCCCCCCCTTTGGATCCTAATCTGATGTGGAACCAAAAGGTCACATTCTGATAGAGACACTGTGGATAATAACACCTCACTAAAGGTGGATGAAAAAATGATGATCTATCACACAAAATTATTCCATGTGAGTGGAACACACAATCATTGCCTATAAATAGGTGATGGGGACCATAATCCAATCCTTCAATTTCTAGTGAGATAGGTGATATTTATATCATGCATTAAATATTATCTGCTTTGACAGAAATATGTTGATAATAGTTGGTGCCTTAAACACAACCACTGGTTCTTTCACACTACATCCAAATCATGTGTGCTTCTACCATTGTCAGATTTTTCCACTGCTTAATCCCATCATATGGACAAGATGATGTCTTATGTTCCAAAACTCTATTTTCTCATTCAGGACACATTAGGAATTTGAGGCCTAACTAAAATTACTAGAAAACATAATGATGTAGCGAGGGAGGTTTCCCATTTTGCCTGGAGGGTAAAATTGTTTGGGAAACCATAGATTTTTCATGCATGGAGGGAAGTATCCTATAATTAGATTCTATTTTCAATGTTTATACAGGCTCAAAAATATTATTTCTTGTTATATAGCATCCCACTATTGAACTTTTTCCTTCTAGAAGAGGTGATGATGATATGTTTTTAGACTAACATGCTATGGTCATTGGTGAAAGGTGGGGATAGAATAGCACGGTACAACATCATGAGAAATGGTCACCCTAATAGGGAATCCAATGACATATCTTTTAACATCATAAATCTAAAAACTAGGATTGTTGATATGAGTGATCTGATTAATGAATAATCTTAAACTCACTAAGATAACACTTTCTGGAGTAGTATCACTGATGATACAATAAGATTGGAGGAATTGGGATTTTATGTCTGGGGAAACATCTTGAGTGAAGGGGCATGGTCATTCTGGGTATGCCAAACATGCAAGCAATTCGGAGCATATCTACAACATATTTGGTTTTTGAGTTTTTCTGGACATCATAATTATATTTCTACCATCATCTTGACACAGTGCCACTACCTTGTAGTTGGTGGTCCCTTCAGAAAAATAAATCCACATCCACCATGGGGAGGTTGGTATCATCCTTTAAGACATATACAATATCTAGTAAATCCAACTAGAAGGGTATCAGTATGAAGAGTTCCTTCCAATTGAAAATTACAGGGGAGAAAGCATGTGCACCCTCATTCTAACATTGATTTTATTGGAGAAATCAAAGGAGAATATATAAATTAAGTACTACCTGAATTATATATCATATATGAGACCGTTTAACCTATTTGTGTATATAGAAAAGGAACTGAAAATGATAAGCTAAGGGAAACAGTGCCCAGACCTATCCTATATAGGTTAAATAGGATCATACTAGGTAGTCCTAGAGGCAGGTGAGTACCAATAAAGGGGATTTAGTGTAAATGAAAGTGACAAATCAAATTTATAATACACTAGGTTACTTACAACATTCTAGAGTGGTTAGCTACATCTAGGGAGGGAAACAAGAATGGTGTTCCGCATAGGGGTATTTGTGATGGTCTAGATCATGTTAACCAAGAATAATGTCAATCTGGCAGTGCTAGTGTTGTCTTGGATATACAAAATTATAGGGTGCATTTCAAGAGGATGTATTCCCAAGAAAATATGTGAACCATTTCAGATTCATCATGGCGAGGATTCAGATCTCTATAGTGGGTATGACATCCCGAACACCATATGTCTTCTAGTTAAAGGTTTCCCACCATCTTTACTATGTATTTCATGAATTTTTTCTTTAACACATAATGAGTAGGGGATCAAAATCAAGATCGAAAACCACAAAAAATTGAGATCGACCCCTTTTTCTGACTGGTTGGCTAGAGGGTGGATGATGGGTGAGGCCCACTTGAGTATATGGAATATATGAAAAGTATCATGTTAGGTTTGCTAGTATCCTGGATCGATGAGAAGATCTTATAAGAAAACAACATGCCTTCATGGTTCACTCAGCAGATTGGATACATGCAACAGATGCTGAACAAGGTGTATACAAAGGTCAGGGATGAGAGGAATCCTGGAATCCATCACCAATTTTGGCTCATGTTTACAACATCAAGTTTTGGTAAGTTCTTTTCCTCCCCCCCAGAGAAGTCGACACGAGCCTATCACAGAGTATTCTAATCATTGGGTAGTGGCGTATCTATAGGTGATTATGAAAAAACACATTCAATAGGTCAAGGAAATGAGTATAGAGTCTCGACAATGAGAGACCAGGTGACGTGATACTGGGTAAGGGACACTATAGGTGAGCCAAGAGGTTATGCTGGAACAATGTGGAAGTTTAGTGACAAGAGCATCATTAGGTCTGGTTGTGCCTCCACCCTCTGAAGAGAAATGATCACATAGGAGACCTCAAGGACGAACTAGATAACTCCCTGGGAAGTAGATAAGAAAACATCTTGAACCTACTACATGTACAATTTTACCTACACTTTGAATGGCCTGGACAACCTTGAAAAAGTCAATAAGTCCTAAAGTCTTATGGAAAAAATTAATGTGAGATGGTATTTTACTATAGGAAATTGGCCTCATCCGGGTTACTGATAATGTTATCATTCCCAAGGAATATGCAGATATGACATCCATCGATGTATACACATGAAAATGGGGGTGTTATGAAGAGACACATATCTTGGTTAAATTATTCTTGACTAGAATCACAACCTGGAAAAATTGACCATTGTGAATGATTAGAACAATGAATATGAAGAAGAAGAGGAATATGAATAGGATAAGGAATAAGAACAAGAGGTATTAGATGATAAATAATAATAAGATTAAGATGAGGAGCCTATGGGAAAGGATTTATAGTGAATAACATCTCATAAGAGGATCCCAGGTGACGGTGGTGAAATCATTGGCTCTAATGTGGAACTGGTGAACAACATAAGGTAAGTCTTAACTATTATCTCTCCTAAACCATTATATTTTCTTAAAATGGATCCACTATCCATAATTTTCCTTATTTAAGAGAATATTGGGTTTGGTGATCAATAATATCCCCCTACGTGGAATTAAAATGAACTGATTGATGTTGAAGGGAATCTCCCTGGGCCTGTATCTAGGATTGAGTAGGTTAGAGGACTAACCATGACTAATGATGGTAGTGGTGAGCCCATAAGAGAGGAAAAAGGGGAAACTATAGAATGTCAGGTTGTTTCCACTGTCTAGAAGGAGAAGGTTCCTACTATTGAATTAACAAGAACTAAGGGATATCTTATAGTGGTGTCTCCAATAGTGACTCAGTAACTAGACCTAACTTTGCTTAGCTCTTGTACGTATGTTCCTTTATAGACCCACATCTTCTATCAGAGAACTCGGTTGACCAAGATATTGAATCTATATGCATTTATCGCATAACATGAGGCTCTAAAAACTATTGTGTCCATAAAATTTATGGGGGATCTACAAGTGATCATTTCTATTTGTGATGAACGAGTCATTAACACTAGGCCATCCCTGGTAACCGGTGATCATGATGTTGTGTTGGAAAGTGTAACAACTGTTATGATTTAGAAAAAATCTAGCCGAGACGAGGTCACTGACGAATAAAAGATTCCAAATGAGGACCCTTCTGCTAAACTACTTGATGTTTTCCCTATGTACAGATCAATTGATGTGGAGGAGCTGGAAGATTCAGATTCTAACACTACTGAAGAGAGTCACATGACATGGGACAAGGTATATAAGTGTATCAAATGATTATATGATCAACCAGAGGTATAATATTTGAGTTATATGGGGTAACCCCACATTTTTCTGTGATTTATTTGTTCCATAGGGGTGGATTCATTCTACATTCATAAGATGATCTGTGATTATTTGGCTATGAAGATGCAAGAGATTAGTGATTTATTCGATGCTTCCCGGTTCTAGACGAAATCTGAGAATATTAAAAACATCCTTAAGGTGGAATAGGAGGGACAACACTTTGAAGAGTTGGACAATTAATGGGATATTTTTTCAAGCCATTATGAGCTCATTGAACCATTGACTGATCAGTTGGAAGAGGCTTAGGAGAAGGTAGTGTAGGCGATCTATCAAATGGTAGAGCTCCAAGCCGAGCAAGAACAAATGGAAACTACGGCTAATGAGCTTTTAATTGTGAATGTTAATGAATAAAGAGATCTCAAGGAGAGGGAAACAACTATAGTGGCTAAATTATAGAAGGTGGAAATACAAATTTAATCTATTGAAGGGGTTGATCTATATGGGTCATGTTTTGGCTGAACATATAGATCACAGTTCCCTCATTGATTTTATATCCCGAATAGAAATCATGGATATACTATTTTCATTATTTTTTAAACTAGTGAATCTCAATAATAAATGTGTAGTGTCTAGTGATAAATAAATATGCTCCTTTGGGTCATACCAGGTGTGAGAAACAAGGTAAGATGACATAATCATCTATTTTTTTTCTATTAGAGTGGAAAATAAACATCAAATACATAGGGTCTACATTTGTTAACTAACTGCTAAAAGTATTCATGTGAAGAGAGGCCATGACAGAAGGGTAAGGTTCCATGAACATCTATCTTGGCTTTGTCAACATGCACTAGTGCATGAGCAGCATAATGTCATGAAGGAAAATCCCAACCAGGCTAATATTCATACTCAATGCGCAGGGATTCATGTATAAACATGATAGGTGTTGATAATTCATATTGAAAAATGGGGAATAATGATGTAAAACAGCACATTCAATATTTGTGTTGTAGTGAAGGTTTCATGATTATTGTGGAACACTATTGACCAAATTCAAAACAGAGCATTTGTATCATGTGATCTGGGATGGAAAAAAATGATGGTTGGATATTGATCATATTCACAAAGTGGGACCTTTATGAAAATTTTGTTTGAATTCCTTCAATAAATTGGTTGAAATGGTATTTCATCTATTAAGCTAATAATCCATACGATTACAGGGTTCCCATTAGTTGTGAAAGATGATGGAAACCCTAAATAAAGGGACACGTGGAGCATAGACCTACTGATACGGTTTACCGTCATGTGACATGGATAAATGTATCATCGTAAACTCTCTAGTTATGTACTTGTTGTGGTTTACCATAAACCCTATGAGAATGATGGAAAATGATGTACACCTTATACCATGAACTCCTAGGAGAACATAGGCTAGGAGTCCCTAGATGTGAGGGGGGGTTGAGGTTGGGCCACAGATGAAAATTCTAGTTGCCTCTACATATTCCTTAAGTTTGGCAATCAACCAAACATAGTATACGAAGATGGTGTGGAAAATGTCTAATATAAAATGAGGGTGATATCCTCATTGTCAAGAAATTTTTTAGTTTTTTTGCAATATAATGTCATTTGAACTATGAAATAGGAATTCATAGTTTAACGATTGTAGTGTTCTGAGAATATTGGGCATAAAGGTACGGTGTAAATCCATTTAGGTAGACCCAATTTGGGTATGGTTAGAATAAGTACATACCAAATCACATCCTTCTGAGAAGAAAAAACCAGACCCAGAAAGGTGCGAACAAGGTTCAGAATTTAGTAGCTAGACATGGAGGCAAAGTGCTCAGGTATCTTTATGTATCTAATGGGGGTATGAATGAAGTCACATGTAGTTCTAAAATGTTTCCTGGGAGAGTTATAATTCCATAGGTACAACATTTTCATAAATTAAGACATCATATAGATGGGAAGTATATCATTATGCACACTATTTTTAAAAGGAATAGTTTAACATTATACGATAAGGATGTATAGATTTTAGTTTATGGTCATAGTTCTCATACCATAAGATGATACATTCAAGGTGGAAATATGTAATGTAGTGTCATAAAGAAATATGAAATGAATGAGGACCATGGAGGTCCACACCAAATCAAAAAATCCCATGATGACACATAAAAATAGTTTAATGTCTGATGCTTGGACTTGGATGCATATTTTAGAACATGAACTACTAGTATAAGGTCATAGGATTCTATCCAAAGGGTATTGTGGTTTTCCCATGCGAGTATAAACCCTAAATAGATCCCTACGCCCAAGATAGATATGCTGGCTATGGAAAACACGGGTAAGGAAGTTCATTAAAATACATGGAACCACATGGTTGTGAAATGAAGGTGCAGATTCATGGATAACCCCATCAAAATGGTTTATCCTCCGAAAACACAAAGGTTCATGGAATAATAACACCTAAGGTGTCACAGTTTTGTATGAACCTAATGAAGTGAAAAGGGGTATAAATCATGAGACCAATACATAGGGTGTAATGGGTTCAGTTCAATGATAGAGGAGAACTATTTACTATATTCGTAGAACATCATCGATATCGTGTGACCTAATGTGGGATCAAATTTCTGAGGGTCGGTCAATGAACATTTTCTAAATCAAGAACATGTCTCAAAATTTCTTTAAAATATTCTAGGATGTTAGCCTAAAATTGTAGGTGATCCATATGTATCAGAATCTATACTGCTCGATTGTACTTTCAGATGTGTAATATAATGGAAACCGAAATAAATGGACTCATGAAGCATGGAAATAGAAAGAAAGAATTTATATGTAGAATACAACACTCTAATTCCTAAAACACAATGCATCCGATCACATTGGCATGTCATAATAGTATTCGATTGGTTGGATTAAGAGTGGACGACTCAATGATAGGAGTTGAGGAAAATTGAAAAATAGGTAGATGAACATGTGGCCAAACACAAATAAAATGTTTTTTTGAGTTCTTACTTATCAAATTAATATGGGAATAAACATAGATGTAGTTCATGATTTTTTGTAAAGATTAATGACATGCGGAGAGGACGAAGGTGTAGAGGTTTGTCAAGGGAGTAATGTTTTTACATGGAAGAATAACTTGATGTGATTGAGGAAAAAATAAGTCCTTGTCGAACCCTACACAACCAAGAAAGAAACTAGGAAAAGAGTCCAAATGAGAGAGAAATTGGTGATGTGTCATATGATTTTAATGTCACATAGGATTGATAATCCCTTTACTTTTAAGGGTATGACTAAAAGAGCATAAATTGCATGTATTTTAATGTTTTTAAGGAATGATAGTCCAATTTATCATCATTTGTTATGGTTGAGATATTAGTTTGTGGTCGTAGAGCTCGGACCGTGAGTTGGGCCATAAATGTTATTAAGGTTGAGTATACTAGGGGTGGACTTGAAGACAAAGTGTTAGGGTGTTCCTATGCAAACCAAAAGGATGGGAATCAATACACATATAGTTATAGAAGTTTCATGCTGTATAATGTCTTGCAATGAGGACATTGATGAAGGGAGGTATTCATAAGGGGGGATACATGATGCCACTATTTCATACCCACTATGAATGATTACCAAATAAGTAAACACCACACTATGTGCTCCAAAAAGGAATCTAATGTCATAAGAATGAAACTGGGAAACATGGGGTTGGACCTAAAGACGAAGTTTCTAGTTTTTCCAAAGTATTCTATAGGGGTATGAATCAATCAATACATAGTTCATAATGAACAATGTGGTTATAAATCAACACTAGTGGGAGATATACATTCTAATGGGGAAGCTAATGTAACACATAAGATTGGGAATGATGAACTACTTCAGGGTAGGTCGTGATGTATGGAAGATAGATTTTGTGGCTGGGTCCAATGATAGGATGTCTGGGCATCACTATATATCCATTAAGGTGGGTAGTCAAGCTTCATGTAGTTCTTGAATTCTATTCTATTTAACGTCATCTAGTGAGGATGGAGGGAGATCTTAGTTTAGGGTCATATAGCTCCAAATAGATTGCATGTCTTCTATTTATAGTGTACAATCATTCTAGACGAAAGATCACTCATGTGAAGTACTCTTTGAGGATTTTTTAAATGGTGGAAGGAGTAATGTGCTCACTATCCATGGTGACTGGAGAGTAGGCACCATGGGGGTAAACCTAGTGATTGATATAAAATCACTCCAATTTGGGCTCGAACATTGCCATTATTCTATCGAGCATCATTGGTGTCCTCTAGGGAAAACATGTCACCTTGAAGGAAGGATAAAAGAATATATTTCTTATCAAAAGCATTTACTATCTTGTTCTAGTATATCTCAAGGTTGTGAAAACCATGAAGCCTATTCTAATTGAGAGCTTGATGTTTATCCAGACGGACTTTAGAAAAATTGTCTTAAATATACTAAACATAGATGTCTATGGGAATTGTTGGTAACACGATCACTATGGGAATGACTACCTTTGTACTATACACTAGGGAACATGGGGTCACCTAGGTGGAATTATAAGTCATTGTCTTGTAAGCCTAGAGAGCATTGTGGAGTTTGTCTAGCCAACTATTCTTGTTCTGACCAACCATATTTTGAATAATGTTTACCTATAGAAACATTGAACACATCAATCTACATGTTTTATTTCACATGATAGTGAGAAGTATGGTTGTAATGTATACTACTATTTTCATAAAATTTCATAAGCTCATCTACTCCGAAGTTGGTGCCTCTATCAGTGAGGATAGCATGAGGGACTCAGAATCGGTGGATGATGTTGGATCTCATGAAATATATTATATAACATTAATTTACATCCTTGAGTAGAATCAATTATCTCCACATGTAAGTGAAATATGTTGTGGTTAGGATAAACATTCCCTAACTAGCAGTTGCTGGTGGATACAGTTCCAAAAAAACAAGTCCCCATACCACAAATGGCCAAGATTTTTTTGTACTGTAGAGTGGCTCTGGTCAATGATGCAAAAAAATTGCATGGATCTAGAATGCATGGAACCTCTGGGAAATCTCAATATTGTCTTAGACCATGGTGGTCAAGATGTAGCCCAAACATCACATCTAATAAGAGAGTTTCGACCTTTCATAATGAGCTGCATAGGAATCGACATGAATTTTCTACATAACATTTGGGTTCTCATCTCCTTGAATGAAATAGAGGATAATTCAAACTAACCATAATTTGTAAATGATCTAATCAAGGTTGTTACAACTATGGAGAGTGAACTATAATGCGCAATGATATTTTTTCTCACGTTTGGATCTATCTATTAGGAGATTGTCATGTTGTACGTACCTGGTTAAAGGAGTTGTCCAATGAAGGGTCTATTCCAGTGTTGTGGTAGGGGGATATAATGGTCATGATAAAGATTCACCAGTGGTTAAGTTACTTACTTACTGGCTATCATCATTCACTAGAGTTATGGGAGCGATGATTCTTCGATGCACCATATTGATGATTAAATCATTCGTGTCATGCTCTTTAAGGGTGGTGGAATGTATAGACAAGGCATCAGATCGATCGTTCTATGACCAGGGAGCATGAGTAATCCATGGGAGAGAAGGGAACTGGGCCATCAGCTGGTAACTATTCTCAAATAGGGGCACATGCTCGGGCTTTCTGACAACATATTCATCTTTGATATTCTTGATTTCCATCTCAGAGTCCCCTTTTGGATGTTGGTAGGGAAAATCAATCTTGAGGGCTAGTTTGAGACTAGTGATAATATCTTGATACATCAACTCATTATTGGTGCATCCTTCAAATAACAAGACCAAATAGGGAAGGATAAATTATGTGTGCATGATGAAGATGATTTCTAGGCCTACCCTGTTGAGTCTAGGACCATCAAGTTATTTTCCAATGTGGCTTTGGGAAGAACCATTGATGCGAATTTTAAAGTGCAGCATGACTTGATCCATATAGAGTATGGAAAAATCTGGGATTCCAATATCTAAAGATTTCATAGAAGTGGATGGATAGGGGGAAAATAATTCAATCAGTGCAGGAACCTTAACATAATTTTGGGGGATGAACCTGATGTCAATCTATTAAAGGATCACTGCCCACCGAGATAGATGTACTATCAACATGGGGGATTTTGGAACAAACATTGGTGGGTCTATGTGATACCCCAGTTGTATCATATAGTGTTGTTTTTAATGTCAATATTTCAAGAATGAAAATACAAACATGAGATAGCTCTTCTTGATAGTGGGATATATTTAATTGTATCAAGGATCATGAAACTTAGATACTATAAAATATTTTATGTTTCCTTTTTGTTCTTCTAGGTGATAAGGGAACTAGGGGACCATTCTAGGGTGGTCACATAAATTAATACTGGCTTTCAAGATATGTATGGAATCAGAATCAGAGGTTGTAGTAGGTACAACTTGATCGCCTAAAAAGAGTCCCAACACACTTCATTCCACTTATAGTTGTCACTTGTCTTCGTGAGATGGTAAAAGGGCATACACTTGCAAGATATATTCATGATGAAATGGAATAGATAGGCTAGTTGTCCTTGAATACCATAGAGCACACAATGGTTGCTTAGATGTGGAAACGTACCAACGGCCTTGATCTTATATGGATCAATCTTGACACCTCAGAATTTGATGAGGAAGTCGATTAACTTTATAGAGGAAACCCCAAAGGGACACATCAACTGGTTCATCATTAGATGGAAGGAGCGAAGAAAGCCAACTAATTTATCAATATCACTGAGATGCTCCCAAAAATGGTGGGCTTTGACCACAAACTTTTCCATATAGAATTCCTCTAATGTATGGAGGATCAGATTGAATATATGGTACATGGAATGATCATATGTCGAACCAATATTTTTCTAACCGAAATGTAGTACATGGTAACATAATGTACCTTGTAGTTCTCTAAAGGAGGTAAAATTTTTATCCTTGGGGCCCATTAAAATTTTATTATATCTGGAATACCCATGAATGAAGAAGGGAACTAGGAATCCAGTGGTTGCATCGATCCATATCACTATCATATGAAGGGCAAAATCATCCTTTTGATAATGATGGTAGATATTCCAGATGTGGATGAAGACTCTGATGTGTATGTTATTTTCTAAGTCAATAACGATGTTGGATATCTCTTTTGGGTACTAAAATTCCATGAAGAAGTTTTCTTTAATGATCTTATAAGCTTCATCCTAGACCATGGCACCGTTAGAAGGGTGCATTTTTTGGATGTTTATTTAATCCTATGATGGTTTATCAGGGGACCAAGGTAGTTGATGGTGACCTGATGTTTTATTCCTAGAATCTCACTATAAATATAGAAAAACCCATCTCCATGATGCTTCCCGAAATCCACATATTACTACTTCCCTTCTACCAACATGGCTATGCTAACTAGTGTTGGTTTCATATCTGACACTATGCTGAGGGTCAGCACTACGAACTCATCAATGGTTTTTCCGAAACCATCATCAACCATGGGAGGATTATCCTCTAAATCCTCTCCATTTACCATGAATATATGATCATCATAAACGGGGATTATTATGAGTTGGCTGATTCTGAGGGAATGCTGGTTCTAGTCTGAGATGAAGTATAATCTTCATTGGGTGTTTCATGTATTACTGAAACCATGGATACAAAATCTATAAATTTTATTCCATTAGGCCTTTGACATAATGGGACATGGTTTCTAATATCATATCAATAGTTTCACGTTGGCTTTAGTCATTTCTATAAAACCAAAAAACCATAAATTATGGTGTATTTTTGTTTCCATGGGGTAAATATCCTAGTACCTTAGAGTGGTATGAGGTTCTTGGATCAGTCAAGATTCATTCACGTAGGATTATGAAGATAGGTTCCTGTATTCCGTGAAACTCAGAATGTTATTCCCCATTATCCCATAGATAATACAGATGTTTCCCATGTCTATGGTTGTGGCATCTGATCAGTGAATTGGGAGGATGTAGACATCATCCATGTATGTCAATGGGTCGGCCACAATTGTAATGTTATCAACATCATTGTCATAAACCTTCTTTTCCATTCTACAGTCGTAGTATTCATCCAATTAGTTTGATTTAAAAGTTGAATAGTGAGATGCATCACTTTAAAGAACACCCACTCAACCATTATGGGAGTACTTGAGGCATTGGTGATACGAGAAAGGGATAGTTGTGTATAGATGGATCCTGGTTCTACCTGTCAGAGAATTATAAGTGGTGTCCTCTATGAAAACCATGATCTCTGTACTAGAAATCAGCCCACCAAATAAGATTTTTAGGTGGGTCCTTCCAATAAATGCCTACATCATTTTAAAATAACCTTTAATCTTCACCTCAGAAAGACTAATATTTTTTTGGATAGTCGTAGTTGGTAGAGCATTCGGGTGAGGATGTGATTGATCCTAGAACATGTATTGAAGAGAAAACGATGGAATTCTACACAATTGAACTCACTGGTGATATATAGTGGGTGGATGTTTCCCAAAATAGAATAACATTCATCTTCTCTTAAGAATGAGACGATGGAATGAAATTATTCATGCATGAATTCATTGACATAGAAGGTTGTTGTGGCTGCTACCACTATTTCAAATTGGAGGGGGCTCCTCAAATCCTCTATGAGGGATTCATACATATCATGAGAGAGGAAAATATCCTCATGAATCGATAGTTATTTAGGAATTATGGATATTTGATTTATCACATCCTGCTTTAGTGTATGGTGCACATTTATGCTTATAGGAATACTCTCTATGTTAGGGGGAATGGCCGAGACTTTAGGTATACCTTGTGGAATTTGGCTACTACTGGGTGTATCCAACTACTCACTAGAATAATCTCATAATATGTATGTCATAATATTTTTAGATGAGTATGTATGGTCCTTAGCTATAAATTTTTGATTATAGCTTAGTCAGGGTGGCTCTTTGTAGTCAAGTATAACAAACGGTGAGGGAAGTAAATCTGATGAAACATGGTGAGAGGTTTGTGCATGTTGAGTCTTGAACTGAGCCTGTTATCTAGTCTTAGTGGAGTGCATGGCTTGGTCAGATGCATTATCCAACACACATTAATGGTTCACATATCCACAGTTTCATCAATACTGGTGTTAGGTAGGGACATTAGAAGGCTCTTCCTAGAATTCCTCATCCCCGAGGTCCCTGTATGGGTCCACCATCGTGATAGTGTTCACCAAGGAATACTCCTAATAATCACTCGAGGAATCCATAATTTCTAGGAATATTCTATGGGTACTCTGCAATTATGGGGTCATGAAATCAACAAGAGTATGTGATGGTTTCGGTACCTATGGGAGACTTTACCTCTCATTACGTCGTCGAAGGCTACTCTCTAGAGATAGAAAAGGCTCAGATATTGATGTAGAAGTACTATATGGGTGTATCATAGTGACTAAAAATCCTAGGTTGATTCAAAGAGGCACATATAATACCATGGGAATTAGAAAATGTCTTTCATTCTATCCAATCATCATAAATATGAGACTTGTGGCCAGAGACCTAATATCATTCTCCCTTGCATTCTCTAAAAGTAATTACAATGTAACATGAAACATGTGCTAGGGTTTGACCCACTCTGAGTATGTTTTTATCAAATTGGTCTTTGACATATTCCGTGAACACATATCACTGGTTGATTCTATGTACATGGAATCGATGATAATGGTAATACTTAGTGTGATTAGTTGGATTTTCCACTTTGGGCCTTGTACATTCTACTAACTATAGGATTTCACGGCCCAAATAACACTAGAAATATATGAGGACCTTATTTTCATTGAATGAGTAGGTATGTATTTTATAATATGGAAAATGTTCCTTGGGATCCTAACCCTAATGAGGGTCCAGAGCCTGGTAAGAAGGTGGAACCTTATTATCTCACCTATGTGGCAGTGGTGTGTTACACATTAGCGCTTACCGATTTAGAGGTGAGTGATTCTGATCCTGAGTCAGTGTCCCTCAGCGAGGGTTTGGTGGTGGATATACTAGTAAAAATAATAGTATTCCTGGAGACTCTATCTTTTCTAAAATAGTATTTTTGACCTTAGCCACTCTTATTATAGGGACTGTAAGAGGCATCATGCATGCCTGCTTGGCTTGCTGTAAGGCTTTCTCTATGAATTGATCCTTATTATGGAAATCTTGTAATCCTCCAAGGATGTTATGAGTGATTAGTGAAGGTACCAATTCATTGTTAATATATCCTACATAAAGAGTTAGAAGCTTCTCATGATTAGTGGCATATCTAGTGAATATGTGGGGCACTTAAACCGGGAGACAAACTTCATTACTCACTAATTCATACTTTTCATACAATTGAGGAGGTCAAAAATTCCAGTCTTGTTGGTGGTGGAACTATTGTGGTAGAGAAATTTTATGTTAAAATCTTCCCAACTAGCTATGGACCTCATAGTTAACTAGTTGTTCCAGATAAATGTGAGAATATCAAATGTCTTTGAAACACAAGAGATCAGTGCCCTCCTCTTATGCTAGAGTTCCCAGTGTGGGTCCACACCTTAAAATAAAGTGGTCAAGATGTGGCAGTGTGTCCCTTGTTCAATTTAGAGTGGATAATTTAGGATTTCTAAAGCATAGGGTGGTTGCATATCATCCAGCCATGCCATATATGGATTTCCAGCATGTTGGATCAACAAGTATTGGGTCTCTAGGGCCTCTAGATGAGAAATGAGAGCATCCATTAGATCATACTATTGGTATTTCGTTCATGGAGAGGATTCTTGACCAGTAATATTTTGGAATGAACCTCAACATGCTAAGTCAGATCAGTGGATCATGGAAGAGCTGGTGAAATGTCATGAGGGACTGTTGGAGGATTCGCTTATGGAGCAGCTGGAGGAACCTGATCTTGCACCTATAGAATATTCCTACTCAACTAGTATAGATTCAGTGATGCTTAGCACACTTCCATTCCATAAAATCTAGCCTCTACTCATCCTAGATGTGTAGGGATCTCGAGATCATGAGGAGGCACCTCACCAGGGGGGTTGTTCCAGCCCCTTCTTCCTTGATCAATGGTTACCATAATCTAGTCGTTCTTCCATAACATGTTTGGCAATGAGATCATCAACAATCCTTATCTATTCAGTGGTCTTCTGACGCAGCACATCCTTTATGGGACCCTCTTCTGTATTCTACACTAAACTAGAAGGATTGGATGGCATAACAATTACAATGTTTTCATTACCCTTATTTGGGTCTCGATCAAGATTCAATGACTTGAAATAATCTACCACCTCGAGAGAATATCTCTGATGGTGAGTGTGAATGCTTATAGGGTATATTGTGCATTGTTATTCACTAGTGGGCGAGTCATCCCCTCCAAAACGTTTTCAAATTCCCCCTTCTAGTTATATCATAGGAATGACCATGTTTACATTAATCATGCCCGAAGGTATATCCTTGATATCGCTGGGTAAATAATGACGACGCTATATGTGACTGAAATGTAGGGCAACGTACTTCACCCAACCATTGATCATGATATGTAGGGAAGCCTCCTTAATAACTCAACAGAGAGTAATGATTCATTGGATGAATTTTTTTTAGGGACCCAAAGGTGACCAGGTGATGTAGGGTGACAAGCTACAGGAAGTGTGACTAACTCAACTAGGAATCCCTACTATACAATTTCATCAACGTGTCCCCAGTAGTTTGGGTACACAAATTGATTGCCTTAAAAGGAGAGTTGTGTTTCCCATTGAGTTCGACAGAAGCACATGAACTCATCCTATGTGGGGGGCTTCAGACTACTGAATACATAAGTTGAAATGGGCTAGAAAAACATGAGTAAATGGTATTCCATGAGAATTTCCCCAAAACATATTTGCTCAGACTCATGATATAGACATTGGGGTCCCTATTCCTCTATTGGGGGTAGTTGAGTGACCGGTAATGACACTAACATGGACCATTGTGATAGGGGACTATTCTATTAAGTGTACGATGCACGATCTAACATATCGCTACATACCGGGCTATCTCCCGAGAAATTTAATAATTGTATCATCACATCCCAATTGGAAAGGATAATAACCACTACTTTATGTGAAAATATAGTGACTGTTGGTGGTGTCTCAGATTGGTTCTCGTCATATGTTTTCCTGTAGTACAACTATCTGTGATATCTCTTCAAGGTAGAGAATGGCCTCAGTGAAAATATAGATGTTGGCAGAGTGAGGCCCTAGAAAGGAGACAAAAATTCATTCTCCTTTATATATTTGTAGAAGGATTAATAAATCTGGTAAATATCACTCTCTATGAGAAAGAAGTTTATATGCTAACTTCATGCCCCAGACCCCGACATAGAGTATTAGGGTGAGGGATACATCACTTAGTCACAATCTTCTTCAGAGTCTCAAAATGGGATAGGTTTGAATATGATATGGTGTTTCTAAATATCCTTCTTTTGCAGGTGACGATTCACCCTCCTACCCCAAGGAGGTTCTTCATGGTGGAGTACATATTTGAAATATGTAATTCCTCTTTATGGGTTTTTATTGGAGCAGGTATGATAACTTATTGGATTATCTAGTGTGTGGGGAGCACATTGAAAAATGTCAAATGAAACATGGGCAGGACCTCTATTGTTGAGAGTGCATGAGTGGGGAGGTCCCACGGTATGGATGGATCTAGTAGTAAGATTATAAAGGGGGAACTTCATACTGATCAAATAGATCATGGTTAAAACCACAGTGTCCGCCATTGATGGAGTTGGGTGGACCTCTGCTGAAGGTAGTAGAAAAACTGGGAGGACCTCCATGTTGATGGCTGATACGGTAAGGAGGAATTTCACTTTAACAATCTGTTATGTGGGGAAAATTTCCATACATGGGATCATGGTAATGGGGAATAGATTCATTCTAGGTTTGATAACATAGAGTTCCTCTTCTCTATCTAATGGTGGTATGTGGAGGACCTCAGTACTAAATTTCAATGTCGTAGGTCGGGCCGTGATGGGTGTTGCACACGTAAGCGACCAGAAGGGTCAAATCAGCATATTTGTGGGGTGTCTAGGGCCGAAACATTGACTGGGAATGGAATTTCACCTACCATGTAATAGGGAGGTTCCCCTAGTTCGTATTAACAATAGGATAATAGCTTTACACATTGGTGAATGAGGCCACTATAGTCATAGAATATGACACACCCTAGTAGGAATCTTCTTAGGAATGCACCTAATGATAGATCAAAGATTTCCGAACCTACGTGAGATATGAATTGTTAGTATCCATGTAGTCATCATCTTATGAGACCAACTGATGTCTCACAAATTTACTCATGTTCAAAGGGTGAATAGTTACCTTTCTGGGTAGGTTGGGTTGTCGAATCCTCAGAGACTTAAGAAGAACCTATAGACACACTATATAAAAAGAGATAGATTTTGGCTATGAATTGGGATACATTAGTTGATTTTAGATGGGTTTAAAAGAGAAGAAAATATATCTATGTGAATTCAAATTATAAGAATATAATTTGATCCTATGTTATTTCCCATGGTGGATTAGATGAATTATTATTTTATGATTTCAATTTCATTAACTTGAGAAGGATTCATGCAATTGATTGAATCTAACCTCATCACATATTGGATAAACACCTTCACAAGCACATTGTAATCACATATACCCTTTTAGGATAATTTTCATGAGCACTCAAAGGTAAAATATTTCCATAACACCTAAAATTTCGGTGAATAAATTAAATGAGGAAGAAGAAAAGTGAAAATCCTTGAATAAAATAAACATAAATAAAAGAAATTGATAACATTTAGAGTGTGATAAATAAAATCTAATTCAACCCTTTTCTAAGCCCATAGATAAAACCATAAATGTGTTAGCCCTCCATTGATGACATGTTCTCAATAGAAGCGGGAAGTAGACTCATAAAGACAGAATTGTAGAAGTAAAAACAAAAAAATAAGGATCACTCCACCGTTGTGTGAAAAATGTCTCAAGGTTTGGTGTGAATAAATTCACAGCAAGAGAAAACAGTATCAACGAGATATTTATAAGAATATAATAAGTGTAGAAGAAGATATTTTATTAAAAACTATGGTGAATCAAACAACTTAGATAAGAAGGAAGAATGTTACAATGACATATTGGGATAATAACAATACAATAAAAACAAAGAAACAAGATCCCTAAATTCTTCACCACTACTGCTTTAAACCAGAATTTAGGAAGACATTGGATGATCCACAATCTTCCCATGTATCTTTAAAAAATTGTGGGGAGCCTAGGTGGGTGGAAACTTAATGTAGATGAGACTTTTCCACCCTTTCCCTGAAGTGGCATCCAACATTAATTCACTAAAAAGATGTGCCGAAATGACCTTCTAGAAGGACAAATTATAGTGGGCCATATCAGGATAAAATTTATCCCTAGAAGTCTCCTAATATCCTGTAATATTCAGCTCAAAATATTGTTAGGATTTTGAGATATGATTTAAATGGTGGTCTGTTTTTCTGGCCTTCAGAATCTGGCATAGAATTTCATCATCAAATTGGGTCACCTGGACCAACATTAACACATAAAAATTATATTAGGCCACTTTTGAATGAAATTTTCCCCATATTATCCTATGTATTCATGTAAAATTTCATAATCATTGGTCTTGAATGTTTTCTACTACAATACTTTTATTGGGCTCCAATCCAGTTCACTTCAACCATAACCTTGTTGGTTCAAGGCACACTTTGTTGGTCTTATGAATTGAATCTCTATGTGATCCAGAATAATGAATTGTTCATTATAGCATGGGTGAAATTAAAATAAAATATGAAAATAAAATAATGACTATTTTGTTTTTTACGAGATGTTCAAGAATGTACCATTTAATAGTTCATTTTAATAAGGAATCACAATCATAATGTGAAATAATGTTCAAAGTATAAAATGAATTAATAATGGTGTCTATGATTAATAAATCACTTGAATATTATATTATAAACAATTAATATTAGCCTCTTTTAGTGGCTAATAACACTCCCAACTTCATGTTTTCTAGTCTGAGAAAAATATATCTCAGAAATATGAAATTTGAATTCCCTTGTACAAAAACTTTTTAATACACATTTCTCACCCAAAACAACTCATACCAAAAAAATCATGAAACCCATCAAAAATCAATTAAAAAAATCTAGTTCCTTAGGAATATCAAAAGCTGAATCACATTCCCTTATTCAAATTCATCTCCACATTTCATCCAATTTCAATTAAACATGATTATGTTTTGTGCATAACAATAGAAATTGGGTTCTTTTCATTCTAGGTAGAAAATATGGAAGTTCTATGATGAATGAAATTATAATATTAAGATGATTATTCATTTTTTTCTAGTTTTTTATGGTTTTTTTGGTTTTTTTGGTTTTGTTTGTAATTTTTAAATTTTAATTGAAATTTAACATAATCGAGTCAACTCATGTAGAAAGTCTTTTCCAATGAATCCCAGACTAATATACCTTATGGAACCATGTGAAACTAACATAATTGGGAATTATCTCAAGTTTACTCCATCAATGAAAAATTACAATTACAAAAAATATGGATAAAAGTCCCAACTTTGGGCCAGAACACTATGGAGTCATGATCCCCAAGTGCCAAAATCCACACATTAGTTAAATCCACTGATCTAAGTGAAATTGTTTTTTGAAAAAACATGGGAAAATTAAAATGATCAACAAACCTATGCCATTTATTATGGACCCCACAAACTGAAACAAATACCCCACAATCTAGAGGATATGCATTTTGTTTATTTATTAAAAGGATGAAAATATAAACGTTGAAAAATTACATCAGACAACCACACATTCAAAAATCAATGAACATTAATATTAACATGAATTAAAATAAGAATAACGGAATGAAAATTATTTGGTATCAAATTTCAGAGTTTGACATGTGTGTTATCATGTTCGAGGATAATGAAAATTTTCCTTCCAAATATTTTATGATGAAAAAGATCAATTTTTTTCATTTCTTCTCCCCCTAACATAGAATAACATTGACCCCAGTGTTTATATAAATGAAATTTTAGAAGGGGGTGCGAGAGGAGTTCAACGAGGACATTGAAAATGAAAATCATGGAATGAAGTAACTTGGTTGTTGATGTTGAAAATGCATTCCCTAGTATCCCTTCAGTCTTGGTTAGAGTCCCAACGACTTGGATGGTTGTGGCTGGATTTTCCCCTTGACCTACAACAAGTCCTATTAATTTTTTAATTATATTTTTTTTTGTAATTTTATTAACCTAAAAAAACATTAAAATAAAATAAAATAATGATCATCAATCTGTGAATGAACCCTCACAAATTTCTGTCCAAAAAATGGAGCATCCTTCACTAGAAGATCACAAAGGGGACGAGTGATTGAACTATTCTTCCTGATGATTCTGCTATAGAAAATAGAATTTCTTAAGAAATATATCACAACATTGACAATTTTGTGTGATGGAAGGTGGAAAATGATGTCAACCATGGCTTTATCAACCTCAATCCACCTACCTAAGAAAATATTTCCAAGGAGTAGTCCCTCTTTAATCATGAAGTAGCATTTTTCCCCGTTTAGGACCATATTATTTTCATCACATCTTGAAAAAAATATCTCCACAATCCTTATATATCCCTAAAATGTATCCCCAAACACATAGAATTCATCCATAAAGACCTCTGGAAATCCCCTACCATGTCAAAGAAGATTCACATCATGCATTTCTAGAAGGTTCCATGAACATTGCATAACCCGAACGACATGCGTTTGAAGGGAAAGGTGTTGAATGGACTGGTAAATGTATTATTCCCTTGATCCTTTATGGATACTTCAATCTGATTATACCACAAGTACCCATCTAAGAAATAGTAAAGGCATGACCTTCCACTATCTCAAGAACATGGTCAATTAATGGTAAGGGGAAATGGTCCTTCCTAGTAAATGAGTTGAGATTCCTATAGTCGATACATAATCTCCAACCACTACTCACCCTTGTTGAGAGAATCTGTCCATCTTTATTGGTTATGACTATGATTCCAGCCTTCTTTGGAAAAACAAGGATTGGGTTGACCCACTCACTCTCAGCTATGGGAAAGACCATACAATCATTTAACAATTTCATAAGTTCTTTTCTCACTACATCGATGAGATTAGGATTGATTCACCACTAATTTTGATGACATATATTTGAATCAGATTCTAGAACAATCCTATGAGTCCTGATAAATGGGCTAATCCTAGGAATACCATATAGGGACCAACCTATGGATTTCTTGTGTCTCCTACAGATATCTAGAAGTGTCCTCCCATGACAATTTTGAATATAAGAAGAAATTACCATAGGATGTGTCCAATTTTCTCCAAATAAGTCATACATAAGAATAGTAAAAACATCATTAAATTTGAGATCATGTTGGTTCAAAATTTTAGTATAAAATTGGGACATTGGTTCAAGATCAATTTATTTTTTTAGTGTTTTAGATAAGACTAAATCCCTATGTGTATAAATTTCAGCTATTATATTGGGTTGATAAGTGTCAGGTAAGTTATTTTGAGTGGAAGATTGTGTTGGTTAGTTTATCCAATGAGGATACATTGGTTGTTGAATGGATTATTGGTATTGGATAAGAGGATGTCGGTATTGGATAGGTTGTGGATGGAATCAGTTATGGTTTTGAAAATATTGTGTAGGGTACGATTTTGGTCCTTTTTGTTTGATAGGTTTTTGGTTTTCTCTCCAGAGGAAACCATCAGGGTCATTATACCTTGGGTTGAATGTGTTTTGGTATTGGGTCTCTTGAAAGTTTAGGGAATTCATTTCAGTAGGTGGTCCTCCGAGAAGAACATCCTTTATGGATGGAATGGTTGGGAAATTGTTTGTTTTGTGGTCATTTTTGTCAAAAATTCTACAAATAGTGTTTACAGTTGGGATATCATGGATTTTTCTATGGACTATATCTTTTACATTCCTATTGAGTGTAGAGTGTTTATCCGTGAAGCATTCCTCTTATCTAACTGTATGCATTGTAGTTGTTCATTATGGATTTTCAGAATAAGGTGATGTTCCCCATGTATGGTTTTGTTCATCAAGGATTTCTAGATACTCATAATCATCATTTAGGGATTTGTTTTTAATGTTCACATTACACATCATGTCAATGAATGGTATTCTCCCTGGGCCAAATACATCATAGAAAATTCTCACATGTTCAGGAATAGAAAAATCATGCTTTGGATCCTTGTTTAGGGTTTCTTTGAACCTCTCCCATTTTTTATATAACTACTCTTCCTCTTTTTCAAAAAAAGTTTGTATGACATTTTTATGTGCTATTGTTTTGTTGTATGGAATGATTTTTTTCGTAAAATTCTATTTGTAATTGGTCCCAAGAGTTGATGGATGGTGTTTGAAAATTTTTTATCCAAATTTTAGAACTATGTATTAATGAAAAATGAATGAGAGTCATTTTCTCTGATTTTAGTTGATTTTGGGGACACATGGTTTCTACAATGTCATTGAACTCCTTAACGTGAAGGGATGGCATCTCAGACACCATTCCTTGGAATGCTGGAAGATGTTTCAGGACATGGGGTTTAAAGATGTTGTTATAATATACTAGTTAATTGTGTCTAATTCGTAAGGGATCATTGGTACAAGATGGGGTGAAGTAGTCATTCATGGTTTTATCGACTACATTCCATATGTTTGTAGCTTCTTGGTTTGGGACTCCCATTTGATCTATCACATGGTTTACTATTTGATTTCTTTGAAGACCCTCCATTGGAATTTTTTAATTAGTGAATTTGGTGTTTCAATAATATAAGTATCAAATGTAAACAATCCCTTAGGTGAACATTAATCCTTTATCCTAGGACATTTCACCCTAGCTAATCTTTTTGAGGTACCATAGTGGTAGGCAGACTTGTGCCAAAAGAAAAAAAATAATGAAAGGTAAATGATAAGAGAATTTTGGTGATAATAGAAAACGGGGGAGGTGAATGAAAATTTTTGGTCTATGGAACATACTTGGTCCTTGAAAAATGGAGCCTAAATTTTCTGTCGCCCAAATTTAGCCATGTTCTAAGGGTTAAGCAGTCGCTTTCAGTGTAGCTTGGGTTGTCGAATCCTCAGATACCTAAGAAGAACCTATAGACACAATATATTATGATATAGATTTTTTGACATTAAGTGGCCAACATAGGTTTATATTATATGGGTTTAAATGAGATCAAAGATATCTATGTGAATTTAAATTTCAAGAAAAGGAGTTGATCCTAGGTTATTACTCAAGGTGGATTGGACGAATTCCTTTTTTACGTTCTCTATTTCAGTAACTCAAGAAGGATTCATGCTTAAAATTCCATCTAAAATCATAACTTATTGGTAAAAAAAATTCATAAGAACATTATAATCACCTATACACTTGTAGGATCATTTTCATGAGAACTCCAAGGTAAAGGATCTCATTAACACATAAAAGTGGGGCGAATAAATTCAATAAGGAAGAAGAAGAGAGAAAATCATTGAATAAAACAAACTCAAATAAAAAAAATTAAAAAAATTTAGAGTGTGAGAAATAATATCCAATCCATACCCTTATTACTCTATTGTTTTAAACCATAAAATAGGTATCCCTCCATTGATGATACTTTCTCAACGGAATCAGAAAATAGACTCATAAGTGCATAATTGAAGAAGTAAAAAAACAATATAATGATCACTCCACCATTGTGTGAAGAATTTGACAAGGTTTGGTGTGAATAAAATCACACCATGAGGAAACAGTATCAACCTGATATGTAGAAGAATATAATAAGTGAATAAAAAGAACTTTTATTAAAAAATTTTGTGATTCGAACAACTTATAAGAGAAGGAATAACGTTACAATAAAAAATTAGCATAATAACATTACATTGAAAACATTGGTCAGATATCCCTAAATACTCCACCACTAATCTGTTAAATAGACATTTAGGAATCCTTTTATCAATCCCCCATCTTCCCAAGACTCTTTAATTAATTTTGGTGGGCTAAGGTGTGTGGAAATGTAATGTAAGTGAGACGTTTCCACTCTTGCCCCGAAGTGGTATCCAGCTTGCATTCACCAAAAAGATGATTCAAAAAGGGCCTTCTAGATGGGAGAATTATTTTTTTACATAGAAGGATAAAATTTATCCCCTAATGTATCCTAAAATACTGTAATATTTCAGCCAAAATAGTTTTAGGTTTTCGAGATATGATTTAAATTGTGGGCTATTTGTCTAGGCCGCATAATCTGGCCCAGAATTTCATCATCAACTGGGCCCTTGTGGAACACCAATAAAATATCTGAATTAACATAAGAAACTAATTAATTAAATGTTCCATATAATATCCTCTATCTTAATATATATTTTTAGAACCATTGGGCTTGAATTTTATCCGTTATAGTACTTTTATTGGGCTCTAATCTAGTTCACTTCGCTCAGAACCTTGTTGGTTCAAGGCCCACATTGGTGGTCTTCTAAATTGAATCACCGAGATCTCCAAAATAATGAATTGATCCTTATATAATGGGAGACCTGAAAATAAAATATTAAAATAAAATCAAAACTATTTTGTTTTTATGAGATGTTCAATAATGTACCATATAATAGTGCAATTTAAGAAGGAATTCAAATCATAATGTGAAATAATGTTAAATGTGTAAAATGCACTAATAATGGTGTCTATAAATAATAATACGAGTAAATATTGTATTACAAACATGAATAATAGCCTCTTTTAGGGGATAATCACCTACTGGTGGTATTGACATGTCATAGTGAGAGCCCTCCTTAGTGGCTCCCTTGCTAATGTCGGTACATGAATGACATAGACATCACGTAACTCATACATGTAACAGAGTTAGATAGAAGGGATTTCTAGAGAGAGGATACATAAAAAAATGAATTTTGTAGTGAGGAGCATTGAAACCCTGTATATCCCTTGGGGGTGATAGCATTGGTGAGGCATAGAATCTTCTAGATCTTGGCGGGATATATCTCTTGTCGGGATGACATCCTCATTATTGTATTGTCAAAAATGAGTACCCATAAATCTAATTTATAAATTTTTTAATGGTTAGATGATTTGTCGGATCCTATAGTTTTGTTGTCAGATAGTGGCATGGAGAAGGTGGGGCAGTGTGGGATTTTCGTGCTGCAATTTCCCCTTCCCCGCATCTCTAGGTGGTAGGTGATTAGTTTCATTAGTTATAGCTTGGGTCCTACAAAGTAGGATGATTCATCCATCAATACATAATGAAGGAAAGTAATTCAAAGTTCCCCAACATCTTTCATTCTTCTACGGATGGATAGAAAGATCAACACTGACAACTTCACCTACAAGGATGCCCAATGATTAACTACCACAACTCCTGGTGATTTTCATGCCTGGCCCACTATTTTCATGGGGAGACATTGTGCCAAAAAATTTAATCTGGTGACACACATATCATCTGATGTATCTAATGCTAATAATCCAAATATTTAGGAAAATAGTATCATGTCAGGTTCACCATTTCTGTTTCTGACACTTTCCATTGTGGAGCGCAACGTCAGTGGAAACATGCAGATTGTTTTCCCATATTACCGCTATCCAAACGTGGATGACATTCATCATTTATTCAATGTTGTATGATTCATGGTTGAAATAGAATGTTTAGATATCAATCTCTCCTTCCATGGAATCCTCCTCTAAATTGTTTTCCATTTTCGGGTCTCCTTGAATAATTAAGGTGTTTTAGGTGAAACACTTCCTAGTGCCATATCATTATGGACAGTGGTTAATTAACCTACTTATATCTAGACACTCCATTTGGTATTGAAATAGTAATGACCTTCAATAAATAGAGTTTTCACATTCATAATTTCTAGCATGGCTAGATGTTGAAACACTGGTACACCTTGATTTCCAATTAACAGGGCTTCTCAGGGGAATGAATGCATGAGGAATACCATATCAACTGTGGGGTATATTATGTTAAAGGAATGTCTATAAAAATTTTTTTGGAATCCCATGATTATCAGGGGGTATTACACAAGTTTAACATCTAACAAAGACATATCATATTGATTGAGACACTGATAAGACTGGATTTTAAGGGGTTCGTTCGTAAGAGGGATCATTCGAGAAGGATTACTTGGTCGATTGATGAGAATGCCCAAAAAAATAACAACCCCAAGGTGGTGTGTCACAAAAAGTAATAATGTCACACTAAGAAGGATGAACTAGACACCCAAAAAGGTAGATCAAAGGATGGAAGGATGAGAAGGCCGTAAAAGTGAGGTCCCATGATGGTGTGTCCCAAAAAGGGAATATTTCACACCGTGAGGGCATGTTGTAAAATTGGATCGCTGGATGGATGGATATAAATTCCCATAAAAAGTGGTCCTGGGGTGTTATATCCCAAAAAATTGAATATTTCACACCCTAAAGGATGATCTAGACCCAATAAAGGGTGGATCATAGGATGGGGGGTCAGAATGCCCAAAAAAAGCTGACTGAGGGTGGTGTGTCCCAAAAAGGATAGATGTAACACTATGAGGGTGTGTCCCAATAAGGGAGAACTAGATGGATGGATTTGGATTCTCAGAATGAGCCAACCCAAAGTGGTGTGTCCCAAAAAGGTAATATTTCACACCTTGAAGGATGATCAGGATACCATAAAGGGTGGACCATAGAACAGTGTCCCGCAATGATGGGGACACCCTAGTTTACCATTTATTGGGATTGACCCTTGTTAAGGATTCCTATGTACAATGTATAAAAGACAAGGATCAACACCCACAAAGTTCGAATTTTTTATTTTGGGCATACACATGCTTTGCTGACCAGGTGCTGCTTTGAGCGGTGAGGATCTAAGTGGCATGACCTCACAAGGATGTGGCATCGTGGGTATGAATCAAAATGTATGATGTAGGAACTATTTAAGGATGAAAATGGATGGGATATAATCATTGTGAATGTGATAGTGTTGGGATTGTACCTAGAGGATGTTTTCTAGGAATCCCAATAGATGGGAATCAATGTCCAAGTAGTTTTGGAATGATGTGATGAGACACCTGAGGAGGTGGCTCATGAGAGTGGACAGATGGTTGAGGGGACCCAAAGGAAGAGGAACCTTGGGTTGGGGCATGGTACTCTCAAGACACAAAGGATCTAGGGAGAGACCAGTATGGTACATGAGTGATGAGCTTGAAACATATGGACTCTTCATAAGGATATTGTTGTAGGGAAATAAATTCCACATTGATCAAAAAATGAGGAATATAATTGAGGTGTTCACAAAATAAAATGACCTAGATCCCATGTTTATCTTCCCTTCACTAGAGCGATACTAGTGGTTGGAAGACTATGGTGGTGTGTGGGGAAGATCCATGGTTATCTTCCCGGAAAAGGGGACATGTGGTTTGTGTGTACACAAAGGAAAACAGAGCATCAACATGATGGTGCTTAAGAAAGGTTATAAGACCAAATTAATTGACCAAAACACCTCAAAGTGGTGGATAGGAATAATGTATCCCCAAAAATTGAAGATTTCACATTGGGAGGGTACACCCATAGGGGGAGCACAAGAATTTTTTATTGGATGGGGTTGAACTGAAAAGAGGATTCCTACATAACCAAAGGGGATCGAAACCCACATACATTGGAGATACAGTTTAATGTCATACGAGGAAAATATTGAACTGATGTGAATGACCAGGATAGATGGGCGATGGTCATGATCCTTAGGGTGGCTTCCTACGTATCCCTATGGTAGTGAATCAAAGTCCACAATGTTTTATAAATATGTGAATTGGGATTGCACACTATGGTGGACCATATATTATTCCATGGTTGATGATTACTCTAAAACCACATGATTCATGCTCGATGTGAGAAACTATAGGTAGAGATAGACCAAACGATCACATCTCTAAACTATCATTGAGGAGTGGAGTATGGATGATACATGGTTAGTGTCCCAACGAGTAAATAAAGCCTTAAGCATGTATGTAATCATATATTAAAGAATATTTGGACATAATCTAGGATGTAATTCTAAGGAGGATGTCCATTAGTACTAGGAGGATATAGTCATCATATAGGGATCACCACATCGAGTTGGCTTGGGGGTTATATAGAGACTTCCCGATGTGTGCATGATAAAAATGTGTAATGGGAGAGGATGAGTGAGAGCGTGTTGGTTCCCATTCCGTCCATGGGCCTCTCAGGACTATCAATCATGCAGTGGTCATAGTTTAATTTCATTTATTATGAACAATGGTGCTTGGTAGTTTATCTTCCAAAAGATTATATAGTGAGGACTCACTTTTATCCCCTATAAATTACATAAACTTATACTAAACCACACATGGGGAATGGAAGACACAAAAAATGGAATGTGTTAACAGTGTGGAAGATTTTTCTATATAGGGGTTCATGTTATCAGATCTATGCGAAGAAGAAATAGCTATTAGTGTACCCATGCAAATAAGAAATAGCTAGTAAAATACAACATGAAACAGAACCAAAGGTACTATGAAATCACAATGCACAGGCATGGAGGCCCACATAGAGAGGGTACATGTAATATTGGTGTGATTCACATAGGTGTAGGTCAGACATAGTGACTTAGGGTAAGGACAAAACACATGATCACATAGAGAGGAGGGAACACAATATTGAAGGCTTACACGCAAGACGGAATCATACATCCAAGATGAATACCTACATGCAAGATTGGCACAAAAAAGGAAAATCATGGATAAAAGAAAGATATTTTTTAGGAAACTACCTCAGTGTAAAAGGAAATGGTAAAGGGTCATGACCTAGTTTGCCTCCATGATCGGGGCCCATATTGGACCTGTCAGACAAGATCCATTACCTTGAATCCATGTCTTTCACGTGGTCTTGGAATGGGTTTTCTTACGTGCATGGAGGTGATGGTTCGACTTCCAGAACGAGTATCTTAATATGAGGAGGTACCCTTTTATTTATAGTCAAAAAAATTAGTAGTGGTGCCCAAGGAGGTCTGCGCATAAGAAGTTATTCAACATCACATTGGGCATGTAAGAATCTTCCACGGAGGTTCATTTTATTTGGTGCTGACATGATTTCATTAGGGCACCTGAATTTTTCATTTTTCAAGATCATGGAATAGAAGAACCAAGTTGATGTCACATTGGCTGTGCAAGGTACATTCATTATGATTTTAATCTTTTTCACAAGAATAAAAAATTTCTTGCAACTCCCTTATTCTCATTGGGATAGTAAATTAATACAAAATATACCTTCAGGTTGCCCAAATATTCCCATTTCAGGTTTCAAACAAAATTCGGTGCCAACAACATATTGAGATGATATGTCACTATAAATGGAATTTCCACCTAAGAACATGGAATGTTTTTATTCCCATGGTCATCTCCATGATTTTTCACTATGTTTATACCCTTATTACTGGTTGTGTCTATGCTCGTGTACCCCAAAAGTACATGTGGATCTTCTTGAACCAGGTCACATGTCATGGTGCAGTCTGACATGGCATGTGACATATCACTCTACTGGAAACTCTAGATTAAACAATAAGGGGTCTAAATAGGATGTGTTATTCATTGTACATGTGTTTTAGATAATTTTTTTATAAAAAATAAATAATTCTGTACATCTTTCACCCATTCTATTTTCTCCAACATTTACAATCTAATTCATATATGGCACTTATATCTCGGGAATTCCTTGGTTGATCCATTATCGAAGGCAGAATTCAATCCACTAGTACCCTGCATGAGAAATATCATGGTGCCATGCCCCTTCATGAGATTTCCCCTTGTGAAATTGATCTATATAAGTCCCATAATTTACACATTTATAACAATTATCTATCATTGATTCGTTAGTAATACCATTATCCTTGTAAATTGTGTTAACTAAACGTTTTTCATTGAAATTACATGATTTCTGTCCTTCTTATGCACAACCAAAGCATGTTCCTATTCCATTAAAATGTTATCATGATGCCCAGTCCCACATGATTTACTAGAGAGAAACTGTACATAATTTCCTTCATGGTAACCATAAAACTCCATATTTATCATATTAGATGGGTCAAGAAACTCACTATAGTTGAGATTAGTTATCATATTTGATATTTCTAATTAGGAATAATCTCACCATCCTTCAATTCAATCATTATTTCATATGAACTATCTTCATCAAATTTTCTATCACATTCAACACTATTCCAGTTCATTTTTGTTCCCTCCATTGTCTAAAACTAGAAAAATAGTGTTAAATTCACTTATCATATAGGGGAAAACATATAATCAAGGGAATATACTTTCAAACTATTACTACTTATGTGTAATCCTAGGTTATCCTTGATAGTTACCAAAATAATAGGATTGAAGCATAATATTAGACTTATCCATAAGGATATTACTAAGGTTCTATTATCCTAGTTTATAATGGTTTACTAAGCTATTTCTCTGATACAAATATAATAAACTAGGATTTTTAGACATTGAAATTATGTTATTTTTATGGAACATTTCCTATATTGCACAAACATATTTCCAAATACCATATTAGTTCTCTGCCTTTAGAATCTTAGAACATGTTCTTATAATTTGGTGAAAGATCATAAAAAATATCGTAATGTTCTTTCTAATTATCAATCCTACATAAAACAATTATTTATAAGCTAAGTAACATAAACACATGATATTGTGAGTTTAGATGATTAGTATGTGTAAACATGGGGGATACTGAAGTATAACATGGGCATAAGGATATGATAACATGAGCATAAAATTGAAATGTCATACCGTAAATATCAAAGATCATATACATGATCCATGATAAAAATATTGGTAGTTCATATGACATGAATCATAAGATTATCAAAACACATGACCCATGACAGTATAACAATGGCATATGACAAAGAATTTGTGCAAGACACATAATAATGTAATATCATTACCTATAAGTCAAGGCACATTTCCATAACCTAACAGGGATCACCATTGGGAATGCAACTACTGGTTAGGAAAAACCACCATCCCTATTCATAGACCTTCCCTTTATTGGGATTGGGTTTTCCTATCTTCATGGATTGGATTGTCTTTCTTCATCTTCCTATAGGGGATAAATCTTCCCTATCTTCTATAACGGACAAAGTCCAATGATTTTTCCCTCATTATCCCATGGTATATAAATAATTACTTATTGCATTGGAGGGATATATGGGTCCCACCATTCACAAAATGAAAACCAAATATGTCTGTTTTGAAAGAACATAAATCATATCATAACCAATAAAAATAAATAGGTTTCATAAACAATTCAACATAAAATAACGCATTGAAAAGAAAAAAATGATAAATAAAAATCCACACGAATATTAAACCATTCAAGGGGAGTATAAGAATGATATAATTTGATAATATCATTGGGGAACCATAGGTATCATCAAATAATATTTTATTAGATGAAAAAAATATTTTGAAAGAACACTTGAAATAATTATAGAGGAAAATATTATTTCAACTATAAAAACCACTTTTAAAATGATAAATCATTTAAAATACCTAATTCATTGAAAAATTAATTTAAAAATTAAAATATAATATTTATGTACATTTTAAAAGTCATTAAAATCCATTTTCTTGTAAATGATTAAAAGGTCATTTAAAACACTCTTAATATATTTTTAGAAAACATTGTTTTGAAGGAACACAGATTTATGACCGAATACATAATAACAATACATGAAGCTTAAAATATGATTAATATAATTATATTAAAAATACATAATTTTAATGGAAATTATATAAACCTTGTAAAACAATATAGGTGAAAAACATAACATGTGTCTAAAAAAGGAAAATTGAGGCAAAATTACCTTACCAAATTGGTAACTTTTGAACTATAAACCCCCAGAAATATACATAATAAAATGGATATTTTAATACCAATAAATATAATTAAAAATTCAATATATTAAATTCATGGTTATTATATAGAACAAAAAAAATAAGTGAGTGGTGAATATGGAATATGTGTCGCATTAATAAAAGTGAGACATGAAATTCCCTTACCACTTTGTACTCAGTCCAATCATATAACCCGTGAAAAAATTAATAGTTATTGACATATAAATAACATAATATTTTGTGAAAACTCATAAAATACATTCATGGGAACAATATACACCACATGTAATAAATAGGTGGTGAACATGTCTTATATCTCACGAAAAAATAAAAGTGGGACAAACATCCCTCAACATATGTCTTGACTTCCTTATTATACATTCAAACCTCCTCTATATGAAATATATAAGTATTATAAATATTTCATAGACCCCATATTAATATATGAAATACCATACATAATTTATTAATAATTTTATATTACTCTCTTATTAAAAATTCGATTTTAAAATTTTGTTTCAGGAAATAACCACTTTGATTTTGTTCATGTTTTGACCTATTATCTTGGACCTCTAATATAGATCCTTAATTAAAAGTAAGTAGACTGATAAACATCATATAAATAAGATATATATTCATTATATATGAATTCATGTTGATTCATAACTTTTATAGATACAAAGTAAAATACATTTTTCATGAAGATGGTAGGTTATACGTATGCATGAATTGAGTTTTAATTTTGTTGATATATTAAAATAATTAATATTATATTATATATTATTATTATAGATTAATTTATATGAAATATATATCATATATATTCATTAAATTTTTATTTATTACTGTATATGTTAAATATATATGATAAAAAAATCGCATCACATAGTGGATATGGTAATTAAAACGTATGCCCGACCGACGTTATCATTTTTGAAGAGATTATATGGTAAAATGTAGATATGATATTATAATTACATAAGTATAGTTATTTCATTAATATATTATTAAATAATTAAAACAATAATAATTTCACCTCATAATTTTTTTTATGGAAAATGAATTGTATCACAACATGGATATGGTAAGTCGTACGTCGGAAAAAGCGGCTCATTATTTTCTCGTTCAATTAGAATGGGGTTGTAAAATGCAATTTTCATAATCATAAAAAATTTTCATCATATGTTTTATGGTGAATATATTATTCTATATTGTATATCCAATGTTTAGAGGATTTGGAGAATAGTAGAAAAGGAGAATGATTTTCTAGGGCGATTACCTCTTCTTCAAAACAACTCCATTAAATATCCTCTAATGGACTCTAGAGTTGGTACTTTGTGAAGAAAAAACCCTCTATCATGTGTCTGGATATATGGAAAAGATTATTTTTATGTGTTTTTTTTGTTTATAATTTTAAATATTTTTAAATGAGATGAGGGCAGATATTTCCTTTTACAATGAAGTTGAGGGGCTCTTTTAGAATTCTCAAAAGATTAATCTTTAATAAATTCAATATTAAACAAATTCCCTAAAGAAGTACATTTATTATAATCTATGATATTATAATGTGTTAATATAATAAACTAATATTTTTTATAAATTCTATTAATTGTATTTTTATCCTTATCATTTTGAGTAACCCTTAGTTAACACATTTTAATTTTAACTAAGGTAACAAATATTTATATATCAAGAGGATTTAATTTTAACAGATAGTGTTTGAATTAGACCATAACTGTATAATTTATGATATTTTGTGACAATTTTTTAATCATATTTTCATTTTTTATTATTTTTATGATTTCTAAATAATTTAATAAAATATTTTTTTTCATAAAATATCATAAGTGTCAATTTTGAAATTATTCATTAATTTGAAATTAAGAAAATAATTACAACAATATTACATTCAAAAAATTATATTAATAAACCCATAACATATAATATTATAAAATTAAAAATTTGGATCAAATTAAATTTGTAAAATTATATAAATATTAATATTTAAAATATGCTTTAATTTATTGTTTGATTAATTGTATAATTACTACATCATAAATTTGATATTATTTATGATAAATATTTCTTCCTTATAAATAGAAAAGAAATTTATATAAAGTATATAAACTTTTAGACATTCATAATGATATATATAGTTGATCATATTTTTTATTTAACCTTATATTAATAATATCATAATCATTAAAAGTAATAATGTGACATTTTTTCACTCTCTTGAATTTTAATTAATACCATGTAATTTTCATGGAAAAGTGTCCATTAAATTATAAAATTTAGAGAAATATGTATTTAGGTTATAATTTTATTAATCAATGAAAATTTATGAAATGTTATAGTCATTTTATAGTCTTTTCACTTTACTTGTATCTAAAATTACCCAATTTTTCCATTACCATAGTAATAGAAATTACTATAGTTACAATTAATATTGGATAAAAAAATATTAGGTACCTAATTACAAAATTTAAACCCTATGAATCCAAATATTATGTATTTTTTTCATAATTTATAACACATAATTTGATAAAATTAATTTAAAATTATTCTTGTTTATAAATGTAGAAAACATGTTTTTAATGTGAAAACTTCCAAATGATTGAAATGTTATTATATCCAATTTTAATTTAAAATTCATTATAAAGACATAAATTTGATTGAAATATAAAATTTTGGTCTCATTATAATATAATAATAAATATATATATATATATAATAATGGACTATAAATTATTTTATTGAAAAGTATTCTCTCAATTAAAATTTGATATTTTTAAGTTTTCATTAAAATAAAACTTATCCAAAATTACCAAAAAATGAACCAATGTAAATTTTTACATTGCTATTTCAAATAAGAAGTTTATTTTTTCATATAAAAATTATAAAATTTTAGAAAACTATATTTATAATTGTTTCTCCATAAAAAGTTGGGAAAACTACCTTTTTATAAAAATACTTCTTTTATGTAAAATATTGGATTTGTTATTATATAATTTATTGATAAGGAATAATATGAATGTTAATGATATAATTTAATATACATATATTTATATATATATATATATATATATATCATTCATATAAATCAACTAGTGTGTTTTATTTATTTATTAGTATAAACACATTTCTATAGATTTAATTAAATTTTCAAAAAAAAAATCATTTATTTAAAAATATTTTACATTAAATTACAATTAATTAGTAAAATAATTAAATGTCAAAAATAATTTCATAATACAGATAATCCTATTCAAACCAACCATTATAATAGTTAGGTTATAATAATCATTTCTAAATAAATATGATAAAAACTGATGTTTCATAGAAACTCAGTGTTGTGAGTAATGCTAGATAAGCTAGTGTTGTGTGTAGTGAAATCAAAAAATTAGGTAGTATGTATCTTAATACATTAAGGAAATTTAATTTAGTTTTAAAAAGGGTTCATAAAAACAGGGGGTGTTACATTCTACCCCCTGAAAACGAATCTTTCCCTCAAAATTCATCAATCTTATAAACAAAATATGGGTAATTATACCTCAAGATATCCTCAAATTATAGTGTAGCTTCATAAAAATAGTGATTTGATCCAAAAACATTAACCCGGTGAGTGGTCTTGTTTGGTAGAACATTTCTCTATAATATGAAACTTTAGACGGTTTCTCTTTATATGAATGATCTTTCTCTAGTAGTAAAATCTCTATGTTTTGAAATTGTGAATGATCATGTATTTAAATCCTCATAAAGAACTAATGGAAGACATCATGAACATGAGTGAAATTTGGTGGATGTTACAATGGATAGTTTACCATTCCAATACAATCTTGAATTTAAAAGGTAAATCTCATCTTTGAAATTACAAATTGCACTTCAAAAATAATAGGTGGATGTTTGAGAATTTCATTGTTAGAACCCACAATGTCAAAACCGTCAATAAGACTTCCTATTAAATAGGGGGAATGTAAAAGGTGAATATCAACACATAAATCAGATTTATGGAAACTATAAACATGGGCATGGAAGAGAATTCCCACTATCATGTTCAAATGGAGAGTGATAGATAATGTGTTTATTATAATTTTAATCACCATATAAAAATAAATCATTGATGTTAAAATAGGCCATATGATTTATAATAAAAGAATATACTATGATAAAACATTTTTTTCAAGATTCAAGTTGAATAATTTTTACAAGAAAATATACTTACATGATTTAATTACAGTTTCTATGCTTGATATCATCCATCAGTTCTTCGTTGATCAATTTATACTTCATCTCCTACTCCAATAAATGATGTTGAAAATGTTGTGACTGAAGAACTAGTGGATCATATATTCCATAAAAAAATTATAATACATTCCTTATATATCAGGTTATCATCACAAAAAAAATCGATATAACATGTTAACTAATATTCATAAATTGAATCATTAATTTCTAAAACCTCATACAAATTTCAACGTAATCAATTTTGTAAATGGTTACCCTTATAAACACTTTAGAAGATTAAAATTAAATAAGTTCAAAACAATGTAACTAAACATATCATTTACCCCTCTAAAACATTATGTAGTTCTTAATTGTCACATACCAAACATGTGAACACCATTACCATACATTCTAGTCAAACATGGTAATAACCTAAATTACCATAAGTCCATTGTTAAAATATTAATTAGTCAAAAAATTAAATACTTCTTCATTCAATATATCCAAAAACCATATAATTAAAATCCATGATATAATAAATCACATTTTCATTATATTACTAACCATTTTGTATGTCATAAATAATATCCCACTTAATTATCACAATCCAGAATCCCATTATTACATTATACATAATCAAGAACTTGTTAAGGGTTATCCTTTAATTAAAATCATGTTATCCAAAAATGTCACATTACCACTTCAATCACTTTTCTTGGTTACATTTACCATTCATCATATTCTCCAAAATACTTAAGATAAAAATAAAAGAGAACAATCCTAAGATGTTTTATTATTCCATAATACGATTGCATTAAATCAACAACATTATTCAAGAATTAAAATACATGAATAATTAATAATTCCACATCTTTATTCCAAAACTTTCAAATAATCATCATTTTATTCCTTAATACTTGTTTCATGTCATATTTAATTTTTTGTCTCTTCATCAACAACAATATAAAAATTACTCAATCAACAATGTTGATTCCCTTAACAAGCATTACCCTTAATGAATCAATTGTCATAATGTGCATACATTCCATATTTAAAACTTTTAACTATCATTGATTCCTTTAGAATTACATTTTTAATTTCCATTGTATTAAATGAATAATTTTTCATTTGAAATAATTTCCTTGTTTTTTCTTCTTCACAACCAAATCGTCTTCTAGTTCTATTGAAACATTCACTTGATGCCTCTTCTCACATGGTTTACAAGAGATAAACAAAACTTTATTTCATCTGTAGTAACCGTGAAAATCCTTAATTATATTATTAGATGGGTCAATAAACTAAAAAAATTTATATTATTGATCAATTTATGGTATTTATTATTAGGCATAGTTACAATGTCGATCACTCCAATAATCGTTCTATTTGAATCCTCATAAAAAAATTTTATTTCACATTAAATATTAATTCAGTTCCTTCTTGTACCCTCAATTTAACTAAAAATAATAATATTACGGAAAAAACTAATCATATGGAAAATTACATAATAATAGGAATGCATTTTCAATTCTTGTATCTTAGGATTAATTTTGTGTTATCCAAGATCGTTACCAAAATTGTTGGATTTTAAAATGTACATAGACATATCCTTAGGGATCTCACTAAGGTTATCCTATCCTAGTATCCAATGTATGACTAATCCATTACACTCATACTAGTTATAATGACCTTTGATTTATATACATTTTCATTACATCATTTTTTGAAACATTTCATATATTACGCAAACAGACACCCAAATACCATATTAGATTAGTTCCATTGGAATCATGGAACACATTATTCTAATTTATTGAAAGATCATAAAAATATCACATAATTATCTTCACCTTTATTACACCTACTAAAAACAATTATATATAACCTGGTTATTGGAAACAAAAGATAGGGCGAGCATGGATGCTCATTAGGGGTAAACATGGAAAATAAATAAGCATAACATGTGCTTAAGGGTATAATAAAATGTTAATAACTTTGTAATATCATAACCTATAAATCAAAGATCATATACATTAGTCTTGGTAAAAATATTTTCATTTCATATGACATGTATCAAAATATAATAAAATCACATGATCTTGTTGAGTGTAACTATGGCATATTCCATGAACATTTTTTAAGACACATAAAAAAGTAATATCATTCGCATTATTTCGAGGTTCATTTTCAAATCATAACAATGAAAATAAATGGTACTTTACACATTAGGTAGGACACACAACCATCACCAGTAATAATCTGTTCCTTGTACGGTTTCAGGTTTTCCAATCATCCTTTATTGGATCAAGTCCCCACATCATCCCATAGTTGAGTGGGATTCTCCATATTCCATATTGGATCAATCCCTTTGACTTTTTCCATAATTATCTCATGTGATTTAAATAATTAAACAATATATTGGATGTAGATATAATCCCCACACATTTAATAAGGAAAACAATTATTGTGTGTTCCAAAAGAACAAAAATCATATAAAAACCTAGAAAAAGAAACAGGTTTCATAATCATGTTATCATAACACAACTAATGGAAAAGAAACAAAATTCCTATGTACCAATCCATCATACATACAATAATTTCAAAGAAACAATAATTATTGTATCGTTGGATCATATACATATTGAAACATAAGTATCATCAGATAATTTTGACTTATAAAGAAAAATATTTTTTAAATATCAAATTAAATAAATTTTTAGGAAAATATCATATCTTTGAAAAAAACTATTAAAATATTAATATATTTAAAAAACCATGTTCATTAAAAAGATATTTAAAACATATAAAAGAATCTTTAAAAATAAATTAAACTTATTTAAAATCCATTTTGATGAAAATTCTTAAAAAAATATTTAAAATAGTTAAAACAGTAAAAAACATTATTTTGAATAAACACAAATTTCCAACATAAGAGAGAATAAAAAGATATGAAAATTAAAATATAATGAAAAGAAATAGTTTCATGATAAATCATGTTAATGGTCATTATATACACCTCATAAAAGAATATTGCTTCATAACATAATAAGTGTCTCAATGAAGGAAAATTGTTACAAAATTATCTTACTAATTTGCTGCCGTTTAATCATAAATCCCTAGATAAAGAGATAATAAAATGGTCTTTTCGATACCCATAAATTTATGTATAAGGATACTATATTAAATTCAATGATATAATATATTCCACATAAATGAAATGAGTGGTGAATATGGAATATGTGTGCATATGTATAAGTGATACTATAAATCCACTTACCACTTCGTAATTCTTACAAATTGTATGCCCCATGAATGAATGAAAATAATATAGACATAAAATACAATAATATTGAAGATAGAACTCATATAAGACATTCATGGGTCATATATATGTCACATATAATAAATAGGTCGTGAACATGGTAAGTATCTCATGTAAAATAAAATTGATATGGAAATCCCTTACCTTATATCTTAACATCCTTCGTATACATTAAAACAACAAGTATAATAAAAATAATTTCTTTAATATATCACTTAACAATATTCATATATAAAATAGAAAATATTATTTAAAAATTACTTTATATTACTCTCATATTAAAAATTCCAGGTTCAAATTTTGTTTTGGGAAATAACCACATTGTTTTTCATTCATGTTTTAAAATGTTGTCCGTGTACATCTTACATTGATCAAGATATCATCATTTCAAAAATTATAACCATTATATATATATATGATATACATAATTATTCATGCTGATTCATAAAAGTTAGAAATGGAATATAATATAACCCTTTCATGGAGACAGTAGGCCATACATACACATAAACATTGTATTCATTTTCTTGTTATATTAAAAGAAAACAAATTCTATGTTATATTGTAATTAAAAAATAAAAACTTTTATGTATGTTTCCAGTATATTCATTAAATTTATTATTATTACCATATATGTGAAATATGGGTGAGAAAATAACCATGTTGCATCGTTCAGATGGCAATCCATACGTTTTCATGAGCGGTATTATCATTTCCCAAATGTGTAGGGGGTGAAAAGGTAGATATAATAATATCAATAAAAAGTATTATTATGATTGAAATATCATATATAAACATCAAACCCATAATTATTACCAATAATTAAATATGGTTACTTAAAATGAATTATTTTGCTACATGGAGATGATAAGCTGTAAATACAAACAATCGATTATTCACATTCATATCGGATGGAATTTTTTATAATATTATGTTTATAAACTTAAGAACATTTAATAATATTATGTATTATGATGTTATTATTTTATGATATTTATCATTGTAAAGTCCTAACCTGACTGCCTATGGAATACAGTAATCAGACTAGTCACCACAAGGCCTCAAGTACGCCTCCCCATATGCTAGAGGTTGAACACTTGCATAGTGTGTCTAATGGTGGTTCAGTGGGTAGACTATAACCTAATAATCAGAGTTTCATAGTTTTCTGATGGTATCTAAACAATATATAATAGATTATTATTAATGTTTTGAAAGGAAAGCTTCATGAGCAATTAATTAGTGAATGTGAAGTAGTGGAAGAATTAAATAATTTCTAAATAAAAATAAAATGGAAAAAAATTTCCATAATGTTTCTCATATAATTTCAAGTTTTAATTGATGTAATAGTAGTAAAAATCAAAATAATAAAATAATAAATCAAATGTAAACTCCTTTATCATATTCAGAATGAACCTAGTCTAATGCTCCATAGCTCCCATTTACACAACACAACACAAGAAATGAATCCAATGACCTATGAGTAAGAAGATAAAATCAGCAATCAAATGGTGCTTGAGTAGGGTGGGAGATAACAGTCCTATAAGGATGGTACCCACAGTGTCAAGGACAATCCATTACATGATATATAATGTAATATAGCGTAAATGTATAAGATAAAATAATAAAGGAGTTATGGATAAATAAATTTCAACCCACCAAGGTTCCTAAGGGTAACCTGAAGGCTATAACTACTTTAGAACCTTGTTGGTATCTATGTTATTGGTAGATATACCTACACCGAGATAGATAACCCAAATTGATGGAAAATTTTCCTTATAAGGACGAATCTGACATAATATACCATAAACAAACATCATCTTCCCTCAGGCTAAACAAAATCTCACCCACATGTATAACTAGAATATCTCATTATACATCATGTTACTGATCATGTATACATTTTTCATCTGACGTAATCATATACATAGTCACCAGGCATTTAGTGAAAGTCCACCTATTCATTAGGTGGTATTAAAATGTTCCCCAGTCCCTAAGTAATCAACACCAAACATGAGACCTTAGACATCCCATATAATCATAAACCCATCCCTCATGAATAATTTACCTATGTGTTTTTCAATCAGGAGGTATGAAAAAACATGAAACTAGTCCTTAGTCATACAAATTATATATGAGTCATATCCTTAAAAACTAAATATTCCAACAAGTATCAAACCCTTAGGTATCATTTAAAGTGATATAACATCTTCTCATTGTCCAATCAACAAAAATGACAAGACTTGTATCAATTATATCGCATTTTCCTTCGTAATACACGATGATCAATTTATATAAATGTCTATCTATCAATCAAAATCATTTCATTAATCCATGGTCTTAATTATGTTAATAATTATATAAAGTCTGTTTAATTAATCATTCTACCCCATGTCCATTAATATATTAAATAATTCCAATTAACCTATAGATTTACCCAAAAAAATCACTCAGATTAATTCTTATAACAATTCAAATGTCAATGAAATAAATCAAATGAATTATCAAATATATTAAAGGGCTCAAATGTCAAACCAAAAAGGACATGATTAAATCTATTTTTGGAACATATATCATGTGGTTGTAGGTCTTAATCTCCTTGACAATGTTCCCAATGAATTTATTAGTGGTTTTAAAAAATCAATGACTATATTTTAACATGGATTATTTAGTTTATTTGGTCAATCTCACGACGTTCAGGTATTATCTCACATATGATAATTATTATAAATAATGGTATTAGATACAAAAGGGATTCATTTTATACCAACCACTTATAGAAACAATCTAAAGGAATAAAGTTTGGCATAGTGTATAAGACACTTATTAATATTCATAATTTAATAAATGAAGAAAAAAAATCTCATGGTTATCATTATCTATGTCTAAATCCATTTGGTCATTACATTTCATTAGAGTCTTTTACTTATGCATAATAATGAGGGAATGACCTTACAATCACGTGGGTCAATCCATTTAATAAAATTTAATTGGTTTTATGAAAGGAAAACCTATCATTATTTGTCCATTTATTTATAAACAACTCATTAAATTTAACAAAACATTTTTCAACACCCATAGTGACTAATTATATCAATTTGAAGCATTCAACCAAGGTTCTAGACAAAAGTAAAGTAAATTTAACATTTAGGTGAAAGGGGAAATGGATAATTTCTAATAGAAGACCCATTAATAATGGAATGTCCAAGATGAATACCTTTATTGGGTTCCTCCCTAATTTGGAGTCATAATAGACATAAGAAGTAAAAAAATTGATTTAATATGAAATGATAAGGGTCCCCCATATAGATATGGGTAGTGGGACAACATTGTGATGCCAAATCAAATGAAATGAAATGATGAGAAAAAATTCAGGTTCCATACAATGATAAATACAATTCATACAGAAATAAAATCATTTTATAAAACATGACATGTTCATAAAAGGTGAATTGGTTCAAAAAAATAGTTATAATGGGGAAATTTTTAAAAGGATAGAAAAATAGTCCATAAACTAGTATTTAACATAGTAAAATATATTATGAATTAAGAATAAAAACTCAAATATATAAACCTAGAATTATAAAATTCATAATTCAACATTTGGAGTGTTTGATGACAGAGGACATCCATTGGAGGGGTTTTATTATAAAAATCAATAATTTGTTTGAATAAAACTCATGTATCATAAATAAAATTTTATTTAAAAATATTATTATTATAATTAAATTCAATGAAGTGTGAAATGTGAGAAATTAATGCATTGTTAATTTTGGAGGAAATGTAATGTGATACTACATCCAAGAGGGAACAATCCAAACAATCGAAACATGAGGATTTTTAGCAAAAAGGTTCTCCACACTTAAACCATTCGCAGAAAAAAAAATCAAACCCTTCTTCTTCTTCTTTGGTGTCATATTCTGTAATATGTAAGAATGGGTTCTGATAGACCCTTCTAATACCCAAAAATCAAATGAATAACTAAAAATAGGGTTATCCTCAAACCCTTGGTTTAGACTGACCTCATTAGGTGATAAAAGAGTGAAAACCACAAAATCAATGGAGGGGATGAGAGAATAGGACATTGCCTAGTCCATTAGATGGGATAACATGGAGGATCTGGGAGAAAACAATGAGAGAAGAGTCGGTAGTGGAGAGGGGGGGTCGCACGCAGTAAGGGCTATAGGGAGGCGGGTGCACGATACTAAGAAGAAGGATACCTCCCCCCATTGGGGTCTCTTAAAGCATAAAATTTATAAAAAATTATAACTAAAATAATAATAAATATATTATTATTATTATTATTACTATATTTATAAAATCATTATATTTATTGACATTTTAAATTTTAATTTCATTAATTAATTTTTATTAAAACGACACATCATACAGTTTCCTACTAAGGATCGCATGGTTTTAGACTAACTTTTCACCCCTTCTTACTCCTCTTGGATTGAGGTTTCAAATCCTTAAGGGATTAAAAAATTACAGAATGCGTGGGGATCCCCATGTTTTATGAACTAAATCCAAAAACAACACACTGATGTGATGAAACTCTTAAAATTATTTCTGATTATTAGTTTTATAAATAGCCTTCCAATAAATCAAATAATTGAATTTTTGTTAAATTTTTTTCAATTCAAAACACAGTGTAGTACAAAAAAAATTTATATGATTTATAGAAGAGTAGCATAATATAATGGTCGGTTAAAGTGATTACCTCTTCTTTGAAATGACTCATTTGGATATCCTCCTAAGGACTCAATAGTTGGGCCTTTGTGAAGAATATGACATTTATAATGCTAATGGGAAACAGAGAAGATTATTTGGTAAAGTTTTGATGATCTATAAATCTCATTGTGGGGAAATGAGATGAGGGAGGAGGTGTCATTTTATAATGAATGTTAGAATATATTTTTGAATTTCCCAACATATTAATTTTTAATAAATTTAATCTCAATTCAAATACATCCATAATTACATTTATTAAAGTCTATGATACTATATGTTTTTAATATCATCAATAAATATATTTTTGACATGTTTTTGTGGAATTTTTATTCTTATTGTTTTTATTATCCCTTAATTAACCCATTTTATTTTAACAATGGTGACCAATTTTTCAATATTAAGATTTTGTAATTTTTAATTATAAATTATTAATTAGGACATAAAAATCCAATTAATTATATTTTAGATCATAATTTATCTTCTTTTTCCTTATTTAGTATTTTTATGATTTATATATAATTTAATTAAAAATTATTTTTCATAAAATATCATAAGTATAAATTTGGACTTTTTTCATTACATTGACATAATGATAATCAATACATCAATATAACATTGAAACTATTCACATTATACTTCCTATGACTTCATATTAACCAATAATTTTCTTATATCACCTTAATTATGACAAATTATATTTATTTTAATATTTATAATATAATTTAACGGGTTGTTTCCATAATTGAATAATTAATTTATCATCATCTTGTAATTATATATGATGTTTATTTCTTCAATAAAAATTTAAAATATATTTCTATGTGATATATAAAAATTATATCTTTAATAATTATATATATATTCAAGAATTTATTATATTTATCCCCATATAAAAACATTGTTCTTTTTAAAAGTAATAGTGTGACATTTTGTCACCATCTTTGATTTTTATAATCTCTATCCAATTTTCATGGAAAAGTGTACATTAAAAATTTATATTTAGATACTTATGTGTATAGGGTATAATGAACTTAATTAAACTATTAGAGTCATTTTATTTTCCTTGTCCATTTATTTTTGACTTAAATTACAAAAATTTTTCCTTACCATTTTAAAACAAATTACCAAATTTAATATTCATAAATTACAAAAATAAAAGAGGCCTATTTACTAAAATTTGAAGCTGTGATTAAAAAAATAAATCCTTGATCATAATTTTCAAAAATAATTTGTAAAATTTAATTTAAAATTAATCTCGTAGAATCTATGAGAAAACAAATTTTTAAAGTGAAAATGACAAAAACATTGAAATGTTTTCATATCCAAATTAATTGAAAATTAATTCTAATGGAAAAAATGGATTAAATGATAAATATTTTGTTTAATTATACTCTAATACTAATAAAACATATAATTTAATAATATTAATTATTTTGAGGAAAAATGTATTTTAAATTAAAATTTAGTATTTCTCATTATTCATCAAAAAGAGAAAAATTTCAGAAAAAAACTCAACTGATGTAAATTTTAACATTCCAAATTTAAATAATAAGAATATTTTATCATATAAAAATAATAAATTTGTTACAATTACATTTAATGATGGTTGTCCGTTAAATGGCGGAAAACATTATTTTTTTAAAATACATATTTTATTAGTAATATTGGACCTTTTCATATATATTGTTCAAAAAACACATAAGATTAATGTTAAAAATAAAATTTAAAATATATATATATATATATATATAATTTATATGATTCAAAAATAAGGTTTTTTTTATTTATTTGTATAAAACAGACTTTTCCACCGGTAAATATTTTTTTAGAAAAACATTTCCTTTTATTTTAAATATAATTTAAATTCCTTAATTACTAATTAATCAAAGTATATTTTTGAAACCATAGTTTTATAATATTTTTAATCATATTTATACTCACCATTATATCATATGGTTGCAATTTTCTTGTTTGAATAATTACAATAATAAAATGAGGTTTTATAAAAACTCAGTTTTTTTGTGTAACACAATCTAAGACGGTGTTGCATATAGCACAATAATAGCTTTGTATAGTGTGTAACATAATACATTACAGAAATTTAATTTATTGAAAAAAATATTTATAAAAATATCGGGTGATACAGAAATAGATTTTATGGTTTTAGTTATAGATAATGGGAATCAGATTGCTTTCGATACATGATTTATAGTTCTTGGATGGATTTTGGGGAATAGGACTAAGCCGATACTTGAGATGATAGATATAGAAGTTGTTTGGAAGTTTTTGTTATTTATATATCATGTGGTATATGATGGTATCTTTTACACTATTAAAATAGACTTTTGTATATTACATATATTTCCATCATCATCTTATATTTCTGTTCATTATTCAACTTCCCCTTATTTTTATTCATTTTATGAAATATTATTATTATTCTGCTATAATTTTGTTTTTGATGATTCTTCTACTATGGTTGTTAATCGGTATAATCATTTAGTGTTGAATTCTACAATTTACTACCCCATATTAATTGGTGTTCTCCACTCTGATCAATTTGGGAATAGTCTTTCCATTGACATGCCCTAGGGCCCCGTTGCTACTTAGTGGTAACTATTATTCTGGGAGGTGAACTAGAGTTCTTGTGGCCACTGTATCAGGGAACCATTAAGTGGAATCTATGTAGAGACACTACAATGTGTTATTATAGGTTTTATTCATTTTTCTCACTTTTAAGGTTTAGATAAGAGTGTAGGTCATTAGAATTGGCTACCAAGCCTCTTCTTGGGATCAGCTAACCCAAATGTAGGGGAAACCCAAAATTACCTCAGAAGTGTAAATGTGGTTATTATTTCTAATCATTACTATTTTAGGTATTTTACAATTGGACGACTTAGTTATTTTTTAATCTTATTCATTGTGATGTTATTTAAAGGGTTGTTTAAACAAGGCTTGATTATTTGAGGGAATACCAAAAATATGCATAATCCTAGGAACATTTATGATTAAATTGTCATGGATTATTCCATTACATATTTACTTTTCTGCATGCATATAATGTTTTTTATGTGATATTTTTGTTGTCATTAATGTTATGTTATGAAGTAATTTGATTAATGTAACTAGAAATGTTTTTTTATTTCCATTTAGGTCTGAGAAAAAACATAATTTCCAATTAAGATGTATCATATAACCTAATAGTGTGTTCCAATAATGGATAATTTAGATACCTTAAGTAGCCAATTGTGCCATGTTGAGCCATGGACCACAGATTTCATTTCAAGGAACGTGATATGGATTGGATTAAGTGGATACCAAATTCAATTCATAATTTATACGGGCCCTTAAAAATTAAATATGTTGATCTACATAATTAAACTAATTATGATAATTTAAATACATAAATAAATCTAAATGTATAAATTCCATAAAAATAAATAAAAACTCGGTATGTGTGAAACAAGACCTATACTCTCACCTAACTATAATAGTTGTAAGTAGGTTGTTTGTCCTATGATTGAACTATATTTTTATGATCACATAGAAATATCTCCTAGAATAAAATAAGGGATATGACTTTCTTATATGAAGGCTTTGTAACTGTGCTTTATTTATCACATTCCCCATATAATATTAATCCTATCTATGTAGTGCGCATAGAATTTTTTAAACTATTCTAAAATGAATACCATGTGATGTAGGACAATAGAGTGGAAATGATCATACTCTAGAGGAGGTGGGACATTGGCCACCTATTATACCTCCTATTATGATACCTGAGGACCACCTATAGATATTCCCCTAGGCACTTATTCTCTTTTCCGGAATAGGTTTTTTTGGTTTATGAAATCAGTATAGTGTACTCCTAATCCTATCCCTTCAATGGAAGTGATGACCTGGGAGTTCAAATAGAAATATACACCCACCTTCTTAGGGGATCACATACCATTAGTTGTTGAGTCATGTATAGAAGCCATATTTTCTATATTTGAGCATATCAAGACACCTCCAGAGTGGAGGGTCATGGTCATGACCAATATAATTAATGACTCTACCAAGAGTTGGTGGGACATTCTAACTCAACCTGGTCGACACCAGTGTATGGTCTAGGTGGACTTCTAGACATATTCTATGAATTTTTCTTTCAATACACCTTGTTAATATATTGTGATTAAGAGTTCATTCACCTTCAATAAGGTTTCATTTCTATGTTGTAATACTTATATCACTTCATTGAATTATAGCATTTCATTCCAACCTTATCCAATGATTTTATGAAAACTGGGATAGAATTCGATGATGGGATTTCATATTCCACCAACTCATTGGTCAATTTGTTTCTCCTAACCACCATCATTAAGATAGTTAACTATTCCCCCTTTTATTATCAAATCCTAAGGGACTTAGGTGATGTAATGTTTTGAAGTTTAACCTCCTAGAAGAGTAGTGGTTTATCTAGTAGAAGTAAGTAACATTGGAAGGTTACATATAGGGGAAGTACCACCCATGTGATATGCACTAGAATATCAATGTGGTGTTAAAATTTTTGGAGTCCCTACAATAAAATCACTACTGTATGTGGAACATGATAGAGTTTCGAGAATGTGAAAGGATGCGTCACCTCAAAAGAATCATTGTCCTTTCCAGTTGTGCCGTGTGATTTGGGTTTTATTACATCACTTTATTCAAGTACAGTATATGTGACATTGTATTAGGATGTGATTTGGTATTCTACGTTCCCTTTTTCCTATCAGGTGGTTGTGAATGAGATAGCTAGACCATAGAGCTTCGATGTCAGCATAGCGGACTTGATCAGAAAACTCAGGAGCCCCTCAAGATCATTGTTTATTCCATATCTATGATATGTAGCTTATGTCTGTGTCTCATAGTTAATATCCATATGTAGTTAAATTTAATATTATAGTATACTATAATTTATACTCTTCCTTGTTTTATAGAGCTTAAAAACACTATTTTCTATAATTTTCAACCCCAGGAATTCTGGGGCCTAGTGACAGTGTACTCCAATGGATTTATGATCCTGGATATGCTGTTATAATCTTGAGCGGTGGGTATAATCCAATTCATGGAGTTCCCCATTCAAATAGGATGGAATCATTTTCTGTTGAGTTTATTCATCCTATATGTCTTTGGATTTGATATCATTCTCCTCATGGATTGGATTGTGCCTGATCAATCTGAGGGGGATATCTACCAATAGAGGTAATACATTACATCCACAAAATGTATCACATATATCTATAAATGAGAATGTTATATCCAAGAAATTAAAGTTGGACCCTCGTATACTGGGATCGGTGGAGTCATATCCCAAATGGAAAATATCTTTATGAGAGATTAGTGAATGTAGATAGTATTGTTCCTTCCTATTTTGGATCATTTTATATATCTCTTCCTTAATGATTTATTCAGCGTAACTCCTAAGATATGGGTTGAGTTATCTATCCTTTTTATTCCAAGTGAGGCACTTGTGTGGCTTACTGCATATAATAGATATCCTACAAATATATAGGGACTCAAAAATAATCATGAAGATCTATAGTCTTTGATGGTTATTAGACACAACACATCCCCATAGGGTTCACCTTACACTTTCTCCAAGAAGGATGGTGGTACCCATGTATTGTACATGTATTACAATTGTCCAGACTAGACTATGATAAAGAACCTATATCCATTGCATTTTATAGAAAACCTCTTCAACCAGTTTGAATTAGAAAGAGTATTATATACGAATGATTGAATGACGAGCTCCCATTTGGTTCATGTAGTGCCATTAGACATACCTTGTATAGTGGATTTTAGTTTCTATGTCTTATTTAAATATTTGGTCACATAAATTAATGCACCATAAACCTTTATGGATTTGATGAATCCTATTTTCCATCCATACATGGATTCAGTAATGGTTTACATTGTAAATCAAATCATTGTGATTTCTCTTACAAGTCATGACCATGAAAACCATTACTATATTGTGCTGAATACACTAAGAGACCATCATGTATATGATAATATCAGAAAATATCACTTTTGGATCAGCAAGGATAACATCATGGGTCATACCATATCAGAAGAAGGCATGTTCGTATTCCCAGAGAAGGTGTATGTGATGGTTTCCTTGGTGAATCAGAATAATGTATTCATTATTTTCTTCTAATTAGGGATGTTTTGGTATTATAGGTGATTCATACATGATTTATCATGCCTATATATGAATCTTATGGTCTTGAATATGAAGATTGTGAAATTAGACCAGAAAGAATCTTGTGATGAAACATTTTATGAGTTAAATGTGAGACAAACTTCATCATCAATCTTGATTATTCCAGAGCCTGGAGAAAGCTATAATATTTTTTGAAATTATTCAAGAAATAGGCTACAATTTGTTCGGATATAGGGTGATTAGGTTATACAATATGAGTCCCACAAACTAAAAACTCATCAGTGGAATTACCCTACGAATGACCTCAATCGAGAAGCATGGATCATGTTGTGTTATTTTAGAGGAACTATCTATTGGTTGAGTAGTTCTTAGTTTATATAGTTCATAAATGTCATAAATATATCTCTACTTATTGAGCCTTTAATCTAAGGAAACACAGGTAAGTGGAATACCTAAAATATTTTGATTTTGAGATTTCATACACACCTTGTAAGGGAAATGTTGTAGCTGATTTCTTGAGTTGGAATTCACAGACACAAGCCATCATTGTTTACAACGGTGAGTGAAGGTTGATGGATCAGTTCCTTATGATGCATCTAGATGTTTATAAATAGAATAAGAAAACAATTTTAGTGGCTTTACAAGTTTCATCTTCCCATATAATGTTGGTCATGATGTGGAATTTATCTGATACTGAGTGCCTAGTGTTGAGGGAGAGCTTTACCAGAGATAACACTGCTCTAGGTTTGGTTTTTTATATAAATTAGACCTTACTCATCCATGGGTGTGTTTGGGTGCCATCTGATATATGAGAATTTTTTGTGAGGAAATAACATGCATCTATTTGAGAAATTCTTCCTTAGATTACAAAGATGTTCCATGAAATTCATCATCAGTATTGTTATCTTGGTATGAAGAGGAATATATAAGGTTTAATTTCACAATTTTCAGCCTATCAACTGGTGATTGAGGATTACTAGCAATATTTTATAATTTTGAAACCAGTACACACTCTTGAGTGGATAGGTAATGACTTCACAGTGGATTTACAATATGATTTCTAATATCCCCTCAACAAAAAGATAATGTATGGGTGATCATTGACATGTTGACTAGTGTTAAACAATTTATACTGATCTGAGATACCATCTTAGCTGATGTGGTTTGGAGGCTCCAGATTCTAAATATAAGGCAGCATCATGGTATTCTATATTCTATCATGTTAGATAGAGATGATAATTTTACATCAATGTTATAGAAATAGATTTTTTAATGTATAGGGTTCATATATACTCTTAAGTCTAGCTTATCACCCACAAACTGACATGAAGTCTGAGCATATGATATGAGTTTATTAGGATATCTTTCAGATCATCATAATTTATTTATATTATTTATTGGAAAGGATAACTCTTTAGGTGAGGTTTACTACAATAAGAATATTTAGGAAATGATCCATATGTATTTTTAGAAGTCAATTTATGGGACGAAGTTTTGATTGCCTCTATGGTGGCTTGAGGCAGGTGAGTTGGTGCTACTGGTTCCTCATCTCGTTCAAGAAACTTCATAGCATGATCAACAGATTCACAACTGTATAGCTACACCTCCCTCTATGATGTAGAATTATACCAATCACCATCTTCAACATATTGAGTTTTATATTGGAAATTTTATCATTCTATTTGTTTCACATAGGTTTGGTGATAATGAATTTGGAGACATGTCATGTTATCTCCACAATATGTCAATCCTTTCGTGATATTGGAGATAGTTGGGACACCAGACTATCAGTTGAGATTACCTAATATGTTTCATCCCATGAACAACAACTTCCATGAATAATAACATTGAAGTTATCATACATACTCATCTAATTATTTTATCCCTATGTATGCTGTGCATGAGGCATATGCATACTTCAAGGATCATTCGATATGTATGATTTGTCGAAGCATGAAGGCTCTCTCATGATAGTCAGTTCCTCAAGGTTGGGTGCAACAGAAAGACAAATGCATACATGACGAGGCCACAGGGAAGGATGATGATTGATGTTACTAATGTTTTAATAACCTTTTATTATCTCCCTTTACTGATTTTATATGAAATGTGCTTAACATGTGTGAAATATTAGTTTTTAGAAATTAAATGTAATTATAGGGCACTATTTGAAATAATCCAAATTTGAGACGATTTAATGTTTTAATAATAACAGTCACCCTACAAATAGAAATTGTATGGTTCATGTTTTTTAGGATTTATATTTGAATATAAAACATTTCATTATAAGTAATCATGGTCTAATTATTCCATTTTAATGGTCTTGTGGTCCACACAAGAAGACCCTAAGAAACTATGAAGATAATGGACCAGCCATGAAGATGTATTTGCTGGGATTGATCAGTAATTCCAACATTCTTTATTCTCCGACCATATTTGGGGGAAAATGTGATGAGTCTTGGATAAAACTTTCAACGCCCAACTCCAAATACAAGAGGCACAACTGATTCATTTTAACTTAGCCCACCATTTTGTCTGGGAATTAAAATCAGTACAGTATTAATGTCATGTCTCTATATATAGTCATCAAATCAGGATGAGATTTTTCATTTTAAAATATGAGATATAGGGAGAATAATTCGGGGAATAAATCATTCGGATTTGAAGGAATCTTCCTTTTAAAATATCCATTCACATTTTTTGACATTGAAAAAACCTGGACAGAAATGGATAGTTTAACATTGTTTAATAAAACTGACATAACATTGGATCCTTATGTACAATGGATTCCAACGTTTTAGAGTTGACAGAGGATATATTTATCTACAACTAGTAAGAAGACCATATATTTTGATTCTTCTTTCTAATGTATCATAGTGTTCATGTAATTTTAGGGGCATTTTTGGGATGGAAACAACCCACAACATTGGGATATAATTATATCCCACTCCTCTCCTTGCAAGGGGTTGGAATTTAATAAGAGAGGAGTATCAATTGGAACGAAAAAACTCATTTAAAAAGGATTTTAATGACCTGAAATACACAATTTTTCACTTGAGGGACCTTTCCTCCTCTCTTGGTTTTCATTTACTTTTGTATTCTTATTTGTTGTTTTCTTGTAAGTCTTTTTTGTAATTCTGTTTTAATGAATGTTTTTTCATTACTATCTCTTATTATCATCCACCTTCTATAGTTTAATATTAATTTTCTTAAAATAGTTTAAGTACACTTTAATATAATTACCTTATTTTGCTTTCTATTTCAATCTAAAGAACGCTTTTAATTACCATGATCGTTTGTGTGTGTGTTCATCACACATATATTTTATTATCCCATTATTTTTCTTATATTCTAATTTATAATCATAATAATTATAAAAAGATTAATAATAATTTAAATTTATGAGTAAATATTTCATTAGGGTGAGTTATAATTTTGGTATGTTAAGGGATTCAGAGCTTTTCCTCGATGAATATTCTTTAAATTAACGTTGTGTATGTTTGATTTAACATGACATGTATTAATTGCTTGTTTTTTTAACGTATGGATTCCATGGATTATTGGAATAATAAATACAATAAAACAGTCATTTACTGGTTGATATTGTAATCCTATTAATGTTATTACTTGGATTAAATCCTTAACACTTTGGAATTCTAGGCAATGTCAACTTGTGACATGGGTGTAAACTCAATGCAATATAAAGCAAAGCTCAAGGATATCACAATATTAACTACCTAATGATGAACTCAACAAATATTTATAAATTTGATAAATCAATATTAGTCAATCAATTATTTCATAAGCTCTAAGAAACCCCCCAATTAGAATACAATCAACTAAAAACAATCGACTACTAAAAAGTTTTATTGCTGAGGATTCAACCTGAGTACTACTATACACACTAGTAGAGCACGAAAACATTGAACGGTTGATAGGTTTCAATCATATGCACTTTCAAATGGCTATGTTTCTTCGGGATGGTGCTTTATGTAGTCATTAGTTTGTGGTTATTGTAAAAAACAAAAAAAAAATTAAGAAAAATTAGAAAAAAGAAAAACCTTCCTTATCATGAAAATCATAAACTGAAAAAACAGAAAGAAAAACCCATATTTCTCTTTCAACCAATATCCCTTAAAATGCATAGTTACCATCTAATAAATCCCTCAAATGTTTTTGACCCTGAAATTGAGTGAACTCTTCTCCAAATTAGGAGGAAAATTAGGGATAATCAAATAATTCAAGAACCAGTTGTTGTCAAACTAGCAGAGTTACAAATGGCCACTCCTAGAGAATAAAGACTAAAATAAATTGTTTCCCTTGATACGAATTACCGACCTATTGGTATTCAATATCCAAACATAGATTCTTACTTCAATCTCAAATCGGGTTTGATTTATGTTCTCCCACATTTCCATAAGCTAGCCGGTGAGGATCCACATCTCCACCTTAAAGAGTTCCAAGTAGTATTATCTACCATGAATCCTCAAGGGGATTCTGAGGAAAAAACCAAACTCCGAGCATTCCCTTTCTCCTTAGTTGACACTACTAATTCATGGCTCTACTACCATCCTCCTAGTTCCATAACCACATGGAATGATATGAAGAAACTCTTATTAGAGAAATTCTTTCCCGCTTCTTGTACTGCTTCTATATGAATGAAAATTAGTGGTATTCATCAATTACTAAATTAATCACTCCATGAATACAGGGATATGTTCAAAAAGAATGGTGTAACCTTCGCACACCACAAAATACCCAACCAAATCATGATCCAATACTTATATGATGGGTTATTGGCTATGAAGTGAACTCTCATTATTGCTACAAGTGGCAGTGCTCTTATTGATAATACTCCTACTGCTACATGACATCTCATAAGAAACATGGCTATAAACACACAACAATTCCATAATTGAGCACATGCTCAGGTCAATGAATACCAATATAGAAAATCGATAGTGACAAAAAAGATGACCGAGTGGATGAGTGAATGTATAGGTCTTCTGCGATAACTGGTTGTGGCTTCCAATGCCCCAACATCATCTTCTCCAAAATCGATGTTTCTGGGACCTATTAAAAACCGTGGAATCTACAACTCACCAGCTCATCCAACAGACACATGTCCCCAACTTCAAGAGGATCTACCCTATTCTCCGGACCAATGGATCTCAATGTATTATATGCTCAAGGGAACACCAAACCTCAAAAACTCGTTCAGTTCATTAGAAACCTCCTCAAACCCCACTCTGAGCCCTTCTCTTCTTCCTATAATTATGGTTTTTTGGTATGGTAATCACATCTCTCATCCCCCATTATTTCCTCCTCAAACCCCTAAACTAGTTTCAATATGGTCAAGGTGGTATTAACTTCCAGAGACCTTATCCTTTTGTTCCTCATCATCAAAGGAACAACCGTCCACCAGGATTCCACTATCCAAGTGAGCCTTCCCAATTCCCAAATCAATATAATTGCTTTCCCGAGATCAAAAATCAAGTAAAACCCAATATGGGACAAGCCACTTATTCCATGCAACCATGGGAATGTTCAGTTGATTATCTTGCCTCTTTTACCCATTCTAGCCATAAAAACATTGAAACCCAAATCGATTAACTTGCATCCCAGCATAGTTAGATGAAAAAATCAAATTCTTCCAAACTCCCAGATCAACCATTACCCAACTCCAAAGGAAATGTAAGTGCAATTTCACATATATCGAGAAAGAAAATTTCTACGCCTCATGATATGTTCTTCAACCACCCTTCGAATTTTGACCTAGAAAATGAAATGAAAAAGAAATGTTAAAGGGAATCTAAATCTATTACCTCATCTCATTCCATTCCACTTAGGAACCCAATTCCTTTACCCAATCCATTTCTAAGCCAACAATGTCCTTGGAACCCGATACTGAAATTCTCGACATTTTTAGACATGTTGAAGTGAATATTCGCATCATAGATTCCATTAAACAAAATCCTAACTATTCCATGTTTCTCATGGAGTCGTGTACCCATAAGAGGAAACTTAAGACCTCAGAAAATGTTTAAACCCAGTGGTCTATTCCCTTAATGTGAAATGATCCAGGGACCTTTATGGTTCGAGTCCAAATTGGAAGTTCCACCTTCGATGACACACTCATAGACATAGGAGACTCAATTAATGTCCCGGCCAAATCCATCTTCTACAAAATTGGTATAGGTCTCTTAAATCCGATGGTTTTTGTCATTTAATTGGCCAATCTAAGCACTCCTAGTCTTGAGAGTATAATAGAGGATGTCCTTGTTCGTGATAATGATCTTATCTTCCCTACTGATTTCTATGTCTTTGACATGGAAAGTGAGAAGAACTCTTCCCAATATCACTTAATTCAGGTAATACCATTCCTAATGATAGTGAAAACAAATATTTATGTCCATTCATGCATCATTTCTATAGAATTTTGTGACCAACTTGTCATGTTCAACATTTTCCAAGCCATGTGATACCCATCTAAGAATCACTCTATATTCTCAATCCATTCTTCTGAGGATAATTCTGAGAGTTAATCGAACCCCAATCCATCATTTTAATCTTGTTATAATGATAAAAGAACTTCACAAATCTGCACCAGGATTAACCAAGTCATAAATGGTGAAGTTGATGTGGAACACTCATTCATAGACTCCATCAATCTAGAGGAACGTGAAAACTCTCATGAATCCCTCATCAACTCTGATATCTACTTATCCACCTTCAATAGTATTAAGGAAAATGAATATGAAGCAACTGAAATCCCTTCCTCCATTCCTAAGTTGTCTAACCCAAAAAAGGATAGTTGAAACTGATCTGAATCCTCTTCTTGAACACCTGAAATATGCATTCCTTTTCCATGATCACTCTTATTCTGTAATTATATCTACTTCACTTACAAAAACTGATGATTCCAAACCTGTTCAGGTGTTAGAGGAAATCAAAAAGGCCATATGTTGGACCCTAGATGACATACCAGGAATCAACCCTTCCCTTTTCATGAATTAAATCCTTCTTAATGAATCATCCAAACCAATTAGACAACCACAAAGAAGACTCAATCCATTCATACATGAGATAGTTGGGGAAGAGATCACCAAGCTTCTTCAAGAAGGTGTTATCTGCCCAATTTTTGATAGTTAATGGGTTAGTTAAATTCAATATATACAAAAGATGGGTGGGAAAACTATTATCACAAATAAACATGGTGAGGTAGTCACAACTCGAGTAAAGAACAAATGGTGTGTGTGCATTGATTACCGTAAATTGAATGTTGAAACACGAAAATATCACTACCCTCTTACATTCCTTGATAAAAATATAGAACTATTATATGTAAAGTAACACTATTACTTTCTTGATGGATACACCAGTAACTTCCAAATTCCAATCGCACCACAAGACCAAGAAATTACTACTTTCACATGCCCCATTAGAACATATGAATATAAGAGAATCATGTTTGGCCTTTACAATGCTCATGCAACATTCCATAGGTGTGTGATGAGTATCTTTTCTGAATTCATTGAACACTGCATGGAAGTCATCATGGATGAATTTACCATTTATGGTGATTCATTTGAATATTACATAAATTCACTCTCTGTAGTCCTTCAAAAGTGTGTCTTGTGTATCCTTCTGTTAAATTTTATAAAATGTCACTTCATGGTTTCCAATGGGATTTTTATAGGACACACATTTTCAAAAGATGGTATTGAAGGCGATCCTTCCAAAATTGAAGGGATCCAATCACTTCCTGAACCCACTTTTGTTCGATACATTTGTTCATTCCGCGGCCATGCTGGTTTCTATTGGTGATTCATCCAAAACATTAGTACGATTTCTCTCCCACTCACTCTGTTTCTCCAAAATGATGTCACATTATATTTTGATGTGGTTTTCCAAAGATCCTTCATTAGACTGAAAATTGCTCTTACATTCGCCCTGATAATCCAACCGCCAGATTGGTCCTTACCTTATGAGTTGATGTGTGATGCTTCTAATAGAGCCGTTGGGGCTTTTCTTGGTCATATAAGAGAAATAAATTCTCATGTAAACTATTATGCCTCAAAAATATTAGATGAAACTAAATCTCACTACACCATCACTGAAAAAGAACATTTAAAAATCATTTTACCTTAGAAAAATTCTGGAACTATCTCTTAAGTGTCAAAATCATCATCTTCACATACCATTCTACAATAAAGGTCATACTCATGAAAAGTGATTCCAAACTGAGGCTAATAATATGGATCCTAATGCTCCAATAGTTTGACCTTGAAATCAAATATATAACAGAAAAATAAAACCCTATGGATGATAAGATGAGTAGAATTTCTAATTATTCTCATTCTGATATCGTTGATCTAAGATTTCCCACTAGGATCCTTTCATCTATAACTCCAAAGTTACAATGGTATGACCCAATTGCAAAGTACATGTTTTCTGGTGTTTTCCTAAAACTTTTTCAAAATAATGGAAAATGATGTTTAAAAGTGATTCAAAACAATATTTTTGGGATGAAAATAAACATTGTAAAACTAGGAAAGACATCGTAATTAAGAGATATGTTGATTTATATGAACATCCCACTATATTAGAATTCTATCACTCACTTCTTGGAGGTGGCCACTTTGTAACACAAAGTACTTCTCGAAAGGTCCTAGACTCTGGATTCTTCTGGACTTCACACTTCAAGGACTCACATGATTTCTGTTAATTATGTCCCACTTTTAAAAATATTGGCACTATTTCAAAGAGAAATGAAACTCCCCAAAGCATTTAATTTTCTGTGAGATCTTCTATGTTTGGGGTATCAATTTCATGGGGCCATTTCCCCCTTCCAATGTATTCTCATACCTCCTTATTGTGGTTGATTATGTTTCTAGGTGGGTTGACAATAAACCCACTGGAAAGGATTATTCACATACTATTAGTGAGTTCCTAAAGACACACAACTTCCACCGATTTGGCACACCTTATGCCTTGATAAATGACTTAGGAACCCATTTTTGTAATAAAACCACATAATTTCTTTTGAAAAAGAATGTTGTTGTACATGAAACATCAACTCAATATAAACCCCAAACAAATGGCATGGATGAACTTTCTAAAAGAGAAGTGAAAATATTGCTTGAGAGAATTGTAAAACCCACTAGAAAAGACTGGCCTGAATGACCTGGTGAAGCACTTTGATCATATATAACTTCCTATAAAACACCTATTGGGATGTCTCCATTTAGGCTAGTATTTGGTAAAGAATTTAATTTACCATTTGAAATACAACATAAGTTATTTAGGGCTATGTAATCCTGTAATTTTGTTTGTGAAAAATCTGGTGAGGAATGATTATTTCAATTGGATGAACTGGAGGCGATTCGACTTGATTCCTATGAGAATTCCAATATGTACAAAGAAAAGTCTATGGTACTACAGGATAAACACATCCTATGAAAGGTATTCCATGAAGGTGAAAAGGTATATCACTTCAACTCATGATTTTGGATTCACCCATGTAAGCTTAATTCTCGATAGGAATGTCCTTTTATTGTTTCTAATATTTACTCATTTAGTGCAGTGCAAGTCCAAGAACCTTACTCCAAAAGGACATTCATAGTTAATGGACATCGGTAAAAGCATCACCATGAGAGGAAACATAATCCTAGAACCACCTCACCATCCATCGAATCCACAACTTCTTCTATAGACCTACCACTAGATGGAGATTGCAACCAACCAAGTCCAAACTAAGGGCACCTCTTTCCCTTTATATTATATCTCTCTCTATCTCCCTCTATGTCTTCTTCCACCCTCATTATCATTTTATTTTCACTTTCCTCATCACATTTTTTTATTTACACTTTGTCTTCTGTGTGGGTTTGAAATTATAAAATACTACAAAAAAACATAAAAAAATACAAAAATTCATTTTAAAAAATATGAAAATTCAAGACATGGACATACTCAACTTCCAATATTCAAATTTTTTCCATCCATTTTGGGGAGTAAAAAGATTTTGTTTCTTCAAAAAAATTATTTGTTCTTCATAAATTTGGATAAATAATATTGGGTAAAAAACAAAAAAAATTTGAATGCTCAATTTTTGATTTGAAAAAATATTTTCCCCAACTCTGAGGAACAAAAATTTCTTTCATGACAAGGCTACCTATGGACAAATTTTCAAAATGTGTGTTTTCACCCCCATTTGTGAGTGTTGACTTTGTGGACCTCTGAGCGGAATTTCCTAATTTGGAGTGCATTAAAATTATGGAGGAATTTTTTTAACCACATGAGGATTCTAATAGCCAAATAGCCTACCATTAACCATACATTAATTATCCTTTTGAAGTCCCCTTCGATCCTATGAAATCCTTTTCCCTTATAGCCACATTACAATCCGAATACCTTATCCCACATAATATCAACATGGATTATCATTGCATAATTTTATGAAATTTTTGGGCGGGTGGAATGCATTTCATTTTGGGTGCCCCTTTTATTTATTTTGACCACAATATCATATACTTGAGGAAAATAATCAATTTAATTATGGGGGAGAGGTTGTCCTATAGTGGGGTGAGGGAATGTATATATTTTTTTCATGTAAAAATGATATTAAAAAGTGTTCATAAAATTATAATTTTTTTTCAAAAAAAAACAAAAATGGATTGTGTATTGGGTGGGTAAAAAATCACTCTTCTTCAACCTTGGATGATATTATAACTTTTAAGATTAGTGTAATGTGAATATCAATCCTGGGATGGGATATGTGTTTAGTTTCTGTTTCAAGATCAACATTCTAAAAAAATATTAAAAAAAAGAAAAAAAAGAACACTTTCTTAACTAAGAGATTTTTTGTGTTTTGTTAATATTTAATCCTATCATCCACTTCAAATTACATTCCTATTTTGTGTCTTTCTTCACAAAATCATTCCATTGTAAATATTTCTTTTCATTTCTTTTTATGTATCATTTGAAAAAAGTTCATTGCTTTTCCATGTTGGTGTTTTACCCCCTTTTTTCTATCTTTTGGATATCATCTTCCTACCATCCCATTGCCATAGAAAGCCCCCTAAAAGACCTCTTCCTTTTTGAGCACTTTACGATAGGAAGTGGAAGCTGAGAGCTCTTACAGACTCTATGATTTTCATTTTTTGTTGGTTAATGAGTGATGATCCATAAATTAATTTTATCATCTTGAGAGGAGTATGTTTTGTGTTTCACCATTTTCCATTTCTAAATATGAACATAAAAAATGAATTGTTTTTGGAACATTGTTTCTATAATAACTTGTGATGGAATTCAATATAGATGAGTGATATTCTCTAAACCTCCCCTGATTAGGGAAAACAATATTTTAATATTTGTTAGTGAGTGAAAATGATTTTGTCATGTTTTTATATTTGATGCACATGAGGACATGAACAAACCTATGTGTGGTGGAGTTGATGTTAATAATATTTTCATAACTTTTTATATACTAACTTTACTTATTTTATATGAAATGTGCTTAATTTGGGTGAAATATTAGTGTTTAAATATTAAATATAATTTTAGAGCACTATTTGTATTCATCTAGATTCAAGTATATTTATTTTTTTAATAATAATTATCACCCTACATATCAAAATTTATTGGATATTGTTTTTGCGGATTCCTATTTCAATATAAAATATTTCATTAGAAGTAATCAACGGATAATTCGTCTATTTTAATTGTCAAATAGTCCAAACAAGAAGACGCAAAGAAATTATGAAGAAACTGGACCAGCCATGAAGATTTAATTTCTGGGCTCGATTAGGAAGTCCAAATTCTTTTATTCTCTATCCATGTTTGGGGGACAATGTAAGGAGTCTTGGATAAAACTTTCAAGGCCCAACCCCAAATAAGAGGGTCCCAACTGATTCATTTTTTCTCAACCCACCATTCTGTACGGGAATTAAAATCAGTAGAGTATTAATGACATGTCTCTTGATATAATCATAAAATCAATATTCGATTTTGTTGTTTTAAGAAAGAGATATAGGTGGCTGATGTTATTGAAGAATGAATTTGGATTTGAAGGTATATTCCTATTCAAAAATCCATTCACATTTTGGACATTGAAAAATCATGGATAGAAATGTACAGTTTGGCATTGTTTAATAAAAATGCCATAACATTAGCTCTTAGGTCCAATGGCCATCAAATTTTCAGAGTAGACAGAGGCGATATGTATCTAAAACTAGTAAGAAGTCCATATCTTGTGATTCGGCTGTATAATGTATCAATGTGGCGATTCAAGTGGAGGGGCAGTTTTGGAATGAAAAAACCCACAACATTCGACTATAAATACATCCCCCTACACTCTTTTCAAGGGGATGGAATTTCATAATAGATGAGTATCAATTGAAACGACCAAATCCTTTCCAAAGGCTTGATATTACATACCATACTCATTTTTTCACTTGATATACCTTTCCTCCTCTCTTTTATTTCATTTACTTTTGTATTATTCTTTATTGTAATATTGTAAGTATTTTTTTTAATTCTATTTTAATGAAAGTTTCTTCTTCAATATCTCTTATTCTTGTCCACCTTATATTGTTTAATATTAATGTTATTAAAATTTTTTAATTACAGTTGAATCCCCTTCCCTTATTTTTCATTCTCATTCAATCTAATGATCCTTTTTAATTATCATTATCGTTTGTGTGTGTGTTCGTTTCCCCAATCTTTTCGTATCCCTTTCTTTTTGTTATCTTCTCAATTTATCGTCATAATAATTATAACCAAATTACTAATCATTTCAATGGCTGTGTAAATCTATCATTGGGGTGATTTATAATTTTGTTTTGTCATGTGATTGAGATCTTTTGATCGATAAATATTCTTAAATTAACATTGTGTGTGTTGGACTAAACTTGTCATGGATTAATGACTTTTCTTCATTAATGTATGGATTACATGGATTATTGGAACCTCAAATACACATCCACAATAAATTACAGATTGATATTATAATCCTAGTTATGTTATGGCTTTGATTAAATCCCTAACACTTAGGAATTCCAATCAATGTCAACATGTGACATGGGTGTTAATTTAATTTAATATAAAGCAAGTCTCAAGGATATCACAAACATAACTACCTAATGATGAACTCACCCCAAAATTTATAAATTTGTTAAATCAATATTAATAAATCAATAATTTCATAAGAACTGCAACAAACCTCCTAATCGAAATACGATCAACTATAAACAATCAACTATTAAAAAGTATCATTGTTGAGGATGCGACACGAGTGATTCTATTCACATTAGTAGAGCACAGGAACTTTGAACGGTCGATATGCAACAATCAGACAATCTTTTAATGATGGATGTGACTAATGTCTATATATATTATTTTATGACATTTCAATACCATGGAAAGGGAAACTCAAGGACAATTTGTCTTGTGGATGGGAGTTTGTAACGCCCCAAATTTTTTCAATGGTACCGATGAATAATATGTGGATTATTGATTTTTTCCCTTATTTTGATACATAATTATGTAAAAGAGTTCCATGGGATACTTATGGGTAATTAAGACCCTTAAGCCCAAAAAATTCAAGATATATAATAGGACACATGGTTAGTTGAAATCTTGCCACCAACCTTCATGGTTTCCCTAACTATGCAGATTCAGACAGGGGTGCTTGGTGAATCATGGTTTGTCTACAACCATGAAACCATAGTTGAATGACTATGAATGGTTTCATAATCCCATGAAAGTGGAATTTTATATGGTTTTCACAAGGATAGAATAGTTTTTCTCCTAACCCATGTACGGTTCCCCTTAAAGAAGATAATATCACATGGTTGGTGCTCAATTTCTCCAACCGTACGGACAATTTGTGTATCCATAACTATGTGGTTGAAATTACAGTTCTCCCATGAAATAATTTTTCCCCATATTTCTTAATATCTTATTCATATAGTGGGGTCTTCCTAAACTAATTAACAAAGCATATTAGCTCCACAAACTCGGTTCATTGGAATCTCCTGCATCCTAAATTTGTTTCACCCACCATTAGATCCCTCTAAAAATTAAAGGTTACCTCCTCTATACAATGCATTAATTTTATCCATGATTCCATAAAATATTACACTATCTGTGTTCAAGAACATTTTTCTTATTTTCTGCTAATTTTATATTTCTATGATATATTATATTCTAGTGTGAATCAAAAGCCAAATCTGGACATGGGAAGTACTATGTGAATAAGGTATGTGGTATGTGTACATTACATTTCCATTACTTTATCATATTCCATTAATTGTTGTTCCATACACTATACAATTTAGTTGATTCCTCATAAATGTTTTTAAATTAAATTTACGGCTTTACCATGTTAATTGCAACCCAACCTAGTGGTTAATCAACCCCCTCAGTTGTTCACCAAGACTTATGCCACCCCAATAGGGGTACACTTCAATAGAAGCCTAATTTCCACTTGATCACCATTACATAACACCGTTTGAGTTGTTTCGTCATATCATAGATACCTTGGTGTGATAAATTTATTTTTTTAGATTAATGAACCGTGAGTTCATCCTTACACCTAATTCCATAAATGAAAATGTTAGACTATGTGAATTGGGAAAGTTCATATATATTACCATTGTTCCATAATTGGACTATTTAGTTGACTGTATGGACCAATATTCCTATTATGATATAAATTCATGTTTAAATGATATCACCTTGCTGACTAGGGTTGAGCAATGAATTCCAACATAAATATCCCTTGGTTGGGTTCATTATTCCAGTGTTTTATTTTTTTAATGCATTACAAACAAGCTGGGTGTGACACTAGCTATACCTCGGATGAGCTCACCAAGAATTATTTCTATTTTACCTCCTTCGAGTCACACAAATTTCTTAATGTAGACCCCTTGGATGGGATTGATGGAACGACGGTTGTACCATGACATAAGAGTGACCTAATCCAATATTTGTGACACCAAAGACATGCTCAGAGGTTAGATCATGTCGATTTTAGACCTTGGCTAGAGCAACACATGATATCTTATTATTAGGTCACCTTTTATGGACTCCTATGGAATTAGAATTATTTCGAGCCCCTATATATATTAATGGAAATCTATAAAAATTTCCATGGATGGACCTAGGGCGACTCTCTATATTTTAATAAAAATTATTAACTGAAATGAAAAGCAAACAAATATTTTTAAATTAAAAATGGTCCAGTGATTTTGGAAAATTATTTATGTTTCCTTCAATCCCATTCCCATGATTGGGCACAATCCATCCTCTTACATTGTATCTCACTTACTTTAACTTCAAATTATTTTCTTAGACTCACTGTATTATAAAAAATTATGTATAATTGAATGGGTGTCCAATTGGAACCCACTCTGTTTTATTTATTTATTCATTCTTGCATTTACTGATTACTAAAAAATATACATTTTTTGTTTCACAAGATGGATTGATCTAGAAACCACTGGTTGCAGCCTATTACAATTTATCTCACACTATACTTGGGTTTTATTTAGTACACGAGTAGACTTTGTGGTTGTATGGATAGGTAAAGGTAAGCAGCCAGAACCCAATGCTTGGTTTAAAGTTCTAGTATGGGGATTTGGGGCTATAGACCAAGTCTATGGTGAATATGTAAGATGTAACATTTTGTTGGTGTTATTTTTATTTTTTATAGAATGTGTTATATGAAGGTTTCCCCTTCACCTTGCATACTAAATTTTTTTCGTGTAATTATCATGACTTCATTATCATATATATCTGTTTATTATTCATCTTTTTCTTATTGTTATTCACCTTATATGGTTTATTATTATTGATAATAATATATCTACTTGTTTATATTGATTCCAATATGGCGGGTTACAAGTTCAACTATCTACTTTTTACTTCATCTATTTCTTATCCTATATTCATTGATTCACACTACTTTGATCGGTGATGTAATAGAATCCACATAGACACACCCTACGCCCTCTCTTCTAGTCGACATACTCTAGAATTCGGGGAGGCGTACATGGGGTCTTATACCCACATTCATAGGGCACCATTAAGTGTAATCTAAGGAGGGATGATATACATACCCTTTTAATTATAAAACATAAAAACAAATCCCAATAAATAACTATACATTTATACTAGTATTTTATTGGAGGTACACGTCAAACAACATAAACAATAGAAAATTGAATGATCATAACCCTACAGCCACACCATGCTACCCTATTCTCACAAGGGACAATAAAAAATACAGTCCATACTAAAACATGAAAAAAACTCCATGAATACCATTTTAATAATATAAAATCGACTATAATTTCAAATACATTATTTTTAAACAAAACAGAAACCCAATTAAAAATTCAGAACCCATGTCCTATTCCAAATTGATTATTTCATAAAACATTCCAAAACTATTTTAAAATCAAAAAATAACATATTTTAAAACTAAAAAACCTATTATTGGTTCTAAAATAAATCTAACACATTCTATTTAAATTTTTTTACAAATCATTTAACCCTTGAAATACACATAGTAAGGGTATGTATCTAATTTATATAACACTATTTTACCTTAAAAGATGATACCCATTATAAATACCCATGACCCCAATATCATAGATTTTGTTTTCAATTTACTACTCGGATGAATATACATGATATCACATCCCAAATGATTGATTATTTTAGTATTTGTTGTAAACCTAATACATACATAATTTCCACAATACATTTGAAAGATGAAATTATTATATAATTTTTTTTAATAAAATAAATTTTCCCTATAGAATATGCATTCATATAATTTATAATAGAGACCTTGGATTCCATTGTAAAGGAAAAAAATAAGGGTGAACTCAAATTCTTATCAAGTGTTACATAGAATAGAATCTATCAAGAATAAAAAATTGCCAAATTGGAATTGTGAATTACTATGAACATATTCCATTTAATCAATAACTTCATCAAGAAATATGAAATAATATTTATGTAAAGGTAAATGAATAAAAAAAATTCCAGTTATTCAAAAAAACCAAGAATTAAATGAATCCATAGATATTATCACTCTAAAAATGTTACAGATAATAATAACTAAATTCGTAATTGAGGTCATTTTTAATTATTGGACTCTATGATCTAAATCCTCGTGATAACTATACATTCATGACAATTCACATGATAGTTTAAATATTATCGGTTATATATCCCTTTTAATCTACCTTACTTTTTCACCTAATGAGGCAAACAAAGTATTATGTGACTATAAAATTTTGTTCCCCACTCACCATTGTAGGTACAAATAATTCCTCATATATATAAGGATTTATTTAGTTCATGATTCATATATCCCTTATCAATAGGTATTTTTATTATGTAAAGTATAAAAATTTATCAATATTATCCCAGCAAATCTATAAAAAATTCATAATAAATCAACATATGTCAAAAATGTAATACAATTGAGGAAATAATAATATCCATGATACAATGAATATATATATATATATATATATATATGTTGGAGAAACAAAATGTAAAATTATTACAAGAAAGTGAAAGTTTCAAATTCATGTTAATGACTACGAAAGTGAATCTTGAATGTGAGTTTCAATACATTTCCTGATTAAAATGATCATAAAACATATAGAGGAAAACTAAGTATGTCCTAATTAAAAACAACCCTCATAAAATAATGTTTTTATAATTTATTAATAGAAATACAATGCAATGATATTTAAAAATATTCTTGTGGAAAATATATATCTCATATTGAAATTATATTTTAATGTAACGGCTCACAAGTTATTTAGAAAAAAATTCCTTTTTAAAATAAACACTTAATCATATAAAGTATTATTTAAAACTTTTATAGATCGTGAATATAAGAATCTCTATAAATTCCATGTTTGTTAAAATAATGATTACTTCAACATTTTTTATAAAATCTAAACTAGACTTCTTTTAAAAAATACATAGAGATTAATTTTTAAAAAATTCAAAATAAATAATAGATAAAAATTTATTTAATTAATATTTCTCAAAATCTTAAAATAATTTTTGAATTTTTTTTATAATACATGGTTTATGATGAAGAATAATTTTGGACCGAGGAATGAAATGATGCACAATTTTCTTAAACACAATTATCACTTATATTTAGTGCCAATGAGTTGTAAGATGGTAATATTAAATGAATGAATCATGAATAACCATAGGATAGTAATATTATATTTTTTCCCTATGAAATGATAAAATAACTTCATGGAAAATAAATTAAATATTAGAAAACCTCAATTAGAATGATATTATGAAATAAACCTGAGTAATTATAACATTATTTATGTGAGCATTAAATAATTAATAAAATATGAGTATAAAATTTAAATCCGTAATAATCAATTAGAAATAAAATATATGATAATATATAGTCATTACACATTAAATGATACAATATCAAAGACATTGATGATGTAATATAACCTAATGAAAAAATGGAATAATGAAATTCTTTTCCACATGGTATCTTTTTAAGTAAAATAATCATTAAATAAATAATTAAAAATGAATCGTAAAATACGAAGAATTATTAATCAATCATTATATTAAATATAAAATGGGAATTATATACACCATATAAATGAAATGAGTTTTATAACCTTATAATATGACTCAATGAAAGGCAATTGATATGATTTCTCTCACCTCACAATTCACATTGTTTGGGAACTGTTTAACCTAATTTATAGTATTTTAAAAAACATTATTCAATAATACCCAAACAATACTAACATATATAATATCTTATACGTTCACTATATTACATTTTATCATCTATTCATTAAAAATAATTCATTATTACAATTTTTTTGTATGTAAATTTCCTTGTTTTATGTGACATTATTCATCTTGAACGATAGAGAGATTGAACATAGGATTTAGTTCACTCGTCTTTCCAAATAATTTTATTTTAAAAGTATCAAATTTATCATTATATATAATTTTAGAATCATTATTTTTAATTTTAAATAGGAAATTAATCACATCACTTCATGTAGTTAGTAATTCATGAGTACAAATAAGAGAAAATATAAATTCTTAATTGACGAAAACATAAGGAATTAGGGGATATATTAATTTATAGGAATAAATATAATTTTATATGTATCACCAAATTTCATTAAATTTATCCATTATTATTTAAAATATAAATCCCTAGTGAAAATTAATCACATCACAATGTGAGGTAGTATTCCAATATACACACAAGCGACATTATCATATCCCCCACGAAATGGAACATAAAATGATATATCAGATATTATATTTAATGAAGTATTAAAATGATAAAATTATCATATATATATATACATTATCTTTATAATTATAACCAACTATGATAGGTATTGATTGAAAAATAGTCACATTGGTTCACGAGGTGGTAGTCCACCGTACACTCAAGCGACGTTATCATTGAACATTTGAATGAATATGGGGTGTATATTCATCAAAAACATGTCATAAAAACATCTAATTATATTGGATATAAAAGTGTTATTATATCATAATTATTTAATATTATCAAATGGATGGTTAGGAAGAAATAATATAAAAATAATTTTTTAAGAATGTTACCTCTTCTTTATAAAACTCATTTAGGTTCTCAAGAAAATCCTTCTTAGGTTAAATTTATGATCATACTAAGGCCCATAGGATGTTTTAAGTATATGGAGGTATTTTTAGGTATTTTATGATCCAAACATATTTTAATGTGTGAACATTATAGTATAGAGGTGGAATATTATAAGTAGGGAAGAAGAACACAATTTGAATTTTTTAAAATTAATTAATCATACACAAAATTTTATCATTCCAAAATGATCAAAATGTTTCCATACTCTAACTCATATTAAATAAGATTTAAATATGGTAATAAAATTTCAATTAGACATGTTTTATTTCATTTTAATTCTTATATACTTTCTTTAAACCCCTCCATCGGTAATCGCAATTTTACTTTACACTAGGAAATTCATTTTTACTATTTTCAAAATTCATTGGGGTCTAAAGTAAGTTTGTATTATTAGATAATATAAATTTTTTACTCAAAATATGGAATAAATATTCCAAAATAAATTCATAAAATTTTAATAATTCAATTTAAAATTAAACCTATCGACATGTGAAAAAAAATAATATATATTAAGTAGAAAAAATTTTAAAAGGATTTTATAGAAGAATAAAAAATAAAATTGATTCTAAGGAACTAATTTAGTTAAATTTTTACATCATTTTAAATAATTTAACTTTTAAATCAATTTAATATATAATTTGACACTTTAAATATTTTGTAGGAAATGTAGGATTTTTATATAATTCATTATTTTTAGTTATTCATCAACAAATTTATATTTTTATAAAATTATGAAAACATTTGTAAAAAATAATTTTGAAATTTAGATTTGATAAATGGTGTTTATTTTTTAAAATAAATTTTTTAAACTGATAAAATTTGATTTTAATTTATGTTTTAAAACTACAATAAATATGTTGTCCCAAAAAATAAAGTTTTTTAGAAAACATTTATTCTGTAATTCTTATTTATAATAAATATATTACCATTGAATTTATTTTATACATGTTTAAACCATATAGTTTTTATAATTTCGTAATTTCTATTCATACTTTTCATATTAGAGGCTAGTTTATAATGGCAGTTTTTAATTAATATTATGTTAATAGAGTTACGTGTTTCATTCAAACTCAGTGATGCATGCATTGTAATATTTCAGAGAGATTGAATTTATTTAAAAATAAATATATTGTAATGTCTTGGGGTTATGAACACTCTTATAATATTTTTATCTCATGTCAAAAAAACTATTGAATATAATGTTAATCTTTTATAATATATTGGTATTACATTGTAAACCACATGAAAAAATAGTTTACATGGAATTTGATTATGATTAGGGGGTTGAAATTTGAAAAAAAACCTTACTGAAATCCCAAGTCATTAGAAGGGTTAAAAAAATATCTTCATAAAAGAACAAAGTTGAAATATGATGGTCTTCTGTAATAATCACATAACTGGGTTTCCAAATATAAGTACATTAACAGGAATTTACAATATGGACATGGAATAATTATTTACATTATTATAGAGAGTGATTGCGTTCATTGATAAAAAACTATAAATCTATAATAATTGAAAGACACAATTGATTATTTAGATATGATTGTGATACGTTAACAATTTTGTTTCATTATGCTTTTCCTGTAGCTAAGAGATTAATTTTCTATCTATACTGTGAACATTTGAAAATATAATAATGTAAAAATTATACTGTCATTCTTTAATCTTATTTTACCAAACATATTTTCTATATGAGACTATTTTTCATAAAGTCAGATAATATTAATTGACTATTATTATAATAAAATCAATTAACACACTAACAAAAAAGGATATCAGTACCTTTAATATTATTTATATGAAATTTAATGAAATTATTATTCAAATAAATTATTCACTGTAATACAAACCAATACCATGGGTTGTTTGCTAATAAATGTTTTAAAATAATATCTTTAATAATGTTATATTCCCACCACAAAAAAGATCAAAAATAGGTCTTTATGACTTTCAACTTGTGTAAAACCTTAACTCATAAACCCATGCTGGTATATATAACATTTATGTTAATGAATACATATATTATTATGAAATTTAATATATTCCATATATTATTCATCATTATTATAGCAAAAATACCGTTGAAAAAAATAATTCAATAATAAAATTCATGAATCCCTTTAAAAAAATACATCAAAATATTATTTTAACATATACACTTCCTTTTTTGGGGGGATAACCTTTTGATGAGGTAATTGACTAGGATAATTACCAAGTTCCAAAAATTTAATAAAATAATATAAAAATTGATCCGTGTGATGAAATTTATTTCCATTATTCATACACATCATTTTCCTCATAAATTCATTCCTCTATGCCGTTATTTTAACCATATAATAATTTTTCCCACAACATTGGGGAAACATCAAAGGTGTCTCTTTCCATATCCATGACATGAATGAATTCTATCAATTATTTTTCATTGGCCTCAACCACTCTAGGTCTTATTAAACTCCATTATTCTCTTATTTGGTTAGTCCTAGAGTTGGTAAATGTATTTTTTGTTAATCAAATTTTAGGATAGATGATTAGGAATATTCCCTATATATATCACTCATTAACTAATCCCATTTAGTATATTATATCCACAATATTTTTCTTTGTATTTTGTGTTCACATTATTCATTCAGGTTCCAACCATTTACTAAAACCAATAAGCATTGTATGATAAAAAAACACAGTAGGAAACCCCATAAATATGGTGAATATAATAACTACTTTTTAAATCAGTAAAACCATTATTTTCAATATGAGAAACCATAGATTTAACCTAGGTCATTCATTTTCATCATCTATTCAAATCCTCTATAATAGTTTGTAATAAATATTTGAATTCTCTAAATTAGATCTACAAAGAGTGTCAAAATAGTTTAACTGTAAGATCTACATTCATATACTAGGTAAATCTCAAGTAAATCCTGATGATACTTTTTTAGAGTTATAAACGCTAGGTACATATGTTATAGAACCATTCCTACCTGTAGTTTCCAAATATGAATGTATTTCTAAAAAATATATTTAATATATACAATAAAATGGATTTGGGATGTATTTCCATACCTATCCTCATAGTCTATCATAGTTTTGGGTTTCATAATCATTGAATAACTATATCTTCTTACCAAAATTTCTACTAATCATCCTCTTATACCATTGGTAATGTCCCTAGCCCTAGAATAACAGATTCAGTGGTATATTTTCTACATAGAAATATATATATATATGAGATCAAATTCAAAAGGAATGAATAATTTAGATGTCTTCATAAAATAGATATATAAATTATTCTCATAATAAATTTCAATTATTTTTGAAAATGATTGTTTCCTAAGAATATCATTATTCCCTTAAGAAAGTTCTTATATATCATTAATAGTATACTTCAATGATTCCATGGGAATGGAATCAAAATAAAGTTGAGATGAAATTCTCAGAATATGTAACATTTAGTGGAAGAAATGATGGGTAAATAAAACATCATCAATATGGAGTTGTAAATTACTGAAAAAACATGTAATTTAATCAATAACATGAGAAAGAAATAATAAATAATAATTATTGAAAGGTAAGTAACTAAAACACTTTCCATTTGATTAATAAAATCAGAATAAAATGAATCAATAGATAATATCATAGAAAAATTATGATGGATAATAATTACCAAAATCTAAATGAATGAATTACTTAATTATCAGAGTCTATGATCCCAGGATTCATAAAAAACTATACAATTAAAACCATTAACAAAATAATTTAAATACAATGTGAAAGACCAAATTAATTATATCTTACATGTTGACCTCATCATTCTACTAATATAGTAAGGGGATATATAAATCTAATAAAAAATCATTGTAGATACAAAGCATTCCTCAAACCTTAGATAATCGATTTAAATCATGAATCATTATTCCTTATCAAAAAATATCCATATTGAGTAATTTTCATGACCCACCATCACCCAGATGAGGGATGGGACAACAAACTACATGGCCCTTCCTTCATTATGTTGAGGGAGAGATAATGACCCCTCAGTCCCACCTTCAATAGCCCCCCCTCCCCCTGAGCGTGGTGAATAACACCAAGGGAAGATAATTTCATATAATTCAGATGGCATTTCCATTTTAATTGAACAATATCGGGAGATTAGAAGGCAAATCACAAACAAATCCAAAAACAGAGAGTAAATGTAATACAAAAAATCTGTTTCCCATATGAATGTTCAAAATAAACTGATACAAAATAAAAGAAAAACTCTAATGAAAAGTACCAAAAGAAAGAAAACCAGTAACGATGAATATCCCAACTCCCATGCTATTAAGGTCCAGTACAGTCCTCAAAGTCCAATTAGAAACATGAAAGTAGTTTTATATAAGTAGGATGAATATACATATATACTAAGTAGGGAAACCAAAATCTCTCGTGCACAAGTGTGTAGACATCCTAATTCCCCATGATAAAATAGGTAACCAAAACACATAGCAAAGAAAACTATCCACATTGCCTCACCAAGGCACACTCCCCAAATAACATAGGTCAAATAAAGTAATAGTAAGAACACATTGATATTTGGTTACCCTGAACTGCTTCCCCATTGGTTATTTAGAAAATCAAAGTGGTCACACCTCCACTATAGGTTCAACTGTATTCCCACTATCACCCCCAACAACAAACATATCATCCACCACAACCACACATCCTTCCTGCAGACACCTGGGACACCACAACCACACATATCCACACCTGTAAAAAGCATGGACACAACAACCACCCCCAATTCTTGAAGACAACTAGGTAAAAATACCAGTGCCACACCCAAAGACACTAGTTCTAGAACATCCACTATCATTCCCAAAGACACGTGGGCCTCATTTTGATGGTATATGGGAAACAAACCTATCTACACACACCTAAGCTAACCATAACCACACACCCAGTGAAAAGAATATTGGGATACTTGGGATAGGGAGAAAAAATGATCTCACAGCCATATACTCAGAATAATTTTGGAAAAAACACCCTCCCCCATGAAATGGGGGTGTAAGGAAAGTAGTTCTCAACATGGGTGGGGTACGCATAAGAAACATTAGAACTAATCATTATACATATATTTAATCAAGCACTCATCTCTACCTAAAGGTTCAGAAACCAATAATCAACCGTACACAACTACTCTTGCTGGTATCCTTACATGGACAAGTATACAACATCCACTACTAGACCACAACCCATTTTTGGAAAACCATTCCCTATTGTAATAGTTACTATTATCATGTTCAAGTGATTCCATTTAAACATTCCATCACTACTATGAAACTAATAAGAAAGACCACAAGACAAAAACAACTACTGGAATGAAACATCCAAAAAAACATTTAACAATTCACATCGAGGTTTCTTGTAAAGTAACAAAATCAAAAGGGATCTGTGAGATCACTCAATGTATTGGAACCAAACCAAGCCCCAACATACCTAGTCCACACTACCTTAGATACAAAAACCAACTAACCATTAACTAGAGGTCCAATTACTCCATACATTACCACATGAGAATAAATGTGGGAAAACTGTGTCTATCACCAATATATAAAAATTAACCTTTTCAAAAAAATTCAACGCCATTCATTGAGTTCCTTTATCATTTTTGGTTAATATGGGTGATCAAAAGTGGGTTCATATTCCTTGGGAATCCATTTAATCAAAAAAATTACATTGTTATTGAGTTTCATGTTACTTATTTTCAATCACCAGATTATTAAAAAAATATTGATTCATTAGTGAGAAGGAATGGACCACAAATAGCCATGATTTTTAGTGGATATAATCCTATAAAATCACAATATAGAACAAAGTTATAACACATCAACATCATCATCTTTCCAACCATTTTAGTCTTTAACAGTCTATTTATTATCTTCATTAACTTTGGTATCGTCTATGTCCTAAGAGAACATCATAATTCCCACACCACATTATGAAAAAAAATTATAGATGAAAGAAAAACCATTAATTGGATGATCGAAGATTGAAGTTGTCACATTGCACCATGAACTGAGAATGGCATGACTTGTAGGAAAAGAAGACTCCATGACTAAGTGAGAAGTGCTCCAACACAGGTTCACGATTCATCTTTTGAGGATATCTCGAGATTCACTAACAGACTCAAAAAGGAATAAGAGATACAGGATATTGGCTTAAGAAGATGTAAGATCCTAAAATCAGGGAGATGATTTTAATTTATGTAAAATTTGGATCATGTATCTACCACAAGGTTGGGCAGTTTCATACATTTTAATTAATTGAGATTTAAATATTCTACTTGGATATGGTGGAGATAAAGGTTGTTAGTTAATATATTCTCTTTAAATGGGTAAAAACATGTAATAGAGGAGAAATTGGAAAATATGGGAAGTTGAAAAATGTGACAAAGGTTGTGACAGCCCACATGTTTTGTTAACTCTAGGGTCGCCTAATTTTTAGGGGTTTGAATCACCTTTTATGGGACTTATATGGATTTAAAAGGGTTATTAAAAAACTTTTATGTCAAAAGATACATTACTGGTGAAAAAATGGAATGTCCCGGAGAAACATGAAATGACTCGCCGATGGGTGAGTCACCCTCACCGTAGCACCATCAACCTAGAACTATCACCCGACACTGTTTCCCTAACACTACAACTCAATCATCATCGCTCGTGAATTAATGACCACAGTGCCACTAACTCCCATCGGTGCCACTGATGTCGATCAGTGCCACCGTTCATTCAACCTGAAATTTGGAAACCCCCTAAATGTTTCACCTATGGTCCCTAATAATCCTCCAAAATTTAGTATTTGAAAAAGTAATGGACCAGGAGGGTCTGAGACATTACATCAGATAAATCTCAAACAATTATCTCCCTCGAGAATCAAAGAGTATACCCGAACAAAGGAGAGGGGTCTGAATAAGATACTCATATGATACATCTTAGGGGAAAATAACCATAGAGTTGTTTGAAATATGTAACAAACCTCCACATCTAAGAGCATATCTATCACATCTATCTCTTGAACAATGGAAGAAACACTACCACTCTTCTCCCCCAACAATCCACAGAAACATATAATGGTCACACCATCCAAACATATGTATTTTGGATCCCCTTTTTTCATGTCAAGATTCTATCTCCTTTGGGTGGTACTGACTCACCCACACAAGTTTAATCTCATCCTCCTTAATGTATCTTGATTATGGAGAAGTTCCTCCACTCCGCCCATTCAGGACATTAATCACACATTTAGAGTACAAGGGAAATAACACATCTCATAGCAAACAAGGTCATGCATTACATCATAGGAAGGACTAAATAAAATGCAGGATCAAAACTCAAAATAGACCTGGGTAATTGGCACACATCTATTCATCCTAATACCAGGTACTCTCCATAGGGACACCATGAATCCACATCACATTCTGAAAGGTAATGGTCTATCCATGACGTACATTCTCCATACGATCCTATATTCTCAATGCTCACTCCACAAATGTCGCATCATCCTCAATATCAAACTCTCCCTAGTTGAGGACATGGGAGTCATCTTGTAGATACTGATAGAGCTGAGATACATGGAATACATTTGGGATCCTCTCTAGATGAGTGGTAACACCAACTGATATGCCACCTCACTGACTCATCTCAACTCCTTAAAGCATCCAATGAACCTATGAGAAAGCATACTCCCCTTGATGAACCTCTACTATCCACAACATGGAGAGACCTTCAAGTACATGTGGTCCCCATCCTCGACCTCCATGGGACTCCTCCTATGACTGAAATATGAATTCAATTAGTACTATAATGCATTCAATCTCTCATTCAGAAGATAAAACTTCTTTATAGATCACTGTACTACCTCTGGGCCAAGAACAACTACCTCCCTAACCTCTGTCCCTCACACAGGTGAATCGAATGGTCTTCCATAAAAGTATTTTAATGGTGACATGCCAATAGTAGGGTGATAGCTACTGTTGAAGGAAAATTATACCAGAGGCTAGTGTTGTACCCATGATCCTCAGAAATCTAGAACAAATTCTCACCACATATCATCAAATATCTAGACGGTCCTCTCTGTCTACCCATCCGTTTGAGGGTGGAATGTAGTGCTATGAAAAGGCTTGGTGCCAAAAGCATGGTGTAATCCCTTTCAAACTAGTGGATTAAATTTTGTATCCTAATATGAAATGATGGTTCTTGGAACTCTGTGCATCATCACAACTTCAACCACATACTTCTGCGCTAACACATCCACAACACTCGACTCCTAAACTGCCATGAAGTGAGATTATTTCTTCAAACGGTCCACCACTACCTAGATGGAATCACAACCTCACTCATCCCATGGTATTCCTATGAGGCAATACATCATGACATCATCCAACTTCAACTAAGGAACATCTAAGGGTTTCAACTGACCTCTTGGAATATGGTGTTCATCCTTCACATGTGACACACGCGGCACTTTGACACAATCCTTACCACAACCCACTTCACTCTAGGACACCAAACCTGACCCATCATGCCCTTGTACATCTTAGAATCTCTAGGATGTACCGCCAGGGGTGAGTTATAGAACTCACCAAGAACTCTGTCACGCATTTTCCCTAGAAAAAAACATCTTGTAGAAAAGCATCTGATTCTGACCATCCTCTGAGCATCCTTTTGATAATCAACCTAGCTAACACAATCGCATATCACTTTAGCCTCTATGAATCTACATTGAGACTCCTCCACCTATTTCACTAAGGAAGACGACATTTTCATCTAAAATAGACATCCTCTACCATCCTTTACTCTCATGCTCATATGTAAACCATCCAACTCTTCCATTTCATTCCATTCTTATAAATTTTTTTGAACTACATCCTTCTATGACATCCCTCATAATGCATCAGCCACAAATTCCCTTTTATTGAGGTGTAGAAGTTCATGAAGTCGTATTACCGAAGAAACTCTATCCACCACCACTTCTACAAATTCAGGTCTTCTAGGGAAAATACATGGCTCAAGCTCTTGTGATATGTGAAGATGAAAAATCATTCCCTTATGAGGTAATTCCACCACAGCTTCTGAGAAAACTAAACAACTACAACTCCAAGTCATGAGTGCATATTTACATTCATGAGGATGTAATTTACTAGACCCATAAGATAACACTCCCCACTGTTACATCATCACACATCCCAATCCAAGACCAAAAGCATCACAGAACACCTCAAATGTTATCCATTCATCTGAAAATCTCAGCATTGTTTCACTGACCATATTCCCTTTTTGATATATAAAAGCCACTTGGAACTACACGCTCCTTATGAATTCTTGGTCTTTTCTAGTCAAGGTTGTCAATGGTGCTTCAACTCGAGATAAGTTGTGAATGAACCTTCAGTGGTAACCTGAAAGTACCAGGAAACAATAATCATATACTACATTCATAGTTGATTCCAAATAAAATCCACTTTGACCTCTGATGAGTCCATTGTAATTCCTTGCTGGGACACTACGTGTCCAAGGACATGGACCTCTCACGTTCAAAACATTCACTTTGACAACTTCTTGTATATCTGGTGCTGTCATAGGACCTTTAAAACTATAATGAGATACTCGACATGATAATACTATGATATTGATTATATTGTGATGTTGTCGATGAACACGAATACAAATTGGTCTTGATACTCACGGAAAGCAATGTTCATGAGCCCCAAGAACACAACTGGTAATTTTGTAATACCGAACAACATGACTGCAAAATCAATGTGGCCATACCTGAACCTAAAATAATCCTTTGATATATCACCCATCTTCACCCTTAGTAGGTGATATCCAGACCATAGGTAAATCTTATAGAACCAATATGCCCCCTTCAATTGGTAGAACATGTAGTCGATCCTCAGGAAGGGGTAAGTATTCTTGACAGTCACCTGATCCTATCTTCGACAGTCTATTCAAATCCTGATACCACCATCTACCTTTTATGCAAATAAGACTTGAGTACCCCATAGAAACATGCTTGGTTGGAGAAAACCCTTCTTCATCAGGTCATAAACCTGAATCAACAACTACCATCTCTCAGAAGGCTCTGTCTAAAAGGGATCCATCTAAATTGGAAAGGAACCAGGTCGTAAGTCTATCTTGAAATCAACATCACGTGGAGGGGGTAGAGTCCCATACCATTTGAGGAAGACATCCATGAACTCCCTAACAATCACTGAAACATCCACCGTCTCTTATGCTATTGACTACACTAAAAATTAATCTAAAAATATAAAAGGAACTCCACTCACTAGCTACACTCCTGGAATCCCCGCTCACTGAAGAAAGTTATATGCTTGCCTCATATTTTTGAGAACACGACCCTTCAACGGATGTAGTTGATAACAAATTTCAAGGAAAATAGCCATTAAATCATATGATGACATTGTATGGTTGTATTTGATACAAAAAGTGATCCTGACTACACAGATGTGGTACAAACATCAGGCTGCACCCTGAACAAACATCAAACAGGCTGGTAACGGATTAAAAATGTTCCCATGGATTCCACAAATTAAACACCTCAATCCTAGTATCATGCAGAAAGGGTGAGGACCAGAAGATCGGAAATGGAACTAATGAGGCATGTTTACCATCGGCTGAAACAAGAGATGCCCTAATGTTGGAGGCCTGCTGCTGACGACCTTCCCCTTTGACAAGCTCAACTAGTTCCCCTCTCATGGAATAACTCCCCAAATGTGCATCCTCTCTACTACATCATCCATCTTCTGAACTTTCAAGTACAATGGTAGAGTGACGGGAGTAAGAGCGTACTTGAGAGAAGTTCAGAGTGCCTTTTATAGGCATCTTTTCCATGTATCCTCGTCCAGGAATAGTTCTGGTGTACAAATAAGTAGATTTTTGAACTTGAACCCCAACAACCTTATTGAAATTATATATTTACATTGGGAGAGAAGCTCTTGACTCTTTTAAGCCCTCATCGTAGAAGAAACGAATTCCTCCCGGTACTCCCTTAAAATGTCAATCCACAAAACCTCAGTCTACATCATCTCTATGAGGTAGAGAATACACCACTGATGTGATGCTTCCCTAATTGGACTAACTAACAACAAAACCTGGTACTCCCTTGGAGGGAATATCATAGTATAGGTGATCACCATCTCCTCAAGAAAACTCCCTATATCTATGTTGGAAACACTACCCCCGTACTTCTCAAGGGTCTGTTGCTTGAATGAAAATAGAGTCTTCTGCCACTTGTTGTCCTCCTCCTCTTGATTATCCCTCCATTGATCATCCAAATCAGCCTTCTAGGACTCTATCACCTGCACTAATAATGGTCATCGTCTAGGTGTGATATCTACAATGTAATCAAGGAATGCCTAATCCTGAGTAGTATAGAAGATTTTTTTTAAATTTTTATTAGACTCTTTATTTATTTTAAAATCAAAAAACACACAAGAAAACAACTCATTATGTTGCATGCACATTTACTAGGATCTCTACCCTATAATTAGTGAAGCATCACCTGGTTTCTCTTTAGCTCCAGAGTCCATGCATAGGATCATGGGGGCCTTAAATCCAATGTCCTATCCAGTATTCACTAGCCTACATCACACAACAAGATTGCCTAACAATGTTTCCCTACCATACCATACAATACTCACTGTTCCTTACCCCAAACTCTATCATATTTCTCAACCACCCCTCTGATATAATTTTGTCACTAATAGGCATTCAACAAGATGTGGGAATGAACATCAAAATACCAGAACCATAATTCATTATGTTGAAGGAGAGACAATGACCACGAGTCCTGTCTTAAAAAATCCTTGTTGTGGCAATGAGAACAAAGGGTATAAAATATCATGTAATATGGAAGGCATTACCCTTTATATAAAACAAGAATGGTAGATAAGATGATAAAAGAAAGAAAATCATCAATGGTGACTATACCAATGCCCATGATAGTAAGGTCTGTCTCAGTCCTTAAAGTCCTCATGGAAACCTAAAGACAATTTTATATATGTAGGGTGAGTATACATGTATAATGAGTAGGGAAACCAGAAAATCACTTGCACAAGTGGGGAGGCATCCTAATTATCCATGTGAAAAGAGGTAACCAAAAAATATATCAAGGAAACTATCCACCCAACCTCACCATGACATGCTCCCCAAATAAAACAAGTCAGATAATGTAATATTAAAAAAGCATTGATATTTAGGTACCTTTCACTAATTTTCCATCATTTATATTGGACATCCAACACATTAGAACTCCCCCAAAGGTTCCAATACAGTCCCACTACAACCCCAACAACATCCTTATAGGACACGTAAACCACACATCCCACCCACACACACTTAGGCCACCTCAAACACACATAACCATGCCTGCAATCCCTTAGTCCAGAACAACGACCTCCACACCTAATGACACCTGGACCAAAACATCCACGACCACACTTTAAGACACCTGGTCTAGAACAGCTACTACTATGCCTAAAGACATCAGGGCCTCATCCTGAAGGAACTAGGGACCGAAATCCACCTTCACACACCTAGGCTAACGAACACAACACACCCTTCCTGAAGAGTATTATGATACCTAGGAGAGAGAGTATAATTGAGCTAACAACAAGCTAGTCATATGAATGTTGGGAAAAAAACCTCCACCATGAAATGGGTTTGATCAGCACAATGTTCCCAACATGGGTGGGGAACACATAAGAAACATAAGAACTAAACAATATATATATTGGTAATCATAAAATCATCCCAACATAAATTATTCAAAACCAATAATTATTCATACACAAACAATATGGTTTTTATCCATATATGAACAAGTATACAACAACCACAACCAGAGCACAAGACATTTCTGGAAAACAATTCCCCATTATACCCATACTTGTAATCATGTTAAAGTGATTCCATTTAAACATTGCTTCAATATGGGGAATCTAATAGGCAAGACCCCAAAACAAAAACAACAATTGGAAGAAAATAGCCATGAAAACAAATAAGCATTCACACTAATTTCTATTGTAATGTAAAAACATAAAAAGTAATATGTGTGTTCCCCTGATGTACTAGAGCCAAACCAAGACCCTACATTCAGACTATACAGAACTTCAGACTCCAATTACAAAAACCACTTAACCAAATATCCCATTCCTCTTTATATTACCATGTGAGAATCAATGTAGAACAACCATGACTATCTGTAGAACATTGAAATGAAACATTTCAAATTTATTCAACACCATTTATTTTTTTCCTTCTTTCTATTTTGTTAACTAGGGTAATCACACAAGGTTTCTTATTCATCGACCAACCATTTAATCAACCATGTTTATGTGACTGACTGGTTTAATGTTACATTTATTAAATCACCATATTATCCTAACAAACATAGCTTAATCAATGCACAAGAAATGACAACCCACAACCATGATTATCAATGGAAATTTTCCCATACAATTTACAACATAAAACAATGGTATAACACAACATCATCATCAAATTTCCCACCCCTTCATTTTTTAACATTCCATTTATTATCTTATTTGACATTGGTTTTATCTATGTCCTGAGAGAACGTCATCATTACCACCATACATGGTGCATTAAAAGGAGTGACGAAGGAAAACCCCTAAATGGATGATCAAGAATCAATGTTGTATCTTTTCGCTAAGAACTGTGGATAGAACAAAAAAACAGGAAAAAAGAATCTCTGGTTAAGTGGGAAGGGCTATTTCATGAGCTCATAATTCATCTCTGGAGGAAGTATCAAGGCACAATTAAAAATTTTGAATGGATAATGGGAGATATGATCTCAGATTAAGAAGATTCGAGATCCTAAATTTAGGGAGATGATTTCAAAATACTTAAAAATAGGATCATGGATTATCACGTGGAAATAAAGTTTCACACGTTGGGATTAATTGAGATTCAATAATTCAATTAGAAGATGGTGGAGATAATATATTTGAGTTTATATATTTCTTTTAATTGATGAAAAACATGTAAATTGGGTGAAATTGGAAAACACTGGAAAATGGAAAACACAGAAAAGTGTGTGATATCCCCCATGTTTTGGTAACAAAAGGTTTCCTAACTATTGGGAGTTAAAAACATCATTTATGGGATTTAAATGGCATTCGAAGGTGGGCTAATACACCTTTCCATAAACATATATGTTACTAGAGAGAAATAGGAATGTCCTGTACAAACTGGAAATGAGTCACCGAAGGGTGAGTCACCATCGCCCTAGCACCGTCTCCGTAGCATAGTCACCCTAACACAGATGCAAATCTGTGCCACTGATGCCCCTCGGGGCCACCATTCATTCAACATTAAATTTTGAAAACTCTTCAAGGAGTCACTAATGGTCCCTTGTATTCCTCGAAAATTTCGGACTTTGCAAAGAAGTGGACCAGGAGGGTCCGTGCCATTACAATAGTTAATACAGATTTATCGATATTTTACCCATTCAATCAAATAATTTTTATAATAAAACAACATATGTAAATAAAATAATACTTTTAAGGTTATAATCATATCCCTGATGTGGATATTTAGCGAAAATGAATTCTATGATGATCAAAAGAATGTGAATATTTCAAAATGATTTATAATAATTAAAAAAATGAATAAAAAATGATAATTTCAGTAAATTATTTTGTAAAAATTACCATAGAGCATCAAAAATAGAATAATTATGGTATCAATACAACATATCCCTACTAAAATAGAGGGTTTTTTTCATTTATGAATAGAAATACAATAGATATATATTTAAAATCATTATTGAGGGAAATAATCTTTTAATTTTGAAAATATTTTTTTTATAAAAATGAACAAAATAATTTAAAATTGACCTTTTGAAATTATGAAATAAGTTTTATAACATTGGTTGGTCATGGAGTAATGAAATTATTTACATTAAAAGTGTGTTAAAATAACGAATCCGTTTACCTTTTTAGTAAAAGCCAAATGATCCTCGGTTTGAAAAATTCATGAACATTCCATCCAAAAAAATATAAATTATAAAATTGTTAAATTTTTTTTACCGTATAATTTTTAAAAGGTCAAAAAAATTTCTAAACACATTTTAAAAAATAAATTTTTTGAAGAAATTAAATTCTAGAACAGATAGATAAATGACGTATGAATGTTTTAAAACAAATATTCACAATTAAAATAATTAACAAAGACATTAATGTGTCAAGTTTAAATTGATAACATCAGAAATAGCCACAATAGAGGAAAATAAAATGGGTTTATTAAAAAAATGAAAAATAATTTCCTTCAATGTAAATTCAATAATAAAGAATCTCGATTAGAATTTGATTGTGAAATACACCATAAAAACGATCATAACAATGATGTGAGAATTAATGAATGAATATATTATTGGTATTAAATTTAAATCCACAAAAATAGTGGAAATAAAAAATAAGGAAATAGTATTTCATTACAGACATAATCTTATAATATGTAAGATAATGGAGAAGTGATATAACCTAATAAATTGAAATTTAGTTATGAAATTCATTACAACTGGGTAAGATTTATATCAAATCCACATTGATTAAATAACTAAAATATGAACTAAAAATAATATAAAGTATTCATGAATCCAAAATTGAGATTTATAATGGGTATTATATACACCATATTAAATATATTAGGTTGATAACATTACTATATGCCTTAATGATAGGATTTTGAGATGATGTCATGTACCTAATGCTTCCCATTAGTTGATCACTCTATAATCACATATACAGTGGGTTTAAACATGATTATAACTTATTAATAAACCATAATAATATTTACATTATAATATATCATATTTTAATGAAAACATTTCACTTATTCGTTAACATTATTCCATTATTATTATTGTCTCGAGTGCTGTTTTTTCATGCATGTTTCATAGTGAATGTTCCAGATCATCAATAGAGGATATATTTACATCATATCAAAAAATAATTCATGTTACAAATATTAATTTTTTGGTAATATATTTTTATAATCATTATTGAAATGTGGATATAGAAATTGAATCACATCGCATCATAGAGATGGTAGCTGTATGTACGCACGGGTGATGATATCATTTCTTAGCTGATGAATTGTTAATGATTTGGGTGATATATTATATTTATAGTATAAATATAATTAAATTTATTAAAAATATATTCATTAAATATTTTTTATTACAACCTTCCTTATATAACATTATTGAAATCAAATTACATCGCTTAATTAGGCGGTAATTCACTCTACACATGAGAGACATTGTTGTTTTCCCCATAGAATGGAAAATAAAAAGGTATATGTGATATTATATAATCAAAAGTTTATTAATGCTACATTTTTCATATATTTACAAATTATATCCATCATCATACACAACCATGATAGATGGAAAAGGAAAACGAGCTACCTCGGTTCCCTAGGAGGTAGTTTATCGTACACATGATTGATGTTGTCATTTACCATTTGAGGGAAGAGGGTATGGATATTTTTCATGAACATAAAATAATAACATATTAGTATATTGTTGAAATTTTTTGTTTATATCATCATGAATGAATAATATTTTAATTATTTGGAAGGATAAATAAAATATAAATTCATGTTTTAGGATGTTATATCTTCTTCAAACTAATCCTTTCATTTTTCAAAAAAATCATTCTTAGGATGTCTTTATGATTAAAATAATTAATATAGGATATTGGGAGGGAAATAAGGAATTTATTTGGGAATTTATTGTTCAATACAATGGACTATGTAAGCATTAATAGGTGAGGTTATGGCGAGGCATTTTATAAGTGGCTGATAAGGACACACTTGGAATTTTGGTAAATAATCTATCCTAACTGCATTTTTATCATTCCACTAAGCTCCAAAAGGACCATCTCTCAAAAATAGATGAAATGAGGCTAAATATGTCATTAATGGTTGTGTTATATAAGTTGGTGGGACATTTTTTTAACTGTATCTTCTTATTATAACCCACCTGGTAAACCCGTTTTTACCTTACAACTTTGATTAATTTTTATTATCATCACTATTTATTGTGTTAATAACTAAGTTGATATTTTATGATAATATAAATTATTTTTATTAAAAATTTGAATTAAAATTATCTAAATTCATTTCAATGAAGTAGGATAATTAAATTTTAAATTAAACCCATAGATGCGCCGAAAAATGGGTATCCTAATGTAAAAAAATCAAAAGATTGAAATGATTTAATATCATAATTAAATATAAAATCGATTAAAATGACCTAAATTAGATATATATTCACATAATTTAAATAATTTATATTTTAATCAAATTTAAAATTTGATTTAAAATTTTAAATAATTTATATGAAAAGGAAGTTTTCAACCAACCAAAAAAAATCATTATTCATTCGCAAATTATTATTTTCATTAAATTAAAAAAAATTCCTTGAATGAACATTTTTACATGTAGATTCAAAAAATAAATTTTTATATCATATAAATATTTTAAATATAGGAAAAATTAATTTTAGCTTATGTGTGCAATGCACGACTATTCTGTCTTTTATAAAAATAGAATGTTCCATAAAACCTATCTTTATCATTCAAATGGTTCTTATTTTGTTTATAATAACTATATAACAATTGAATATATTTTATACTTCTGTAAAAAAATGTTTTTCATAATTTAGTAATTACAATTCATACCCCTCATTATGAAATCTATGATAAAATATTAATTTTAAAATTAAAATATTTTTATAGAGTACCACGTTTTTTAACCCAGATGTTACATATATTAAAAGATATAAAAGAGATTGAATTTATTTAAAAGTAAATATATCGTAATTATTAAAAGGTTAATATTATCTTATAATATATTCTTTCAATGTCACATATTCTATCGAATGTGATGATCCTATTTTAAAATATTAGGATGTTATACCCATCTTGTAAATAACCATGAATTTGATTAGAAAGCCAATGCACATGTAAACCATTTTCTATATTTCCATATGAAACAAACAATTTAAAAAAATATGAAACAGATACTATTTTATAAAATAGCATGAGGCCTTTTTTAAAGTAGAAAAAAATTCTTCGAAATCCATTTTTGAAGAAAAACAAACAAATTTCAAATTTCATGATAAAATTGCATTAAAAAGGTAAAGCACAAGCCACAAACATAATTATCATCCAATTATTCCAAAATAGTACATGAAAATCCATTATCATTATTCCCATACCCTAAAATTATGGAAATTAAATGTAAAATGATCTAAATATAAAAGTAATTAGTATGAAAAATCAATTCAAATAGGGTCTCATGGTTGATGGCCATATGTCAATGATTTATTGGTTATTAGAAAATTTCCAAAATCATGTTTTAGGTAGTCATGTAGTGTTCAGTCTCTAATAAACAACAAAATTCATAAATTCCTTCTTTTTCACCATGAAATACTATCATAAATGACCTGTAGGATCATCATGAATACCAATGAGGATTAAAATATCATATCGATAGTGTAAGAGCCCCATTTTTTATGAGGTTGATGTCCTTTAAATTCAGTTCAAACTATTTTTTGACCAAATATTATTGGATAATGAGTTCAAAGTTTTTATGGGCGTGTTTGATGATTTCATGGATCATAGAACATTAGAATGATGAAAATTACACTAGGTTTAATGGTTAGTTGAAGCATTGTGAGCGAGTCCACATAGTTTCTGATAAAAGCGTAAGGAAATTCAAAGGGTAAATCAGGGGGAATGGTTTTCCCTAACCATGAATGCAAGTCCTCGTTCTCATATGGTTGGTTTCTAATTTTTAGTAGGGTCAGATCATATAATTTTTATATTTCTTGGAAAATCATACGCATAAAATTGTGCAGGGTAAATCCTTAGATAGTGAAGGGGTCACTCTTGGTGCATTGTTTGTCCAACCGTGTAGCCAATCCGTGTGACCTAGATATTTGGGAAGAATTAGCAAACCACCCTTAAAAACTTATTTCAACCCTTCATCTCATTATCATGTCTTTAGAAAAGGATCCTCCCATTTCTATCATTAGAAGTTGTTTCTCGCTCAAATTTACCCAAGAGAAGAAGTTAAGACGGTCCTTGTAGTTTAGCTTGGGTTATCGAATCCACAGAGACCTAAGAAGTAAACTATTGACACGCACATTCTAAGGACTGTTATTGGCTATGAAGTGGCCAACTTTGGGTTGATTTTAGAAGGGTTTAAGTGAACTCTAAGATACTTAAGTTAATTAAAATTAAAATAATGAGTTGATCCTAGGTTATCGCTCAGGGTGGATTGGACGTATTTTCTTTTTCATGATTTCAAATTCTTAAATTTGAGATGGGTTCATTTAAGGAGATAAAACAACATCATCACTTACTGGTTTAATGACTACACCCTTTAATACTAATCACCTATACACTTGAAGGATCAATGTTTTGAGCACTTCAAGGTAAAGGTTTGTATTAGTACTTGAAGTGTGTGGCCTTAAATTCAACAAGGACGATGGTGTTTAAAAATCATCAAATAAAAATCCCAATTAAAGAAGTGATTATAAATTAATTAGGTGATAAATAACAACCATTCCAGCCCCTTTATACTCCCTTGGATCAACCCATAAGTGGGTTATCCCTCCATTGATCCCTTGGTTTCAATTGAAGCGGAAAGTAGACTCATGAGGGGGGAAATGGAGAAGTAAAGAAAACAATAAAAATAAAATGATCACTCCACCGTTGTGTGAATAATTTAACAAGGGATGGTGTGAATAAATTCACACCTTGATCCATAGGTATCAAAGTGATATTAAGAACAATAGAATAAGAGTAGAATAAGAACTTTTTATTAAGAAACTAGAGTGAATTGAACAACTTACATGTGAAAGACAAATTTGAGGCAACAAAAATGCAGCATAACATTACAATTGAACAAAGAATCCATTATCTTCAACTACTTCACCACCACTGCATTAAATAGGCATTTTGGGAGCCATGGGTCTAGCCTCTAACATTACAAAGCATCTCAATTAATTTTTGTAGGCCATAGGTGGTGGAAAGCTTGTGGAATTTGATCTTTTCCACATTTGACCCGAGGTGGCAGCCAGCTTTCCTTCACCGAACAGACGCGTCTGGAAGACATTCTAGTCTTCCTAATCAGGGTGGTCCATAGAAGAAGAAAATCTATCTCCGGAAGTATTATAACCTCCTGTAAAATTTGGGCCCATTTGGAGTTCTGGATTCCGAGATATGATCAACTTAGTGGACTGTTTTTCTGGGCTGCAGAATCTGCTACAGAATTTTATCTCTAACTTGGGCCGCCTAAATGACCAACATGGAATCCGAATTAGCATTAACTCCTAAATATTTATTTGTTCCTATACATGTCTTATATCATCCCACAAATGTTGGGATTAATTGGGCCTGTATGTTAGGCCCCACAGTCTCATCAGTGGTCTGATGTCCAATCTGCCTTCTCTAGACTTGCTTTACTTCATTTCCAAATATCTCCATCACCCTCTGTGAATTCTCCATTAATCCCTGAATGAAACATGTTCATTTTGGAGTGTATATCAATTATCAAAAATATAAAATTAAAATATGTATAATTCAATTCCTTAAAATCAGATGAATCATTGGGTACTTTAAATGATGTTCAAAAAATGTACCACATAATAGTGCATTTTAAGAAGGTATTACAATCATAATGTGAAATGATGTTCAAAGTATAAAATGCACTAAAATGGTGTTTATGAATAACATAGAACATGAATATTATGTATATTACCAATGAATATTAGCCTCATTTAGTGGCTAATCACACCCCCCAACTTGAGTTTTGTTTATCCCGAGCAAAATATATCTCAACATAATGAAATTCAAATTCCCTTTTCCAAAAACATTTTAATACACAATGATCACCAAAAAACCTTATACCAAAAAATCATGAAACCCATAAAAATATTTTAATACGAGATAGTTTCATAAGCAGATCGCAATCCCAATCCCATTCCTTTGTTCAAATTCATTTCCATATTTCATCCAATATCAATTAAGTATGAGGATGTGTTGTGCATCACAATAGACATGGGGGTTCATCTTTATTCAAGGGGGAAATTATGGAAGTGCTAGGTAGAATCAAAATATTAAGATGAGTATTCATTTTTTTTGTATAATTTTTTTTTTGTTTTTTTTGTTTTTTTTTGTTTTTGCAATTTTGCCATGGTAATTGAAGTTTCACTCAAAAGAGTCAACCCCTGTAGCGAGACTTTGCCGATGACTCTCAGGCTCATAGACCTTAGTGCACCAAGTGAAGCCCACATACTCGGGCATCATCTCGAGTTAACTCAGTCAAAAAAAAAATTCAAATTACCAAAAATAGAGATAAAATTACTTACTCTGGGCCAGACAACTATGGAGTCACGATCCCCAAGTGCCGAAAGCCTCACATTAGGTCATTTCGTTGCTCTACGCGCAAATTTTTTATTTTTATTTTTTGATTTTTTTTTGAATACTCATATTAAACTAAAATGATCACCAAACCTATGCTATTTATTTAGGGGACCCCATGAACTTAAACTAATACCCCACTATCCAAAGGACGTGCATTGTGAATTTTTTTATTTTGATGAAAATATAAACGATGAAATATCACATTGGACAGCCACACATTCCAAAATCTATGCTCATGAAATTATACAAGGATTAAAATCAGAATCAGGGTATGCTAAATTATTTGATATTCAGTTTCAAAGTGTGCAATGTGTATTACCATGTTTAAAGTTAAGGTAATTTTTCCTTCCATTTAAATTTTTTTTTCAAATCATTCATTTTTTTGACACAAATGCATTTTTTTTATTTTATCTCTCCCCCCAACTTAAAAAAACACTGTCCCCAGTGTTTGAAGAAATAAAAATTTAGAAGGAGTAGAGGCAGATAATGGATGTTCAAAAAGGAAATTGAAACTAAGGATCATGGAATGAAATCACCTGGTGGTTGAAGCAGAAGTTCTTGCTGCTCCAAATTAGTGTTTTGATCCCTTGGGGGATGTAGGCACCTCCTTTATTGAACATGTATTACCCAAAATAGTACCTAAATAAAAAGAAGAACAAACCAGAGAAAACAAACAACATAACGACTTATTTAATTCCGAGTATCATCATTTTTATGGTTTTTCCTTTTTTTCCTTTTTTATTTTTTTTTAAATCAAATTAATGATACATTGTCTTCATTTTAATTTTCTGGGTAAGGTATTAATCAGGGATCACACAGCGTGACACGGATGAATATGATTCTCCCCTTTCATACCCATCCATACTCATAATAGAAGAACAGTTCAATAGTCTTTTTTTAATGTAAAAATGATTAATTTATCCTATTTAAACTATAAAGTTTATTAAAACAAAAAATGATAATAAACTTGAAAACCATGGGTTGCCTCCCATGCAGCGCTTTGTTTAATGTCGTTATCCTAACATGGACCCTAAATCTATCAATTTTTTCCTTGTTCATAGGTTGGCACAGCTAACTGAACCTCTATTTCCTATTTATTGAATGATTCAATGAATGGTTTTAACCTTTGACCATTGACCTTGAAAATCTAACCACTTGTGGGATCTTGAATCTCTACTGCCCCATGGGGGAATACATGATGCACTATGAAAGGTTTTGACCATCTAGACCTTAACTTTCCCGGATGTAAATGAATTTTTGAACTATACAAGAGCACAAGTTTTCCCAGTTCAAAATGTTTGACCTTGATATTCCTATATTGGTAGGCTTGAAATCTATCTTTATTGATCCTTGAATTTTCATAAGCCTCCATCCTTAGTTCCTCCAGTTCATTGAGATCTAATTTACTTTTTGTTCCGACCGATTATAGGTCATAATCCATTTTCTTAATTGCACAAAAGGCCTTATGTTCAATCTCCACTGGCAAATGGCATGCTTTACCATAAACCAACCTATATGGGGAAATTCCTAAAATGGTTTTATATGAGGTTCTATAGGCCCAAAGAGCATCTAAGAGTTTCTCAGACCAATCTTTCCTAGAGGGGTTGATAGTTTTTTCAAGAATTTTCTTAATCTCCCTATTCGCTAACTCAGCTTGACCATTGGTTTGAGGGTGGTAAGAAGTGGGCACTTTGTGAGAAATTCCATATTTTTTCATGAGTGATGAGAATGGACGATTGCAAAAATGAGCTCCACGGTCACTTATGATAGCCCTAGGAATTCCAAATCTTGAAAATATGTTCTCTTTCATAAATTGAATCACAACTTGATGATCATTGGACTTAGTGGGAATGGCCTCAACCCATTTTGAGACATTATCAATAGCTAAGAGTATGTAGAGGTATCCCCGAGAGTTTGGGAAGGGACCCATGAAATCAATTCCCCAACAGTCAAAGATTTCAACCACTAATATGGGAGTGAGTAACATTTGATTCCTTTTTGTGATGGACCCTACTTGTTGACACCTAGGACAGCTTTGACAAAATGTGTAAGAGTCCCTTGAGAGGTTGGGCCAGAAAAGACCACATTGAAGAATCATCGCAAATGTTTTCTTAGAGGAAAAGTGACCTCCACATGCCTCACTATGACAGAATTTAAGGATGGACTCTTGTTCGGATTTTGGAACACACCTCCTAATGACTTGGTCAAGGCATAACTTATAGAGGTATGGATCATCAAACACATAGTGTCTAACATCAGAAAGGAATTTCCTTTGAGCTTGAGTCCCTAAGAATTTTGGAATGACTCATGTCACTAAGAAATTTTCTATGTCAGCATACCAAGGTCAGTCACTCACAAAGTATAGGTGTTCATCAGGAATCGAATCAGACACAGAAAGGTGATTTGAGTTGTCTTTGAATTCCATCCTAGAGAGGTGATCAGCTACAACATTTTCAACTCCCTTTTTATCCTTGATTGTGAGGTCAAATTCTTGTAAGAGAAGGACCCACCTAATCAGTCTAGCCTTAACATCTTGTTTTTGGAAGAGGTATTTTAGTGCAGAATGGTCAGTGAACAGAGTGATGGGTGGTCCTAAGAGGTAGGACCTAAACTTCTCTAAGGCAAACACAATAACAAGTAACTCCTTTTCAGTGGTGGTGTAGTAGATTTGGGCATCATTTAAGGATTTTCTTGCATAAGCAATGACATAAGGAGTTTTATCACAACGTTGTCATAACATAGCTCCAACAGCAAAGTCACTGGCATCACAAATAAGTTCAAAAGGAAGGTTCCAATTTGGATATTTCATAATGGGAGGAGAGGTGAGAGAGGATTTGAGGGTTGAGAATGAACCCTTACAGCTTTCTGTCCAAACAAATGGAGCATCCTTTACTAAGAGAGCACAAAGGGGACGAGATATTGAACTAAAGTCCTTGATGAATCTTCTATAGAAACCAGCATGTCCTAAGAAAGACCACACTTCCTTGACAGTTTTGGGTGATGGAAGGTGACAAATGATGTCAACCTTTGCTTTATCAACTTCAATCCCCCTACTCGAGACCAGATGGCATAGAAAAAGTTCCTCTTTAACCATGAAATGGCATTTTCCCTATTGAGGACCAGATTCTTTTCTTCACATCTTGACAAGACTCTCTCCACATTCTGCAGACATCCTTCAAAAGTATTCCCAAACACAGAGAAGTCATCCATGAAGACCTCTAGAAAATCCCCTACCATGTCTGAGAAGATTCCCATCATGCACCGCTGGATGGTTCCAGGGGCATTGCATAACCCGAAGGGCATGCGTTTGAAGGAAAAGGTACCGAAAGGACATGTGAATGTAGTCTTCCCTTGATCTTCTTGGGAGACCTCAATTTGATTGTACCCCGAGTACCCATCTAAGAAATAGTAGAAAGCATGACCTGCCACTCTCTCAAGGACTTGGTCAATGAATGGTAAGGGGAAATGGTCCTTCTTGGTGAATGAGTTTAGTTTCCTATAGTCAATGCAGACCCTCCATCCACTACTCACCCTTGTTGGAAGAATCTCTCCATCCTCATCGGTTATCACTGTGATTCCAGCCTTTTTTGGAACCACTTGTATTGGGATCACCCATTCACTCTCAGCTATGGGATATATGATACCAGATTTCCATAATTTCAGAAGTTCTTTCCTTACTACCTACATGAGATTAAGATTGAGTCACCGTTGAGGTTGACAACTTGGCTTTGAATCAGATTCTAGAACAATCCTATGAGTCCCAATAAGTGGTCTAATCCCAGGAATATCAGAAAGGGTCCAACCAATGGGTTTCTTATGCTTCCTAAGGATATAGAGAAGCATCCCCTCATGATTGGCTTCAAGAGAAGAAGAAATTACAATAGGATGTGTTTGATTTTCCCCTAGGAAGGCATACTTTAGTGCAGCAGGAAGTTCCTTCAATTCAAGATGAAGATGGTTTAGAATTTCAGCAGAATATTGGGACATTGGATCAAGATCAATTTCTTTTTTTAGAGGATTAGATAGGATTGATTCCTCACATGTAGAATTTTCAGCTACTAGATTGGCTTGATCAGATTTAGGGAAGGAATTTAGAGGGGTCTCTATGAAATTGGTTTCTTGAAAGGTTTCAATGATTGTTGGACCTAAGACTTCATCATAAGAGCAATTTGAAAATGATTCAAGCCAAGGAGATAAACTTCCTTCATATGAACAAATGAAATCAATCTCATTCTGAATTAAACATTCATCAAATATTCCTTGATGTTCCATGGATTCATTATCAATGCTTCTTATCATGTTTACTTCATGAATATCCTCGTCATCCACTATTTGTGAGCTTGCATTATAGATGTTCAATTCTAGACTCATGTTCCCAAAGGTGATGGTCATGTTCCTATTTCGGACTCGGATAACAGAGTTGATTGTTGCAAGGAAAGGATGACCACGGATGATTGGGGTTGGTTCCTTATTTCCAAAGTTTGGATGGTTGTCATGGACAATGAAATCAGCAAGGTATATGAAGTTTTCAACCTTTACCAGAACATCCTTTAAAACCCCCTTTGGAACCCTAATACTACGATCAGCAAGTTGAAGTGTGACAGATGTGGGTTGGAGTTCTTCTAGGCCTAACTGGCAGTACACAGCATATGGGATGAGATTGACACTAGCACCTAGGACACACAAGGCTTTGAGAACTTTTCTTTCTCCAAGATCAACATTGATGTAAGGGAAACCCGGGTCTTTCAAATTAGGAGGAATGGTCCCTTGAATGGTGGTACTCACATTAGCAGCCAAAAGGACTTGGTTTTTATGTGAAATTTTTCTTTTAAAAGTGAACAAGTCCTTAAGGTACTTTGAGTAGGAAGGTATGGTTTGGATTGCATCGAGAAGAGGAACGTTCAACTTGACTTGTGAGAAGATTTCCCTCAATGTTTCACTTAGTTCAGGCTTGGTTTTCCCCCTCATGAGTTGAGGAAATGGTACAGGTTGTGGGGTTGTTTGTTGAATAGTTGTTTCCTTGACAATGTTATCAGTTTCATCAGTTTGATCTTGTGGTTCATTTGAATTTTCATCCAAGTTTGAATCTTCATGTGGGTTCTGAATTAGTTGTTCATGTTTCTCAACTGATTTCCCACTTCTTAAAATAGTTACAGCCTTTAGTTGTTCATGAGTTGTTTGAGCACAACTTGACTCTCCCCTTGAAGTTGAAGATGGAACCGCCTGATTAGGCGTGGGTGCCTTTCCAGTTTTGATGGTTTGAAGTTCTTGTTTTAGGGAAGATACCTCGGAGTTCATCCTCTCCATTTGTTTGCACAGTTGTTCTAGTAGGCTTTGTGGAACAGTTTGGGTGGGTGCTTGAGTAGATTGGTTTATCCCAGGGGGATATTTTGGAGGTGTGATGGTTTGTTGAAAATGGACCGATGGCTGTTGGTATTAGATAGGTTGGGTTTGGAATTAGTTATGGGTTTGGTAGTTCTGATGGGGGTAAGGATTTGGTCCCTGTGGTTGGCTAGGTTGTTGGTTATCTTTCCAGCGGAATCCTGGGTGGTCGTTATACCTTGGGTTGAAGGTGTTTTGGTATTGAGGATTTTTAAAGTTCATAGCATTTACTTCCGCTGGGGGTCCTCCTAAGAGAACATCCTTGATGGATGGAATGGTTGGGCAGTTGTCTTTCTTATGGTCATTTTTGTCACAAATTGTGCAAACAGGGTCAACAGTTTGGATTTCATGGACTTTCCTAAGAGTCTATCTCTTTAACCTTCCTAGAGAGTGCTGCGAGTTTAGCCCTAAGGCTTTGCTCTTCTCTAAGTATATGAATTCCAGTAGTTATTTGTGGATTTTCAGAATAAGGTGAAGTTCCCCATGTTTGGTTTTGTTCAGAAAGGCTTTCTAGATACTCGTAAGCATCATTTGGGGCTTTGTTTTCAAAGGTTCCATTACACATCATGTCAATGAATTGTTTGTTCCCCGGACCCAACCCGTCATAGAAAATTCTCACTTGTTCAGGAATAGAAAAACCATGGTGTGGAACCATGTTTAGAGTGTCTTTTAACCTCTCCCATGTTTCATAGAATTACTCTCCCTCATTTTCAAAAAAGTTTAGGATACTCTTTTTGAGTGCAGTTGTTTTGTGGTGGGGAAATAATTTTTTGTAGAATTCTTTTTGTAGTTTGTCCCAAGAGTTTATGGATGACGGTCTCAAATTGTTTAGCCAATTTTTAGCTCGATCCTTTAAAGAAAAAGGAAATAGCCTCATCTTAGCTGATTCTAGTTGATGTGGGGGACACATGGTTTCTACAATGTCATTGAACTCCTTAATGTCCAGGTAGGGCATCTCGGACTCCATTCCATGGAATGTGGGAAGGTGGTTTAGGACATGGGGTTTAAAGATGTAGTTGGCATCTCCTAGGGAATTGTGTCTAATGCATGAGGGGGAATTGGTCTAGGAAGGTGTGAGGTAGTCATTCATTGTTTGATCAATTGCATTCCCAATGTTTGGGGCTGCCTCATTTGGGTTTCCATTTTGGTTCCCACCTGGGTTTATGAGTTGGTTTCTTTGAAGACCTTCCATTGAAATTGGCTCAATTTTGGACTCAAGAGTATTAGAAAGATTAGGATCTAATGGAAAGAGTTCCCTTGGTGTACTTGACTCCCCAACCCCAGGACTATCCACCCTAACAAGATGGTTTGATTGATCGCAGGTGTAGGCGGACATGCGCCAAAAGAAAAAAAACGAGAAAGGGACAAGATAAGAGAATTTGGATGAGAAAAGATGAAATGGGGCAGAATAGAATGGGTGTTTAGATGACGTACTTGGGTCCCCGGCAATGGTGCCAAAATTTGATTCTCACTCAAATTTACCCAAGAGATGAAGGTAAGACGGTCCTTGTAGTTTATCTTGAGTTATCGAATCCACATAGACCTAAGAAGTAACCAATAGACACGCACATTCTAAGGACTATTTTTGGCTATGAAGTGACCAACTTTGGGTTGATTTTTGATGGGTTTAAGTGAACTCTAAGATACTTAAGTGAATTCAAATTAAAATAATGAGTTGATCCTAGGTTATCGCTCGGGGTGGATTGGACGTATTTTCTTTTTAATGATTTCAAATTCTTAAATTTGAGATGGGTTCATTTAAGGAGATAAAACAACATCATCACTTACTGGTTTAATTCCTACACCATTTAATACTAATAACCTATACACTTGAAGGATCAATTTTTTGAGCACCTCAATGTAAGGGTTTTTATTAGTACTTGAAGTGTGTGGCCTTAAATTCAACAAGGACGATGGAGTTTAAAAATCATCAAATAAAAATCCCAATTAAAGAAGTGATTTTAAATTAATTAGGTGATAAATAAAATCCAATCCAGCCCCTTTCTACTCCCTTGGATCAACCCATAAGTGGGTTATCCCTCCATTGATCTCATGGTTTCAATTGAAGCGGAAAGTAGACTCATGAGGGAGGAAATGGAGAAGTAAATAAAACAACAAAAATAAAATGATCACTCCACCGTTGTGTGAATAATTTCACAAGGGTTGGTGTGAATAAATTCACACCTTGATCCAACGGTATCAAATTGATATGAATAACAACATAATAAGAGTAGAAGAAAAACACTTTATTAAGAAACTATAGTGAATTGAACAACTTACATGTGAAAGACAAATTTGAGGCAACAAAAATGCAACATAACATTACAATTGAACAAAGCATCCAAGATCTTCAACTCCTTCAACACAAATGCCTTAAATAGGAATTTTGGGGGCCTTGGGTCGAGACTCCAACAGTACAAAGCATCTCAATTAATTTTGGTAGGCCATAGGTGGTGGAAAGCTTGTGGAATTTGAACTTTTCCACATTTGACCCGAGGTGGCAGCCAACTTTCCTCCACCAAACAGACGCGTCTGGAAGACCTTCTATACTTCCTAACAAGGGTGGGCCATAGAATAAGAAAATAGGGCTCCGGATGTCTTCTAACCTCCTGTAACATTTGGGCCCATTTGAAGTTGATTATTCCGAGATATGATCAACTTAGTGGACTGTTTTTCTGGGCCGCAGAATCTGGCCCAGAATTTTATTTCTAAATTGGGCCGCCTAAATGACCAACATGGAGGACGAATTAGCATTAACCACTGAATAGTGATTTGTTCTTATACATTTCTTCTATAATCCCATGAAATTTGGAATTAATTGGGTCTTTATGTTAGGCCCCACTGTCTCATCAGTGGTATGATGTCAAATCTGCCTTCTCTAGACTTGCTTCATTTCATTGCCAAATATCTCCATCACCCTCCATGAATTATCCATTGATCCCTGAATGAAACATGTTCATATTGGAGTGTAGATCAATTATCAAAAATATAAAATTAAAATATGTATAATTAAATTCCTTAAAATTAGATGAATCATTGGGTACTTTAAATGATGTTCAAAAAATGTACCACATAATAGTGCATTTTAAGAAGGTATTACAATCATAATGTGAAATGATGTTCAAAGTGTAAAATGCACTAAAATGGTTTTTATGAATAACATAGAAAATGAATATTATGTATATTAACTATGAATATTAGCCTCCTTTAGTGGCTAATCAGGAGTCCCATGTACCCTCATCCGAGTTTTTTATTCATATTTAATGTCTAGAATCTGATTCTATCTTTGTTCATTTCAATGGATAGACACCAGTATGTTCCTAAATCCATTGTCTTGTTCCATTATTTTTCATTCCATTGAAGATCGTATCATGATTCATGCTCATATGCCTTATTTTTTGGGTGTTCTACTGTTATTATTTTTTCTATCCATCAAGGAGAAATGAAGTCTCGATACTATATGAGGAGAACTCTATGATCTCATTGTACGTTGTATAGTACTTATCCATATAATAATGATGTTTTATTATATTTTACACTAATATTCATGCCAAATTATCCATGAATTCGTATAAAATAAAATTAAACCATGTTTAATTCAATTTCATTGATAGAATATTTCTTTTGATCCCTTATTTAGAGTTTGTTTAGGTCCCTTCATCCATCATTAACCTTCATGGAGTGCTGATTGTTTTTCCATGATAATAATAAATTCTTAAGTTTCAAAAATATCTTCTATAAGGCTTTGGAATGATTCTTATGTTAGATAATCATAATGAATTTAATTGATTATGAATGGTATAACCTTGTAACATTATTAAATGTACAATGTTCATGCAATTGATTAAATCTAGGTCCATATTTTTAAATCATATTTTATTAATAATTAACTTTTGAATTATTATAGGAATGGAGACCATTGATAATTATTGTAAATTGGTATGATGACCATTATGAATGTTATATATACATATGGGCTTGTAGAACCTATACCATGACAATAGGAATGTAATCCCCAATATCTATGATATTGGGCATGGAGACCCTATACCATGATTCTGGGCATAGAGACCGTATGCTATGATATTGGGAATCGTGAACCTATTTTTGTGATACTAGGCATGGAAACCCAATATTGTTATAGTATACATGGTTTGCCCTATTTATATGATACTAGGAATGGAGACCCTATAATATGACAGTAGGCATGGATTCCTCTGTTTTTGTGAAACATTAAATATCGATAATATTCTTGTGTTACTGGGCATGGAGGCCCTATACTAAAGTACATGGCATGGAATCAGCTATTCTTGTTCTACTGGCCATGGAGGCCCTATATTATGATATTGGGCATGTCAACCACAACTATTGTGATACATGGCACTTTGTCCCTTAGTAACTTATTTAGATATATTCTATCATGGCTTGATGAATGTAGTGTTAGCCTTATGATTCATTAGGAACCAGGAAAGACCCATTTATAATAATAATTATTTCTTATCATTATTATATATTCACATTTCCACATTATACACATGGTCTTGATATTTATATAGGTAATTGGTTATGGCCTACTGATATTATCTCACACACTATCCAGGATGTCAATAGTACTCTAAAAGGCTATATTCTAGCAGGTTTAGACAAGAGGTATCACAATCTTATGGTTTTGTGACTTCTTTCATGTCATATGATGGGATCATGGTAGGATATTAATAGGCTAGTTCTCTAGGTAGATTGATAATTTTTCACTATTTTATCCTTTTGTATACAATGTACTATATAGATTGTCTTCATCCTTGTATACATTTTTTAACTTTTTTAGATACATGAAATCATCAACTTTTCTATATGATTCAGTTTACTTATTTTTTTTATTATTTAAAGCTAGATTTTTATATAATGTTTCTGCTATGGTAGGTTTCCGGTTAAATTTTTTATATATTATTTTTCTATCTTATTTGTTATTGTTTTGAATCCTCCATTTAGTTATTTGTTGATTATGCCATAGTGATAATCTAAGAACAGAGCATAGTCTACCAACATACAAACCCTAGTCCCTTACAGCAACTTGGAAAGAACAAGAATACAAGGATTCCTACTTGAGGACATGTGGCCAATCAACACAGGGCACCGTTTAAGTGGCCTTCATCTCGGGGCATTACAAAGTGGTATTAGAGAAATTCCATTCTCACCATACTATTTTGAAATAATATATAGAATATTATGATCACAATTGGACTTTGTTATAACATATGCCTAGAATTGTCTAATCCTTGTTCATGGTAATACAAACAATTATGTAATAATGTTTTTTCATCCCTTTTTACTATAATAGTTAATTTAATTAATCCATTAGGTGACACACATACCATGTGATGGTTATTGCTACTATAATTTTGGATTACATATTTTTTTCCTCAATGATATGATGTAATGTGATCATCAATCCAGAATCATATTAGGAACCTTATAGGAAATCCACCTGAAATTCATATTGCATACAATAGAGGAGCATTTTTTTCTTTCATTTCATATGATTTATATGAGTTCATAGACCACAAGAAACAATTGTGTCTTTCATATATGATATAACTACTGATTGAATGACATTTAATGTAGGAAATTGTGAAAAATAATTGGTATTAATGTGCCTTCCAAAACCTTAACAATGTTAACCTTATTATGCCATAACAAACAACTAAAGTAGTCAAATATCCCAAATTGATTCATTGACCATTAGTCATGTCATAAGTTCATATAAGGTTTTTCACGTTGGTTATTTTGGGTTTTCACATTAGGTTTCAAGTGATATGGTAATAGGGGATGTATTAAATAAGGTTTCCCAGGATTGTTACATAAAAAATGTTATAAATAATTAGTGAAATTGATTTTTCACGTAAGTTATTAGGGAACTCACATGAAAAAACATATTATAGACCATTTATTATGTGGGTTATGATGAATAGACGACATGAAAAACCATGTGTAATTTTTTTCATGTTCGTTATCCAATAATAGACATTAAAAACAAATTATTTAATATTTATCAGATCCGATATATTAAATAACTAACCATTTAAATGGGTTTTCAAGTGTTTTATTGGATAACCGACATGAAACACATATTGCATGTATTTTTCTCGTCAATTATCTAATAATCGCCGTGAAAAAACAAGATTGTTTTTTAAAAAAAGTTTTCTTGATTATTCTGTCCACCTACAGTAGATAGAAATATAAAAAAATGCAAATTGTAGAATATACCACAAGTGGAAGAATATAGAAAAGGTAGAAAAAGACACAAAACATTGAATATTCAAATAAACTAAAAATAAAAGTACACTGATTCAGCTCACCCACAAACAACTCCTAGAAACCACATAATAGGCAGCCCAAAATACATCCAAATACACAGTACTTTGAACATTTAAATATACAAAAAACCTATAAAACCTGTAAAATGTTTTTCAAAATCAATTTTTAAATACCCCTATTCATTTTAAATACATTACCGTGCTTCAAAAAAAATCTACAAAAATAAAATATAAATCATTTGACGTTAATTTTCAATAAAACGTATTAAATATTATAGAATTATTTTTCATGAAATCTAACATTATGAAACTTTCTAATTGTGCTGGTTAAAATTATTTCATATATGAGTCATAAAAAATAATATCCACATTCGACTACACCTTTTTTTTATGAAACTATTTCAAAGAGTGTTTTTTCAAAATAACATTTTTAATTAATATTTCAAAATCTTGTAATTGTACATAATAATATACCTTATCTTGTACATATTTGAAATTGGATGTCTTTATACTCTACCTTTTTGTCTCTCTAATTAAATCTCATTATATGTTTGAAATTAATTTTAACATTATTATCCTTTTATTCATTAAAATATTAAATATTATTAAAATTATTAAACTTACATGTTTAATATATTCGTAAAATTTTCCCTAAGATAACAATGGATAGAGAATATGTAATACAATCTCTCTCGAAAAAAACTCACAGAAACTAATGAGCACTGATATAAATAAAATTAAATATGAATTGTTAATATGTTAAGGTTTATATAAATTTTTTCAGCATAAATATTTCATACCATTCAAGATATAGAAAAATCCAACATAGAGTAATGACATTATGATTGAATCTCTCAGCTATATAAACTCTTCTTGGAGGACCGTTCATTGTTTGAGATAATAGAGAAATAAACTATGGGTTCATAAACGCATACAAATCAATCATTTCTATGCTCTATAGAACTTTTATACAGATACATAATTCAAAGGACAAATAATTATACATTTTTAACAATTTAAAAGAACAAAAAAAAATTTATCTACTTACATGGAATAAAATTGCATCGTGACGCTGCTCAATTTATATTTAGCTACAAGATCAATGATATCACTTTTCAAAAGTCACAGATTCATTTCGTACACACAAATTGAATCATAAAATGGAATCTCACATACTACCAATAACAAATTATAGTATGTTGACAATTGATCATGATTAGTGGAATCTATATATGAAGTCATAGAACATCGAATAATTTGTTCTATATATAGTATTTATTGTAGAGACTTGAGGCTTGACGTACATGGACATTAGATTACTTTTGCGGAATACTAAGTACATAACAAAAACACACACCCAAGGATCGTAATAGTTTAGTGTCATTGGAAACTCGGAATATAATCTTCTAATCGTGGTGAAAGATCTTCAATATCTCTCATAAAGATCTTCCTTTTTTACCTAAAACCTTTCTTTATATACTGGGGAAAAGAAAACATAAAAGGGTGAGCTCAAATTCTAAGTAAGGGTAAACAAAAGAAATATCAATCACATCATATTCATAAGAACAAAACATTTTGGAAATCTTAACCTGCAAAAGAGATCATAATTTCATAACATGGAAAAAATCATGGCAGTGAAATGCAATCACAATAATCATATCATAAAATATGAAACTTTGTGGCATACACACATAATCATAGAGAATCATTTCTTATTAGTGAAGACTCATTTCCAAGACTATCTTAGTGGACAAAGTCCCTTTCTGAACCGAGTCACCCTCGTTTCAGTCCTGTTTCACTGAACCGGTATAACATACCATTCCAGCCATGTCTATCTCATTAGATATAAAATCTTTACCCAATGCATTGGAGGGAGATATAGGTACCACCCAACTCATAATGATACCATTCTTATGTGTGCCACAAAATCATAAACCATATATCATAGCATAACCCATGTAATAAAAATGGGATTCATAAACATTGTGACATCATAAAACAATTCATATAAGATAAACGAATTCATAAAAATAATTCCATCACAACATAATCAAATCAATGTAATAATAGGGATAAAAACAGAACCCTTTATTATCTTATATGGAAAATAATTTTGATAAAACACTTGAACTCCATTCTTGAGGAAAATATGCTTTCTTCTTCAAAAACATTTTTCCTTTCTTAACATGTCATAAAACATTAAACTAAAAGAAGTTGATTAAAAATAAACTTGAAAACATGTAAAGGAATCTTCTTGGAAATAATGTTTTAAAACTCCATTCATGCCATATAAGTTAAAAAAAACATTCTTCGTACTTTTGTCGGAAAAGTCAAAAAGTACCTCGTACGAAAAACGACAAAAGATTCCTTTCATGTCTTTTACTAAAATCTCACCGAAAGGTAAATTGGATTTAAAAAATTGTATGTGGATGGAAATAATATTACATATTGAGGAAACATGTATGTGGATGATAAAATACACCCCAGTAAATACCAAATTATAAACAATCTCAGAGTAAAATGAGATTGTGATATTTCCCTTACCTTAGGTCCGATTTGCTTTGTAAGTGTCCGAACCTCCTATATAATGATTTAAATAATGTCATTGACTTATTAAAGAATCATATTCATTGTTATTATATCATATATGGTTCACTTATGACTTTATATTACCCATTCTTTTGTAAATTCATGTTAAAGTAGCGTTTTGTGTAAAATCGTCTCATTTGTCGTTCGTGTTTTAACTTGTAATTATTCATATGATTACTTAGATAATTATTACTTAATTATAGAATATAAATCATGTTTTATATATAATATATATTCAGAATATACATATATATAATGGATCGATAAATGGAAAGAAATACACCGTTCATGGAGACGGTAGGCCGTACGTACGCATGAATGCTGTTTTTGTTTCCTTATTGAGTTGAACGGAATTATGTAGATGACATACATATATATAAACATAAATCCAGTATCATTATTATGTCATATATTTCATGATTACTTATTATATATATTTATAATCATTCATGAATGGTTAAAGTGGAGAATGAATCTCATCGCGTCGTGGAGACGGTAGTCCGTACGTACGCACGAGCGAGATATCGTTCTCATGATCATGGGACTATGTTGGAGTGTATGTAAACTATTTAAGAATCAATATCACATTAAAATAATAATATATAGTTATTATTTACACCATTATACCCATCCAAGTAAGGTGGTGGTGGAAAATAGATTTCACCACGGCGTGGAGACGGTATTCCGTACGTACGCACGCGCGGTGATTTCATTTTCCATAGGATGGATAGATGGTGAAATAGGGTTGTTTCATACATATAATAAAATATCAGTATATGAGTGATACTGATGTTATTACTTCATAATGAAACAACCTATGAAGAAGAAGTGGAAGAAGAAATAAAGGTGAAAGAATCGGTAACGGAAATTACCTCTTCTTTGAAGCGCCTCTTTGAGACCACCTCTTAGGGCACTAACATTGGTCTTTGAGGAAGACCAGAGCCTCTTGGATGTTTCTAGGGAAGTGGAGAATAGAAATTGGCAGGTTTTGGCCGATCTTGAAGGCACAAAGTTGTGTGAGGAAGAGAGGGAGGAGGTGCCCTTTTATAAGGGAGAAGACGGGCACCTTTGGAATAACTAAATATATTATTTTATTATAAAGTCAAGTTCGGTTTTAAATAGCTCAAAATTAATTTATTTCGAGGCTATGGTGGGGATGGGTCTATGTCCTCTCATACAATAGAATTTAGTCAAGTTTAGGTTCCTATTTTAACCTTATCATTTAGATTTAACATTAAGTTAAATAATTTTACTTTTACCATGTCTTCTTGTGTTCTTATACTGTAAGGTTAATAAAAATACTATAAAAAGCCAAAAGAACCCCAAGTTGTTAATTATTATTATATATAACCTTATCTAAGTCATTTGGCCGATCCTTAGATTTTTAGGCATAAAATAACAATTAATAATATAATATTTTTAAAAAAAACTATTTTATGTCAATTTTGAAACTATTTAGTAATTGATTTTTGTGAAAATCATAAAAGAATTATAAGTTCAAAAAAAGTTAATTAAATAAATACTAACATATCATATGAACCTATAAAATTAGTTTAATTCATAAAAAGTCTCAAATTATATTTATTTGGGTATTTATAACATCAATAATGCCAATATTTCATTAATAAGATAATTACTGCATCATCATTGTGTCATAAATACATTAAATTATTTAATGTCTAAAAATTACAAATAAAATACCATTATGTAGGAAATATTTTTATCTTTGTAATTAATATTTTTAGTCGAATTTATCTTATGTATGACCCCATATTAAAAATTTTTTATTAAATAAACGTTGATTTTAACTCTTTTAACCCTTCTTTAAATAAATTAATAATAAATGTCCTAATCTAATCCAAGTGGGCCTAAATGGTCATATATTAATCCTAAGTTTATTTTGGTCTAATTACACTTGTCCAATAGAATTAGGACACATGTTAGGGTAATAATAATATCATTTATTCCCTTAATTACCCTATTTACTTTTAACCGTGGTAAAAAAAGTAAAAAGTTACTATTCACCAAAAAAATTATTTTCATCTCATTGAACCAAATTTTACATACTGACATCATCCGTGTCTCTCGGATTTTTTAAATTCCACTCACAGAAGCGGTAAAATTATGTTTTATGAGCAATTCAGTTTTTTTAACTACCACTCAGTGGTATCACTATTCATCAAAAATTGAAAGTTTTCAGAAAAAAACAAAAATTAGGCCTAAGATATATTTGATATTATGAACTCAAAAATGATGACTATTTTACCAAATTCAAAACATATCAGTTGCATTAACTAATTTAAAAATTAATTCCCATCGTCAAAACAAATAGCATGTTTTAAAGAGATAATAACTATCAAAAAATTGAAACTTTTTTATAACTGGTTTAAATGTGAAATTACATCCAATGACCATCATTGTATTAAATTGTAAAAATATATTATAAATATACTTTAAAACCACTGAAATTAATAATTTATCACTATTAATTATTTCTATTGAAAAAGTTGTTTTTAATTAAAATTTAGTAATTTCCACTATTCATCAAAATATGAAAGTTATTCGAAAATTACCAAAATTTCACCCTAAGATAATTTCGATATTCCGAATCCAAAAATGAAGTCCATTTTGAAAAATAAAATTTACAAAATTTCAAAAAGTGGTTATTACTATTCATAACGGCTAGTTTTAATAATATTTTAATAGCATATCATTATTTAATGAAAATCGGTATTGCGTACTACACACGCTATCAAGGAAGGTCGCGATTGAGTGTAATGAAAGGCATGTCAAGGATGCATATTGTGCAAGCTCCTTTTGTTGTATCATACGACAAAAGACATTAGTGAAATTAAAAAGAATAATTTTCATAAAATCTTGGGTTGTTACATTCTACCCCCCTTAAAATGAATTTCTCCCTCGAAATTTGTCGGGGTTATAAATGGTTTACTATTCGAATGTTTCTTTAATAGAAACCCACATCGTAAAAAGGAATACCAAAACCAATCTTTAAAAACGAATGTATGAAACGTAACGGTTACCCAAATAAACTAATCACTGGGTTTCCACATAGGTGAAAATATGGGTATGGAAGAAAAATCTAACCATCATGTTTTGATGGAGAGTGGTAGAGAACATGGCCATGGAAAAGCCAAAAATCACAAATCCATAAATTTATGACGATCTAAGGTACCATCCGATTAATCAGATATAAGAGCACTAGGAAAACATTTTTGGTTTTCAAGATCGTTTCCCTAAAGATGAAGAATTGAATTAGAATAAATACTTACTTTATTTTGGTACAATCTCACTATTGTTCGTGCCAGGAACAATTTCCACATCATCTCTTAAATAAATGAAGTTTAATTTGTTATTCGTGAAGTGTTAGCAGATCATGTGATAGAATGACGGGTCATTCCATCTGTCTCAAACAAAAGGTTAGCAAAAGTGATAAGTCCATCTTATGGTTAATCGTATATGGTTCCAAAAATGAACTTATACTTCATATATCATACCGCTTAATAAAATAAAACTAGTTTCTACTAAACAGGGACTTCTTGTAAGCTAGTGGTTGGCGATAAAGGCCAGTCGCACTTCGGTTGTGGGTTCGATTCCCACAGCCCTGTCCGACGCGATGGGCCGTCGCCCATCCTGGAGGTTGTCCTTTTTCTAAAACTACATTGTTCAGCAACAAGTGGATTGGAAGTCCCACTGAAAGAAGGTGGACGTTGCCTCATGATGGACTCATTAGAATATTGTTCACTTCTCTTCTCATTTGGAAGTCCGGAATGATTCATAGCTTGTGTAAGTATAGAAATAATATTTTGCACTCCATCTCCCATAACATTTGTCTGTTCAGGAGGAAAATCATTACATTTTCCATTGCATTGATCAACACATTTCCTTCGGGTTCCATCCATCGTCTAAAACCCAAAAAGAATAGTGTGAGAGGTAAAAATCATGCTAGGGAAAACAAAATTATAAAGGGGAAGTATCCTCAATATCTAACTTCTTAGGTTATATTCTATGATCGTTACCGTAGTTCTAGGACTGTGTCTTATACGTATACTTATCCTTAAGGACATCCCTAGACATACCTTAGAAATATCTCTAGGGATCTCTCTAATGATTTCGCATCCTAGTTTCCAAAGGTTGACAAAACCTTTCCTCTGATACCAACTGTAGAGACCCGAAGCTTGATGTACATGGACATTTCATTACTTTTGCAGAATACTTAGTACATAACAAAAACACACACACAAGGATCGTAATAGTTTAGTGTCTTTGGAAACTCAGAATATAATCTTCTAATCGTGGTGAAAGATCTTCAATATCTCCCATAAAGATCTTCCTTTTTTTTACCTAAAACCTTTGTTTATATCCTGGGGAAAATAAAACATAAAAGGGTGAGCTCAAATGTTTAGTAAGGGTAAACAAAAGAAATATCATTCACATCATATTCATAAGAACATAACATTTTGGAAATCTTAACCAGCTAAAGTGATCATAATTTCATAACATGGAATAAATCATGGCAGTGAAATGCAATCACAATAATAATAACTTAAAACATGAAACGTTGTGGCATACACACATAATCATAGAGAATCATTTCTTATTAGTCAAGACTCATTTCCAAGACTATCTTAGTGGACAAAGTCCCTTTCTGAACTGAGTCACCCTCATTTCAGTCATATTTCACTGAACCAGTATAACCTACCATTCCAGCCATGTCTATCTAATGAGATATAAAATCTTTACCCAATGCATTGGAGGGAGATATAGGTCCCACCCATCTCATAATGATACCATTCTTATGTGTGCCACAAAATCATAAACCATACATCATAGCATAACCCATGTAATAAAAATGGGATTCTTAAACATTGTGACATCATAAAACAATTCATATAAGATAAAGGAATTCATAAAAATAATTTCATCAAAATATAATCAAATCAATGTAATTATAGGGATAAAAACAGAACCCTTTATTATCTTAGATGGAAAATAATTTTGATAAAACACTTGAACTCCATTCTTGAGGAAAATATCCTTTCTTCTTCAAAAACATTTTTCCTTTCTTAACATGTCATACAACTATAAACTAAATGAAGTTGATTAAAAATAAACTTGAAAACTTGTAAAGGAATCTTCTTGGAAATAATGTTTTAAAAATCCATTCATGCCATATAAGTTAAAAAAAACATTCTTCGTACTTTTGTCGGAAAAGTGAAAAAGTACCTCGTCCGAAAAACGACAAAAGATTCCTTTCATATCTTTTACTAAAATCTCACCGAAAGGTAAAATTGGATTTAAACAATTGTAGGTGGATGGAAATAATATTAAATATTGAGGAAACATGTATGTGGATGATAAAATACAACCCAGTAAATACCAAAGAATAAACAATCTCGGAATAAAATGAGATTGTGATATTTCCCTTACCTTAGGTCCGATTTGCTTCGTAAGTGTCCAAAACTCCTATATAATGATTTAAATAATGTCATTGACTTATTAATGAATCACATTCATTGTTATTATATCATATATGGTTCACTTATGACTTAATATTACCCGTTCTTTTGTAAATTCATGTTAAAGTAGCGTTTTGGGTAAAATCGTCTCATTTGTCGTTCGTGTTTTAACATGTAATTATTTATATGATTACATAGATCATTATTACATAATTACAGAATATAAAACATGATTTATATATAATATATATTCATAATATACATATATATAATGGATCAATAAATGGAAAGAAATACACCGTTCATGGAGACGGTAGGCCGTACGTACGCATGAACATTGTTTTCGTTTCCTTATTGAGTTGAACGGAATTAAGTAGATGACATACATATATATACACATAAATCCAGTATCATTATTATGTCATATATTTAATGATTACTTATTATATATTCTTTATAATCACTCATGAATGGTTAAAGTGGAGAATGAATCTCATCGGGTCGTGGAGACGGTAGTCCGTACGTACGTACGAGCGATGATATCGTTCTCATGATCGTGGGACTGTGTTTGAGTGTATGTATACTATTTAAGAATCAATATCACTTTAAAAAAATAATATATAGTTATTATTTACACCATTATACCCATCCAAGTAAGGTGGTGGTGGAAAATAGATTTCACCACTGTGTGGAGACGGTATTCCGTACGTACGCACGCGCGGTGATTTCGTTTTCCATAAGATGGATAGATGGTGAAATAGGGTTGTTTCATAAATATAACAAATATCATTATATGATTTATACTGATGTTATTACTTCATAATGAAACAACCTAAGAAGAAGAAGTGGAAGAAAAAATAAAGGTGAAAGAATCGGTAACGGAAATTACCTCTTCTTTGAAGCGCCTCTTTGAGACCTCCTCTTAGGGCACTAAAATTGGTCTTTGAGGAAGAGAAGTACCTCTAGGATGTTTCTTGGGAAGTGGATAATAGAATTTTGCAGGGTTTGGCCGAGATTGAAAGCTCAAAGTTGTGTGACGAAGAGAGGGAGGAGGTTCCCTTTTATAAGGGAGGAGAGGGGCACCTTTGGAATAACTAAAAATATTATTTTATTATAAAGTCATGTTCGGTTTTAAATAGCTCGAAATTGATTTATTTCGAGGCTAAGGTGGTTATGGGTCGAAATCCTCTCATCCAAAATAATTTAGACAAGTTTAGGTTCCTATTTTAACCTTATCATTTAGATTTAACATTAAGTTAAATAATTTTACTTTTACCATGTCTTCTTGTATTCTTATACTATAAGGTTAATAAACTTACTATAACAAGCCCAAAGAACCCCAAGTTGTTAATTATTAATATATATAACCTTATCTAAGTAATTTTGCCGAACCTTAGATTTTTAGGAATAAAATAACAATTAATAATATAATATTTTTTTAAAAAACTATTTTATGTCAATTTTGACATTATTTAGTAATTGATTTTTGTGAAAATCATTTCAGAATGATAAGTTAGAAAAAAGTTAATTAAATAAATACTAACATATCATATTAACCTAGAAAAGTAGTGTAATTCATAAAAAGTCTCAAATTATATTTATTTGGGTATTTAAAACATCAATTATGTCAATATTTCATTAATAAGATAATTACTGCATCATCGTTGTGTCATAAATAAATTAAATTATTTAATGTTCAAAAATTAAAAATAAAATACCATTATGTAGGAAATCCATTTATCTTTCTAATGAATATTTATAGTCGAATTTATCTTATGTATAACACCATATTAAAAATGTTTTATTAAATAAACTTTGATATTAACTATTTTAACCCTTTTTTAAATAAATTAATAATAAATGTCCTAATCTAATCCATGTGGGCCTAAATGGTCATATATTATTCCTAAGTTTGTTTTTGGTCGAATTACACTTGTCCAATAGAATTAGGACATGTGTTAGGGTAATAATAATATCATTTCTACCCTTAATTACCCTATTTACTTTTAACCGTGGTAAAAAAAAGTAAAATGTTACTATTCACCAAAAAATTATTTTCATCTAATTGAACAAAATTTTACTTACTGACATAAACCGTGTCTCTCGGATTTTTGAAATTCCACTCACAGAAGCGGTAAAATTATGTTTTATGAACAATTCAGTATTTTTAACTACCACTTAGTGGTTTCACTATTCATAAAAAATTGAAAGTTTTCAGAAAAAAAAACACAAATTAGGCTTAAGCTATATTTGATATTATGAACTCAAAAATGATGTCTATTTTACCAAATTCAAAACATATCAGTTTCATTAACTAATTTAAAAATTAATTCCCGTCGTCAAAACAAATAGCGTGTTTTAAAGAGATAATAACTATCAAAAAATTGAAACTTGTTTATTACTGGTTTAAATGTGAAATTACATCCAATGACCATCATTGTATTAAATTGTAAAAATATATTCAAAATATACTTTAAAACCACTAAAATTAATACTTTATCACTATTAATTATTTCTATTGAAAAAGTCGTTTTTAATTAAAATTTAGTAATTTCCACTATTCATCAAAATATGAAAGTTATCCGAAAATTACCAAAATTTCACCCTAATATAATTTCTATATTCCGAATCCAAAAATGAAGTCCATTTTGAAAAATAATATTTTCAAAATTTCAAAAAGTGGTTATTACTATTCATAATGGCTAGTTTTAATAATATTTTAATATCATATCGTTGTTTAGTGAAACTCGGTATTGCGTACTACAGACGCTATCAAGGAAGGTCGCGATTGCATGTGATGAAAGGAAAGTCAAGGATGCCTGTTGTGCAAGCTCCTTTTGGTGTAGTGTACAACACAAGACATTAGTGAAATTAAAAAGAATATTTTTCATAAAATCATGGGTTGTTACATTTATTTACCATTAAAATATTCATGAAATAATTAGAGAAATATTAAAAATTTAAATGTTAAAAAAATTATAACAAAGTAGAATTAAATAATACACATATATATATACCTCTATTGAAGAATGTGGAAGTGGTCTAGATGTAAAACTTAATAAATGACCGATTCTTTGTCCAACAATACTCTCTTCATCTGTAGGAAATGATCTCACATAATAGTGACAGTGTTGTTTTCACAACACTTCTCTAATCATCAAACAATATAATAAAATTGATTTTTGTATGTACTAATACAAATATCTTGATTTTTTTCCTTTGGACCTACTAAAATTTCATTATCATCAATTATCAATAGTATCATCACATCTTAGGTACAAGAAATCTCTAATTATGGTAAATGTATGGTTCCACATTTACCATCCCTCAAAATATTTTTCCCCACGAAAGTAGATGTCTTAGGTAAAGAAGGATGAATAGGATCATAAAAGGGAGTATGTGTAAGTTCCTTCCCATATGTTTGATCATGATCATCTCCATAAACATGTTATCGATTAGAGGACTGATTTTTCATCCTATTAATATATGAAACATCCATTAGTACAAAAATAATAAAAATCCAAATTATAATAAAATGTAAATAAAAATATACCAATAATCAAACATAAAGAAAAATAAATGAAAAATAACACATTTTTGTTCTTATTTTTTATAGTTCACTAAAATGAGAACAATATTAATGAGATATTGAATGTCATAAATGAATTAAAAATAATAATATTAATGATTTATGAGGTGGAATAATAAAATTTCACCAACTTCATAAATCATTTTTACAACAAAAAGTATTATTTTATAATATAGTATTAAATATATTTTTTTATTTAATATTTTAAATTTACAATAATATATTATCAACAATATCAATTAATATATATGATACTTAAGGGAAATCATGGAAAACTAGACAATACAAAACTTTTTTAAAACAAAAAATTTAACTTATTAGTTATAATACGTGTTTTAATAAATAATATCAAATTTAAATAACAAAATTATGAAATATGAATAAGGAAACCATAATTAAACATATGTTACCTATAATATTTGGAATTTAGTAAAGATTTTTTCCCAAATTACTTCTTCATGATCATTCTGTATGGAACAAACCATGTTTTCGAAATGTTCATCAATATTATTTGTTAATCATATCATGTATGTAGGATTGTCACAAAAATTTGCATCTTTTTCATGTTTATCATCAATGACATACTTTTTTTCTCATAAAACAATATCCCACTGCATATCAAATTGAGTAAGAACATATAAATTTTTTTTCACATGTTTCCATGTTGAATGGATCATTTTTGTAATCCAATTTAATTAAATTAACTAGTGTCATTCCAAATTCATCTTTTCAGACACTGTTGTTTCTGATAAAAAATTTTACACATAAAAAATAAATCATGAAATTTAATGTAATAATGCTACAATATGTATTCAATGAATACAAAATATTCAGTTGATGTGGAGATTTTGTTTTTGTCTTTAGAACATGAAAAATTAATTGCTTCTACGAACAAAGACACACTACTATTCTGAATTGCACTTCTGATGTCCAAATATTTCGTATAAAAGTATACCCATTAATGTCATACATGGACCATGTTATCAAATTTATATTTTTACATCACAATAACCATATCAATGTTTATGATTAATCTAGATTCATTGATAATTTAATCCATGGAAAAAATATATGTTTTGATCATTCAAAATCCACATATCTTTATTCATTGGAAAACATTGTATCAAATCATTCATATGTACTTTTATATATGGTTGAGAATCATAAATGTTACTAAAGATGTATAACTATATCTTTTTTATCTATTAACTTGTGAATTATTTTACATTCAATTAATAGATACCTTTTCCACCAAAATTAACTCATTCATGGAGAGATGTAGGCAAACCGTTGTGCTCCACGTTTGATAAATAGATTGCGAAAAACTCTATAACCTCTTTAGAAATATATATCTCTAAAATCGATGATTTATGATTATATGGGTTGATAATATACACCTTTCGTATCTTCATATACAGTAACGTAGATTTATAGTAACTCAAAGATTAATTTCTCACACTAAATGAACCATTAAATGCACAATGATATCAAATAAAGTTGTAGGAAAATAAATTTCCAATTGACAATGTATATAAACCACTTAGTTATCCTAAATGTTCGATAATTAAAATCAATCACTGTATCACAATTTGAATTAAAAAATCACACACCATTATGATAGTCATTTTTACAAGGGTGGAAATTATTCCACACAATTTATCTTATAGGATTTTTTGGATCATGATGTGACAGTCATGAGATTTCATACCTGTCGACTTGGAATCCATTAAAGAGATCAAAATTTTTACATTTGAAAACAACCAGGTGTCTCTTTGATATCATGAAGACATTAAAAAACCTAATTTTCGTATTCTTTGAAATGGTATGAAAATCATGGGGTAAGAATATTTACCTTCCATGAGGAGTGGGAGGCAACTGAAAACATATTCCCATTGACAATAAACCCATTCTTGCATTTAACCCATATTTATTCATTCTATTAATATCTAACAATGTTTCAATTAAACTTATACAAATATTTCAATACAGTTTCATGAAATCAATTTTATGATTCACCTCATGATATCTCAAATATTATAGCTCAAAAAAATTGACAGTTTCATCCAAATATTTATATCATTACAAGATTTATGTGTCTTTCTGAATGTCACATTATTATTTTCACCCTCTCAAAATTATGATCAGGGGATAATGTTATTGATGTAATATAAATTTATGTGATCCATTGAAATCCTTTTTCAATAATCTATAACTGCGATCCATAGGAAAATAATTTATGCCACAAGTATACTAGTTTTCTCCCATGATGTAGATTACAATATGAAGTTTTTTTTCACAAATTGCGCACTGTTTATGCCCCTTAACACTGTATCCAGTAAAATTACTATATGATGTGATGTTATTTATAGTGAACATCATCATTTCATGATGTTGAAATAAATATATTTTATATTAATCATACACCCTTATACCTTTGTCCGATAATAGTTTCAAATAAACAAGAAAATGGTTACATGAATACGTTAATATCATTTCTAGTATATTTTGGTCCACTGATCATTAAACTCTACATTATGTATTTTCTCTTAATACAAAATTTAGGAGATAATTTATAAATTACAAGTAAAACAGGCCATGAACTATGTGTGCTACTAATCCCTTGATATAGATTCATTCCATCTGTTCACAGTCCAAGTCTATGATTTCGTTCAACATTTCAAAATGTTCGAAACTGGTGATGAATGTTTTCCACTATGGATAATCAGCTAGATGACATATTTTTTCATCACATATCCTCTCATCATCATGCTATATTAAAAATTTTTCATCAAGTGAATTACTAAATATATGTCTCAAATGAGGAATTATAAGAAAATTCCAAAATTTATTGGTAGGGGTCTCTGAATCATTTGAATAGTCCTGGGATTTTTATTTATACTTATACTGTGATTTCCTGCATTTAGGAAAATCTAACAGAAATTTGTTTTCATTCTTATATAGCACACATTCATTCGGGTAGGCATGTATTTTCTTATACCCAAATCCCATCAGGGATAACACGTTCATGGAATTATAATGTGAATCATGACGATCATTGTATTTAAGAAGTATTTCCCTATATAATTGTAGCACCAAATGTCAAATGCTTGTCACCCTATCTGTGTTTCGCATTTATGTTTATCAATTATAACCACATTTATAAAATCTTATATTCCTTACAAACTGGATACAATGGAATTTTGGTAGCACCATATATACGCATTATTTTTTGTTGTCTCTCTATTGTATATACTTAAATATCATGAATCAATTTATCATGTTTATAATATTTATCGTCTTGAAATGAACAATCATTAAAAGATTTGAAATTATGACTGGTTTCACCAAGAAAAATACAATGGATATATCAAAAATTAAATCCACATTAAATTAAATGATATTTGATTCCTATGCAATTTAAATTCTTCAAATTTAATCATTTCACACATGGATAGAAAAACATGTTATTTTTTTATCATTTCATTTAGAAAATTCCATAGAAGCATCAATAACTTCTTCATATTCATCACCAATTTTAGGTGAATTAATCCAAATTTGATTTATTATCTAGAGTAAATATCCAAAATAAATATCAAAAACAAAGGTTTCATTTTATATAATCTTTATATTAAAAATGACATCGAAAAATATTGAAAACCAAGAATGGAAACATTAGAAGGTAAATAGAAAATTTTGATGAGAAAATTCATTAATGTTGAAGGAATTAAAATATATATTCCTTTAAAAAATTTCTCAATTAAACATATATTAATATAACCTTATGAAATTATTGAAAAATATGTATAGTGATATCTATAAAACCATATCCATAAAAATATATAGAAAAGGAAAAACTAAATCATAGTTTATTATTAATGAAAACAAATAATTTATTATATGCTTCCATTATCCATCTCACGAGGCCCAGAGCTTGACTACCCCATGAGCACCTTCCATAGGCCAGGATTTGGAAACTAGCACCATAAAAAATTTCCCTAAAATGGGAAGGCATTGAATTTGAACCTACAAAAAAGCAGAAAAATAACACGATAAGATTCAAACCTGGTTGTTAATCTACTGTAGTAAAAGTTTGTACTGAAAATAAAGGGGCCAGAATACAGGCCCAAATGAAAGATACAAGTACAATAGAAAAACATCTCTTGAGATTGCTAACCAAGGATCCTACCTGAAGGGTAGGTAAATATCATCTCTACAGCAACCAACATCTTCCAGTCACGTTCATATACCACCTAGTCTGGGCTCCCAAAAGTCCCAGCCAAGTTGCTCGTCATCTGGATAAGACACAACAAGGTGTTGGTGAAGCCCATGATGTGGTGAGTAAAAAAATACCCAGTAGGGACCATGAGACCCCTGAAGTTCTCCCATAACTCTATAAAGGAAAACCAAAAATCATTATCTCAATTACAAAGAAAAAAAAGACTCAGCTCAAACCAGTATACAACTTAGACATAAGGAAAAAAGATGATTAGTATTATGATAAATCATTTTATTCTTTTAAGAGATTACACAACTAATCCATGAAGAAGTTGTTCTATTTTAGATCCGCACAGGTTTGTATGTCGCTAATCCACGATAGGATTCTCTAAGGCTGGTCCTCATCGGGTTGCGCACTACTGGTCTACACAGGGTCACTAAAATGATGATTCACATAGGGTAGTTATAATGCTGATCCACACAGGGTCACTATAATACTGATCCACACTTGGTCTATATAATTTTGATCCACAAAGGGTCTCTATTATGTTGATCCACACAGGGTTACTATGATTCTTTTCTACAAAGGGTCACTATAATGCAGACATCCAGCCATAGGATTCCCTACACTCTGTGGAGTTGAGTTCTGTAGAATATGATCCTCAAGATATCAGTCATGAATCCACTACGACGAATTTCAAAAAATGTTTAAGAAAAATGACCACAAAGTCTTAAGGGTTCCAACGCGACAAATGGTGCGTCAATTGGATACCCGGTCTGTGAGTTATAAGCATTTTAGTGCCGAGGGCCTTGGGGGATTCAGGTTCGATCCAACCCATCCATACTCCAACATTCTCCAAAACAATGGTGGGGTATCTCAAATGTACTATCTCGTTCTAGGAATCCATTGTGGTAGACGGTTCATCAAATGCACATCTGTTTTGTGAGATATGGCCTTTTAAGAATATATTGGCCGATAAGGGTCTGGGTCCAGTCCGACCAGGTCGGACTGACCCAACCCACCCTGACATAGTACGAGTCTGACCCGGCCTAGCCCGAACCGGCTGGTCCGACCTGAGTGTGTAAGGTGGCAGGATTAACCACTATTGTGCAGGGCCGTAGGCCGTGCCTGATTGCTGGTGTAGTTTTCCAGCCGTGTAGCTGCCAGGATGTCTCCCTTGAAATGCTCCTTCAGGTTCTTCAAATGGTGGAACCACATGTTGCCACCCCACTGTCCGTGAGATCCATAGGGAGAGATTCAACAACTTTCATGGCCTCCTTCCATGGCGCATGATGGCACAATGCCCCTGGGCGTCGTCTCTCCTCCGCAGCCAGTGACTACAAACCATTGTCATCATCCGTCGGTGGCATTCACTGGTGTCGCACCAGCAGAGCTTCCACAGGCCACCAGTTCAGCTCTAGTGGTCCGTTTTTCTTTCCCAACATGCCTATGGCCCTTCCGGGTTGATGTCGTCACTACACGACATCCTGATTCATGATTCTACCCCCAATGAATGTGAAAATAACGGATCTGGATGAGGCTCTGGTCCTAGTTTTTTGGGTCCTCTCCCTCTGTGTTAGCATCATATCATGCGGGTAATAATCACAAATATAAATTTAAACCCATTCAAAACTACAGTAATAATCACCCTAAATTTCATATGAATCTTGTATCAAATCGTTTTGGTTGACCTACATTCCTCATGCTTTTCAATAATGAGGACAATAATAGAGAAATAACTTGAATTTTAAAAAAACCACTACCTCGGTTTCGGAGGAGATGCCGAGGTCGGAAGAATAATCCACTTTTGATGATGTTTCTGGCATTAGTCATTTTTGGATTGATTCCTCCAACTTTTTTTCCCAATCATCTATTCTTTATTGGTGGAATATTCCACCTTAAATCATCAGAGGTTCCTCACTTTTGTGTCAAAAACCCAATTCTGAGCTTCATTTAAAGAGAGGGGAATGGAAATTAACGCATCGAATGGTTAATGAGGTTCATTAATGAGTTTTAATTAATAAACAACACAACTCTCAATGTTGTGGTAACAAAATAGTATAGTCAAGAAATTAAATGGATTGAAAACCCAGCGGTATCTCCACTTCCACTCAACCATTTTAGAAAAATAAAATAACATTTTTATGTTATTTTATTATTCCTCAAAATTCCATAAAACAAGCTTTTTCACCTAACCTTCTTCGCTCAATGTTAAGCCTCCATTAAGAGAATATTGGAACTATGCGTTCAATGGTTCCCTTAGATTTCAAATCTGAGAACCAGTTAAAAAGATAGAAATTCTCACTCGCAAGTTTACTGAATATACCTCAAAAAAGATCAATAATTAATTTAGGGAACACTGGGTCTTATAATTAAGCACCATTAATTTTCGTAGGTTTTTTATAATCCCATATATTTTTTAAAAAATTATATGAAATTCCTGGGTCATTAAATTCTCCACACCTTAGGGATTTTCATCTCTGAAATCTAAAACAAAACTAGGGGAAAATGGGGGTATTGAACACGTATCGAAGCCTACCACTCCCATATTCTCTCTAAGAGGTTCCTTGGTTTCCAACGAACCTGCACCAAAGGAATTGAACACCCACAAAGGATCCACTCTTATCAATCCTCTATCTCTACTAGGAACTCTGAAAATGTGACCACATTGTCAATGACAAGCACACCCATGTTGATAAAGTGCGATGGATCATGCACGTTCTTCCTCACCTATGACACATGGAAAACATTATGCACCCGGTGCATCTTTCAGAGAAGTGCTACATGGTAAGCCACCTTGCCTACTCTGCTGAGGTTCTAGAATGGTCTGATGAACCTTATAGATAGATTTCTGCCTGGATAGACCACCATAATCCTCATCGGGGTGAGACCCATAGGAAGACATGGTCTCCCTTCTCAAACTCCAAGGTTCTCCATATCCTGTCATCATAAGCCTTCTTCCAGCTCTGTGTAGTTTTCATCCTATCTTGGTTGATCTACACCTTCTATGTGGTAACCTGTATTAACATTGGACCCATAAGTGATAAATCCCTTGGGTCTATCCAGTGTAGTGGTGACCTGCATGGTCACCCGTACATGGAATCAAACAGAGCCATGCTGATGGTGGAGTGATAACTATTATTGTAAGAGAACTCCACCAGTGGAACATGGTCCTACCTACAATGACCAAAATCATGGACACTACCATGAGGCACATCCTTGAGTGTCTATATGGTCCACTCTGTCTGACCATCTGCATGAGGATGTAAGGAAGTGCTCAAATAAAATTGAGTCTTGATTGCCTCCTGTAATCCCTTCCACAAGAGGGATGTAAAACATGCATCATGATCAGAGACAATCATCCATGGAACCCCATGAAGTCGTACAATATTTTTTGCATAGAGGTGTCTCATGCTCTCAACTAATCCATATTCTTAGATGGGAAGGTAGTGGGCATAATGGGTGAGTCGGTCAATGATCACCCTGATGGAATCATGGCCCCTGGATGAACGTGGTATCCTTCTCATCAAGATAATGGAGATACCATCTGACCTCTAATCTGGTACCTCAAGTGGCTGAGCTATGCCTGCTGGTACATGATGTCCGTCTTTCACTTGCTAACAAGTGAGACATTGTAATACGAACTATGCCACCACTTTCATCATCCTTGGCCACCAGTATAGACCCTAGAGGTCCTGGTACATCTTCTCTACACAAGGATGTACTTCCAATGCTCATGTCTGTAACTCCCTCAAAACCTCCACTCGTTGCAACACTGGTTCCATGGTGCATCCTCTGAAGATGATTACATGGTCATGTCCTTCATAAAATCCATTCGGATCCTGTTATAAGGATATATGAGCATGTTGGTCCTCGCAATCAATGTTCCCATGCTTTTCCTCCCCCACTCGGTGAAGGAGTGTAGGATTAATTATCATAAAATGAAGGTAAGATTCTCCATTACTATCCACAAAGGATAATCTGTTCTATTGCCTCACTCAACAACTGTAGACAAGACCTCATGTTGAGTGTGTATGCTACTACGTTCACCTTCCTAGGAGTGTAGACTATCTCAAAGTCGTTGTCCTGGGGGAACTATATCCATCGTCTCTATATCTAGTTTAGGTCCATATATGAGAATATATAACTATGACTCTTTTTATCATAGTATACTATAAAATCTTCACCAGTCAAGTAGTGTCTCCACATTTTTAGTGAAAAGACCATGACTGCTAACTCCAGGTCATAGGTAGCATAGTTCTTCTCATACTTTCCAAACATTCATGAGTCGTAGGCAATCAAAACTCTCTCCTACATCAGGACACATCTTATTTTGGTCATTGATGCGTCGCAGTAAACTACATATCCAACACCCTCATCCGGTAGCCTCGTGATGGGGGAACTTTTCTGTCTCTGCCTCAGCTCTTGAATACTCTATTACAATATATATGTCCATATTAAGGGATGTCCCTTCATTGTAAATGATTAAAAGGGTGTCACAAATCTAGAAAAATTTTGTTATGAATATCTGGTAGTAACCAGCTAATCATAGGAAACTCTGGACCTCAGTCAGACATCTTGTTGGCTCCCAATAAAGCACTGCCACTATCATCACCGGATCAACTACAACTCTAGCCTCCAAGATAATGTGCACCATGAAGTGGACATCTCGTATCTAGAACTAGAATTTCGATAGATTTCCATAAATCTAGTGCTCTTGGAGTTTATCCATATCTATTGGTAGGTGCGCGTTGTGCTCCACCTCCGACTCCAAGTATATCAGGATGACTTCAATGAAGACCACCATGAAGAGATCGAGGTAAGGATAGAAGATCAGATTCATGAGCCCTAGGAACACTGATGGAGAATTTTCTTTGCTGAAGGGAATTACCAATAACTCATAACGGCCATACTGGGATCAGAAGGCCATCTTTAGTACATCCTCATCTCATACTATGAGATGATGATAGCTTGATTGGAGGTCTATCTTCATAAAACATCATGCTTACTTCAGCTGGTCAAAGTGATCATCAATCCTCGGGAGTGGATACGTGTTCCTCATGGTCACTTGGTATAGGCACTGATAGTCCATTGAAAGCCTCAAACTCCCATTTACATTCATTGTGAACAAAATAGTTGATTCCCTTGATGAAACATTGGTCCTTTGGAACCCATTACTTTGTATGTCCACCAATAGTACTCACAACTCACGAAGCTCTGTGGGAGCCATCGGATATACTGGTGTAGATATCGGTGTCATACCAGGGTACAGGTAGATGTAGAAGTCTACATTTCTGTGAGGAGGTTGTCTTTAGACATCATCTAGAAATATATCATCATACTAGTCCACCATTATATGATAACTCAGACTTTTCATGTCAACATCCCTGAGGGTGAGGTTAGCCAATTGAGGAGTGATCGTATACACCCTCTTCCGGAAAATTCCATCCTGAGACGCAAAGGTTCCCTTCTCACCAGTGAAGGAAAACATGGTTCAATCCTCGTGGACAGAGAAAACATTACTCCTAAAATAGTCAATCTGAGCATGGACCTTGGATAATGAGTCCATACCCAAGATGACATCGGATGGACTTGATGCTGCTAGTAGGAGATCCTAGAAAAATATATATCCACCTATAGTAAGATCACACTGCCGACACCAGTGTGTAATCATAAAATCATCCCTCATAGGAGTATCTAATCATATTGATAAATCTAATGGCTCTATTAGAATCTCTGAGCACATAACGAGTGTCATGGAAATGAATGAGTGGTTGGAACCTTTGTCAATAAGTACTACATCTAGGGTGGAGTAGACATAGATCGTAACTCAAATCATCTCTGGAGAACCATTTTAGTAGGCCTTAGTTTGCTGAAGTTATGGTCGTCCCCATCTTTCTGCTCCCTGAGGTCGAGGTTGACCACCTGGAGGTGGTGGCAGTAGAACCTCAAATTACTGCCCACCGCCTGATGTATGACTAGCTCCTCTGCTACATCCTATTACCTGTTGACCTCTTCACTAGAATATCTACCTTTACCTCGACGACCCCTCGACTATTTTCTGATCATCGGTATGGCGACTTGGGAAGTCCTGAGCCATGTTGCCCTACCCATTGCATGTGAAGCACAATATTCTCCTCTAGTGGTACGCTCTCCCACATTAGCTCCACACCTCTGACCCAATATCATGGTTTCATCCCATGTATGGTCTCTCTTTCTTGGAAATATATGCCATATTCCTACTACCTACTGCATATGACTCGACTACCTATCTTCCAGTGGTGGCTCTCACCATCGGTTCCTTCTATGATAAGATAATCTCCACCAATAATTCTCTATCCAGCACTCCAGCATACTTCGAGATATTGAGTGATATCATTGATGCTCTGATCTCCCACCGGAGACCCTGCTCAAATGTCCAGGCCCTAATGAACGGGTCTAGTACCATGTTGGTGGAGTATCATGAGTGGTTTGTGAATCCCTCCAAGTATTAGGAAACTATCAGGCATAACTACTACATGTGTAGGAGCCCATAAATATGCATGGATCATAAAGTCGATGGAATGAACTCCGCCTTGAAGAGGCTCTCGAATTATATCCAGTTGAGGGTCACCGCATCATGTAACTAGAGCGTCAGGATCCACCATCTCCCTGATGTGACCTTAAGAGGCTAGTAGCTAGGATCACCATATTCTCTGCTGGTGTCTCAACCAAGCGAAAAAATTTTGCTACAACTTCCAGTCGGTCCTTAGATGCATGGGGATCTGTATCACCTCAAATCCTCAAATTCCACTTTTGTTGGAACTCATGAAATGAGCTCTGTCATCGTGCACCGTCCACCAGTCGGGTTAGTGGAAACTACTACCCAATGGGTGTTGGTCCTACTGGTGCACCACCCGAAGGTTCTATCTCGGTAAGAGGGCTCTACACTGAATCCTCATCGCTCAGTGGGCCATCATCGTGAACTCTCTCAGGATTCTTGGATGGCATTCTATGTGGTGGAATTCTGAAAAGAAACATGTGTTCCACGGTCAAAATGTTTTACATGGTGAGATGACTCAAAATAGATAAAAATTAAAACAAATTCCAATACACATGCAATCAGTGTTTTTGTGCATTGAGTCGGAAATAAGAATTCAGGGTCCTGTTGTATGGATATGTCAGCCTCGCCAACAAAACTAGACTCCCAAAAATAAAAACAAAACTCAGAACACTTAAAATGATTTTTCCAGGTTCTTCAGTAGAACTGACTCCTCTTATACCACTTTGTTGGGAACCATACCTTGGGGCATGTGTCGTGACTACACCATGCCTTCCTTACCTAGGCCAGGGTTTGGAGACTAGCACTGAAAAATAATTTCCCTAAAATGAGAATACATTGACATTGAGCCTGGAAAAACACAGACCATGTAATGAAAAGATGCAAAGCGTGTAGTAAGTTTTCATTAGTAAAAGTGTGTACTGATAGAAACGGGCTGGAATACAAGCCCAACTAAAATATACAACTACAACAGCAAAATAGATCCTAAGATTTTCCACCAAGGATCCTACCTGAAGGGTAGGTACTTATTGCCTCTGCAACACTCCACATCAACCAATAACCTCTATGTACAACATGGTCCTATCTTCCTAATGTCTCAACCAAGCTACTCATCATCTGCACAAGACACAACAAGGTGCAGGTGAATCCCATGCAGGGGTGGGTATAACAATTCCCTGTAGGGACCCCAAGTCCCGTGAAGTTCACCCAAAATCCCAGAAATGAAAACCACAATGTATGATCTCAATAAAAAAGCATAAAGAAAAAAGACTCAACTCACACGGCGTACAAAACTCATAGATCAATAATAAGTATGATTAGTCTTATGCTATATCATTTTATTCTGTTAGGGGTTTCCACAACTGAACCACGAAGAAGTTGTTCCATTTTCTATCAACATAGGTTTGAATGTCACTGATCCACAATCAGCTTCTCTAAGGCTGGTCCTCATCGGGTCGCGTACTACCAATCCACACAAGGTCGCACGAATTATGGTCGACACAAGTTCGATATAATTCTATTCCACATAGGGTAGCTATAATGCTGATCCACACATGGTCACTATAAAGATGATCCATACTGGGTCTTTATGATGTTGATCCAAATAGGGTCACTACGATGCTTATCCACAAAGGGTCTCCATAATGTTGATAGCCATCCACAGGATTCCCCGTACTCGGTGCGCTTGAGTTCCATAGAATCTGATCCTCAATATATCAGTCGTGCCTCCATGACCAAGAAGTTCAAAAATGGAGTAACCTAGAGGACCACCATTTCATAAGTGTTCCAACATGACACATGATGTGTCAATCAGATGCTCGACTTTTTAGTTATAGGCATATTAGTGTTGAGGGACTTGTTGGATTCGTGTTCGATCTAACCTCGGTGTACTCTAACATTCTCCAAAACATAGTTGGAGTATCAAAAAAGGGAATTCTTGTTTCATGGATTCCATCACTACAGGAAATTCGTCAAATGGATTTCCGGCTTTTGAGATATAGCTTCTTAAGTATATCTATGATGATAATGATCCGAGTCCGGTCCGAACCGATCGTGCCGATGCAACTCGAGCCATCTTGGGCTGACCCGACACCGTCTGACTCATCCCGGATTGAACGGGTTGGGCCAACCCGAGTGGATTGGGCAATGGGCTCAGCCAGGTGGGACACAAACCGACCTTATCAAGTGGCTGGAATGGTCCAGTAGCCAGTTGGCCAGCCTTGCAAAGGTTGTTTGGGTTCTTCAACTAGCAGCACCCTGTGGCACCGAACCACTGTCTGTGGGACACGTGGGGTGCATGCTCCGCTCCTCCACTACATCCAAGATGTGACCTCCATCTAAGGTTGACTAACGCCAGCTTCCCCACTGTCTCGCATAACACCCGGAGGCGCTTCATATCCTCTGTGACCAGCGGTAACTTGCCGCCTGCATCACCCGCTGGGGCCGGTGAAGCTTCCATAGGCCACTAGGTGATCTCTGGTGGTTCATTTTCCCTTCTGAATTCACCTACAACCCTCCTCAGTTGCTTCTATCATAGTGTGGCTTCCAGATTCAAGATTCCATCTGGTAGAAAATCCACCCCCAAAGAAGGAAAAAAATTGAAGCAACTGAGGGTCCATGCCTTGTTCGTTTGGTCTGCAGCCTCCGAATTAGCATCATAACAAAATGTTAATAAACAATTCATCACAAATATAAACTTAAACCCATTCAAAAATCATACAACAATCATCCTCAATTTCAAACAAATCACAGATCTAATCATTTGCATTGATATGTGTTCTTCGAGATTTTAATGAACAAGGAAAATATTCAAGATACTATATAAATTTAAAAACAACCCCTAACATAGTTTCATAGCAGACTTCATGGTTAGAAGAAGAATACATGTTTGATGATGATGTCAGTGTACATCATTTTTGAATTTATTCATCCAAAGTTGTCTTCCAAGCCACTATTCTTAGTTGGTTCAAGGTGCCACAATACTTCATCATTAGTTACTCACTTCTGGGTCAAAAACCCAAGCTCGAGCTTCATTTAAATATAGTGTAAGGGAGATTAACACATCATATGATTAATGAGATTCATTAATTAGTTTTAATTATTGAACCGCTTAACTCTCAATGTGCGGTTACAAAAAAAAGTGTCATGCCACTAAATGGATTGAAAACCCAGTGGTCCCGCCACCACTGCTCAACTATAGGTAAAAAAATAGAATATGATTTTTATGTTATTATATTATTATTCAAAAAGCTTTCAAACCAACCATTTCACCTGACCTATTGTGGTCAAAGATAAGCCTCCCATAAGCGAGTCCTAGTGCTACGAGTTCAAGGGTGCCCTCATATGTCAATTCTGAGCACCAGTTCAAAAGATAGAAATTACCACCCACATGTTTATTGAACGTACCAATAAAATTTCAAAATATGTTCCAGTCACACTGGGTCTTAGAATCAAGCGCCGTTAAATTTCTCAGTCTTGTAATAATCCCAAATAATGTTAAAATAATTATATAGAATTTATGTGTCTTTACATATATTTTAATTAATAATATAATATAATTATAAATTGTTCTTTACTTGAAAATAATATCATAGTAAAAAATAAAATAACTAATTAACACTTTAAAAAACCATAATTAAATATATATTTTCAATCATGTGAGGCATGCACTAAAAATTCAACTTTAAATTGTTCCGAAAAGTTACTTGTGTAAAAAATATATACCTCATTATATTTTATTATTATGTAACTTTCCTATAATGTTACATTCATATAATTGAAAAATCAACATGGAAAACAAAAGAAATATAATTATAATTTAAAATATAATTTATATTACCCAGATCTCCATGTAATTATTATTTCAAATTCTATATGCCATATCACCTTCAGTTACTGTTATGTTTTCTTATATTCTATAAAGACAACATTACATACTGGAAAAAAATATTGAAGATTTCTATATGGAAAAAGAATATTGGTCAGTAACACCAATTAAATATTATAAGGTATTCATGTTTTTTAAATCCATTTTTGATGAAACATAGAATCAATATGAGAAAATATTTTTTTGATGAAGCCATGTGAGAGTTTGGTATTATTAAGAATAAAAATGTTCAAGAAATCATTTTTTTTATCTGACTAACTCAAACATATAGGATACATGTAACTCTTATGTATCCTAATCATTTGTCAATTATGAGAAATCACATCCTCCTATTTGACCATTCATAAGGATTTACCCCTTCAATGAAAAGTTTTCACAAATTGTTTAGTAACTTATTCATTTCAAATATTTGATAACATTTCCAAATTGATTGATCTTACAGAAGTTCATAACATTAAATAAGGAAATATCAACTTTTAGGTATCTTAAAATCCAATATAAAAGATTAAATATTTTTGAATAACTAAATATACACTTATTAATACCTTATTTAAGTACTAAATGAATTCCTAGAAATAATATTTATATGAAAATTATAGATCATTCAATGTAGAATCAGTCATGGGTGGTGAAATCTAATGAAAATTAGACATGGATATCCTATAATTAATAGAGAGACCCTATAAACTATTGCCCAATATAAGGTTTGTTTGTCCCACCAATTAAATAATCCCATCTATCTTTGAAGGTTTTACTAAAAACCTATAATAATTTGTTGAATCAAAAAATAAATTAAACTAATTGTATTTTACATTACAAACTTTGAATCAAAAAGCATAAATCAAAATAAAAACAACTAAATAAAAAATAAAAATTTATATGAAATTCAAAATTAAAAATCAGGAAACAACTAATTAAAATAATACAAAATATATTTAATCTATCAGGAAACGAAATTGGAGAAAATAAGATCTATAAACTAATCTATAATGATGATGTTGAAAAGAAAAAATTTACGAAGATGGCAATGTGAGAATGAAGAACACATTGTTAAAAAATATTATGTTAGATATGTGGAGCCAAAGAATGACTGAAAAGAGAGAAATGAAATTTTTTTAGGCTTAATTCAGATGCATAAACTATGGTCGATGAAATCTTCTGTTTTGATATAGATCCAATTGTGATATTTGACCACAAAATCCAAGAAACCATAAATCTAGGGCTTCTGTGAGAGTGAAACAAGAGGTCTATCACAAAACAGGTAGATAACGTATTGAATTCTTCGAGCGGTACATTATTTTTTAAAATTATTTTTATGTCAGTTATATTATAACCAACATGAAAATTGAATAGAAAATATTTTTTACATTTGATATCGTATAATGTATGTAAAAATACAATCTTTCACTTTTTCTAAATTATAAAATAGATGTGAAAGAGTGGTGAATACACATTTTTTCACATCAGTTTCAATAAAACCGACATACAAAATCAATATTCACATAAGTTGTTATAAAAATGATTCGAAAATGTAATACGTATACATTTTCACATAATCTATAAATAACCGACGGGAAAACTACATCACAAAATTAGATTTTCTACAAGTGTGTGGACTATCCCATTTTATGGTAGGGATTAAGTGGATGCCACACTTTTTTCATAAGGATTATTGGCCCTTATTGATTGAAAGTGGTGAATGATTTTTGTAATCTATCTAAATAACATTTTAAATATAATAAAAATTTAAATTAAATTAAATTGAAATTTAAAAACATGGATTTTCACCTAGACCCAACCATTGTAGTGGGTAGAAGGTAACATCTCTTATGTTCTATATAAATATCTTATCACCTAGACCAAACTTTTTTTTTTCTGGAAGAGGGGTGATATTATTTTGTAGAAATTCTTTGTACGTGTTCAATTCCTATAAAAATGGATAATTCCATTATAAAATTGTATCTAATGTGTGTGTTTTTAATTTGTAGATAAATTACAGCACAAAATCCCTTAGTCATATTCTCAGAGGGTGGAAATGATCATGATTCGAAGGTGGTGGTATTTGATCCTCTAATGATACCTCTATTAGTACCTCATGGGAAATCTCTTCCGATTCTCTATGAGGGTGATGATTCCCATTTTAGGGGATTTTTTGTGGTTTTTGCAGAATATTCAAGGATATATGTGCTCAATCCCTTCATTTGGACAACTTAGACATGATTTTTAGTAAGAGTTTCAACCTATATTATGGGGGATGCAGGACCATATAATATTGAGATATTTATCTAGATGATTATTCCTATATTTAAGAATTTATTGAAACCTCATGAGATGATAGTGAAACTTGCTACTTATATGATTTTTAGGATCCACAAAGTGCTAGTTTGATATTTTGAACCACGGGGATCAGCATCAAGAACAAACATAGATATATTTCTTGTCATGATTCATTTATTATTTCTTCCCAATGAGTATAAGGTTTGATCGATTATTGTATTTCCTGAACCTGAAGCATGGTTCTCTGGTAGTATTTATAGCACCCTGAATTTATTTATGAAACTTTCTATGAAATAAATTTATATTTTTTATGATTTTTTTCACTCAGTGATATGTTTCTAATACTCTTCACCAAGATAATATTTCAGAATTTTTAACACCGACTTATCTTTTGTTATATGCAACACTGAGTTTATACGAAACAACACATTAATATTATAATAATTTAAATGAGATAGTTATCAAAAATAAATTACACATAGTAATTTTTATTGTAATAAATAATTTTTAAATTTAATTTATAATGATTTTATATAAATAAAATATATTGATAATAAAAATTATTTTTTTGTAATTTCCTTATATGTTTTAAAATACAATTATCTAAATGGAACTTATTTTTATGACCCATTTAGAGTAATAATAAATTTAATTTCAGTCACTTTTATAAATTCAATTTAATCAAATAAACTTCATTTTTTATTCTTAATTTCAAAATTATCTTACTGTAATTTTTTTTTGGTTTTTCTAAAAATGTTATTTATGATGAGTAGTTAAAAATTCATAATTTAAATTCAAAATTGTTATTTCGTCTAATATATTTATAGAGTTAAATAATTTTTTAATTTTTTAATTTAAAAAATGATCAATTTTAAATAATATAATTCAATTCAGTTAATTGTAACCAATATCACATTGAAATTGGATATAAAATCAATTTAATATTTTAATCATTTTCCCTACAAAACATGTTGTCGTGCCACATCTATAGGGTTATTTTTAAATTATTTTTTGACAATTATATGCTGATATTTTCGAAACATTATTTAAATACTATTAATGTAACGACCCAAAGTTTCATTAATGCAAATACCTCTTGATCTGATTAAATTTCTCTTTATGTTTGTATAAAATGTCAACTTATTTGGTTTTATGTCAAGAATTTTGACCGTTGCTAATATAGTCGTTGAACAGTAATCACATGATTAGTATAAATATAGGACTTTCACAAATCCAATTTACTCAGAGAAAGGAAGCGATGGCCTCATCCAGTAGAATTTCCCCATACGAAGCCCATTTGTCCGAGCTCTGAAAAGAGGTGGCGTCTTTGGGATTTGCCCTTGACAAAGCCCAAGCTGAGATTCATCTTCTCAAGCTCAAACGTGACCGTCTACGGGAAAAGTGGAAGTTGATTGAAATTACCACTCGAGCGATGTTATCCGAGCCACCCCAAGAGTCTATCACCATCGCACACCTTACCCTTAGTTCTTATGAGGCTTTTTAAGGGGTTATGTAACAAATAATTAGTATTATGTTCATGTACATTATTTTTGTATATAATAATGAATATAATTTCTAGTCATTTTTGATCCATTGTAAATAGTTTTAAAGGTACAAATGGTGTTTTTAGTTATTATTTAATTAAGAAATCTATTTTATTAAATTAAGGGATTTTTTAATTAAATAATTTTTTAATAAAATAATAATAATATTATTAAATTAATTTTTATTAAATATAATGATTTTTTAATTTTATGAATGCAATTAAAATTTTCATTAAAGTTTGAAGGCCATTTCTGTCAAAACCCATGAATTTTCGATAAATGTTGGTTTTTATTTTAAAAGTGAAAAAATTAACATATTTAGAAAATTATTTAGATAAAATAAATGTTATTTCTATAATTAGGATGTCGAAATTATCCAACAGTGAGTTTTTCATAATTTTCGGAGACATTCAACTTTTTGGGTAAAAATTAAATACCATTTAAATATATAATGTGTTTTATGACATCATAATGACCCAATAGTGATGTAATAAAATACTATGATCATTATGTTCGGACAATATATGTTTTATCTTTAAAATAATGTGATTTTGGGTTTGTTTGACTTGCTTTTCAAAGCATTAATGGACCCCTCAAGACTTATTCAACACCTTTCCTTTTTAAATTAATTTCCATGGGAGTGTGACTCACCTCCACATAAGCAACCCTAATATTTTAAGATGTTATGACTTTGGAATTATAAAATATTGGTTTCCTCTTACCTTTTCCAAAAACCTTGGGCAAAAACCATGGGATGGTTTGTGGTTTGGATTAATTTAATATAAGGGGTCCCAAACCTAAATAATAAAGAATTCTCTCACCTATCCTATATAAACCCACCCAAGATCCCACTTCCTCCACACTAAAAACCTTTGGAGTTCGTCCAAACAATACCATAATCTCTCTAGAATCCTCCCAAGGTGCCCCAAGCTCCCAAGAAGCCTCTCACAAACCTCTCTCTACCCTTTGGAAGCACACTTCCAAGTAAGGGTTTTTTCTTCCTTTCTCATTTTAGTCCAATTTTATTTAAGTTGTTTTGCCCTTTTAATTTCATTTATAAATGTTGGGGTATGGTTTTTAACCTCCCTCATACTGCCCTATTTATGTTTGAATGATGGGAGACCCTTTCTCTCTCATTAAATGCCTCCCATGTACACCCGTTACTATGCTGAAATTCTGAAAGGTACTTCTCTCTCCTCTTTTACATTCAAGAAATACTTTTGTATAATGAATCTAAATTCCATTATAATTGTTGGTACATGTATCTATATGACCTCATTAGTGTAAATTAAATGTAAATATGATGAGGAACCCCTTTCTCTCTCATCAACCATTTTTATGAATTCTTATGTCACGCTGTTACGCTGCCGAAATCGCACCAAATTTCTAAGGCAATGTCATTGTGTAGTGAATACCATGCCCATTTCTCCATCAAGGATATTCAAATTTATGTACATTTACTTATTGATTGTAAGGTTTCATGTATGAATTACACATTCCTTTATCGTGGAATAAATGATTATGTTTTATGAATCCATGTTTTATGATCCATGTGGCACACTAATACATGAAGTGAAATGTTTAAGAAGGGTGTACCCTTATAGCGCTCCAATGCATTGGATAAAGTGTAGTATCAGGATACGTCATGTGCAATGAGTGTTGACTCATGATAATTCAAGTGTAACGAGAGTTCACTTGTGATTTATGTGCAATGAGGATTTACTCATGCTCCATGTGCAATAGGCCTTGGCTCATGCTAATTCCATGTTAAGTGTTGTTTCCACATTTCCATGTTATGATTATCATGCTTTATCATGACTTTATGTTCATGTTTTTATTATGATCTATTGATATGCCTATTGTCTAACACGTATTGTACTCCTCATGTTATTCCATGTGTACTACCTTACTGGGATTTATAGCGCACCCTTTTCTTATGCATGTCCTCAGGTTATCCCATGCAATGCTAAGTACGAAGGAATGTAGTGGTCAAGAAAAGGAAGTTTTAAAAAAATATGTTGTATTTCATGTTATCAGTTTTTATGTAATGATACTAAGACCCAAAGACACTAAACCTCTTGATCTTATTTTCTGTATCAAGTGAAGTTTTATGTAATAAATCATGTTTATGTTTTAATAAAAAGCAGGGTTGTCAGAGTTGTAATCAGAGGATATGTTTAGTTAATTTGAGATTAGGAAACCCTAGTAAAGCCTTAGATACAAGACTAAGTATAATAAAAACATCCCTATGTTTTTTTAAGTACTGATTAAGTGGTTTATCAAACAAATACATCCCTGTCTAGATACGAGCAGGTAGAGGCGGCTCTGGCACAGATGTATCCTAGGGGTAAAACCCGAAAACACTGCTTTGAGCTAGACTCGAACGGGAACTGGTGCACGACAACGGGCCTTGCCGCACTGTTGGTTATGACACTATTGGGGGGTATGTTTTGATAAATTCACAAGCTTAGTATGAACCCTTATTAAGGGAATTAAAAAAATTCCCCTACGAATATATGTTAGAAAGTAGATAATGAAAAGCATAGATTGAAGCCAATAGACTCTTTGGTAAGGAAATAAAAGTTTATTTATAAGTCATCAACTTTTGTATTTGGATTAACCTTTATGTGTTACCCCTAAATTTCATTTTATTCCATCCAATGGCTGGTAATAGGAGGACTCGGGCTAACAACCATTGTGAAGATTAGTGTGACGACTGTACTAATTAAATGCCCAATCCAATGGGAGTGGGAATCGCGAACTTTGTCATGCTTCTCTCTTAGCTAAATCAAGTGTTGAATAAAAACATAGGTCAAGAAGAACGTTCACCCCCCCCCTAAGAAAGAACAAGTCTCCATCGAGATATTCATGAGACAAAGGCCTCCTATTTTTAGTGGATCATCTGATCCCACGATCGCTGAACAATAGATCAACTCCATTCAAAAGATATTCTCGATCATCCAATTTTCTGAACAAAAGAAGGTTCTCCTTGCGGCTTATCGTATTGAGGGTGAAGCTAATAAATGGTGGATGTTGATCAAAAATATGAAGCCTGAGGAGGAGATCAAGGAATTAGAATAGAAGGATTTCTTGATGATGTTTTTTGATAAATATTTTCCGTGCACCCTCCGGCATAAATGGAAAGGGACTTCCTTTCCCTCAAGAAAAAAGATGAATATTCTGTTGGAGCGTACGAGGAAAACTTTACATGGATTGAATGATATGCTTCCAGCTTTATCTTTACCCTTTAATATTAGGTTGACCGCTTCTTTGGTGGGCTAAAGCCTAGCTTGCAGAATGCATTACCGATCCGTGACTTCGACAGCTATGAGGAAATTGTCCGATGTGCCCTCAAGGTTGAAATGGAGATCATGGAATCACAGGGGTATCATGCGGACAAGAAGCTTAAGGTGGTCTTCAATGCTGGTGGTCCGATAGATAAATCCAACGGTGATAAGAAGATCCAGCACACCACCTGCCAAAAGTGCGGAATGAAGCACCCTAGAAATAGCCTTAAAGGGATGAGAAAATGCTTCAGGTGTGGAAGAGAAGGGAACCTATCTGTTAACTATCGGCAAGAAAGACCCACGGCTGTGACAGAGGAGAGGAAAGCTCCGTTCGAACCTCAAACCGTTGTTCAATGTTACAAATGCAATGAACCGGGTCATTTTTCAAATCAGTGCCCAAATCCAAGGGTTTTCAGAGACAACCAACAACCTCCAAGACAGAACGGAAGAGCTTTTGCCATCACTTTTTCCCAAGTGAACCCCAACAACGAAGTGGTGATAGGTATGCTAGTTATTCATTCAATAATAGTGAACGTACTTTATGATTTAGGTTCTACGCATTCTTTTATATCATGAAAGTTTAGTAGAACAATCCCAGGACCACCTCAAATCATGGAAGTAAATATGTCGGTGAGTACGAAAAATGGGGCAATCATTGCATCCCATGAGTATAAGTCCTCCCATGTTATAATTTGTGGATTGAATTTCCTGGAGAACCTCTTCATACTCCCTCTGGTGTAATTTTATGAAATTCTTGTCATGGATTGGCTTTCCTTATATAGAGCCAACATAAATTGTCGGGAGAGGGAAATCACACTCCATATAGAGAATCGACACCAGATTCTTTACAAGTGTCAGGAGGAAGATGAATCTCCTTTAGCTCCATCTCTCAAGCATGGATATTACTGCCTTATGAGCATGTGTATCTGGCTCAGATGATTGAGTCCAAGGAAGAAACCATCCTTGAAGAAATGCCTATTGTGAGGGAATTCACTGAAGTGTTTCCCGAGGTACTACCTGGTCTTCCTCTAAGAAGAGATGTTGAGTACTCAATTGAACATATACCTGGGGAACTACCAATATCCATGACTCCATATAAAATGGCTGTTGTAGAGCTTGAAGAGCTAAAGAAAAAACTACAAGAGAATCTGGATAAAGGGTTTATATGCCCATGTGCTTCACTATGGGGTGCACCAGTCCTCTTCGTCAAGAAGACAGATGGGTCAATGAGGCTTTTCATCGATTATCGTGAACTTAACAAAATCACTATAAAGAAAAAGTATCCTCCCCCAAGAATCAATGACTTGTTTGATCAGCTGTGTGGAGAACAATACTTTTCCAAGGTGGATTTGCGGTCAGGATATTATCAATTAAGGGTGCAAAAGGAAGATGTCCCCAAGACTGCTTTTTGTACAAGGTACGAGCACTATGAATTCATAGTAATGCCTTTCGGACTCACCAATGCTCTCTAAATATTCATGGACTTGATTAATAGAGTCTTTAGAGATTACCTTGACAAATATGTGGTAGTCTTCATATATGATATTCTAATATACTCCAAAACCAAGGAGGATCATGAGGAGAATTTAAAAACTATACTAGAGACATTGCGTAAGGAGAAGCTCTATGAAAAGTACAGAAAGTGTGAGTTATGGTTGAAGGAGGTCTCATTATTGGGTCATATCATCACAAGCAATGGGATATATGTGGACCCCTCCAAAACACATGCAATTTAGGGATGGCTGAGGACAACATCGGTAACGGATATTCATAGATTCTTGGGGTTACCTGGATATTATCGACTATTTGTGAGAAATTTCTCATGATTTTACAACCCTCTTACCAAGCTAACTTGAAAGGGAGTAATGTTTTCATGGAGTGATGAATGCGAAGAAAGTATCAAGGAGTAGAAAAGAAGGCTTCTCATAGCTCCCATGCTCACTTTACCTACATGTGGGGAACTTTTTGAGGTATTCAGTGAAGCTTCAAAGTTGGGCTTAGGCTTTGTGCTGATGCAGAATGAAAAAGTGGTATCCTATGCCTCAAAGCAGTTGAAAATCCATGCACTAAACTATCCAACACATGATCTATTGTTGGTGGTTGTGATCTTTACAATGAAAATCTGGTGGCATTATCTCTATGTAGAGAAATGTGGGATATATACTGACCACATGAGTCTTACATATATATTCACATTGAAAGAGCTTAATATGCTCAAGAGAAGATGGGTAGAGCTCATCAAGGATTATGACTGTTGAATACATAACCACCCTGGGAAAGCGAACAAGGTGACAGATGCCCTAAGTAGAAAGGACCCAGAAATTCTATCAATGATGAGAATTGAGAAGGATACAATCTTCTTAGACATGATGAAGATGGACATGGGGATCATAGAGATGGGAATATTATTCAATCCTTTCACAAATGATTGCTCAACCGTCTCTTTTGGAAAGGTTAAAGGATGATCAAAACGATGATGTGGGAATTCAAGAAAAAGTGGAAGCTATCAAAAAGGGGAAATCCTCAGAGTTTAATGTTAATAAAGAAGGAATTGTGCAGTTTGGGAAATGACTATGTGTTCCATCAAATCTGGAGCTGAAGAAGGATCTTTTGGATGATGCACATAGTTCAAATTTCTCTATTAACCCAGCGACCACAAAGATGTATCGAGATCTCTGAGAAAACTTTTGGTCGGATAATATGAAGAAGGAGATCGCTGAATATACATCTAAGTGCCTGGTGTGTCACCATGTGAAGGTAGAGAGGCAGAAGTCTAAAGGAATGATGCAACCATTGCCCATACCAGAATGGAAATGGGAGAACATCACCATGGACTTTGACACCAGACATCCGAGGACATCCAAAGGCAACAATGCAATTTGGGTTGTTTTGGACCGTCTTACAAATACTGCACACTTCATTGCTATTCGGGAGGATTTCTGTTTGGATCAACTGGAACAGATATATATCAGGGAATTGTTAAGGTTTCATTGAGTACCACTATCTATTGTGTCTGACCGAGATCCAAGATTCATCTCTAAGTTTTGGAAGAGTCTTCAACATGCTCTGAATAATGAACTGAACTTCAGTACGACCTATCATCCTTAAACTGAAGGCCAATCCGAGCGGACTATCCGAACACTTGAGTATTTGTTGAGAGCGTTCTCAATGGACTTTAAAGGTGGATGGGATCAACATCTTCCTCTGGTTTAGTTCTCTTATTATAATATTTTCCACTCAAGCATCCAAATGGCACCATATGAAGCCCTATATGGGAAAAGGTGCAGAACACCGGCATGTTGGGATGAGGTCGGCGAACGTATGCTGATTGGACCAGAAATGGTCGAGGAAATGGTGGAGAAGGTGAAAACCATTCAACAGCATATCAAGGCATCCCAGAGTTGAAATAAGAGTTATGTAGATAATCGTCGACGAGACCTTGAGTTTAAAATTGGAGAAATGGTTTTTCTACACATATCTCCGTGGAAGAAGGTCATGAGGTTTGGAAAGAAAGGGATGTTTAGTCCAAGGTACATCAGCTGCTTCGAGATTCTTGATCATGTCGGGGTTGTGGCCTATCGACTAGCACTTCCACAAACTATGGCCAAAATACATGACGTCTTCCATGTATCCATCTTAAGGAAGTACATACCGGACCCTTCACATGTACTCTTTTCTGAGGTGGTACAATTGGAAGACGATCTTTCTTTTGAGGAGTAACGAGTGAAGATATTAGATTGTAGGGAAAAAGTTCTATGAAATAATACAATGTCCCTCGTAAAGGTGTTGTGGAGAAACCACAAGTTTGAAGAAGAGACTTGGGAATCGGAGGAAATGATGAAGCTGAGTTACCCACATTTGTTTTAGTGTGGGAAAAGGAAAATTGCGAGGGTGAAAATTCTTAAGGGGGGAATATTGTAACAACCCAAAGTTTCATTAATGGAAATCCCTCTTGATCTAATTAAATGTCTATTTATGTTTATATAAAATGTCATATTCTTTGGTTTTATGTTAGAATTTTGACCATTGCTTATATAGCTGTTGAACAGTAATCACATGATTAGTATAAATATATGACTTTAACAAATCCAATTTACTCAGACAAAGGAAGTGATGGCCTCATCCAGTAGAATTGCCCCATAGAAAGCCCATTTGTCTGAGCTCGGAAAAGAGGTGGCATCTTTGGGCTTCTCCGTTGACCAATCCCAAGCTGAGCTTCATCTTTTCAAGCTCGAACGTGACCATCTACCAGAAAAGTGGAAATTGATTGACATTACCACTCGAGCGATGTTATCCGAGCCACCCCAAGAGTATGTCAACATCGCACACCTTACCCTTACGACTTATGCGGCTGTTTTAAGGGGTTATGTAACAAATAAGTAGTACTATGTTCATGTACAATATTTTTGTATATAATAATGAATATAATTTCTAGTCATTTTTGATCCATTGTAAATAGTTTTTAAAGTGAAAATGGTGTTTTTATTTATTATTTAATTAAGAAATATATTTTATTAAATTAAGGGATTTTTAAATTAAATAATATTATAGTAAAATAATATTATTATTATTAAAATAATTTTTATTAAATATAATGATCTTATAATTTTATGAATGCAATTAAAAATTTTATTATGATTTGAAGGCCATTAATGTCAAAACCTGTGAATTTTCGATAAATGTCAATTTTTATTTTAAAAGTGAAAATTCACATATTTAGAAAATTATTTAGATAAAATAAATGTTATTTCTGGAATCATGATGTTGAAATTATCCAATGGGGAATTTTTCATAATTTTCTGAGACAGTCAAATTATTGGGTAAAAATTAAATACCTTTTAAATATATAGTGTGTTTTATGACATAATAATGACCCAATAGTGATGTAATAAAATACTATGATCTTTATGTTCGGCCAATATATTTGTTACCATTAATATAATGTGATTTTGGGTTTGTTTCACTTGCTTTTCAAAGCATTAATGGACCCCTCAAGACTTATTCAACACCTTGCCTTTTTAAATTAATTTTCATTGGAGTGTGACTCACCTCCACATAAGAAACAATAATATTTTAAGACGTTCGGACTTTGGAATTATAAAATATTGTTTTACTCTTCCCTTTTCAAAAAAACATGGGCAAAAACCATGGTATGGTTTGTATTTTGGATTAATTCAATATAAGGGGTCACAAACCTAAATAATAAAGAATTCTCTCACATTTCCTATATAAACCCACCCAAGCTCCCACTTATTCCTCACTCAAAACCTTTTGAGTTTGTCCAACCTCTAACCTACTCTCTCTAGAATCCTCCCAAGGTTCCCCAAGCTCCCAAGAAGCCTCTCACAATCCTCTCTCTAGCCTTTGGAAGCACACTTCCAAGTAAGGGTTTTTTCTTCCTTTCTCATTTTTGTCAATTTTTCATTAAGTTGTTTTTCCCTTTTAATTTCAATTATAAATGATGGTGTATGGTTTTACACCTCCCTAATACTTCCCTTTTTATGTTTTAATGATGGGATACCCTTTCTCTCCCATTAAATGCCTCCCATGTACACCCGTTACTATGTTGAAATTCCGAAAGGTACTTCTCTCTCCTCTTTTACATTCTAGAAATACTTTTGTATCATGAATCTAAATTCCATTACAATTGTTGGGACATGTATCTATATGACCTCCTTAATTTCCATTACATTTAAATATTATGAGTAAACCCTTTATCTCTCATCAACCATATTTATGAATTCTTTTGTCACGCCGTTACGCTGCCGAAATCGCACCGATTTTCTAAGCCAATGGCATTGTGTAGTGAATGTCATGCCCATTTCTCCATCAAGGATATTCAACTTTATACACATTTACTTATTGATTGTAAAGTTTCATGTATTAATTAGAAATTCCTTTATCGTGGAATAAATAATTTATTTTTATGAATCCATGTTTTATGATCCATGTGGAACACTTAAGCATGAAATGAAATGTTTAAGATGGGTGCGCCCTTATAGCGCTCCAATGCATTGGGTAAAGTGTAGTATCATGATAAGTCATGTGCAATGAGTGTTGACACATTATAATTCAAGTGCAATGAGGTTTTACTCGTGCTTTATGTGCAATGAGTATTTACTCATGCTCTATGTGTAATGAGCCTAGGTTCATGCTAATTCCATGTTAAGTGTTGTTGCCACATTTCCATGTTATGATTATCATGCTTTATCTTGCCTTTATGTTCATGTTTTTTTATTATCTATTGATATGCCTATTGTCTAACATGTATTGTACTCCTTGTGTTATTCCATGTGTACTCCCTCACTAGGCTTTATAGCTCACCCTTTTCTTATGCATGTCCTTAGGTTATCCCATGCAATACTAAGTACGAAGGAATCTAGTGGTCAAGAAAAGGAAGTTTAAAATAATGATGTTGTATTTCATGTTTTATGTTTTTATGTAGTTATCCTAATCCCCAAAGGCACTAAACCTCTCGATCTTATTTGTTGTATCAAGTGAAGTTTTATGTAATAAATCATGTTTAAGTTGTAATAAAAAGAAGGGTTGTCATATTTAGTTATAATTATTTATTATTTATAATATAGTGAACTTATTTTTTGACCAAAAACAATAGTGAAGGTATTAAAAATTATTTATAATGATTAATGAAAAAATGTGCGTTCTTAATGGTTACTCTTTAATCTTAGGAGGAAAAATGGCCTAAAAACATGTAAAAAATCAATTGTATGTGTGTATTTTGGCCAATAAACTATTTTTTATAATTTTTATAATTTTTTAATTCCAATTATGTGATGGATACCTCTCAATAGAGTTTTCCTTTTTATATTTGCATGAATGTCACTACTCATCCCTTCAAAAAGGAAACTCACCCTCTCACTTCTTCACACCTCTCAATCAATATTTATCTAAAAAAATATAATCAAATATCCTCCAAAAATCATTCCATTACGCCATGAATACTCCATTTTGATAGAAATACAACCAATTAAGCCCTTTGGAAGACTCAAAAATTTGTTACACAGAAAAGAGGTAACATCCTTCTTCAAACTCCTTTCATTTATTCTATTTATCCACATCATTAATTATTCATATTATATTCCCATATAATATATTATGTATCCTAAATATATGGATATTATTTTACGTTAATTTTTATACCATAAATAAGGCATAATTCCATCAAATTGGTATCAAACTTACCGTTATTGTGTATGGTGAAGTATCTCCTCACGAAACAATGTTATTCCTTTTTTCCTATACCAAGATTAATGGTTGAAAATTATGATGGAAACGATGTTTCCATATGATATATACTATATTTATGATTTTATTATGCTTCTTTAATTTTTATATACAACATGACTTCATGTTGGCCATGTTGTGGACATATGATAACTTTTTTTGTGGAAGTGTGGACTACTACCACCTCAAAAAAATGTGATTTGTTCCCATGTTACATGGAATTTACTAATAATAATTTTATTGTGATTATTTGATATTAATTAAATATTAATTATTATTATAATATAATGATAATATATATATATACATATATATATATCATTTTCTTTCATTCATTCAATACAACAATAAATCAGAATGAACGTTTATGCAAACGTATGACCTAGTGCCTCTATAAAGACTGTATTCCATTTTACATTTATATCATGTTTATATTATTATAAAAAATATATAATAACTGTATGTCATAGTTATGTAATGTTTTAAATTTTTTATATTGTGATATAATTTTGATTATAATTTATTTAACAAATCAAAACAAATGTGGAAGGTAAACTGATTATTACCATGACCATAACATTATCAATGATCTATAAATAATTAGTAATATGAAGCCATAAATAAATTATATAGGTTATCATATATAAAAATATGGTTTGATGTTATACATATAATAATTTTATATTTATTATATCTACAGTTTGTAGGAGTATGAAGATATTGAATACATTGGGTAAGGAAATTTAATCTCACATTTTATTTCAATGAGATACATTCATTATTGCCACACATTTCTCTTAAGTGTTATGAATTCATCACATAGATGTTTTATATGGTTAATATACTTATATTTATCATTATTTTATGTATCCATTTTGTGATATTTATTTCATGGGTTTTATGGTCCAAATGCTTCCAAATCGATAATTTATTTTGTCCCAATTTTCCTTCTTTGTGACAATGGTTTTATTATGAACCTGTGTCCTTTTAAAAAGTTTGTTTACCAAAATTTGACATGTTATATATTTAATATAACTATTTCCATGATATTTTATTGTCCATTTCATTTCATTTTCCAACATCATGATTATGATTCAATGTTACTAAGTGTTAAGAGTTTATTGAAATGATCACATCATTTATCATCATTTTTATAGGTTTCATAGATTTTTTAGAAGATCCAATTATTTTTTAAGAAAAATGTTTTCAAAAAGGTTTTATGTTTTTAATTTTTTTTCCAAAATAGATTGGGTATATTTCTTAAGTAATGTTTATATTAGACATTTAAAAATTATTTTCCATATAAGATGACATATGTTAATGTTACTAATTATTGTTTAGAAAATGATGAAATTTTTTTATTAATATTTATTCATTTATTGGTTTATGTTTTGACGTCTTTATGTTTATGAAACTCATTTAAATTTCATATTTTATATGATTTTGAAACGCGCTTCCTCTACAATGTTATGAATTTGATGAAATGATTATGAAATTTTTTTTATTGTTCGTGGGATTTAATATTATTACATGTTTAATACACACATTTAATTTATGGGTTGTGATATGATAGTTTATGGTATTTAAGAACAAGTATATTTTATTTCATTGTGGGATGGGTTGAACATATATATCCCTCTATTCCATTCAGTAATCATTTATATCTCATGATAAATAAATAGACGAAATGGGGAGTGAACTATGTTCAATAAAGGACTTTGTCTGATAAGATTCACTTGGGAGTGAACCTTGAATACTAATATGGTCATGGGAGTGAACCATGACTATAAATATGTTTGCTATAGTGAACCCATACTACTAAAATGGCCTTAGAAGAGATTCCTTGACTACTATGAAAATCATATATTACGGTGTGACTAACACAATTCCGATTGCTATTCCTATATTATCTTTTTATATGTTATGTTCTTTTTTTCTTAATGATTCATTTCTTATTTACAACTAATATTTATACCATGATTCCTATTTTTGATATCTTATATATATGGTGTGATATTATATTTTAATTATCATTTTATCATACCCTAATGGTCATGATTATGTTTACATACCTCCCTTGTTTATTTATATTAAGCATATAATCTCACCCCTTATTATATTTTTATTCCCCCAGGTTATGATGATTTTTATAACATTTGTTGTGTCTAAAAAAGGTTCTAACAAAGAATAAAAAAGTTCCAGATAATGTATCTAACTTATTTAGTAGTTTTTCTATTTCCAGGTTTTCAAAGGAATTAAACTAGTGCGGTCTTTTAGAGTTTTTGTGTGTAATATTTTAAGTATTCAAAAAAATTAATTAAATTTTAATGGATTAAATTGGAGGGTCTTTATAGATGTTATTGTAGAACCAATTTATTTATCCTTTGGAAACTATGAATATAAAACCTTAGTGACAACCCTAAATAGATTTCTAATGATAATAATAAAGAAAAATAAATTTATATGAAATTGTCATGGAATTATCATAATGGATTGAGTGGGTGGTTTATCATAAATAAATCCATGTCTGGATACTACAAGTGGATGTTCCTTTTGCACAGATCTTCCTAGGGGTAAAAACTAAGAAATAATGTGTTGGCCCCGACTCAAGAGTATCCTATTACACAAAAATAAGACTTAATTCCCTCCTAGTTTGACACTCTAGGGGATATGATTTTGAAATTCACAAAATCTTCATGAACCACCATGAAGGATATAAATAGATTTTTTCTATGAATAACCTTGAATAAACCATAGGTGATATGTATTAATTATGTTGTCATAATTTAGACATTTGAAAAGTGAATTTTTATTATTATGTGGTTTATCAATTTCATAATAGTTTCTTAATATATTCATTATGGTTTTATCCAATGGATGGAATCCAAAGGAACTTACATAATGGTGATTACAACGGGAAATGAAATGATTTTACTTCTAGGAAACAAAATGAAATTGGGCATGAATGAAAAATATCATTTCTATCATCACCCAAATCCTTCAATATAAGATTCATGATGGACATACAAATGAGAAATATATGGAATAATATTTTCTTGAGTCCTTCATGAGGCAAGATCAACAAAATATTATCGGATCATCTAATCCAATTATTTACTAACAAATTATTAGTACTACTAAATTTTTTTCCCATTATCTTATGTTTAGAGCATGAAAAAATCATTCTATTTGTTTATTAGTTAGAAGGAAAAGTATAGTAGTTCTAGACTCTAATTATGAATTTTATGTGTCAGGATGAAAATAAATCCATTGATTTGGATGAGTTTATGAACTTATTTTTCAATAAGTACATTCATCGTATTCTTAATCAAAATATGTTGAATGAGATTCTTGATTTGAAGTAAAGAAAAAATAAATCTTTCGATACCTAAGAGGAAAACTCCACAAGTCATGTGAGGTATGCTTGAATAATTATAATGTAACATTAATGTAAGGATGATAGCTTCTTTAGTGGATAAATTTCACATCTCTGAAGGATATTATCTGTAAGATAATTTTGTAATTACAAATAGATTGAGTTTTGTACTATCATCATTAAAACTAAGGTTGTAGTCATGTATCAATAACAATTTTCTGGAAAGAAAATTAATATTAGGTCCTAATGAAAGTATAAAAACATGGAGAGAAGTAGATATGATTTTCATTATTCTTTATGTGTGGAAAGAATCATGGAGGAAATGAACATAAGGGTTCAAATAAATTATTTAACTATGGAAGGGAAACCTATCTAGAATTTGATTATCAAATTGATTGTAGGAAGTTAATAAACAAATAGAATGGAAATAAATCATTATAGAATGCACCTCACACTCTTTTGTGCTAAATGTGTAAGGAGAATGGGCATTATTATAAACAGTACCCAAACCCAAGGGCTGGTGATGGTGTGTAATGTCTATAACATCTTAAGCAAATGAAATGAATAAATATAATGCAATCTCTATTTATGATGAGGGGTGTAACAACAGCATGATGAATGGTTCACATATCTTCTACTCTAAAATAGCTCAAGAATTATTGGATTCATGATATACCCTCCCTTTCATATATAAAGATTTCGACAATTGAATTAAGATTCCACACAAATGATTATATGTGGAATTTATAGTACAACCATGTAATGGTATGATGATTTCATCAAATGTCTATCATTCCTGTCTAGTTTATGTTTGTGGGAATCTTCGTCCTATAAATCTTTTAATTCCACCTTTGGTTGAATTTCATGGAATCATAGTCATGGATCTTATTTATTTTCACAAATCCCACATCTATTGTTAGGGGAGGGAACTTCCATTTGATATTTCAAACCCTACTATGATTTTCCCTAAATGGGATGAAATTAATGGACTTCCTATGGAGATTATGTTTAGTTTATGGGTTTTAGTTCACATTCATAAGGGGTTATTATCTCAATTAGTTGGTGATAAAATCGACATCAATGATATTACAATTTATTGAGAATTTTTAGATTTCTTTACCAAAGAGTTTCCTAGGCTTCCTTAAAATGATTCGGATGGGTTCTTAAAAGAACTCTTACCCGGTTCCACACTAATTTCAAATACTGCCTATAGAATATCCCCAATTGAGATGTAAGAACTTAATAAGAAACTCGATGAAAAACATAATAAGGGATCCATTCCTCCATGTGTGTGACCATGGTGTGCACCAATTCAATTTTTAAAAAGGAAATATGTTTCAGTGAGCCTAAACATTTATTAATGATAATTGAACAATAAAATGATAACGAAAATGTATCCTCTTCCCACATCGATGAATAGTTTTATCAACTATGTAGACATCAATACATTTATAATATTGAGCAACAATTGGATATCATCATTTGAGAGTTAAGAAATATGATATATTAAATATTTCATTCAATTCAAGGCATGTACACTATGAATATATAGTGATGCCTTTTGGTATTAATAATTCCCCTTATATCTTCATCGATATGATGAGTATAGTATTTTCAGATTACGTCAATAAATTTGTGGATGTCATTATAGATGATATTATAATCTATTTAATGTGAATGGAAGAATACGAAAACTACCAGTGAATAGTTATGAAGACCCTATTGATGTAGCAACTATTTTAAAAATTGTACAACTATGAATTATGACTGAAAATGATTCATTTTTGGGTAGCATAGTCTTAATAGAGGGTATTGTAATAGATCCATAAAATATAGAAGCAATTGAAGACTGTCCTAGACCAACAATGTTGAATGAGACACATGTTTTTTATTTGTACTTATAAATAATGACATGATTAGCTCTTATGTCCCACGATTGATGATGATTCATGAGGCAAATTACCCAACTCATGAATTTTTCTTAGCTACTATAATTTTTTCTATTAATTATATGGAGGAATGATATTTATGGAGAAGAGTGAGATATATATATATGATCACAAAAGTTTGAAATATATATTCACATAGATGGAGATTAACAAGAACCCGAGAATATGATTAGAGCTGAAAAATTATTCTGATTAGTCAATATGTTACCATCTGCAAAAAGAGAACAAGGTGGATGATTATTTATGTTGAAAGGATCATACAAGGTTATCCATGATATTTATCTAAAAATGTTAAATATTACTATATTTACATAGGATAGATCTAAAAATATTTATGTAAGTGGAAAATTATTATGTTTCTCAATTGAATGTTCAACACTCGATCCATGTAATGATTAAAGAGGCGGAAAAGGAAAATGTAGAGCTGAAAAAGAAGAATATAAATTTACTAAATTTTAACATTGATTATGATTGAATGATACCGTTTAAGAACCATGTATGCATTCCTTCTGTACCAAATATGAAGAATGACCTATTAGAGGAAGCTCCTATTTCTTCATTGTAATTTCCCAGCGATGATAATTGTGTCAATGGGATGGGGATATTGTGGATCCGTGATAAATTTTTATATTATGTTTCCTTGATTATTTTAAAAATATCACCTCTTTTTAATGATTTATTTCCCTGATGAAAACAATTCAAAAACTTATTCGTAGGAACAGAATAATTTACAAGGTTCATTATTCAACAAGGATAGCTATATCCTTGGTAACATTTGTAAATTATCCAAAACCACACAGTCCACAAGAAATCAATATTTTTGTGCGGAATACAATGAGTAGGATATTCCCATAAACTTGTGTAGAACTATGTTAACAACTAAATAGTTTGTTTTCTCCATCTATATAAAAATATGTAAAATAATGTTTTAAAACAAAACATGTTATTATACTTTATTATCAATTTTAAAACATGTCATATTTTAAAAAAAATTCACTTTCATACCCATAATATAGTAAGAAGACCCTAGAAATTGATATATAAATGATTTTTATTTCCAGATACGATACATTTTGTTTGACATCTCAATATGGGAAATAAACCTATTTTAGAATATAGTTCCTTCAATTTTGAATAGCGTCCTTTTCAATCAAGAAATCCCAATATGTTTTTTATATATGAAATCCTACTCAATATTATGAAAATCTGAATACGAAAATTAGTTTGATTATAATGATCTCATGAATATGTTGAAGTTTTTTATATTCTCCTATATCTTCTATCTAGCGTGACTTATTCAAGGGGAATATCTTCATCGCACTTATTCTATCTATAATGTCATAGGTGCTCCAAACACTCTAATAATTTCCATGAGAATTACTTGTTTTAAATAGTAATGGTACATTCCCTTCTATTCTCTCCCTAATCATCTTCTAGGTGTGATTCTTAAAAATGTTTTTGCTCAAACAAATTACCTTAATCATACATTTCATTCTAATTTTTGGTGCATCTTGACTTCTATAATTCTTATAAACTCTTCTCATATCTTCTCAGTCGTTCTAAAATAATCAAAAAATTCCACACACTTCTAAAATTCATTAAATACATTACTGAGATTCTAATTTCCCAATATGAGTCGTTCAATATGATTATTCATACGAATTTCATTTATGAATAAATAGACACCATTGTGAATACCCAATATTATTTATTCAGTATGATGATCTTTAACAATTAATGAAAAAAAGAAACTTGTTCTTACTTTAAGTTGTACCTATCTATAACATTTTTATGTACATCATGATCTTGAAAATTTTAATTCTAATTCCAATTTTGATTATGATCTGTCCCATTAAGATGAAGGGTAATTTAAAATAGTAGATACATATTCATCTTTTCTTTTGACCCACATGAATGATAAAAATGTTAATCAAACTTAGTTTTTGTGGTTGAATAAATTTTTGATAAATTTTTGATTTATTTTCCATATTGGTTACCACCATAATTTATTTTATTAAAATTTATTATTCCTAAATAATTGTACCTTTAATGGTTATGATGGAATACGAAATATGGTGGACTTCTATCATTATCCTTGACATTAAGAAACTTATTTGTTTTATTCATTATGATAATCCTTCACATAATTTAATCAATTCTGCATCTACAAAAAATTATTATGATGAACTTGATATTCAAAAAAAAGGCTTCATCTACTTTCATATTTCAAAATCATCTTCTTGTATCATTACATATTTCATGACTTTTATTACATTAAACATTATCTTCAGCATAATATGACTTTAAAAGGAAAGTATTTCAACTTTCCGAAAACTTATTTATATGATTATGAGCCTGAAAATGATTAACAGTATTTCGATAAGAAATAATATGATTTCTAAAACCTTTCTTCCTAGATTCAATCACTAATATTGAAACACATGTTTTACAACTTACATATGAATTATTTGATCTAAAGGATCACTAAAACATCATCATAATTATATAATAGTCATACCAACTTATATTATTACCCATTTTGATCACACCATTCATTCCGTACTTATGGTGTGTTTGATGATACCACTATTTCAACAATATTTTCCTCAAAATATTTATTATTTCCAAATACTATGATTCTAATTTCTTTTATACAACGTTATGTCATTTTTCCCCAAAATGAAATGCAAGGATATTTTTTTCTTCTTATAATTTTTTTACAATAAAATAAAAAACCCAAAGATGATAATCCTTATTAGTTTTTTCCTATCAATATCCACGTTTAGATTTTTTGTCAACCATGATTTATAAATAACTGGTCTTTTTAACCTCATGATATGAATTAATTTTTAATAATTATATTCTTACATGAGCTAACTAATTGATTTACCTAAAAATTATTGACAAGAAATCCATAAAAAATAATGATTATCAAAAGAGACATGTCATTATTCCTCATCTAATTATCCTTAGCTACTTTCCTCATATTTTAAACTATCCTAGAATATATGCATTTAATTTCCTACAACAACTCCAACAGATAGTTAGAATAGTTTATAGACATACAATGATGGATTCACTACTTACCCATAACTCCCCCTTTTACATGTTTTATTTTGGGATGTATTTTTGAAATAATTCTCCCCCCTTGATAACACTGTCCAAAGATATGATGAGGGAGGGGAAAAATTACCCTAATCATTATGAAAAAGTCTTTAGATTCTCATGTTAAACCTAAATTTAGAAAATGGATCCTTATGTATTGTTTTGGGGATAATTTCAGCAACTTGTTCCAATGTTTGAATAGATTCTACATTCAATTCATAATCCTCTAAATTCCCATTGATGAAATGATATTTTATATTAGTATGTTTTGATGAAAAATTTTGTACAACATTTTTGGGGATCTTTATTTTACTTTGATTATGAAAACCCAAGGGATAGGTTGAGTTTACATCAATCATAATTTTTTTAATTGAGTATTAATGTAGACAAGTTGGGTAGAATCTTCTATAGAATACACACATTCATGTTCAACCATTCTGATAATTAATGTGTTTTATTTCATTTTACTCCATCAGAAAAATCCCCATAAAGAGAACTCCACCAAATATGGATCTTTTATCGTCAAAATTTCATTCATAATCAGAATTGGAATACCCAAACAAATAAATACATTTCATGTTATCTAAGGTAATTATAAATTTTTTTGTCATGTTGATATATCTAAGAATTCAATTTCTATCATGTAAATTTTTTTCTTTAAGAGAACTCTAGAATCTTGCATATAAGGTGAATGAATAAACAATGTCAGGTATGGAGGCAGTCAAATGAAACGAACTTCCAATAAGCTTTACAATTACATTATGATCAACTTTCATTACTTATCCATCATTAGACATCTTTTTCCCACTAAAATTTGTGTGGAAACTAGTTTTCAGTTTTCCAAGCCGAGATTCTTAATATTTTCATTAGGATACTTTTCTTCAGAAAGAAACATTTGGATATTATTTTTTCAAGTATGTTACTGAAGAAAGTATTTCATTTCACAATGAAAGAAAATCTAAAAAAAATTCATTACATCATAAAAACATTCACAAAAACTTTCATAATTCCTTATAAAGATTATATCATCAACATAAAAACATACCAAAAGGGAAAACAGTAGACTTACATTGATGTAATTATTCATATCAACACTTCCATTATTAAAACTCATCTACCATAAAAAAGTATAAAATTTGGAATATCATGCCCTTAGATCTTGTTTCATCCCATACAAGGCTTTCATCAATATGCATATATAAATTCAATCATTCCTAATAATAAACCAACAAAGTTGTTAAATGTAAAATTACTCATCAGGATACCTACTCATCAATGTGGAAATTACATCCATTTTAAAAAAATTAAATTCATTTTTTATACATAGTAGAATTTTTTTGTTTTTTTCAACCTTTCCAGCATTGAAATAGTTTCATCTAAATCATCACCTTAAATTTTCGAGTAACCTTGGCACATTAATATTTCTATGTTCCATTTCACTTCATATTCTTCATTAAGATGGTTCCAAAAAACCTACTTTGTGATAATATAATTTTTATTATAATTTTTATATATGTGTTCTCATCTATAAATATTTTTTGTATGTTCCATCTCCTCATTAATGAATTGAACCCATTCTGAATACTCAAAATATTCGTTCACATCATTCTTCTCAACTATTGAATATAAATATTTTTGTTTAATACATTTTTTATTCCTGTTGTCTGTAACTTTTGATGATGGTTACCAATAATTTTATGATAATATACTTTCTTCCGTAACCTATGATTTGATTTTTGACATAATTCTGCATCACTAGAAATAGCCGAATCTGATTATTCTTCTTGGGTAGGATAACAATTATATATATCCTTGTTAAAAATGTTAACAAAAATTTCCTTAACTTGTTTAACTTACATATCAGTATGAGTATTAGCACTTTCTTAAGGTATTTTACTAAATTTCACATCAATAGGATAAAAAGTATACATATTTCTTTGACGAAACATCTATATCCTCTTCCATTGAGAGTAAAACAAATAAATATTTTATCTTCTCTTTTGTGTTAAAAATGGTAGATATTCACACCCGTATTGTCTATAATGCATGGAATATAGAGTAATATTATGTTATTCAAACATGGAGTATTATAACAAAACAATTATTATGGATTCATATGTAAATTTGGAAAGTAAATATATCAATTTTGAATATATACATCTTTAATCAATGATTTATTCCAATATTAATAGGATATACCATCTTCATGTAACATTGTTATCCCTATATCTACCAAACATCCATTATTTCATTCACAAAAAACATTTTATTAATGATTTTATGGGGAACTATAATCTTGTTCAATTTTATATTTCTCATGCATAATTATGAAATATTCATTCTTATACTCACCACCTTTATCTATTCTCAACTTCATCACTGAATACTAACATTCCTTCTCATCTTTCGTCTAGAAACTTTTTAACATTTTTAGAGTATCCAACTTATGTTTCATATACAGAAAAAAAGTAATTAAAATATAGTTATAAATGAATATTATGGAGTATATGTCTCAATTTTTTATTGTATTTTCATTGTCTAGAATATGTTAGAATGAATATGTTACACGTGTTGTTTGGAAAAAATCTCAACATTATTAAAAACTGATTTTGTAGTTTTTCCATGCTAACAAATAGTGCAAAACTAATCTTTTCATATTGAAACTATGTAATATCTTAGACACTCTCTCGCTCAGATAATGTATTAATGTTTCTTTGACTCATTGATCACATCCTTTTATGCCACAATTTATTTTTTTCCACAATACTAATGTAATAACATTATTTTATTTCTCCAACTTGAAATAAATTTCCATTTTTACATTGGACTCTTGTAAATATCATTACACCTTCGCCACTTTTCACAAAAAACCCTGTAACTTATAAAGATATTTTTCCCCTCATCATAATGATTTGAAACACATAGAATGTTTTCTATCAAACAATAAAAATATAATGAATTATTATATTTCATCTTTTATTTTATAATAACAGTTAATACAACACTTTTGATTCGCAAAGATTCATCATGGAAATGTGTTACAATTCATTATTTTAATTGATTGAAATTATTCAAAAAACATTAAACCTCCATTAATATGATAATAAAACCCAGTATCATGAATCCAAATTTTTTATCATTTTATAGATTTCAGAGTGGTTTCAATGACAAGGGAATTTGGTTATTTTATTTCATTCTATACTTATGGATTCTGAGTATTGTTAAGAAATAATTTTTGTGGTGGAAAAAACATGAAATCATTTATCATGGATTCTAGGTTGTTTAAATATTTTAAAAATAGTTCCCATTGTCATAAAATATTCTCAAATTTCACCCCAACATTCTTCGGTTTCATTTGAACATAATTTTGAGACTACTTATTTGGAGGGAATTGACTACCCATGAAACATTCCCTTCCATACCCTATGGAATATTAGTAATGTTTTTATTTGAACAAACGTTTATCTTTTGTGTGTTCTAATCCATAAAATACCAATAATAGACATATAATGAATATTTTGTTATGAAAATTCCTAATGGACGATGTTGAGAACATGTTTCTCAACAACCTTCTTGTATTTCATATCTGAACCACCAACCCATAGGTTTTCAATTAGAAACAAATTATTCAAATAGTTTGTCATTCTATCCTTACTTGTATTATATATAATAGAAACTTTTTTAGATTTATAATGTTTAGAAACATTTTCAGACTTGGTATTTTTATAATCTTATGAATTCTCCAAATTATTAATCTTGGACGCATACATACCTTTCCAACTCTCTTATTTTAAGAAAAAGTTCCAAAATTCTTATTAACCACTGAATGTTACATGGGTTGATCGTTATCAATTTTCTTTTTATGATAACTTTCACCAATATTAAAGATATAATTTTTGAAATAGATTAATTTCTATTCAGTTTTAGAAATTGATTATTGCACATGTTATGACTCTTATTATCATTCCTTCAAAATCACTTAGAGATGGTCACTACGATTCATTTCTTTCTCAAGAGATTTATTAAAAATGTTAAATTATTTTATCAATGTATGTTCTCATCACAATGAAATTATATATTTTTTTAAAGAACATTTATTTTCCATTATCCTAAATTCATTCTCATTCCTTCCTATGTTTCTCAAAAATTCTTTTTAATTTTTTTTAATTTTATTATATTTTAATTTATTGTTTCTCAAAACAACTACATATGAATTATTAGATAATCACTATTCCAATAAAATTATTCTCACCAACATACTCAAAATATTTTTTTAATTCACCATTTTTATTTACTTATTCTTTACACTAGATAGGAAACATAATATTTTGGATTTTAAGATCTTTTAACCTTTCCATATATCAAATGATTTATCCTTATCACCATTTTTTTTTTAAAATTCTACTCAGATTTCATTCTTCTACCTTATAATCCTCTTATTTTTTTCATTGAGTATAACTAATGGAAATGTTACCAACCTCTCCACATTCTAATCACATCAAGGGATGTTTAATTTGTATTTATACATATTCTCACATTTTCAAAATACAATGATAAAATCTTTGATCGGTTTTTATATACCTCATTTTTTGAAATTATAACCAAATGCTTCTTCATCAATAATAATATTATTTTACATCTTTTTATTGGTATCCTTTAAATTTATTTCTCTATCAACTTTTATTTTTTTATTTTCATATATTTCTACCATCACATTTTATAAGTGATGATAGTTATATTTATTTAATAGAATTATAATGTTGTAGGATATCTTTATTCTAATGAAAAAACATTAGAATTAAAAAATTCAGGAAAAATTCTTAAGATATATTCCACAATTTTAGAATCTATTAACATTTCTCCATGATAACTGATAGTACTGAAAATTACATTTACCATGGTAAATATGTCCCCAATTGATTCAAACACACCCACTTTCAAATATTCATCCTTCGACCTCCAGATTTTAAATTATACCTTATTCACTTTTTATGGACTTCATATATGTTTTTCAAATTATCCCATGTATCATTGGTTGTGGAAACACCATTTACCATTTGAAATTCAATTTCAAAAAGTGTTGATAGGAATGCAATATTGGACCTTCAATCATTCTCAATTTTATTCATATCAACAAATGTAAGAGAAAATTTATCATTAATAGGAGGAAATGAATCTATTGCATCTCAAGAATAATATATCCAATATATATAAATAATGAAAATATTCTATATTTCCATTTATGATTGTGTTACCATCAAAAATAGGGAATCCTTTACTGTTCACATAATTCATATTATCATCTAACCTCTCTTCAAAATATTAGCAAACACTAAATGAAGGGAAACATCAGCTCCAATACAATTTTTAATTTTCCATTCATGGTAATAGTCTGACTACGATGGGGTGAATCAGTGATATCTTTATATTTAATTTTTCCTTTAATATAAAACAACCATCACCCCTATTAATGATTTATTTTCTTATTGAAAACAATTCATACACACATCCATAAGAACATAATAATTTACAAGGTTCATTATTCAACATGAATACCTATATCCTTGGTATGGTATTCAAATGATCCAATATAACAAATTCCACTATAAAATAATAATTGTATTTGAATAAAACAAGTTTCATATTCCCTTACAGTCATGTAACACTATGTAAACAATTAAATAGTGTGTGTTCTCGTTCTCGCACATATTATGTAATAATTTTTTTTGAAAAAACATGGTATTTTTCTTCTTTTTCAATTTTTTAAAATGTGATCTTTCAAAACAATTCCTAACTATCTTACTCATAATATGATAAGAAGACTCTAGACTTTGTTAAAAAACAAAGTATGATTTCCTAGTCTGATTTTCCTATTCTAATTTATAAATATATAAAATTAACCTCTATCAGAATAAAGATTAAAAAATTCTAAAAAACATCCTTTTTAATATTGGAATCCCAATATGATCTTCCAAATCTGATAATTCATCTCAATTTTATGAGAATCTAAATATGATAATAGTCTTAAATACAAAGATTAGCTGTATACATTTAAATCTTCTCTCTTCTCATACAACTTCTATATGTAACTACTGCTTCAATAATTGTAATCTAAAGACAAATTTTTTACTCTAGAATTTCTTCAGCAGTATTTATTCTCTCTTCCTTTTAATAAAAAATACTCATGTTCGAAAGCCCATGGTACATTCCATTTTATACTCCCCCTAAACATGATTTGTCCTGGATGACTAAATTTTTTTGCACTCAACCAAATTAATTGAATCATACATTTATTTTTAATTTTGGGTTCATTTTGACAACATCAATGTTTATCATGTCAGCTTGCCACTTCTCAACCCTTCTTGAATCTTATAAAAACATTATCTATCCAATGAACTAATTGACAAAAATCCTTATAATTCTAATTTTCCCAATCTCATTCTTTCAATATAATTATCCATTCTAATTATTTATAAGTTGAAATATACATGATTCTGATTTCCTGATAATATTATTCGTTATTATGCTATGTACCAATTAATATTAACATACATTATCATCGAACATCAAGCTCCCCCTTTCTATAAATTTTGTATCTCCTTCAATATATTGTAAAACATATGTCTGATTCCAATTCTAATTACGATCTATCATATTATAATGATGATAAATTGTATGTAGTATATTCTTCATAATCTATTTTCATGACCCGTTTAAACTATAAAATCGGTAATTCAACCTATTTTAAATGGTTGACCAAATTATTTGTAATGATCTAAATTTATTCATGGTATTGTAAACCATCCAGTTTTCTTTCCTTAGCAACCATCAATGTCAAAAAATTCTTACTCCGATAATTAGGATGGCATACTAAATACAATTGATTAGTTTTAGTGGATTTGACTTCAACAAATTCTATCATTCCTTTATTATGAACAACCTTCACAGTATTTAATTGAATCATCATTTTTCAAACTTTTTATGATCATATTGAGATTGGAATACTTCTTATTCACTATCATTTTAAATTCAAAAACATCTAGTAGTATCCATAATTCCATCATGAATTTTATTACATTAATTATTAGCTTCATCAATTTCTAACTTACCATGGAAGGTATTGTGACTTTATTAAGATCACATTTTTTTACTTCTCAGCCGGAATAATATTAAAATTAATACGATAGTACTAAATATTATTTATAAAAAAAATTCTGCCCCATTAATTCATCAATATTTTATCACAAGTTTTACAAATTACTAACGATTTCTGAGTAATCCATGATCATCAATGAATCAACACATTTATATCAATGTCATATAGTCACTCATTCAACCACATTATGATCACACAATTCATTCTAGACTCTGGGTGAGTTTGATGATCCATTTCATCCAGAATCATTCTCCTCAATCATAAGGACCTTTTGAAACATTTTGAGTTCAGTTTAGTGAATATGATGGTCAGTTCTATTTTCAAGAAAAACAAACTAATTTGATTTATTTTCATCTTAAACATATTTTAAAATAGAAGAAAAAACTAGAATATTATCATCCATATCAGATTATTCCTATCATTTATTACCTTTTCATCTGAAAAGTATGAATATATATATGTATATATATTTAACGGAATATATTGGGTGGGATTTCATGGAGAGAGATATCACAGAGTTTGTATATTAGTGGTTGACATTACAGAAACATAGGTCTGAATGATAAATGTCTAAATGGATGTTTCATGCATTATCCATACTATAATGGAAAAGGGAGAAAACCATTATTTATTTTTTCATTGGACTCCCAAAAAATATAAAGTGACTAATGTTATATTGTTGGTATTTGATCTCTTTACAAAGTCTTCACACATCATCTCTATCAATGATGACATCCCTCTACATCATCATTCCAATAGATACAATAAATAAGTTGTAATGTTTCCTAGAGTACCACGTTCCATTGTATCATATCATGATCTTAGGTTTACCCCATAGTTCAGGAGAAATAATCACTAAAAATTGGATACAAAATTGAGTATTAGAACTATATATCATCCACATATGGATGGTCAGTCTAAATGACCAATTAAGAACCTAGACGATATGTTGAGATCTTATTTCATGGATTTCAATGATTTTTGGGATAAACAACATCTTCATGGTGAGTTATATTAAAAAATAGATTTCACTCATGAATTTAGATAGCTCCTTATGAATCCCTCAATAGTAATAACTGTATATCTCTAATGTGCTAAGATAAAATTGGGGAAAAAATATATTGGGTCCTGAGATAGATGATGAAATGGTCAAGAAGGTTACAACTTTAAATCATCATATCATGGAATATAAATTTAGGTGGAATAATTATGCTGATAACCATGGGTGTGATTTAGAAATTTATTTTGGTGAGAAGGAATTTCATTGAATATCTCTTTAGAATATGGTTATGAGATTCGGGAAGAAATGTAATCTAATCCCTATATATATCAATCCATTTGACATTCCATATCCTATGGGGATGATATACCATCACTTGGAACATCCTCTAAATCTCCCTCAATTCTGTCATGTGGTCCATGTATCTCTATTGAGGAAGTACATACCTAACCCTTCAAATGAACTAAGCATCAAGGTAGTACTGCTGGAGAAGGATCTTTCAGAAAAGGAACAACCAATTAAAATTATGGATCATACATAGAGTTTTCATTCTAAAAGGTCCACTCACCTAGTCGAGGTTTTCTAGTAATATTACTAGTTATAGTTGTTTATATAGAAACATGAGTTTATTATTATGAATAAATATCCTCATTTTTATGAATTATAGTGAAGAATATTGATGGTGAAATTCATTTTTAAGTGGGGAAAAATGTAACACACTCAGTTTTTTGTGAATCATTTTTTCAAATAAATAAATTTTCACCAAATTCATATGTTACATTCTATACAAATTCATGATTTTTGATATGATACAAAATATTATATTTCACAATATGAAACACCGACATGCCATGTGTTAGAACAAAACAATGATTTTGTACGTAGCAACACATAATTATTATAATCATTTAAATTTTATTATTATAACCTAGCCCATAATCAAATTCATGTTTATAGTAATATCTAATATTTAAATTTTATTTATAATGTTGTTATATAAATAAAATATACTGAAAATAAAACATATAATTTTTTTTAATGTCCTTATATGTTTAGAAATACTATTTTTTAAGGAACTAATTTTTATGTCCTTATATGAACAGTAATAAAATTTTCCATAGATAATTTTATTAATTTAATTTTATTTAATAAAGATTATATATTAATATATAATTTCATAATTAGTTAAATTTTAAATTATTAGGTTATTCTAAAAAATGCCATTTTGTATGAATAGTGAAAAAATGAGTTTTATTACAAAACTGATTTTTAGGATAATTTATTTATAAATTTAAATTATATTTTAATTTGTTTTGAAATTATAATTAGATAATTGTTACATAAAATATTCTAATTTTGGTCATCGGAACAAATTCAACATCTAAATTTGATATAAAATAATTTTAAACATTTAAACATTTTTTCTAAAACACTACCATCTCAACACATCTCCAATATAATTTTAAAATTAATTTTTGACACTTATATAGATGGAATTAAAAACCAGATTTATTATATTCAATAATAATTTATAATTCATAATTATTGAAAATTTTTATTTGACCAAAAATATTAGTGAATATAATTAAAATTAATTATAGTTATTAAATAATAAACGAGTTTTCTTGATGGTTAAAATTTAATCTTCTTAGATAAAATGACCTATATATTTGTAAAAATAGATTCTCATCCCATATTATTTTCCAAGAAACCTTTTTGATATAATTTCATCCATTATTGGATTCAAATTATTTAATAGAGACCTCTCAATAATGATTACCTTTTTATACTTACAATAATTTTCACTCCTCCTCCCTTAAAAAAGTAAACTAACCCATCCCACTTACTCTAACCTATAAATCAATTTGTCTTAGAAAAAATATACTAAAACTATCTCCCAAAATTACTCTATTCCTCCATGAATCCACCCTTGGACAAAAATCCACCTAGGGTATCTTTGGTGTAATCTAAAAGGAGTTACCCCATGATAATGTTACATCCTTCATCAAGCTCCTTTATTTTATTCTCTTTCTCCACCACCTCAATTAATATTATTCAATGATCAGATAATATAATCAATATCATAAATATTCTATGATTTTTGAATGTTATTTTTTATACCCACACTTACATACACTTCCATCAAATGGGAAATGAACTTACTGTTCTTTTGTATGGAAAATTACCGCCTCACAAAACAATATAGATCTTTATTACGTTAACACCATAAATTGTTCAGAATTATGATTTTTACTATATTTTTATATGATATATATTATATTAATTTTGTCATTATTCTACTATATGTTTTATATAAATCAGTCCTTAATTCATTCTATATTTTGTATATAAGATAAATTTATTTTGGAAGTGTGGATTACAGCCTCCTCAAAGTGATGTGATTTATTCACAATTTACATGTATTGAATTATGGATTGGTTCAATGAACATATATTATATACATTAAAGATTATTTAAACCATAATATTATATAAATATATATATAAAAATATAAATAAATTTTATTTACTCTCTTTCTATTAATATGACAATTAAAATGAAACAATGTTCATGTGTACGTATGGCCTATCGTCTACATCAACAGTGTATATCATTTCAAATTTATATAATTAATGGATTATTATAAATACATGTATAATGAATATTTATGATATTTTTATCATGTTGACCTTTTCAAGATCAAGATATATGAATGAGGACCAAATATATAACAGATCAAAACCCAGGTAAAAAGTAAATAGATTATTACATGAAATGTAACGTTAACATAGAGATATTGATAAATGAGTAATATGAAGTCATAGGTAAATTATACAAGGTATTATATATATATATTAACATTTTCCAATTCTATATGTATAATAAAATTATATTTGTTATGTAGTATTGTCTTATAATAACATAGAGTGTTAGGACATAAGGTACGAGAATTTCTTTTCACTTTTTGTTTCTGTGAGATACATGACTTATTCCCCACTCTTTTATTTTTTGTAATTTACATAATAAAAATTAATATATTATATATTTCATACACATAAACTTATGTTTATTTATATATCCATTTTAATATATTTCTTTAATAGGGTTTATGGTTCAAAAGATACATAATTGGTAATGTAATTTGTCTCAATTTGTATTCATTGAGACATGTTTTGTTATCCACCAATGTTATTTTACTTGGTGTGTATGATGAAATTTTACATGATATGTAATAAATGTACATATTTTCTTGAAATTATATGCTCTATGAAATATAATTTTCTTACATGGTGGAATTATGAAATGTTATGAAGTGTTAAGAGTTTATTGAACCAATCTAATTATTTATCGATATTGCATATGATTATTCTTCAATTGATGATATCTTATCACCAATCCCTCAAGAAAAGTCATGAAATTTCTTATAATTTGGATATTCATGATGTTTTATTTTATTATTACCTTTTTTCCACTCTTTTTTCCCTATATTAATTATGAAAATGTTTTATAGAAAATTCTATCTCATTTCTCTTTTCATTAATTAATATATTTTCATTGAGATAACATGTTATAAAAAATTCCAAAAATATTTTGAAAATATAATTTGAAGCTTATTTTCATGGGAAAAGTATTTTAAAAATATTTTATCGTTTTAAAATATTTATAATTATGTTTCCTATCTATTTTGATAGAAAAGTATATTCAAAAATGTTTTTTTTATAAAAATTATTTTTAAAAGTAGAAATTATATCTTCCTCAAGTAACATTTTTAAAAGTTATTTAAATATTATTTTCTCTCTAAGGGGATATCTATTAATGGAATTAATTCCTTTTTTTTGGAAATTATCAATTTATTGTATTCATATTCTTTCTTTAAATGGTTTATGTTTATTTAGAATGATGTTTATAAAACCCATTTCTATTTCACGAGTAATATGTTTATAGACCCCATTTTACTTTCAAAGGTTATATGATTTTCAAAACCTCTTTTTATCATGAGTTATTATTTTGATGATATGACTATAAATCATAAATATTTTCTAGTATTTTGGATATGTTTACTTGTTTATGATAACCATTTCATATTATGGGTTATGATTTGATTATTTATATTATTATGGAACATATATATATGCCTTCATGATGAGATGGGTGGGTCCTATATCTTCATCCAATGATTTGGGTCATGATTTAAATCTCATGAGATAGTCTTATATGGAATGGAGAGTGAACTAGAATCAGTAAATGACTTTTCCCATTAATATAGTCATGGGAGTGAACATCGACTACTAAGATAGACATGTGATTGAAACATGACAACCATGATGGTATGGGGAGTGAACCCATACTTCTATGATGGCCTTGGATGTGATACATGGAATACTATGGATTTCATATTATGTTCTTATATTCCCACAACAATTCAACGTCTTATTACTGTGTTATTCCATCATGAAATATTTTCTTTATTTCCTTATGGTTCATGCCTTATGAACTACCAATCTTTATTCCATTATTACTATTTATGAAAATTGATATATAGGGCATGATCTTTTATTTTCATGATCATATTCACAAACCCTAATGCTCAAGTTTATGTTTACATACCTCCCTTATTTACGCTTCTTGAGCATCTGACCTCCCAATTCAAATGTATCATTTACCCTTCGTTATTAAGATATGTATTATGTTTTTTTTGTCTCTAAATGTTTATACATATGAAGATCCTAGTGATTGATAATGTATATCACTTTTTTAAGATTGATGATGATTCCATGTTTCCGAAGGAACTAGACCAACATGGTCTTTGAGTGTCTTTTTGTGTAGTGTATTAACTGTTAATCTAATTTAATTTTATGTTAATGAATGAAATGTGAGGTTTGATTATGTAATAGAATGTTCATTTTGTTTTACAGAGCTTTAGTGATTTTCACCTATCCATTTTGCAGATGATCTCATGAATGATAGAGGAATTGAGGATGACCTTCTACATCTTATTCAATTTGTGGATAATGTTTTCTGGTTTACTTTCATATCTGATATTATAAAGCAGAACCATATAATTGAGTAGATTCTAAGGGAAAATTATAGTGTGAGACATGGTAGTTCAGAATCGAGGAATGTTAGTCGTATGATGAGATGTCTAAAATGATTCTTTTAGACAACGCATGTTAGCACTGATAGCTAGTTGACACCCATAGACAGTTATGTGGTTTGTCACCCATGTGAGGAGACTCAAAATAAGCTTCCCAATGTTCCAAATACCACATTGAGTGCCACAGATCTTGTAGAATGGTCCTTTTATAGTTTTTTACATGACCATTCCATCTATGCTTAGTGGTATAGGATTCATTCTATCTCCATCAATTGAACAAGGATCAGTAGCATCTTTAGAGGAGGGTAGTTGGAGTAGTACTAGATGTAAAAGTATATGGGTAGTTATTAGCCATTGTATCCATGCTCTAATATATTGTTTCAGTAGAATAGACCTAGTCTAGGTAGTTAGGATGTAGTAAAGGGTCAATAATCAGGCCAAATCTATTCATTGTATTCTATACTATAGGAGAAAGGCGACAACCCATTAAATTTTTGGGTTTTACTCAAGTAACATCTTTTATCATTTATACCATATTCTACAGAGGTGAATCACATTATTTATATATATTCCCGTTGTGGTGGGAATTGGTTTTTGTATTTAGTTATCTAGTAGGGTTAGGACACTAGATACATAATTGTGTGTACATCCTGAGAGTGTATATCAATAAAAGAAATTTCCTCTTGAAGTTGGAAACCATCATTTATTATGGTTCTTATTCATCCTAGAAATTAATAGATGGAAACTCATACACTTATAAGGGTCAGTGTGATGTTCAGTCATGTAGTGATAGACCAGAGAATCATGGGATTTCTGGAGATATAGCCATTATTGATAGCCTTTTATGAATGATCACATACTACCATAGACTATATTCCCTCATGTATTCAATTATTTCAGTAATGTTTTCCTAGATGAATCTTATAGTAAACATCCCTATAGAGAGGTAGAGTTTATTATCAAGCTATTTCCTAGAGTTGAAATGATATACATTCCTACTTTTAGGATCAATGATACTGTGTTTTAAGAGCTCAAGAGGAAGCTGGAATATTTAAAGGTGAAGTGTTTTATATAGACCAACATGTCTTTCTAAAGTTCATTTTTATTCTTTGAGAATAATGTGGATAAAAAGTTTAGTCCTTTCTGCACTACAGGATTTTGAATCAACTAGCTATTTAAAATTGTTATCCCTTACTAGGTATAGATGATCTCTTTGATGAACATATAGGAGAAAGGGTTTTCTCAAGGATAAATGTGAGATCTGGCTATCATCAGGTTTGAGTCAGATCATTAGATATTCAATATATGTAATTCCATGGTTGGTACAACATATATGAGTATATCATGATATTGATCATTTTTTGGAATGTTCCTATCATCTTCATGGATTTTATGAATAGTTTTTTCCCATCATTATATATATTCCTTTTTGGTGGTCTTTTTAGATGAAATCCTGGTGAATTTTCATACTCGAAGCAACCATACCACTCATCTTGTGATCATTTAAAATCCATAGAGATAGAACTAGATGAATTATATGCTCAGTAAATATAACATATAGATTAAAAAGTTTCACTTATTTGGTCATATTATCTTAGATACAATAATTTTATTTTACGAAAGATGTTCTTAGATATAGTTATCTGGGAGCATCCCGTGAACATATTTGATATCTGCGGTTTCTTAGGGCTAGTTGGATAATAAAATAATTTAATAACAGATTTTTAATTCATAGTAGCACCTCTTAAGGGCTTGACTAATAAGGTTGTGAATCTTATATGGTTACAATCCTATGATACATTCTCTGAATAAAAAAATGGTATATTCCATTCTACGTTGATCTTGATTCTTCCTGATTCAGGTAGAATCTATAAAATATATTAGGACGAATTAGGTATTGTGGTATGAGTAGTTTTGATATAAGAAGATCTAGTCATTCTGTACATGCCATAAAAACTAAGGCCTCATGAAATGAATTACCTAACACATTATCTCAAGTTACACACTATTGTTCATGCCTTGTGATGTTATAAGTATTACATACATGGAGTGGATTGTTTTTTTTACGAAATAAAATAGCCTTGGGAATATTTTCACAATGTGAGACATGAATTTTTAGATGAAAAATGCATTCAATATATATTTTTATTTAAATTTAATCTATCATATACAATGATGAATTTCAATGATGTTGTTGATATTATGAGCAGGGGGAATAAAACATTGGAATTTTAGGATGCATGTAGTGAGTGTATTCATATATATATTTTTCTAAGATACAACTCGAGGTGTAGGATCTTTATGGAAATTATGTGCTTAAATCTATTTCTATGACCACTTCACTTTCGGAGAGTGTGGATATGATGTAGTTTTCAGATCCATTTGATTTTTTCCTACGAGAGAGTATTTTTTACGAGGACCCACCACCATATTGGTCAATTGATGATGACGACATCATGAGTGTATGTTGAAATATCTTGGTTCCCACATATATGAGAGATTAGATGATGTTTGAGTTAGTTTCCTCTCAATAGTCAGTGTCACATAGTTTATCCATGTTGAAATGTGACATATTAAGAAATTATTTGTGTCAATGGATTGAATGTCAAACAGTTGTTTTTACCATTAGGTGTTCCACCTATAAGTAGGTGAAGGTAGAGAACTAGTGACATGTTGTCTTACTATAGCTATTAGTGGTCACATAATGAAAATGTGAGGATGTTATGATGGGATTTTTAGTCATCTATCCAAGGTAACCTTGATGTATTGACATGGACTGGGTAGTTGCGGATTGATTGATGAATGTAGAAAACTACCTTCTTATCCATGAGACATTCTCCATTGATGAGTTAGAATGATTGTAGGTCATTGAGATAATATAGATACAGAGGGTCCCTCAAACTATAATTTTAAATAAAGAAATGCATTTTACATCATGATTATGGTAGGGGTACAGAAAGATATGAGTGTATTGTTTCTTCTGAGCACATACTTTCTCCCATAGACCGATGGCTAGTCTAAATGAATGATAAATATTTTAGAGGATATGCTCTGATAATGCATAAATGATTTTGGTTTGGCATGTGAGAATCATATCCCTATCATGGATTTAACCTATAATAATAGAATTCAAGTGATTATTAATATGCATACTTAAGAGTACCTATAGGTTAGGACATGTTAGTCATTCCCTATGTTGTTTGGATCCTAGAGAGGTAACACTTCTGAGTCCTTATATTTTTTAGGAGACATAGGATAAAGTATAGTTGTTGAGGAAACATATTGATACGACTTGGTTTATAAACACATGTATACCACTAGAGATTGAGATCGGGGATCATGTTATATTATGTGTATCACCCATACTTGGTAATAAAGGTATATGAGGGAATGGAGAGTTTTCACCTCGTTATGTTGGGTTGTTTGAGATCATGTAATGAGTTTGATAAGTAGCCTAATAGTTTTAATTCTATAAGATTCATCATTTCATATATAATGTCCTCCTTGTTTTATTGATTTACTATTATCAGGTCGACCCATATCATACTTTTGATCCCAATGATATTGAGAAAGATATTGATTCTTCTTTTGAGGAGTACACAATAGGCATCATCGACAGAAGAATAAAGGATCCCTAGGACAGGTATGTCTTAGTAATATGGATTATATGGAAGTGAATCCATGTACATGAATGAAATGGGAATGGGAGGTCGACATACATACTCAATGGGCATAATTATTCTCAAAAAAAAATTCCATTAGAAGTTGAACTAATGATTGTGTTCCATTAAGAATGGAAGAATGTAAGAACCTAGTCTTATTATGAATTAATGATCCTTTAAATTTTGGTATAAATAATATTTATACGTAATATCGATCAATAATGAGTTCACTGTGGTTATGGGTGTGTCCATGTCTTGTTAAGAGAACAAAACCCAGTTTGGTGGATAAATAGACTAGGCACTTGGTTAGTCAAAACCGTATGAGCTAGTTTGAAAAGTTTTCCCTATCCAAATAGGGTGTTTTAGTAGGGAAAACATGTCGCACTTTTTTCGGGACCATTAAAATAGGGCCTCATTCATTTCCAGTTAGTTTCAACTTTTTTTCAAAGTTGGATCACATGGTTTGTGCTTGCTTTGGAATACTATGTGCATGAAATAGTTTCAGGTCCCTCCTTATATAGTGAGAGGTGCATGGTTAGTGAACCATTTTACATCATTTCATCTAAACCATGTGACCTAGATATTTAGAAATTATACCAAACTACACCTAAATCCTCATAATTTCAATCCATCCTCTTATTTATCCGATTTCATGTAAATGATGCTCCCCTTTCTCTTATAAGACCTCCCGAGTGCCTGCATCCCAGTTTTTGATCTTGATTGATCATCTTAACTCTTATTCAATATCATTTTAAATATTTGGATATCCACCAGTATCTCTCTCAATTTTTGTTTTTCAAATATTCATTTCTCTATACCGTGATGACCTTATCTTGATGCAAGTTCACATGCCCTATTTTCCAGGTGTTCATCATTTCTACTATATTCTCTCAATTGGGACTAAATAAAGGATCGATATTGAATGATATGTGTTCTATGAGATCGAGATATATCGTACAGTATTTATCCTTCAATTATTGACATTTTATAATCAATTCCATTGTGTTTAATTCCATATTTCCATTCTGTTTCTCTAAAATAAAATTAAATATTGTTTAAATAATTATCGTTGATAAAATTGTTACATTGATACCTTATTTCAGGTTGGTTTTGGTCCCTTCATCCATTTCAACCTTTCTTAGTGTTCCCATGGTTTTTCTCTTGCTAATATTAAATGATTAAATGTCCAAACCATATTATAAATTTTTTTGAAAAAACACTTACATGAATGAATAATAATGGATTGAATTTATTGTTAGTTGTAGGATCAGGTCACAAAGTTAAACTATTAATGATTATATGACATTTAGACTAATGATCAATATTCTAGAAGCTTTTTGACTTCTAAATAACATTTAATTTATAATGTGAATTGGGACTCTCATTAATTATAGAAACTGATCATTATTTTGTTTCTTCATGTTATATATACATCTAGGATTGGTGACCCTATACAATGATATTGAGCATGGTGTCCCGTATTTCTATGATAATGGACTTGGAGACCCTATTTCTATGATACTGGGAAAAGAGACCCTATATTGTGACACTGGGCTTGATGAACCTATTTCTGTGATAGTAGTCATGGACACACTATACTATGATACTAGGTGTGGATTCCCCTTCATTGAATGATAAGGGAAATAGAGACTATAAACTATAACACTTGGAATGGGGTCCACAACTTATATGATATTGGGCATGGTGACCATATTCTTCTGATACTAGGAATAGTGACCCTATATTGTGGTTCTAGGTATGGAATCTTGTATTAAAGTGATACTTGGCATGGAGTCTAAATAATGTAATACATGGCATCACACCCCTACTATTATGATATGGGGTATTTTTTCCCATGGTTACTTGTGATAGAGCCTGGTTTTAGTTTAGGAACAAACGACAATACGTTTAAATTTATTATTTTTTATTTTACTTATCATATCATTACACAAACTCATTATGCAAAAAGACTGTATATTTTTATATATCATTAGTGATGGCTAGATGACTTTATCTCACACACCATCGGGGCCACTGAAGATACATAGAATGATGATATGGTCATAGGTGTAGATTAGGGGAAGCATCATCTTATAGGTGTGTGTCTTCTTTTTTGACATAGAATGGAAACATGGTAGCATATTACTAGGATATATCTTAGGATTATTGAATAAATTTTATTTTTTTGATTTTTATTTATACCATTTACATTATAGGCTACCTATTACCATATATATATGTTTTCCCAGTTTTGTAGAGACATGACATCATCATCATTAGAATATGATTCAGTTTACTTCTATAGACTAATATTTAGTTCTTTGATGTTTATATCATGTTTTTTCTATGGTGGGTTAGCAGTGCATTGGTTTATACATGTTTCCATTACCTTTTCCATTATTATTTTACTTCCAGTAATTTGTTATCTATTGATTATACCACTGTGCTACTTTCTCCAGAGGGGATAGTCTACCACCATACACGCCCTATGACTTCACTACTAGTCGATAACCTCTAGTGTATCGGGAGTACTGATTGAGGCCATGTTTCTCACTATTTTAGAGACCCATTTATGTGGAATTTTAGTTGGGATTTCACACACACATCAACCATAATAAAAAAATAGAAACATAGTGAAAATTCTAAAAGAGTTACCTGTATCTGATATCTTGCATGAAATGAAAAGCCTAGAATGTAATAGAATATGATGTGAGAATTTATAATTTATAAACTATCTTAAATAAAAGGAATATATTTTTTAGCTTTCAATTTATATGAAATTATGTTAGTGTGCGACATATGAAACAATGAGTTTCTTCAAAAGATTATGTTACATGCAAGACCCAGTTTTATTGAAAGACAATATATTACTATACATTATTATTTAATATAATAAGATATAAACTATAAATGAAATTTTTATTTATTAATATTAATAAATAACTTATGAATATTATGGTTTTCATAAATATAAAATAAAATCATTGCTAACATATTTTTTAGAAATGAATACAAAACTAGTTGATTATAATGTAAAACGTTTTATGCTCACAAAAATATTTTATCATAGTAAATTAAAGTAATTTAATTTATTGAGCGATATTAATGTAATATATATAAATTTTATTCAATCATATATTTTTCATATTAATAAATTAAATTTTATAGGTATAAGATAAAAACAATCCCAATTTTACACATAAAAACCTACACTGTTAGTCATGCATGTTTCCACCATTTAATATAGAAAAAAATTTAAATTAAATTGTTTTAACTTTCATAGAAATTATATGTAAAAATTGACTTAGTATTTTAAATATAAACATAAAAATTGGTTTTGGTGAATTATTTTTATTTTTTTAGGTTTCATTTCTTAATGAATAGTGAAAAATAATAAAAATTAGTTCAATTTTTTTATCTAATTAGTCTATAAGTTTAACAACATATTAAATTGGTTTTAAACATTAATAAAACCATATTTTTATAAATTAAACCAATTTAGGTAAATGGAAGTAAGTTCACTTTGAAATAGACTAAAAATGAACAAAACTTTTGATCATTTTTACATTAAAACACTAATTGTTTCCCATTATACGAGCTAAAATTTATATTAATTTAGGCCTATTATATGATTGAAATTTATATAAATAGATTCAATATTTTCAATCAGACTAATTAATAATTTATAAAAAGACTATCTTAATTTTTGACCAAAAATATTACTAGATGTTATTAAAAATAATTACTATGATTAATATAAAATAAATCTCAATAAGTGTATAAGACATAATATTAAGGGCCCAAATAACGTATAAAATTATCCAAAATCTATTTTATATCCTTATATCGAACCTATCCCCACTTGGATCGAAATAGGCCCATTATGGGAGCCACTTTTACTGTGATAAATGTGTGTGGAATTCCATTGTCAATATATTACAAGACATCCAATCTTCCTCGACAATATAAATAACTCATCTCTTCCCACAACATCAAGAATCTCAATGAACATTATAAAAAACAATACCCCCACCATATAAGACCTAACAAAGGTATATATCATTCCATGTAAGCCCTTTGGTACAGACCAAAATTAGCTACCCGATTAAGATGTTACATCTTTCATTAAGCTCTTTAGTTTTATTCCAATCATCAACCCCTAAAATATTCTTGTTACATAACTATAAAACAAAAAAGTATAATAAATATAATAGAATTTTTTATTTTATGGTCTCAACCTACACTTTCACATACTCTCATCTAATGTGTAATGAAAATGTTGTTTATGGGTATGATAAACTACTACCTCACAAAATGATGATTATTCATTTTTTCATTCTCACCTCTCATGGTGGTAATCATGATGAAACCTTTATTAATATATATTATATATGATAAATATTATCTATTAAATAATCTTAATTTATTTTATGACACATAACCATATAATTTCAATTTTTTAATATCGTAACATTGTTTGTGGACACATGGGCTACGACCTCCAGAAAATGATGTGATTCGATTACACGACACGTGGAATGCATAAAAGATAATTGTAATTAAAAATATGAGCCACGCAAAAAATATATATTATATTCAGGACATAATTTAAATTAATAAATAAAATATATATTTATATGTAAATATCATTTTCATTATTACCCTTTCACACAATAAAAAGTGGTAATGTTGGTCCTTGACGTGTGGACTACCACCTCCACAACACGATGAGATTGATTTTAAATGACATGAATTATATATATAAGTATATACTATTAATTAACATGGTATTTATGATATTATTATCATTCTATAAAGATATGGTGTTACTTGCCTTTTCTCTAGAATGATCATTGATAAATTAGAACGTTACTCATTTGTACGTAATACCTACCGTCTTCATGGATGTGATGTTGATTCATTTTTTATAGCCATATTTAATGATTGTTTCTAAAATTATAATTTATGTATAAATATGATAATTATTTAATTATTATTATTCTGTAGATTTTATTTAATGACCTTTTTTACCATAGTTTACATACCAATGAAATATTTGACACATAAACTGAATTTTATCAAAACAATTGGTGTTAAAATTTTTTTAATGTAGCTGTATACAACATAGTAATAATTCAAATAAATATATTGATAAAAAAGGAATTTTTTTCATGTACGTAAAAAATTAACATATGTTTTTAATTTAGTAATATAATTACACATGAGACAAATCAGACTCAAGGTTTTCATGAATTAATTTTTCTTCATGAAATTTAAAATTTCATTTAATATTATTCCTTCTTGAGTTTTATTATTTAACATATTCCAAAGTTTAATGGGATAGTTAGTAATGTTTGAATATTATTTTCCTCAAAAACAACTTTAATAAAAATTAAATGCTATTTCCATACAAGGAAATTATATGACGATTTTCCAATAATTTTGTTTTATCTCATCTAGTTAATAATTCCCTTATTCAAGAATTATTGTCATTTTCTCTTCTTTGGTAGTAAAAATTTTTCTGAAAATGTCATTCATAAAACCTTAAAATACTTCTCGCTTTAGTCGGAGAACCAATTGTCTTCTAAAAAAAGGTTTTATTAAATAAAAAAATAACATTTATAAAATGGATTTGTAATTAAATTATTTATATTTTGTATAAAACTTATGTTTTCAAAGTTATATTTTAATCACATTCCAAAATAGGTATTTTTCTAATATTTGAACATGCATAGGGAATATTGTATTTACCTCGCACGACATGTAATAAATCACCAGCAATCATTTCATTGAAGATTCCTTTGCATGTTTAAAGTATTACCTTTAATAATTTTTTTTTCAGAAGTTGTTTTCAAAGAAAAGTGTTATAAAAAAGATTATATTTTCGTAAATATTTTTTTAAAATAACTTATAATAATTTTATCTTTCATCAATGAAAACATGACTATATTTTACTCAACATCAGAAGTATTTTATTGATAACATCCTTATTATTGAATTGGATGGTAAATTTGGCCAATGATATTATTCACCTTTATTTCATTCATATATTTTTAAACCCCCTGAAATATTAAATATCCTATCACCATCGAACAATGAATATCCCTTAATTATCCAAATCATTTATCATGTATATTATTTTTTCCTAACACATATAACATCTTTCATACATTGTTTACTTTTATAGTTATTTTGTTATTTACTAAAATATTAATAAGTATATATTATTTATTATATAAGGATATTTGATGAGGGATATTATTTATTTTGATTAATTGATATGACGAATGCATGATACTGGTGTTGATGGGTAGGGCCCGTAAAATATATATCCCCTTGATGCATCAATAGTTTATGATGATATAAAATAGTTTTTGAATTTAAATTGGTTTCTTTCTATAGTTTCAAACCATATTGTTCAAGGTCTTAATGGATTTCTTTTCATTTACATTAGAAATTACATCCAATAATTAATATTTTCTTTCATATAGTTTCAATTATTATTCTTCCATGAAATTTGTTTGACATATGTATATAAAAATTTCATTTTAATTTCATTGATTCAATGGCATGTTTTTAAGTATTATAAAATTTCAAAATTCATTTTTCCTTATGCAGTTATTTGGGTTGAATTTGTTTATAATTATTACATTTCCATATTTTTTATGAACATCCTTCTACGTATATTAACTATATGGAATTTTAGATTAGTTACTTACCATGTAATAATTATTATTATCATTGATTCATTATTTCCACTACTCTATGTTTCTCTTATTGGGAAATTGATCCCAACCTTATTATGTTTCCTTTCCCCTAGAATATAAGAAGTGTACTATAGAATATGTGAATGGATATACTATATGGAATAATGTTTTCCTTGAATTTATTTAGGATGTTGAAAAATATTATGTCATAATTAGTTTATTAATTTGTATTACAAGACATGTGTATTTATCTGGTTTACAAAACCTACTAAACGCTCAGGTTTTTGGTATTTTATTCCTTGTAATCATGGCAATGTAAATGATTTAAGACACATACTCGGGGCCTTAGAGGGTCATGTATCTATAGTTGTTAAAAAAGGTTGGTTCAGTAGCATCCTCAGAAACTATATTTTCGTAAACATATATTAGAGACCATAATGCTATGATAGACTTTTATGATATGTATCTAAGATCATTATAGATTTTTTGTATGGTAGATATTTGTGGGTCTTCATAACAATGTATCCCTATCTGGATACAATGGGTGAATTTGGTTATGGAATATATGTGTCTAGGAGTAAAAAATCTTACAATTTATGTGGTTCTTGACTCGGTGTAACCTTGTACACAATAACAAGCCTTACTATTCACCTAGTTTGACACTCTAGGGAAATATGATTTGGATAATTCAAATTTTCTTTTCAACTGTTTTGATGTATTTAAATAAATACGGACTATGAATGAACTAGGATAAACCTTATACCAAGGAAGTACCTATTTATGAATAAGATTTATAAGAAATTTATGTAATGATGTTTAATTGAAAACCTATGTTAAAAGTCTATTTATTAACTAACCTGATTTCAAGGATGTCCATCATATTTATGTTGAACCTTATATTAATATGGTTTCAAAAAATGGAAACCATTAATTATGGTGACAACAAATGAAATCTATCATGGTAATATGACTTGAACCCCTGACTGAAGGAAAATAAGGTCTTCATGCCAACAAATGACACATGTGACTACTGGTTTATTATGTCATGGTTTTTAGTAAAACAATAAATTGAATAAAAATTAAAGATAAACTAATTGTGTACCTTTTTTGTTGAGGAATTAATAACATTACCATATTGTGTTTGGAGACTATATATATAAAAATGTGAACAAATTTCCCTATTTTATGGACCTTACGATATTTTTGAAATGTATTTTAGTTCTTGAAGAATAAAAATTAATTTTTATAAGAATTGATAAAATAATTCAGGCACAACCATAAAACAAAATTGTGTTTATGTAAATATACAATATTATTACATTTACTTATTTTCTTATGTATTAAAATAATTACTCAAATTTAGGAAAACAATCAATTTTTTCCCCAAATATATTAATTTTCATTGAACTGACGGTCTTCTAAATCACCATAGACTTGTTATATTGATCCCCTCATCATTCCACAAATAATTCACTTTTTTATGATTAATGAAATCCACTTTTCCCTATAAATATTTTTTCTTCTCCTACAAGTATGTATCTCTTCAAGACTCTAATGTTTTCTTCTTATCATATCTCATTATATCATTGTCCATGTAACCTTTATACATACCATTCAATCTTTTATAGTTAATTCCATACAAACCCTTCTCACGATGTGGAATCTAATTGTTGGAAATATAAAACAATATATTAATATGATTGATTTTAAATTCTTAGGATGCAATTTAATTAGTTATGGTTTAATGTAATTCCCAGAAAATTCTGAAAGAGGATATTTTATTTGATATCATGTATGACACACTAAACCTTACCCTTAATGGAATATAATAACCCAAGAATTTATAATATATTTAATATTTTAAATAATTTAATATATTTTATATATTTCCATGTATGTGACACAGAGTGAGCACATGAAATTATGATCAATTATTTTATTTAATAGATTGTGTTTCTTTAAAGACTATATTTTACCAAAAAATAATATATCATAACAAAATATTATTTAATATAATATGATTTAAAAAATCCATTAAATGTGTAGTTATGAATATTAATAAATATATGATGAAAATTATTGTTTAAAAAAACATAAAATGAAATAATTTAATAAAAATATATTTGAAAATAATATAATAACCCATTGAATATTAAGTGAATTTATTTGTAGAAAACTACTTTTATGATCATAATTCTCTTTTATACTAATAATTTTAATTAATTACATTTAGGGAGAGATATAATTATAATAATATATATAAATATATATATTATATAATCATGTATTTTTATATTCATCCAATAGATTTTTAGGAACAAGAAAAGAACAAACCAAATTTTATACATAAACAAATATTTTCATTAATTATTTTTTACCACTTTTTAATATAGAACCTATTTTAAATTCAATTCATTGTAATTTATAGATATTTTATTTCAGAATAAACTAATTATTTTAAATAATAAACAAAAAAATTAGGTTTGGGTGAATTTTTTGTATTATTCTGTTATGTTTCATTATTTAATGAATAATGAAAAAGGATGATTTTTTTTCAAAACACATTTTAAAGATATTTTATTTATTATAATAAGTTTCATTTTAAATTTTATATAAAATTTAATTAAATAATATTATTTTCAATTAAACAAATTTAGATTATTGGAATCAATTTCACATGGAATTATGCTATTAAAATGTATAAAACATTCGTACTTTTTTACATTAAAAACCCTCATTTTTTCCCCATCTATAGGGAAAATTTTATATTAGTTTCTTCCACATATGTGTTTGGATTGTCAAAAACTGATTCCATATTTATAATTAACAAAATTTTTAATTTTAAATTTCTTAAAATTTTTAAAAGTAAATAATAGTGAAATTATTTAAAATTAGTTACAAAGAATCAGGTAGAAACAAGCTTAATATGTTACAAAAGCATAATATTAAATTCTAAAAACACCTAAAATACATTTCCAAGATCCATTTATGGCCATATTTTTACCCTATCACCGGTTGGATAGAAATTGGACCAATATGGGAGCCACTATTAGTGGGAAAATTGTGTTTCAAATTCAATTATCAGAATATTAATACAGTGACACTCCTCCTCAACAATAAAAGGAATCCTCTCCTCTAACTACATCACACTACTCAAGCCACTATTTCTTAAAATATCTCAGAAAAAATATATCTTAAAAATATTTACCGACACCCTAGAATAATAACGTTGGTTATAACTCAACTAAAGTATTTCATTCGATAAAACCATAATGTATTACCTGATACATGAAATGAATAAAATATGATTATAATTAAACCTATGATACCTAAGAAACATATATATTATATTCACTATATAATTATATTTATATAAATTATATATATATATATATATCATTTTCATTATTAACCATTCAGAAAATTAAAACCAATGATGTTTGTAGTGGACGTGTGGAATACCGTATCCTCAACACGATGTGATGCATTTTCCATCACAATAAGTATATATAAAAGTAAATATTATTAAATAACATGGAATTTATAACATTAGGATAATTATTAAAGATATTGTGTTACTTTCATACTCTTCATAATGATCATTTAAAAATTCAAATGTTACTGACATATATGTATGACCTACCATGTCCATGATTGTAATGGGGATTTATTTTTTATAATTTTTTAAAATTTTAATTGATGTATAAATATTTTAATTATTCAATTATTATTATTCTGGATATGTTAGGTAATGTCCACTTTGATTTGGTTTTTAAAACATAAATAGATTTTGTTCATGACAACAAGTGTAAATATAATTGTTTAAGTAGTTGTATAAAAAATAGTCATAAGTGAAAAATATTTATTATTAAAATCAACAATGTTCTCATGAAATTAAATAATTATCATTAGTTTGTTTTTATTAATTTAAATATAGATGATACAAATCTGACTCAGGCTAATGGATTTGTATATCACTCTTAAGTTCTATGAGATAAATATCATGATCACAAATTACTTATTTTTTGTGGTGTATAAACTGATATTTTTTGTATATTATATTAGGAACTCATTAATAAAAATTATACTTAATAATATAATTTAATTTTATTCCTTCATGAGCTTTATGATTAAAAATGATTCAAATCGCTATGGGATACTTTGGAATATTTAAAGAGTATTTTCATCAACACTAACTTTAATAACCTTTCAATGGTATTTAAATTCGATGAAATTAAATGAACATTTCTCAATAACACATTCCATTTTTCTCTACTATTTTGTTTATATATGTTTTCATGTATTAAAACTATTTTTTCACTTTTTGTTATTCAAAATTTTTTATAAAATGTTTTTTAAAAACCCTATATTATTTCAACAATCAGTCAAAGAGCATGTTTTATTTTGAAATCAATGTTTTATTATTTTTCTATAATTTTTTTTAAAAAACTTACTTTCTACATACATTTTTACACTTTTTTCATTTAACAATTGATTCAAAGGAATCATCTAATCTCCTTCCAAACAAGGTTTTTTTTCTAAACATTAACTGTGAAAAGGAATGTTATTTTTACCATATATGGTATGCATGTATTTACTCACCATAATTTCATTAAAGCTTCCATTATATGTTTAAAAGGTTACCTTTTGATGAAATGTTTTTCAAAATATATAATCAATGAAAAGGTTTTTCAAAAATATAATATTTTCCTCAAGAATTTTTTTAAAATATCTTGTTATAATGATTCCTTTAATCAATGACAACAACACCTTATTTTACTCCACTAGGGAATATATTTTATTAATACCATAATCATTATTCAATTGTAGGGTTTATTATTCCAAGGATAGTATTCGCATTCACATCTTTGATTAATTTTTCAGCCTCCTTTAAATATTCGAACTCCAATGATCATTCAAAATTGAATGTACCTAAATTATCCATATCATTTATCATGGATATTAAAATTTCATAAACCATATAACTTCTTTAATATTGTGTTTATTGCAAATGTTATTTGATTGTTTGTGTAAATATAGATAAATATATATTCTTTCTTACATAACGATATTTACTAAGACATATTGTCTATTTTTATTAATTGATATGATGAATGCTTTGGAATAGTAATGACAGGTGGGGCCCAGACATTTTATATCCTCTTGATGCATCGATAGGCTCTAATGAGAAAAATTAGTTTGAAAATTAAATGGGTTTCTATCTATAGTTTTAAAAAAAAATTTATAGTTCTTGGTAGTATAGGCATTCTTGTACCATAGACATGAATTATAATAACTAAATATTTCCTTTATATTTTTTAGTTATTGTTCATCCTTGAGACTTTTCATCAACATATCTTGGGATACAATCCATCTTCAGTTCATTTATTAATTGGAATGTGTTTCAGTTTTCATAAATTTATATATTTTTCTCTTGACTAGTTATTTGGATGTAATTTGTTTTATAGTTATTACCATTCCATTTCATCTATTCACTTTCTTCTAAGTTTATTTATTATGTTGAATGTGACTTCAGTTATTTACCATTTTATCATTATTTTTATCATATATTCATTATTATTTGCACTATATTTTTTCTTTACTTGTCATTTTAGCTCCCCGTCATTATGTTTTATTTCCCTAGGAATCAATGAATCGTACTAGGAAAGATACAAAGATATATTCAAGATGGAATAAATTTATCCAAAAATTTATTTAAAAATAAGAGAAAAATTTATTTCGTAATATGTTTTCAATTTTAGTACAAAAATCATATAGGTAGCATTTTTACCACGTCTATTAAAGTCCTATCCATTAGGGGTTTGATTCCTTGAAACCATGTTATTGTAATTGATAGTAGAAAATAGATCCAGGCCTTATGAGTTTGGGTTTCTATGAAAATCCGTCAAACAGAAAACCATAATCAAAGGCAAAACACAAATCATCCATGAATAAAATGGTAGCTCAAGGTGAGAAATAGCCCACAGCACTATCCATGCTCCTTCCTCCCAAGTCCTAGCTACCTTATTTCCAAAATACCAAAACCATAGATAATAAATATAATTTCATGAATATAACTTCTATATAAAATAATAACTCAAAAAAATGATATAATTTGTGGGAAAACCAATTTGGTTCATCCATTTAATGGATTCCTTAACAATCATGGAACACACCCAAAGTGCATTCTTAAACCGCACATCCTACAAACTAGTGCATGGGAAATTCAAGAACAAATACAAGAATGGCTTTGCCCAAAAATCAGTGTCAAATTGAAAGTTATCATTAAAATAAAAAATTCACTACCATTCCATTTTTATAATGTTTAAACTAAAAAAAATAATCAATGTCCAAATATTAAAACTACAAATGACGAAAAATAATAGTGAACACCAAAATCCTCCATCACCCTTATATCCCACTCTTAGTTAATATAAATATTCCCATGTCTAATTTTTTTATTCTCCCAATAATATATATACCTATACTTAAACATTCAAAAGTAATAAATGGTTTATGTGGAAAAATGGTAATCATGTAATGGGCCGCACATAGAACATTCTATAAAAATAAATATAGGTCCTACTAAATCATGTAAATGTTACCACTATGCAAATGAAATAAAATTAAAATTTTCTGTAGTTAATAAACTATATCAATATCATCGAGATGAAGAAATACCAATAACTTTATACTTATAAAATAATTGGAGTGATCAGATAAACATCCAATATGCAATGTATCCTGCTGATTATATGGAAATCCCTTGGTAAATAATTTCATAAATCAATACTTTGAAGATATTATATATAATATTTTTTTCACATGATTTATAAAACCAAAAAATAAAAATACATCCCAAAAGAATACCCTTTTATAAAAATACAAATTGATTTTTGGCACCAAAATGGTAGGAGAAGAGGAAGAAATGGAAAGCCTTAAGGGGCTGCCTCGTGAAGACCACTTGCAGAGCCTCGGTTGCACCGCTAGCTACCGCGGAGCAAGAAGGCGCTAACACTCTATGACCACATTTGACATTCACAAGACACCATGTAGTAAGAAGGCGGTAACTCTCCACGGCCACATTTTCCATTCATGAGCCGCCATGAAGCAAGGAGGAGGTAATGCTCCACAAACACATTTGACATTCTCGTGCCGCTGCAGAGCAAGAAGGCGGAAACGCTCCGCGACCGCAATTGACATTCGCGAGATGCCACAGAGCAAGGAGGCAATAATGCTCCTCAATCACATTTGACATTCGTGAGCCGCTGCAGTGCAAGGAGGCATTATCTCTCCATGACCGCATTTGACGTTTATAAGCCGCTGTAGTGCAAGCTCAGTCTTCGCGTCGAGCGTGCTTTGCTCTGCAACGCCTCTCCCTTATATATAGCGGCCTCTCCCAATTCTAGGGGAGGACGATCCGACCTTTCAACTTCCTAGATCCTGAATCGTGAATCACCCTATTCTCTGTGAACCATGAGCTGTGCAAGGTACATATGCTCTGGGAAGTTCCTCCCCTTTAGGTTGTTTTAACCCCCTCTTTCGAGAGGGATTCCTTTCATGGAGCCTAAGGGCATCCACGAAGGAAGGGGATCCTCAAGGGGACCTGGGTCATAGCAGAGCATTTATGTTCCGTGAAACACCTTTCATGTACTAGTGATCCACATGCCAAGGCAAGGTCGTTGTACTTCACGAAGCAAATTTCTTCACAATACCATGATTCGCGAGGGACCTTTTCTCTACAAGGTAGTGCTCCGCGAATACCTTTCCACTTTGGGAGGCACCTCCCACATGCACCTTTTCCCTATTCTAGGGATGAGGCGCCCCACATTCTGAAGCACACCCCATCTCATGTACCCTCTTCCACACAGAATAGCAATGCTTCACAAATCCCCTACCTATAGACCCCCATGATTTGCGACTAATTTTCCCGTGCGACCCTCCAGGTTTGCACGATGTGATTTCAATGTCCCTTGGGCGATACTGCCCGTTTCATTTCTTCGCCTCATGCTTATCCACATAGGAAACCTAATATCTATTTCTTCTTCACATAGCCACGATAACGTGGACCACCAATAGGATCACCTCATGAGACCCCCCAGTCATGACGTTGCAGGTCCCTTCCCTTCACTGAGTTGCACTAGGTACCGGTTATGTAAGTCATAGGGGTGTGGAGTGAACCGCTTTGTCTGAGCTGTAGGAAGCTAAACTTCCAAGTATCATCATATATAGCACATGATGTTAAACTGTGAATTCCTCCCATGTATCCTACACAAGAAGAGGGCATCCACCTTGGTGTAAGCCCCTAGATTTTCCTACATGAGGCAGCACCTCTGCTCCTCCATTCTTTTTTTGGTGCCAAAAGCCAGTAAAGGATGTGGTGGGGAACGGTGATTCTCTTCTCATACTCCTTTCTAAACCCCTCTCCCATTGGGATTAATCGCTATCGGGCATCAATCTGATATTAAGTCCCGATCTCCATCTCCCTAGGCTACGTACCACGCGTAAGACCCTGTTTCCTCTTTGGGCCACTAACCATGTGTAATCCCCACTTTACTTCCCACAGACGCACCTTTTGCAACATGATCATCAGGTCTTTGCTACTTCTTGTTTATCACAATGAGCATGACTCACATGGGCTTAGAGTAATTACTGAACATAACATCCTTTTTGGGCATCTCAAGAGTGTAATCCCCACACCATACACTGAACTACAAGATCTTTGATCCTAGCCAAGGAAGGGTACGTAGGAAGCCTCCCTCAGGTTCAAGCCCACCACCATACTAAACAATGAGGTCTTTGATCCTTGGCATGGTAGGGTATGTAGGAAGCCTCTATGATGTTAAATCCCACCACCATCCATTGGCCCCGTTCATTCTCACGTCGGGTCACCACAGCCATATTCTGAACTATGAGTTCTTTTATCCTTGCCAAGGAAAGGTACATAAGAAGCCTCTACGAGGTTCAATCCCACCACACATTGGATGCTAGGACTCCCATTCATGTGGGTTCACCAACACCTTGTTCCACCTCAGAGCGTAAGCCCCAAATTTCACCCTGAACTATGAGTTCTTTGATCCTTTCCAAGGCAGGGTACGTAGGAAGCCTACATGAGGTTCAAGCCCACAAGCCATGGGACCCTAGGCCCTATTTCATGTCGGTTCACCAACCCATCTCTTGAACTATGTGGACTTGGACCATTTTCCTAGGAAGGGTACGTAGGAATCCTGACGAAGGTTTAAGGCCAATATCATGTCGGATTAGACTCTTCACATCGGTCCACCAACACTTTGGTCTGCCTCCGAGCGTAAGACCAAAATTTCCCCCCATATCATGAACTATGTGGACTTTGATCCTTGCCAAGCTAAGGTTAGTAGGACACCTCCATGAGGTTCAAGGCCACCAATACCCATATGGACCCCTGGTCCACATTCACTTTAGTTCACCCTCATCCCGCATGATGTAGAACACCACGAAGTGGTAAGCTGTTTCATCCCTCGATCTGCAGCAAGTCGTTGTATCCCAATCATCCTTAAGACACTACATACAACATTCATCGGTAAGACACTATGAACCACAACCAGCGATAAGCCGTTGTTATGATGCACTACGTTCACCGAACTAGGCGGACTTTGATTCCATCTCTCAGGGATATGTCGGAAGTGTCATCAAGACTTAAGCCCAACATCATCGTCATCCTCCTACTAGACCCATATCATTCCCCCTCAACTTCATTCATCCACCCATCATCATCTTTCTTGATTATTAACCAGGACACCACATCCTGGTGAGGTCATGAAAAACCAACTACATCAGTGTGTCCTCTGGTGGATACACTCATCTGATCCACTTTAGTCAATGTTATGAATAATCTGATCCATCTCTGTTGGACGTTAAACATGCGGCATACCCTGTTTTAATCCTAGGAAGATGAGGGAAACATCATATACATGCCCATGGAATATGATTCCCTGCGATCGACGTGGGATTCATTGGGCCTCCGCGCCCTCGAGAAGCCCAATAATAAGGGACCAAAGATGGACACATGAGTTTCGTAGTGCCCAGACCCACCGGTGATTCCTCCAATGTGACTACTCCCCCAACCAAAAGTTTCTTCCCTAGACGGACCCCTTGGAATGTCTCTACAGAAGTATAGTAATTAACTTGTGTCCATGAAGATATGGCACAAGGAAGAGTTTCACGAACAACGTATTAAATCTATGAGGGAGACACGTACTAGGCGACGAGTTCAGAGGAGGAATCCACAGAAGGAGGAACCGACATCCCATCATCCTGTTTAGATCAATGATCAAACATACCATACGAATAGATTGATGCCACCCCCCTTTGGAATGCAAAAATGAGGGGCAACAACCACGCGTCCTCCGCAGACGGATGCGTGTTCCCCGATGAAAGCATTAAAAAAAGAAATGGTGAACCAAACATGAAATTATTATCCTAAATATGGATATTAGTAGTGCTCAGGGCACCAATGGATTGACGTGTCACTGGACCCAGTTATATGGTGTCGGGTCCCGCCAAGAAAATAGAAGGCCTAGTGTGGAACACATCAGAAGATGATGTAGTAGAACATTGGACATCCTGTTCTGAGACTTTGTCATTGTGGATCCCTCTTACTGATTATAGAAGACAGGATGGCGCTGGGCAATGGTCGTTGATTCCCTTTTCATTCAGCACTGACAAGTTCATCTCCCTAGCATTCAAGAATCAAGTTGCTGCTTCAGGGATGAGTGCACTACCTACCCACCTATACAGGGGCAAGGGCGGTGCCCACACGGTCGTTCCACGTGGCTTTAACTCTTCCACAGTGGCCTCTACATCTACGACCATGGGGTACCTATGCCCCCTCTCCCCATCCGAGGTCATCCAAAGAAGGGTGATCAACGACCCCGTGTGCTGATACATGGAGGAGGGAATAATCCTAACTCAAGATATGGCCCACCTATATCTATAGGCATCCATGCCTCGTCACCTACGCCACCCCAAGGGGCTGTGCAGGGAGCCATTTATCCCTAACCCGACATACAACTGCATCAGGAGATTGTCCCTGGAGCACCTTGACGACTCCCTACCTTATGCTGATGAGGTAGGTGACATCTGGCCCATCATGATCAGAGTCCCATTCCAGGGGATCCTAGTAAGGGATCCTACCTAGCTGCATCAGCACCACCACCCGATCTTGCTAGAAGAAGAGCAGGTCGTTATTTACCTGCACCACCGGCCCCAGATTGTGCAACCCGACGCCAGCGTCGGGCACAAACGGAGTAGAATGCCCGCCAGGGGGCATCAACGTCGATTACTACTATGGCCTGAGCCACTTCCGACACATATCATAAGTTCCATGAATACACTGAGTAGGGGAACTTCTACACCAGATAAGGATCAAGGATCCAACTGCCCCACGAGCAGGCTATTCCGACTCTCTTAGTCACAGGCAGGAGTAGTGGTCACCGCGAACCAACCCACAGTGATGCCACCCTATACGGAGGTCCTCCCCATACCAATGCCACAGAAAGCATGGGCATTCCCAACTTCAATGATCATCATGCGGGTCCACTCCGTTCCTCCCCCAATCCGAGTGAGGGCCTTCCCCGTGATGGTGCCACTCGGCATAGAAGCCTCTCATGTGACCAATACAACATGTATGGAGTCGTTCCTCCTACCCCCAACAGCCTGTGCGGGGAAATTTCCCATCCAGTCTCTCTTCAACATGGGCTTCCTCCCCATGTTCCCTCAGCAGCTAGTGAAGACCCTCCTTGCCTTGGAAACGAGAGGGGTGAGGGCCAGCCTCGCTCCACCCGCACCCAACACGGAGGTCCTACCCGTGTTTAGCTGACTGGTAAAAGGACCCTCCTCGTACTAAAGTTGCCAAGGAAAACAAGCATGGAAGTCCTCCCCATGTTTCTTCCAATTTATGTGGAGGTCTTTCCCACTCCAGTTCTACCCATTGATGTCCTCCCCATGTCCCCTTTGACATTTTTCCTAGTGCTCTTCTCACGCCAACCTTCTCAGGTGGGAACCCTCTCCGCCATAACACCAGTGCGGGGAAAGGACCCCGTGTCATAAATATGCCCGATCCTGAGGGTCCACCCAGGGGAATGAAGGAAAGTTGTCACTTCCATAAAGAGAATTTTGAGAAGGTCTGGATAGAGATCAGACCAGTCAGCTTCTCGGACTCTGAGGCGGAGTACGACCCAGCTCAGGAACCCTCCCCTCGCTAATCTGAGTGAAGGGCCTATGTAGGAACAAGGCCCGTCAACCTAGTACTCCCAGAATGTGAGTTATACAAGATTCAATCCTCCCTCCACAGGTATATCCAAGTGGATGAAAATATTGCGACCACGTAAGTTATAGTCGTGCAATCACCATCATAGTCACTAGAAGAGCTCTCTATATCCACGAGAGATAACAGAGAGATATTCTGGGGACCAATGGTAGGTGAGAAGCAGCATGACCTATCACCAGTAAACCTAGACCCTGATCTAGGAATGACATCCATCAGGGCGTCCTATCATGACGTAGTGGCCAGGTCACTACACTCTTTAGAGGACTGCATGAGATTCAGTGGCCAGTCATCCCGTTCACCATACTCTCCACCGGCCAGCCTACCATCGCAGCGGTCTACCTCAGTACCGCTAATAGTTTCTCAACCACCCCCAATTGATGAGTGGGGAAACCAAGGTCCAGACCCTAAATCTTAGCTGAGGAGTTTGTGGAACATCCTTATAGAAGACCACTTCCCCGAGATGTCCTGGCCGGTGGCAGCGCTAAATTTTCGCACACTAGAATCCCTCACCCCAGAAGAGGTTGAATGTTTCTGCCAAAACAACATGGCGACACACTTTTACCTTATCCATCTACGAGTGGTCTATCCAAGGAGGAACATTCATTTAGAGGTCATTAGTGGGAAATACCGTATGGTAGTTCTGGCCATATTCCTCGTGGCTCAGCACCACGAGTCACCAGGTCGCCGCGAGAACCTCCAACATCAATGCATTCAGTGTTTTAGCGCACATTTAATGATTATCAAGGAGTCATTCCCCCATTTACAATTCTTTGTATGGGGGTAGTATGCTTCCCACCTCTTCAGTCCTTTTCGGTGGCATCCTTCGCTAGGCGACATCGAGGATGTGCCCCCAGGAAGGGTCACTGTCAATATAGATGACATATAAAATGAAGAGGATGATGTGGATATTCTTGATGGGGACCCCCCCCCCCCCCACCCCGAATGCATTCCACCACTGTTGAACCCATCGGGCAGAGTTACTAGCAAGTAAAGGACTTTGTTGGGTCTATCTCCACCCACCGAGGAGTTGGTTCTCAGTCAGAATCTCATCCAGGGTAAAGAGCACCTTGGAGCTTCCAAACACTCTGACCTGTCCGCCTTAGTGTAGAAAAAAATGAGGACCTAGAGAAGGCTGTGTTTCATTAGAAACTATCCAAAAAAAAAAAGATAATCGGCAAACTCTTAGGTAAACATGAGGCGGAACAATGCCCAGACTATGGTGATCCATGATCGGTGTAGCAGGGGCAGACCCAACTCCTCCCTAGCAAGCTAATTCTTAGGTATCCTTGAATATCATACTCATGCCGAGAGGGTAGAGGCTGGAACTCAAGGAAATAGGGCGCAATATGTATCTCCAAATCCACTGGAACGACTTGACAACCGTCGAGAATGAACTGAGGTTCCCCTAAATGCTCTTCCGGATGCCCCTCTAGCCACTCCACGAGCCACTAGAACTGATTATCATGTCTATGAACCTGGAAATGAAATAGTGGTTTGGGTCCCCCATCAAGATAGGGACCCCCTCCCAGATGATCCTATGGTGGCACTAATTTCCCTCCTTGAGGCATTGGAAGCACGACAGGTGGAAATCCCACCTGATGGTAAGTCATACACGGTGTGGGTGGATGATATGTCGACGCCTCTGAGTTTCGGGAATCCCACCTTCTCCCCCTTCAATGGAATAGGGGACCTGCCACAACACCTGTCCCACTTCAACTAAAGGGGTGGGCCCATATTGGGGACTCTGGAGCAGTAGGAGGCCGTCAAGCTCTACTATTTTTTCTAGACATTGGAGGGGCTAGCATTTGTCTGGTATAGAAAGCTCCTTGTTGGTTCTGTAACAAGCTGGGAGGACCTTCATAGGCAATTCATCTTCCAATTCAGCTCCACCACCTAGAAAACGAGCATCACAGACCTCTTAATGTTCTAGAAAAGGACTGATTAGTGAGTCATGGACTTTATCGCCTGGTGTAAGGTGCTCACATACTCCCTTGACTTGCCACTGACTCATGAGAAATTACTGGCGATGTGCGTAGGAAATGTCAAGACATAACTGGTTCCCTCTCTGATAACCATGAACTATCCTGGAGGATTCCGAGACTTCTCCGATAAGGACCAACACTTGGAGGAAGCACTGAATTAAACCAGTAAAGCATGCCCATTACCCCCTGTAATTCCATCAAGGAGGGCTCCCAGAGCTGAACCCGCCGCAGTTGCTCAAGTAGAAAACGTAAAGCAACTAGAATTGATACCCTAGGTCTGTCACTTCACAAAACAACAATTCACCTTAAAGGATAAACATGATCTATCAAATATCACTTATTTTTGTGTGAGGGCCACACCCGTACACCCCTTTTATCTCTAGCACTAGTACCTTACCTTGCCACCTCATAGAACTACGTGCAGCTTGATCCCCATCCTCATGGGGTATGTAAGAACATCCGTGCACCATGCCTCAGGCCCAGCATGACTCTGGTATCTTGTCTCAAGACCTAAAAACTTCCTTGGGAACACGTGGTGGTCGGAACCCCGGTTTACCTTTAATGTCAGGTTTTATAATTACCCCACCATGTGTTTCCCGCGTTTCCTACCATCCATGGTCCGAGATCTAAGACCATAAACTAAGATCCCTTTTAGAACTACGTATGGGATGATTCCTATCCTCATAAGATATGTAAGGACACCTAGTAATTTTTCCTCCAGTTAATCCCCAAGTGTCATAAACCCTATTCCTTCTCATTTACGACCCCCTTGCCTGACCCCTTGTGGGAAACCATGTAACTGCAACTTTTCCTTGAACAAGTTCGAGATGCCCCACGATGACATTGGGAGGCGACAGTTCCCTTGCCATAGAAGTCATGTCTAAAAGAAAGAATTATCCATGCCAAACGGATGCTTCCATATAATGTGCCTCCCCCACAGTGGCATAATTTCAAGTGTGTTGGATTCTTTTCGAACAAACCATCACTCCACATAGCATTCTTTGCATTCCCTTTATTTGGACTCTCGTCCTCTTTCATGTCTAAGGGAACCACCTAACAATATAGATGCTCAGCCCATGGCCCGCCTATTGTCCTGGGCCAATGTTTGAGAAGACTAACAAATGACATTTTGAGTCCGGCCCTATGTTTCGAACATGGTCAGCGGTCAAACCTCATTTTCTATCCCCACTCATGGATAATAAAATAAGGATAATGTCTTTGAAATGCAGTCAACAGTTATCCTTCGTTGTCACACCACCCCCAAAATTTTCCGAATCCTTGGTATCGTGATTCACACCTCTCATTCCCATATGTTCTGATTGATTCTAGTTCCCTTGGCGTTACCCCGTTCATACACAATAGCATACTGGGAAAACTGTAATTCGGTTGTTCTGAGAGCCTCATTATCTATTCAAGTCTATCCCATTTCCTCCCTGAAATCGGGACTGCTTGTTCAAACCCTGGACACCCGAATCTTGGTTTCCACACCTACGTTTGTATGGGGTGATAATGTGGTCATCACTTGTTTCTCACATTGGGCCCGACCCACATGAGCATAAGGAATGATCACCGGACGCTCCGCGAATATCATGAGAATGCAATAAACAAGTGTAAAAAAAAGAACTAATGCGTGTTATGGCATCAAATATTCAATGCATGAAAGTGTGTTTTAGGTTTAGTAATCATTACAGAACCAAAGGTTAGACTCCCACCATGGATGAGTTGAACTCGTCAATAGAGTGTAGAAGCTTCACCACACTCTGGCTGGTGGTGTCCATGAGTTGCTGCCGCCTATCCATCTCCTGCTTCTCCTCAGCAGCGAGGGGGCGCAATTCGTTGGCCGCAATCTGGTCCTGCCCCACATCGGCCCGGATGGAAGTCATCTCCTCAGAGGCTCACTTCATACCATCTTCGGCCTCTACTAGCTAGGCCTTCAACTGTAATATGAGTCAGATTGCACGTTGAGGGAGGTCGAGTGCTCGTTCGCCAGATTCTGCAGCCACTGGACCTCATATTTAGCCTCCTGGAGATTCTTAATGTTTATGCTTTCCTCCCCTGCCAGCCCACACCGAGTCCCTAGTCATACACCCGAATCTTTTCCGTCATAAGATCTCAGATGAGCATATGGGGACAATAGGAATCTACTCCCCCTGCACACAGTTCACACAGTCATGAGCAAAGTCTATCCATCTAATCCAACCACAGTTCTTGGGGGTGTCATCGATGAAGCGCTTGATCAAATTCCATGATCAGTGATAGAGTGTATTGTTATCCTCTTCATCAGAGGTCTTCTCGTCCAAGTCAGCATGATTGGCAGGCTCATACTCAGGGAAGTCCCACAGGAACACTTCAGTAGGGTCAGCATCTGGTGTTTGATCAGCCATGGTTGGACATGGAATACCATATCGATCCTCATCATCAGATCCTACCTCAATGATCTCAGGTTTAACCTCGTTGTCAGTCCCACCAGTGATCGGGAGTGCTTCCTCTTTGTCAGTTTGGTGGTCCACCTTCATGATCATCGGCATTCACCTAGGAAGGGTTCCATAAGATTCCCCAACTAACATTGCCAAGGAGACCCATGCCATTTGAAGAACTGCACATGCCAAAAAAAGGACATGAGAATCAGTATACATGGTTAGGGGATGACGGTCATAAAATTGGTAGAGGGGACTAACAGAAATCGAATCCCTGGACTCTCCCTTGGGCTGATGTCCTTAGGACCCCGAAATGTGGCCCCCCGTATATGGTCGGATGGTCTGAAAACTCTAGAAGGGTTGCCTCAGGCACCCTAGACCTGATGGACGCAGAAATAGATGCAGCGGAAAGTGTAGATCGTGAAGGTCTCGCATCTGCGTCCACTAAAAGGAGATAATGAACTCTATGCACAAGACCATCCTGCATGATTTAGATGTTAGCAAAGAGTCCTGAGTGACCTGAAGGTGGGTCCCAAATAATGGGTTTGGAATCTTCACCTTAAGGGCCTCCGCGAAGTCCTAAAGATGCTAGTCTTGATCTCAACTTTGTCGTCCTCTAACGAGATCCCTCTCTTGGCCTCATCTCCCCAGGAGGACTCTTCCGATTCATTCGGTAGCGGGAAGTGCTCTCTGAAATAAGTGTCCGACAACTGCGAGGGACTAGTGTAGTCTAGTATAAACTTGATACGGCCAATCATTGGATTAAGTGCATAACAAGAATACATAATGTCATCCAACTCTCCCAAGTACCACTCTGCGTTCACCTGGGGCACCGCAAAGCCAGCCCAGATAGAGACTATCCCTGGTAAATACATCCTGAGACGGTTCAGGTGCTGCCAAAACTCGACAGGGCCAAGGAATTGTCTGTCGACTTCTCAGATTTCCTAGGCCTCCGGGAAGATAGAATCGTTCTACATGTCGATAAGGCATAGCCTCTTTCCTAGAGCCTGGATGGGTATCCTGGGAAATCCTCTCGGAGGCCTCCCCTTTGGATAGCTCTGTTCTTCGGAAACTGTCAATTCTGCTACCACTACATGATCTATAGCTGATGCCTCACCCTCCACTAGTGTGGGCCTCACTGCCATGACCGCTCCACCACCGCTGAATGCCCTCGCTACCTTCTTGCCTCGACCAGGAAGTTGGGGAGTTTGGCCATCATTGACCCGCACAGTTGTTTGCTTCAGTATCTCCCATGGATAAGCCGCTTCCCAGCTTATGGCATACTGCTTCACCAATCCAAAGACGGTGGTATCTGAGGGCAGTTCGTTCTGCATATTCCCATATTCCTATGTGAACATGAGACACATCTTCCTCATCACACATGGAAGATCCTTGTGGCGCACCATCTAATATACCCGCAGTGTCAACCACTGCATGCACCAGAACTGCCTCACAAACTGGTGTGGGGTGTAAGGCTCGTAGAGGGGCTCATGGTCTACCCTTGACATCAAGACTTCGCCGTGAAAGGACATGATATATGACCAGTGCTCTTCTATTCCATGGTCTTGATCAGTGAATATCCACATTGGCAATAGAAATGGGTGGAAATTGAATTCCTATACCTCCACATCCGGTTTAGAACAGACGGTGTGGTCAACTTGGCCGGAAAGCTCCACGCGGTGTTCAGGAATAATTGGAGGAAGTTTGAGCCCGGAAGAGAGATAGGGTTCAGGTATTCATAAACCCCCATGTATGTTCCGCTATCCACCCATACTATATATGGAATGTCCCACATATCCTCTACGGCCTTTTCCCCTCGCTGATATGCCACAACTCCTTATACAGCTTGGAAAGCTTCGGGATTCCTGGGTTAACCCGCCCTCCTTTCTCCAACTTGGACTCCATGATAAATTTACTTGGGCGTACTCCCATGTTGATATCCCTCACTAGTAGGATCCAACCACAGATGAGAGCCGTGATAAATGCCGACATCCGTACTATTGGATACTATTCAGTGTTGATGCTAAACCCCCAAGTCATCCACTGACTGTCCTCCAAGAGCCACCATTATGAGTGCTCCTTGCTCTGTGCTCCCTTCGGGCATGTCCAAGGCCTCTCTGCAAATTTCCTCTCTTCCAAGAAGTTTAGGAACTATTTGAACCACCTCCTGAAGTGGATTTACCTCACTGACTCTTTTTCCTCCCCAAGTACGAAATCCGTCATTGCCATTTCCAGTTGTGGCATCTGCTCCAGATCCTCCCATGCACCCATTATAGTGAGGAATTCACCATACATATCCCCTAGTATCAGGACCCCCAAAATATGGTGGATGCCCCACAAGCTAATACCAACCTCTTCGTGGTCTAAATGGAATGTATTGGTCCTCGACGAACATTTTCTCAATAGTTATGGAATCAGTTGCTTCGGTTGATATATGCAGAATTGAGAGGCCCATGCCACCTCATACAAACCCACTCCCCCCAACTCAGCCCCAAACTCCTCACATGGGGTGCCTACCTAGTAGGCCCAGTCCAAATCAACCGTGAAGTTTCCACCCTGGCCTATGTTCCATTCCTTGGACCACCTCTTACTCGGGATCCTAAATGCTGGCTTCAGTATCATGTGGTACAGAGGAAGAGACGTATCTGGCTGAAAAATCCTTCACATCGATATTATTCAGGTGGTTTTATAAGCAATCAGCATTGACTGGTGTGGAATCCTCTCAAGCTTGGCCATCCACCTCCCTGAACCATCGGCGCTGGCACTACTTGCTCCAGAACCAGTAAGCTGGTTCGTCCCTACTTCTTTCTAGGATAAAGACATCATCCCTTATCCTGATTCCATACAAAGGAAACCTCTTATACATCGGGTAGTTCTTATGGATATTTAATAGAACCTCCACCGATGAACTATGGTCCATGTGGCTCCATACAAACTCCCCCAGACCCAGACTATTCACCATCTCATACCTTTGGGTGGAATCCTCCAGAAACCCCTCGGCAGCTTCTTTGTGAGCCATTCGATTTTAGAGCTTGGAAAATTTTTGAGTTGGTTCGAAATGTGCAGAGAGAATTCACGGAGAGTGTTTGCGATGAAGGTTCAAGGAGAGAGTTCATAAAACCTATTCGTGGAGTCCTTTCCAATACTTCAAGAACAAGGTCACAAAGCACTGATGCGGAGTCCAAAACTCGTTGTGTGCCGTGAAGAAATGACCCGATTCGCAGAGAGAAATCATGGAGTACGTGGAGTTTTGGGAATCAAGAACGAAATAAGACAATTTTTCCAATAGTGTAAAGGACAAAAGTGAAGTTGGTTCCCCTTTATATAGGGGACGCCCTTCAGAGCATTTCGGCGCTTCCATTTCTCAACAATCTTCATGGCGCAGTCGGCCTACATGTCATCGATCCACCTCTCAATCCCTCTTCGCAATACAGCTTCGCGAATGTCCAAAGATATTTGCCAATGACCTTCAGACATTGACCCTCGATTCCTTTGAGGCTCCAAGTTTAAGGGGGGGGGGGAATTTTTAGTGCCAAAATGGGAGGAGAAGATGAAGAAATGGAACCCCTCAAGTGTCTGCCTCACAAAGACCACTTGTAGAGCCCCGGTTACACTGTGAGGCACTGCTAAGAAGGATAGAGGTAACACTCTATGACCGCAATTGACATTCACAAGAATCCATGGAGTAAGATGGCAGTAATGCTCTGTGACCGCATTTGATGTTCACAAGACACCGCGGAGCAAGGAGGCGGTAACGCTCTGTGACCACATTTTTTGTTTGCGAGCCACTATGGAGAAAGAAGGTGGTGATGCTCCATGACCACATTTGATGTTCGCGAGCCACCGCGATGCAAGGAGGCGGTAATGCTCCACAGCTACATTGGAAGTTCATGAGCCACCACAGAGCAAGGAGTCGGTAATGCTCCGTGACCACATTTGACATTCACGAGCAACTTCAGACTGAGGTTCATCTTCATACCAAGTGAGCTTTTCTCCGAGACACCTCTCCCTTATAAATATAGGACTTCCCCAAGTCTAGGTGAGGATAATCCAACATTTCAACTTCCTAGCTCTTGAATCATAAAGCACCTTCTTTTATGAGAACCATGAGTTGTGCGAGGTACTTTTTCTCTTCGAAGTTCTTCCCCTTCTACTTGTTTTAACCACCTCTTTCAAGAGGGATTCCTTTTATGGATACTAAGGGCCTCCTCGATGGAAGGGGATCCTCATGGGGACATGGGTCTCGTAGAGATTTTATTCCCTGTGAAACACCCTCCATGTACCCATGATACAGATGCCAATACAGGGTCATTGTACATCACGAAGCACATTGCCTCATGATAACTTGCTTCGCGAGGAACCTTTCCACTGGAAGCAAGTGCTTCATGAATCCCTTTCCACTTAACGAGGTACCTCCCACATGCATATTTTCCCTATTCTTGGGCTGAGGTGCCCCACTTTGTGCAGCACACCCCTTCACAAGTACCCTCCACCATGCGGAATAGAAGAGTTTTACAAATCCCCTGCCTTTATACCACCATTCTTTGTGATTCCTTTTCCCATGATACCCTACAGGTTTTCACGATATTATTTTAAATTCTCTTGGGTGATATTACCTGTTTCTTTGCTTCGCCTCATGCTTCATCGCATAGGCATGCTAATGGATCTTGTTTCATCAAATAACCACACTAACATGGACCCCCAGTAGGATAACCTCACAAAACCCCCCAGTCACGGCGTTGCTGGTCCCTTCCCTTCACTAAGGTGCAGCGGGTACGATTTATGTAAGTCATAAGGGTGCGGAGTGAACCACTTTTTCTGAGCTATAGGACGTTAAACAGCCATGTATCATCATTCTTAGCACATGATATTAAACTATGACTTCCTCAATGCATCCTACACGGGAAGAGGGCAGCCACCATGGCATAATCCCCTAGCTTTTCCTAGTGGAGGCATCACCTCAGCTCCACCTTTCTTTTTTTGGTGCCAAAATCCAGCAAAGGGTGTGTTGGGGAACATTGATTTTTTCTATCTTCCTCCTTTACAAACCTCTCTCCCATTGGGATTTATCACGATCGGTCCTCCATCCCATATTAAGTCCCTATCTCCATCTCCCTGGGCTACGAACCACGTGTAAGCCCATGTTTCCACTTTGGGCCACCAACCATGTGTAAGCCCCACTTCACTTCCCATGGACGAACCTTTCGTGATGTGATCGTCAGGTCTTTGCAACCTATTGTTTCTCACACCAAGAGTGACTCACATGGGATTAGAGTAAGCACTGACCATGAAATACATTTTAGGTAGCTCAAGAGTGTAAGCCCTACATCATACCCTGAACTACGAGGTCTTTGATCCTTACCAAGGTAGGGTACGTAGGAAGCCTCCACGAGGTTCAAGCCCACCACCATTTTGATCTACATGGCCTTTGACCCTTGCCAAGGCAGGGTACTTAGGAGGCCTTCATGAGGTTCAAGCCCACCACCATCCATTGGCCCCAATCATTATCACATTGGGTTGCCACAAAAATATTCTGAACTACGAGGTCTTTGATCCTCGCCATGGTAAGGTACGTAGGAAGCCTACACGAGGATCAATACCACCACCCACGGTTCACTCCGACTCCCATTCACATTGGTTCACCAAAACCATGGGCCGCCTCAGAGTGTAATCCCCAAAGGACACACTGGACTACATGGTATTTGATCCGTGCCAAAGGAGGGTACGTAGGAAGGCTCCACGAGGTTCAAGCCCAACAACCATGGGACCCTAGGTACTCATTCACGTCGGCTCACCGACCCATCTCTTTAACTACGTGGAAATTGATCTTTTTCCAAGTCATGGTATGTAGTAAGCCCGTCAGAGGTTCAAGGCTAATATGATGTTGGATTCGACTCATCATGTCGGTCCGCCAACACTTTGGGCTGCCCTCGAGTGTGAGCCCCAAATTTCTCCCTGTATCATGAACATTGTGGACTTTGATCCATGGAAAGGTAAGGTATGTAGGAAGAATCCCTATGGTTCAATCCCACCAATACCCATCTGGACCCCTGGTCCACATTCATGTTGGTTCACCATCATCCAACATGACGTTGAACCCCATGAATCAGTAATCTATTGCATCCCTCGATCAGCAGCAAGCCATTTTATCCCAATCAGTGGTAAGCCACTGCATCCCCCATTCAGCAGTAACCCACTATGAACCCCAACCAGTGATAATCCATTGTTAAGATGAAATATTTTCACCAAACAACGCGGAATTTGATTCCCTACAATGGGGATACGTAGGAAGTATCTTCAAGACTCAATCCCAACATCACCACCATCCTCACGCTGGTCCCATCTCATTCCCCCTCCACTTCATTAATACCCCCATCATCCATCTTTATTATTACTTGGGAAACCACATCCTGGTGAGGTTATGAAAACCCACCTATATTAGTTTGGCCTCCAAAGGATACACTCATCTGATCCACTCTAGTTAGTGTTCTGATCAGTCTGATTCATCTCTTCTCGACGTTAAACTTGCATCATACCCTGTGTTAAACGTGGGAAGCTGAGGAAATCCTGAGATACATTCCCGTGGAATATGATTCACTGTGATCGATGTGGGATGCCTCAGGCCTCAGTGCCCTCGAGAAGCCCTATAATAAGGGACCAATGATGGAAACGCCAGTTTCCCAGTTCCCAAACACACCAGTGATGCCTCCAACGTGACTACTCCACCAACTGAAGGTTGCTACCCTGGTCGGACACCTTGGATTGTCCTGAATGAAGTAGTGTAATTAACCGGTGTCCATGAAGATATGGCGCTAGGAAGAGTTTCATGAACAATGTATTAAATATATGAGGGAGACCCAAACTTGGCGATGAGTTCCGAGAAGGAATCCACCGAAGGAGGAACCGATATCCAATCATCCCATTTCGATCAAGGAGAAAACGTCCCTGAATAAGTGGTGGATGCCACTTTCCTTTGGAAAGTGGGAATGCGGGGCAGCAGTTGTGCGTCCTACAAAGACGGATACACATGCCACAATTAAAGCATCATAAACATTGATTAATTAAGAAGTTCAAATTAAACTCTTAAATTGATTTAATCAATCCAAAACACCTTCCCATTCTTTCTATCTTCCCAATAAAATACCAATATAATAAAATATTTTAAGGAATTTCCCATTTTTATAATATCTTAAATAATCACCCAAAACATTTTTATTTTTCAAATACTACATTAAAACCACTATAAAAGTACACTTTTGAAAAAAACTAAACCCATAGAATGATTCCATACACTTTAAAAGGAGAAAAATTATTATCATAAAGAAGAACACATAATTTCAATGCTCCATCGTAAATGTACCAATATAGAATCACATCTATATTGTTTTATGTGAGAAACTCCCATAATAAAAATGAAAATAATAAATCCTATCATTCAACCCATATCATGAGGCAACAACGCATGGACTAATTCGTAATTACAAGACACATACATGTAAACATACTAATGGAATGGTTATTATCACACATATGTCAACTATATCACTCTGACAAGTCTCCTCAGTGACAATCACACTAGACCAAGGCTACGTGCAACTCTGGGGTGGACTAGCAAGTGTTAAATCTCAAAAATATTATCAACATCACAATACTTCCAAATTAAAAGCATTAGTCTCCACATGTGAAAAGAAAAATAGTTGGTCCATGAATAATAAAAAAAGGGACAACATGAAAGTAAAAAACTAAAGTGTAACAATGCAAACAATTCCTTCCCATATCCCATAAAACCCATGGAATGATCCAAAAGTTGTCACACATCAGTAATCATATCATAATGCATCTATCATGTGGATAACCATAACATGATAAATACATAAAAGGGTCCTCAACATTGGTACACAAATATCAATTTATAAAGTTACAACAAGGACTTCTTATGTAACATATAGAATATACATTTGGCCATGATGTTTTAAAACAATTTGGATCTTGACCCAATTAAAAATAAATAATAATTATCTCTAAAAAAATCAATCAAATCATAGAAAAATCCATTAAAAATTATAAAAAAAATATTTCAGAATAATGTAAACCCTTTAATTTTGAAAGGGAAACCCAATTTGAAACCCATATCTGGCTTAAAACAAAATAAAAAACCAAATCAATATGAAAAATGTTCTCAAAAAGAGGGAACCACATTTTTTTAATATAACACCTCTAAAATTATTCGCACCAATTTCAAAAATGAAAAATAATTTAAATTTATTTTTAAAATATACTAATCCCTTTAGAAAATCTAAATGGGAATTTCATATGACACTTGTAATGTCACTAAGGATGAATATAGGCCGTTTAACCATTAAATAACCAGATTACATAAAAAATCATACATTTAAAATTTCTAAAAAAAATTCCAAATGATTGAAACAATTATAATAATGCTTTACAGGAATATCAAAAATACATGGCATGTGTCCATGACCCATTCTAATTGATGAAAACGAATCAAAAGTCACTTCAAGAATTAAAAGGATTATAATATTTTTCAAAATTAATAAGAAATAATTTAATACTATCCAATTAATTTAAAAAATCTAAAAAATGTGGTTCCATAGAAATACCTACCTCATATAGCGATAAGTGAGCCGAAATAGTCTAAATCACTGAACCTGAATTGAAGGATTCTAAAACACAAAATATTATGACCCAAGAGACACATTTCATGCCTCATAAAATGAATAAATTAAAAATATAATGTCAAAATTTTATCCTAGGTTCCATGAATTCAGATCAAGTGGTGGGGAGAAGATAGAATCTAACAAAATTGAAGGAGAAGAGATGAAATATCATACCTAAAGGGATTAGTGAATAATATACATAAAATAATATCGAAATATATCAGATATGGGATATAATGTGAAGGTTTGGAATGTTTTATGGAGGAAGATATGGGGTTATTTGTGTGTCAAACATAATAGAGATGTGGATAAATTAAAAAAAAGAGGGTGTAAAATGGAAAAAAAATAATTTTTTTTAATAAATATTATGGACATGTAGCATGGTTTGGGCACTCATTTTATTAATCCATGAACAAAAATTAATGCCCCTACTAGAAACCAGAAGGCGTGTTCATGGATATACCATGTAAAGTTACATAGTAAAGAATAATATTCTCAATCCATAAATATGGCACTATTCTAATGAAAAACCATCACACACGGTCAGCAGATGGTTACTCTAAATAGTGTTCAATTATAAATCCCTTAAAAAATTAAACCTCAACACAAAATTCAACAAAAATGAATAGGCTAAAAAATTAATTAAATTAATTATTTATATATTACCAACATGATATTGTGATATTATCCCATTATATCATCATTATAATATGAAACTTTTTTCAAAACACAATTTAGCTTATCAGAACCTTGGATAACACGTATCGTAAATTATAATATAGTGTAAAACTATGTATCTTTATGAATCATACGTAATGATCCACATTTTAACACCCTATGAGATAGAAATACACGTGTACTATATTATATGATGTATAATATTATACAATAAAAAAGTTTATAATATAAGAGAGTGTGGATTACCAAAGCGTAACATGAACACCCTAATTGTACTAGTCGAAATGATGATGACATCACCCAGTAAGAGGATGTATTAGTGTTAACATATTCTTATTAATCTATAAACAGTGGTTATTTTTCATTATTATCCCTTTAATATGATGTCGATACTATCATATAAGGGATATCAATCCCTTTTCATTGCTTCATATGAGTTTTTTCCACCATTTCACTTCACTCGTACATAGTGGTTGTATGATTTTGAGTTGATTGTACTCAAATGGAGTTATTTTATTATTATATCAACTAATTATAGAATTTATATTATATAGTGATTAATATTCTTGGCAGTATCTGTTTATATTTATACCAGTTATAGAAATAAGGGTTTTCTCAATATATATATATGAAGTCAATTATATAAGACAATTGGAATATTCTATTATTTCCTTCATCAATTAGTTTCAATAACAGACATGCACTGACTATGGATCCATCTTGGATTGGTCTTCCCTGCCTCCATTTTAAAAAAAAAATCTAGTAGTCATTAAAGGTATCAGTATCCCCATAGGTTTATTTCTCAATTTGGATGATTACAAACCTTCAACTGACAATTCCCAAGATTGCTCATATATGTGTAGAGATGGATTTATCATCCCATACCCAACCTTGTAATACTAATATCTAGTAATGAATTTTAATTATGTAACCATATTTGGTATGTATAATTTTTTTTATGTTTTCATCACATTCATAGGATGGATAAGTGCAAGAATCAATAGCATCTAAAAGGAAAAAACATGAGGTGAAGTCATTTGTTCCGTTTGATAACATGGAATCTCAAAAACATTATCCACTATTGCATAGTGTTTACACATATATAAACATTGAAAATTTTATATACCAAATGTTCATGAAAAAAAATTAGATCCCAATCTATTGACCACTCCAATGTTGATTGGAAGTGCATTTTTTTATCTTCATGTTTGACATCCCCTTTACATGATATTATGGGTAATATAAATGATCATACAATGTATATATGATCAGTGGATCCTAAACATATGTGTTATAAATCAATTATATCTTCCATATGTTCATGTGAGTATATAATAAATATGGAATATTGTGATCCCTTACAACCCCTAGAATCAAGGTAATTTGGAATCAAAACTTTTGTATATTATTTTTACATTGTCTATATTGATATTGATAATATTTATTTATGATAATATTCAATAGTTGGAGGATTAGATAAAATTTTTGTGACACCATAAAAAATAGACCATAACAAGTCTCTATAACCCATAGGATGCAATCTTTCAAATGGTGAGTTTATGGTGATCATACATCCAATAATATTGTTAGGAATTGATCGTTTATTCACTAAAATAATTTATCCAATGCGCTGATATTGGATGATGTTGTTAAAGACGATTGGAATATCTGAACTCAACATAATATCTAGAAAACATGAAATTCGATAGAGTTTAGGAAACACATGATCACTCCAAACATCCTAGGTAAACATGATCTTGTGGATATTATTTGGAGAATATGAACATTATAGTATATTCACCAGTTTCTACTATTTACAAATTATTCATCCAAGTATTTAGAGGTGGATGGTTCTACTCTCAGAATTACATTTATTTATTAACAAATAGATTATTTACTCCTTGCTATGTACATTTGACATTGATAATTTTTCTTTTAATAATAAAAATAGTTGATATAAATAAACTATACAATCACTAAGTGATCATATACTAGAAATTAACCCTTTATATCATTTATTATGATATTGAATAATAATCCTAATTATAAACATGTTTTTTTATATCAATATTATAAAAAATTCTGATTCAATTATAATGGTTGACCTGATACTATTGATATGATTTGATAGAACATTAGACCCTCATAAAAAGGTAATAAATTGATTCTAATGTAGAACTATCTTCTTAAAATAAAAAATAAATATAAGCTTATAAAATAATAGTTTGAACATATTTTTTTGTGATATCTATACTACTGGATCATTATTGATGAATTTATTTGGGAAACATCCCTCTATATGTTACTTCCAAATATTGTCCACCAGCCACTAAATTGTACATACTTTATTTGATGACCCATTAGTCGGTAAATTGTTTTATATAACCCTCTAATAAAATATAATTGAATAATATAAAACAACAGATCTGTATTTATTCCTATAAACCTCAATATCTCAAATGAGAATAACCTCATACTTTATATAACCACACTTCAATCAATAAAATATCTAAAGAATCATAACAAATGCTTAAAAGAAATGATTCATTACTAAAAATATATACCAATTTTTAATTTATGAAATTACATGAAACATGATGTAAAATACTATAACACTATATCTATTGAATTATATGATATAGAAATCTCATTCCCATCACATCATGTTATTCAAATATTGAGTGATGCCAATTATATTCATCACATGAATAATTATTATTATCATATAAATAATCTATAAAATATTGTTCATCTTATTTTATTGCAAAAATAATAGCCATTTTGGTTTGTTATTTTTATAGGAAGATTGTTACTAGTGTTTAATTCATTGATTTTAGATGAAGTTAGAATATACTGGTAAATTATGATGTAATGATTATATTTTTGGAGTTCATGGACAATGATTTATTTTAGAGAAATTTTTGTATACCATGTGTATGGTCTAAATTCTCAATTTTAAATTCATAGTGAATTATGATATGGTTTGTAAAGACCCATTTGTTAGTGTTTAAATGGATGTTTTAAGTCATAGGAGGAAAATTACTTGGTTGGTGTGTGTTATATCATGGTAGTGTATGGTTTGAGTAGGGATTTTAAAGGTCCATGATATGGTCTAGTGTCACTGAACCAATATATATATGAATTTTTTTAAAATATCATATCTAAGTATTGGATAATTTAATTTTATTTATTACTTATTGAATGTCTTTTTAGACTGAGGTACATCATACATTGGTGTAGTTCTAGCACTCTATTATATGACAATGTAAGTTTTTACTTAATATTCATGGACTCCAACTCTATTTATTTTATTCCATTTCCATAAATCAAAATCTAGAATCCTTGACGCTTAGTTTTTTGGTATTTGATATCCTTGGTGGAACATTATACCCTTTTCTTCATCTGATTGAGAAAATATATTCCAAGGTCCCATTATATTCATTTTCATATATTAATTTTCTTATTCATTATTTTGGTGTATAATTGGATGAAGGTTTGTACTTTATTTTGATTTAGTTTGTTTCACTCCTTTATGGAGGGTATTGTGTTTCACGTTGTTTAATCATCAAATTTAGATCATTGGGGTTTTATCTTGACTACCTTATCATCACATTGTGTTATGTTTTTGAAGCATATGTTAGGGAGATGGTTTCATATTCTCTCAATAATAATTTGTTTTTATTTTTACTAATAAGTATTTAGTTTTCTTTAGATGTGATTAATTATTGACCTAATAATAATAATAACTAAATAGAATTTTTGGGGCTTGAGTTTTCCATTATAACTTGTTTCCCATTATTATTTACTAAAGGATCTTAATAATGTTTCTAACACTTGTTACACAACAAAATTTGTAATAAAACCTATAAATTACCATTCAATTTAAATTTTAAAAAAAAAATTTATTTATAAAATAAAAAACACCTTATATTAAAGGTTCATAATATTTAGATCCATATTCAGTTAATGAATTATAGAATCCTTTAGTATCTACTGATAATAGTAATAAACAAGTCCATAGTATGATAATCATCATATCTATGTGATTCTAGTCACTAGCACTAGAAAATTGTTTAATAGATAATAAAAACATAACAATATATTCTATAAAACAAGGAATTAATGGATACTCTCTCATATGAGGAATAATATATAACACTAAGAATCACATTTTATTTAAATTAATGGAATTAATACTACACCGCTCTAATGATCCCTCTGGATTTTTACGAAGAATATTGTACTTGTTGTCAATAAGTGTAAAATAAAAATATGAGGAGTTCAATTGAATGATATAAATAAATGGTTGGTAAAATTGAATTTATCGACTAATAATAGTGTGTTTCATATAATAGGGGATTAAATAATTTATTATTGATCTATGAGATACATTTTTTAGTTTTTGTAGATATTTTTTGTCGTTATTTTCATATGTTTACTCAATGATATATCTACCGTATATATTATTAGTAAAGATGAGGAAAATATTATTTATTTTTGATTTTAGATATATAGATCGAAGGAATTATCATGAATATATTTTTTCAGTTGGTATTTTTTTGAATAAAATATATGGATTTCCAAAATTTTCAACGTCATGTTCCTACGTATTGCGAGAATAAGTTGATTAAATTAAGAATTATTTAAAAATAATGTTATATGAAATCAAATGAGATGAATTTTGAATAATACAAGTCAACAATAAATTAATGGATGTCATTATATGCAATTTATTGCTTCATAAAGATAATGATTTCAGTTGAGTTTCATGGAATATAATGATTGTTTAATATTTTTCCTCTATAATAAAAGATATAAAGTATAACTATTGTGATAGTTGTTCAAAATTATATGATTAATAATTAACCCCATTTATTTAGGACATTTGATAAATATAAATTTAACTAGTTGTAGTTGTGAGAGTTCATTGATGTACCGTAATGATTTATTTTGTACATCATGAACTTTGCTAATAATTGAATATTCTTGGAGAATATATTATGGCATTTTGAAGTAATTTTACATGAATTAATGTTAATAAAGAAGTTTTTAAGTAGTCTATGTTGTATAGAGATCATATATAATATTTATAAAAAAATTGATCATTGTAATTGTAATTTGTAAGATCACTCTTGGTCAGAATAATAAAAGGTATAGTATTTTACACTTTGTACATGAAATATCAATAATGATGCATTGTATTAATCCATCGATACATAATACATTCTACAGAATGTGTAATACTAACTCCGAGTTCATTATGAAACTTAAGAATTACTAAGGGTATACAGAATATTTATCATAAAATACTTAATATCAACACTAAATTTTCAATGATTTTGTGATATTAATTTGGGAATATATATGTGTAAATTTTAATATTATAGAGGTTATGTAACATGTATTTTGGCTCATGTATGAGTAATTATAAAGATACATAAGTGTAACATATGGTTTCAACTTATAAGTAAGATTTCACCCAAGATTTCGTATCAATAATATGTTTTCAAGGGATATTTAATTTCATCTAATATAAAACATTGATTTTTTATGTGAATAATCATTATGATTCGTGATGTATTAAGTCATGATTATAGACAATTATTTTTGTGCAAAGATTTTTTCATAATGATTGTTTCCTAAGAAGGATATTCATTAGACATTTATATTTCATTATATAAGTATGAACACATGTAAAGAAGCTTTAGTTATGTGGAAATGTGTTTGTATAAAGAAGTCATTATTTTTATCAAATTATTATTTATATTTATGAATATATATTTCTATTTCATAACGGATAAATTATACAGTATTAATTGATTAATATTGAATGGAAACTGTATTATATTGAATAAAAAGAATATGATCTAGTTTAGTATCTTGGAAGTTTCCAAAATATAAATATGGATTAAATATATTAATGTTTATCATGAGTCTATAAAGAGAAGATAAGAAGATAAATAGGTATAGAGAAACAAATACTAGAATATGTACTATCTATTAATGACCATAAATTATTTTTAAAATAGGGAATAGAGGGGGATAATTATTTAGTGTATGAGATATGAATATTAAATATATATACCATCATAGAAGAAGATATAGAAAGATATTATTTGTTATTATTAATTTATCTGGTGGATCTCTATTATTTAATAATAAAATAATGCATGATCTCATGGTACTACACATGAATTGATCATTATAATGTTTATAATATATCTACATGAATGTAATAATTAAAAATTATCATCATGTAGTAAAAGACCTTAATTGAGGAATAAGATCCAATTTTGATATTCAGACACCCTCACGTGAATTGAAGATATTATTCATAATTTATTTTGAAAAAAAACTGGAAAATTTAAGGGAACCTATATAATGAACTGATGGGAGACTAATAACTTTTGGTAAATATTTTTATGGGGTTAATAATGTTTCTTTATATAGAGCATTTACCTTTAGTTATAACATATTTAGGTGTCTCATAATTTACCCTAACTTGGTAAGGTTATAGTCACCCATACCATGGATGAAACATGTAAACATTATTTTTTTTATTTTTTATTTACTATATTTCATGTTTTCATGTTGAGAATTAGCAAAACCTAAATATTCATCCAAATATGTGAGAGGTTTAAATTCTTTTAAATGGTGATATCATAGAGAAAAATAATCCAGTAAAATTTTTTTACACAAATTCACCCTCTCTCAATGTGCCTGGACCATTCTATGGTCTCTAAAAATTGTACTAGAGATAATAGTTGTACCTATGATTTGATATATTATGATTCATGTTATTTTTAATTTTCAAATATTATGTTTATATTTCAATTAGTTTTAGATCTACATATAAAATATGATATGGTGGTTTTTTATAATAACCATGATCAATCAGAAGAAATGAAAATAAATGAAGATGAGAAATTCCATGAAATTAAAGAGTGTATAAAAAAATTCACAACTCATTGATGATAATTATTATAGATAAATTATTGTTATATGTATTGATAATTATTCTTTCAGAGAACCTATTTCATGTTGTAAAGTGTTGTGGCATAATGAATCAAAATTTTTTATATTATGTGATTACAGATTAATTGAAAAAGTTGTATTTAATGTTTTGGAATATATATTTGAGTTTATCAACGGAATATAGAATAATATATTTTAGATGGCTTTGGATAGAGATGATTTTTTGAAAGAATTAGTTGCCCTATTTCTATAGTGAAAAAACTATCAATGTAGATGAAGAATTCATGTAAAAGTACAAAAAGTACAATAAAGAAAAATACCAAATTTAAGAATAATAATTTGAAAATATTATTGATAAAAAAAATATGAAAATTTAGTGTTCAGATGATTCCGGCATTGAAAACAAACACTTAAAGCTATTATTAATTTTTAGAATTATAAAATCATGGTTAAATAAAATAATGATAAAGGGGTTGATAATTCTATATTTAGTAAGGATAAGCTGTAATACAATCAACTCAAAATTATAAAAAGTGTATATGAAACTATTTGATATCAATTGGGGCTGATAAAAATATCCTCATCACAAAGTGACATGATCTAAAGGTAAATATTAGAAATATAGAAGTGATAGAAGTTCAATATTCCCTAGTTATTGGGATATTATCTATTTTCATCATAGTTATCTATTAGTGTATTTCTTCTATAAGAACATATATTTTTTAGTATATTCTAGATATCATATATTGATATACATGTTATATGATCAAAATGGAAGGAAAATGTTTCTTTATAAAATCATTATTGTACTAATACCGTTTCAATGGATAGGGAAGGATGCAAAGTGAATTATAGAAAAATATAGTTTTAATATATTTATGGTAATCCCACCATTTCATCAATGGACTATTTTAGCACCAGTAGGAAATTTTATTCACTAAAATTTATTTCAAAATAAGTATTTTTCAACTAAAATACATGAGGAATATAATGTTTACCATAATTTTCGAAAAAAATATAATATATATTCGTTGGACACTGTTAGTACTCTTTGTGTTTTCAATACAAGGCCATTAATTATTTTAATGTCATCTAAATCATTTGGATTAAATAAATGGGCAATTAATGATGTTGGAAAATGTGTAAATGGAAAGTAATTCTGTTAGATTAATAAAAAATCTATATATGGTTGTTAATGTATCGATTCAGAATACAAATGAATGTATTGATAAAATTCTATCTGAATTGAAAAATAGGTGATAACTAAGATAATAAATGTTGGTTATCACTTTCCATTACTAATTCTTATTCTTTAAAGAGAAAACACACCAATGTAGGAATGGTGGAGAATTTGTTTCACCATGGGATGTAAGATAAAGAAAAAAGACATAAGAAGGTGGATATTTATTTAAAATTTAAGATAATATTCTTATGAATTTTATTAAAATGACACAACATTGATGATTCAATGAAATTAATGAACATCCGCGATGTAGAGGGGAAAAGGAAAAACTGTGAAGATAATAAATCCAAGAAATAAAAAAGGGTTGGTTTGTTGAGATACATCAATGAACAATAATTTTAATTTATTAAGATGTTTCAAAAATATGGTTACATTAGAATTGTTTATATAAAATGTAAGATGTTTAATTGGGATAGATATATGGAAAAGAATACTTTAATATAATTTTATAGTTACAATATATGCTGATGAAAAAAATCAAGCATGATAGAATTTATTTTTGTTGATTTTTTGATGTGAAAATAAATATTCTACATAAATAGATAAACTAAAAGAGTTAGAATATTGTGCTTCCTAGTTATGTTCAACCATGAAAAATTGATGGATCAATCAATAATTTTTCATTCAATGATCTAGATGAAGAAAATGATAACCTTAGTTGGGAATAATTTTAATCATTTTTACATTCACTATAGAAAAATGGATAACCAGACTTATTCATATATATATATATATATATTTACAAGGGATTTAAGGTGTTGTATAAAATGTGGTAACAATATCATTATTCTATAAAATGTTGGAACATACATCAATATGTGATCTATATATTTTCTAAAAAATGATGAAGATTTTGTATTATGATGGTTCTTGGATTTCATTATAAGATGATATTATCCTTTATAAAAATTTTATGGAATTTAAAAACGATAGATAATTTAGTGGGGAAATATAAAAGGAAGAATTATGGTTATGATGTAATTTATTGAAACTACTAAAAAAATTCATTCATATGTTATAATAGATCATATTGTTTTATCATTATATGAAAGGTTAATTATATAATCAAGGGTATAGATTGATGATTTAATGAGATAGTATTTGGGTTGATTTTAAGGAATACCAGGTTGTTTAAAAATATAATCGGAAGTTGATCGGTCACTATTTTTTTTTTGTAATGATCATTGCTTATATAGACATTGATTTGATTAGTTGAAAACCCTCAATTTGGGATATAATTTTTATTTATTATAAATATATGTACTTATAAATAAATTTTAGAGATAATATGTGTTGGATATTGATATTATATTGAATTAAGTCGCAATGGGTATTGGTATGAGATCTAAAGGAAGATATTTGAGTGGATAATGTATTATTATGAAGAGTGGTCTAGTTTTTATAAAAAATTATAAATTTTATATATAATGGGTTTAGTTAAAATAGATAGATAAATATGGGTTAGGAGATTAATATTTATGATGAATGGTGATGTTTATCCTGTAAATATAGATTTTTAAGTAATAATTAATGTCTTTTGAGATACAGCATTGAGTTAATATAGATCTATTTCATTGTTGTGTTTTGTATTTTTTTCATGATAATATAGATCCATTCATATAATTGACAAGGATATAAAAGAATCACTACATTATTTATATTTATGAAATATACATCCTAGAAAAAATTCTATTTATTTACTTCAATGTAAAGATTTTTCTGAAACAATATATGTGTACTGATCATTGTCAACTTTAGGTATATAATTATTTTGAAAATAATATTATGTAATAAATATGTCTTATCATGTAAAGTGCATTAATTCACCTAATATTCATTTGGAATATTTTTTTCCTATCTATATATTAAATGATGTTGTTTTAGTAAGTTAGTTGGATAATATAGATCAATAATCTAGGTTAATTTCATTATGTATAATGATTTAACAGTAAAAAATATTTAAAAATAATGTTATAAATATTATTTGATGTCAAATAGGCTCAAAATTACTCAATTATTAATTAATTCACTTTTATTGAGGATATTTGATACATATGATGTTAACTACTAGATTTATTGAGATATTATTGAATAATTATAACGAGTTATTGTGTTTTGTAAGAAATATAGGATTATTCTAATATGAATGATAAATATTTAAGCATTCCTTCATGTGAATTGAGATGAATTTATGTTACAAGAGATGTTTTTAATAAGTGCGACTAATCTTGAGTTCATATATAATATCCTGGAGAAATAATAAAATTTGTAAAGCCATCCATAAAAGTTACCATGAGTATAATTACCAAATTGTTAGTGTTTACAATAGGATATATGGAATCTAATTAATAATTAATAAGATTAAACAACTTATACATAGTGTATTCTATGAAAATCATAATAGTAATTTTGAAACCATTATGATACATAATAATAACTAAAATAATATGAAATATTTAACTTTGAATTAATAATATTAACACTATTGTTTCTAAGATTCTATAAGATTATGTTTAGGATATATAAGAGTAAATTATAAGATTATAAAAACCATATTAAAAATATTTTTGATCCATTAAGATAAATCATTTTGATACATAATATTAACTTATAGTTTCAACTATGGTGTAAGATATCACTGGAGGTTACATATGATTAAACATGTTTTCAAGTGGATTCATAATAACAAATCAGATGATTATTTATTGTTCCTTAGAGAATAAACTTCGTGATACATGATGTACTTAACTAGGATTCAAGATGATTTTTTTTATAATATTTTACGAATATTTAACTATAAGAAGGAGTACCAGGCTATAATTATTCATCTTCTACAATACATGAAAATATGGAAAGAATTGGTGGTTTTAATGGAAATTTAATGCTATGAAGAATTCATAATTTCTGTATAATTAAATTATTTGATAATATATATTTTAATTTCTTGTATAATCAATATTGTAGACTTATTCTCTGATTCATAACTAATACAAATGTAGGAATTTTAATATTAATGTAATGATTCCATTATTTTCATAGAGGTTTCAAAATTCCATTTTTGTAAACATTATACTCATAACCAATGGTGAGTATATATAGAGAAGATAGAAAGATTAATAGGTAATGAGTGAGAGATATAAAATTTTATACAATCCATCATCGAATTTTTTGGTCATTCAAGAAGGAAAATGAAAGGGGTGAATTATTTAGGGTCCAATATACTACTACTGAATACCTCATATATTGAAGAAGAATAAAGAATAAAAGAATGATAATTTTTTGTATTAATTTATTTGAAGTCTATCTATTTGTTGCGGTACAACATTGTTTATAATTTCTTGATTTCAGACATGCATTGGTCTTTATGAATTTGAGAAGTGATTGATGTATGTTATTTTATTTTTTATAATATTTAGTAATATGGAGACCTCAGATAATGAATAAAATCCATCCTATAATGTTTTATCAACTTGAATTGATTTCATGTTATTTTTACAGAGTGAGGATGGAATAAACCTTTCGATAACATAAGAACAGGTATAAATAACCCATTAAGACATAACCATCTGTTGGAATCTAGTTCCCATAGATAAGGATGAATCCTTCGATATTTTATTCAATTTTAATTATAGAGGCTATTTGTGTGACAAAATTGACTCGATCAGAACACGGATGTAGTTATCCACATACTTTTAAGGACCTTTGAAATAATGTGTGTTTCAATTTTTTTCCATATTTATTACGGTGTATTGTGTTTTTATTTATTAAATTATATCAATTCACACTAAATAGTTTATAGGTTTGAATACTTATGTGTGGTAAAATCTATGATAAATATAATTCTATAAAATATATATACAATTATTTCACACTCTTTGTGAGAATTTATGATATATTGATCTATACACAATAATAGTTCCTATTTTTCACACCCAGTGCTAAAATACCCTGTATGAGGTAAAGGGTTGAAGGACCTCATGTGTTCCTCCATTTATGCAAGAGAATGGTGACTAGAAATGAGAGTCTATTCAATTATTGGAGAGACTATACCCTCAGTATCATGTCATGTTGGGAATATGATAATGTTATATGATATAATAAAAAACTATAAATAAATAATAATAGTATATATGTAGAAATGGTGTTGAATACATTCAACTTAATCAATATTTAATTTCACCCAAATTGGATTTTATGTCTAGGGTAAATAGTAGTAGATAAATAAATTAAAGAAACAGTGGGTTCTGTAGTGTTTATCCCAGCCCACTACTAGCTTCACACACTTATGATCAATTGTCTGCCATATATCCCTTTCCCTTAACCAAATTATTAGTCATTAAATATATAATAACATGATAATTATATAGTATGTAGTTATTAAAATATTCAATATGACACCAAAAACATTTCCTTAACAATATAGAATTTAGTACAACATATATATTCCATGAATATAATAAACTCATAAAAAATTATTACAATATGGAATCCAAAACCATTTTTATTACTAAAAACCCTCAAGAAACCCTGAGAAAATCTACAATGACTCTGTTGGGGAAACTGTATAGGTTTTCGGAAACACCTAAACATACTTCCAGGCCTTTGGTGTGCCACTCCGAATCCAAAAGGCATCAATTACAAACATGAATCATAAACCATCATGAATCAAGGAAAAGTTCAATCAATGTGTCACTTATAATTATAAAAGGAATTGAGTGGTCAAGATACACATGATCTAGATGGCATTGAGTATCATCACACATCTCATAATCCATAATGAATTAAATTACATCTTTCCCAAATGTTTATCATTCTCAATCTATGTCATTTTAACACATCATGGACATTACCCTATAAGAGATAATCATAAAATGATGGAAAACATTACCATATACCATATATCAATCCTATAATAGAGATACATTAAAACATATAGGAGGATAAGAAATATTGAATCGTATCATGAGAGTAAATAATAAAATTATATATCATCATGTGAATAAACAAAAACATAGAATTATTTTATCTAATAGTTATCCGGGATACTTCATTATGATAACATCAGGTGCTACACACACACCCACAAGTGATAACAAGTCAATAATGGTTGTTAATTATGACAAAACATTGATTTTATTTTGTATATATGTGAAAAAAATACATATCAGGTCTGAAAATTACTACCTTATTGTATCAACATCAACATCTAGATTTATTATGGACGGAATCACCAAAATCTCTCTTAAACCCCAACTGGATTCCTTTCATACAATGAACTCCTATAACTGATTTAATTCTCTATTTATGTGGGTTGTAGATAACATAATGGATAAATAGTCCAACCATTAAAAGCAATTATTACATGAGGTGGATCACCATAAAAGGCCCTCAAGCATATTATTGTACGGGAGAATGGGGGATTGCTACAAAATTGGGTGTCTCCATATTGAAATTAAGGTGATGCGTCATAGAGTTGTACCCAACCCAAATAGTACATTTCATGATAGTGTTAAAAATTTATATGGTGCATGGGAGAAGATCACTATGGTGTAGAATGAGGAACTGAGGCATGGAAATCACTATTCAATGACATAAACAGTGTGGTGAGTAAGGTTATGGTGTATAACAACACAAATTCACAATCTTTTGATGAAAATATCCAAATATTTTGGTGTAGATTCTATCCAAAATCACATTTTTGTTCATGAATGATTCGAAAAAATTAAAATAAAATACATGTTTTATAGTAATATTCTTGTATCCAACGGATATGAGAAGTCCCTCATTTAGGCCTCTTGAATTAACCTCTGGAATTACAAAACATCTTCCCTGAATTCATTCCAAAAATAATCATTTAAAATCCATGACTCTCAAAAAAAATCTTCTTTAGCACACACATGAACCATATATCTTAATATAATAGAGACAAGTCATTGTACTATGGTTTAGGAAACTAGGGTGTAGCCTCAATTAAATAACCATTATGGCAAAGAATACATTGAAATATCCTCATCTAAGGCCTATGTATTTTAGAACCATACTCTTCAATGTATCTCCTTCCTCTGTGGCATGTTCCTAAGTGATACATGTAAACCATCTCTGCTTCATCCATAAACATACTAAATCACACCAAAAGTAATTACAATGCATCTCAAGGACTACATCCATTATTAAACTTCTCCTAACAAGAAAAAGTGGAAATATAATATATATTTATATTAATTAAGGTTGAAAATGTTTTTAAGGGTTATATAATTCTGTCACTATTAGGATTTATTATTCTTGAAAAAATATCCTTGGGTTCCTCAATAAACAATTTGGGTTATTGAGCTCAAACTATATCAACCACTCCTAGGTATTCTCCTGGGTCCGCATACTCTACCATAATATCCAAATGAGTGGTACCATATTCCCAAAAAATAATTTCTCAGTATGATCTATAATCTATATTGGATTTCCCACATATAATGAATTTGGTTCTAATGCTAGTCCATGCTGATCTATAATATGCACAAGATTAGGCATATAACTTCATTGAAAAAAAAAAGAAATTTCAAACACATGAAACATTCCTTGATGAAATGGATGATGTTCCTGATAGTATAATGTAGTACCAACACACTTAGTAATCTTAAATGGTCCCAAAAAACATGGTCATATATTTACATGCTTCCTTGAATATCAGTGACCAAACTAATGTGTCACCCTAAAGAAAACATTATCACCAAAAATGATCAAAAAATTTATCCTCATGCAGTCAATGTATGATCTCTTCCAGGTATGAGTGGTAATAAACCTCTTCCAAATCATCTACACCCTCTCAGAGGGTTTCTAAACCATGATGGCCCCCAAAAATTTACTACCTTAGCCACCAAAATAGAAATTACTAGTGAACGACATGAATTCCAATTTAGATCCTCATACGGTTCCATCAAAATCAAGGTCTGGTAACTCTTTTTATATAATAACTGAACATAGGTTGTATGATTATCCACCTGATGTCTATAATATAAGCATTAGGAAAATTCTAGGATATATATATATATATAGTCTTCTAAGACTGTATGTATTTATGAGGATGTAATTTTGAACACAATATATGTTAATTATTTATGGCCATATATAGGACCATCCAAAATTATGATGTAAGATGTGTGGCTCTTTCCGAAATAATTCTCATGGGAACTCCATGTAAGTGTAATATCTCATAGACATAAATATACATAGATCATCAACTATGTGTGTCTCTCAAAGTAGTAAAAATATGTCAAACTTTTATCAAATGAATAACAATCACCTAGATAGTTTCATGACTCTTCAGGGTCGTGGGTAACCAAAAAATCCATCATTTAATTCTCCCACATCCACATTCAAATTGGTACTGGATGGGGAAAACCCTCAGAACACTAGAGCGTAACCTTCGCCCACTAAAAGTTATGGTATCGAGAGATGAATCCAGCAATTTCTTCCATCATCCATGGACACAAAAATTATCAAATTTACATCTTCATTAAGACTATATGTAAATTCCATCTAAATTGTTATTAAATACACATCATTTCATATTTTATGGAAGAATGGAATACTACTAACGAATATATCATGACCATTTCATAGACACCCAACAACCTCCAATATATTAGATCACCTCTAAAAAGTTGTTCCCTCATCACAACCCACTCTAGGTATAATACTGACATGTTATCACTTAGACCACAAGAATGGATTTTATCCACAATGGTGAAGGACAATCAAACTATTTTCCTCCTAAACATCATACATATGGTTATCCAAAATGTTCAGGAAGCTCCACATCTTTATAAAGGCATCTCATCATGCTCCGAATTATCTTTCATGTTGATGATAACAAAATTTCCAATGACATAATCCTTCCAAGGTATATATAGCATCTCAATGTCGAATGTTTTCAAATACTCTACCAAGAACCATGGTATCAAGATCCAATATAACAATGTGAATATATAGATAAGTCTCTTACAGACTATGTAAAAAAAATTCCCACTAATGAGACAGTGTCAACAATAATTTATACAATGATAAATGGATGTTAGATCTATTATGTTTGTATGTTAGTTCTTCTCATGGTTCTGTGGATGACATGATTCATAGGCTACTACTTTCACTTCCTACATTAACACCACTATTATACCAATTCCTAAGGAATCACATTGCATTGTATAACCCATTCATGGCTCTAGAAGTGTCAATATTATAGCTATCATCAACAATCTCATAATCTCATATAAATCCACTTCACATAGGTCTATAAAATGTATAATTAACCCCTTATTCACCACCACATTAATTGGTGGTGATTTTTAGGAGAAGTAATAGAATATGAATTTATAATATCCATCTAGGATCATAAACCTCTTGATCATTACCACATTCCTAAGTAATTTCCAAAACATCATTATATATACTTTTTATAGGCCCATTGGTATTATTTTATTGGACACCACATGCCACAATAATCTCTTGAATTATAACCAGAATTAAAAAATTGATAGTTTTTCATGAAACTAATGTTCACAAAGTATACACATTACAATATTTAGGTGTCTTAGATGTTGAATCAGTGTAAGTGATTGGTGTGGATTTCATTAATAAAACTATGACAAACGATTCAATATATGGGTGAAGGATCATATTCAAGAGGACAATAGACATTATCCTTACATTAATCATCATAGAAAACATAACAACATACTCATACAGTTCAGAACAACTTTTATATAACATCTTCAGAATGTACCCCTCTCTAACTTAGAAAGGATGATAACCTGATTTAATATCTATAATAGAGAGCCACCATGATAACTAAAATGGGAAATAAAGAATATTGATCCTAGGAAATAAAAATATATACTTCACTTACACCTAATTCATCGTTTAGTATTCGATTAAGAGACTAAGTCTACCAGCCCACTTGAGAAATAACATAGTATTACCTCACATTGAAGTACATGGTCTCATAATGCCCTTTTAATCACAGCCATCTAGTTTCACCTTGATATCCTTCTATTCTATGGGATTTATATGATATGGGGTTATCAAAATGGGTAGTATACCTAATATTAGACAAATACATATTTAAACACCTATGCCATGTTTATCATCTATAAAATAATATAAAACATGCCCTGCTAGATATACATGATTGTAGGATGAATCATGGAAGAGGTCATATATCCTTCTAAAAGAGGGAAGTCACCCATATGAGAAATGATCATCCCAATATGACTCAATTTTGGTACTAATTTTCCTTCTCATAGATCCCACTATATTACCATCACATATCTATCTTCCATCAATGATGTAAAGTTATACAATATTTGATAATAATTATTGTGATCGTAGAATCTCATTCAGAATTCTTTGTCGAGAATTGAAATGAAAATTTTCATGTCTAGAATCATTAATTAATATACATACCCTTAATAAGTTACAACTATAGGATAGTCTTGGAATTAATGAATATGATACACTTTTTTGAATAAAGGTGTATAAATGGATTCAATGTTGTGGGATAACATGGCTGGTAGGTCATTCCTAGTAACTACATAAATGTATAAGAGATAACGGGAAGAACCAGTATCAAAAAGGTAGAAGACAACATAGATGTGATTAAAATTGTACCTTGGATAGTGTATGATCTCTCTCTATCATATGTTTGATTTTATTCCATTATTTATACTCAATATTCCTTAGATTCAATGACATGTCATTAAGTCACCACTATTTGGGATGTGTGGGGGGTTCCTAATTTATATCGTCAATTTCTAGATAATGTGTATCCCTACCTCTATATCAAAATGTAATTTACATCATAGATAAAAAAACTATGGCTTCCATGTATTATAGCATTGGTGAAACATACATTGGTCACTACATAGAACCTATATTAGTGTCTGTGCTTTCAATAATTGAATGACAATGGGGGTCATCCTAAGGGATCTAATAAAGATACACAATTCTCATCATGTGTTTCACTGATCTTACTAGAGTATTATTCCTTATGAATCCAACTATCAGAAGGGTATATCATTATTGTGAATGAAACATTATACATTGTCCCACTATATACCATATGTAGAACAACATTCATATTATCCTTAATCACTTTCTCAAATGATAAAACCCTATAGGGAACCTACAGATAAATTTTTAGGTCAAATCCACTAACCTGTCGTCATAGATATCGATGAATTATTATCTTGAAATTTTGAGCCCTATGTTCGCCATTATTATCCAATAAATGGGTAATCTGGAGATACTTTATATACTAGGAATAATATGTTCATACATTCATGGAAATTTTTCTTTACTTTAAAAATCATGGGAAGGACCTATATGCATCGAGTCAGAAAAGTGTTCCTAAAGAAACAACTCATTGATGGTCCCCAGAGTATGATCCTCTAATATCCTGTTTGACTCATATAATTACATCATCTAGTAGTGGGTCCTTTAAGGATAAGGACACCAAAATAAATTTCCCCACACAAAGAACACATACTAGAACAATGATGTTCTTGATAATAGTCATCCATTCAACTATATCTTGTTGGATAAAAGAACCTTGGAATTCCTGAGGATGTTGAAGCTGAAAATAATGAGAATGATCATTTATTATCTTATGAGTGGCTCCTCCTAGGATGGGAATTTTATGAAAGAGTCCGGTCGGAATGGGATCTACAAACGAGATCATCTGTGTCGGTACAGAAGCATTTTGGGTGGATTATGTTACACCATAGTTGGTGGTATGAAAATATCCTAATTTTACATTGTCAGTGGTCCGATCACATGTCTCTAAGGAGAAATTTCATATTTCATGAATAAAATTATGATTAGAAAAAAATATAACCAGTCGATGGGATGAAACATGGATCTCCTAAAATTTCACCCACTACCCAAGGTATCCCCCCCTTGAATAACCCATAATGTCCATCCCTATGCAATAGTGATTGTTATCAAATATATACTAAAAAAATATAATGGTAAATTAAAATAATTAATTAAAGTAATTATATATCATAGTAGCATGACAATATATATATATATAACATAAGATAAACCATCATGAATGGGTAGAAAAAAATAAATACATTTAATTAAATAACTAATATAGACCACAAAAAGTGGTATATATATAATGTAAACTTACATTCCTATTCATAATTCATAAATGAATCTAATTTATCATAAACCACATATCAAAATCATGTGTCTCATTTAAGTGTGATTTAATCAACAATAACATTACATCATAATTATCCCCACATTATGGTACCTAAGATGCCCACCATACAGTATTTTCTATGCAATATCATAGTATCCCTAGCCAAGTCTCAATAGTCATGTATCTTGTCTACCCTTTCTGATGTCATGGAAATGAGAAAAATATGTTAGTAAATAATAATTCCTAAAATTCCATTTTGTAACACCCTGACTCAAGCCACTGATTCTAAGAAGAAAGGTGACATGACCTCATGTATTCCTCCACGTATATAGTAGGTTTTTGACTAGTAGCAAGGGTCTAGTCCATCAGTATTGAGACTATACCCAATCTGTCATTTCATGGGATGAGTAATGATAAAAAGGAAAATATAAATAAATAATCAGATTACAAATATGGAAAGTGAGTATATGGAATAGAATTATTAAAATAATAAAAATCTCCTGAATTGGAAATCCTATCAATTATATAATATAGAAAATAAATAAATAAAATCAATGGGTACCTTGGCATCTATCCAATCCTAGTACTAGAACCATGATCCTCTATTCATATATCTACTAAAGGGCCCTATTACTTCATTGTATCTCCAGTAATGGGATCTACAAGGACATTGAAATGCCTGAGTACGGTGTGATTACAAGGCTAAGTAGTACACCAAAAATGTGTACGTAACCAAATATACTCAATTATGAAATTTTTTGGAAGGAATATAATAAACATGTATCAATAATTATAATATAACATCCAAAACTATGATTTCGAGAGCTTACCAATCCACCAGAAACCTTATATCATACATAATTTGGAACTATAACAGAAAATGTGAAGGAAGTTGGTATGACCAAAAAACGTGTTAAGATAATCAGTTTTCACTTCAAATCTACAGGGCCTTAGTTTCACAAGTGACTCAAAATCCACATGTCATAGAGTTATGTAAATATTGACATGCCACTAAAAAATCCATAATGATTTTATGGAATTTCTACTCATGATCCACAAGGAATCCAATATTATAATGTTTCTCAGAATCCGTGTTGTATCAATTTATACCTACTCCACATGGTTATCATGCTCTTCCATCATCATTTCAACACATCATGGACACTACCCCCTCTAATTGACTTTAATACCAATATGAACACCTATCACATATACAAAATTCTAATCCCTTATATTAAAAAATATAATATATATATTGATAATCAATATAGAATAACATCGTGAATGTAAATAATGGAATCATATACCATCTTGATAATAAAAATCAACCTAGAATCAATATATCCAATAGTTCATAGGGATAAATCATCCCAATAGTTTCAAAGGATTAACAAAAAACCATATGAAATCAAAAGTGAATAATGGTTATCAATATTACTAAGTCATATATTATATCAAATTAACATGTGTAAAAATCCCAAATAGGTAGAAAACCTTATACTTCATGTCCTTAATTTCAACCTCTATGTTCATCAATGGTTCAATGAAAAAAATATTTCTCACACCCAATCAAAATTTCTCAAATTAAAATAACTCTTAAAACCTAGTCTAGTACATCATTATATGGGTTATTGGGACTGGAATGTAGAAATATCAAAAGTATAGAAATAATTATTACCCAAGGATGATCATTTCCAAAATGTTCTATAAGATTTTTCTACCAAGGGTGGAGGAAGGATCTATTGAAAACTGGATTTCTCTGCTCTACAGGTTGGGTTTTATAACATGGAGGTGTACAAGAAGAGTACACATTTTTTATAAAATGATAAAATATAATGTTGGTTCATTGTCAAATACCACACTTGTGAAAAATAAAAAAACTAAAAAATATATATCCCAAGAGAATGTAATCTACATTCAGGTGAGGGAATAAAAAATATACAAAACACAGTGAGTAGTGATCTTATGGAGTGTAAATCCATGTACAGTGATAAGGATATTATACTTAATCCCTTTAGTGTTTTGTAATTATGTAGAATAGGGAAATGAAAAATGGGTAGCTATAGAGTTATCTTAAAAGACACAACCAACATAATAAAAAACTTATTTTAGTATCATTAATTTCCATCATGAATTATTAAATTTTCTTCCCCAGAAACAGTAAAGAAATTGAAAATTAAAAATCCAAAACTATTGATGAAACAATTATGGGTGAATACACATTACAACTCTTCGAATCTGATGTGAATGAACTCATAATAATGGTAATGGAAATGATGGTTAAATGTACACAAAATATCCCTTATAGAAAAGGTTATGGTTTATATTCATAATCCAAAACCTCAATAGAGTAACACTTCCATTGTGGTGTGTCACCTTCTTTTGTGTTATGGACCTATGTGTTATGGCACATCCACCCTTGTTTTAGATTAAAGATTACCTAAACACACCAAACACGTACCTATGCTTCATGATTCCCACATGATTTACAAAAATTTATCCAATCAAAAAAATGAGGAATAAAAGGAAACAAGGATCTCCATTAAGGATTAAAAGTTTGAATTAAATGTTTGGAGCATGCTGGAGACTTATCCAAAATATAGAGGTGAATATTTCACCTCAATCAGACACAATATATATTGGTACTCCTTGCAGCCTTAAAAATCAATGATTTATATTCAATCTAGTTGATCTAGGGAGAAATACTCTCAAATTTCAATCAAGTGTGTATTCATTATAAGATGATACAAACAACCCATATGGAATTATTTCCCATGGATTTCTTTGGAAGTATAGTGACCATTTATGTCATGATGTTATCCCATTTCCATGCTGTTATGGGTAATGGTGGTATCATCCCCAATGATTTAGTCCATTCAACCTTTACATGATGAAATACTAGGAACTTTTATGCAGAATTAGTGATCTCCATTATTATGTTATCCCAACAATAGTTGTCTCTGATATCTCAATAAATAATTGTTTTTCCTTAGTGAATGTAGAATTTTGACTCTATGCATCATCCTATATTTCCCTTATAACACAATGTTTGATGGAGCATGGAATCTTGACCCAAATCTCACAATTTCATCTTCATTAACATTTAACTATGTGGATTCCCCTTGTCGTATTTTTTCCACTTTCTTATGAATTCCCACATCATCGATTTGAGAATCCATTATACTTTCAGTAAGATATGGTTGGGAAAACATTTTTGCAAGTGTTGATGATTTTCCATTCTTTATTATTCTCATATCTCTCCACTTTAAATCTATGAGGATTGGATCCATATTAATTCTCATTGATTATAGAGTTTTTGGACCCTTTCTACTTAGGGAATTTGCCACTATTTATCATTCCCGAGAAGGTAGTGGATTGAGAATTAATAATCCATGATGTTCTAAAATTATATTATTTGGAACATATTGATATCATTCTATTTGAATATATATATTTAATAATATTGTGATCCATATATATTTCACACTTCATCCAAAGTAATATGCCATCAAATTTTCGAATTGAAGACCACAGCTTCCAACTCCACATCATGTGAGGGATAGTTTTTCTTATGAATGGTCATGTTTCATGATATGTAGGCAATAAAATTTTCATTTTTCAACAAAACACACACCAATTCCTTATTCAAAGCGTACCTAAAAATTACAAAAGGTTCTTCAATTGTGGGTAGTATTAACATAGGTAAATTGAAAAGCATCCTTTCCCAACACCATTAATATTTATTCACCTTCATCATTACATGAAAATTTGACTCTCTTATTTTTTATATTGTTAAGGAGGATAGATAATTGTGATAAATTTCTCACAAATGAGAGATAATATTCATCTAACCAAGCTAAAACATTGATGTCTATCATAGATGTTGGCCTCATATATACTTAAATTTTTTTTCATTGAAAATTCCTAATATATTCCATTTACTGGGATGGTATTCCACAAGAATGAGACTAATTCCTACCATAACAAACACGTGTTGAAATTTTCATAGAGCTTCACTTTCACAAAGGTTTTTAGCACAATATTCAAATTATACTCATGAAATCCCCTGAGTTTGTAGAATATTAGAATATATTCTATAAATACTACCAAAAATATGTCTAGGTAATATCTAAAGAATATATTCATCATTTACATGAAAATAGGTTGGGTATTACTGAGTTTAAATTGAACTACAATGAATTAATATATTCCATACTGTGTATGAAAATAAGTCTTTGGGATATCCTTCATCTTCACCCAAACTGGGTAATATCCCAACTGCATATCCTCCATTTAAAATTATTTTACTCCATGTAGATAGTTTTAAAAGTCATCAATCCTTGGAAAAGTTAACTATTTATTTATCATGATATTTCTTAGCTCACGATAATCAATAAAAAGGAGCATTGACTCATTCTTCTTAAAGAAGAGTAATAGTGAACCCCATGGTGAGGCACATGGGTATATGAATCCTTTATCAATATTCACCTAAATTAATTTATAAAGTTACTAAAGTTCCAAAAGAGATATCCAATATGGAGTCCTTGGTATTGGAAACTCCCTAGTTATATGCTTTATTTATAATTCAACATCTCATCTTGGGGGGGACTATAAAATTCCTTATGAAACACATTAGTGTATTCCCCCAGAATATGATTTTCTTCAATTATGGTTCATTTATTTAAATCAATAAATTTATATAGATATTTTTTCTTATAAAGAAATAATATCATTTCCTAAGATGATGATGATAAATGTGATTCATTATCCTCATTGAACATGAATTGAAATGAGGGTCAATTCACCATATACAGAGTGATTTCCTTCTCACCGAATGTTATGTAGGATCCATATAGGGAAAGAAAATCCATGAATACAATTGCATAAAATTCCACCAAAAAGATTATGACATGGTATTTGGGGAGGTTCATCCCACAAACATAGACATGGGATGATTTATATACTTAGGATTCAATAATTTACCCATTTCCCATATTCCCAAAAATTTCTAAATCTATTTATTGTGGTGGTTTTTTTATTGTTCTAAAAAACATTCATGATTTAAAGGAATGTATAGAACCGTAATAAAAAAAGTAAATTCACTATTATTGAATGAATAACTAGCATAACTATAAAAACATCATTATTAGGATTCACTTTGGTGGTAGTGATATACAAATCCAACCCTTTCTTCCTTGGGGGTTGTTGGTTTCCTGGAAAAAAATAGCCTAGGTAACTGGTTTACAAAGTGCATTGTTTCCGTTCAGTGGTCGCAATGACTAACTTGTTGAGGGTCCACTAGATCATTCATTTAGTCTTTCACATTTGTAGGTTTCTCCTGTTATAAATCATTGTAATAGATCCATTCACTTTCGCACATAAGGGAATTCATTTTTTCCATTTAAGAATTTTCTAGGGGGATTGTTTCATTCCTTTTACTAGTGGGGTGGTGAAATTTCTTCGTACCATTGGATTTATCCATTGGACAACTAGAATTATACTCAACATTCATCTTATTATCCTTATAATATAGTTGCGATTTTTTGATCTCCAGTTTGACATTGAGGTCATATCAAACAATTTCCTCATATCAATAATAGTTTTAGATCTCTTGGGAATTTCATAGACAAGGATTTATCCCACCAAAGAAGCAATAAACCTTTCATTTAGGGGCAATGACAATCAAAAAGGAAAATTGTGTATGTCCTGTGAAGTATTCCTCCTATCCCCCAATATATTCAAAAAATTTATTCTTTAGTTCAAGGAAATATAATTCCATTTTATGATAGAGGTTATGGGGAAAATATTTATAAGAAAACACTTTTCGGAATTCCATTTACTCCATTTCCTAGATATATTCTGCAAGATTAATATAGTTGATCAATTTTCACCACTAATTAACTTTACCCTCCATGGGATAAGAGCCGTAATAACCTACTCTTGTTTGAAATATTAAAGGATATAAAATATCTTTTTAATGGAGTTTATCCATTTCTGTGTGATTAAGTGATCAAAAAATCCATTAAAAGTAGGAGGTTGTTGTCACATGAAACACCTGATAGTTGGTTGTTCTATATTAGGGGGGGTTGCGAACTCATTGGGATCCATTTTTCAATTTAGAACTTATGTTTTTTGAGACAGTATCATTACAATGTTTTTGATTCCTGCTCCCACAAGGGTGGGAATCTTGTTGGGGTAATCGTCACATTTCCCTTCACATCGATTACTAACTCAATTCATACTATTACCATATATTGGATTCAAAAAATATAAATAGTTATTAGTATCAAATAAATAAACACATAAATGGGAATCCAATGAAATTAAAGGTTTAACTTATTAATTACATTAAATTCTTATCGTATGATTTTATAGGTATTAATATATTCTATCCAATATCTCTTTTATAAGATATGTTATTACTATAATTTTTGTTCCCTTGATAATTGTTCCACATGAGATTATTAATTTACTAAATAAAATCCACTATGGATTTCAAAATAAGTATTTAGTAAGGCCATTTTTCTTGTACCATGTTACCCTGATTAAGACCTAGAACACCTTGTCAGTGTTATTATCCCATGGTACATTTGTCCTAGAACCACGTGAACTTGAAGTATCCTAATAAGGATATATTTTATTGATGACAAACATAATATATACTAATCAAAATTTAAATGTGTTTTCATATACTTAGTCTTATAACAAATTCATTATCTAGATTTCTCAAATCATAAGTATTTCTCTCTAGTTTTACAATACTAATAAAAAAACAAAACATACCCTCTGATACCAACGATGCCAACCCTTAGATTTTTTTTAAAAAGTAATATTTTATTTATTTAAATAAATTGTCACTTAATACATCTTTATTTATTGATAGGTCTGGTGTATTTTTGAAATTATTTACATTACATAAGAACATGGAACATGAAAAAAACATCTTTGTAGAAAACATTCTTAAATGACCAAAACATTCCCTCATACTTAACACTTCATGCAATAAAGTGAGTAAATACATAAGTATGAGAATATATATAATTTCCAATAAGGTAATAAACAAGGAATAACATGATGAAGAAAATATATTTTGATCAATGTGATGGATTATATAAAGAACATGAATAATAAGTCATGGTATAATATGATAATCATAACATGAAATATGTGGGAAAAAATTTAAACACTACATCATAAACATATGTCAAGGATAAAACACCAAGGAATTATGGTGGAAAAAGTATCATAATGTTATTATGTAAAACCCTATATCAATGAGACTTATCATGATATTAAACATTACCCAACTCATTAGAGTGATATTGGGGAACACACTTTATAAACATTTCATTATCCTGCTTATGTGTTCCACATAGATCATATAAAATTGAATAATTCATCATCCAGATTTATTATATGTTCAGGGAGTCTGTATAAAATACATATATATCCCCAATAAGTGAATTATATGTGAATTAATTTGAATACCCTTGATAGAGAAATGTTTAAGGTATTCACTATATAGATATTTTTGGATGAAATGTCACTATACAAATTCGTCACCCTGACAAAGTCATATAGAAATAAATAAAATTGGTTTATGGGAGTGAAATGGGTCTATAATAACTTATAAATTTAGTGTAAAATTAAAGATACATGTTAATAAATTTCCAAATATATGGAATTGGAAATAGAAGGTGTAACATTATAATGAATCATGAAGTAATAGAAGAATGGAATGAATACTTACAATGCTTTGTCATGTAAGAGGTGCACATAATGTAATGAGGAGGATTAAATGAGAGTGATATGGAATATCATCATTTATAAATAAAATTATCAATAAAGGGGATATTTCATACCACATCCTAACATAGAAAAATAATGTTTATTAAAAGATATAACATAAAAGGAGTGCTAAGTAAAATAGGAGGGTGGAAAATGTCCTACGAAATTTCAGCATAGTAAAGGGTGTACATAATGGCTCATAATATAGATAATTGAGGTTGATAGGGGATATAATAATTTACAAAAATAAAAATAAAAATAATGTTAGATATAAATAATGAATCCCAACTTAAGAAAATGTAAATATGAAAGGCAAATATTAAATGAATTGCTTTTTAAAAAGATGGGAGATAGAATTCATTACATGAATGTTTGAAAAAGAAGTCATGGGAGGTGCTTCATGAGAGATTAAGGGCTGCTTAGGAGGAATACATGATGTACGAAAGAGTTTGGTCAAAATAAAAAGAGATTTACTGATGATTAATGGGATATTTGATGGGATTATATAGGAAAATAATGATATTTCCTTGTTATTTTGGTTTTGGACACTACATAAAAAATATTAAAAAACAAAAAACATTCCATGATTTTTCCCAAGGATTCTACCAATAGGGAGTGGATTAAATTATTTTATAAGGTTGAGGTCCTATTATAATAAAATAATGCCTTTTCCAAAGTGGATTGGTTTTATACTCTCCAAGAAATGATTTTATAATAATAAAATATAGATAAAGTCTTATCAGAATCATTATGGCTTTATAAAATAAATAAAACATATATAAAATAATTTTTTTAAAGTTAAAAAATATATTTGGATAAGGATACATTTTATTGTATTTATTTCATCACTATTATGGAATTTTTATGTCATAAAACACACCATATATTTATACAATATGTAATTTTTCAACAAAAAATCGACTGCCACAGAAAATTAGGAAAAATCACCATTAATTAATTTTAAAATAATGAATCCAAATATATTCTACATTTTGCCTATATAATTTTCAAATTATTTTAAATATCACATTTAAACTAAAAATGGACTTTTATTGAAAATGATGGGTTTCGACATATAAAATTTTTTAGCCCTTATAAAAATTACACTTGACCTCATAAAAATTATTTGATCATTTATATTTGATAAATACAAGTTATTAATAATATTCCATTTATTTTTATTTAAAAAATTCATAAATTCAATAACTTAAATTTAATATTAACAAAAATAAATAAATTTATTTAAGAGTCATCTACAAAATAGTATGAGATCATATTTATTATTATATACAAAATAACGTTCATATTTTATTTCAAGGGACTTTGTTCATATACATTTAATACACCAACCTAATGCCTAAGAGTATGGTATGTGATGGTGGGGCGTTCATGGGGTCATTCGGTGAACATGGTTTGAGTTGTGATCTCGAGGAGCTGCAACTTCTCCCATAAAAAGTTACTATCCATGTCAGGTTTTAGGATCTCATCATGGGATTGGACTTGGGAAAAGATCAGAAATGCTATATCCCATGTAAAATCTCATAAATGAACATAATAGGTTAAAATCCGAATTTTTGATTCCATAACTTCAATTTTCTATTCAAAAGGGATTTGTTAAAACGATGTATTTATACTAGTCATGTTATCACTGTTCAATGGATATATTATCAAAATTAAATATGATTAATGGACTTTTAAAAAAATTGGAAATAAACAAATGTCATGTGATTTATATATAATTAAATGAAAAAGGGTAATTTTATTAATAATAGATCATGTCATTATATTTCAGACAGTCCATGTTAGTTTTATTTTATAAGACCCATGTATATCAAAATGGTTTTTACCCTATAAGGGGATTATAATAGGTTCCAAATAGTATTAATCTATATGGAACACATATTATAATCCACATATTTTAACAAATTCTTAGATTTGGAACTCATAATACCTCTTGTTAACATGTAATATCATCATTTATGACCTGTAAAATAACCTTTATCAGAACAAAATACATATCAATGATGTTCAAAAAAAATCTACCAGGCCTTCTTAGTTCATATATATACTGATTCGATTAATTTTTTGCAACCATTTTTGTTAAAAACTATCCCATTTCATTAATTTCATAATCTAATTGGTCTTGAACTTCATTATTGTAATATTTACCCCTCTTTTTTATTTTTTGACATATATTTCATTTCATAAAAGAAAACATGTCAAAAAACAAATTCATTATTCTCCATTGGATTAAATAAATAATATCCCACTATCTCGTTAGAATAAAGAATAAATATAAATTATCTAATTTGGGTTCTTGTTTAGGTGGGGTAATATGTATAACATATGCCTCACAATTAGAAACAATAATTAAAAAACCCAAGGATGTGTCATGGTCTACTTTTGAACTAGTATTTTTTCAATAAACATTACAGGATCAATATTTAGTGTAAATTAATTTTTTCTAGATGATACCCACAAATGTAAATACTAATATTTAAATAACTCATAATATAGTGAAATGTTTCTTGTAATGTGTTATTTATAATTTTAAATATACCATTTAAATATGATGTACCAGTTGGAGTTTGTTTTGATACTACACCATAATCTTTTTGATAGTCTGAAATTTCATGATAATGATATTCTCTACCTAAATCATATTTTGTTTTTACACTTCTTCTATTATTATGTTTTTCTAATTTTAGAGAGATTGAAAATTTCAAAAAAATACATACTTCGATTTCATATGATACAAACATCCATAATGACTAATGTCATCAATAAAGATAATGAAGTTTGAAAATTCACCTTAAGATACTTTACTTATAGGACCACTTATATAATTATATCTGAGTTATAATAAATCATTAACTCATCTAACATTACGTTTAAAATATTATTTGTTTATTTTTTTAATAAAATTTATTCACATGTATCAAATGATTAATAATCTTTCAAATCTGGTAATATATGATTATTGTGTCAATTTATGATATTATTATTGTTATATTCTAGGATATAATGCCAAAAGTTAAGTGGAATTTAAATCATTAATTTTTAACCTATTATTATAGTCATTATAAAGTGGATTTTCAAGATAAAACAAATATATATTCCACAAAAAATGTCATCAAAATCATAAAATACCTCACTCAAGTATATAGAACAATATTTTTTCTGTATTAAAAATAAAATGCATCCTCAATCCAAAAAATATTTCAAAATAGAATTTTTTATTTCTACATTAATATAATGAAAAATTCTGGAAATAACTATAATGTACTCAGAGAAAGTAGAATAATTATCATAATATATAATACATAAACTCCTTCTTTATTCCCTACTCATTTATCCGATTATTCCATGATAAATTTCCTTCAATATTTGAGTAGATTCACATTACCATGGATATGTGATATGCATCAGGTATCTGATAACCATGATTAAAATTTATAAAAACTAGTCTATATAAATATTATTTGTTTTAACCTATGCATATTTGATTCTTTAATAACATATTCAATCACATTGAATGATTTAGTGCTTTCATATTTCTTTTTATGCATGGAAATAATATATGATTGAACAAGGCATATTTTTTGTTATAAATCCTTTATAAATTTTCAATAGTAATTTTGCCCCTATTATGGAATAGAATAAATAAATATATATAGTATGGTATTCATAGAATGTATATCCTATTCTCATATTTGGGAAAAATTACCAAATTATAATTCTAGTAAAAAAAATTATTAATGTTCATTTTTTTCTTCATAAGGATAAATTATATTTATAATGTTTTTTTCATTTCGTTCTACGAATATCTTCCAAAATTTATATTTTCTTATTATTATCATTTATTTATTAAAAATGGAATTTTATTCCATATAATATGACCCAAATAAATACACATGATATATTATATTTTTGGGCCTTGATACATATTTTTAAATGTCTTAACATAATTAAACATCGATATTTCCTCATATATATTTTGTTAAAATATTATTAATTATAACCAATAAAACAATTTTATTATTGAGTGAAAAAATTATTTTTAATTCATCTCAAGAATAATGTTAACACTATTCTGTTCGGAACAAATCTGATTTGGTAACCTTGTCATGTGTCCCCCATCATTCACATTAGGTTAATTTTTACCCTCTTCACCTAACACAAGATATATTATGGATTTATATCAAAGCGCAAGCCATATGTATTATTTCAATATACTTAGTGAATATGATTCATAATAAAAGGAGTCTTACAATTCTATATTTAATAAATAATTTTATATTTAATCACAAAATAAACATTATTTTAACCACATACTTACCTTACATTATTATATTCATATTAATTCAATAATATATATCATATACAAACTTAATGAATCATATTCATATTAATTACATAATTCATTTCCCATTATAACTAGTTAAATTATTAATTTCTTAATCACAATACACAGAATAATTTTATATATACACATCAATTTAAATATGATTTTATTAACTAGCATTCTTAATTGAATCAGTGGACTAAAGAACTTGGCATGTCATTTTTCAACTAGGATCCAAGTAGAAACCCACTAGATGGAATTACCCATATTTAGATATATCACAATGATGACATTACAATCAATTTTTAATGTTATTTTTAAATTAATTTTATATAGTTTGAATAGATAATAACATTATGTAATACACTAATAATATTTTTTAAATATTTCATCTTTCATGTGTAAATATGATACCGTATAAGTGATTTAATAATTATAATTTCACTAAATGCATATAATTAAAACCCATCCAATATCATACCATATTAATAAAACACACAATTATATATCAACAATATAATAATGTTTTATTAAAAGGGATTAGAATATTTAGATTAAAAAATAAATTATGAATTAATGAATCCTCCGGTAACCACTGATGATGCTAATCACCAAAATCATGGAGGGATCCTATTCCTATATAAGTGATTATAGACACCCCAAAAGGATAGGTTGGGTATAAAGTATGATAAGAACAATATAAAACATTTTGTTGACTAAAATTTAGAAACACTTATGGTTATGAAAAAAATAGAAATACTAAGAACTACATTTTATTTCTCTATGAGGAATGAGTAATACACCCCAATACAATTTATATATAAAAATATTGGTGTTAAATAGTCTTAATAAAATCTAACCAAGATAAAAAAACTAACAAGTTAAGAAAAATATTCTCTAATGGCCATTTAAAGTATTAAATAGCCTCCAAAAGTGGATTAAGTCCCACTAAACCATGGGAGGTGAATTAATTAGCCACTTAAAGGGTTAAAACTATAAAAATACTTTATTACCTTGAATCTCTAGCTAGTATTTATAATTCTTTATATGAAATGGAACTTGGGATTATGATAACTCTAAGATCAAGTGAAAACTCCATTTGGTAATTTCCATTTCCCCATAGTTATGTTTTAATAATATAAAAAACTCTCTTTTATATTATAATTCCACATTAATTATTTAATTAAATAAAAAAATTTAATAAAATAACTTTAATGTTTTTTAATATTTAAAATAAATAAAAAATATACTTTATTTGTTTATGAAAAATGTAAAAACATGTACACATGGTAAAAATTACATTAGATTAAAAATATCAACTAGAATTATCTTTGGACTGACCCGAAGGTACCTAATTAAAAATGAAAGTAATTATGAATATCATTTATAATAATAATATAAAAGTTGTATCTAAATTCATATTATAGAATCTTAAATTATAATGGTTTTGTTGTGATCCAATATAAAACACATTCCTTTGAAATTTTACTTTTCCATTGATATCAAGATTAAGAACATGTCATAGATAATAAAAATCATGTACAAATTATCTACTTTTATTAATTCACGAATTTAATTAATATAAAATAATTCTATTGCATGAAGATAAATTTTTATGTTCATATTCATTATCAAAGATCAATTATAGACCAATATGTCATAATATTTTTTATGGGAGGAGACAATCAATATTGGTTAAGAAAAATGATATTTTTGATTAATTTAATACCCAATTACCTTTTACTAGATGAATTATGAAATAACATGAGATTGATTTCGTTGTATGAAACCTCATAAATAGAGAGTCTCTTTCAAAACCTCAAGTAAATTGATCCATGACCAATGTTCTCATAAGTAACCCCAGTGACATATTTATGGCAATATATATCATATACATTAATTAGGTTATTCTAAATACAATATCATCAACATATATCATATTAGTGATATTTTTTATCTTTATACATGTTATCCTATACATAATGATCCAAGAATGTCTTCTCAACACTATAGTAAGAACATTAATCATGGATTACCCTATAATAAATATATTCCTTGGGTTTTTCATCATATAATCATGCATGTTATCCAAAATAATGAAAAATTATTGACAATGTTTTTATAATAATATATATCACATAATACACCATATCCCTAATTCTACAACACTTTATTGATTTTAGAATAGAAACAAGAACATTTCAATGATGTTGTTGATTGAAATTTTTTTATTTTATTTTTCAGAATTGGATATGAAAAAAATATAGAAAATATTTTTTTAATATTAAAAGTTTATATTATAGAATAAATAAGTGTAATTTCTTTGTAGTGATAATGGTGTTGGGGGCCCTAAAGTATATGAAATTGTGAATAAATCATTTAATACAGACTAGTTTTGAAGATAGAATGGGTGTGTTCATTATTTTACATGATTTAAATGAATGGGGAAGTAGAGTTTGTGCAATAATGAAAAACTAGTAGTTTTATTACTTGAATGAAGAATCCATATTAGGATCAAAAGGTGGAGGAACCTATAAAACTATAATGGAAACTTTGGGGATTATTAAAAAATAGATGGGCGTGTGTAACTTATTTTATGATGTTATTTTTAATTTTGGTTGTTATTTTTCATTGCATTGAGTATATAATCTATTTTTATTTTCTCATGGGATGTGATCAATATTTTTCAGTTTTACCATAGATAGTTCCTTCCATTATTATTCACTTTAGTGAAGTTGTATTGTTTCCCATGGAGTAGTATGTTTTCTGAAACATGAAAAGTCCTGGTATTCTGTGTTGGGTTTTCTATTTCTATATTTAACAATTCCACTTTATGGTGTGCTTGAGTTTTTTTCTCTTGTGACTAAGTGAGGTTAGAGGGCCAATATATATTAAATTCCAATACAATGATTCATAAATTATCATATCAAATATTTTTTGATAAAAGATCCACACAAGAGGTTCCAAAAGTGGTTTCTAAAATGAAGGTCTCCTTACATCATGTAGTAAAAAATATTAATTTAAATAATTTTATTTTATTCAGATAAGAGAGTTATAAGAATTATTATTCATATCCTTTATAATTGACAAATTCAGTGGGACTTTTATTTTGAGAGGTTGATGTATGAAGAGGGTGTGTTCTAGCTAGACCATTTCAAATTAATAGATTTTGGATTATTATTGAGGACTGTATAGTATTATTTTTTTTCCACATAGTTCTATATAATAATTATTATTGAGTGTCATCCCATATACAATTGACAATGGACAGTGGTAAAGGTTCAACTAGAATGATTTAGAGGTTATTTAAATTAATCTAACTTGAAATATAGCCTTTTATTTAACTAATATAGAATCCAATGTGTAATTAATTATTATTCTGACCAATATGTAAAATAATCCAACCAATATTGAAAATATATTTTAATGATAATATTTTATGGATGGGGATTTTGTATGTAATGTCAATAGAAAGATCAAGTTAATTACTTCATTTTGTTTTAAAATCAACTGAATGATGTAATTTTATGGTATTATGGTATGGGGTAGTGTGGGTGTTAATTCATTTATCATTAATTATGGAATATGGGATTAAATTGGTATCACATAGAGAAATTATAATAGTATTTTGATTTTTGTGTTTGAGTATATCTTATATCTCTTTCTGGACGAATAGTTAGGGATATATACATTCTCAAGTGAAACAAAGATGATGTTAACTTGTAAAGACCCGTAAAATTCAAGGGAAATTTTTTCTTAATTTTCTTTGGAATTTTACAAGAGCGCGGTTTCTGACGGCACCTGATTCCGAGGCCCGGTGTCCCCGGAATCAATTTCCAAAGTTTGGCTCTGGTACGTTCAGTGAACGAATGAGCGGGAATTCCTAACTTTTGATCCGGTGCTCGGAATTGAATTCCGAGGGCACCGATGAAACCGCAGCGCTGGTATTTGCTTAAGAACGCCTATTCCGGAGTTTCATTTACACGAGGGAAGTTGTAAAAAAAATTGTGAATGTTAAAATAAAAATTTAACTTCAATTTTTATTTTTATCTTTCCTTAAGTGTTTTTATCCATTGGATGGAAGTTGGGTAACTACCCAACTTCCCTTGGGAAGTTAAGAGGGTGGGGGGCCCACACGAACCCCACCCCTTCATATCCTCTAACCCCCCCCAACTCACAATTAATGATGTGAACTTGAGTTATAACTTATGACATTAATAAGTGAGTTTAATTTGAGTTTTGAAGTTCAAACTCTTGAATTTCAAAGGTTGGTGTTGTGTTAATAAATTAAGTGTGAGCTTAATTTATTTTTGGTTAGTTTCTTTGTTGCTTGAGAGGTTTTGGAGAATCGTTGAGAGACTTGAAGATCTTCTTCATCTTCGACGAAGAACGTGAAGAACGGTTCTTCTCCGACGAAGAACATCGACCCCACGACCATCAAGACTCGGCGTCCTGGATTCTTCCGTCTTCATCTTCCTCCTCGACAAGGGAGAAGTCGTCGACCATGGTGATCATCTCCAATGACAACGTACCTCCCTTCTTCGTCATAGCGACAAGTGAAGAGACGTCGTTTCCTCCTCGGACGCACCCCGACGTCCACGGAATCTACGTCCGACGCCGCGACGCCTTTCTCCGCGATACCTGACGTGCGACGTCAATTTTCAAGGTAGGGGTTTACTTCAATATGATTATCACTTTCCATGTTTTCCCCTTCTAAATCTATTGTGGGATTGGGAAAAATGTTTGATGAGGATTGTAGGGAATTTTATTTAATTTACGTGTGAATCGTTGAAACAAGGTTCAATTTTTAATTAATTAAAAATTGTACCATTTGGGTGTTGGTTTTTTCTGATTGTTAGCATCTAATGCGGAGGGCGCGGGCCGAACGAACACGGCCTGACAACCCTCCGTAATTTTGTTTTTGGTGCGTGGATTTGACAGTGATGAGGAATCGAATCCGTAATGGGAAAAATGAGGTATCCGTTCCGAAGATCTCGATCCGAGAAAATCGCCGGTGAAGACCGCAAGTGGAACAGACCACCGGAGTGCGTCCGATGGTCCGCGGAAGACGGCGGCTGCGAGCCGCTCCGTCACGGCGGCGCCGGCGACCCGCGGCGGAGGCGCGCCGCCGGAGTAACCCACCGTGGCTAAGCCGCGATGGTCAACAGGCGGCCGGCAAATCCGGCCGCGACGGTCTAAGGGAGGGACCCTTTAGGGTCCCGCGTTTCATTTTTCGGCTGGCCAAACGGCCGGCCGTTTCCAGGAATTCCGGGGGATTAAACCCCCGGATGAAGGCGGAGCGGGCCCCCCACGTGGGGGGGGGGGCGTTGTTTTTCAAAGCACGGGGGGATGCGCCCCCCCGTTTCCTCGACCAGCGCTCGGCCAACTGGCCGAGCTGAGCGGCCGGGCCGCGCCGCCAGCCGGGTCGGACCGGGCCTAGACCCCAGGTTTCGGACGGGTTTCGGTCATTTGGCCATAACATGAGCCACAGACCTCCGAATGACGAACCGTCTACGGCAACGCGATCCTTGGATCGAGACGGTCGTTTCGGTATATTACACTCAGGGTTTCGGAATATTTTGAGTTCATCCGGGTTGGTTCGTTCACGAAATCAACCGGGCCTTCGGAGCAGAAACACTCATATCTTGAGCTACAGACGTCCGATTGACGTGACGTTAGCTTGGTTGTGTTCCTCTTAGTGAGATGGATCTTTTGTCATACTCCGACCGAGATTTGGATGCAGGTGGAGTACGGTCGGGTTGGTTTTTCCTTAAAAACCAACCGGCCCCTGGGACGAAAAAGCCAATAACTCTCAGACCGGGCGTCCGATTGACGCGCCGTCTGTGGCGTTGAGTTCCTGTTGACGATACGTAACTTTTGGATACATCAACTCTGGAATTTGTGACAGTTGATGTATCAGCCTCTCGGCTCGTGGAGCGGACCCTCCTGAACGAGCTTGCTGTGTGCGGGAACCCTAGTGCTGGCTGCGACTGTTTCTGTGAATGCTACTACTGCTACTGCTACTGTCACTGCGACGACGACAGTACTGAGATCCTGTGTGGATTCGACAACGACGACTACAACACTCAGCGATCCTACGTGGATCAGTGCTACAGGTCCTATGTGGGCCCGATCCTGTGTGGGTCTGATCCTGTGTTGGTCACTCAGCGGTCCTGTGTGAACCAGCGCCTATAGGTCCTATGTGGGCCCGATCCTGTGTGGGTCTTCTGCGGGGGTTAGTTACCTATCGATCCTTCATGGGTCCGACGACTTAGATGGATCAGAGATCATCATTATCGTCTTTCGAAGAAGTATACCTGTGTGAGCTGAATCCTGTTTTGCTTTCCTGTGTGGATTGAGTTGTGCTATCCTGTGTGGATTTCTTTTTGCTTTCCTGTGTGGAATACGTTTACCTTCCGGTGTGGACTGAGTTGTACTTGGGCTCGGAGGTTGGAGCGTATTTGAAATTGATGACTTTGGTATATGTATGGGCATATACCTAAGCAGTGTCGGTTGTTACTTCGTGATTGTACCTTTCTTTGTGATTTAACCTTTGTGGATTTTGAGAGACCTTCAGGGGTCTCGGGGTCCCTACTGAGTAGCTTATACTCACCCATGCACGGGCTATGCCCGCACTACGTTGTGTTGGTTGCAGATGACGTACAATGTTGATCTTGGCTGAGGCTTGCAGAGCAGGACGGTACCTGGAGGTGGACCACTGGGCGGGACGTACTCGGAGCGGACGGTGGGACCCGTGGAGCAGTGGAGCTATCTGTACCCACCCTTCAGGTCGGATCTCCAGTGGACAGCTCGGTGTAGCAGCTTTTACTTACAGTTGTTGTTTTCCCTTTCGAGTTGTACTTTACTTTCAGTTTTGGTTTGTATACTGGCCCATTTACTTTTCCCCACTTTCAGTTGTACTCTGTTTTTACATAGTGTTTACTTTCCACTTTCTTACTCTATGGTGTTTGTTTACTTTATAAAGGCAATGCCTTCCCTTTTTGTTGGGATATACGCCTTGGTGCTAGTCGCCATCCCCTGGCCTATGGAAGGCGGGCTTGGGGTAGTCACGGTACGGACCCCGAGGGCGGGTCGTGACAAATTGGTATCAAAGGAGTTCGGTTCTACCGCGAACTCTGATCTTTTCTATGTGAAGAAATAATGTTTAGCGTATTGAGTGTGGTTATCAGTCTAGGGAGTCCAGTGTTGGTGTGGCGGCTGACGTATCCGTACACCAGGACCCTGACTTCTGATTTCCGACTTAATGCACGAAAACAATGATTGCGTGTGTGTTTCAAAGTTTTCTTTTTGATTACTTATATCAGCTCACCAGGTATATTGTTCTGACCGTGGCGCACCTGTTTCCTTTTCAGGATGGCCCCACGACGGCAGCCAGCTAGGGTTCCGAGAGTCGAATGTGATGACAGCCCACCAAGTGACGAGGCCTCGGTGCAGGGCCCTTTGTCAGTAGTGGCACCGGCGGTAGCTCTACCCGTCGAGCCCCCAATGCTTCCAGCGCCAGCCGCTGATGATGCACGTCACCTCTGCGCACTGCATGAGTTTCAGCGCCAGAGACCACCCAGGTTTCATGGGAGACGGACCCCCAGGAAGTAGAGGACTGGCTAGAGGTTGTGGTACGTGTGTTTAGGCTAGTGAGGACACCAGCAGACCTCATGGTGATCCTCGCTGCGAGCCTACTACACGCTGCAGCAGGACGATGGTGGAGCTTGATGCTCCAGGGGCACGATGAGGCATCTCTACTTTGGACGGACTTTGAGAGCCTCTTCGGCTCGGAGTTCGTCCCAGCCACCCTTCGTGTGGTGCGTATCCAGGAGCTTCTCCAGCTGCGGCAGGGCAGCATGACGGTCGCTCAGTACTCGGCAAGATTTACTGATCTCTCGCACTAGTCGACCGACATGGTAAGGGACCCATTCTTCCAGGCCCGGACCTTCGAGCAGGGTTTGAGACACGAGATCAGGGCATCGCTGATCTCCCTCATCATACCGACTCAGACAGGAGTACTGGAGTGGGCCCTTCTGATCGAGAGCTTCCTTGCTGAGTCTACACCAGCGCAGCGACCCACCGCAGGGTGGCACGTGGCAGAGTCATCTGCAGAAGGCAGTCGACGGATGACTCAGGGGTCCAGATAGAGCAGACCTTCAGGCAGACGACCTCAGGACACTAGCTCAGCAGTGCGGGGCACACAACGCGGAGCCAGTCTTTCGAGTGGAAGACAGTGCTATGCATGCGGAGGGCAAGGCCACATGGCTCGTGACTGCCCGACCCGCCATGCAGAGGAGCAGAAGACGGTTGAGGAACCACCTAGGCAGAGGCAGAGGTTCGACCGTGGCGGTCCGCAGGGAGGAGGCGGACGAGGCAGAGGAGCTGGCCGAGCAGAAGGTATTGGGCGACGTTTCGAGGCTCTACCACCACCACCACCAGGAGGTCCACCTCGACCTCAGGAGAGAGCACAGCTTCAAGCAGCTGAAGCTTATGATCATGGAGCTCCGGAAGCGGGTGGACTAGTGCGAGACTAGCTCCAGGCATAGAGGCTTTTGCCCATAATGCCTCTAGCTTCGTATTTTGTGTTTCTTTGTGTCCTTGTACTTTAAGTTGAAGTAATAAAAGACACTTGCCTTGGTGACTTTTGTTTTCTTGTCTTTTGTTTGTTTTTACTAAGAGGTGCCGGTTAAAAACTGTTGACTTGACCCTCACTTGCGAGATTCTTACTGGAGGAAACCCAGTGACCACACACTGATGCCGACAGTGTGACTCAACCCTTGGAGGCGAGAGTAACGGTTGGATCTCATTGTAGCAGCGTCGAGGCCTTACGACGTCATCCATGCCATGAGTTAACTAATCATGACGGGATTGACTGTATTAGGCAAGGAACGTGGTTCATCCAGGGGATGAGACCAGATTTCACTTTTTGGCAAGGGAGAAATCATTGCATCTATTCCGTACGTTAAGGAGAAAGGGGAACGTAGTAGCTGATGCCCTCAGCAGGAGGACGGGCATTCAGCTACTTGAGGAGGAGACGAAGAAGCTAGTCTCTTTGAAGATATCCTTCGTGGATAGAGATGGAGCAGCCTTCCTCCAGTCTCTCACAGTCACCCCTCCTCTACTGTAGCAGGTCAGAGGGGCACAGTGTGAGGACGCTGACTGTGAGACACAGCGTGCACAGATATCCTCGGGACAGGCACCTGATGGTTTCTCCCTTGGAGCAGAGTACGACATCATTTTCAGAGGACGTACCATGGTACCAGTCGCTTTGCGAGAGGAAGTGCTGAGAGAGTTTCACACTTTTTCCTTTGGAGGTACATCCTAGAGTGGCGAAGATGTACCAGGACCTCAGACGACAGCACTGGTGGCCGGGCATGAAGAAGGCAGTAGCAGAGTTCGTTTCTCGATGCCTCACCTGCCAGCAGGTGAAGGCAGAGCATCAGGTACCAGCAGGCTTGGTACAGCCCTTGTAGGTTCCGGAGTGGAAGTGGGACGGCATATCTATGGACTTCGTGACTGGACATCCACGCACTTCCAAAGGTCACGACTCCATCTGGGTGATTGTTGACCGACTCACCAAGTCGGCACACTTCATACCCATCCGAGAGCAGGGATCAGTGGAGAGATTGGGACGTCTCTACGTTCAGGAGATTGTGCGGCTCCACGGTGTGCCATCATCTATCATCTCCGATCGAGATGCTCTCTTTACTTCCCGGCTTTGGAAGGGGTTACAGGAGGCGTTCGGGACGCAGCTACGTCTGAGCACAGCATTTCACCCTCAGACGGATGGTCAAACGGAGAGGACCATTCAGACTCTCGAGGACATGCTCCGTGCATGTTTCCTCGACTTTGGTCATAGCTGGGAGAAACACCTACCCTTGGTGGAGTTTGCGTACAAAAACAGCTACCACTCCACCATCGGGATGGCACCGTACGAGGCATTGTACGGCCGACCTTGTAGATCTCCTTTGTGCTGGACAGACCCTGGGGAGTCAGCACTTGTGGGACCGGAGATGGTTCAGGCCACGAGAGAGAAGGTCCAGGTCATCCAGGAGCGGATGAGGACACCTCAGAGCCGGCAGAAGTCATATGCTGACAGGAGGCGGAGGCCACTAGAGTTCGAGGATAGCGACCACGTCTTCTTGCGGGTCTCACCTCGACGTGGTATTCGGAGATTTGGCCGAGGCGGCAAGTTATCTCCGCGCTTCATCGGACCCTTCCAGGTCCTCAGCAGGGTTGGCGAGGTGGCTTATCGCCTGGCTCTACCACCTCAGTTGCACCGGGTGCACGACGTCTTCCACGTATCTCAGCTGAGGAGATACGTGCACGATCCGATGCACATCATTGACCATGGGAGCTTGACGTTGACGATGGGGCGACTTTTATGGAGGTTCCGGTGGAGATAGAGGATCGACAGGAGCGGGTCCTATGTGGGCGATCGATTCCTCTTGTGCGCATCAGATGGCAGCACGGGAATCTCCAGGAGAGCACATAGGAGCGGGAGGCTCAGATGCGTGCTCAGTACCCTCATTTGTTCTCCTAGTTTTTGTTGTATCTTTACGGGGACGTAAAGTCCTGAGGTGGGAGTAATGTAAAGACCCGTAAAATTCATGGGAAATTTTTTCTTAATTTTCTTTGGAATTTTACAAGAGCGCGGTTTCTGACGGCACCTGATTCTGAGGCCCAGTGTGCCCGGAATCAATTTCCGAAGTTTGGCTCGGGTACGTTCAGTGAACGAACGAGCGGGAATTCCTAACTTTTGATCCGGTGCTCGGAATTGAATTCTGAGGGCACCGATGAAACTGTAGCGCTGGTATTTGCTTAAAAACGCCTATTCCGGAGTTGCGTTTACACGAGGGAAGTTGTAAAAAAAATTGTGAATGTTAAAATAAAAATTTAACTTCAATATTTATTTTTATCTTTCCTTAGGTGTTTTTATCCATTGGATGGAAGTTGGGTAACTACCCAACTTCCCTTGGGAGGTTCAGAGGGTGGTGGGGCCCACACGAACCCCACCCCTTCATATCCTCTAACCCCCCCCCCCACTCACAATTAATGATGTGAACTTGAGTTATAACTTATGACATTAATAAGTGAGTTTAATTTGAGTTTTGAAATTCAAACTCTTGAATTTCAAAGGTTGGTGTTGTGTTAATAAATTAAGTGTGAGCTTAATTTATTTTTGGTTAGTTTCTTTCTTGCTTGAGCGGTTTGGGAGAATCGTTGAGAGACTTGAAGATCTTCTTCATCTTCGACGAAGAACGTGAAGAACGGTTCTTCTCTGACGAAGAACATCGACCCCACGACCTTCAAGACTCGGCGTCCCGGATTCTTCCGTCTTCATCTTCCTCCTCGACAAGGGAGAAGTCGCTGACCGTGGTGATCATCGCCAACGACAACGTACCTCCCTTCTTCGTCATAGCGACAAGTGAAGAGATGTCGTTTCCTCCTCGGACGCACCCCGACGTCCACAGAATCTAGGTCCGACGTCGCGACGCCTTTCTCCGCCATACCCGACGTGCGACGTCAATATTCAAGGTAGGGGTTTACTTCAATATGATTATCACTTTCCATGTTTTCCTCTTCTAAATATATTGTGGGATTGGGAAAAATGTTTGATGAGTATTGTAGGGAATTTTATTTAATTTACGTGTGAATCGTTGAAACAAGGTTCAATTTTTATTTAATTAAAAATTGTGCCATTTGGGTGTTGGTTATTTCTGATTGTTAGCATCTAATGCGCAGGGCGCAGGCCGAACGAACACGGCCCGACAACCCTCCGTAATTTTGTTTTTGGTGCGTGGATTTAACAGTGATGAGGAATCGAATCCGTAATGGGAAAAATGAGGTATCGGTTCTGAAGATATCGATCCGAGAAAATCGCCGGCGAAGACCGCATGTGGAACGTACCACCGGAGTGCGTCCGATGGTCCGCGGAAGAAGGCGACCGCACGCCGCTCCGGCGCGGCGGCGCCGGCGACCCGCGGCGGAGGCGCGCCGCCGGAGTAACCCACCGCGGCTAAGCCGCGGTGGTCAACAGGCGGCCGGCAAAGCCGGCCGCGATGGTCCAAGGGCGGGACCCGTTAGGGTCCCGCGTTTCATTTTTCGGCCGGCCAAACGGCCAGCTGTTTCTAGGAATTCCGGGGGATTAAACCCCCGGATGAAGGCGGAGTGGGCCCCCCACATTGGGGGGGGGGGGGGGGCGTTGTTTTGCAAAGCACGGGGGGCTGCGCCCCCCCGTTTCCTCGACCAGTGCTCGGCCAACCGGCCGAGCTGAGCGGCCGGGCCGGGTCCAGGTCGACCCGATTCGGGTCGGACCAGGGGGGTTCTGGCCGGGTCGGACCGGGCCTAGACCCCAGGTTTCGGACGGGTTTTGGTCTTTTGTCCATAACATGAGCCGCGGACCTCCGAATGACGAACCGTCTGCGGCAACGAGATCCTTGGATCGAGACGGTCGTTTTGGTATATTACACTCAGGGTTTCGAAATATTTTGAGTTCAGCCGGGTTGGTTCGTTCACGAAATCAACCGGGCCTTCGGAGCGGAAACGCTCATATCTTGAGCTACGGACGTCCGATTGACGTGCCGTCAGCTTGGTTGTGTTCCTCTTAGTGAGATGGATCTTTTGGCATACTCCTCCAAAGTTTTGGACACAGGTGGAGTACGGTCGGGTTGGTTTTTCCTTAAAAACCAACCGGGCCCCTAGGACGAAAAAGCCAATAACTCTCAGACCGGGCGTCCGATTGACACGCCGTCTGTGGCGTTGAGTTCCAGTTAACGATACGGAACTTTTGGATACATCAACTCTGGACTTTGTGACAGTTGATGTATCAGCCTCTCGGCTCATGGAGCGGACCCTCCTGAACGAGCTTGCTGTGTGCGGGAACCCTAGTGCTGGCTGCGACTGTTACTGTGAATGCTACTACTGCTACTACTACTTTGACTGCGACGACGACAGTACTGAGATCCTGTGTGGATTCGACGACGAAGACTACAGCACTCAGCGATCCTATGTGGATCAGTGATACAGGTCCTGTGTGGGCCCGATCCTGTGTGGGTCTGATCCTGTGTGGGTCTTCGCGCTCAGCGGTCCTGTGTAAACCAGCGCCTACAGGTCCTATGTGGGCCCGATCCTGTGTGGGTCCGATCCTGTGTGGGTCTTTACGCTCAGCGGTCCTGTGTGAACCAGCGCCTATAGGTCCTATGTGGGCCCGATCCTGTGTGGGTCTTTTGCGGGGGTTAGTTACCTATCGATCCTTCGTGGGTCCGACAACTTAGATGGATCAGAGATCATCTTTATCGTCTTTCGAAGAAATATACCTGTGTGTGCTGAATCCTGTTTTGCTTTCTTGTGTAGATTGGGTTGTGCTATCCTGTGTGGATTTCATTTTTCTTTCCTGTGTGGAATACGTTTACTTTCCTGTGTGGACTGAGTTGTACTTGGGCTCGGAGGTTGGAGCGTATTTGAAATTGATGAATTAGGTATATGTATGGGCATATACCTAAGTAGTGTCGGTTGTTACTTCGTGATTGCACCTTTCTTTATGATTTACCCTTTGTGGATTTTGAGAGACTTTCAGGGGTCTCGGGGTCCCTACTGAGTAGCTTATACTCACCCCTGCACGGGCTATGCCTGCACTACGTTGTGTTGGTTACAGACGATGTACAACGTTGATCTTGGCTGAGGCTTGCAGAGGAGGACGGTACCTGGAGGTGGACCACTGGGCGGGACGTACTCGGAGCGGAAGGTGGGACCCGTGGAGCAGTGGAGCTATCTGTACCCACCCTTCAGGTGGGATCTCCAGTGGACAGCTCGGTGTAGCGGCTTTTACTTACAGTTGTTGTTTTCCCTTTCGAGTTGTACTTTACTTTCAGTTTGGGTTTGTATACTGGCCCATTTACTTTTCCCCACTTTCAGTTGTACTCTGTTTTTACTTAGTGTTTACTTTCCACTTGCTTACTCTGTGGTGTTTGTTTACTTTACAAAGGCAATGTCTTCCCTTTTTGTTGGGATATACACCTTGGTGCTAGTCGCCAGCCCCTGGCCTATGGAAGGCGGGCTTGGGGTAGTCACGGCACGGACCCCGAGGGCAGGTCGTGACATAACTGTTGGAGGTAGTTGATTTAATTATAAAATGAAATTTTTAATAATTTAGAAGGAATGAGTGAAAATAGATATGGTATTTTTTTTAAGCCGATGTGATTTTATATGATAGTATTATGGAAAGGAGGGATATATGTAAATGGACTATTTGGAGATACAATTCAATTTTAGAATATTCACTCTTGGTTTATAAGCCAAATTGACAGGGGAGTACGATGTAACATTGATTCCATGAGTTTCAATTTCATTATAGTAATAGATTCATACTCTCAATATTTATTCTAGTCATTGATCGAGAAGGAGGGTATGGTGAATTATGAATCTAAAAACATCAGCAAATTATTACATTATTTAATTGTAATTTCATAATATTTTTAAAAAAATGATTGAATATTGGAATAGAAAATAGAAGCATGAAAAATTTCATTAGATTAATTACATTTTAAGATTATAGAAGATCCTAATATTGGTAGGTTAAAAGGTTAATGTGAATTTTTTTTATGATTTGTTTGGATAGTGTGTTGATAATTTCACAAATCTTGTTAGTAGGGGCTTGTCATGTTGTGGATAGAACATTCTATAGGATAGTTAATCATGGATAAATAATTTTCAAAACTATAAATTTAGGAATAAATTTTTTAGTAATACCAACTAAGGATATTTTCACTAATATGAATATTAAAAATGTGTGGTGCAGAGTATATAAAATATGAAGACAGTACCATTGTGATTAAGTTACAAGTGTCGTTTTCATCTTTATGTGACGAATCGATGAATCTGAATTTTTATTTTTTTCATAATGATAAATATTGATAAATTCTAGTTAAACCACTCAATGATTCACCATATTATATTTTATTTTTTGATTATTCAACATGGAATATGTTGTTTGTTTCCTATAAAATAAGTTTATCAAATTTAGAATATTCATTAATCGTTGATCTAATTTAGATAATAAGACCAAAATGATATTGAAATGCTTATGGACAGTCACAGAAGTTGAGTATGGATGAAAAAAATTCATAATATCAATTACATGAAATTAATTTTGATAGTTAAGACTACATATATAATATTAGATTAAAATAATGTGGTAGAACATAAAAAATCATACTTTGAATGACAGATTTAGAAGTATGTGTTTATTATTTAGTTTTCTAATGGAGTTGTTGGATATAAGAGTTGATTTTGTGAGTTATGTTATTAATTAGAAACCCTATAATCTAATAGGGCAGTTACATTAAGATTAAATATAATTTAAAATATCGTTACACATATATTTAAAAATAATAATGTTTCGATGGTGCATATTCCATGAAACAGCAAGCATAAATGAATTATGAAATAATTTTATTTTTAATATGATATATCCCCTAAATTTGGCTGTATTAATATCAGTAACCAAAATATTAAACAAATATATAATATTCCACTCAATATAAATTTATTCATTCATTCTTTGGAAATAGACGAACAATTTTTAGTATGACCATTTTTTTTAATAAAAATAATTTTTCCATCAAAAATGGGTTTTATAATATTTTGTGCATATATATTATAAAAAACATTTTCCCATATTTAAAAGAATTAATTAAAAAAATATCATTTTCTAAATAAATTTATAAAAATTGGGTTAGGGTTAATTTTTTTGATTTTTCTAAAATGATTGATTTTTTGGTAATTTATGAGAAATTCAAATTTTATAGAAAACGCTCGTGTCATTTTTATATTTTTAATAAATATAATTTTCTAAATTCGTACTAAAATATAATTAGTTATTTTTGAATAAAAATAATCTGAATAATTTCATATTAATAAAATTTATTCTTGATTTTTATGTGAATACATTTTTAGACATAAAGTATTTTTAATGGAAATATTTTATTCATTGCATTTTGAATTTCTATTCTGAAGTTAATTTTGACATTTATAAAAATTGAATTTGATAAAATTTATTCCATATTGGGAATCATATAGTTAAAAATTGTTAAATATTTTTTAATTTTTATTCATTGTAAAAAAGTAACCTTTGAAAAAAAGCACTTAACATGATATGGGTAAAATGGGTAAAACCGGATTAAAACTATGAGATTAGACATTAAAATAACAAAAAACATGAATTTATTTCATTGAATGAGTTTATTTAGAGAAAAATAAAAAAATATTCAAAAAAATTGTAATTTATTTACACTTTATATCAATAATAACAGATGTATTATTTTAGATAATTAATAAATACAAAATGTCACTCTATTTATTTAAATATATCTTATATTTTGTCATTGGGATAAAGGTGGTTATTTTTTATTTTAAATGGTAATTTTAAATTTTCATTAATTTTTTTCATGGAAATTTTATTTCCAATTTTTATGATGGAATAATTACCATAAATGCTTATGTAACATTGACATTGTTTTTATTAATGTATTAGAAAAATGATGTGATTTAAAAAATATTAAAACTGAATTATTTTAGTAAATTATAATGTTCTACAAATTTTTTAAACAGACATAATTTTGTATTTCAGTGTTAAAATTATATCTGTCAACAACAATACTGCCTTTATATTTTTTCAATGTAAAATTATTTAAATTGTCCCAAAAATGTATTTAGTGGTATTTTATTTTAAATAATATTTTATTTAATTATTTAAAAAAAATCATTTGAAAATTTGGTTCCATATTTCATATAATATAAATATTTTTCCATTTGTAGGTAGTTTTTCCTTTCATAATTACATTCATGATCAATAAAGAGTAAAATAATTTTTATATCGGTAATTGTTAAAAGGGTTAAGAAGAGGATATAAATAAGATATAATGGTTATAAAATCATCTAAACATTTATAAAATTTTATGATGTTATTATTTATACTTATATTCCTCATATATTTTAAATTTATCAATTTAGTTCCAAATTAAAATCATAATTAATTAATATTAATTTAATACATTATATGATTCAAATACTACCTCTCTTGTCTCTTATATAAGGACACCACCCCTCCACTCTAACACACACATAATGATAAATAAATGTTATCAAATACCTATATTAATACCTTAATAAAATACCTTCCCTCATGCATGAGTTCCTCCACTCCCCAATATACCAACCTTAATGTATAAAGGTGTATGCCAAGGTTTTTCATCAAAATAGGTGGTATAACTCTAAATCACGTGACTTCATCCTATTTCTTATTCTACCTCCTTTAATTCAATCATATCCATTAAATATTTATAACATCAATATATACAATATATTTATATATTATTATGTTGAGTTAATAACCTCTATCCATCTCATTTTCCATCAAATGACAAGAAAATCCATCGTTCGTGTGTATGTGAAGTCTATGGCCTTATGAACTAATAAATTTTTTTTGTCATCAACTTATATCATAGATGGTTATTATGATATATTTAATTAATATATATTATATTCATTATATAATTATTATTCTTAAAATATAATATAACAAATATCATTATATCATTCCAATCATTAATTAATGGAATCATTGCTTGTTCATATATATGGACTATAGTTTATGCATTGCGGTGTACTTAATTTTTTAATATTTCCTATCATGGGTGGTCATGTTGATTTATTTAATGATTTTATTTTATATTTATACAATTATAATGATTATCTATATATTAATTTATTTTATTTCATTATTTTCTATCCAGTAAAATATAAAATCATTTGTCATCTTTATTTGTATAGTACCACTTCACGAGTCAATGTATTTCAATTTTTATAGACTCCGTTAAATAGTGACCCATAAATTTTATTTTATGTAAAAAATAATTAGTATTTCATTAATAATATTTTTAGAATTATCTAATAATTAACCAATTTACCTCGATCAACTTAGTAATGTAATTTTTTAATTATGAACTAAATGTCTTCAAAACACCCAATGTGGACTTAACATATTAATAAATAAAATATTTAATTTAAATAAATAGATAAATATAAATAAATAAACCATTTAATGGTTCGTAAAAATTTAAATATTTAATATAAAATTATTATACAGGAGCTAAATAAGGTACATAGTGTGTTTGGACTCGAGGTATTGGGTTTCGAAAGTCAATTACAATTGATTAGGAAATAACACTTCTTCATTGACTTTTTCAGGCCATTATTATGGGTAAAATAATATTAAAATAATTATATAATAATTTTACAATTTCCTTATATGGATTTATTAATGTTAACATAATCAAAGAATGTATTAATTTTAACATCAAATGTTAGGATCATTATAAGGGTTTTCTTTGTCTCAATCTCATTTTATTGAGATATGTTTCATTTTGTGTGCATTGATTTCATTGTATGGTGTACATATTTACCATTAAATTAATATTTACATATTAATTAATTAAATACATCTAATATATGGACTATTTTCATAATTTTTATTCCAATGGATTTATATTCTATACATAAAAATGTGGTAATTTTTCTATGTTTCTATCTCATTTTAATTAGGGAGTTGTTATGTTCAAAGTTCCTTTAGAAGAAATTGTATGATATTATTTTTTTAAAAATTGAACATTTTTATCCTATAATTATTTATATGTTTTACATTATTTCCAATCAATTTCTACTCATCGGTAACAAGAATATCCGCACAATGTTTTCTAATAAAACTAATATTATCTTTCCTTTTTGATGGGAATAATTTTTCTTCAATATCCATTTTTTAATAAAATTTCATCATGAATTAATAACTATAATCAGATGGTTTTTTAAAATTCGCAATCAATTAAAATTTTCTTTCTATAATATGTTTTAAAAATAATCATTTAATAATTTCCCATATGACATATTTTTATTTTGTTTACCAAATTATTAATGGAATGTTTTTAGCATATAATCCATGACCTCTTATTCCTAACATCATAACTATTTTTTACATTGAATATTAGATGGCATGTTCCCAAATATGTTTTCTATATAAATCCTTTTTTATATTTTTTATTATTATTTTGATTTTATTTAATTAAATACGGTATTTTACGCATCTTCCCAAAAACATTAAATGTTCGTTAAATTGACTTTTCATCTATTAGAACATCCTTTAATGATTCATGTACTTCACTAGTAATATGATATTATGATACCATCCATATTATTTGTCTTGCTATTTTAGAAAGATTTTCATAATGATATGATCAAGAAACTTGTTTCTCATACATGGGTATGTCAAGAAATAAAGGAATACATGTTTTTAAAATGATTGGTGAAGAATATATTGTGTTCCATGTGTTACATTTCTATATGGTAAATGGAAAATAATTATTATGATGGGTGATCCCAATATATAAAGTGATGATGAGTGAGATAGATATATCTTATAAGAAGGGAGGGACATATATAGCTCTATAATGCATTCATAAATTTTCATTACCATTAAATTCAGTAAAAAGGGAGTAAACCGTGGAGGTTTATCCAATGGATTTTATTATACTCTAGTTTTTTCTATAATAATTATAAATAGGTGGTGACAAAAATTTTTGAATATACCAACACATTTTCTCTATGCATGAGTTTATAACTATTACTTTGATCAAGATTTATTTCACGTGTCTCATGATTAATTACCCTTTTGACTCTTTTCTTTGTTAATTATATATTTCATGTAATATATTTTATGATCCATGTTTTGATGGGAATGAATTATAAAATATTATTCTCATTATCTTCATTCACATAGGTTCATATCTTGATCTAAAATGATATTCAATTGTTAATTCATATTTTTAAACATATGAATCATTTTATCTAACCAATTTTCTGTGTTTTCCTTTCAAATATATTTATTCAAATTTGTTATGTAAGATAATTTTATAGGGGTCTCATGTGGGATATGATTAATATATAGTGTTTAATAAGAAAACATGGGTATAGTATGAGAAATTATCATATTAAGAAATGGGTAATTTTCTATAATATTTTTTCCTAATTCCTTAGATATATAATTCAAAACATCCTTTTTCATATATGTGTTACCATAATTTCTAGATATGTTGTATTATTTACAAAAATAAAAAAGGATCATGATTATTGATATCAAAGGTAGAAATGAAAATATTTTTTTAGCATCATAATTGGGATGGTAGGTTCATAACTGTTATAGTTTGTATCAAAGAAGGGTTTAGAAAACAATGCATATTAAAATATATTCAAGTGGATTTAACTTATGAATTGTGGATACTATCATGGGATTATAAGATTAATAGTGATCATATGTTCGGTAATGAAAATTATATTTTTATGGTCATAATTAATTATACCATAATTTACTTATAAACATTTAAATGTTTTTATGAATGATAATCCATTGTTTTAATTATTTTTTAATAGAAATTATGTTAACCTTGGTGGTTGAAAAGTCATTTTGTTAAAAGGTATTATTCTTGAAAATATTTATTATAAAAAAGGACAACCTTTCATGTTTGTATCTAATGTATATTTTTTTAATTTTTGTGAAGTTCACTACATTATATGATTCAATAGTGATTCTCATTATTTTTTTTAAAAATATATTTTGAGGAGCTTTTTTGATTAGATATTTATGGAATGATTTATGTTAATACATGTAATGGCCCGGACCTCTCGGGACCATTCCTTTGTCAAAACAAAGGCCAAGAAGTTTTCTGGAGGATAAATGGACTTTTCCTACACTTTCCAGAATTTTGAAACTACCCGCCGTGTAGTTTGAGTACACACCGTGTACCCCCTTTCCGGGTATACCCTGTGTTGCAAGCCGTGTCCTCGCTGTGTGAAATGATGGGTGCACGCCGTGTTCCAGTTCTACACGCCGTGTAGTCCGTCCCCACGTATGTGTTGCTAGTCAACGGTCGTGTACCGTGTTGGAGCCATGTACTTGCCGTGTGCAATAAATGAGTACACATCGTGTGTCTAAACTAACCGCCGTATAGTCCTTCCCCGCGTATGCGTTACCCTCAAACCTTGTGTTGACCAATCAACGGCCGCGGAGCCGTGTTGGAAGCCGCATGGAGACCGTGTAAAATAACCAAGTACATGCCATGTACCCTAAAGTACACGTCGTGTACTTTTCCTTTTCTCACCTATAAAAGGAGGGGTCTCCTCCTCCTTTCAACTCACCCCTCTCCTCCCCTTTCCCTCTTAGCAGAGTTCTCCCAAGAGACTCGAAGGCTCTTTCTTCCATAACTTCTTTGTCTGAGCTCCGATTTACGATCCGTCAGCGGCCACAGGATCGTGACGACGAGGAGGAACTTAAGAGCATGGATCCATTGTCTTAACTTTAGCCTTTCCTTTACTACTTCCACCCAAGGGGGTTTTTCTGGGACCCGACAGAGGTGACGGACGCCGACGGACATCTTCTAAAGTAGATCCGGGGGAGCACTGTGATCAGAACCTGTTGAAGTAGGGATCTTACCTCTGACTCTCTAATTTGTGAATCATGCGGGGTGGGTATCATCTTGTTTTCATGAGGAACATTTGAACCATTAAATGAAGATAATAACTGGTTAAATAATGAAGTTGGGAAGTTTGTGATTGCTGTTACTTTATATCTTGTGATATTATGTTGTGAATTGAATGAGTTTCTACCTATTGAAAATCATGGTTGTTGGGGGCCTTTTCTTGCGCAATTAAATGTTTCCATATATTTCTAGACCGTTTTTTTTTTATGGAACTTTGGGTAATGTGGAAATTGTTAATCACATAAACTTGTCTGTTTATAATCTGGAACCCTTGTGTGATCACCCCGGTTAAACAAAAACAGAATAATGAACATGTGGGTGTTGTCTTGGATATATGGCATGTGATGGGGGTGTTTTGTTGATTTTTTTAGATATGGTGAGCAGCGGGGCTGCGGTTGACTTGGTTGTGGGTTGGTGTGAATACTATGTTGGTGACGGGAAACGAGGCTGCGATAAATGGTATTAAAGGGAAAATGATGTACGGTGCAGTTGTGGTTATGGAAGATGGAACTAGGGCTATAGGTATGGGTCTAATGTGAACAGAATTTTGGTTGTGAATAATAAATAAAAGTGGAAGAGTTAATGAATGGTGGGGCGTGGTAGTGAAACAGAATTAATAATCAATGGGGTTGGTTTATTGAAAAGAAGGGCTTGGTTGTGTTTCTTGTGTTTTCATAACTTGATTTGTGGATGGCAGGGATACGTTTTCACGAACGTTTGATGTGGTTGGTTGTGGATAGTTTCCTAGTAGTTAAGGAACTAATAAACTAATTCTACTGAAATGTGAAAACCTAAATGGGGTTGGGTTTGTTTATTGTATGCATTCTTCGTAGTAGCAGTGCCGAGGCACATGATCAGTTTCTCTATTTAGAAGCCATAGGTTGGGCTGTGTGGTTGGTATATATCTATATATGTATCTTTTGTGTTTTATTGCACGCCACCCATGTTGAGAACTTAGTGCCCAACACTCCCATTTCATTGGAGAGGGTGTTTTTCCCTTAGTTACTAGCTCCTTCCTACTCCTTCCCCCCTAGTCTGTGACGGCTTGAGGCGACCATACACCTAAGACTCTTTGGGTAGGTTTTGTTTGGGGTGGATTTATCCCAAGACTCTTCGGGCAGGTTCTAATGTTTCCGAAGAATCTTTGGGATGAGGCCCAGGTGTGTGCGGGCAGGATACGTGGTTGTGAGGCCCAGGTATGTCCGGGCGGGATATTTTGTTGTGAGGCCCTGGTGTGTTGGGGCGGGATACGTGGTTTCGAGGCCTAGGTGTGTGAGGGTGGGATAGGTGGTTGTGAGGGCCAGGTGTGTGCGGGCGAGATACGTGGTTGTGAGGCCCAGGTGTGTTCGGGCGGGATACGTGGTTGTGAGGCCAAGGTGTGTGCGGGTGTGGATAGTGTGGCAGCGTCAGGACGTTTGCCGTTAGGAAGAGCAGAAAACTAAAGGGAAATGGTGCAGGTTACCCAATACTCTTGTTTCTTATATACTACTACCTGTTGTGCTTGTCTTTTGGTGAGTGTGGCTGGTGAGGTTGGGTGGATAGAATTCTTTGCTAAGTTTCTTCTGTTGTTCTCACGGGACATTAGGATGTCTCCCCACTTGTGCATGAGATCTTTAGGTTTCCCTACTGAGTATACTTGTATGCTCACCATACGTTTACTTTCAGGTTTCCAGGAGGACTACCAGGGCCATGCGGGACCCTACTTGTCGGACATTTGGAGTTGTTGTTGTTGATGTACCATTGTTTTCTTTTGGTATTGTGCTTTGACCTTTCTTGTACTTGTAACTTGTTATAAAATTGTTTAAACATGCATGTGGGATTGTTTTGGGTTTATTTATATACACTTTCCCTTTCCCTTTTTGGTGGTTGACTTTTCCTATTTCCCAATCATTAAAAATAAAAAGGGTAATGCCTCACATATTTGTGAAAAACTCATACCCTTGGTGCTAGTCGCCACCCCGGGGCCTGTTGGAGGTGGGACTCGGGGATAATTATCTCCCTTTCGCCATTTCCAGCTTAGGAGGGGAATCTTGGTGGGAGGGGGTTGTGACAGAATGGTATCAGAGATGATGGTTGAGGGATAGGATGAAGTATGGAGTTAGGAACAGTGAGGATTTCATGGGATGGTAGGGAAACAATGTTAATTAATCTTGGTGCATGACATAGGCCATTGAAGACAGGCTAGGATGTGGGATTTTAGGGCCCCCCATGATCCAATGCAAGGACTCTGAGCCTACTGAATGACCAAGTGAGACTACATTGATTGCAGGGTAGAGACCATAGGAAAGGTACATGCATAATCAAGATTGTGTTTTAATTAATTTGGGTGTTCTTGGAAAGAAATTAGAATAGAATGATAAAATGAAACCTTGAGCATTTCCTTACTACTTGGGTTTAGGTGATCCTGGTTTACCATATAGCTATGGCACCTAGACGTCGTCCCTAGGTGGATCAGATGGCCGAGGCCCAGCAGATTCAGGCGGTCGATCAGCTAAGGATTGACCGAGAGGAGGAAGATAGCCAGTGGCAGAAGACCCTCCGTTCGTTCCAGTGACAGACCCTAAAGAAGTATGAGGGTAGTACTTCAGAAACGGAGATGGAGGGGTGGCTTGAGAAGCTAGGGATCTCTTTTACCTTGATCCGTGCTCTAAGGGAGTACTGGGTTCCCCTATCAGTGAGTCACCTGAGAGGTACGGCGTGACAGTGGTGGACACTCTACCTTGGAGAGAGGATAGAAGCAAAGGTTCCTTGGGCTGACATTGAGAAGGAATTCCGAGAGGAATTCCTTTCTTCCATGATCAAGGCGGAGAAGCAGGAGGAGTTACTCTCCCTTTAGTTGGGATGTATGTCAGTACAAGAGCTGGGGATCAGGTTCATGGATCTTCTGCGCTTTTCTCCGGATCTCATTCCGGATGAGGAGTCTCGGGCGAGATGTTTGGAGGAGGCGCTTCATCCTTCGCTCCAGTATGTTGTCACCCCCTGCACCCTTCCGACGTACTTAGCGGTACAGAAGAAGGTAGAGGTTGTAGAGAGGATGCACTCGCTGGGAGGTGAACCCCGAGAGGGGATCCAGCCAGGCTCGTTGAAGGGGAAGGCAGTCAGCAGCAGGTCTCCTACGACGCGACCTTCCAGGTTCAGGCCAGTGGGGAGTAGGCCCCATCAGTTCCAGTTCAGATCTTCGGGTCTTCGTCCCTTTTTCACGAGCCCAGGACCGAGGTGTTTTTCTTTTGGAGGTTTCAGACATGTTCAGAGTCGGTGCCCGACCCGAGCTCCGTACGGTGGAGGTGGGAAGGTTCAGCGCCCACCTCATTAGCAGAAGTTTCCAGTGAGGCCCTTCCAGCAGCAGCAGGACCATGCCCCTCCGAGGGAAGACGTTGTGGGAGGAGGCCGACCTCAGGGTGATCCTCATGGACTTCGACCAGGACATGGTCGAGGAGTTGGACAACATCAGAGAGGTAGAGGATATGGGCGTGGACAGTTTCACGCAGCAGAGTTCAATGCTCCGGCAGGACCATAGGTGGTTCGAGGTACGATTTGTTTGTTCAGCACTCATGTTTCTGCTTTGTTCAATTTGGGAGCTTCTCACTCCTTTGTTGCACCTGGTCTAGCCCATGCTTTGGTACTAAAAGTAGAGAGATATTCCGTACCACTGGTACTGAGTACACCAGTTCGAGGCCAGACCAGTGTATCTTGTTTTTGTCGGGGATGTGGGCTGATGTTGGGACCACATCGATCTAGTGGGGACCTTCATCTATTACAAATGCAGCCATATGATGTCATCCTAGGCATTGACTGGTTGTTTTCTGTTGGTTCCGTTATTTACTGCTTCCGGAGAAAAGTCGTGGTCTCCGACGTGGATGAGCAGCGTGTAGTTTTTATTGGTGAGAGGAGCTATCGGGTGGGAAGCCGGCATGTGGAGCCTCTCTTTTCCTTGTTAGGAGGGCTATCAGTGGATCCAACTGATACAGAGATTATGGATGTCCTGGAGGTTATTGGGGAGTTCCTCGATGTTTTTCTTGAGGATTTTGTGACTCTACCCCCCCCCCCCCCCCCCAGACGTGACGTTGAGTTCGGGATAGACTTACAGCCTGGTGCCCGTCCGATTTCGATGGCCCCTTATCGGATGGAACCTTTGGAGTTGTGGGAGTTGCGGATTCAGATTGATGATCTGATGGAGAAGGGTTTTGTTCAACCCAGCGTATTGCCATGGGGTGATCCAGTTTTTTTCGTGAAGAAGGCAGATGGTTGTCTCAGGCTATGCATAGACATCCGATGGTTAAACCAGGTAACTGTCAAGAACCGTTATCCCCTCCAAAGGATAGACGATCTCTTCAACCAACTGAGGGGAGTAGGTTGGTTTTCCAAGATTGATCTACGATCTAGATATCATCAGCTGAGGGTAAAGTACAATGACATCTCGAAGATAGCTTTCAGGTGTAGGTATGGGCACTTCGAGATTGTAGTGATGCCGTTTGGAGTTACGAATGCACCGTCTGTGTTCATGGGACTTATGAACTTTGTCTTCTGGGAGTTTCTGGACAGGTTCGTCGTTGTGTTTATCGATGACATCCTGATCTACTCAAGATCAGAGGAGGATCACGTTTATCATCTTAGCGCAGTCTTGGGAGTACTTCAACACCAATAGCTTTACGGGAAATTGTCGAAGTGTAAGTTCTTAATGCAAGAAGTGCACTTCCTTGGGCACATCGTGTCTCATCCTGGAGTATTAGTGGACCCGTCGAAGGTGGAGGCAGTTGTTTCTTGGGTAGAACCGAAGAGCTTGGCATATGTTCATAGTTTCCTGGGGTTAGCAGGTTACTATCGGAGGTTCGTTTCGGACTTCTTTAGAGTTGCTGCTCCATTGACTGCTTTGACTAGGAAGAACCGGGTCTTCCTATGGAGCAAACAGTGCCAGAAGGCTTTCGACTACCTGAAGGAGAAGTTGGTCAGTGCTCCCATACTTAGGTTTCCAGGGGAAGAGTTATTGTATGAGGTGTTTGGTGATGCTACTATCCTTGGTCTGGGGTGCGTGCTGATGCTGAAGAAGGGAGTGATCTGTTATGGGTCTAGGCAGTAATGCCCTCACGAGCGTAACTATGCCACCCACGACCTAGAGCTTGCAGCAGTAGTGTTCGCACTATAGTTGTGGAGACATTACCTCTTTGGGGAGTGCTTTTTGGTCTTCTCAGTTCACAAGAGCATGCGTTATATCTTCTCCCAGCGAGACCTAAACTTATGGCAGCGGAGATGCGTCGAGTTTCTCCAAGACTATGACTTTGAGATCTCTTACACTGAAGGTAAGGGAAACGTTGTGGCTGATGCCCTGAGCAGTAAGTCGCATTAGGATGTGGTTCGGGAATCTGCTGATGCTTGGAAGGCGATGGGAGAGTTGGCTTCCTTGCACTTTGATGCCAGGGTAGAATGTGTTAGAGGTTGTTTGTTTCAGATGACGGTGCAGTCCTCCTTGTTGCAGCAGGTCGAAGTGTCCCAGTGGGGGGACTCCGAGGTAGAAGTGATGTGGGATCCTGTTGATCAGGGGAACGCTCAAGAGGGATTGTCAGAGGACAGCCAACATCGGATTCTTTTCCATGGAATGTTGTTTATCCCGGAGACAATGCGTGAGGGAGTTCTCCCTGAGTTCCATAGATCAGCCTTGGCAGTACATCCGGGAGTGTTGAAAATGTATCGAGGCCTGAAGGAACAGTTTTGGTGGCCCGGGTTGAAACGGGCAGTGGCGGAGTTTGTGGCTAAATTCCTAGTGTGTCTGCAATTGAAGGCTGAACACCATGTTCCCAGTGGTTTGTTTAATCCTTTATATGTCCCCAAGTGGAAGTGGGATGATATATCAATGATCTTCGTCACAGGACTACCCAGAGCTTAGGGTTGTTATGATGCTATCTGGGTAGTGGTGGATTGACTGACAAAATCATCTCACTTCTTAGCAATTAAGGAGTTGGGCCCGATGAGTACCTTAGCATAGAGGTACGTAGACGAGGTGGTATGTTTCCATGGAGTCCCAAAGACTATCGTCTCATATCGGGATACTCGGTTTACCCCACGAGTCTAGAGGGGGTTACATCATGCTTTTGGAACCCTGCTACGCAGTAGCACTGCTTTCCACCACCAGACCAACGGGAAGACAGAGCGGAATATCCAGACATTGTAAGACATGTTGCGAGCATGTGTTCTGGATTTCGGAGGATCATGGGTACGACACTTTCCATTAGTAGAGTTTTCCTATAACAACTGCTTCCACTCTACTATTGGCATGGAACCGTTTTAGGATTTATATGGAAGTCCATATCGCTCACCCATTTGTTGGGCATATTTCATAACCCCCTCCCACCAAAGATGCCCCTCCTGAGCTGGCAATGGGGAAAGGGAGATAATGACCCCCGAGTCCCGCCTCCAGTAGGACCCGGGGTGGAGACTAGCACCAAGGGTATGAGTTTTCACAAATATGGGAGGCATTACCCTTTTTATTATTTAGGATCGGGAAATAGGACAAGTCAACCACCAAAAAGGAAAAAGAACATGTGTATAGAAATAAACCCAAACCAAGCCCACATGCATGTTTAAACAATTTTATAAAAGGTAAAAGTACACGAAAGCTCAAAGTACAATACCAAAAGAAAATAAAGGTACATCAACAACAAAAACTCCAACTGTCCGACTAGTAGGGACCCGCACGACCCTGGTAGTCCTCCTGGAATCCTGAAAGTAAACATAGGGTGAGAATATAAGTATACTCAGTAGGGAATCATAAAGCTCTCGTGCACAAGTGAGGAGACATCCTAATGTCCCGTGAGAACAACAGAAGAAACCTAGCAAGGGATTCTATCCACCCAACCTCACCAGCCACACTCACCAAAAACACAAGCACAACAGGTAGTAGTATATATGAAACAAGAGTATTGGGTAGCCTGCACCATTTCCCTTTAGTTAGCTACTCCTCCTAATGGAAAACGTCCTGACGCTGCCACACTCTCCCTTCCCGCACACACATGGGAATCACAACCACGTATCCTGCCCGCACACACCTGGGCCTCAAAACCACGTATCTCGCCCGCACAAACCTGGGCCTCACAACCACGTATCCTCCCCCCCCCCCCTCCCCGCACACAACTGGCCCTCAGAACCATGTATCCCGCCCGCACACACCTGGGCCTCACAACCACGTATCCTGCCCCCACACACCTGGGGCTCACAACCATGTATCCCGCCCGCACACACCTGGGCCTCATCCCGAAGATTCACGGGAAACAGTAGAACCTGCTCGAAGAGTCTTTGGCTAAATCCACCCCAATCGGAACCAACCCAAAGAGTCTTAGATGTAAGGTCGCATCAAGCCATCACAGTCTAGGGGAGAAGGAGCAGGAAGGATCTAGTAACTAGGGAAAAAACACCCTCTCCCATGAAATGGGAGTGTTCGGCACTAAGTGCTCAAAATGGGTGGGGTGTGATAAAACACAAAAGATATAGATATACATGTATACCAACCACACAGGACAACCTATGGCTTCTTAATAGAGAAACTGAGCATGTGCCCCGGCACTGCTACTACGAAGCATGCATACAACAAACAACCCCAACCACATTTAGGTTTTCACGTTTCAGCAGAATTACTTTATTAGTTCCTTAACTACTGGGAAACTATCCACAACCAACCAGATCAATCGTTCATAAAACATATCCCTGCCTTCCACAAATCAAGTTAGGAAAAACACTAGAAACACAACCAAGCCCTTCTTATTAACCAAACATCCAAATTGATTATTAACTTCGTTTCATTACCACTCCCCACCATTCATTAACCCTTCCACTTTTATTTATTATCCACAACCCAAAGTCCGTTCACATTCAACCCACCCCGGAGACCCACTTCCAACCACCATAACCACAACTGCACCGAAACCCGTACATCAATATCCCTTTAATACCATTTATCACAGCCCCGCTGCCCGTCACCAACATAGCATTCACACCAACCCACAAGAAATTCAACCAAAGACCCACTGCTCACCCTATCCACAAAAACCCAAAAAACACCCCCATCACATGCCAAATATCCAAGACATCACCACATGTTTATTATTCCGTTTTTGATTAACTGGGGTGATCACACAAGGTTTCCAGATTTTAAACAGCCAACTTTACGTGATTATCCAAATTTCCACATACCACAAAGTTTCCATCCATTAGAAAATCAAGAAGGGAAGGGAAACATTTAATTTTGGAAGAAAAGGCCCCAATGACCATGATTTTCAGTACGTAGAAGCTCATTCAATTCACAACATAATATCATAGGATATAAAGTAACAACAATCACATCTTCCCATCCCCGTTATATAAGCGAGTTATTATCTTTATTAAACCGGTTCAAAGGTTTTTCACATAAACAAGAGAACACCCACCCCGCATGATGAAAAAATTATAGAGACGAAGGTAAGATCCCTACCTCAACAGGTTCTGATCACAGCGCTCCCCTGAATCAACTTTAGAAGAAGTCTGTCGGCGTCCGTCACATTGGTTAGGTCGTGGAAAAACCTCCTCAGGTGGAAGTAGAAAAGGAAATGCCGAAGGAAAGAAAAAAGATCCAAGCTCATAAGTTCTGCCTCGGTGTTACGACCCCGTGGCCGCTGACGGATCGTAAATCGGAGATCGGAAAAAGATGTTATGGAAGAAAGAGCCTTCGAGTCTCTTGGGAGAGATCTGCTCAGAGGAAAGGGGTGGAGAGGAGTGAATTGAAAGGAGGGAGGACCCCTCCTTTTATATGCCAGAAAAGGAATAGTATATGGCGTGTACTTTATGGTACACAGCATGTACTCAGTTAATTTACACAGTCTCCACGAGGCTTCCAACACAGCTCTGCGGCCGTTGACTGGTCAACACATGGTTTGAGGGTAACACATACGCGGGGAAAGACTACACGACATGTAGTCTTGACACACGGTGTGTATCCATTTATTGCACATGACAAGGACATGTCTCTAACACGGTACACGACCATTGACTGGTAACACGTATGTGGGGAAGGACTACATGGTGTGTAGAACTGGACACACGACGTGTATCCATTTATTTCACACGGCAAGGACACGGCTCTGCAACACGGGGTTTACCCGGAAAGGGGGTACACGACGTGTACTCAAACTACACGGCGTGTAGTTTCAAAATTATGGAAAGTGTGGGAAAAGTCCATTTTACCCTCCAGAACACTTCTTGACCTTTTTTGGACAAAGGAATGGGCCAGAGAGGTTTGTGCCATTACATCAGATACCTATTAAAACATTCTCATCCCCGAGAATTCAAAAACCAACCCAGAGGAAACCCAACAAGATACCTGTTAGGGTTCTCATTATAACAGGAACCCAACCAAAAACACTAATAATATGTGTCAGGTCTTCCTTCTCCTATGTCGAGATATTATCTACTTTAGGTGGCACTGACTCACCTGCACGGGTTCAATCGCATCCTCATTAATGTGTCTCAATTAAGAATTGGGTCTTCCCACTTTCATATATTAGGATTTTTCAACTCACACAACCCCCAACACCACAAAACCAAAACTTCCCGAACATGTGGTTTGTGGATGAATTCCTTATCCTATGTCGAGATATTATCCGCTTTAGGCAGCACTAACTCACCCGAATGGGTTCAATCACATCCGCATTAATGCGTCTCGATTAAGGATCGGGTTTTTCTTTTTTTGTTCCCTTTCCCCACACATCCGGACATGTTACACATTACCAGGGAACAAGGAAATAGAAGGTCTCACAACTAACAAGCCACACATTCCATATAACAAAGGTACAGAGTACAACATCAACACAGAGCTCAGAAGAACAAGGGAAAACACAAGTCAAAACAAATCCGGGTACTGAGTGTGGATCTGGATCTCCCGCTCCCAAGTGCTCTCCTCGAGGCTGCCATGCCTCCACAACACACGAACCACCGGAATGGTTCTTCCACAGACCACCTTCTCTTTACGATCCTTGATCCTGACTGGTTGCTCCTCGAAGGTCGTGTCACCTCCCATATCTAACTCTTCCCAGTCGATAACGTGGAAGTTTTCGTGTAAGTACCGACGAAGCTGGGAGACATGGAAGACATCATGAACCTTATCCAACTGAGGTGGCAGGGCCAGCTGATATACCACCTCACCGACTTGCCTCAACACCTCAAAAGGTCCAACGAACCTAGGTGAGAGCTTCTCTCTTTCTCGAACCTCCGCTGCCCCCATCAAGGGGAAACCTTCAATAACACATGATCTCCCACATAGAACTCCAAGGACCTCCTCCGACGATCAACATAAGACTTCTGTCTGTCCTGAGCCGTTTTCATCCTCCACGTATAAGCTGGACTTTCTCTGTGGTGCTTTGTACTACCTCTGGCCCATGAATGCCTGTCTCACCAACCTCTGCCCTAGAAATGGGTGAGCGACATGGCCTTCCATACAAAGCCTCAAATGGTTCCATTCTAATAGTAGAGTGGAAGCTGTTATTGTAGGCGAACTTTACTAAAGGAAAGTGTCGCACCCATGATCCTCCAAAATCCGGAACGCATGCTCGCAGCATGTCCTCCAACGTCTGGATAGTCCGCTCTGTCTGCCCATAGGTCTGGGGGTGGAAAGTAGTGCTAAGGCGTAGCCGGGTGCCAAAAGTATGTTGTAACCCCCTCCAGACTCGTGAGGTAAACTGAGTATCCCGATCTGAGACGATAGTCTTTGGAACTCCATGAAAATGTACCACCTCGTCTACGTACCTCTGTGCTAAGGTACTCACCGGGCCTGACTCCTTAATTGCTAAGAAGTGAGATGTTTTTTCAAGCCAATCCACCACAACCTAGATAGCATCATAACCACCCTGAGCTCTGGGTAGTCTGGTGATGAAGCCCATTGATATGTCATCCCACTTACACTCGGGGACATCTAAAGGATGCAACAAACCACTTGAAACATGGTGTTCAGCCTTCACTTGCTGACACACTAGGCATTTAGCCACAAACTCCGCCACTGCCCGTTTCACCCCTGGCCACCAAAACTGTTCCCTCAGGCCTCATTACATTTTCGAAACTCTTGGATGTACAGCCAAGTCTGAGCTATGGAACTCACGGAGAACTCCCTCACGCATCGCCTCCAAAACAAACAGCCTTCCAAGGAAATACATCTGATGTCGGCTGTCCTCTGACCATCCTTCTAAAGCATTCCCCTAATCGACACGATCCCGCATTACATCCACCTCGGAGTCCCCCCACTGAGACTCTTCCACCTGCTGCAACAAAGTGGAATGCACCATCATCTGAAACAAATAGCCTCTAACACCTTCTACCCTGGCATCCAAGTGCATAGAATCCAACTCTACCATCGCCTTCCAAGCATCAGTAGATTCCCGAACCACTTCCTGATGTGACTTCCTGCTCAATGCATCAGCCACAACATTTCCATTACATTCAGTGTACGAGATCTGAAAGTCATAGTCTTGGAGAAACTCGACCCATCTCCGCTGCCGTATGTTCAGGACACGATGGGAGAAGATATAACGTAGGCTCTTGTTATCTGAGAAGACCACAAAGCACTCCCCAAAGAGGTAATTTCGCCACAACTTCAGTGCGAACACTGCTGCTGCAAGCTCTAGGTCATGGGTGGCATAGTTACGCTCGTGAGGGCGTAACTGCCTAGACCCATAACAGATCACTCCCTTCTTCTGCATCAGTACACACCCCAGACCAAGGCCAGAAGCGTCACCAAAACCCTCATACAACAACCTTCCTCTGGAAACATGAGTACGGGAGCACTGACCAACTTCTCCTTCAGGTAGTCAAAATCCTTCTGGCACTACTCTCTCCATATGAATACCTGGTTCTTCCTCGTCAAAGATGTTAATGGAGAAGCAACTCGAGAGAAGTCCAAAACGAACCTCTGATAGTAACCTGCTAACCCCATGAAACTACAAACATCTACCATGCTCCTGGGTGCTGCCCAAGAAACAACTGGCTCTACCTTCAATGGCTCCACTGACATTCCATGCTGAGACACCACGTGCCCAAGGAAATGTACTTCTTGTGTCATGAACATAGACTTCAACAATTTCCCGTAAACCTGGTGGTGTCAATGAACTTTCAAGACTGCCCTAACATGCTAAACGTTCTACTCCTTTGATCTTGAGTAGATCAGGATGTCATCGATAAACCCAACGATGAACCGGTTCATAAACTATTGGAAAACAAAGTTCATAAGTCCCATGAACACAGCTGGTGCATTCGTAACTCCAAACGACATCACTACAAAATTGAAGTGCCCATACCTGCATCTGAAAGATGTCCTTGAGATGTCACTATCCTTTACCCTCAGCTGATGATATCCAGATCGTAGATCAATCTTGGAAAACCAACTTGCTCCCCTCAGTTGGTTGAAGAGATCATCTATCCATTGGAGGGGATAGCGGTTCTTGATCGTTACCTGGATCAACCTTCGGTAGTCTCTGCAGAGCCTGAGACCACCATCTGTCTTCTTCACGAACAAAACTGGAGCACCCCATGGCGATACACTGGGTCGAACAAAACCCTTCTCCATCAGATCGTCAATCTGAATCCACAACTCAGAAGGTGCCATCTGATAAAGGGCCATCGAAATCGGATGGGCACCAGGCTGTAAGTCTATCCTGAACTCAATGTCATGTCGGGGGGGGGGGGGTAGAGTCACAACCTCCTTAGGAAAAACATTGAGGAACTCCCCAACAACCTTCGGGACATCCATCATCTCTGTATTAGCTGGAACCACTGATAGCCCACCTAACAATGAAAGGAGAGGCTCCACACGCCGACTTCCCACCTGATAGATCCTCTCACCAACAAGAAATTCATGATGCCCAACCATGTCGGAGAACACAACTCTTCTCTGAAAGCAGTCGATAATGGCACTAATAGAAAACAACCAGTCGATGCCTAGGATGACATCGTATGGCTACATCTGTAATAGAAGAATGTCCCCACTAGATCGATGTGGTCCCAACGTCAACCCACATACCTGAAAAACACAAGATACACTGGTCTGGCCCCAACTGGTGTACTTAGTACCAGTGGTATGGAATGTATATAGCATCCCACCTTTTTATAACATAAAATTTCATTACATTACACAAAACTGAGGATCTTTAAGGTCTAGTGTCTTTGAAACCAGGAACATAATACATGAAAACAACATAAAACATTCTTCTTAAACACTTGAAAGGTGTCTCCTTAAGTTCATTCTAGGTTCATTACTGCATCTCATAACCTGGGGACATACATCAAAAGAAAGGGTGAGCAGAAGGCCCAGTAAGGGAAACAAGAGGAACATTTTACATGTAAACTTGATATACTTCAATAAGGACATGAGAAGAACTTCAAGGCATGAGAAAGAAATCATGAGGCATTTCAAAATAAAAACAACATTTTTCATAACATGAAGATGTGGCTACATCATTTAACATAGACAATCATGAACATATCACCAAGGTCCATCCCCAAGGTGTCATTTGAAAATTACCAAGGTTATTCACCAAGGTATCGTGAAAATAGTAATCTCTAGTGGTTACATCATTACCCAATGCATTGGAGCGCTATCAGGGCGCACCCTTAAATTTGCATTTATTATCATGTGATCCACATATATCATCATCAAACATTTCATAAATAACCCACATAGCTTAAAATAAATGGGTTTCATTTCATAATCATAACGTTTTAAAAACTTCTTTAAAGGCATGATCTTTACGTCACTTTAAAACCCACAGAAAAGGAAGGTGGGTTTCATGTATGCAAATCCCAGAATTTAAAATAGAAAATTTTGGTATATATGTGAATACCCCTTTAGAGGAAAGAGCTTTGAGTATTCACTTAATAAAATGAAAGAACATTAGAAAAGAGATAGACATTTTGAGACAGAAATTCTGCAGCATAACGACAATGTTCCGAGATTTTAGAAGACATTAAAAGAGAGGTAAAATGGGTCAAACATTCATAAATGACCCATAAAATAGTACATGGACAGAATAAGAAGGATAGATGATCATGGTAATGAAATTTCAAGGACATGCCATTTGAAATGAAAAACATGGAAGGAAGAAAAAAAAATTAGATTTCTCTTATGAATGTTCGGCAGCCTAACGGCGTTACTTAAACATCAACAAAAATGATTTGAAAAGATCAAATAGGGTCTCTCATCATGTGAACATAAGAGTTAAGTATGATAGATATAGAGATAATTCCCCAACATAACAAAAATGAACTTGAAAGAATTGACATGAAAGTAGAACTTCAAAATGAGAAGGGTGAAGAACCACTTAAAAATTCGGCAGCCTAACGGCGCCACTGAAAACTTCAAAATACTGAATTGAAGCGATCAAATGGGGTCTCTCATCATATGATCATAAAAGATAAGTATGATAATTTAGAGATCATACCCCAAAATAATAAAAAGGAACATGAATGACTTGAATGAAAATAGAACTTGAAAACGAGGAAGGTGAAAGAATCCCTTAAAAATTCGGCAGCCTAACGGCGCCACTTAAACATTCATAAAACGAATTGATGAGAGCAAGGGGGGGTCTCTCATCATATGAACATGAAATAGGAAGTAAGATGAATATAAAAGAACATACTCCAACATAAGAACATGGAGTATAAAATAAATGACATAAAAGAGATTACTTGAAAAGAAAGAGAGAGGTCGGATCCCTTAACTTAAATCGTGACTCCTGAAACTCAAAGGATTGGACCTTGAGAGCTTGGGGGCACCTTGGGAGGACTCTTTAGGAGGTAAGAAGACCAGAACATCGATGGGGGAGAGTTGGGAGTGAAAACTAAAGGAGGAAGGGGTGGGTATTTATAGGGAAAGTGAGGGGACAAAGCATTAATGGCCAAGGGACACCTCACATGTGCTTTTCTCAAACCCATGTGCTCTCCCTTGGCATTTATCATGGAGTTAGGCCACATGGGGCCCCCAAAACAATAAATCATCACCCTTGGCCGGACAACCCTCAAAAGATCTCATGACATCATCATGACACCGTTATGATGTCATTAAACATACTGAAACCCTAAAACTGTATTTTTACTATTCACTGAAAATTCAACTTTCTCAGAAAAATCCCAAAATTTCACATTAACCAAATATCAATGCTCTGATTTCAAAAATGAAATCCATTTTATAAAAATAATTTTCTAAATATTTTTTATTTAATTTTTAAATAAAAACACTATTCATCGAAAATTCATTTTTTTCAGAAAAATCCCCAAAAATTACCTTAACATAATATCGATGCTATGAGTTCAAAAATAAAGTCATTTTTATAAAAATAATTTTCTAATTATTTTTAATTAAATTTTTAATTAAAAAACACTATTCATCCGAAAAAACTAATACTTGAATAATAATTTATGAAACCGTTATTTAACCATTTTATTGAATCACATTACTTAATCAAGGTGCCTAGATTATTTTAAAACTTTCTTTAAGTGAGATTACTAATCCATTTGGTCACCTTACTAATCCTAAGGGTAAAATCACTATTCATAATTTACTATTCATCAAAAATTATGTTGATCTTATTAGACTCCAAATTTTGTACTGAATATAATTGTAGAAGACCATTTTTTGAAAATCATTACACATTTTTAATTATTTAAGGTTTACATAAACATTTTTAAAATACCCTTTTTCTAAAATTCATCAAAAATATGCATACAATATTTATCCGGTCATTTCAAAATTCATAAACTTCATCATAAGAAGAAATCCCAATTTTTATTTAAAACAAGGATTACACAAGGTAGTTACGGTCTCGTTACATAGCCCCTTATAATACCAACATAGGACCTAAGAGTAAGGTGTGCTAGGGTGATAGAAGCTTGGGGCGGCTCAGTCAACATTGCCCGAGTAGTAATTTCTATCAGTTTGAACTTCTCACGAAGGCGATTCCGTTCCAGCTTCACATGATGAAGTTCGGCTTGGATTTGATCCAGAGAAAAGCCCAATGGTGCTACCTCCTTCCCAAGCTCTATTAGATGGGCTTCGATCGGTCCAAGACTACTAGGTGAGGCCATCAAATCTTCTTTCTATAATAGTTAACCAAGATTACTTATATTTGGAGACAATAATCAAAACATTTTGTTCACAGTGGTCATATTGACCGATGGTCATATAACAGTCAAAACCCACTGCTCTCATTTTAATTATAATCATGTTTATCAAATAAATTTTTTTTTGAGTATAAAAATAAAATAAAATAACACATGAAATTAGGGAACAAGATTTATTCAAAATTTCGGGCCGTTACAATCTTCCCCCTTTAAGAAATTGCGTCCTCGAAATTTTTAAAATTGGGTTTTGAAATTTCATTTAAAGTCCCACATCGTAAAAAGAGTCAGTAACACCATTACTTTAAAAGAAAGAAAAGGAAGTACAAAGGCCACCTGAGTTTACTCATACTAGGATTCCATGTAGGAAATATGGACATGGAGGAGAAAACAAAGGGTAATGTTCTTAAAGGAGAGTGATGGAAAACATGATTAGGAGGAAGTTAACCACCAGAAAATCCCAAAATTATGATGTGTGCAAGCGGTCTTTGATTACCTAGTAGGAAACGTAAACCAACAACTTTTTTGTTTTACGTTCCTTTTCATAACTTTGAGGAATTCATTTACAACATAGAACAAAAACATAAGGAAATATATCTACCTTCATGTAGAGTTTCATCCTTTAATAAGTTTCTACCCAAAACTAATCTTTTCTCTAAACTATGAGCATTCAAAATTACTTGGTCTCACAAGAATCATCTTCTAGAGAATCACATAATCCACAAAATATCAACTATCTATTTCTTCTATCATTAAACATTATCCCAAAAACAGAAAGAGTAAGGTAAAAAAAACTCTTCAAAAAGAAATAATCCCATAGGAATGGAAACTACTTTTAAATCTTCAAGTTCCATGGTACTACCCAAAGTTCATCATAGTCCATTCTGTAAATAATGGTCCATAAGATTCCTCAAAATAAACCAAACTAAGATTGAAACCCAAATACAAGAAAGATTTGATAACATAGTCTTCCAAAATAAACTTCATTGTTCATCTCCAAACAACATCAACCACTCCTAACATCTTATAACAAAAGTAGCTAACCTAAACATATTTTATCCAAGATAGGTTAATCATTCCCGTAAGTAACCTAAATTACTTTAAGTCCACCTTAAATTCATCGATTCTTCAAAATATAAGTCAACCTTACTCCTCAATGAAAATACCGTTGTAATCTATTTACCTCGATCATATAGGGTCCCCAAAATAGTGAACGTCTTCCAAAATAAAAATCATATTTTAATCCCCTAATCATCTCTGTCATCTTAATACGGCAATCATAGCATTTCCTATCACATTGGTTGTTGAGACATGTTCTTCCATTTCCAGCCATTAACTAAGAAAAGAAACTATAATTAGGGGCTTAAATACTTAGCCAATAATCAAGAAAAGAAACTTAAATCATATAAGGATAACTTGTAGTTGAAAAGTATACCCTAACTTGTGATCCCCTAGGTTCCCATCTAGGTTATCCATGATCATATATTCTTATGTGAACCTTTATTTTATTTTATCTTTGATCCTTTAACAATGTTTCATACTAAGCTTATGAATTTACCAAAGCATATCCCCCGGGAGTGTCGTAACCAAGAGTGCAGCATGGCCCGTTGTCGTGTACCAGTTCCCGTTCGAGTCTAGCTCAAATTGGTGTTTTCGGGTTTTACCCCTATGTACATCTGTGCCAGAGCCACCTCTACTTTCTCGTATAAAGACAGGGATGTATTTTCTTGGAAACCCCTTACTCAATACTCACCAAAATACCAGGAAGATTTCCTATATTTAAACTTTTCTATAGGGTTCTTCCTAATGTTTTTATATCCTAATTTCCACAAATAACTAAACCATCCTTTGATACCAACTATAGCATCCCGCCTTTTTATAACATAAACTTTCATTACATTACACAAAACTGAGGATCTTTAAGGTCTAGTGACTTGGAAACCAGGAACATAATACATGAAAACAACATAAAACATTCTTCTTAAACACTTGAAAGGCGTATCCTTAAGTTCATTCTACGTTCATTAGTGAATCTCATAACCTGGGGACATACATCAAAAGAAAGGGTGAGAAGAAGTCCCAGTAAGGGAAACAAGAGGAACATTTTACATGTAAACTTGATATACTTCAATAAGGACATGAAAAGAACATTAAGGCATGAGAAAGAAATCATGAGGCATTTCAAAATAAAAACAACATTTTTCATAACTTGAAGATGTGGCTACATCATTTAACATAGACAATCATGAACATATCACCAAGGTCCATCCCCAAGGTGTCATTTGAAAATTACCAAGGTTATTCACCAAGGTATCATGAAAATTGTAATCTCAAGTGGTTACATCATTACCCAATGCATTGGAGCGCTATCAGGGCGCACCCTTAAATTTGCCTTTATTATCATCTGAGCCACATATATCATCATCAAACATTTCATAAATAACCCACATAGCATAAAATAAATGGGTTTCATTTCATAATCATAACGATTTAAAAACGGCTTTAAAGGCATGATCTTTACGTCACTATAAAACCCACAGAAAAGGAAGGTGGGTCTCATGTATGTAAATCCCAGAATTTAAAATAGAAAATTTTGGTATATATGTGAATACCCCTTTAGAAGAAATAACTTTGAGTTTTCACTTACTAAAATGAAAGAACTTTTGAAAAGAGATAGACATTTTGAGACAGAAATTCTGCAGCATAACGACAATGTTCCGAGGTTTTAGAAGACATTAAAAGAGAGGTAAAATGGGTCAAACATTCATAAATGACCCATAAAATAGTACATGGACAGAATAAGAAGGATACATGATCATGTTATTGAAATTTCAAGGACATACCATTTGAAATGAAAAACATGGAAGGAAGAAAAAAAATTAGATTTCTCTTATGAAAGTTCGGCAGCCTAACGGCGTTACTTAAACATCAACAAAAATGATTTGAAAAGATCAAATAGGGTCTCTCATCATGTGAACATAAGAGTTCAGTATGATAGATATAGAGATAATTCCCCAACATAACAAAAAGGAACTTGAAAGAATTGACATGAAAGTATAACTTCAAAATGAGAAGGGTGAAGAACCACTTAAAAATTCGGCAGCCTAACGGCGCCACTTAAAACTTCAAAATACTGAATTGAAGCGATCAAATGGGGTCTCTCATCATATGATCATAAAAGATCAGTATGATAATTTAGAGATCATACCCCAACATAATAAAAAGTAACATGAAAGACTTGAATAAAAATAGACCTTGAAAACGAGGAAGGTGAAAGAATCCCTTAAACATTCGGCAGCCTAACGACGCCACTTAAACATTCTTAAAACGAATTGATGAGAGCAAGGGGGGGTCTCTCATCATATGAACATGAAATAGGAATTAGGATGAATATAAAATAACATCCTCCAACATAAGAACATGGAGTATAAAAGAAATGACATAAAAGAGATTACTTGAAAAGAAAGAGAGAGGTCGGATCCCTTAACTTAAAATGTGACTCTTGAAACACAAAGGATTGGACCTTGAGGGCTTGGGGGCACCTTGGGAGGACTCTTTAAAAGGTAAGAAGACCAGAACTTCGTTGGGGGAGAGTTGGGAGTGAAAACTAAAGGAGGAAGGGGTGGGTATTTATAGGGAATGTGAGGGGACAAAGCATTAATGGCCAAAGGACACCTCACATGTGCTTTTCTCAAACCCATGTGCTCTCCCTTGGCATTTATCATGGAGTTAGGCCACATGGGGCCCCCAAAACAATAATTCATCAACCTTTGCCGGCCAACCCTCAAAAGATCTCATGACATCATCATGACACCGTTATGATGTCATTAAACATACTGAAACCCTAAAACTGTATTTTTACTATTCACTGAAAATTCAACTTTCTCAGAAAAATCCCAAAATTTCACATTAACCAAATATCAATGATCTGATTTCAAAAATGAAATCCATTTTATAAAAATAATTTTCTAAATATTTTTTATTTAATTTTTAAATAAAAACACTATTAATCAAAAATTCATTTTTTTCAGAGAAATCCCCAAAAATTACCTGAACATAATATCGATGCTCTGAGTTCAAAAATAAAGTCATTTTTATAAAAATAATTTTCTAATTATTTTTAATTAAAAAATACTATTCATCTGAAAAAACTAATACTTGAATAATAATTTATGAAACCGTTATTTAACCATTTTATTGAATCACATTACTTAATCAAGGTGCCTAGATTATTTTAAAACTTTCTTTAAGTGAGATTACTAATCCATTTGGTCACCTTACTAATCCTAAGGGTAAAATCACTATTCATAATTTACTATTCATCAAAAATTAAGTTGATCTTATTAGACTCCAAATTCTGTACTGAACATAATTGTAGAAGACCATTTTTTGAAAATCATTACACATTTTTAATTATTTAAGGTTTACATAAACATTTTTAAAATATCCTTTTTCGAAAATTCATCAAAAATATGCATACTATATTTATCCGGTCATTTCAAAATTCATAAACTTCATCATAAGAAGAAATCCCAATTTTTATTTAAAACAAGGATTACACAAGGTAGTTACGGTCTCGTTACATAGCCCCTTATAATACCAGCATAGGACCTAAGAGTAAGGTGTGCTAGGGTGATAGAAGCTTGGGGCGGCTCAGTCAACATTGTCCGAGTAGTAATTTCTATCAGTTTGAACTTCTCACGAAGGCGATTCCGTTCCAGCTTCACATGATGAAGTTCGGCTTGGATTTGATCCAGAGAAAAGCCCAATGGTGCTACCTCCTTCCCAAGCTCTGTTAGATGGTCTTTGATCGGTCCAAGACTACTAGGTGAGGCCATCAAATCTTCTTTCTATAATAGTTAACCAAGATTACTTATATTTGGAGACAATAATCAAAACATTTTGTTCACAGTGGTCATATTGACCGATAGTCATATAACAGTCAAAACCCACTGCTCTCATTTTAATTATAATCATGTTTAGCAAATAAAATTTTTTTTTTGAGTATAAAAATAAAATAAAATAACACATGAAATTAGGGAACAAGATTTATTCAAAATTTCAGGCCGTTACGATGTATCTCTACGTCTAGTCCCAAAGCATGGGCTAGACCAGGTGCAACAAAGGAGTGTGAAGCTCCTGAATCGAACAAAGCAGAAACAAGAGTGTTGAACAAACAAATCGTACCTCTCACCACCTCTGGTCCTGCAGGATCTATCAACTCTAAAGCGTGCAACTGTCCACGCCCAGCTCCTCTGCCTCTCTAATGTCGTCCACCTCCTCGACCACGCCCTGGTCGAGGACCCTGAGGATCACCCTGAGGTCGGGCTCCTCCCGCAAAGTCTTCCCTCAGAGGGGCATGGTCCTCCTGCAGCTGGAAGGGCCTCGCCGGAAAATGGTGCTTTTGAGGTGGGCGCTAAAACTGTCCACCTCAACCGTACAGAGCTCGGGTCGAGCACTGACTCTGAACGTGCCTGAAACCTCCACAAGGGAAATTCCCCGGTCCTGGGCTCGTGAAAAAGGGACGAGGACCTGAAGAACTGAATTGAAACTGCTGGGGCCTGCTCCCCACTGGCCTGAACCTGGAAGGTCCCATCGCAGGAAACCTGCTGCTGACTGCCTTCCCCTTCGATGAGCCTGGCTGGTTCCCCTCTCAGGTTGCACCTCCCAGCGAGTGCATCCTCTCTACAACCTCTGACTTCTTCTGCAACACCAAGTACATCAGAAGGGTGAAGAGGATGACAACATACTGGAGCGATGGACGAAGCGCCTCCTCCAAATGTCTCGACTGAGACTCCTCATCCGGAAAGAGATCCGGAGCAAAGCGCATGAGATCTTTGACCTTGATCCCCAGCTCTCGTACTGACATACTTCCCTGCTGAAGGGAGAGTAACTCCTGCCTCTTCTCCACCTTGATCATGGATGAAAGTAATTCCTCTCAGAATTCATTCTCAAAGTCAGCCCATAAAACCTCTTCCTCTATCCTCTCTTTGAGGTAGAGCATCCACCACTGTCGCACGACACCTCTCAGCTGAATGACTGCTAGGGGAACCCAGTACTCCCTCAGAGAACGGATCAAGGTAAAAGCGATCTCTACCTCCTCATGCCACCTCTCTTTCTCCATATCCGAAGTATTACCCTTGTACTTCTTGAGGGTCTGTCGCTGGAAAGAACGGAGAGTCTTCTGCCACTGGCTATCTTCATCCTCTCGGTCAATCCTCAGCTGATCGTCTGCCTGAATCTGTTGGGCATCGGCCATCTCAGCCACTCGGGGACGACGTCCAGGTGCCATAGTTGTACGGTAAACAAGGATCACCTAAGCCCAAGTAGTAAGGAAATGATCAAGGTTTTATTTTATCATTTTATTTCAATTTAATTTCCAAAACACCCAAATCAAGTAAAATACAATCATGATGATGCATGTACCATCCCTAGGGTCTCTACCCTGCAGTCAATGTAGTATCACATGGTCGTTCGGTAGGCTCATTGTCCTTGCATCGGATCATGGGGGGACCTAAAATCCCGTGTCCTAGCTAGTATTCCCTGGCCTATGTCACGCACCAAGATTGACTAACATTGTCACCATAACATCCCATTAAATCCTCATTGTGCCTAACTCCAGACTCCATCCTATCTCTCAACCATCACCTCTGATACCATTATTTCACAACCCCCTCCCACAAAAGATGCCCCTCTAGAGCTGGAAATGGTGAATGGGAGATAATGACCCCCGAGTCCCGCCTCCAGTAGGCCCCGGGGTGGAGACTAGCACCAAGGGTATGAGTTTTCACAAATATGGGAGGCATTACCCTTTTTATTATTTAGGATCGGGATATAGGACAAGTCAACCACCAAAAAGGAAAAAGAACAAGTTTACAGAAATAAACCCAAACCAATCCCACATGCTTGTTTAAGAAATTTTATAACAAGGTACAATTACAAGAAAGCTCAAAGTACAATACCAAAAGAAAAAAAGGTACAACAATAGAAACAACTCCAACTGTCCGACTAGTAGGGACCTGCACGGCCTGGTAGTCCTCCTGGAAACCTGAAAGTAAACGTAGGGTGAGCATACAAGTATACTCAGTAGGGAAACCTAATGCTCTAGTGCACAAGTGGGGAGACATCCTAATGTACCGTGAGAACAACAGAAGAAACCTAGAAAGGAATTATATCCACCCAACCTCACCCGCAACACTTACCAAAAACACAAGTACAACAGGTAGTAGTATATAAGAAACACGAGTACTAGGTACCCCTCACCATTTCCCTTTACTTAGCATCTCTTCCTAACGGAAAACATCCTGACGCTACCACACTCTCCCCGCTCGCACACACCTGGGCCTCACAACCACGTATCCCGCCCGCACACACCTGGGCCTCACAACCACGTATCTCGCCCGCACACACCTGGGCCTCACAAGAATGTATCCTCCCCGCACACACCTAGGCCTCACAACCACGTATCCTTCCCGCACACACCTGGGCCTCACAACTAAGTATCCCACCCGCACACACATAGGCCTCACAACCACGTATCCTGCCCACACACACCTGGGCCTCATCCCGAAGATTCTTAGGAAATAGTAGAACCTTCCTGAAGCGTCTTGGGCTAAAGCCACCCTAATCAAAACCTACCCGAAGAGTCTTAGGTGTAAGGTCACCTCAAGCCATCACAACCTAGGGGAGAAGGAGAAGGATGGATCTAGTAACTAGGGAAAAAACACCCTCTCCCATTAAATGGGAGTGTTCGGCACTAAGTGCTCAACATGGGTGGGGTCCGATAAAACACAAAAGATATAGATATACATATATACCAACCACACAGCCCAAACTATGGATTCTAAATAGTGAAACTGAGCATGTGCCTCGGCACTACTACTATGAAGCATGCATTCAACAAACAACCCCAACCCCATTTAGGTTTTCACATTTCAGGAGAATTAGTTTATTAGTTCCTTAAGTACTGGGAAACTATTCACAACCAACCACATCAATCGTTCGTAAAACATATCCCTACCATCCACAAATAATTTTAGGAAAAACACTAGCAACACAACCTTGTCCTTCATATTAACCAAACATCCCAATTGATTATTATCTCCGTTTCATTACCACGCCCCACCATTGGTTAACCCTTACACTTTTATTTATTATTCACAACCCAAAGTCCGTTCACATTCAACCCATCCCTGCAGCCCCACTACCAACCACCATAACCACAACCACACTGAAACCCATACATCAATATCCATTTAATGCCATTTATCGCATCCCCGCTGCCCGTCACCAACATAGAATTCACACCTACCCACAAACAAGTCAACCGCATCCCTACTACTCACCCTATTCACAACAACCCACAAAACACCCCCATCACATGCTACGTATCCAAGACAACACCCACATGTTCATTATTACCTTTTTGTTTAACCGGGGTCATCACATAAGGGTTCCATATTTTAAACAGCCAACTTTCTGTGATTAACCAAATTTCCACATACCTCAAAGATTCCATCCATTAGAAAATCTAGAAGGAGAGGGAAAAATTTAAATGTGTATGCAAAGTCCCCAATGACCATTATTTTCAGTAGGTAGAAGCTCAATCAATTCGAAACATAATATCATAGGATATAAAGTAACAGCAATCACAATTTCCCATCCCAGTTATATAAGTGAGTTATTATCATTATTAAACCGGTTAAAAGGTGTTTCACATCAATAGGAGAACACCCAACCCGCATGATGCACAAATTAGAGAGACGAAGGTAAGATCCCTACCTCAAGAGGTTCTGATCACAGTGCTCCCCCAGATCAACTTTAGAAGAAGTCTGTCGGCGTCCTTCACTTCTGTCAGGTCTCGGAAAAACCTCCACGGGTGGAAGTCGATTTGGAATGGCAAAAGGAAAGACAACAGATCCAAGCTCGGAAGTTCCGCCTCATCATTATGATCCCGTGGCTACTGACAGATCGTAAATCGAAGATCAGACGAAGATGTTATGGAAAAAAGAGCCTTCGAGTCTCTTGGGAGAGCTCTGCTCAGAGGAAAGGGGAGGAGAGGAGTGAATTGAAAGGATGGGGGGGACCCCTCATTTAATAGTTGAGAAAAGTAAAAGTACACGGCGTGTACTTTATGGAACACGGCGTGTACTCGGCTATTTTACACGGTCTCCACGTGGCTTCCAACACGGCTTCACAGCCATTGACTGGTCAACAAACAGTTTGAGGGTAACGCATACATGGGGAAAGACTACATGGCGTGTAGTCTGGACACACGACAGGTAGTCTGGACACACGGCGTGTATCCATTTATTTCTCACGGCAAGGACATGACTCTAACAAGGTACACGGTCGTTGACTGGTAATGCGTACGCGAGGAATGACTGAACGACGTATAGAACTGGACACATGGAATGTATCCATTTATTACACATGGTAAGGACACAGCTCTGCAACACAGGGTATACCCAAAAGGGGTTACATGGTGTGTACTCGAACTATAGGTCTTGTAGTCTCAAAATTATGGAAAGTGTGGGAAAATTCCATTTTACACTCCAGAACACTTCTTGACCTTCTTTTGGACAAAGGAATGGGTCGGAGAGGTCCGGGCCATTACAGTAGAGGTTGGTGAGACAGGCGTTATTGGGCCAGAGTTAGTGCATAGCACCACAGAGAAATTCCAGCTTATACGTGAGAGTATGAAAGTGGCTCAGGACCGAAAGAAGTATTGTGCTGATCGTCGGAGGAGGCCCTTGGAGTTCGAGGTGGCGGCTCATGTGTTCTTGAAGGTTTCCCCTCGACAGGGGCATCGGAGGTTTGGGAATGGGAGCAAGCTCTCACATAGGTTCATCGAACCTTTTGAGGTGATGAGGCGAGTCAGTGAGGTGGCATATCAGTTGGCCTTGCCACCTCAGTTGGAGAAGGTTCATGATGTCTTCCACGTCTCCCAGCTTCTTCGGTACTTACACGAAGAATCCCACGTTATTGACTAGGGAGAGTTAGATATTTGAGACGACGGGACCTTCGAGGAGTGAGTAGTCATGATCTAAGATCGTAAAGAGAAGGTGCTCCGTTGACAAACCATTTTGTTGGTTCGTGTGTTGTGGTGGCATGACAACCTTGAGGAGAGCACTTGGGAGCGGGAGACCCAGATGCACGCTCTGTACCCCGAGTTGTTTTGAGTTGTGTTTTCCATTGTTCTTCTGAGCTCTGTGTTGATGTTGTACTCTATACCTTTGATATATGGAATTCTTGGCTAGTCAGTTGTGAGACCTTTTGTTTCCTTGTTCCCTGGTAATGTGTAACATGTCCGGATGTGTGGGGAAAGATAAAAAACTCGATCCTTAATCGAGATGCATTAATGCGGATGCAATTGAACCCGTGCGGGCGAGTCAGTGGCGCCTAAAGAGGATAATATCTCGACATAGAAGAAGGAATTCTTCCCCAAACCACATGTTCGGGCAGTGATGGTTGTGTGGTGTTGGGGGTAGTGTGAGTTGAAAAATCCTAATATATGAATGTGGGAAGACCCAATTCTTAATCGAGACGCATTAATGAGGATGCGATTGAACCTGTGCAGGTGAGTCAGTGCCGCATAAAGAGGATAATATCTCGACATAGGAGAAGGAAGTCCTAACACATATGATTAGGGTTGTTGGTTGGTATCCTGTTATAAGGATAAACCTAAGAGTTATCTTGTTGGGTTTCCTCTGGGATGGTTTTTGAATTTGTGGGGACGAGAATGTTTTAAGAGGTATCTAATGTAATGGCCCAGACCTCTCGGGCCCATTCCTTTGTCAAAAAGAAGGTCAAGAAGTGTTCTAGAGGGTAAAATGGACTTTTACCACACTTTCCAAAATTTTGAAACTACACGCCGTGTAGTTTGAGTACACGCCGTGTACCCCCTTTCCAGGTATACCCCGTGTTGGAGGCCGTGTCCTCGCTGTGTGAAATGATGGGTGCACGCCGTGTTCCCAGTTCTACATGCTGTGTTGTCCGTCCCTGCTTACACGTTGCTAGTCAACGACCGTCTACCTTGTTGGAGTCGTGTCCTTGCCATGTGTAATAAATGAGTAGATTCTGTGTGTCTAAACTACACGCCGTGTAGTCGTTCCCCGCGTACGTGTTACCCTCAAACCGTGTGTTGACCAGTCAACGACCGCGGAGCTGTGTTGGATACCGCGTGGAGACCGTATAAAATAACTAAGTACACATCGTGTACCCTAAAGTACATGCCATGTACTTTTCCTTTTCTTGCCTATAAAAGGACGGGTCCCCTCCTCCTTTAAACTCACCCCTCTCCTCCCCTTTCCCTCTAAGTAGAGTTCTCCCAAGAGACTCGAAGGCCCTTTCTACCATAACTTCTTCGACCGAGCTCTGATTTACGATCCGTCAGCGGCCACGGGATCGTGACGACGAGGCGGATCTTCTGAGCATGGATCCGTTGTCTTCCCTTTGGCCTTTCCTTTCCGACATCCACCTGAGGAGGTTTTTCCGGGACCTGATAGAGGTGACGGACGCTGATGGACTTCTTCTAATGTTGATCCGGGGGAGCGCTGTGATCAGAACCTGTTGAAGTAGAGATCTTACCTTTATCTATCTAATTTGTGCATCATGTGAGGTGGGTATCATCTTGTTATCATGAGGAACAGTTAAACCATTAAATGAAGATAATAACTGGTTAAAGATCGGGGTTGGGAGGTTTGTGATTGCTGTTACTTTATATCTTGTGATATTATGTTGTGAATTGAATGAGTTTCTACCTACTGAAAATCACGGTCGTTGGGGGCCTTTGCTTGCACAATTAAATGGTTCAATTTCTTTCAAGACCGTTTTTGTGGATGGAACTTTGTGGAATGTGTAAATTTTTTTATCACGTAATGTTGGCTGTTTAAAATCTGGAAACCTTGTGTGATCACCCCGGTTAAAAAGAAACAGAATAATGAACATGTGGGTGTTATCTTGGATACATGGCATGTGATGCGGGTGTTTTGTGTGTTGTTGTGGATAGGGTGAGCAGTGGGGCTATGTTTTAATTGGTTGTGGGTTGGAGTGAATGCTATGTTGGTGAAGGGCAGCAGGGCTGAGATAAATGGCATTAAGGAGAAAATGATGTACGTTGCAGTTGTGGTTATGGTATTTGGTAGTGGGGCTGCAGGTATGGGTCGAATGTGAACAGACTTTGGGTTGTGAATAATAAATAAAAGTGGAAGAGTAAATGAATGGTGGGGAGTGGTAATGAAACAGATTTAATAATCAATGTGGTTGGTTGGTTGATAAGAAGGGCTTGGTTGTGTTGCATGTGTTTTCCTAACTTGATTTGTGGATGGCTGGGATACGATTTTATGAACGTTTGATGTGGTTGGTTGTGGATAGTTGCCCAGTAGTTAAAGAACTAATAAACTAATTCTGTTGAAACGTGAAAACCTAAATGGGGTTGGGGTTGTTTGTTGTATGCATGCTTCGTAGTAGTATTGTCGAGGCACATGCTCAGTTTCTCTGTTTAGAAGCCATATGTTGGGTTGTGTGGTTGGTATATATGTATATCTGTATCTTTTGTGTTTTATCGTACCCCACCCATGTTGAGTACTTAGTGTCGAACACTCCCATTTCATGGTAGAGGGTGTTTTCCCCTAGTTACTATCTCTTTCTTTCACCTTATCCCCTAGGTTGTGATGGCTTGAGGTGACCTTACACCTATGAATCATCGGGTAGGATTCGATTGGGGTGGCTTTAGCCGAAGACTCTTCGGGCAGGTTCTAATGTTTCACTAGAGTCTTCGGGATGTGGCCCAGGTGTGTGCGAGCGGGAAACATGGTTGTGAGGCCGAGGTGTGTATGAGCGGGATACGTGGTTGTGAGGCCCAGGTGTGTGTAGGCGGGATATGTGGTTGTGAGGCCCAGGTGCGTGCGGGCGGGATACGTGGTTGTGAGGCCGAGGTGTGTGCGGGCGGGATACGTCGTTGTGAGGCCTAGGTGTGTGCGGGCGGGATACGTAGTTGTGAGGCCCAGGTGTGTGAGGGTGGAGAGGATGTGGCAGCGTCAGGACGTTTTCCATTAGGAAGAGTAGCTAACTAAAGGGAAATGGTGTGGGGTACCCAATACTCTTGTTTCTTATATTCTTTACCTGTTGTGCTTGGGTTTTGGTGAGTGTGGCTGGTGAGGTTGGGTGGATAGAATTCCTTGCTAGGTTTCCTTTATTGTTTACACGGGACATTTGGATGTCTCCCCACTTGTCCACGATAGCTTTAGGTTTCCCTACTGAGTATACTAGTATGCTCACCCTACTTTTACTTTCAGGTTTCCAGGAGGACTACCTGGGCCGTTCGGTACCCTACTAGTCGGACAGTTGGAGTTTTTGCGATTGTTATACCTTTTTCTTATTTTGGTATTATACTTTGAGCATTCTTGTACTTGTACCTTGTTATAAAATTGTTTAAACATGCATGTGGGATTGGTTTGTTTTTATTTCTATACACTTTCTCTTTCCCTTTTTGGTGGTTGACTTGTCCTATTTCCCAATATTTAAAAATAAAAATGGTAATGCCGTCCATATTTGTGAAAAACTCAAACCCTTGGTGCTAGTCGCCACCCCGGGGCCTACTGGAGGTGGGACTCGGGGGTCATTATCTCTCTTTCTCCATTGCCAGCTCAGGAGGGGAATCTTGGTTGGAGGGGGTCGTGACAACACATAGGTGTTATTATCGTCGTATTAGTGATAAATGTTTTATATCTTTATATAAAGGTTCATTTGGGTAATGCCTTATCATGTTTTAACCATTTTGACTTTAATAAAAGATGGAAGAATATATTTACATACGTGTATATAATTCATGGTCAATTAAATGTTTTTTATAGTGCTGGAGTAAAAAATTATGAATACACATCATTTGGATTAAAAGATGAGATAAGGGATGAAACAAATTGAAACACACAAAGAAAATATAAAATCTCATTTATGGATATGAAGACAAATAAAGTATATTTTCTTATGATCAATTTATATATTGTAAAGTAGTTCATAAACTATAATAAATTGATATTGAAATACAATGGTTGTACTGTAAAATTTATTTCTGTGTTGTTAATGGTCTTCTTAATACCAAATTAATTTAATGTTTTTTTATCATTAACATTCTAATTATCATGATATTTATCAAACTTGATAATTTTGTATATGTTGTTATTTCTTATGTATATCCATATTATCACTTCCCACAAATATTGTCCTTGTATAAAAACCCAATTATTTTATTTTAGGTAACCTTTATCTTTCTCACCACAACATTCCAATGAATGTTTATTAACTGTTTTTATGAAGTTTCTTTTTACAAAGGGTATTTACAAATATTAATCCCATGAATAAACCATATAGAGATAAAATAACGGGGAAATAATTTAATTAAGTAAACATAATGTAATACAACTATATTTGAAAACAATACCATGTCCAATAGTCTATAGTACACACCGCGTTGAGCATAAATGAACTATAGAAAATATCATGTTAAATATGTCGATTACAACATATCCATTAAAATAGTAGGTATAAATAAGAGTAAATATTTTCTGAGATAAATATATAATGGTACTTCAAAATAAAAAATATACTGGCTAATTCATAAGAAATAATCAGTAAATTTTCAGTGAAGTCATTTTAGGCTTCAACAATACTTTTTCACCAAATGTAGTTTTTATTACATTTTTTGTCAAGATATTATAAATTAATTTAAGCCACTTAAATAAATTTTATTAGATAAAACTACCTTACCATATAAATTATCATATCTAAATTATCTTATGTTGAAATATTTTAATTTTTTTGAAAATATTGATTTTTTTAGAAAATACTTAAATAACTTATTTTATAGAAAAATGTAATTTCTTTTTTATGAATTTAAGAAGCCCATTTTTCTTTTAATTGTTTTTAAACTATAGTTATAAAATTATGAATAATCATAATCCATTAATTTTCATCAAAATAGACACATTACATTATTCTGATATAAAAACATTATCATAATTAAAATGCAATTTTATGAAATATCATTTATTTTCATGATTCATGGGTTGATATTAATAGTACATTATGTTACAAATATGAAATTATTTTGATAAAATGGACCAATTTTTGAAATATTATATTAAAATTTGTTTAAAATGACCCTTTTATTTTTTTTCATAATTAATAGTGATCACAATAAATATGTTTTAACCATGGTATGGGTAAAACAGGTACATAAAGGATAGTATTATGATATAAGACATTAAAAACACCCATAAAAATACATTTATTTCATTGAAATAATGTTATTGAATCATCATCACCCAAAATTCAAAAAAATAATAATTTATGTCTATCTTACATTGCTAATGAAACTAATATTATTTTAAATGAAGAATAAATTTAAATTATCAATATTTTTGTTTTAATATTGATAATAATATTTTCAATGGTTTTGGAAAAGGTTTTAATAGTTTAAAAATTTAATGAAAATATGGAAAACATTAACATCATATTTAATTTTTATTTTTAGTTATGCAATCATTACTTTATATTCATACACCACAATGAAAGAGATCTTATTCACGATGTATAAAAATCAAGTCAATGAATTTCAAAAAAAAATTAATTATTTGGGATATTTATATTCTTTAAGGAATTATTTAGATAAATATAATTTTTTATGATTTTAATATAATTTAAATTCAAATAGTATTAATTTTTTTAAAATTTTTTAAATTCAAATTATGTGAATAGTCTTGAAAATAAATTGATTTTGATATTATGTTAAATTATATTTTATAAATGATTTAAAATTAATAATTAAATTAATATTTTGATGGTCATACGGTATAGGGTATATCCTATCAACCATTTTCCATTTATAGTTCACATTCCATTTTATAGTAACTCACTTCAGCAATACGGAGTAAAAAAAATTATTGCCATCTTATTAATCTAAAGGGTTAACAAGAGCATAAAACTATGATATATTTATTAAAAACCCACCTAAAATTTTGTAAATTTAATTGGAAGATATTATTTATAATTATATGCATCCAATATTATGAATATATCACTTTTATGTCACTTTAACATGAAAATTAATTTATATTAATTTAATAGAACATGTAGTTCCAAGAATGAAGCTCTCATATCTTATATAAGGACACCACTCCTACTATATTCAAAATATTACATGATTTTTTTATAATATGAACACAAATACATTCTTAAAATCAATCAATGCATTGAATTTATAATTTATTTTTTAAATTTATCACTTATATAATTTCAATACAATAAACTGAATCAAATTTTTTTTTCACTCATCTAGATAAATTGAATTTATAATTTATTTTGTTAATTTATCTAATATGATTAATTTTTATATGAATATAGAAAATATATTTTTTTTAAAAATGGTTTCGTTCATTAACTTTTTCAAATATTCAAAAGATATAAATTTTTATAAAACGATTTATTTTTTAGGGAATAAATTTATTCATTTTATATTTTTTTTTAAAAAATTATACAATCTACATTTAAATTTATAAAATCAATGTAAAATTTTAATTCAAATAAAAAATTATTTTTTTTATTTTTTGTTGAATAAAAAATTATTTTTCTAATATTATATTTTCCCTTAATCTTAATGAACAATAAAATTTGTTTTATTTTAAATAAAAAAAGTTATATATTTTAAATAAAAACAATTCTTATTATCATCCTATATGAGTTTTATCCTTAAAATGATATTTCTCAATGTAATTTTTTTTACCAAATATGTAGACTAATACTAAAATAAACATTTATAACTCTTAAAAAAATAATTTTATGAAATAATTTACATATATAAAATCAATGATTTAAAATTGTAAAATGTTGTCATTTTTAATTTTTTTTCATTTAAATTACTTACCAAGGGAAAAGGTGGGGTGACCATGGTAGGGGTAAATGAGGGTAAATGTGGTCTAACATTGTGAAAAAGATAAAGAAATGTGAAAAACATAATTTTATATTGGATTATGGGGGAGGATAAATATTATATGTTTCGCGAAACTATTATTTGTTATATTAGGATCCATTATCTTGAATAATTGATAATGATTGTTCAGAAATTGGAGTTTTCACAACATTCCCCTTTATTTCATATTATAAAAGGAGACCACATCATTATCATTTTCTACCCATTATAAAGATATTAATAAATCATAAACAATACTAGTATATCCTAAACCACCTCTCCATTATTTTTAAGCCTTACTCTCACCAATAGACCATGCTATTGAGCCTTAAGTTTCTACCCAACAGACATGTAATACTCTCCATCCAAAAATTTTAGTTATGTTTTTTTCCATTACCACACAAGTCTCATATACCATTTATGTTCTGATTTAAAAATCATTTCTACTATTATAATATATAATTATACTAATTTAATGTTAATTTTATACGTTCCCCAAAAACCATCTCAAAAATGTAAAATGTTGTCATGTGTTTGTGCGAACTACCGCCTTCATGAAGAACATGAGGGAAAAAATAGAAATTGAGGAACAACTGGTCGATGAGAAATTGGAATTTGATGATTGAATCTTGGATTGATGAATGAATCATAAGAGGCCAATAAATCCATTTAATGAAAATTTCTCATGATATTGGATGATAAAGGGTGTTTTAAATGCTTGAAACTAAAGAAACAAAGATTAATGTAGATAGAAGTTCTAAAAAACATTTTACCCATCATGTACAATTTATACACGATGTGAATTTCCATGTAATAAACCAATTATAGGCCCCAATTAAGAAGAAAATAACATTCATGAAGTTTTTTAGGCACACCCATTAAACAATGTGTAAACATTACATGATGGGTAAATCATGAAAAAACAAAAATGATGTCTTTTATCTTGAAGTAGGGAAATGACATTTTGCCGAGAAATGACCAATTAAGTCCATAATTCACCTTATAGATCCTAGGATGACTTCATATCTGATAAATTTGGATTTCATACAAGCGATATGGGATTCCATCCAATGAATATAGGTTTAGACACCAGGAGGATGCTTTTATGGTTCCAGCCCAATGTTCTTCATAGATAGATTCTTCTTCCTTATTTCATGATATATTATTTTGTTGTAATAATTAGATTATTTTTAGTTTATTTAAATTTAATTAACGTCATTCTATCAGTTTAATCTATCTTTTTGGGTTATTTCTTTTTCAACACCAGAAATCTCCCAAAGATGATCATCTTTTAATAGGGGTTGGGAGTAGGGAAATATTTTAATATCATAAATATATAAATAAATATTTTTAACCCTAAGATTAGTGATTATGTTAAAAAATGTTCATCACATTCTCTTACACATCACTAGTAATGGGAGGTGCAATTGAATGAATCTGAAATAATTGGAGTCGCCAATGGTATGTCTGTTAACTTGAAATGCTTTTTCTAAGTGTAACGCAACTACATTGCTACATATATCCAGATCAAGGGATGGTTGTAACATTGGTAGATCCAATTGGATTGACATCGACCAATCATACACCATTTAACCACTTCTAAGAATAAATTATATGTCTATCCCATGCATTATTTATAATAGTAGTTTTTTTATTCCATTAAATCGACCTTGAACTCTCTCAATTATATATTTTTTATTCTTCATCAATTTTACTTATTGAATTTATGTCATTATTTTAATAAAATATAACTAATTTTCGAGATAAATAACCATTATTCCTGAGTTTTCATCTCTTTATTCATCATTCTCTGTGGGATCAATTACGCACATCCACTATATTACTCGTTTTTAATTAGTGTGGTTTGGGTTTTATATAAATTTATAATCTAGTTCTTCAAAAGTATATAATGAAATATTTTATAAACATCAGAAACCTTGAATGATATATGGATTCGTATCCTAAGAAGAATAGGTTTTGTGAAGGGTGGACCAAAATTATATTTAACTCTAATACATTTGGAAAATAATTAAATATAATTGGATGTAATGTAAGAGATTTTTTAGTGATCCTTATCCGATATGGGAAGATTCTACTTTGTTTATGGGATTTTGGAGTCCCTGTATTCCATCATTGGACATTTTTCACAATTCTTCTGGGAATGTGGACAAAACCTAATCCACCATAGGGCTATTTAATGTTTATAATGATGGTATTGGGTGTGAAATATGATTTATGTTTATGATATCATTTATTTTAATGTTTCTATATATTCAATGATTCTAAGATCTTATAATTATATTCATTTATGTCAATTTTACATGCCTATGATCATCCCCTTTGTTTTATTGGGTATGAATTCTATATTTATGTCTATGTTACTTTATTTCATTCTTATACCCAAATTCTTATCTTATGATCACTTTTTATATTTTATTATTATCACTTATTCACACCATTACTGAGATTTTTGTTTACCTGTTTTCCATGATACCTTAAGCTAGGTTTTGAATATATGTATCAAAAATAATAATTCTATATTTGGGTCTAGAATAGTTTTATTATGATTAAATTCTTACACTTATTATAGAATAAGTGTCTATATTAGTGATCCTCAAAAGAATAAATACATTATTTTTTTTAATTTTTTTATTTTTTTGTAAGATTTAATTTTTAGATTATGTAAACTATTTAAAAAACTATGATATGTTTTTATTGGTTAACTATAGTTAGTATCATAGAATATTTTAGTAAATTTTTTGGAATATTTTTGATATTTTTTGGTTAATAATTATAATTTTTTTTTCAAAAAACGTATTCAAAACTCTATGGGACATAAATATGTATACGATAAATCCGATATTTTTTATGTATTTTTTAGTATGAGATTTTACTAGTAATTAATTACCTATATAGATAGTAAAGTGGATTGAGGATATATAATATATGTACCTATGTTTAATAAACCCAAAATGGTCTAGTTGGGTATTAACTCACTCACCACCTATTTGATGAAAAAAGTTTATTAACTAAACACCACATTTTACACTCTTGGGGATGTCCTTTAGTATATCATATACCCATTACAAACCACTAAAAATGATTGATTTCCAAACTACATTTAGGAACTAGGTTTATATGTATATGAGTGACAAACATAAAGGTAAACCAAGATGAATCATGAATGAAATAAGTTTTACAAATGATGATATAAGTAGATTTAATATTATTACAGGTTAAAATATGAATGATATATGTTTCAGAAGGAGTGTTATAGGTTGAAATTAGTTATATATAGGAGAAAATTATGTTATTATAAAGAGATAAATCTTTTGGTTAAATTAAAATTTATTTATCTAGGATTATTCTATTATGTTGATTAATGGTCATCACAATTGTTTTCCCCTATTTATTTTTAGTAATGGTTGGAACCATAAGTAAATGAGTTAATCCTTGGTGTGAGGGATAATGAAATGATAAATTTATAAAATAAATCCATTATAATGAGATCTAAATGAGAAATATAATGATAATTCAAAACCAACTATTGGAAAATATGATTAAACACGTATGAATAGTTGAAATAATAAACCAATGAATGATGATATTGATGGATTATTATGGGAACTCAAGTGATTAAGATTATGATCGAATGAGTATTCACCATCCTTCTTATTGGAAATGTGGAATGAAAAACAATGTTAACATCCTAAAGGAGACCATATAATTATTTTCATCTGGTATAGTCAGTAATCAGAAAACAGTCTATCATGGGATGAAGAACAATAAAAGGTAGGGTGAAAATACTATTCCTAAATACCCACAAATTCTTTATGTTTTAAATTTCTGGAATGACCTCACTATGTATCCTAATGAACCAATCATAGGGTTACAATGTAAAACACACACTAAAAACCTCATAGATCATGAGAATAAGTAAAATCATATGAAACAACTATTGTTGAGGTATACAATGATTTTTCAGAATGTATTTTTTGATATCTTGTGTCAAGTATGCTTTAATCAAGTACGTATTGAGCTATAAATGAAAAAAATTTATATATTATATACATGTTTTATGAAGCTTCTTCATGGTTCAAAATAAGTTATGCCTTATAGATTTTTCTCTTCATCAGTTATTATGAATCGATTAGGACTAGACTATATCTATTTACAATGGTCTCATATAAAATTTATTATACCAAACAATCAATAAATATCACAAACTGAAACATTGTTAACTATCAAATTATGGTTAATTATTAATTCCCAATATAAATTCCTCTCATCGAATAATTTTTATATTATTTAGGGAAAAAGTTATTTAAGGGTTGGGGGAATGAATTGACTCTATATTTTAAAATATATTTTCCACTAATTAATTGAAATATGTTTGATAGATTTCTCCATAAAAAATACTAAACTAAACTAAAATTAATACCTGATATGTTTAACTAGGTAAAACATATCTTTTCAAATAGTTTTCATGAGTACGACTAACTTATAAATGAAATATATTAATATATATAAATGAAATTTTATAAAATTAACTAAATTCATTGTATTATTTAGTAAAGTTTCTTTTTATGTGTTGTATATTTTATTAATGATAAGTAATTATATTATATTTATAACAATATTTCATAATATGAAATATCTATTGATTAATTTATTCTTCGTTATTGTCTTATAGAATTAAATAAAAATTACTAGTGTTTTTAAATGTTTTTTCCTATAAATATATTTTAATTTTATTTTATAATATTAAATAAAATCTAAAATAGAGAATTATAGAAATAGAAATTGAAAAAATAGACAACATTTTTTTATTTATAATTTCATTAATGGTATATGATGATTTTTTTGAGCGTTTTTTAAAAAGGGATTTATTTTTAGCTTAATAATGTAAAATACTATTTTTATAAATAACATGACTTTTACAAAATTAACATTATATAATTATGAACTGAAAATTCACAAAACCTTTATAGAAGACCACATTTGTATTTTATATGTGACTTAATAAATATAATAATGTTGTTTTTATGTTAAAAATAATATTTTATATCTTATAACATAATTAATTTTAAAAAAATAAAAACATTAAACATTTAATAATTTATAATTATTTCTTTAGATTTTAAATTGAATATAATAAAATTAATTCCATTTTTTGATTCATCATGTTAATATTTTCTTAGTATTTTTTAGTATTTTTTTATTATCTTTGAATTGTAGATGAATAGTAAAAAATACCATTCTCTACAAAATAATGAATCTTATTAAATTTTCATTATATAAGAGATATGTATAATTTTATAAAACATTCTAATTTTTTAGGAATTATTTTATTTATTTTAGATATGTTTTTATTAATTAATAAAACCTATGTTTAACATTATAAATAAATGTTAATATTTTAATTATAATTAAACATTTATTTTGGTTTTTCATGTTAATAAACATTGTTTTTCTGTAATTTTATTTTGCATTTATTTGAATTAAAAAAATTATTTATTTTATAATACACCCTTTTATTTCGTGGAAGTAAAAAACAATTATAATTTTATCCACCACCAAAATTTTAGGATTAAATTGAACTATTTATAATATATGGTATTTACATATTATGTGTGAAAATTTTAAAATTAATTTCTGTAAAACATAATAACATAATTTTATAAAATTATTTCCATATTTAAAATTAACAATATAAAATTATAAAATAATGTTAATTTTAATATTTTCCAATAAAATTAGTTATCAAAGGTAGTAATGGAGTTACCATGGTAAGGGTAAATTAGGGTAAAAGTGGATTATCATAGATCAAAACAATACAAAGGTTTAATAACATATATTATATTTGATAGTGGATTGAGGATAGTCCGTAGATCATTCCCAGAAAATTTATTGGCCATTTTTTTGAGCCGTTTTATTTCAATAATTGTGTGATATTATTGAGAAATAATGAGAATTTACAATTTTCGTTTTCTTCAGTTATAAAAGGAGACCACCTCTTCCCCATTTCTCCACCCATCAAAAATATTTTTATCATCCAAAACTCATATTTAGTAACTCATAAAAACCCTATAAACAATTTATAATCCTCTTTATCAAATAAATACTATTCCAATAAGCCATAATATGTAACCTAATGGAGAATATCCAAGGTAGAGGTAATAAAACCCATTCAAACGTTCTAGTTGTTTTCTTTTTCCACACCCATAAAGTCCCCTATATACATGATCATAGGATAACACCATTATTTTTACTATAATTGATTTTTATACTATTTCTAATATAAAGTTTGTATTTTCCTCAATAATCCTTATGAAAATGGAAGATGATATCTTATTTTTGTGCAGATTAACCCCTCCATGAACATCATGTCCAATTTTTCATTACCACAATAAGTGGTTGGTCAAAAATAGTAAATTAATTAAATAATATTATATTTAATACATTACTATAAATCTGAAATAATAATTTTTTCATTTCATACCACCTCACATTCCATATAATATGAATTTATCTATCTTTTACATATTTTAAGACTACTACCTCCGTGAAAAGATAAGTTATGTTTTACATAATCTCAAAATATGATTGAATTTAAAAATGTATTAAATATGTAAATATAATATTTTTTGAAGAATTAATATTATAGAAAATAATAATCTAAATTTTAAATATATTATCAATGATAGATGTGTGTATAGTATTTCGCCCTCGTAAATGGACTTATGATGAATTATTTATTATTTTTATCATAATTTGGGATGAAATATGATGATTTATAAGTATTTTTATAATTTAAAAAAAATTCACATAAACTTCACAATTATATAAATCATAATTTTATATTATAAAAAATATAACCATGGTCAGGATAACGAAATTGTTATAGAGAAAATTGTTGACCAACCCATAATAAATAATGTAATAAAAAATATGTTAAAATAATATAAACCTGCCAATTGGTGTACATTTAAAAACATAAATATATATGAAAATTGTTTTTGTGTATATATTTAGGAATCATAATATAATTATTCATTAATTTATTTGTATGCTTAGATAAATTTTGGAAATAAAGGTATGGGTTCCTGTACACCACCCATCTTACATGTTGATTTCATATTCTCTTCAATTTTTTCTATTTACTCAATATTTTTTTCATAAACCTATTCTATTTCTTATATAAGATACATACATATATAATAACTTAAATATATTTCTCATTTATGTGGTTATACATTTTTTACTTCCCTTCAATATTCCAACATCTATATAATCCTTATTTATTGTAACTTCATGCTTCCATGTAAAATTTATGGAATCATGCCTATAAAAATATCAAACCATTATTAGATTATAAGAACCACCATTTTTTGTGTAACCCTATTGGTTAAATTCTATTTTCATGGAAAATAACCTTCTATTATTTAAAAAGATCCTTACTTATTTTATAAAGCAACACTCAAGTGGTTTATTTTTATTCATTATTATCTTAAATTCGCATCAAGAATTTTATAGATTGGAACTACATTTTCAACAACTATATCCCTTTTTTAATTACTGAATCTAAAAATGGTTTAATTATTTATTATATTGTAAATCATTTGGATTTAACCATTGGTTATTCCTTGAATGGAAATAATGAAACCCACTTGAATGTTATTTGATAATAATTAAAATTTATATATAGTTATTCCTCATGTGGAACATATAGGTATTAATTTTATTATGTGATCAGTGCACCCAAAATTATATATCCCTCAAATTAATTGGTTAATTTTTTCATCTATTGTGATAACGTGTATAGTACATGAGAAGATATCCTAATAGCACTATTATGTGATGGGTGGGGCATGAATTTTATATCCATAAAATGGAATAGGTAAATCAAAATACTCATGAGATCTTATCTAATGGATTAGATAATTAACATAACCCTCCAGGGTATTTTATCCCTGAATATTATAGGAAGAGGGAGTGAACCAAATCAACCTTTGGACTTTTTCCAGTGTGTTTCTGGGAATAGGGAGGGAACCCAATCAAAAAATAGACTTTATCCACATTATGATGATATTATGGGGTGTAACCCTTGAATTATTTTTATAATTTCATCTCATTTGTTTTAGTCATATATTCCATGGCTCCATGAACTTATGATTTCATTTCCTTATCCCTTGTTTTCATGCCTATGATCATCATTTTTTATTTGGTATTAATAATATATTTTATGTTCTTGTTCCTTTATTATATTATCATAACCATATAATTATCTTATTCTCATTAATTATATTTGATTATTATATATTATTACAATCCTTACTTGTAATTTGAGCTCACCATTTTCTTATGTTTCCCTTTCCCTATGATATAATGATAATTATAAAATATAAAAAGCCTAGAATTGGGTCTAGAAGTGGTTAATTATTCATAAATTTTCAAAATTATATTTTAATAACTTTCCTATGTTTCTATTTTACATATACACTAAACCCTCTATTCTTGAGATTGTGGGATTTTTATATTTTTGTAATGTTTAGATTATGTAAATGTAAAAAAATAATATATGTTTATCCTGGGTTTATATATACAATGGAGAATAGATGTGGGTGGATGTAATGTGGTTTTTAGGGGTGTTCAATGTTTTGGATAATATGGGGACACTGTGAATTCTATTTTTTCATTTATCTATAGATGGTTATTCTAAATCCACAACTAGAATATCTTCTATAGTATTATTTTTTAGTGGTTAATGATATTAAATGTACTAGTTTTTTTCTATCTGTAGTGGATCCAGAATAGTATGCAGCTAGTTTTAGACAGAGCCTCAACAACTATTTATTTTTGGGCTTTATTATCATTATTTTAGTCATTATGATTTGAAATACTATCAAGGTTACAATTATGGTAGGGGGAAAACATTTGATGTTCTTCATCATTAAGTACCTAAAGATGAGAATATTTATTGGATGGATGTTTTCAAGGGTTGTGTGGTAGATTAATAGGGTATGATCTGATGAATTCCATGGATTTTCAAGTGAATGGACGAACAAAGGTCATTTTAGGTACTGTTTATTTCTATTCAAACATATGTCATTCAGATTTTAATTTAGAATTTCGTCACTCTTTTTTCATTCCAATAATATTTTGAGTTCTGGAACATAATTTTTATATAAATCTAGTATTTTTTATAAAATCTATTAAAAAGTCGGCCATTTATTCCAATGGTGTTTTGGGGATATGATCCAAGGATAGGGAAACACTTTTCATTTGTTGGATTATTTGTATTTCACATAAACTATAAAAATTAATAACTATAAAAAATATATTTTATTCTATATAAGAGAACATATATATTTTTAATTTATATTATTTCATTTATATGGATGGAGTGTAGGAAATTTTTGTTGGTTATGGAGATCGTCAAATGTAGAATGGATTCTTATAGTCTATTTAAACTAGTAGAAAAGGTTTAATTTTGTGATAAATAGTATTTCTTGAATGATCATTTCAGAGAGATTTCAATGAGTTCCCTAATTTTTTTCTAAAAAATGTTATGAAATTTCCCCAAATCAGGACATCATGTGTGATATAGAAATATAACTATATGCCTCTTTAATTTCTATGTCCAAATATAAGATGAAACCTTTTGAATCACGAGAGTCATAGATATAGATCAATGATTTATTATAGATGGTTTTCATCCTATATAAACTATCATATTACAGTTCTGTAATTTTTTTCTCAAATAAGAAAAAAAATATTATGTCATTATATAATTTTATTTTAGTTGGATCATGTGGTTATAAACTACCCCTATCCCATTCAGAGGGTTAAAACATATTTAATTAGTTAAAGGAATATGTTGGTTTTTAAACATTTTTTTGTGTTAATGATAACATCATATGATGGTGAAGGTGTAATATGCCTCAAAGACTTATTTAAACTGTTTTTATAAATACATGGAGTTCTTGGTAATTCCATTTATTTTCATTGACACATGAAACATTTTCAAGGGACTAATTAACATAACGATTCATAATTCCTTTGATAATTTCATATTTATCTTCATATACTCTATCACAATGTTTTTTAGGATAGAGGAGGATGATGTTTAGTATTAAATGTATTTTCAGGAAGACATTTCATGATATATTCCATATAAATCAATTCATTTGGGTGTTATGAACTCATAATATTCATTTCTATAGGAATTTTATATCTTATGAGAGATTGGGAATCATTGATTAAAATTGTAAGGTAATTTTTTCTTGGGTATCTCCCATTAATAATTTAGAGGCTCGTAGTTTCCATAATATCATAGGATATTATATGAGGTTTATATATGATATTTTATTGATGAACCTATAAAAGATTTCACTTTGAAGGATTATGACTTTTTCATGAACCATCAGTGTCAAGACGCATTTGGATACATGATATAAAAGAAAATCAATGCTTATTTTATTCATTTTCCAAAATATGGTTTAATATTTCAATTATTTTAATTCTTTTTCATTATTATGGTTTTTGTTCTAATGAGTAAGAGAGTTGTTATTCTCTTTGTGTCTCAAAAAATATGTTCCATCAATCACTGTTATTTTACTCATATTTTAATGAAAAAAACATTTGTTTTTACCAATATTTATGTTGACATTATATTATTAATACAAATTTATTTTTTCCCTAAATTAAAATATAATGTGGTATATCTTCTCCTTGGGATATTTAAATTTTCATTAACTGATGTTCACTAATCTTTTTCTTGATATTTACTTTGAGATCACTTGCACTGTATTGAATTTTGATGTAGTAGGTAATGCACTATGTTTATCTTTATAGTGAGATGTTTGTTGAGAGTCTTTAGATGCGTGGGGGTTATGGAGGAGATTTAATAACTAAATACTGATATGGAATATGTTAGAGGATGTGTTTTTAGGTTCCAAATGATAGTTAAATTTTTATTTTATCTAATGGGTTGAGGTGTCTCTATATGGAGATTCTAAGGAAGTGGTGTGAAGAAAATGATTTGTCTCTAGAGATGTTCTTGAGGGATGTTTGGAAGATGATCAAAATCCAATATTTTTATGATGGGTGTTTTTTTGTATCATCGTAATGAAAAATATAGTTAATCATCAGATTCCCATATCACCAATTGTAGTGAATCCAGTAATATTCAAAATGTATCATTACATGAGATATTAGTTCTGGTGATGGGGTATAAAGGGTTTATGGTTATGTTCAAGTATCGATGTGTAGTTTTTTATGGGGTTAAATATGAGAAACACGTTCCTTCTAGTTTTTTATATCCATTATATATATCTCAATTGAAATAGGAGGACATATGAACAGAATTTTAAATCAATGTTCAACTGTATTTTTGTGGGTTAGATTCCATATAAATTATATGGAACCAATTAAGAATATAAACGTATTTCATAATGATTTAAGATTCATTCATGGTGAAAACTTTTGTGAGGTTTTACATTGATGGTATGGTGTATCTTATTTGGGTTACAAGGATGGTCATATAGGATAAATATCCTTATTTTATGTAATTAGTTTGGATGTTTCTAAAATTCCATTTTGGTTCTTAGTTATAACATAACACTTTTTTCATCCTTAGTTGGATGGATATATAGTGTAGAAAATCTAAAAACAAGAAGGATTGTTTTGTTTAGGTGTGCTTGATTTTAGTGTTTCATAGGTGAATCAAATTTCCTTGGTTGATTTTGGTTGTGATTATATAAATATCTCATTTATTAGTTTGGATACATTCAAATAATTGAACATTAATCCTTTCAAATATTTTGTGTGTTTGGATGAGGATATGGAGTTTGTGATTATTTGGATATACATCATATATTAAATGAGATATAAAGTACATGTAATCCATTAGTTAGTGAAATATACTCAATATTGTCAAAATTCATGTATAGATCAATGGAGGAGGTCTCTAGATAATATGTTTGGTGATCCTTTATTCATAAAGGATTCTCCACATTAGTGGTGGAAGATATTCAGAAGAGGCATTAAGATTTATCCTATTTTATTGGACCATTCAAGGTGTTCAAGAAGTTATGTCGGGTGGAATAATTTTTATATATTATTTAATATTAGTATTAGATTCAAGAGTGTTTATACATTTCATAACCTAAAACATAATTTCATGATGACACCAAGGAAATTTATTGGGTTGAAATGATGTTTAAGGGAATGATAGGATCGTTGAGTTCCATATTGGGATTTAGAGTTATTAAGAGAAAGTGGAAGACAAACACTTATTTATTTTGTGTAAATTCATGTGTAAGTATAGTGGCTAAGTAGAATATACATTGGTGAAAAGGTCATAATGTGACATCACTATCTAGAATGATATTGAACCTTGTTTTGTTGTATTATTAATATTGGATTTATGCACATATTATTGATGTTATTTTTGTATCTTCTATTGTGGTTATTATTTTGGAATTGATAAATTCTTATTTGAATAATATCTCATTAGTTGTTTGGGTTTTGGATTTCTTCCCTGGTGTATTTTTATTCTTAATAATGATAATTATTTGGGGGTATCTTATATAAATGAAATTTTTTACTACTCATCTACATTTTTTTTCCTGTTAACTGTGATGGGAGAGAGTTTATAATATGGTTACGAGAGAATATATATGTTTATATCCTACTATGAAAATAATATCATGGTTTTTTATTGTTTATTCCTTTTTAGTTTTGTTTTGATCTTGGATTTTATGTTGTTGTGGTGGTTAATTATTTTTCTAAAGAGGTGAGGCTAGGAGCTGGTTCTTTATATTTTTATGAAATTTTCATTGGGGTGATAATCCACGATGTAGTGATTCCCATTTTAGTGGTCATTGAAAATATTTTTTTGAAATATTTAATTTTTAGATTATGTAAACTATTTAAAAAACAATGATATGTTTTTATTGGTTAACTATAGTTAGTATCATAGAATAATTTAGTTAATTTTTCGGAATATTTTTGATATTTTTGGTTAATAATTATAAAAAATTTATCAAAAATCATATTCATAACTCTATGGGACATAAATATGTATAAGATAAATACTAGATTTTTTTTTGTATTTTTTAGTATGTGATTTTACTAGTGATTAATTCCCTATATAGATAGTAAAGTGGATTGAGGATCTATAATATATGTACCTAGAATTAATAATCCCAAAACGGTCGAGTTGGGTATTAGCTCACTCACCACCTAGTTGATGAAAAAAGCTTATTAACTAAACACCACATTTTACACTCTTGGGGACGTCCTTTAGTATATCATATACCCATTACAAACCACTAAAAATGAAATATTTCCAAATTACATTTAGGAACTAGGTTGATAAGTATAAGAGAGACAAACATAAAGGTAAACCAAGATGAATCATGAATGAAATAAGTTTTACAAATGATGATATAAGTAGATTGAATATTATTACAGGTTAAAATATGAATGATATATGTTTCAGAAGGAGTGTTATAGGTTGAAATTAATTATATATAGGAGAAAATTATGTTATTATAAAGAGATAAATCTTTTGGTTAAATTTAAATTTATTTATCTACGATTATTCTATTATGTTGACTAATGGTCATCACAATAGTTTTCCCCTATTTAGTTTTAATGATGGTTGAACCATAATTAAATGAGTTAATCCTTGGTGTGAGGGACAAGGAAACGATAAATTTAAAAAATAAATCCATTAGAATGAGATCTAGAATGAGAAATATAATGATAATTCAAAACCAACTATTGGAAAATATGATTAAACACGTATGAATAGTTGAAATAATAAACCAATGAATGATGATATTGATGGATTATTATGGGAACTCAAGTGATTAAGATTATGATGGAATGAGTATTCACCATCCTTATTATTGGAAATGGGGAATGAATAACCATGATAACATCCTAAATGAGACTATATAATTATTTTCATGTGGTATAGTCAGTAATCAGGAAACAATCTATCATGGGACGAAGAACGATAAAAGGTAGGATGAAAATACTATTCCTAAATAACCCAAAAAAAATTAGGTTTTAAATTTCTGGAATGAGCTCACTATGTATCCCAATGAACCAATCATAGGGTTACACTGTAAAACACACACCAAACACATCATAGATCATGAGAATAAGTAAAATCTTATGAAATGACTATTTTTGAGGTATACAATGATTTTTCAGAATATATTTTTCGATATCTTGTGTCAAGTATGCTTTTATCAAGTACGTATTAAGCTATAAATGAAAAATAATTATATATTATATACAAGTTTTATGAAGCTTCTTCATGGTTTAAAATAAGTAATGCCTTATAGATTTATCCCTTCATCACTTATTATGATTCGATTAGGACTAGACTATCTCTATTTACAATGGTCTCAGAAAACACTTATTATATCAAACAATCAATAAATATCACAAACTGAAACATGGTCAACTATAAAATAATGGTTAATTAGTAACTCCCAATATAAATTCCTCTCATCGATTAATTTTTATATTTTGGAGGGAAAAATTTATTTAAGGGGTGGGGGGAATGAATTGACTCGATATTTTTAAATATATTTTCCACTAATTAATTGAAATATGTTTGATAGATTTCTCCATAAACAATACTAAACTAAACTAAAATTAATACCTAATATGTTTAAACAGGTAAAACATATCTTTTCAATTAGTTTTCATGAGTAGGATTGACTTATAAATGAAATATATTAATATATATAAATGAAATTTTATAAAATCATCTAAATTCATTGTAGTATTTAGTAATGTATCTTTTTATGTGTTTTATATTTTATTAATTATACCTAATTATATTATATTTAAAATATTTTTTAATAATATGAAATATTTATTGATAAATTTATTCTTTATTATTGTCTTATAGAATTAAATAATAATTACTAGTGTTTTAAAAAGTTTTTTCCTATAAATATATTTTAATTATATTTTATAATATAAATTAAAATATAAAATAGAGAATTATAGAAATATAAATTAATAAAATAAAAAAAATTTGTATTTATAATTTCATTAATAGTATAAGATTATTTTTTTGAGCGTTTTTTAAAAAGAGATTTATTTTTAGCTTAATAATGTAAAATAATATTTTTATGAATAATATGACTTTTACAAAATTAAAATTATATAATTATGAACAGGAAATTCACAAAACCATTATAGAAGACCACATTTGTATTTTATATGTGACTTAATAAATATAATAATGTTGTTTTTATGTTAAAAATCATATTTTACATGTTATAACATAATTAATTTTAAAAAAATAAAAACATTATACATTTAATATTTTATAATTATTTCTTTAGATTTTAATTTGAATATAATAAAATTAATTCAATTGTTTGAATCATTATGTTAATATTTTCTTAGTATTTTTTAGTATTTTTTTATTATCTTTGAATTGTAGATGAATAGTAAAAAATACCATTCTCTACAAAATGATGAATCTTATTTAATTTTCATTATATAAGAGATATGTATAATTTTATAAAACATTCTAATTTTTTAGGAATTATTTTATTTACTTTAGATATGTTTTTAATAATTTATAAAATCTATGATTAACATTATAAATAAATGTTAATATTTTAATTATAATTTAACATTTATTTTGGTTTTTCATGTTAATAAACATTGTTTTTCTGAAAATTTCTTTTGGATTTATTTGAATGAAAAAAATTATTTATTTTATAATAAACCCTTTTATTTCATGGAAGTAAAAAATAATTATAAATTTATCCACCACCAAAATGTTATGATTAAATTGAACTATTTATAATATATGGTATTTACATATTATGAGTGAAAATTCTAAAATGAATTTCTCTAAAACATAATAACATAATTTTATAAAATTCTTTCCATATTTAAAATTAACATTTTAAAATTATAAAATAATGTTAATTTTAATATTTTCCAATAAAATTAGTTATCGAAGGTAATAGTTGAGTTACCATGGTAAGGGTAAATTGGGGTAAAAGTGGATTATCATAGATCAAAACAATATAAAAGTTTAATAACATATATTATATTTGATAGTGGAGTGAGGATACTCCTTAGATCATTCCAAAAAATTTTATTGGCCATTTTTTGGAGCCTTTTTATTTCAATAATTGTGTGATATTGTTGATAAATAATGAGCATTTACAATTTTTGTTTTCTTCAGATATAAATGGATACCACCTCTTCCCCATTTCTCCACCCATTAAAAATATTTTTTTCATCCAAAACTCATATTTAGTAACTCATCAAAACCTTATAAACAATTTATAATCCTATTTATCAAATAAATACCATTCCAATATGCCATAATTTGTAACCTAATGGAGAATATCCTAGGTAGAGGTAATAAAACCCATTCAACCATTCTAGTTCTTTTCTTTTTCCACACCCATAAAGTCCCCTATATACATGATCGTAGTATAACACCATTATTTTTACTATAATTGATTTTTTATACTATTTCTAATATAAATTTCGTATTTTCCTACAAAATCCTTATGAAAATGGAAAATGATATCTTATTTTTGGGCAGATTAACACCTCCATGAACATCATGTAAATTTTTTCATTACCATAATAAGTGGTTGGTCAAAAATAGTAAATTAATTAAATAATATTATATTTAATACATTACTATAAATCTGAAATTATAATTATTTCATTTTATACCACCTCACATTTCATATAATATGAATTTATCTATTTTTAACATATTTTAAGACTACTAACTCTGTGAAAAGATAAGTTATGTTTTACATAATCTCAAAATATGATTGAATTTAAAAATGTATTGAATATGTAAATATAATATTTTATGAAGAATTAATATTATAGAAAATAATAATCAAAAATTTAAATATATTATCAATGATAGATGAGTGTATAATATTTTACCATCATAAATGGACTTATCATGGATTATTTATTAATTTGAACATAATTTGGGATGAAATATGAAGATTTATAAGTATTTTTATAATTTAATAAAAATGCACATAACTTCACAATTATATAAATCGTGATTTTTTATTATAAAAAATCTAACCATGGTCAAGATACCGAAATTGTTATGAAGAAAATTGTTGACCAACCCATAATAAATAATGTAAACAAAAATATATTAAAATAATATAAACCTGCCAATTGTTGTACATTTAAAAATATAAATATATATACAAATTGTTTTTGTTTATATATTTAGGTATCATAATATAATTATTCGTTAATTTATTTTTATGCTCAGATAAATTTTGGAAATAAAGGTATGGGTTCTTTTACACCACCCATCTTACATGTTGATTGCATATTCTCTTCAATTTTTTCTATTTACTCAATATTTTTGTCATAAACCTATTCAATTTCTTATATAAGATACATACATTTATAAGTAGTTAAATCTATTTCTCATTTATGCGGTTATACATTTTTTACTTCCCTTCATTATTCCAACTTCTATGTAATCCTTATTTAATGTAACTTCGTGCTTTCAAGTAAAATTTATGGAATCATCCCTATAAAAATATTAAACCATTATTATATTCTAAAAACCACCATTATTTTTGTAACCCTCTTGGTTAAATTCTATTTTCATGGAAAATAACCTTCAATTATTTAAAAATATCCTTACTTATTTTATGAAGAAAAACTCAAGTGGTTAATTTTTATTCATTATTATCCTAAATTCGAATCAAGAATTTTATAGATTGGAACTACATTTTCAACAACTATATCCCTTTTTTAATTACTGAATCTAAAAATGGTTTAATTATTTATTATATTGTAAATAATTTGGATTTAACCATTGGTTATTCTTTGAATTGAAATAATGAAACCCACTTGAAAGTTATTTTATAACAATTAAAATTTATATATAGTTATTCCTCATGTGAACATATATGTATTAATTTTATTATGTGATCGGTGGACCCAAAATTATATATCCCTCAAATTAATTGGTTAATTTTTTCATCTATTGTGATACCGTGTATAGTACATGAGATGTTATCCTAATAGCACTATTATGTAATGGGTGGGGCCTGAATTATATATCCATAAAATAAATTAGGAAAATAAAAATACTCATGAGGTCTTATCTAATGGATTAGATAATTAACATAACCCTCCATGGTATTTTATCCACCAATATTATAGGAAGAGGGAGTAAACCAAATCATCCTTTGGACTTTTTCCAGTGTTTTTCTGCGAATAGGGAGGGAACCCAATCAAAAAATAGACTTTATCCACATTATGATGATAGTATGGGGTGTAACCCCTGAATTATTTTTATGATTCCATCTCATTTGTTTTATTAATATCTTCTATGGCTCCATGAACTTAGGATTTCATTTCCTTATCTCTTTATTCATGCCTATGATCATCATTTTTTATTTTGTAATAATAACGTATTTTATGTTCTTGTTCCTTTATTATATTATTATAACCATATAATTATCTTATTCTCACTAATTATATTTGATTGTTATAGATTATTCAATCCTTACTTGTAATTTGAGCTCACCATTTTCTTATGTTTCCCTTTTCCTAGGATATAATGACAATTACACAATATAAAAAGCCTATAATGTGGTCTAGAAGTGTTTAATTATTGATAAAGTTTCAAAATTATATTTTAATAACTTTCCTATGTGTCTATTTTACATATACCCTAAACCCTCTATTCTTGAGATTGTGGGATTTTTATATTTTTGTAATGTTTAGATTATGTAAATGTAAAAAAATAATATATGTTTATCCGGGGTTTATATATACAATGGAGAATAGTTGTGGGTGGATGTACTGTGGTTTTTAGGGGTGTTCAACGTTTTGGATAATATGGGGACATTGTAAATTCTATCTTTTCATTTATCTATATATGGTTTTTCTAAATCCACAACTAGAATATCTTCTATTGTATTATTTTTTAGTGGTTAATGATATTAAAAGTACTAGTTTTTTTCCATCTGTAGTGGATCCAGAATAGTATGAAACTAGTTTTAGACAGAGCGTCAACAACTATTTATTTTGGGGATTTATTATCACTATTTTCTTCATTATTATTTGAAATACTATCAAGTTTACAATTATGGTAGGGGGAAAAAATTTGATGTTCTTCATCATTATGTACCTAGAGATGAGCATAATTATTGGGTGGATGTTATCAAGGGTTGTGTGGTAGATAAATAGGGTATGATCTGATGAATTCCATGGATTTTCAAGTGATAGGACGACCAAAGGTCATTTGAGGTACTGTTTATTTCTATTCAAACATATGTCATTCAGATTTTAATTTAGAATTTCGTCACTCTTTTTTCATTCCAACCATATTTTGAGTTTTGGAACATAATTTTGATATAAATATAGTTTTGTTTTTTTTATGAAATCTATTAAAAATTTGGCCATTTATTCCAATGGTATTTTGGGGATATGATCTAAGGATAGGGAAACACTTTTCATTGGGTGGGATATTTGTATTTCACATAAACTACAAAAATTAATAACAATAAAAAGTATATATTATTCTATATAAGAGAATATATATGTTTTTTAATGTATATTTTTTCATTTATATTGATGGAGTGTGGGAACCTTTTATTGGTTTGGGAGATCGTAAAATGTAGAATAGATTCTTATAGTCTATTTAAACTAGTAGAAAAGGTTTAATTTTGTGATAAATAGATTTTCTTGAATTATCATTTCAGAGAGATTTCAATGAGTTCCCTAATTTTTTTCTAAAAAATGTTATGAAATTTCCCCAAATCAGGACATCTTGTGTGATATAGAATTATAACTATGTGCCTCTTCAATTTCTATGTCCAAATATATGATGAAACCTTTTGAATCACGAGGGTCATAGATATAGATCAATGATTTATTATAGATGGGTTTCATCTTACATAAACTGTCATATTACAGTTCTCTAATGTTTTTTCTAAAATAAGAAAAACAATATATTATGTCATTATATAATTTTATTTTAGTTTGATCATGTGGTTATAAACAAACCCTATCCCATTCAGAGGGTTAAAGAAATATTTAATTAGTTAAAGGATTTTGTTGGTTTTTAAACAATTTTTTGTGTTATTGATAACATCATATGATGGTGATGGTGTAGTATGCCTCAAAGACTTATTTAAACTGTTTTTATAAATACATGGAGTTCTTGGTAATTCCATTTATATTCATTGACACATGAAACATTTTCATGGGACTAATTAACATAACGATTCATCATTCCTTTGATAATTTCATATTTATCTTCATATACTCTATCACAATGTTTTTTAGGATAGAGGAGGATGATGTTTAGTATTAAATGTATTTTATGGAAGAAATTTCATGATATCATCCATATAAAATCAATTCATTTGGGTGTTATGAACTCATAATATTCATTTCTATAGAAATTTTATGTCTAATGAGAGATTGGGAATCATTGATTAAAATGGTAAGGTAATTTTTTCTTGGGTAACTCCCATTAATAATTTAGAGGCTCGTATTTTCCATAATATCATAGGATATTATATGAGGTTTATATATTATTTTTTATTGATGAACCTATAAAATATTTCACTTTGAAGGATTACGACTTTTTCTTGAACCATCAGTGTCAAGACTATAATGACCCATACATTACATACATTGTTAATACTTCAAAATTGAAGCACACTTATTACAAAATATGACAAAACCACAAAGGACCGTATAGGTATAGTGTCTTTAGAAACTGGGAAACATAAACAACAAGTTCAAAAATCTTCTACTGTGTCTCCCATTTATTTCATCATATCTAGGGTCCCTTTTAGCATATTCTTCTTAATATCCATCTTCCTGACCCGGGGAAAAGAAAACATACAAAAAAGGGTGAGCTCAAATGCTCAGCAAGGGAAAATAAAGGAAATAAAAATCATATCATAACTTTTTGAAAATCATAACCTGCAAAAGAGATCATAATATATTAACATGGAATAAATCATAGAAGTGAAAATGAGATCCCCATAATCATAACATAAAACATAAAACATTGTGGCATGCACACATAATCATGGAAAATCATTTCTTGTTAGTCATGACTCATTTCCAAGACTATCTTAGCCGAAAAAGTCCATTTCTGAACCGAGTTCACTCCTCGTTTCAGTCCTGTATCATTGAACCGAAATAACCTTCCATTACACCCATGTATATCTCATGAGATATAAATCTTTACCCAATGCATTGGAGGGAGATATAGGTCCCACCCTTCTTATAATGAATCCTTTCTTATGTGTGCCACATAATCATAAATCATACATCATCGCATAACACATGTAACAAAAATGGGATTCTTGAAACATCGTGACATCATAAAACAAATCATATAAGGTAAATGACTTCATAAAAGTAATTCCTCCAAAACATAATCAAATCAATGTAATAATAGGGATAAAAACAGAACCCTATATTATCTTAGATGGAAAATAATTTTGATAAAACATTTGAACTCCATTCTTGAGGAAAATATCCTTTCTACATCAAAAACAATTTTCATTTCTTAACATGTCATAAAATTATAACTAAAAGAAGTTTATTAAAAATAAACTTGAAAACCTGTAAATGAAGCTTCTTGGAAATAATGTTTTAAAAATCCATTCATGTCGTATAAGTTAAAAAAACATTCTTCCCGTACTTTTGTCGGAAAAGTCAAAAAGTACCTCATACGAAAAACGACAAAAGATTCCTTTCATATCCTTTAATAAAAACTCACCGAAGGGTAAGATTGGATTTAAAAAATTTTAGTTGGATGGAAATAACATTACATATTGAGGAAACATGGATGTGGATGATAAAATACACCCCAGTAAATACTAAAGTATAAACAATCTCGGATAAAAATGAGATTGTTATATTTCCCTTACCTTAGGTCCGATTTGCTTTTTACGTATCTGAAGCTCCTGTATAATGGTTTAAATAATGTTATTGACTTATTCCAGAATCATACATATTGATATGATATCATATATGGTCATATTCTTAGCTTCTTATTAGAAATATTTCATTGTTACTTGTTACTCGGGTCTTTATTGCCTTTTGTTCTTATGTGTGTTTTGCTGAATAAAATCTTATTCTTGTTTTAAGGTTATAGATACCTTATATCCAGAATGGTATTAGTGTAACATATATCATATTTATTCATTCAATTCATTTATATAATTACTATGTAATGATGATCATGTAGAACGAGTCGCATCACATCGTGGAGACGGTATTCCGTACGTACGCACGAGTGAGGATATTGTTCCCATGATCGTGGAATTGTATTTAAGTGTATTTATACTATTTCAGTATCAATATCACTTTATAATAATCATATATAGTTACTCATTAGACCATTATACCCATCCTTGTAAGGTTATGGTGGAAAATAGATTACACCACGGCGTGGAGACGGTATTCCGTATGTACGCACTCGCGGTGATTTCATTTTTCCGTAGGATGGGTAGAAGGTGAATTAGGGTTGTTTCATATTTATAATAAAATATCATTATGTAAGTAATACTGATGTTATTACTTTATCATGAAACAACTATAGAAGAAGAAGTTGAAGAAGAAAGAAATTGAAAAGATCGGTAATGGATATTACCTCTTCTTTGAAACGCCTCTTTGAATCCTCCACATAGGGAACTAAGATTGGTCTTTGAAGAAGACCAGAACATGTAGGATTATTCTAGGGAAGTGTATAAGGGATTTTTGCAGGGGTTTGCCGAGCTTGAGTGCTCAAATTGGTGTTAGGAGGAGGGGGAGGAGGTGCCCTTTTATAAGGGAGGAGAGAGGCACCTTAGGAATATCTCAAAATATTATTTTATATTAAAGTCAAAATCGGTTTATATTGGTTCCAAAGGGTATTATTTCGAAGGTAAAGTGGGGATGGGTCGAAATAATCTCATCCAATTGAATTTATAAAAGTTTAGGTTCCTATTTTGACCTTATCATTTAGATTTAACATTAAGTTAAATAATTTTACTTTTACCATGTCTTCTTGTGTTCTTATACTATAAGGTTAATAAACTAACTATAAGAAGCCAAACGAACCCCAAGTTGTTTATTATTAAAATATATAACCTTATCTAAGTCATTTGGCCGAACCTTAGATTTTTAGGAATAAAATAACAATTAATAATATAATATTTGATTTAAAAACTATTTTATGTCAATTTTGACACTATTTAGTAATTGATTTTTGTGAAAATCATAACAGAATTATTAGTTCTAACCAAGTTAATTAAATAAATACTAACATGTCATATTAACCTAGAAAATTAGCGGCATTCATAAAAAGTCTCAATTTACATTTATTTTGGTGTTTCTAACATCAATTATGTCAATATTTCATTAATAAGAAAATTAATTCATCATCATTGTGTCATAAATAAATTAAGTCATTTAATGTCTAAAAATTACAAATAAAATACCATTATGTAGGAAATATTTTTATCTTTCTAATGAATATTTATAGTCGAATTTATCTTATGTATAACCCCATATTAAAAATTATTTACTTATTAAACTTTGATTTTAACTATTTTAACCCATCTTTAAATAAATTAATAATAAATGACCTAATCTAATCCAAGTGGTCCTAAATGGTCAGATTTTATTCCTAAGTTTGATTTTGGTCGAATTTCACTTATCCAATAGAATTAGGACATGTGTTAGGGTAATAATAATAACATCTTTACCCGTAATTACCCTATTTACATTTAACCGTGGTAAAAAAAGTAAAAAGTTACTATTCACCAAAAATTATTTTCATCTCATTGAACCACATTTTAGTCCTTGATATTAACTGTTTGTCTCGGATTTTCGAAATTCCATTCACAGAAGTGGTAAAATTAAAATTTATGCAAAATTCAGGTTTTAACCTACCACTTAGTGGTTTCACTATTCATCAAAAATTGAAAGTTTTCAGAAAAATACAGAAATTTCACCCTAGGCTAATTTTGGTATTCAAAATCCAAAAATGAGGTCCATTTTGAAAGATAAAATTTCAAAAAGTGGTTATTACTATTCACAACGACTATTTAAAATAATATTTTAATAGCATGTCGTCGTTTAGTGAAACTCGGTATTGCGTACAACGCAAGCTATCGAGGAAGGTCGTGATTGCGTGTAAAGTAAGACAAGCTAGTGTGTTGTGAAAGATTACTTTGATGATATATATATAACATAAAAACAAAATATTACTCATAAAAATTTCGGGTGTTACATTCTACCCCCCTTAAAAAGAGTTTCGCCCTCGAAATTCGTCACTTTGTAACAAACAGATGAGGATACTTCTCCCTCATCATATCCTCAAGCTCCCATGTAGCTTATTAAAGTTGGTGGTTCCTCCATAAAACATTCACCAATCGAGTGGTCTTGTTTCGTAGGACTTTTTCGCTTCGATCCAGAATCTCTATCGGTTGTTCTTCATAAGAAAGATCTTGCTCCAGTGGTACAACTTCTGAGCGGAGTACATGTGAAGGATCAGGTATGTACTTTCTCAGGAGAGATACATGGAACACATCGTGAACTTGAGAGAGATTCGGTGGAAGCGCCAATCGGTAAGCTACCTTTCCAACACGATCCATTATTTCGAAAGGACCGATATATCTAGGGCTCAACTTCCCCTTCTTTCCAAATCTCATAACCCTCTTCCAGGGAGATATTCGTACGAACACTTTATCATCCACTTCAAACTCTAGGTCTTTTCTTCGGTTGTCGGCATAAGTTTTCTGTCGACTCTGAGCTGCTCTTATGTGTTGTTGAATAGATCTGACCTTTTCTGCCATTTCATCAACGAGATCAGGTCCTAATAGCTTTCTTTCCCCAACTTCATCCCAGCAAGTTTGAGTCCTGCATTTCTTTCCATAGAGAGCTTCATAAGGAGCCATCTGAATACTGGAGTGAAAGCTATTATTATAAGAAAATTCCACCAAAGGTAGGTGTTGATCCCAACCTCCTTTGAAATCCATAGAGCAAGATCTCAACATATCTTCTAGGGTTTGAATTGTTCTCTCAGACTGACCATCTGTCTGAGGATGATAAGCAGTGCGGAAAATCAACTCTGTATCCAGAGTATGCTGAAGACTTCGCCAGAACTTCGAGGTAAATCTCGGATCCCGATTAGATATAATAGAAAGTGGTACTCCATGCAATCTTAGCACATCCTTTACATATATCCTAGCAAGATAATCTAGAGAGAAATCCTCTCTAATAGTAATGAAGTCTACAGACTTTGTTAGACGATCAACTATGACCCAAATAGCATTATTGACTTTGGATGATTTAGGAAGTCCTGTGACAAAGTCCATAGTGATGTTTTCCCATTTCCATTCAGGTATGGGTAATAGTTGTAACATCCCCTTAGACTTCTGTCTCTCAGCTTTAACTTGTTGACAAACCAAGCATCGAGAGACATATTCAGCAACATCTCTTTTCATCCCATCCCACCAGAAGTACTCTTTCAGGTCCCTATACATCTTCGTGCTTCCAGGATGAATAGAGAATGAAGAACTATGAGCCTCATCCAGCAGCTCCTTCTTTAATTCGGGGATGGTAGGAACACAAACCTGATTCCTAACCTTTATTATCCCATCACAATCAAGATTGAATTCAGGAACATTTCTCACCTTCTTTTGTAACTCGACATCTTCTTTCTGTGCCTCTTTAATCTTCACAAGTATAGATGGATGAACTTTCATTTGATAAAGATAGGATTTTTCCCCTTCCATTATAATTCCAAGATCCATCCTTTGTAAATCCATAAATATTGGATCTTTTGTGATCCTCATCATGGATAAACTAGCATGGTCTTGTCGACTTAATGCATCTGCCACCTTGTTTGCTTTCCCGGGATGGTAATGGATTGAGCAGTCATAATCCTTAACCAGCTCCAACCATCTTCTTTGACGCAAATTCAGCTCCTTTTGTGTGAAAATATACTTTAAACTTATATGATCAGTATAAATATCACACCTTTGACCATAAATATAATGCCTCCAAATCTTTAATGCAAAGATTACTGCAGCTAACTCCAAATCACGTGTTGGGTAATTTTGCTCATGGATTTTCAACTGTTGTGAGGCATAAGCTATCACCATATCATTTTGCATAAGGACAAACCCTAATCCCTTCTTGGATGCATCACTATAGATCACAAACCTTTCTCCACTACAAGGCAGTGTGAGCACAGGTGCACTGGATAACCTTCTTTTCAACTCCTTGAAATTCTATTCACATTCTTATGTCCAGACAAACTTAAGTCCTTTCCGAGTCAACTTGGTGAGTGGATTAGATAATCATGAAAAATATTTTACAAAACGTCGATAATATCCAGCCAAAGCAAGAAAACTTTGGATCTCAGTTACTGTTGTTGGTCTCGACCATCATTCGATAACCTCTGTTTTTGATGGATCCACAGATATCCCCTCTTTTGATATTATGTGACCCAAAAATGCAACTTTTTGAAGCCAAAATTCACACTTGGTAAATTTGGCATAAAGCTTCTCCTTTCTCAGGGTCTTCAATATAATTCTCAAGTGATCTTCATTCTCTTCCTTTCTCTTTGAATAGACAAGAATATCATCTATAAAGACTACCATAAATTGATCAAGATAGTCTCTAAAGACTCTATTCATTAGATCCATCAAGATAGCTGGGGAATTAGTAAGACCAAATGGCGTCACTATAAATTCATAGTGTTCATACCTTGTACGGAAAGCCGTATTTGGTATATCCTCCCTTTTGACCCTTAATTTATGATACCCTGAATCAATATCAATCTTGGAAAAGTATTGAGCTCCGCGTAGATGGTCAAATAAGTCATCAATGCGTGGGAGATGATATTTGTTCTTGATAGTGATCTTGTTAAGTTCTCGATAATCAATGCAGAGTCTCATTGATCCATCTTTCTTCTTAACAAATAGAACAGGTGCTCCCCAAGGTGACGCACTAGGGCGTATGAATCCCTTATCAATATTCTCTTGGAGTTGCATCTTCAATTCCTGAAACTCAATTGGGGCCATTCTATATGGTGTCTTTGAAATAGGAAAAGCACCCGGTACGAGTTCTATTGAAAACTCAACTTCACGATTTGGTGGAAGACCCGGTAATTCCTCCGAAAAGACATCATCGAACTCCCGTACGATGGGCATAATCTTAATCGCGAGTTTCTCACCAACCATTTGAGATAAATAACCTTCATTTAGTGGAATCAATACCCATAAAATGGAAGAAATTTCCACTGGAAGGTTATGTTCATCCTTGCATTGATAGACGATCATATATTGATCTGGAATATGAAATGTGACTTCTCTTCTTTGGAAATTGATATGAGCTCTGTATAAATAAAGCCAATCCATGCCAAGAATCACATCGAATTCCACTAAAGGAAGGATCACAAGAATTGCAGGAAGAACTTTCCCACAAACTTCAATTGGAGAAGAATTACAAAATTTTCATGCAATTGATGTGCCATTAGGTGTTGTCACAACTAACTCAACATCTAATTGTTGAGGTAATACGGTGATACCCTTAGAAAATTCTTCAGAAATAAAAGAGTGGGTGGATCCAGAAACAAATAAAACATTTGCTACTTTAGAGTGGATGGTAAGTGTACCTTTCAGCACTTCGTTATCGTACTCCACATTGCTGATAGAAATTGCATGTGACTTTCCTTTGTCTTTAGCCTTAAGAGTTTGTTGACGTCGACCATCATCATCAACCCTTGGATTTGGGCATTGATTGGCATAATGCCCCATCTCCTTTCACTTGAAACATTGAAGTGTAGTTGGTTCATTCTGTGTATCCCTTCCTTTGTTTGCATCATTAGACATCTTCTTCTCATTATCGCGGAATTCAAATGCCCGATGACCTTCGTTTCCACATTTGAAACATTTACTTGTCCCTTTAAGACAACTCCCTCCATGTTTCTTTCCACAGTTTGAGCATAAGGGAAAGCTCATCTTCTTTTCAGTGTTCTCTTTAGATTTTCCTTTGAATTCCATTTTCCTCTTCTTATCAAACCCATATGACTGATGGGTTACTCCAATCTCCATCTCGACTTTGAGAGCACATCGAATGATTTCCTCGTAGCTATTGAAGTCCCTTATGGCTAACACCCTTAGAATACTTGGTTTTAAGCCACTAAAGAATCGATCGATCTTACTCTCAGGTTGGATCATAATAACAGAAGCGTACCTTACAAGTCTTGTAAAATTTGCTTCATAGGTACCAATAGATTCATCATCCCTTTGCTTCAGTTCAAGAAAATCTTTCTCCATCTTTGTTCAAAGAATACGAGGGAAGTACTTATTGAAAAATAATTTATTGAACTCGTCCCATTCCATGGACTCAATTTCATCCCTTTGCCTAATATTCATAATAAGATTCCACCATTGATCAGCATCTCCTTCCAAACGATACACTGCTAGGATGAATTTATCATATTCAGAACATTGAAAAACTGAAAATATCATTTCAGTAGTACTAATCCATTGTTCAGCAACTAATGGATCAGTAGACCCACTAAAAGATGGTGGACGCTGCCTCATGAAGGATTCAACAGAATGTTGCTCCTTCCTTTGCTCGTTTGGAAGTCTTGCATGATTCATAGCTTAAGAATGTTGTGTGAGCATGGCTACATGATTTTTCATTCCAGCTCCCATATCGTTTGGTTGCTCAGGGGGGACAATCATTGCATTGCCCATCGCATTCCGCATTAACACGGTTCCTTCGGGTTCCAGCCATTGACTAAAACCAAGAAGAATAGTGTGAGAAACACTAATTATAATAGGAAAACCACATAATTCAAGAATAAAATTTTCACGCTTAAGGTCTTATCCTTGGTTATTCATGGCCATTTCTAAAAAACTATGATTGTGTTATATTCTTAGACTTATCCTTAGGGTTCTTACTAAGGCTTTCACATCCTAGTTTCCAAAGGTTGACTATACCTTTCCTCTGATACCAACTATAACGACCCATACTTTACATACATTGTTAATACTTCAAAATTGAAGCACACTTATTACAACATATGACAAAACCACAAAGGACCGTATAGGTATAGTGTCTTTAGAAACTGGGAAACATAAACAACTAGTTCATAAATCTTCTACAGTGTCTCCCATTTATTTCATCATATCTAGGGTCCCTTTTAGCATATTCTACTTAATATCCATCTTCCTGACCTGGGGAAAAGAAAACATACAAAAAAGGGTGAGCTCAAATGCTCAGCAAGGGAAAATAAAGGAAATAAAAATCATATCATAACTTTTTGAAAATCCTAACCTGCAAAAGAGATCATAATATCTTAACATGGAATAAATCATAGAAGTGAAAATGAGATCCCCATAATCATAACATAAAACTTGAAACTTTGTGGCATGCACACATAATCATGGAAAATCATTTCTTGTTAGTCATGACTCATTTCCAAGACTATATTAGCGGACAAAGTCCATTTCTGAACCGAGTTCACTCCTCGTTTCAGTCCTGTATCACTGAACTGAAATAACCTTCCGTTCCAGCCATGTCTATCTCATGAGATATAAATCTTTACCCAATGCATTGGAGGAAGATATAGGTCCCACCCTTCTTATAATGAATCCTTTCTTATGTGTGCCACATAATCATAAATCATACATCATCACATAACACATGTAACAAAAATGGGATTCTTGAAACATTATGACATCATAAAACAAATCATATAAGGTAAATGACTTCATAAAAATAATTCCCTCAAAACATAATCAAATCAATGTAATAATAGGGATAAAAACAGAACCATATATTATCTTAGATGGAAAATAATTTTGATAAAACATTTGAACTCCATTCTTGAGGAAAATATCCTTTCTACTTCAAAAACACTTTTAATTTCTTAACATGTCATAAAATTATAACTAAAAGAAGTTGATTAAAAATAAACTTGAAAACCTGTAAAGGAAGCTTCTTGTAAATAATGTTTTAAAAATCCATTCATGCCATATAAGTTAAAAAAACATTCTTCTCGTACTTTTGTCGGAAAAGTCAACAAGTACCTCGTATGAAAAATGAAAAAAGATTCCTTTCATATCCTTTAATAAAAACTCACTGAAGGGTAAAATTGGATTTAAACAATTTTAGGTGGATGGAAATAACATTACATATTGAGGAAACATGGATGTGGATGATAAAATACACCCCAGTAAATACTAAAGTATAAACAATCTCGGATAAAAATGAGATTGTGATATTTCCCTTACCTTAGGTCCGATTTGCTTTGTACGTGTCCGAAGCTCCTGTATAATGGTTTAAATAATGTTATTGACTTATTCCGTAATCATACATATTGATATTATATCATATATGGTCATATTCTTAGCATCTTATTAGTAATATTTCATTGTTACTTGTTACTCGGGTCTTCATTGCCTTTTGTTCTTATGCGTGTTTTTCCAAATAAATTCTTATTCTTCTTTTAATGTTATAGATAAATTATATCCAGAATGGTATTAGTGTAACATATATCATATTTATTCATTCAATTCATTTATATAATTACTATGTAATGATGATCGTGTAGAACGAGTCGCATCACATCGTGGAGACGGTATTCCGTACGTACGCACGAGTGAGGATATTGTTCCCATGATCTTGGAATTGTATTTAAGTGTATTTATACTATTTCAGTATCAATATCACTTTATAATAATCATATATAGTTACTCATTACACCATTATACCCATCCTTGTAAGGTGATGGTGGAAAATAGATTACACCACGACGTGGAGACGGTATTCCGTACGTACGCACACACGGTGATTTCATTTTTCCGTAGGATGGATAGAAGGTGAATTACGGTTGTTTCATATTTATAATAACATATAATTATGTAAGTAATACTGATGTTATTACTTTATCATGAAACAACTAAAGAAGAAGAAGTTGAAGAAGAAAGAAATTGAAAAGATCGGTAATGGATATTACCTCTTCTTTGAAACGCCTCTTTGAATACTCCACTTAGGGGATTAAGATTGGTCTTTGAAGAAGACCAGGACCTCTAGGATTATTCTAGGGAAGTGGAGAAGGGATTTTGGTAGGGTTTGTCTGAGCTTGAGTGCTCATATTGGTGTGAGGAGGAGGGGGAGGAGGATCCCTTTTACAAGGGCGGAGAGGGGCACCTTAGGAATATCTCAAAATATTATTTTATATTAAAGTCAAAATCGGTTTATAATGGTTACAAAGGGTCTTATTTCGAAGGTAAAGTGGGGATGGGTCGCAAACCTCTCATCCAATAGAATTTAGACAAGTTTAGGTTCCTATTTTATCCTTATCATTTAGATTTAACATTAAGTTAAATAATTTTACTTTTACCATGTCTTCTTGTGTTCTTATACTATAAGGTTAAGAAACGTACTACAAGCAGTCAAAAGAACATAAAGTTGTTTATAATTAATATATATAACCTTATCTAAGTCATTTGGCCGATACTTAGATTTTTAGTAATAAAATAACAATTAATAATATAATATTTGTTTTAAAAACTATTTTATGTCAATTTTGACACTATTTTGTAATTGATTTTTGTGAAAATCATAACAGAATTATTAGTTCAAAAAAAGTTAATTAAATCAATACTAACATGTCATATTAACCTAGAAAATTAGTGGGATTCATAAAAAGTATCAAATTACATTTAATTTTGTGTTTATAACATCAATTATGTCAATATTTCATTAAAAAGAAAATTACTGCATCATCATTGTGTCATAAATAAATTAAGTTATTTAATGTATAAAAATTACAAAAAAAATACCATTATGTAGGAAATATTTTTATCTTTCTAATGAATATTTATAGTCGAATTTATCTTATGTATAACCCCATATTAACAATTATTTACTTATTAAACATTGATTTTAACAATTTTAACCCTTCATTAAATAAATTAATAATAAATGTCCTAATCTAATCCATGTGGGCCTAAATGGTCATATTTTATTCCTAAGTTTGTTTTTTGTCGAATTTAACTTATCCAATATAATTAGGACATGTGTTAGGGTAATAATAATAACATCTTTACCCTTAATTACCTTATTTACTTTTAACCGTGGTTAAAAAAGTAAAAAGTTACTATTCACCAAAAATTATTTTCATCTCATTGAACCACATTTTAGTCCTTGATATTAACCGTGTCTCTCAGATTTTCAAAATTCCATTCACAGAAGTGGTAAAATTAAGTTTTATGGAAAATTCAGTTTTTAACCTACCACTTAGTGGTTTCACTATTCATCAAAAATTGAATGTTTTCAGAAAAATACCAAAATTTTACCCTAGGATAATTTCGGTATTCCGAATCCAAAAATGAGGTCCATTTTGAAAGATAAAATTTCAAAAAGTGGTTATTACTATTCATAACGGCTATTTTAAATAATATTTTAATAGCATATCGTCGTTTAGTGAAACTCGGTATTGCGTACAACGCAAACTATCGAGGAAGGTCGCGATTGCGTGTAAAGAATGCCAAGCTAGTGTGTAGTGAAAGATTCCTTTGATGTTATATATATAACATAAAAACAAAATATCACTCATAAAAATCTCGGGTGTTACAAAGACGCTTTTGGATACATGATATAAAATAAAATCAATGCTAATTTTATTCATTTTCCAAAATATGGTTTAATATTTCAATTATTTTAATTCTTTTTCATTATTATGGTTTTTGTTTTAATGTGGAAGAGATTTGTGATTCTCTTTGTGTCTCAAAAAATATGTTCCAACAATCACTGTTATTTTACTCTTATTTTAAAGAAAACAACATTTGTTTTTACCAATTTTTATGTTGACATTATGTAATTAATACAAATTTATTTTTTCCCCTAAATTAAAATATAATGTGGTATATCTTCTCCTTGTGATATTTAAATTTTCATTAACTGATGTTCACTGATCTTTTTCATGAAATTTACTTTGAGATCACTTGTACTGTATTGAATTTTGATATAGGAGGTAATGCACTATGTTTATCTTTATAGGGAGATGTTTGTTGAGAGTCTTGAGATGAGTGGGGGTTATGGAGGAGATTTAATAACTAAATACTGATATGGAATATGTTAGAGGATGTGTTTTTATGTTCCAAATGATAGTTAAATTTTTATTTTATCTAATGGGTTGAGGTGTCTCGGTATGGAGATTATAAGGAAGAGGTGTGAAGAAAATATTTTGCCTCTAGAGATGTTCTTGAGGGATGGTTGGAAGATGATCAACATCCAATGTTTTTCTGAGGGGTGTTTTTTTGTATCATCGTAATGAAATATGTAGTTAATCATGCGATTCTCATGTCACCAATTGTAGTGAATCATGTAATATTCAAAATGTATCATTACATGAGACATTAGTTCTGGTGCTGGGGTATAAAGTGTTTATGGATATGTTCAAGTCTCGATGTGTAGTTTTTTATAGGGTTAAATATGAGAATCAAGTTCCTTATAGTTTTTTATATCCCTTATATATATCTTAATTGAAATAGGAGGACATATGAATAGAATTTTAAATCAATTTTCATCTGTATTTTTGTGGGTTAGATTCCATATAAATGACATGGAACCAATTAAGAATATCAGCATATTTAATAATGATTTAAGATTCATGCATCGTGAAAACTTTTGTAAGGTTATACATTGATGGTATGGTGTATCTTATTGGGGTTACAAGGATGGTCATATCGGATAAATATCCTTATTTTACATAATTAGTTTGGATCTTTCTTTAATTCCATTTTGGTTCTTAGTTATAACATAACACTTTTTTCATCCTTAGTTAGATGTACATATAGAGTAGAAAATCTAAAAACTATAAGGAGTGTTTTGTTTAGGTGTGCCTGATTTTAGTGTTTCATAGGTGAATCAAATTACCTTGGTTGATTTTGGTTGTGATAATATAAATATCTCATTTATTAGTTTGGATACATTCAAATCATTGAACATTAATCCTTTCAAATATTTTATGTGTTTGGATGAGGCTATGGTGTTTGTGATTATTTGGATATAAATCATATATTAAATGAGATATAATGTACATGTAATCCATTAGTTAGTAAAATATACTCAATATTGTAAAAATTCATGTATAGATCAATTGAGGAGGCCACTAGATAATATGTTTGGTGATCATTTATTCATAAAGGATTCACCTCATTGGTGGTGGAAGATATTCAGAAGAGGCATTAAGATTTAGCCTATTTTATTGGACCATTCAAGGTGTTCAAGATGTTATGTTGGGTGGAATAGTTTTTGTAAATTATTTAATATTAGTATTAGATTCAAGAGTTTTTATACATTTCATAACATAAAACATAATTTCATGATGACACCAATAACATTTATTGGGATGAAATGATGTTTAAGGGAATGATAGGATCGTTGAGTGCCATATTGGGATTTAGAGTTATTAAGAGAAAGTGGAACACAAACACTTAATTATTTTGTGTAAATTCGTGTGTAAGTATAGTGTCTAAGTAGAATATACATTGGTGAAAAGGTCATATTGTGGCATCAGTATCTAGAATGATATTGAACCTCATTTTTGATATAGTATTAATATTGGTTTTATGCACATATTATTGATGTTATTTTTGTATCTTCTATTGTGGTTATTATATTGGAATAGATAAATTCTTATTTGAATAATATCTCATTGGTTTTTTGGGTTTTGGATTTCATCCCTGATGTATTTTTATTCTTAATAATGATAATTATTTGGGGGTATCTTATATAAAAGAAAAAAATTTTCCTACTCATCTACATTTTTGTTTTTCTTGGTAACTGTGATGAGAGAGAGTTTAAAATATGGTTACGAGAGAATATATATGTTTATATCCTACAATGAAAATAATTACATGGTTTTTTATTGTTTATTCCTTTTTAGTTTTGTTTTGATCTTGGATTTTCTGTTGTTGTGGTGGTTAATTATTTTTCTAAAGAGGTGAGGCTAGGAGCTGGTTCTTTAAATTTTTATTAAATTTTCATTGTGGTGATAATCCACGATGTAGTGATTCCCATTTTAGTGGTCATTGTAAATATTTTATTTTGGAGAAATGTTTCTCTACCATGGGAAGTGTGTAAATTCTATTGTTTTGTGTTAGAATATATAATAGTTTTGTGAGAACTAAGGAGTAGACCTTTCATGGAGGTTACAAAAAATATATGGAAATGGTTTTGTTAGTGTATACTATGTCATATTGGTATATGGTATGAGTGAGAATTTAGAAGGAACTCAAAATGTTATATTTGTGGAACACTATGGTATAAGTTAAATACATTTTAATGAAGGAAGTTGATGATAAAACATATTATATGAAGTCATTTTAAGGCTTGGAAATGTTTAATTATTTATCATTAATCCATACAATGACATGGTTTAGTGTACCCAAATCATAGGATATCCCATAGAAATTTTCATTATATATTTGATCCCCTTATCTCCTTATTCAATTACATTGATTTTTGATCAAACCATAGGCATCCTAAAGGATTTTTTTTTATATTTGATGTTCTTGGTGACCTTTTATTCCCTTGGCTTCATGGGATTGATATGTTACAATACAATGTGTCCTATTATTCTGTTTAGAAATTCATTATCTTCTTCCAATTAATTATGGAGATATAGAAAATGGTTTTTAGTTGATTTTTGTTTAATTTTTTCAGGGGATTTAAGGAGGGTCTATATTTTTTGGTGGATATTGGATTTTCATGATATTATTTGTGTCTAAAACGAGTCACCTTCCCATATCTTAGTGTTTTGTGGTTGATTATTCCTTTGAGGTGGGTGATTCAAATTATATCTATTTTAATTCTGAGTAAATTTAGATCAAAATGGATTTATTTTTCTTTGGGTAAGAATACTAAATTAGCATAATTAATATAATAACATAAAGTAATGTTTTGGGAAGTGAGTTGAGAATGTTTTACATATTTCAAAATTTTATTATTTTCATTTCATTGACTTATTTCTTTTAATATGCTATTATTCATTTATTGTTATTTCCATGATTAATTATTTTTAATTGTGGAAAATTATTAAATATGGTATTATATTATGGAATATAATATTTGGATGTTTCTAATAATGTTATTGCACTGAGAATTATTTATAATAAATGATAATACATGAATAAAGGTATTTTGTTTATTATTGTGGTTCATTTTGTATTGATTATTTTGCGGTGGTTATTTTTGGGTTCATTAGGTGGTTTTTTTCCTCATTATATGAGGGTTAATATTTTTTTAATTAATGTGATTATATGTTGAAGATATTATGTGAAAAATTTGGTTAGTGTCATATTTTAATATTGATATAGAATCCACTTTTCATTAATAATAATAATTAATTTTTTAATGCGGATGATTTGTATAAAATTAATGAAGTGTTGAAAAATATAAATTAGTATGTAGTAATTTAATATTAACTATGATGAAAATAATGAATTTATAGGGTTTGTAGTGGTTGGATCTCAATGAAGTGTATAGATAGATAATTTGGAGACTATTTATGAATTGCGAAATGGGAATAAGGTGATTGGTTACTGTGTGGTTTATTTAGTGTAGTGGTGGTTTGATATGGTTTTGTAAATGATATTTTTTTAGTGTGGGAGCGGGGATGTGAATTAAGAAAATGGTCCAAATATTGTTTTTTTTAAATGTGACCATTGATTGGGTTTTTTATATCAATATATCCATTATTTTTTGTCTATTTTATACAAAACACCACTTTTTCGAGTAACATGAGTAACACCCATAAGATTTTTTTTGTTCTATTTGAACCTCGGGGACATAGGTTTTGGGTGATATGGATGGTTTACTACACCCCTTATTTCTCAATCCCATATAAATGTAGTTTGGGGGTTTTCATATGATGTGGTGATGTAGTGGTTATGTAATTATAAGGAAGAGATGTAGTTATGAAGTAGTGATGTGGTTATGTAATGGTATATAACTAAACATGTGTAATGGATATGTGCCTATATTATGTGGTATGTATGTATGTTATGCAGTATGTGTTTAAGATAGGTTGTATGAATATGGGGTTATTTAGTTTCGATTTTGATGTGATTATGTGGTATGTGGTATATTGATATGCATTGGAAGAGGCCAACGAGGTATATGTTTTTGGGATGGGGTGGTTACTGAATTAGTGGTTAGATGATTATGGGTTACCATATCGATACATTTTAAGAAATAGAATTTTATAATTATTGTGTATGAATTTATTGAGTAGGTATGGGTGAGGTTTGTTTTTAATTAATCTTTTTATTGGTAATAGGTTGGTTTCATTACATATTCATAAGAATTTAGTATTATTATTCAATGTTTTCATGATAGTTTCAAGGGTGGAAACAAAATTATATATTTCAAATCCCACCATCATCATATATGTACTATTATATCATATTTAAAATATGGAATTGGTGATCTGGTTGAACATTACAAGATCATTGAGATAGTGTGGTAATTTAGTTAATGTCATTTGAGTTTTATAATTTCGAATAATTTTTGTTTCTATAACGACATGACATGATTTATTAGAATCAAGGGTTTTATTTTGGAAATTTTAATTTGACTTAATTTGAGTTTTTTATATTGATTATATGTATATAATCATAATGTCTCCTATATTGGGTGATTTATTCTCGTGGTGCTAGTCATAAACATATGGATTAATAGAGGTGGGAATCAAGGGTCACTATTGTCATCACTACCAGTCCCTAGGGGTTTTTAGTGATGGTGGTTTTTGAATGATGGATTATTTTACTTAGCATGATTTTCCAAATTACCCATCCTGAAGTATAACTTTTGGTTTATTATTAATGTGTTGTTATTTGATGGTTTTTATTATTATATTTAGAGGAGATATTCAATGTTCAAATTGATTAATTTTCATGATATATGGAATGATGATGTTGTGAAAAGACATTTTCCCAAGGATACTAAAAGAGTTGATAGAAATGAGTTTAGTCAAATAGCACTTAGACTTGATTTTAAATCCAATATGATGTTAGAATAAAAAACGGACAAATTTTTTTTATAAATGATTCATTCACTATCAATAATATTAAATGATTTGAAAACATATTTATATAAATACCTGAAAATTAGGTGACGACCATTAACATCACATTTAATAAAAACTCATATTGGTATCTTTTTTCATTTATAAAAGATAACACATATAAAATTTGATATTTATCAATAATTATTTTCAAAATTATAAAGGGATATTATTATCCAGATCAGTAGTAGAAATGATCACGAAATTATTTAAGAAAGTTTCAATTTAAGAATATATATGAATAATATATATATATATATACTATTAAATGGTACTATAAATATACATGTATAAATATTATATATATATATATATATAATGATTTTATTTAAATTATTATTTTATAATATGTATTTTAGTTCCCATATTTGTTGTGATATCACTTATAGGGGGAGGGATGAATCAGAGATCCCTTTATTTTACCAATTCTTCTCATAACTCTACCTATAATGATTGTTAATGTTTAGATCCACTATAAGTTATCTCTCAACCATACCTCATATGTAGTAAATATAAAGTTATTTATTAGTATAATAAATTTAATTTTTTTGTTAAAAATATATTATCCTTGTCATATTTGTTATCCCCCCACGCCTATATGGATTCATTACTAACATCATTAAGGATTACAAAATCAAAATCATTAACTGCTTATACACCCCACTAATCATTCCTCTAGTAAAAAATGGTTCAATCCCCAAGAAAAAAACACATATTTTGTATTTTTATACCACTATAATTTCCTTCATGTCTCATCTTCCATCACTACTGGTTATAACTCTCGTACTCAGGACCTCTCAATAAATTTTTATAGAAAAATGATAAAATCAATTCTTTTTTCATTTTCATTCCTATTTATAAATATATTATTATTCATATATTCAAACACTATATGAAAATTGGATCAAAGTTTCAATTGTAAAGCATCTTGAAGATCATTAATAACTCTTTAAAGTGTATATTGGTTTCCAAACATCATCCAAATCAATGAAAAATCTGGATATACTCAAACTCAACTTTCTATAACATTTGTAATGAGAATATTTGTAAGAAAAATATAATCCACTAATGGTCCTTTTGACATCATCTACCCACCTCTCCTCATTTAAGTGTTCTATTTCCGATTCCCTACATCTAATACTCTTTGTTCTATGGTTCTCTATTATAATCACTAAATCTAGAGAACCTCTGTTAGATTCTCCCCTATCTAATTTAACTCGGTCTGATGCTCCGCCTCTTCAACTATGTAAAATATTTTATGAAATATCTCTCCGTGATATCTCGCAAAAACATCTTCAATTTTACTCATTAATAATAGTGACAACACACCCTCTTAATGATATATACACATTTAATATGAAAACTCTGTCCACACATAATCGAAGTAGTACAAACTCCAAATCAAAGCATCCCACTCAACTCATCTTTCATTTGAACACCATAAAATATCATGAAGATGTGATGTTAATATTTTTTTATAAAGTTTCCTTAAATAATAGCATTAGTGATATCCTCAAGTAGTACATAAATATCATCATGATTTATGAACAGAGAATGAACAAATCAGTATAATTATTGCTATTTTATGTTGAAAATTATTATAATGTCCATAAAATCTCAATCTAGTTTACATACATAGTTAGTTATTCAGATATATCTTCATAATAAATTCTTTGATTGATGAAAAATTTATAAAACACCTCCATCTTTCTCCATCCAAATTACTGAAAGATATACTATATATATAATATTCCATCATCTATTTATACTTTTTTAGGAACCCACAATCTGATGGAATCATAATTTCTCAATATTATGACTTCTTAATTACCCATTATATGAAATTTCCTTTATTTATATAATAGATAAATTTAGAGTGCGTATATTATAACATCATGTTTCTCTATCAAGAGAATCTGCATTGACATATACATCTATTGTTATTCATGGGTTTGTCGATTTCATAGTAGGAACTCCGTTAATTTATAACTTAGTGCATTGTATATTATAAATTAATTTTATTTTATGTCCTCAAATTGGAATAAATTATCTATGTATACTAACCTAAAACCATTGATCCTTAGTTAACTAAATAATTTTTTTCTTGTAAATTGTATTTCTACAACTTCACTCCAAAAAATAGCATCAAATGGACACATTTTGTTATCCCTAGTTTGGTGTTGTAGAATTTGTCTATCATACTATGTATAGCCAAATTTTGAAAATTGGATAACCTTTGTCTACATACTTCCTTTCAATGAACATAGTAAAAATCATTAAATTCTTTATAATGTTTGTTACTTGTAATATCAATAATATAATGTCTAAAATAAAAAATTTTCACCATCATGAACTAATTCATAATTTTTGGTACTTAGAATATTTGTAATGTAATTTCTAACTAAATATGTTTTCTCTAAAAAGAAATACAAATTTTCACTGAAACATAACTACGTAAATTTTTCATCAATCACATAATGAAATATTTAAAAAATATGTAACCCAAAAAATATTGGAAAAAAATATACAACATTATTTTGATTTTCAATAAATCCATTTATCATCACACGTATTAGAATATAATATGTGAATGAAACTTTTATTCCCATATGTTATTTCTTTTTCAATGCACTATATCCCCTCATTGAAACTAAAATTCAAGGAATAATATATTTTATATATCAACTCATCTTCCCTATTTTAAGAATCTTGAGAAACGTCCATGAGTTAACAATAGAGTCACATATAACTTGTATCAAAGAGTCTTTAATTAGGCAACACAATGTATATAAGGTTGTTTCCATTATAGAAAAAAATAGTGTATAATCACAGAGATAAATGTTTTACATAAAACATTTATTGATTAATTAGTTCTGAATGCTCATTCATTTATTTTTATATTAGGTAAAATATAAGTATTCTTGTTAAGGTAGAACATATAGATATCACAATAAACACATTGAAATAATTCAAAAGTATAAATTAAACATCCCATGTATCTAATATTTCTTATCGATCATCATCCATCCTTGTATATAAGTTTGATACAATCAAGGATTGTGTTGTTATCAGTCCATAGATTTAGATTTTCTCTCTACAAAGGGTAGTATTATATACAATATCATACTAATTGTAATTTACAAGAAGTATATTTATTCTTTTCATACAACCACTACATCTATTATCCAGCATCATTATATAATCTCTTTCAATTATTGGAAAGTTATTTCAAATAGAAAAATATTATGAATACTAATGATCCTGAATATTCATTAGAACTAACATTCAGACTAATAATTTTCTATCAATTTAGAATAATGTTTCTCATTTGACTTATCATTGGATTTAATTTATTATCTATGAGAAACCTTTACAAATTTTGTAATGTATTTCTTAAATATTGACCTTTAAGATGAATTTTTCATCCTTATTTCAGTTTTATAATTATCTTCACACTCTAGAGTTTGGAATATAATTTTTATGATTTCACCATGGGAAGGTATAATAGTAAAAATGGGATGTTTTGTTATAATTTCAGTCAATATCTAAAGGGGGTGAATATTCCATTTTATACAATATAGGAGACCAATATGTGACTAACGAACCACCCACACTCCAATTAATAAAATTAAATAAGTATGTGAATTATACCATCCAGTGCGTGATTTTATATGATTTTGATGACCATCATAAATATCCTCTTAATAATAATGGAATAGAAAATCTCATGCCATCAGAACTGCAAAATTCGGATATGAGAATGAGTTGGTCATAGTTGCACTTATAATGTAATATAGAATAGATAATTAATTATTATATTATGTTTCTACAAATTCATTTGTATCTGAGGAATTTTCAAAGGGATTTAAATTACCAACTTTGTAATTAGATTCACAATTAGTTGTGGAAACTCCCAATGGTATAATGGTTCCATCTCGAGAATATATTTTCACTCCAATTGAAGTTTGTGTGACTATAATTACTTTAAATATTTTTATCCTCTATTTTTAAAATTTTATGTTATTTTTATAGGATTTATTAATATAGTGACCAAATGAATTTCCATGGAATGGAAATCACATTTCATGATCATAAGGAACATATTCTCATTTATCAGTGAGAGTAGGAATACAAACATTCCATTAAAATTATTTCTACATTATAGGTCTCAATTCATATTCATGAAGGTTTATTGTCTCATATGGTTTGGTTGAAACTTTATATTGGATACATATCTATTTTTATGCATTTATTTGATTTCATTTATGATAGTTTATTATTATATGATGAAATTATGAAGATGAGTTCTCAGTAGAGATTGAATAAGGTGTTAGACCTATTTTAAGGAGTTCATATAAAATTCCCCTAATGGAATTGTAATAATTAAATAACTAACACAAATATAATATTTATATGGTATTAATATTCCCTAGTGTATCACCATTTAGAGCTCAAGTTATCTTTGTTAACAATAAATATGGGTCAATTCATCTTTCCATTGATTATCAAGAACATAACAATATCACAATAAAGAAAAAGTACCCTATACATATTTCTATGATTCCATTGATCAATAATGAAAAGACAATAACTTTTCAATTATTGAAAATTATGTTGGATATCATCAATTAAGGGTTAAGAAGGAGGACCTACCCACGATAGGATTTTGAATGAGGTATGGACAATATGAATTTGGATTTATGTGATTTTGTCATTCTAAATTCACCATTGAAATCATGGATTTAAGAAAAAGTGTATTTTTATAGCCCCTTGATCAGTTTTTTGTATCCATTATACATGATATTATTATCTACTAAAATTGAAAAATAATTCATAAATATCAATTATTATTTATATATAATTAATTATGTTAGGGTAAGATGTCTTAAAAATTTACATTATGTGAATTTTGGATATAATATGTTTCTATTTTGGGTCATATAATATTTATAAGGGGTATATCTATAAATCCATAAAATGAATATGTTATTTAATGTACAATGAGGCCAACCACTATGATAAAAACCATAATTTTTCTTTAATTGGATGGATATTGTTGATTCTTTTTCGATAATTTGTGGTAGCTATCAAGTAAACACACCATGTAAAATTATAAAGGATTCAACATCCTTTGGATGGATGAATGTGAATATAATTTCAAGGATATAATGGGATTTTAAGTGAGTTCAAATATAATTACACTACACTATAATAGAAAAGGGTATATAATATATATTAATGCCTTAAATAAGGGACTAGGATGCTTCATCATCTATAATGAAGTGGTTATAGATTTTACCTCATGATAAATGATTGTTCACAAGAAAAATTTCCAAGACCATGATTTGATGATTTTAGTGATAAATTTTTCATGATGATATGAAGGAATTAACATTATGGAGAAAGTGTATATTAAATGGCACAAAGAAAGATGTCGTGTTGTACAAAAATTTATGAAATTTTCTTCAGTTTGACAATGAATCTGATGAAATTTTATGGTTCAAGTTTCATTTATGTGTCTCATACATACCATGATTTAATAAGGATTTTTTATAGGGATATCATTGTTATTTATTCTCTAATTTATCCTAGTTTTACAAAAATATACTGTGATATTACAGTTTATTTCTATGCATTGAATGATGATTGATATTATATAAATTTTATCATAGTTATTTGTATGCAATCAAGATAAGGTTGAGTAATAAGAGTCTAAAGGTATATAAATACCAATACCTTTACACGAATGGAAATGAAAAAACATTACCATGTATTTTATTATTAAACATCACAAAACTTATAATGTCAAAATTTTCTATGGGATTTAGTTGATCTCTATACAATGTAATCACACATAGTGTCTATCAGAGAAGGATTATATCATTATCATTATTCTAGAATATACATTAAGTAAGTTCTTAGGTTTCATGTTGTATGACAATCTATTGTATCTAATCAAAATATGAGGTTTTCCTAAATGATATGGAAAAATAATTACTATGTTCTAAATATAGTGAAAGGTCTCAACATAGTATATCATCTTTAGATAGATGGACAGTTTTAGAGAAAAATTCAAAAACAATAGTATATGATATGAACTATTTTTATGAATTTCAATGGTGGTTTTCATAAATAAATTCAAATAGTTTAGTTTTATTACAATAATATCTTTCACTAATGTATCATATTGATAATTTAGAATCCCTATATGTAGATATTCTTATTAATCCAACATACTGGGATGATGTTGGAGATACGAAACAATTTGGACCTAAACTGGCTAAAGAACTAACATACATGGTTAGGTACATTCTATAACACACTAGTTCAAAAAAAAGTTAACATAAATTTTATACTGGTAATCATTGGAGTTTTATATAATTTGATGATAGTGAGAAAGTGTTTCTATGAATTTATACATAGATAAGTCTATGAGAATTTAGAATAAAGGAATGATATTCCCTAGGTATATTATCAGTTTCGAGATTCTTGATCAAGTAGAGATGGATTATTTTCACTTGTGTATTCCTTATAGACTATCTCAAGTCCATGACTTGTTCCATGTGACTCTATTATGGAGATATATAAATTACAAATATCATTTACTAAAAATAAGGGTCGTATCGCGGGAGTAGCAACACTCATTTTATGAGTAGCTGATAAGAATTTTGGACCGTATAGAAACCTGGTAAGAAACAGGGCCACTCACCCAGTAAAATTTTTCGTGGTGATACCTACAATTTGAGAAATCTATATGGGATCATAAATATTACACAATGTCACCTTCCTTTAGGTAGGATTTGAATTTTTTAGTTTTCCTTTTTTTGGGTGTATTATGTGATTCTCATGAATAAAGATCCATTTCTAGGGAAAATGGAAAAATATCTAGAGGTGTATGGTAATTTAATTAATAGAGAATTTGTATAAATGTTTAATTGGGTTTATAGTGCACTCCTTGGGAATAAAGAACCTTAAGATTCAGTTTAGAGGTTTTCTATAGAAAACTTTTCCAATAATATCCTGTTGGACACATTCATGTTTTGAATGGTTTCCACAACATGAATATGTTATGGGGAATATTAAATGATTCTTCTATAGGGTGTGAAATGTTTTTGGAAATAAAACAATTACATGATATGAAAACATCGATTGGGTTTTAATTTAATCCAATTCAATTCCATTTTTATAATATTTATAATTTGTGGTCTATCACACTATGAAAGAGAGTCACAGTGTAAATTCGATGTTTCCAGTAGTTTTATAAAAAACATATGTCAAACACTTAGAGAAATTAGTACACTATCCTTTATCTCAATATGAACGAAAATTTTGGATGATTTCCATTCATCTCCCACCTTCTATAATTCTCTATTATGTGTTTGTCTTATGTGGTCATTTTGTCTCATATAAAATATAAGAGATATGTCTCCTTCTTCCTTTAAATTGATCATTGTAGAAACATTTTCAATGTTTTTTATTCATAATCATTATTAGTTGGTGTTTTTTATTGATCCTTTATTGATAATTATTATTTCATTTCATTAAAAGGTTGATCCATGGTTTTTAAATCTCTTTTATCGACGGGGTATAGGTTTCCAACATTATGGAGGTTGGAAAATCTTTTCAGGTGTTGTCAATTCATTAATTTATATATGTTATAATAGATCAATTTGGGTTGTTCATTGAAATGAATTTTTACTGTAAAAATGTGTTTTAAATATATTTGAGCATGGATTTGGAAATGGTTTTGATACAATGTAACACTTTGGGAACCCTATGTGCATCAGGAAATTGATATAGGTAACCCTAGTGTCTATTGTGCCACTAGGGATTAATTTTTGGATATCGATAAACTATGGAAAGATATGACATCATTTGGAATGAAAATATTACCGGTTTATGAATCTTTTATTTGCCTTGTGTATTCCCATATGCTATATCCTAATTGATATTGTTTGTCTTTTATACTTTGATTAATGCATGATGGTTTATTTCATGGATATTTTTTAACATATTTAGTTTACCTATTTTATTTATTTCTAAAATATACGTGGAAATTTTTAATATTTTATTAATTTAACGAAATAATGGAATATTTAAAAATGGTATGGGTTTGAAAAATGTTTTATAAAATGGATTATGTTATAAAGATAGATCTTTTTATTTCTTAATATTAGAACTCGTATTAATTCATTATGTGTTATCCTATTAGGATATTTGATCACACCATAATGTTTCCAGTGGGTGATTGTATAACTTGTTTTTTATGACCCTTGGAAATGGAAGAGATTCATGTTATATGCCATGTTCTATTTTCATTTGTCTCCTTCATGGTGGGATGGATTGGTGGTGAAAAATGATAAAATGTATATTTATTTAGTTTGTTATGATTTTTATTTATGGCTTAGAAGTCCATTCATATACAAGAATCAATCATGTATATTAGTTTATTTCTTAGGTATTTTTGTTTAATGTTTCATAAACTTTACATGATACATTGGTTCTTTTTTGTATATCACCATGTGGCTGACCACCTTTTGTGACTTGTCTAATTGTCACAGGTTTGTTAATTACACTAAGGATATGATGAGTCAGAAGTTCCTCAGTTTTTAGTATCAAGGTGATTTAATTTTTATACTGAAATTAATTTTTATGGGGGTGTATTGTAACACCAGGAGTTTTATGAAATATTTTTGAAAATAAATTTCTTTTATTTTATAGTTTGTTTTACAGACAACATAGTGTATTAAAAAAATAAAAATATAATATTAATGTTAATATTTAAAAATGACTAATATAAAATATCTATTAAATTTGGTTGTATTAATATTAATAACCAAAATTTTATATTATTTATAAATAGTTTTATAAGGAAAATATATATTCTAGTAATGTCATTATATGCTTAAAAAATGTCTTTTTTAAGGAAATGTATTTAATACTTTTTGTAAGAAAATAATATACTTAAATTATACGACATTTAAAAAATTTATTTTAAAAATTTAAAATTATTTTTAGAATCATAATTTCTAAATTTTTATATATTTAATTTATAATTTTTATTAAAAACATTATTTTAATTACTACTTAAAATCATGAATTTTATTACCAAATTTATATTCATTTAATGTATTTGAAAAGTTAAAATATATTTTAAATTTTTTTTAAATGTATAATTAGTTATATAAAATTTAAATTTATCCAATTTAGGTCATTTAAATGATTTTTCTTCCATTTTTTATATCAAAACATTTTTCTACTTATAGATACATATTCATTAAAAAATTAGTTTTTCTTTGTAAATGTATGTTATATATTAATTTATATTCTACAACATATATAAACTAAATTTAAAAACATGGATTTAAAATATTTAATCATTATAATTTATATTACATATTAAGATAAAGGTTAATTATGGTTATGATAAACAGTGAAATCTATGATACATAATTTCCATAGTTATGGTTAAACTGAGTTTATCAGGAGTTCAAAAAAAAATATAAGTGTATTTTTTCAAATAAAAAATATTTAAATCCTATTGGATTCCCCTATTTTAACCTTATCCTATCCCAAATTAGAATATGTGGTATTTTTTATTATTTTTCTTTGGAATGAATTTATCATATTGGATTATTTTTTTAAATTTTCAAGTAGTTCCAAAGTGGATACCTTTCTACAATTATAAAATTAAATCTCTTATCATCTTTTCTACTTGATATATGATCTATTGGAGCTAGAAATCAATGCCCCAATCCACTCCTCACTTACCTCATCATGTTATGTAGGTCATTTCCTGATTAAGAAACCCTCTAATGAAGGATTTTGGTATAAACATAAAGACTCTCCCTAAAGAAGATGAGGTTTAATATTTTATGATAGAAGTCGAGACATAAGGTTATGGATTTTTTCCCCACTTTTATTATCTGTGTAACAAATTCCATATTAACCATGTCTTTATTTTCTATGTTGTACATAATTCCCAGGATTGTCTTATATTCTGATTATTATGAAAATTATATTTATTTTCATGTCCGTCTGTGGTTATTTAATTCATTGGACTAAGGATTGAAATGATTAAAAATTGTTAAGGTTTTATGCCACAATTTCATAGTTTATTAGGGTATTTATCATTATGATTAAGACTAAGAAATATTATTATTAATCTCTCAAAAACTCATGAATTTTATTCTCCTCTGGTAATTTCTTTAAAATATTTGTTTTCTATTCATTTTCATATCTATAATTACTGAAGATGGAAGAATAATAAGTCAAAGGAAAAATATCCTTTATTTCTTTCTTTGGTCACAAAACCATTTTTTTACATGTCTATTATTTCTAAAAATATTTTGAATATATTTTTAACCAGTATCAAAATACATTTTAGTTAAAATGTTCCCCATGTTTTACTTTTTCCAAAATGGTATAAAAAGAATCTTCTTTTCATTTCAACATAAGGGTATTTTGACTTTTTATAGAAAATAAGAAAGGAATATTGATTTTAACATGTATAACATGAATGTAATTTTACAAAAAAATGATCATTCATTCAATTTAATATTCCTTTATATGTTTCTAATATATTTTTCAATGAAAATTTTATAAAAACAGTTATGGGAATTTTTAGTTTTTAAAAACCAAAATTTGAAGTGGAAAAGTTATTATCCAAATGAATGGTTAAAATGTATTTCTATTCTTCATCAAAAATAACCGTTGAATTTTTTATTCTCTGTTAAGGACATGATCTAAGGATATGATCATTATTCCTTCAATTGATGGTTTATTATTCTTATGAAATATGTTTATGAAATCCATTAATTTTTTAGGGGTCATGTTATAGTGAAATTAGGAAATGATTATGAAAACTATTACATTTACATGGGTTATTCAATGCTGAAATGATTATGACAAAATTTTTATTTCTTGGATTTTCATATGAAAAATTCAATATTATCTTTGAAAACACAAATGTATTATTCTATTTATGTGATGCATAGTTCTAATATAAACCAAGGATGATGGTAATGTTATTACCAAGGATAGTGGTTATGTTACAACCATTGAAGCGTGGTTAATATATTAACTAATATTGGTGGTACTAGAATTATATATCCCTGAAATGAATTGGGTATAGATAGATATCTAATGATTTAATTATCTTTCGAGTAGAGTTGATTTCTTGTTAAAACATTTATGTGTGTAACCAGTTTCATCTCGATAATGTTATGTGTGGACATAGTTTTTATGTCCATAAGATTATGCGAGGGCATTATTTATGTCCATAATTTTTTGAGTGAAACTATTTATACTTATAAATGTTCAAAATGTTATAAAATTATGTTAACACCACAAAGTTATGACTTATTTCAATGGTATACTCACATGGATATTGTTCTATTATTTATTAATGATTTATATCTAATGAAATACAAATCATTATTTCATGACTCATGTTAATGAAATTTAATATGTTAGGTAAAAAAATTGAAATCTATATTCAATATCTCATAATCTTATTTGTATCTTTTACATTCATATGATCATCGATTGATATCTCCAATGTTTAACCATACTAAGAATTTGAGCTCACCCTTTGTTAAATTTAAATTCCTCTTGTTTTGAATTAAGGTTTTAAGTAGGATAAGTATTTTAAGGGTAATAAATTGGAAGATATATATATTTTATACGTTTTATAGATTTCTTGAAATAATAATATTTTTTATATTGTCTCTAAAAACTGACCCAATGGCCCGAATGTTTAACGTTTTTTCTAATAAACCCCCTTTTACGGGTAAATTGGGAAACCTCACACGACTTCTATGACATAATGACATTAACAAAATCTGAAGATCAAATGGGTCCCAATCATCATTGAACAAGACTACCTAGAAATAACCCTCCCCAACATCAACATATTTATGGAACTCCTCTACCTTTTCATGGATACTCATCATGTTGTCCCATGCAGAACTGCACATGCCTGGTATGGATGGATGTGCCATATCATCTCAATCTTAAAAAATTTCAATATCCATGCATGATAAAGGAAGCCTTCTGTAAATGATTTTCTGAACAAATCCACGTATAAATTTTGGGACAAACAAACACCATTCAAAAATCAATCCAATTAAGACATTACTCCATTATTAATACCATCAAGGACCCCTTAAAACAAACAATCATCATCATAAAATTTATCCAACACACTATAGAAACAATAACATTTCTCCTGAAAATCAGATCTCCCTCCTCCACCAAAGATTCACCACATCTCCTCCAACAAGGACAATCACACCTCCTTCACTAGGAAATCTTTTCACAAATACCATAATCAAAACCAAATCAGAAGATTCACTCAAAACAAAAGTGGATCAACCAAAAAAATCACGAACAATAGAAATGACCAACACATGAGAAGCATCAAATATCTAAAAAAAGGAAGGAATAATTATTTAAGAAAGCATGAATAAATAATCGTCCACCTAATGCAAAGATCACCAGAACCTACCATAACTCAAAACCCAATAGCTGTCAGAATCAAATATATACACAAAGACCACATCAGACCACCCATTATAAACATTGGAGATGAGGCATCATCCCATAGATGCAGAACCTAGATCTTGGATGTTGGACCATCATCGTGCCTCCATTGGAATTCCCATCCAGTGAAGATGGATTTAGGTGTGAATCATGCCAACAACGACGAGATGTCGATATGGTTAATTCCATCAGGTCCGAATACACTATCAGAGATGGAGAAGCCACCACCACAAACCCAATGAGAATGCACCTAGGATGGGAGCCATACTGGCCTTATGTAGAAGAAGGTGGAGGAAATGGGGGAACCCAAACAGCGGAGCACCCCTTATGGGCGTATACCCACACATGTTCCTAATATCTAGTCTCAAAATACACTAATTTTTTATGATCCTTGGGTGTTTATTTTTTTTATTTAATCAATATTTATCTGCTAAGAAGTAATATTTATGTAAAAAATCTAGTTTTGTTATAATCCACCATTAGTATGTGGCCTCTAATGAATGGGGAGGGAAATATGAAGTTACGTGGAACCATCACCTTAGTTACATGGATATGTTCTTAGGACGGGGTCTATTAAAAGTTTATCAAAGCATTGATCTGCATATCTTACTCTATGGGGAATAGATGGAATTAAATTGGTTGGAGAAAGATACATATAAGGGCCTTCTGTGTTGTGAGTACTTATACTATAAAATCCCATGTTAATAAGTATTAGAATTTATGTTCATCATTTTATTATATTTGGATTAATGTGATCAGATATTAATGATATTTTGTGATGAAATTGTTATTTATTATTTTAACCGTATATTCAGATGAATGGAGTGCATGAGTTAATTCATCATACAAGTGATGTAGAATTAACTGGTTATTTCGAAGATAATTTATGCATGAAAATTTTTATCTAAATGGAAAGGAATTGGTACAAAAATTATAATAAGAAATGTTATAAAATGTATTTGTTTTTATTTTTTGATTAATGAAGATTATAACAATATACTATTGTATGTGTTAACAAATAATTCAATGTTTCCACATTAATTAATTTAATTTTTTCATAATGTACTTCCCCAGTTTTTGTTTGGTATCTTGTTATTATATTCATTATAGTTGTAGATGTTGGACCTATAGTGGGAAGGGTTTAGAAGTGGAATCCATCGTTATTTTTTTTGGTTCACGTAGAGTATGATTATGATGTATATTATTATAGAATCATATGATTTAGATTATCAAGGACTATCAAGATTGTAATTCTGGGAAGATATGATTCATTTATATTGTGATATATGACTTTCATGGCATGGTTATGATGCCCATTGCTATTATATTATTTCATATAGGGATTGGATGTTCTTTATTTTCCTTAGAGGCAAGTGAGTGGCTGCTATTGGTTTTGTGATTTTTAGGGGATTGTGACCTATTCTTATGGTTGGTATGCCTTATATATTTAATTTTGATTGGGGGAGGGTTTTTTTGTTATTGAAGAATGTTATGTGAGCAGTTTTTATGGATGTGTACCCTCTTATAAATCATGTTGGTTATGGTTTTTGTGTGTGTAAGGATATGTTTCCCCCTATGGTAGGTGATGAAGCCTTAAGGTATGATATATGACTCTCGAGGTGTTATTAATGGTGTGGTTGGAGGTCATGTTTTTTCAAAATAATATTTTACGTTATATTTCTCTTAAAATAATTTGATTTGCTTGATATAATACATTAGACGCAACATTGATCTTAACTGTATTGTGAAATACAATTTAAATATTTTATTTGACATTTATGTCCAATAAATTAGATTTTATGTTATGAATTGGAATAATTAAATTATAAAAAATTCACCATTTTATATGTATAAAATAAATTCATTGATTATCATGTAATTAGAAATAAAAAAATCCTTAGAAAATAAAAGATATAGTTTTCTAAAAAAAATTACATATCAAATGTATTTTCATATAAATAATTTAATTTAATAAATATTTTTGAATATTTATTTAATTCCACTTAGATAAATTCAATTTGGATGTCTGGATTCCATAAATGGAATTATGTGGATAAATTTTTTTATATAGTTCCCTTTTATTTTTTGTAATTAACAATAGTAACCATGATAAATTATATCACCTTAGTAAAGGGTAATGCAGATTAAACTAGGTTAATAATAAATGTTATGGTCATAATTTTTCATCATAATTATTATTGGATGATGGTAATTATACCCTTATCACCCTGTAATCGAATTTAATTATTAAATTCAAACTTCTCCATAAAAATTACCTATATAATATTTAACGAAATAAAAAATAAACAATGTCACTCTTTTACATTTCAATAAAAATTATGTTTGAAAACATTAAAAAAATAATGTTATTATTGAATTAAATTATATATTTTCCCTATAAAAAATTAATATTAAATATTTTAATTTATTTATAATCATTAGAAATTATATTATTACCTTAAATTCTTATGCAATGCAAATATATTATTTATTCAATTAATAAAAACATAATTAAAAAAATAAAAGAAATATAATTTTAAAATAATTTTAATAATTTATAGTGATCTATGAATAATAGATATTAATATCACATATTACTTTTTTGTTATTGTATTATAATAAAACCATAACATTTTCTTTATTCATTTTATGTCAAATTAAAATATTAGTGTTACAATTGACATTAATAGAATTTTATATAAACACGTATTTATTAAATTATTTAAAAACAATAAATATATTTATTAATTATAATTTAGATAATATGTGGAATAAAATTTCCTTTCATGTCCATTTATGAGAAAAAATTTACCTTATATTTAAAATTATAACCAATTATGATTGAAACATGTGTTATAGCGAGTAATGTTAAAATAGTCTACCAATGGGGTCAAACACAAAGATATGGTACAAATCACCAACAAAACCTATCAAATTTTTTGGTTGATGGTATTTAAAACTCATAATATATTAGCATCAAATTAATTTAATTTTGGACAAGTTTGGGATAGATAATGATTTTACATTATTCTAATATTTTAATAAATTCCAATAGTTTCCATCTATTAATTATAAAAGGGTTAAACTTATTTTCATTATCTATTCCACTACGAAAATTATATATCGACCAAATACTAAAAAAAATGTATTAAAATTTAATCTAAATACTATATATTGGTTCTTTTCTTCTCAAAATACCATCTATAGATCCCTTAAGGGGAGATCTATAGGAGTTATTTCAATAAAAATGCATTCTCCTTAACTGATATCTTTCTTTTTAAATTCATCTTTTTCGACCTCAAATACATTATTTTTTTATAAAACAAAAATATATATATTAAAGTTAACTAAATTGTATTATGATTATTAAACTCCAATTATTCACCAAATACCTATCAAATGGGATGTAAATGTTTCATCGGTGCATACATGTGGCTTACTGTCTCCACATTATGATGCAATTCATTTACCATCATCATTATTTGAGAATGGTTATTTTTAATTTTTTATGGATAATGTATTATACTAATGAAGTAATAATTATTATTAAATTCTAATACCATATATCCCTTGTTACATTCCAATCTATTAAAAAATGATAATATCGTTAGTGCATACATGTGGACTATCGTCTCCACGAAATAACGAGATTTTATTTTCATCTCCATTATAGGTGGATGGTAATAAATATAAAATTAATTATTATATCTGATATATAGTATATAAAAATTATTCATAAAAATTAATTTATTATTTAACTTTATTTTGTTTTATCCTTTAAAATGTTAAAATAGTGTTCATGTGTATGTACGGACTACTGTCTCCATGAATGGTGTAATTCATTTTTTTATCACTAAAATTTTGGGATGAATATAAATATGTATATAATTAATATAAATGATTTTTATATCATTTTTAACATTATATAATTCAGGTAAACATGATCAAAATTATATGTTCAAGAATACCAGATAAACAATTACATAAATAATGAAGTTGTTATCACATAGAACAATGATTTTAATAAATAATTACTAAATAATATGTGATAAAATGTTGGTACTAAAAACTATATTATATTATATATATAATTATTAATACAGAATTCGTTTATAATAAATTTCTGTTTATTATACACGCTCTTCGAATTTATATAAAGGAATTTAGACCATAGGAAAGGGTTTTAATTAGATATCTCATTATTTTTCAAGATTGTTTTTTATGATTATGATTATGATATATTATGATATAAATCTCATTATACAAATGAATATAATTATCCACTGATTATTTATTGATAATAAAATTTCTCATTTAATTTTCCTCACCATAATTACTCAATTTTTCGAAAATATATTTTTTAGGAACATCGAACTAATTTCTCTCTTTGGTTGAAAGAAAATTTTATTTGATATCAATGTTTTCTAAAAAAATAAATAATAATTATAATATTATCATATAATTTTGTAAAATCATTTTTACACATGATTTTATTTTTTAAAAATGTTTTAAAAGTTATATTCACATCTTTTTCCAAATGAGGTACTTTTTTACATTTCAAAAAGGTATGAAAGAATTTTTTCTTTTAACTTACATGTAATGAACTAAATTCCCTACTTTTATGAAAACTCAATAATTTGAAACTTATTTGAAATTAATAATTCTCTTTTTATCGAAAAAAATTTCCTTAATATTTTGGAGAAATGTTTTTTTAATTAAGTGGTTTAGTGTAGAAATTTCATATTCCTCAAAAAATTTTCTTTTGACCTATTAGAAGAAAAGTCATAAATCATAACACCCTTTATGTTACAAATACATTAATGGAGATATGATCTAATGATATCATCCACATTTTTTATTTGTGAGTATTATAATGATAATTATTTAGAATGATTCTACGAAACCCATCCCTTTCTGATGTGTAACTTATCTTATTGAACACCTTTATTTTCCATGGGGTATACTATGATGAAATGATGAAATACATGTTAATCCCAATTCATTTTCCAAGGATATGATATGTTGAATAATTTAAGATCTTACTTCACACATTTTTATGGTTTTCATTATACTATGGGTGGTCCAATAATTATATATCCCTCCAATACATTGGGTAAAGATGAATATCTCATGAGACAAACATGACTGGAATGGGGAGTGAACTATTTTTAATAAGAGACGCTTTCCACTATGAAAGTCATGGAATATAACCATGGATACTAATATAGATTAGGGAGTTAACCCAATCCAATATGACATTATTCACATAGATACTTTACTAAAAAGTAAATTATTATATGTGTTTATGTCTGTCACATAATTACATGTCTTATGCCAATGTTATTTTCTCATTGATCATGTTCCTTGATTCCTTTATGATTCATGTATTATAAACTACCATGATTTATTCCATTATTGATGATTATGTTCTATAATGTGCAGGGTATGTTTTTCAAATGTTAATATCTTGTTTTCATACCATTATTCTCATGTTATGCTTCTATGATCATTAATATATGTCTTGTTTAGAATTATTGAGCATCTCACTCAAACCTTTCTTATGTTTCCATTCCCTATTTTATAAGTAAAGGTATTGTGTGTGATATGCCTATAAAGGGTTCTAGTTATTATCATCATAGTGATAGATCATGTATTTTACTTATAAACTAGTTGATTATGTTTCCATGTTTCCCTTGTTACTAGACCTATACCATTCTAGTGTATACCATAATTTTATTTAAAAAATATTCATTTGTTAAGATATAATATCTATTTATGAACTATATGGGTTACATTAATTCGTATTATAGAGTAGAATAGTTATACATTACAAAATAGGAGGAGAAAACATTAGTGAGAACCTAGTCAATATGTTTAGTTATTGGATAAAAACATAAAATATTTTAATGATCATGTATAGTCCAAGTTAAACTTAAGGATTTATATGTTGAAAAATAGGTCTCATGATTTAGATATAAAATAATTTTTTTTCATGATTTTTTGGTCTTTACTATGATTATTGTTTCAAACACTATTATTTTTGGTTTTAGGAAATGTATGGAACCAAAAAGAATCATGTTAATGATAAATATGATAGAAAAATTAATGATTTTCCACCAGGGAAACCAAAAGTTTTTAGAGACAAAAATAGAAAATATATTTTTTATGACTATATAAATTTTCCAACAAATGAACAATGATGTTATTGTCAATTCTAAATAGGGGAAACAATATTTTTTGAGTCCTTCATGATAAAAAAACCCAACCTCTTTTAGTGTGTCTTCTAATCACCTATTTTTTTTATTAATGGAAATGTACCATGGATAAAATATTTTCCATTACCCATTGTACTGAACATGAAAACATTATTTCAGTTATATATAATATCTTAGGATAAGTATAAAATTATGAAATAAAATAAAAAAATGAGTTGAAGGGAATGAATTGACTCTATATAGTTGGATGCGTTTATGATATTTTTCATCAATAAGTTCATTCCTCATATTATTCACACAAAAATGGTAGAAGTAATTAAATCGGTTTTGTAGAAGGATGATGAATCTATCAGTACCAATGAGTAGACTATTAAAATATCCCTGAGGTAAACTTATGTTATTATCATACTACAGTAATGTATGTTTTTGATTCTATTTGTAATTGTGTATTAACACTTTAAAATCCCAATTTGATTTGATAAATTACCCTTACATACCAAATAATTAAATTAATTTTAGTATCAAAAATATTATTTATTATTTACATATTTCCATATTTTATCTTTATCGATTATTTTTTTCCTATTTTTTACTCTGAAAATTGTAAATGTTTCATGACTTTTAAAAAATAATTCACTATGTACAAGCCTCTTAAGTCAAATCTATAACCATATTTTGTGGGACCCAGAGGTCAAACCCTGTGGGAGTTATAGTGTTTGAGGATCTTTGAAATCATATATCGATCATATTGAACACTTGTCACATGTGAGACCAAGTATAAGTGTGACCAAAGGATCATGGGTTGCATTCATTCCTTACAATTTGTTCATTTGTTGTGTTTTTATTATGATTTATCATCAACGTGCTTTATATGATATAATAGTGCCTATCCTTTTGATTGAATTTTTGTGGGACTCTATCATTATTTTTACTATGAATCTTCCTTTTAAATAATCATAGAGTATAAGTGACGTAACATAGGCATAAGATCCACTTGGTTTGTTATCATTTATCCAATCAACCTATTTATCTTGTGAATATGTTTTGAACACCCTCACAGTTCTGTTTTCAAATTAAATTGCCTTATTTAATCATTTTCTCTATCACCTATACCCCAATGGTTTTTACAATACCTCTAATAATCGTAATTGAGTTTCCATAACCCATTGGATTCGTATTTTTTTGTCTTAATATCTTCATATTTGTCCTCTATTGAGTAAAAAATGGCTGGTTATTTTCTTCTTCGTCATTCCTTCTTCATCACTGAGCTTCTTCCTACCAGTGTCGACATGATATTTTCTTCTTCTAGTTCAATGGTTTTCCATTCCATTTACTAGATTCTCATCGAGTCACTATTTCAAATTTCAAATGGTTAATGATGATTCACTATTGGTAAAGACAAATGGTGGGTTGGTGACCTACCACCAGCATTCAATGATGAGTTATTTGAGTCACTTTTAGATATCAATGGTGAGTACATTTCCTACAAATGGAAATCAATTGTCTTTTGTTTTCTTTTTAGAAGTTCTTCTTTGTACTCCAATTCATGGAAGTAGAATCATCAGGTTCATGTAGAGGATCGTTTTTCATCAGTCGAGTGTAGAGAATTATTTCTCCTTCAATTTTGATTGTTATTAATTTCTTTAAATCACCTTGCTAGTAGATTTCTCATTTTATTAAAAAAAGATCTTTCTTTTAATATCAGGTATGGTGTTTTCATCCCCTACTTTATATTGTTTTAATTTTACATTCCTATTATTTTTTTAATGTTTTTATTTCAATTTATCATAGTATATTTATGGTAATTTAATTTTTTAGGTGCATGGAAAAGAAGCAGCAGGTACCTTTTATTTTAATTCTATGTCATTGATATATGTTCTTCTATATCAATCATGAGCATTAGAATATTTTTTTATTTTAGAGAAATATTTTTTTATTTTAAATTCATTATATTCGTTCGAAAATTATTCTTCTATTTATACTTTTTAATGATTGGGAATTAATTTTTTTCACATTTGGAAACCAACATTGGGTCATGAGTTACTACTGGTACCCAACGTGGAGTCCTCAATAACCATTAAATATCTAATGGCTTGTAATTTTTTATACATCACATGAGGAAATTTATTGATAATATGTATGGAAAATTTTTTTGATTAATTTTTTAATTTTTTATAAAAATTTAAATGGTAGGTCATGCTATATTTTTCCACAGTTGGAAATTTCTAATGATACTTCATGACCGACCACAATTTTTATTCTACAGGATCTTAATGATCCACCATTAGTTACAAAATTACAATTTATTATTTATTAAATTATATTAAAGTAATTAAAATAACCCATTTATTAATTTTATATTATTTTTGTGTTTTTTAAAAATTTTAAAATCATTTAAAAATAATTATTAAATTATTTTTGTGGACAAATAATCAATCAGTTTAACACTTAATAGGATGATTTTAGTTTTCTGGGTTTTTTATATATTTATTATATAAAAGATCAGTTTTAATACTTTTTCCCAATTTTAATCTCTTGTTAATTTTTATTGATAAAATATTACCTATTTCATTTTAGAAGTTCATGAATAAATATAACTTCTTTTTTTTTTTACATAAACCCTTTTGTAGATGATTCATTAAACAATAATATAATGATATAATATTTGTTTCTTTGTGTAGATCAAGTATCTTCTTCTGATTTTACTATTCTTCTATGATCACTAAAGAAAATTATTCACTTTCATCTTCCACTCATGATGTGATCAATGAAATTGAGTTTCACTGAATTACTACATCATCTTCTCAAATATTTTTTATTAGTTTTTATTATTTCCCAGTTTCAATTCATCCTACCTCATATTTTTCCTTAAGAGTTTTGTTTTAAATTTATTCCATCGAAAAGATGTTATTGTGTTATTCCTCCCATCTAAAAGGTTGTTATGGTTGATCCTCTGAGAAAAAGAAGGAAGGTAGGTTGCCACACCTTTAGAAGTTAGGGTTATACTACCAGTGTGAACAATTTATTTTCTTATTTGTATCTAATCAGGTTATCACTCCCATTAAAAAGTGATGATCTAGTGAATACCAATGTCCTCATAGAGTAGTGGAGACCGGTGATAGAACTATGATCTTGGTAATCTGATCCTATATAACAAAATATTCTGTTATCTATTTTATTTATGTTGCATTTTTTACACATTTTTAACTTTGATAAATTATAATTTACTTTTAGTAAACCAAATAGAACTATTCACCACCTCTGGTCACTAGAGTCATACCAAGGGACTTGAAAATTAGCATCATAGGGGGGTTACTTTTTAAGTATTTTTTTATTTGGTTCATTATATGTTTCTAAACTAACAATTATCATATAATTAAAATTATATGAAAAATATCCACTATATCATATTTGAAATAGTGGGATTTTGATATGTGGAATTCAAATAGACCACCACTTTAATAGAAGTGACTATGTCTACTAAAAGGACATAATGTAGTTATTTACTAAAAATAATACTCTTCATTTTTGGGATATATTTTAAAACCCATATAAATTACATGAATTAGATTTCGAGACTCTCACGAGAAATTATGCTATATATTGTGTTATAAATTACAATGTCATTAGTTACTGATTTTTTTTATCTTAGTATAAATATGCATTTCTATATTTCATCTTGTAAAACGTCTTAAGGCATCTAGAGGAATTTATAAGTCATTCATTAAGGAATAGGTAAAAATTAGTGAACTAAGATAGGTATATAGAGATATGAGTATTATAATTATAGATTACTAATCAATAAAGTATTAATTAGATATATAATTTATTCAAAACAAATTTCAACAATATGGTTTCACTCTGAGAGACTATGAAGCATGAAGCTCCCATCAAAATATAACTTTGATATCTACATAAAACGTGTAAATAAAATAAATTTTATATTGAATAATGTAATTATTTCAGTGAATATTCAATGGATGAATTGATTTGATAACTTCTTAAATACAATTTAAAAATGGGGAATGTAAATAATAATGATCACGATAAAAATATATCTATATAATTAAAATAAAATATTAAATTTATTAATAAATAATCAAATTAAGAGTTAATAAATATTTATAAGTATGAAATTTATCATTTAATGAAATGATATTAGAAGTACATGAAGGGTAAAATTGGACATAAGAATAATCCTAGAAGAGAGCATAATAATTATGATAGGAAGGTAAGTAAAATAGGTAAAAATAATAAATATGATTTTTTAGAATTAATATATTATGAGTACATGATAAAACAGAATATTAAATCTAAGTGTCCAAATTTAAAATAAGAAATAAAATCGATGAATTACAAGGAGAAAAGAAAGGAATTTCACTCATTATAGATTTATACATAATAGTCAAAATCAAGTATTGATGGTTCTAAAAGTTGAAAATAATCTCATAATATATATTTTATAGCTAAAAATATAAATGATTAACACTACCATTATAATTAATGTTATGGTTATGAATCTGATATTCAAAATATAGCTATATAATTAAATACTCAAAATGGAAAATTTCAAAGTGATATCGATAGAATGTATGAATTAATAGGGAACTGTAAAGAGAAAATAAGAAGATTATAGAAGAAACTAAAAAACTAAAATATTTTATTTTATTTAATATATAAGAGAAAATGTTTTTAGATTTTAAAATTTTATATGTTAAACATGACAATAATATATTTCATATCAATATTATATCCAGATCCAAAAAGAATATTTAAATTAGTTTCATATGATTTAGATTAAATTAAAAGGAATGTAAGCATCATAAATATGGAGATAATAAACTGAAACATTCCAGATCATGTTCAAATGTGAAAATATTTGATGACATGGAAGTTATTTTGAAATATAACTAAAACCATAAAATGTTTATTAATGGATTAATGGAAATATTATTTGTCTTTGATCAAGGAAAAGCGAAATATTATAAGATAGTTGATATGAACAAACCCAAATATGATAAAAATGTATGTGGCTATAATAATCAGGTTCTTGAGATATATTCAATTATATTTGTTAAAGAACAATTTACTATATTTCTTATTATGATTTCATAAAATTGAAAAACAAATGGAATTAAAAAAATATTGTTCCTTAAAGTATAATAAATTATTAGGATACACTAGCACTTTAATTTCTATAAATATTTCTTCGATATTACACTATAATAAATGTCTCAACAATATATGGGTACCAGAATAAATTTTTATTAATACAGTTGGACCCATACTAGTGTAAGTACAAAAGTAACAATCTTATTTATTTGTTTTACAGGGAACCTTTCTGAAGGTTTTCAAAGATACATAGTATATGTATAGTGGGTTCTCAAAGAACATAACTCATAAAGATTCTATATTTTTTTCTTTTAATTATTCTGATAGAGGTATTGTCACTTTCGCTGATAACTCAAAAGTTACGAATAATTTTTTTCTAGAAATAATTATATTGACTTCAATAATATTTATTAAAGTACATTTTATTTAAGGATAATAAAAAATAATTAGAAAATAACAACTGCATGATTAAATTTTGAATAAATATTTCAATGATAATAAATGTCTTTTTTATAAAAATAATATTGTCCAATTTTATGCTAATATAAAAGAAAATATAAATTCTATTTATTTTTAAAAACTAACCATAATGAATGTAAAATTATTTAATACTGTAGATGGAGATCACATTTTATTAAACAGATGAATTACACATATTCATCTTATATAATTATAAAATATGGATAAACATGAATATTTTTTGGCTCATCCAAAATTATGTAAATTTAAGTATTATGTATGTGAATCTTATATTAAAGGTTATCAGCACAAGGAATCATTTAGATATATTAATGTGGTTAATAATGATCGATGTTTAGAACTTATTCATATTCAACATTTTGTAACCATGAGAACAACTATTTTAGGTTCAAATAGATGTGTTTTTGTTACTGTGTATGATTTCAATAGATTTACTTACACCATTTTGTTATATCAAAAATGTGAAATCTTGAGCAATTTTGTTTCTTTTTATAATAAAATTTTAAATAAAAAAGGTCATTTTATTTCATTCTTTTGTAGTGATAATGGATGAAAATATGTTCATTTACAATTAGGAAAATAATTTGAAACTAATGGATATTATAAAAATATTTCCACCCCAAGAATTTCATAAAAGAATGGTGTTACAGAGAGGAAATTAAACCATTCAATAAATGGATCGAACAATGCATAATGAACTCAACCTTCTAAAATATTTTTGGAATTATTTTTTTTACATTTCCTATTATATCATAAATTGAGTTTACATAAAACCCTTTTTAGAAAGATCTCCATGTGAATTATTTATGAATTGGAAACCCAAAATGTTTTATTTAATATTTTTTATGTACTCTCTATATTTTAAATAATAAAGATAGTATATTCATGTTTGATACAAAAAAGTATAAAGGTAGGTTTTTAAGACTCTATAATAACAGTATGACATATAGAGTATATAATAAAAGTACAATTACAATGGATGAATCCGTTCATATGAATTGGATTGAAAATAATGAAAATAGAGTATTTATTCTAATTCTAATAGAGTAGATTTAATATAATTCAACTTGGATGAAAATAAACCTCAAAATATTAATAAATTATCATAGGTGGAGAATATCACAACTAAATATAATCCTTTAATTTGGAAAAAACAAAAAAACATTACCTCTTTAAAGTAATATATAGGAAGAGTTGAATCTAGTATTATTACCAGAAATTATATTTAAAACATCTTTAATAATTATGCCTTTGTATATGATATTGTTCATATGAATATTTAATGTTATTTAAAATATTATAACATGATTAAATCCATGCATCGTGAAAATAACTAGTTTGAAAGAAATAATGTCTGGAATCCGGTTGGGTTACCTAAAGATACGATGTCTATAAGAACAAAATGGATTTTTAGAAATTAATTTGATGCATTTGGTAATGTATCTTGAAATAAAGAGTGATTAGTTTCTAAAAATTTTATTCAATAAGAATGAATTTAATTTGATGATTCATTTTCTCCATTTCATTGAACATAATACATTTAGATTTTAATATATTTTAAATTTTTCACAATTTTTTTTAAAAATCAAATAAATGTAAAAAGTGAATTTTTTAATGTTGTAATTTCAAAAAAGGTATATATAAAATAACCACCTTGTTTTTGAAAATAATTAATTTGAAAATCATATTTTAAAACAATCTAAACACTTATATGGTCTTAATAATGATCCTCAATATTGGTATAAAATAAAAACTCTATTTTTAATTCAAAATGATTTTGGTAAAGGTAAGGTAGATCCAACCATCTTTATAAAAATAGTTTGAAAAGATATACTGATTATACATATACACATTGAGGATATAATTTTATGTTTTATATGTATGTTAAAAATAGTAATGTGTTTTCAAAATTAATGAAAAATGATGTTAATAATTTCTTAATGGTGGAATAAATTTTTTTTCTCAGTTTGAAAATTAATCAAAAAAAGATGATATTTTCATAAATTAATATATTTATTCCAAAGAAATTGTAAAAAAATATGGACCTCATTATTTTATAAAAATAGAAATCCTATGAGAAAAAATTATAATATACATTTCAATGAATTTTGAAATCCTTTTGTGATAAAATTAAAAATTCTTGATTGGAATTCATCAATATTTTATTACTTCTAGGATATATATTACTTTTGATGTTGGTATGTGTGGTAAATATCTGTCAAATACCAAAGAAAGTCACTGAAAATATATTAAAATAGGTACTATATATATGAAATGAACTATTAGTATTGGACCCTTCTACACTAAGGATAGTTATTTCGATTTACTGTCTTATTCTGATTTAGAATTTGGAGGTTATAGACTTTACTAGAAAATCATTTCATATATGTGTCACTTTTTAGGAAAATTCTTAATATCATAGAGCTCTATAAAGATATGGTTGGTATCACATTCAAAATTTGAGGCTGAATATTTTTCTACTTCTCGTAGTTTTTCATAGATTATTTGGATAATATAAATGTTCAATGATTTTTAATATTAGTTTTGATAAAATTTATATCAAATTTTACAACAGTAATGGTATTTTAATTTCTAAAACCCCGCATCAAAATTCAATTACTAGAAAAATTGATATTATTTTTCATTTATTAAGGGATCTTGTAATCAAATTTAATGTTTATTATTTTTATCTTCTGAGGAAAAATTAGATGACATTTTCAAAATAAACCCTTAGATAATGTTCATTGTGAGAAAATGAATTTTGAATTGGGTATGTTGGAAGCATAATATTTTTTTAGTATAATTTATGAAATGATAAATCTATTCAATATTTATTCATGTTTTCGGTAGTTCAAAGTTATTTTATATAATTTAATTAGTTTTAAATAGATAAAACTCTCTACATAAACATTGAAACTCTTTATTAATATTATGATAATTATTCTCTTGGTTTACTCATAAGTAGATGTTCATAATTTATAATGGGAACCTGGTTTATACATTGATTAATACTATACATTTAGCTAAATTTCAAAATGGGTTATATTGTTTTGGGCAATTTACTAATTTTTTTAAGATTTTTTGAAAATTTAATAAATGTAATGTTTTATAATTTACCAAAAGGTTGATATTTTTTGTAATTGGGTATTAACACTTTTACATCCCTATTTCATAAAAAACATTACTCTTATACCACACTTAATTTAATTCATTCCTTTTTCAGAAATATTATTTTTATTTACATATTTTAATATTTTATTTAAATCATTGATTGTTTTGTGTTTTTACACTTAATCTTGATATTTTTTTTGTTAATAGTTTTAAAAAGTAACACACTCTGTACAATACCATCCAGTTGATCCAATAATAATATTTAGGGGACCCAACGGTCAACCCACACGGGAGGTCTAGCCTTTTAGGATCACACAAATCATGTATCAATCATAGTGCATGCATGTCCAATTTAGGCTCGTGTATAAGCCACTATAAGTGCACCCGAATAGTGAAGGGCTGGGAATTGGTTGACCACATCGCCTGTAGTCCATGTGTGTGTTGTTTTTTTAATTTTATCCAATTATCACCATTCCTTTTATGATATACCGATACCCACCCTTTGTTCAGATTTGATGTGGGATGTGGTATTTATGTTGTAATATCACCCCATCTTTTAAAACCTTTAATAGTATCGGGGACTTGTGTTGGAGATCAAGTATTCTCTATTTATGATGATCTTTATGATCATGCTATTTATCTCTCACTTATGTTTTTCCCGTCTTCATGATCCGGTTTGAAAATTACATCTTCCTCTTTAATAATCTACATGACGGTCTATGCACCGGGGATTTTTAAAGCATCTTAGATAATCATAAATTAGTTTCTTGAAGCCTTTGGTTTCAACTTGTTTAGTATTGGAATATTTATATGAATTCAATATATAGATAAAATTATCTTGATCTTTTCGTCATCAATGTTATTAGTTCTTCACTATGTTTCATCTTGAAGATGCTAACAAGAGTGTATTTTTCTTCTAATTTTATGTTTCCTCATCCATTTGGTTGGATGCTCTTCGAGTGACCATTATAAATTTACATTAGTGGGTGATGAGTTTCCATTATAAAAAACAACAATGGTGGGTAATGAGTCTCCATTGGAAAAATAAAAATGGTGGGTAAATGACCTTCCACCATCCTTCAGTGGTGAGTTTTGTTACTCATTATTAGATATCTGTAGTGAGTCCTTTACCTACCATTGGACTTCATAGTTGGGTAATATTACCAGCGGATCTTCATTTCTATAGAAATCCTTGGAAGTAGATTCATGAAGATCCTAGATGTTATTTTTTCATCTATTGAGCGCAGAGACTAATTCACTCTTCTATTTTTATTTTTACCTATTCAGTGTATATTACCTTGGAATTATCATCTTAATGAACATGTACAAGCTCTTTATTCTTATATCGAGTGTTATTTTTTCTTCCTCCTTTTGATGTTACATTAATTTCATATTACTTTTTCAAATATTTAATTTATATTTAAGTGAGTATATTGATGGTGTTTTATTTATTTAAGGGCAAGGAAGATTGGAAGTAGATTCCCTTTATTTTCACTTTAATTATTGTTGGTATGTTATTCAGTATTCAATAGAAGTAGTAATATATTTTTTTCATAAAGAAGGTTATTTCATTATGATGTTATAATTTTAATCAGAAAAAGTTTCTTTTATTTGTCATTTCTTTATGTTTGGATATTTATTTTATTTTTTTCCACTATTGGAACCCAATGGTTGATAATGGTTCGCCACTAGAACCCAATAGTGATTTATGAGTCACTTTTCACCATCCAATTGAAGTTAATTTTTAATTCTTCTCATGAATCCAAATATTTATAAGATGCATGGAATTAATTTTTGTTTTAATATTTTTTTTATTTTTTATTAAAATTTCAGAAGTTGGTCAAGATTTTTTTCCACCACTTGACATTTCCAATTGTATGTCTTGACCCACCACACCATATCATTAACAATAACTCAATTATCCACTATTAGATTAATTTTTTTCTAATTTTTTATTTCATAATTTTAAATGATATTATTTTTGTAAATATTTTATTCCCTGATCTTCTATTTTTTGTTGTCCTAAAATTGTCAAACTTTGTAAAAAAAATTATTACATTATTTTTATGTAAACATATACTTGATGATTAATAGTTCATACAATGCTTAGATTTTCTATTGGTTTTTCAATACGTATAATCTATAATATTAATATTTTTTATTTAAATTTTTTGTATTTTAAATTGTTTATATTTTTTTATTGTTAAATAATTAAATGTTTTAATTTGAAATTCCATGAATAATTATATGTTCTGATATTTTTTTATAGAACAACATTAAAAAGTGAAAGTTATAAGTCATATTATAATACTAATATACACTAATAAGTTTTATGAAGATATTTTTTATGGATATTGTCATATGGTATATTTATTTAATGATCACAGAGATCTTATCAAATATTAATCATGTTCTAGTGTATATGATTAAATTGATAAAAATATGATGATATAATTTCTTTCAGTCCAAATTGATCAGGAATATTCTTCGAATTCTGTTTTTTTTACTACGATCATTCAAAATCGAAATCACTTTCATCTTCTACCACTGAATGGATGGATAATCTCGAGATAAACTAAATTTATACATCATCTTCCCAAGTATTGTTTTTATTTTTTTATTTATCAATTTTAATTCTTCCTACCACATTTTCCCTCTAGGGTTTTGATTTAATAATATTTCATCTAATGTTATCATTGGGTTATTCCCCACATAGAAAATGATGATCCATTTCTTCCTCCCAGAAAAATGTTTGTAAGGTTGTGAATCCTTCAAAAGTCATGGGTTATACCACCATGTGTGAAAAATGTATGTCTGTGTTTTCATGTAATCAGGTTGTCACTTTCATCCAAAAGAAAGGATCTAGTTAAAAGTAGTTTTCTCACAAAGTAGAGGATATTTATGAGAGGACTAGGATCTTGGTGATATAAGCCACAATTAATACATCATTTTATTTGAATTTTATTTCAATTTCATTATTAACACAGTTGTAACTTTTATAAATTAGATTTTACTTTTATTAAATCAGAATGTACTATTCACGGCTAGTAACTACATCCATACCAAGGGACGTAGATGATTCTAAAATGGATTAAAACCAATTCTCCAAAGTTAGTTATCTATATGATATATTAGTAACAATGAATAAATCATTTGATATTTTATCACAGGAGAAATGGATATTGAAGTTACCTACCCATCTCTTAGTTTTTATATGAAATAAAATATCTAATATAAATGAAATTATAAAAATCATGGACATAAAAAGATGAAAATTATTTAATGCATAAATTCTGGAATAAAATATTTTGGTAATTATCATTAGGGGACTTTTAAATATATTATATGTATAAAGTATGTTTATTGAGAAATTGGGTGGTGAAGACATGTGAAGAGACCTGTCAATGAAAGGAATAATTTAAAAAGACAACAAAATGAAACAAAAACTATTCACTGTTTCAAATAAAATGAGATTAGTAATTATTATAACCTCTTATCAAATCTAATTCATATGTATGATTATTGACATTAGAAACCAATTAGTTCTAGAGAAAAGGGTAAATATCAAGTGATAACTATTAGGAATGTGTAGTACGACAATGAAATGGTTAAATGTACACATTCCATAAAATCTAGAACTATTGATGTATTATTTAATTTATTATATACCCACTCTTTCATATCTAATGAATTTCCAATGTTTATCACAAAACCTCATCAAATATTAGATGTTGAGTCGGATATGAAAACACCTAATGGTATGGAGATCACCACACAAGTATATGATTCCTCTATGGATGATGTTTGTGGGAATATATATCATGAAAATATTCTAGTTCTTACTCTAGTTTAATTAAATGTGGGTTTTCATATGTATTGGACTTTATTACAAAAATACCACATCAATTGTTGAGGGAATGATTTCAAATTTGATATTCTAATTCAACCTATGATCATTAACCAGTCAGATGATAAATATGAACTTTTAATGGAAAATAAAACAAATTTTTATTTTATGATACTTATTGAAAAGCGTTGTTTATCTCATATAGTTTTTGAGAAACTGAAAATCCAAGATATTACTATTGTGGTGGATTTTTTATGTCTTTCCAGAATATTTTCATTATCTTCCAACCAACCATGATGTTGATTCTCTAGTAGAAATCATACCTACTGTAACACCTATTTTAATGTAATAATATATAATGGACTCGACTGAGTTAAAGGATTAAAAAACAAACTTCAGGATAATTTTGGAAAAATATTCATTAATCCTAGTGCATCCCCATGGGTTGATCAAGATTATATGTTAATAAGAAAGATTAATCAATGTGACATTTCTTGGATTATCATTACTTTAACAAGATCATAATAAAGAATAGTTATCATGTACTCCATATAGATTAGTTTTTTTATCAAATATTCACATATCAATACATATATACGATTGAACATAATTTTAGGAATTATTAATAGAGGGTTAAGAAGTAGGACATATTGAGGGTAATTCATTATACAAGGTATGGACACATTGAATTTATAGTAATCCCTTTTGGTCTTACTAGTTCTGTATTTATCTTCATGCATTTAATGAATATAGTCTCTAGAAATTTCCACTAACTGGTAGTAATTGTATTTATAGATGATATTATTGTATATTATTAGAGTAAGGAATAAAATTAAGATCATTTGGGGATTATTCTGATGACCCTAAGGAAAGAGAATTTTTATGTACTATTTAAAAATTGTTTAATTTTATTTTAAAAAGTATCATTTTTGGTAATATAATTTCATGTTACGATATATTTTTTGATCCATAAAATACTAATGTAGTTGAATGTTGTCATCCAATAGCTATTGTGACTCGAATCTATAGTTAACATTGTTTGGATGGATATTATAAATGTTTATTGGATAATTTCTCACACATTTCTAATCCACTGACTATGTTAACTCTTAAGGGAGCCATGTTAATTTGGACTAATGAATGTGAAAAAAATTTAAATATCTAAATTAAAGGTTGGTCATTTCAGCTATTCCTACATTACCATACAATAGATAAGGGTTTATAAATTATATATATGGACAAATGAAGAGATTGAGATGTGTGCTCATGCATAATGATATGGTGGTTACATATTCCTAACTCCAATTAAAGGTTCATGAGAAAAATTATCCAACTCAATATTTGGATTTATCTATTTTAATTATTTTATTAAGGATATGGAGGGATTTTCTTTATGTGAAGGGGTGTGATGTATATAATAATCATAAAATTTTATAGATTATATTCAATAAAAAAATGTTGAATATGAACCCAAGAGGATCTTTATATTAGATTTAAGATTATGACTTCTTAATACATTACCACGCTCTCAAATAAAACATTATAGAAGATGCTCTGAGTCGAAAGGATCATGCTATCATATATATGACTAGAATAAAAAAAACTCTAGTATTTATATTTTTAAAGGATATATCTATATATTTTAATGGATAGGGAGAAATCAACTATTTATCAAATGAGTGCTCAACCATTTATCCGTGTGACAAATTAACAAGGCATCGAAATGTGATGTGGAACTATAGAAGATGATCAGATATATTCCTAATTACAACCATGATTGAGAGGTAATGATATGTTCTAGGAATCAGGAATGTTTCTACTAAATACCAGATTTGAATAAGAAACTATTTAATGATCTTAAATTTCAATTATTCTTTATTCATTTTATAAGTACAATTATATATAGATATATGAAAGAATATTTTTTTTTGACATCATTAAGAGATATTTCACAAAATATTTATCTTGCTTCTAGGTATTTTATCATGTTAGAGCTATAAGAAATAATTCAATGTAGATTTCAGAATGATTACACATCCCAAATTTGGAATGGGAAAACATCACCATGGATATTTGTCATAAGAATCCCTAAAATCTCTAATGGAAATAATGATATTTGGTTAATTTTAAGAGCATTTTCTCTTAATTATAATGGTTCTTGGGATCAGCACCTTGCTCAAGTCATGTTTTCTAGAAATAATAACTTTCACACAATCATTTAGATGATCCTTTTTAATCGATATATGGAAATAATTATATAAAATTAACATTTTTGGATGTGGGTAGATAAATATTTTTTTTTAGACCTATTTTATGTTGAGATATAGAGTATAATTTTAGACCAATTCAAACACACCTCATAGAATACCATATTCGATAGAAAATTTATGTAAACAATCATCAGAGTAATATGGAATTTGAAGTTGGTGAGAAGGTTTTTATAAGAATTTTTCATGGAAGAAGGTTATTAGATTTTAGAAGAAATGTTATCTATACCATAGGTATATATTAATATTAGTCATTCATGAGTTTTAGGGATGGAATCTTATCGCCTGACACTTTAACCACACATCTCTCATGTTCACGATTTGATTGATGCATCTCTCCTAAGGAAGTACATACCAAATCCATCACATGTAATGCACTCAATGTTCACACCAATAGAAAATGATATTAGATAGGATTCACAACCAATATAAATCATGGATCGTATAGATAAATTGATATAGAAAAAGACTACTCCCCTAGTGATTTTTTTATACAAAAATCAGAACTTTAAAGGAGCTACTTAGGAACCTGATGACGTAATGAAACATATATATATCCTAATTTTTGTATCAAAGAGATCCATTTTGATGGGGAAATGGTCTTTATGGGAGTATAATTTCACAAACTAATATTTTAGATTATATTTATCTTTAAATAATTTTTTATCTTTGGTAACTTATGGTGTACGCAAAACCGAATTTAAACGAACCACGATATACTATTAAAATATGATTATGTGATTGTTATCTCATATGTATTATTTTAGCATATATAAATAGTTATAACTAATTTATTAAAAATGTATTGTTATATTTTTATAAAATGAATTCAGTGGTTATTAGTTGATTATAAATAAATATAAAAAATACATGAAAATGAATGAGATGTTTTTTAGAAAAATGGTTTTTACCAATATAATATATATTTTTATAATAAATTAAATAAATAAATGTTGATGAATTATATTAATGAAATATATATATGAAATATTAAATATACAAATTTAATATTAATTTAATATATTCTTTCTACTCACAAGATTAGAATAATCCTTATTTTTTCTTACAAATATATTTTCCTAAAAAGTCATTTTCATCACGTTTTAATTGATTATTTATTAAATTCATGTATTACCCTCATAAAAATTGGATTCTTAAAAATGTATTCCATATTTGTAATTAAGAGTCCCAATTTTTTAAATTATGCATTATTAACAGTAATTGTGATAAGATTTTTCACCTCGGTAAAGGGTAAATCATGTTAAACTAGGTAAAACTAAATGATAAGAGCTTCATTTTTCTTCTTAATTAGTATCTAATGTATGTAATTTATCCCCTTCCAAATTAGACATGAAATTTAATATTTTTTTAATGTTCAGTTGTCTGTTAAAATGACCTATATATTTTTTAATGAAATGAAAAATAAATAATGTCACACTTTTCTTTTTAAATATTTATTATCTATATAAATATAAGTAAAAAGGCATGTTATGCATGGGAAGAAATTTATATTTTTGGAATAATTAATTAATTTTAATTATGTCAATTTATCTATAATACTTAATTTCAATATTGTTTCATTTAATTCATATGCAACTTCGGTGTAATATTTTATCCATTAATAAAAAAATAAAATAAATTATTTTTAAAATATAATGTAATATAATTTTTATTATTAATACAATAAGATTAATTTTATATAAGAATATGATATATTAGTGTTGTTATAAAGGATATTAATATAATTAAAACTTTTTCTTTATGTCCTTTAACTCATATTAAATTAATAGTTGTAAAATTGAAATTAATGTTATTTTATAAATTTAATACTCCATTAAAATATTTTAAAATCATAAATATTATTGAAGGGGAAAAGGCTGAGAATATATTTGTTAAAATTTCACTTCATGGAAATTTATGAGATAATTCTTACCATAATTGTAAAATTATAACCCTATATGAGGGAAAACGACATTACCACAGTTAATGATATCATATTTAAACTAAGGAGTCAAACTAAAATATATGTTCTAAAACAAAAGATAAAAAAATAAAAATTTTATTCATTGAATTTATTTTAACCTCGTATTATCTTAACTTATAATCACTATCCTTTTTGAGTTATTTGAACATGATAATTATTTGATTATTGTTTACTCTTTTATGAAATTTGAAGAGTTCCCCACACCTAAATTATAAAAGGGAACCCATCCTTTCGTTTCCTCATGCCACATTGGTCATTATATCTCATAAGAACCTCCAAAATTACCTCCCAAATACTTCTAGATGCATTCTCAAGGAACATTTCTTCCTAATATACCAACCCTAGAGACCATAATTTGATATCTAAAAGTGTTGTCTTAATGAAATGGTTTTCACCTTAACAGATCATTTTCTTTTTAATTATTATTTTACACTCTCTATATCTTTTATATTATTTATAAAATAATAACTTCACTATACCCAATATACATATTTTTTATTATAATTATGAATCCACCTTTATTCACCCATGTTCTATCAAATGGAGAGTGAAATTATCACTAGTGTGTATGTACATCATATTATGTCAATTTAGCGATGTAATTTATATTCCATCACTATATTCATGGATGGTTAGTCTAATGGTTTTAGTGCATCTACATTATATTTATGATATAATTATGCTTCTCAAATTGTAATATCACATCTAACTTCTTACCTTCAAATATGTTGTAAAACAATAATGTTGCTCATGCCTAAATGTGGAATGCTACCTCCACAAACAGATGCGATTTGTTTTTCATTTAAATTTTACATAGAATTTAATAAGGATTGATTTAATTAATATATATTATATATATGATATCATTACAATTATAGAATGGTTATTTATTATTTATCTTTATTTATTCCATTTTTTGAAACGTGAAAACAACATTAATTCATGTGTATGACCTACCATCTCTTTGAATAGTGTAATGACTTTTCTGTTGGGCCTAATGTTGCATTTGTTGTCGATGATATGTCAATATCTGTTTTTCATACTGATGATGATATGTGGTGATTATTTTATAATTTATATGGATTCATATTATATAATTGGATTTCATGCTTCCACAATTCTCTTGGGTAAATCAGATGATTATTAAGCTATGCATAAGTTCCAATACATGTGCCAGTTATTTTTAGAGATTAAACATTTTTACAAAATTTTAATAATTAAGTGACTTCTAGGAGATATGAACATTATTTTAGAAGAGATTCATAATTATATCAATACCATGAAAATATAAATTTTTATGTGGAAATGTTTTTGAAGAGAATGATTTGAAGATCATTCAAAAAATAAATTAGCATGAATTAAACAGTTCTCCATTCAAAAAATATATATATTTTGAATAATTAATAATATAAGAATAAATGAAGTGATATGTTTGGTAGAAATTTTTTTAACAAGGATTTTCATTTTATTTTATAAATTGGAATCATTCTATGTATTGAAATTTATTTACATAAAAAATAATCCTACTAGAGGACTAGCCCAGTCCAAGGTCAACCTAAGCCATTGTGGGACCCATAAGATTCATTCATTCCCATGAAACGAGTCAATAAACATCACAATGTTCTAATGAGTGGTCATATAAGAATGTTCGAGGTACGATATGTTGTGCCACCATGCATGGTGGAAGGGATGTTCGCCGAAATAGTTCAGAGCGGTACCAAAGGGGGATCATATTTTTGGAAAATCATTTTAGTTCGTTATCTAATATAACAAAGGGTAATAAATAAGGTATTTAAATGAGGTATATGGTTTAACCACGTGCATTTCTTCAACTGTTTAAAATAATTTACATTATATGGGACGCCTGATCTAATTGATAATTTTGATCTTGGCTACCCAATTAAAATGGGTTTTCATCCTTTTTTATTTCTACCCCTGATAGATCATATCTAGTAATCCAAAGCATAGGTGATCCCATAATTATCACATCTACCCACTTTTTATGATCATGTTGATAATGTGAGGATCATTCAATCGAAATAAGATAATGCATAAATCTATGTCTTTCATGCATCCGATAAATTGAAGAATGTAACTTCGTCAATATAAAAATGAGAGTAGATGACTACCTTCATGTATGATAATGTGCATCAACAATAAGGATCATGAGAAACACATAAAATACATGAGTGGAGAAATTCATAAAGGGGTAATGTAAATCTTAGAAACCGTGTTTTTTATTATCACATGATCATTTGATTTACATGAGATCATCTAGTATATAACTGGATGAGTCTCATCTTCATTCATGAATATTTGAAGGAGTCCTTGATATAGCATAATTAATGGATCTATGAAGGTGGAATGTGTGGAGTTTTTATATATTAACTGTGTGATCTTAAGGCTAATATTTGTTGCTTAAAACATTCAAGATCTCTCGTTTATAAATAAAATAATCATACGTGAACCCCATTGCTTTGTGAAATGAAGTGGGGAATTGAGAAACATCACTGACACAAAGGATAATAAACTCATATCCCTTAAAAAATTATAACCTTCAAATGACCTTCATGAATAATAATTTCTTAAAAATTAATGGTAAATCACTAAAACATGCCACCCTAGATTTTCTGATGATCTATGATCTATGATTCCTTCCCGGTTATCAGAAATTGTATGAGAACCAAGAGAAATTTTATCCATACACTACGTTCATGAAAAAGAATAAAATTCATGCATCAGGTTTGCACATGAGAAGGATTGAGGGATTAGAGGTGGACAATGTGGTTCCCACACCCATGGAAACAATGCAAAGTACACACAATCATCCATTGAATCATATATAAATAAATATAAAAAGTGTTTTTATGCACAATTTTAGCATGGAGAATAATTTTGGATAGTGTGTGTTAAGGAGTTTGAGAAGGTCGAAGAGAGTATATGTAATCTTCCATGTATAAGAATTCAATGAGACACAAGTAGGTTAGTGTGTGCGAATATAAGTTATTCATGAAGAAATACAAGTTTTATAGTCATACACACCTCATACACAAAATAAAATCATGGTACATGAATGTTTTCAAACATACATACAATTCATGAGATATTCCCAAAATACAATTGAAAAACACATAATTTGATGAATATAAATAAATATTATATGTTTTTCATACCATGAAACTCATTTATGATGTGTATTTTATTTAATATTGTACATGTGTTTTCCATGCATAAAATATTCAAGATGATTTTTGTGCACAAATTTCACACATCAATGTTAGAACATAACTTCATGTAGAAGTAATAAGCATCCCCAGAATTGTTTCATTGGAGAAAGTGGTCATTAAAGGTGATTAGAAATATTTATCAACGCTAAAAGGCTAATCCATGGGTTTTTTAACACAATTTAATAGGTACATGATCATGTTAGATCCCATAATATTACGGAGGAAGATCAATGAATCATCCTGTAGTGGACCAATACTTCATCAGAGGTGAAGTATTCTGGTTCTTTCAGGAGAAATTGAAGTCTGATTATTTGATCCATGAGAAGAAGGAGTCTCTCAGTTGGATCCATGGTAAGAATTATTTTAGCTGGATCCAAAAGAAAGAAAAATCTCATAGTTGGAGCTATATCCATTATAATTAGTTATTTGACAGTGAATATTATAATAGAGAATACGTTTTGGAGATATAACTAACAATGAAATTAGTAGGCCTTCTGCTGAACCTTTTAAATGATTTTTGATGTTGTTTATGTTTTTATTACTATAAAGAAGTTGATTTTGAGAGAAAATATTGAGTAGATCAAGAACCATAAATGTTTTCAGAGGTTTAATTTGAAATAAAAGGAATTCCTATAAATATAACACTTATACACCCCTTTCTCTAAATTCTCAATAAGACTTGGGGGTCTAAAAGTGTTATCAGAGAGTTAGTCACATATAAGGATACATTAATTTTGTTATAAAATGATGTTTATATGAAATAAGTGAGAAATATCTAATTGATATTTCATACATGACACCAAAGAGTAAAAATAAAGTATTTGAATGGAATATGAATAATAATATCATTGTAAATAAACATGCATCCTCAAATATGATCATTATGATATATTCCCCATCAATTATCCTAATGTGTAGTTATTCCACTCACATGACGAAATACTCACAATCAATGATACCAAGATAAACTACACAACAACAAAAATAAGGATAATAGTCTATTATTGGTGTTGCCTGAAATTTGGACAAAATTCATTAGATTTTTGGAACAAAATTTCAAATAATGAGAATAAAATAATGCCACATTTTATGGGCATAAAATAAAATGTCAATAAAATACTTTAACAAGAGTTGAGAAATCAATAGAATAACAGAGGTGTTAATTTATTCTTTCACAATGAAAAAATAAGAAAGGTGTTAAACCAAAATTCAACAAGAATGAAAATGATAGACACTATAATATTCAAAAGGGTGAAATAAATGTTAATATCATTCGATAATATAATCATGTTTCCAACAATCCTGAACACATTCATGTGATTTTTCCATCTGGTGAGGAGAAATAAATAAATTTATTAGAAGAAAAAATACGCTAGTGCGAAAGGAAAAATAAATATTCTAATTTAAATAGTTGAATCTAATGAGATTCTTTCAATAAATAAATACATTTTCCTTAAATATGTAATTTGTGAGCGATAAAATATAGTTATACATAGTGAACGTGTATGTTTAAGCACATTTCAAGCATAACAATAAGCATTGAAGATAATGAATATTTCATTAAGAGATGAAAATTATCTTATGGATACAAATATAAAAATATCATACAATGATGTGGTATGAGTGATAATAAAGTAACCCTAGCCTTTTACACACATTATTTCACTATTTTTAGTATAAGTAATCATCAAATTATATGAAAAGGATCTTAAAATTTATTGTTTTTGAAGATTAGGTATAAAATTAAGAATCATGAAAACATATTTTATTTGATCTCCATAATGAGATCCTAAAAATTATTTATATCCTATTACTACATATGATATCCTATATAATACATGTACATAATGGATGAGATAAAAAACCTAGTAAGGATATAAGTATAGGATTAAACCATTGCACATGGATTAGAAAACATAACGTGATGACATAAAATGAATGGAAAATTAATAAACATAAAGAATAATATTGTTTAAAACATGGGATAATATAATCATGGAAATTTAGGAATGTGTAACCAAAAAATAACATGACATAAACATGATTCAAGGCTATCCTCTAAGACATGGTGGATAAAGTCCAAAAAAGGAATCAAGTTCATTCCCTTTACCAACATGATGTCTCACAAGACTAAACATTACCAAATGAATTGGAGTAATATCTAGGCTCACCCATGATAACATGTTCAAGAACATTATTTCAACATAATAAATCAATCATAAAAATAAGGGTTACCAAGAAATAATTGGGTTTCATAATCATTTCAAATGGCTTAACATATGTGATATTATGATGGTGTCCACGAAAGGAAGTATTTCAAAGATACATGGATATCAATAATAGAAACTAGGAATATATAATGATATGTTATTTAAAAGTGAAGCGACTATATTTAAAAATACTATTTAATAAACTTTAGAAATAGAACATTTCTGTACGGTATAAGGAAAACATAAAATAATCCTTAAAATGGTAAAATAACAATATTGTTTGTATAAAAACAGAAATGAACCACTATAAATCTTCATAAAAAATATTTATTATATAAAAATATTAGTGTTTTAAAATAAATCATGGAGTTAACTTTATAATTGGTAAGAAATCAGTATGTTCTCTTGAATCAGGTTTTGTTTTCCCAATGATTTGAGATGAGAACCTAATGAAAAAAATGTATTACCCCATAAAATAATGATGATGTGATCTAGATAAATGATTTTAGTACATATACACATAATTTATTATAGTTAAATGAAAATAAAAAAGAGGTAAATTTGTAATATCGTTAGAAAATGTAACCTAAAGGAAATATATATGTTTAGAAAGGATCCTTTACCGTATGCCCTATATAGGTTTTCACTCTATCTTAATGTCAAGAGTAATCAAATTATATTCATTAATTAATAATTCCATTAAATTTTATACATTTAATTTATTTATTATAATTATATTAAGTATGTTTATGTAATTTTTATGAGTTATAGTGTTCAATTTCATCATTCGAGAGTCCCTGTTTTCGTAGTTTTGGTAATTGGTTCCCTTGTATAAGAGTATGGAATTTCACATAAAATGAAAATAGAAATATATAATTGATGTAATAAGTTTTTAATGACCATCTAGAAGGATAAATTATAATATAATTCATATTTTTATTATGGGTGAGGATGAATCATTAGATAAAATGTTGGTGATAATCTTATGGATTATTTTGCGCAGATTTGACTCACAACGAACTTGTATTGTTTTATTATTTAACATCATGTGATTATAATGATTCTAAAACATCAAATATGCTGTAAAAAATATATTATAAGTAGTTTTAACCATAATAATGGTTTTATGACCATATTTGAAGGTGGTAAAGGAAAATGAAAATTTTTCATCCTTGAAGGTGATAAATTGACACCTCACGAATGATGTTTTTATTTTAAGATTAAATGAGAGTTGAGAGGGGGTTAGTGATTGATTATTTCATTAGAATAATAAATTTCATGTATATGTTAGTTACTATATTTATCATACAATTTTTATCAGAATTGGTGAATATAGAATGAGAAAAAAAAAGTAAACATAAAAAATAAAAGAAATTAGAAATTTACCTCTTGAATTTCTCTTCCAGGAAAACCTCATTTGGTAAAAGTTTTGGGTATTTTAATTATACCATGAGATACAACATGTTTTGGATAGGATTGGAAAAATATTTTACTAGAATTTCAACATGTAAAATATCATTATAGGTTTTAGGAGTAGAGGTGGCGAGGGGTGGTCTTTATAGGGGTAGAGAGGGGTGTTTTCCCATTATTTATGTCATTAGTTTTTTATTTTGGCTCAAGACTATGAATGTTTTGAGAATTATTAAAAAATATAATAAAATAATTAAGGTATGTTTGATATTGTTTTTCTTACATTAGTGACTAAAAAAGTAATAGTGTATTGGACTTATAATGTATATAAAATATAAATTACTAAATTTTACAATTCAACAAAAAGTCAACTATTTTATAGAAATCCCAAAATATGAACCTGACGATTTTTCAATATTTCAGGTTCAAAAATAAAATCCATTTTATGAAAATAATTTTCTAAATAATTTGAATTTCATTTCTTATCAAAATCAACATTTACATGGAAAATACATATTATAAAATTATAACTGATTTTGTAATACATTTAAAAATAAAATTAGGTATCAAAAAATTTTATTTTAGTCTGAAGAAAAAAAAATTAATTTATGAATACTTTTTATGGAAATAGATTTTATTTTTATTATTTTGGTAAAATATAAAATTGTAATTAAATATTTATAACTTATAAAAATACCTATAGTAAAATAATAATTTTTAAAACATTCATTTACTTATAATATGAAATAATTATATAATACTTTCATTTATACGATACAAAAATTTTATTTATACATTCATATGTAAGGTTAATATTCTTTTCTCTGGTTTAATATTTATAATGTACATAATACAATTATAAATTCAAGTTATTATTCCTTCATTATATTTTTATAACTTCTATAAATACTACTTATTTCCTTATTTCATCATTTATAAAGATTTTATTTTATATCTAATTTGATTTATACTATATGAAATAATAATTTAATTGGAATTTCCATTGATAAAAATTTTCGGTCATTAGATTCCTCTCCCTTATGAAATTTCTCCCTCAAATATTATTTATACATTCTATATTGAAACCAAGTGTGGATAATTTTCTATTATCACATCTTTAGGTTCCCATTATGCCTCTTTGAACATTTGGTTCTTTCAAAGTAATTTGAGCAGGTGATAAGTCTTCTTTAATAGAAAATTATCTCTATAATACATGATCTTCCCTAGAAGCTCCTTTTATAAGAGAAAATTTACCAAATATATCACCTCTGATTTCATAACAGGTGAATTATCTATTATATACATCAATATTAGGGTTATTTGGAATACATCTTGTATTTGGGTCGTGGTTTGAGGATGTTCTAGTTTATAGGCCAAATATCCAACATGATCAAGAATCTTGAAGGGGCTGATGTAACTAGTATATAGCTTTACTTTCTTCCAAAATCACATAATCCTCTTACATAGAGATATGTAGAGGATTATCATGTCTCCAAATATAAACTGGAGGTCTCATGGAAGATTTTATGTATATATCTTTTGTCAATGTTGGGCTTCCCTACTGAATGGTTTTCACCTTCTACACTATTTTATGGAAAACTTCTAGTCCTAGTATATTACCTAAACCAGCATAATCCCATTATGCTGGTGTTCTAAAAAATTTCCTCTAATAGGATTCTTATGGATCCCTTTTGATGATGCAACTGAAACCATTGTTGTAAAAGAATTCAACCCGAGGGAGATAATGGTCTCATCCCCCTTTGAAGGCCACAAAACAGGCTTTGAAAATTTCCTAATGTGTCTAAATAGTTCACTCTTAATGTCCATCAGTTTGAGGATGATAGGTCATTCTGAATTTCAACTCAGAGTTTAGAACATGTTGTTGACTTTTTGAGAACAGTCGGTTGAATATCAGATCCTTATCATATTCAATTGATAGTGGTACTCCGTGTAGCCTTACTACATCTATGATATATATTTGTGCAAGCTGGTCTTGTTAGAAATTCCTCTAAAATTGTGATAAGATGTAAAATATTTGTATGATGATCCACAACCACCAATATACTACTATTTCCATTGGATTTATTCATATTCCTAGTGAGAATGTCCATGGTAATGTTCTCCAACATCTATAATGGTATGGGTGGTGTGTACATCATCCCCTGGGAATTTTTTCTTTATTTATTCACATGATGACAATGCAGACAAATTGATATATTCCTAGTGCCTTAATTTATTATATTTTCTAACAAATACTTCTCTCAGAGGTCCCGATACATATTTTTTTTTTCTCCATTGGTCAATATAGAAGTTTGAGCTATGTGCGTCATTCATAAGATCCTTCTTTATATTTGGATCAGAAGGTGAAAATAGTTATATCTGAAATCATAAAACTCCTTCCTTGTCAATTTTAATCTCTGAGGATTTCACCTTTCTCATAGATTCTACCTCATTTTGTATTTCCAAATATTTTATTTGATAATAATTCATTTTATCTACATGTTATTATTGATGATATTATTTGAGAAAGGATTGATGATGTTACTTCTATAACAATTACCATATCCATACTTTTTAGGCATATAATGATCAGATCCCTTTCAATTATAATCATTGATAATGATGCTGGAACATTTCTAGTTATACCATTTTCTATGTTATATTCCCTAACAAGATGGTAGTGGATTAAGAAGTAATGATATTTGATGAGATCAAACAATCTTTTTGGGTTTATATTATTCTCCTTTGATGTCAAAATATATTTTAGACTCTTGTGATCAGTATATATCTCACACTTATACCCATAGTTAAAACCCTTCTATATTTTCAATGTAAATATCAGAGTTTCCAACCCTAGATCTTATGTGTGATATATTTTATCGATAATTTTAAATGGTCCTGAGGTATAGGCAATCAATTTATCATTTTACATCTGTAAAAAACATAATCCCTTAATTGAAGCATCATTTTACAACACAAAAAGTTCCCCACCTTTTGGAATTGTGAGTATTGCTGCAGTTATAAGCTTTTTCCTCCACTCTTTGAAGTGATATTCACATCCACTCATCGATAAATATCCACTCCCTTCTATGTCATATTGGATAGTGGGTTTAAAAATCCTGATATGTTCTTCAAAAAATCATCTATAATACCCTGTGAGACCAAGGAAACTATAGATCTCCATTACAAATGTTGTCCTAGGACAATATATGATTTCCTTTTTCTTAGAAGGGCCTACAAATATGCCATTTTCTGTGATTACATACCCCAAGCATGATACTGCCACTATCATGAACAATCATTTACTATGAAATGCATAAAATTTCTCCCTTAACAAAGTCTTTATCAAAGTATCTGAATTATCCTCTTGCTCCTCCTTTCTCTTCCAGTATATCAAAATATCAACAATTAAGAGTAGCATAAAGTAATCTTTAATGACTCCATTCCATAAGTCCATGAAAATTTATTGGGAAATAGAGAGTCCAAATGGAATCCCAATGTACTCATAGTTACCATAGCATGTTTAAATGGAATCCTTGGGAATATATTCCTTCCTCACCTTTAATTGGTGATATCCTGACTGAAGGTCCACCGTAGATAAATAACTAGATAGATATATCAGATCAATCAAATAATCTATCTGTGGTATGGGGATACTTTTTATTTATCATGGTTTTTTTGTAATCATGATAATAAATGCATAGATGCAATGATCCATCCTTCTTCTTTATGAAGAGTACTGATTCCCTCCATGATGAAGTAGTAATGCATATAAAACCCATGTACAAATCCTCTAGTAATTTCCTCTTTAGTTCATTCGGCTCAACATTATCCATTATATAAGGTGTATTTAATATAGGTAAAGATCTACGAATCAATTAAATTGAGAAGTCAACATCTTTATTAGGAGGAAGACTAATAACATCATTAGGGAACACATCATTGTAGTACCTCACAATGGGAATGTCTTCAAGAAGGAATTTATCATATTTCTCAAGAATATAATCAAGATATTCTTGATCATAAGGATTAATTATCTATACTTTATACAATTATTCTAAAGGATATCCATCATCCTCCCAATTATACAAAATAATAAGATGTTTCAGGATGTGAAGAGTGATCTCCATTTCTTGATAGTTCATGTTGGGTTTGTGTGAAGATAGCCAATATATTCCCAAACATGCTTCAAGATCTACAAAAGGGAGTATTATAATATTTCTTAGGTTTAGTCCATAGACATTAATGGGAGAGGGGTCAAAAACTATGGATTAATTAATTAATGCATTTATATTCCTCAAAGAAAACTCATCAAATAAATTTTTATGTAGAGATTGAATAGTTCTACCAAACTTCAATGATTTGAACGAATTTGTGGGACCATAATCAAATATTATCTTTTCAATTCTTGATTTAATAACAATCATACCCATCACTACATAATTTTAAGGATCCACCTTAGTAGTAGTAATTTCGTATGACCATCCTTGATTCCTTGGAGGTTGTTGTTGGTCATTTCCTCCAACAACCCTTTTCCTGGGGAAATGGTCTCCATAAGTCCCATCTTCCTTATAGTAAAAACACTACATTATATGTCGGTTGTGGATATAATCCTTCCATTATTATTCTACATTAGTGGGATTCATTATATCCCTTTAGATTTTATTAGCCATATGCCCTTCTCAACCAAATTTTATGCATCTCTTAATTCCCTTTAAGCTGTTTACATGATGCTTCTTTCAACACTTTTGACATGTAAAATATAGGATATCCTTTCGTTCATGGGTTTTATCATCTATATCAAACTCAATTTTCATCATTAATTCATCAGGGCCATGGGACCTATTATATTCATGGATCTTTATTTCAACAAAGAGTGTACAATAGACCAACTACTCATAACTATCTATGTCCCAAATTTCCAATGCTTTCATATACTATACTTTATTATTTTAAATAATAGATCCACCTTTCTTTTAGTTTTGAAGAAAAATCATTAGGTGTGTCTTGAAGGACATGTGGTGTCTTCCTCATATTCCCCAATAGACCCATATTACTTTTTCTTTATTCCAATGAATTCAATTTCTATATTGATATGGAGGGTTTGAAGAAAATATTTATAAAAAAATGATATCCCCAAATCTACCCCTTCCATGGAATCAATTTCCTCCATGTAATTTGTGATCCTGGCCAGTTTCAACCATTAATTAGCTTAACAATAAAAATAATATACCTCTTGAAGAACTTTATCTTCTATTATGAACTATAGGATATATAATATCTTTTCAATGGAGTTAATCAATTATTATATCAGGACGGTATTAGTTGATCCACTACAAATGGTAGGCCTTTCTTGGATGTTAGATTTTATAGGAACTTGTTCTGTCTTTAGAGAAGGAGGGAGTTGCAAAGGATTCATGTTATTATTCATAACTTTATCTTGTTGAGAAGGTACTTTCATAATGTTTTGAGAACCTGTGCCCGTCATATTTGGAATATCATTAGGAAAATAATCACATTGTCTTTCACATTGATTATTGACATAAATTCATTTATTTCCAGCCATTAACTGATAAAAATAAAGTACAATTAGGAATATTCAACATAGAACTAATAACATATAACAAATACTTTAAACATAGAAGGATAAACTTGTAAATAAAACGTATATCCAAACATGTGATTCCCTAGGTTTTAATATAAGTTATCTATGACCTATTTACAGGAATAAATTCTTATAGGTATTTTTTTAAACCCCTAATAGTGGTTCATAATGAGATTTTGAATTCACCAATAAATATCAGACGTCAATTTCAAACCAGGTGTGCCGTAAGGCCCATTTTCATGTACCGAGTTACCCAAAGTCAGGCATGAAACACCTTGCTGGTGTTGGAACTCCAAGGTACATCTATTATAGAACAATATACCGTTTTATTATCCATACATGGATTTATTTTCATTATAAAAAAATTAATATATACAAACCAAAATTTAGGAATGTTTTGTTATACCTAGTATAATCCATATGTATTTCACGAGAGTTTTGTATTCTTAATTACAAAAATAACAAGGTAGTCTTTTAATACCTACTATAGAGACACAGTCATTTGACACATATTATTACATGATTTTAAGCATAATTAAATATCAAATTACAAACCATGGATAATAAAGTCTAGATTCTTTTTAAGATTATACACATAATTATACATTAAGAAAACTTCTTTTATTTAATCTCTATAATTAAATACTAACATTAATTGATCTCCTATAACATTATAGGGAAGCCTGGGTAATACATGAACCAGATAGTGAGCTAAAAATCCCAGTAAGGAAATAATAATTAGGAGAAAACATAGAACTTGGGTTAAAAATAATAACATGATGACATAAAAGCATGAAAAATGAATAAACATAAGTAATAATAACATTTATAACATTGGAAATTATAATCATGGAATCGTAGGAATGTGGAAACAATATATAAAATGACATAAATATGATTCAATGAAAACCGCCAAGACACAGTGGACAACGACCCATAAAGGAATCAAGTTCACTCCCCATCCCAACATGCTATCTCATGATACAAAACATTACCCAATTCAGTAGAGTGATATCAAGGTTGACACATCATAACAGTTTAATAAATGTGTTTCACACTTTTATAATAATACATATGAAATCAAACATAAACATATTTTTTATCCAAGGAAGGAATTGGATATCATAATCTAGTCAAAAGGCATAACATAAGGGAATATTATGATGGTTTTCATTAAAAGAATGATTTAAATAATATATGGACATTAATAATGTAAAATAGGCATATATTAGGATAATTTATGTCATAGTTTTGGGATACTGTGTAAAAATATAGTTTCAGAATCTTAAAAAATAAACCATTTTAGTGCATTTTCAGAAAAAAATAAATATTCTATAAAATGAAAAATTCATAATTTTTGTATAGACCCTAAATTAACAAATATATATTTTATTAATAAAATTATTTATTTTTTATAAAATAATCATGGTCTAAAAAATTTTATGGAGATCACATGAAAATTAGTAATAAATCGAAATGTTTCATTGAATTTGGTTTTCATTTTGGGAATATTTGAGAAGGGAACCATCTTAAAATAGGTATTACCCCATAATATGAGGATGATATGATCTGCATACCTGTGTTTGGGAAATATACACATAATTTATAAGAATTAAATAAAAAAATAAGAGTTAAATTGGGAAAATAGAAAGAAAACATAACCAAAAAAGAAAATATAGAGGTTTATATATGATCCCGTACATTATCTGAAAAATAGTTCTTCACATCATCTTAATTACTTGAATAATAAAGTTATATTCATTAATTAATAAGTCCATAACCTTTTACACATGTAATTTAATTAGTTTAATTTTATTAAGTTAATTTATGGACTTTTTGTTGAGTTATAGTGTTCAATTTCAACAGTCAAGAGTCCTCGTTTTCTTAATTTTCATAATCGATTCCCTTGTATAATAGTCTTGATGATCATGTATAACGTAAATATAAATCCAGAATTAATGTAATAAGTTAATAACCATGATACATAATTTTAAATTATCATTTAATTCATTTTTTTATTTTTTTTGCGGATGAATCATTAGATATGATGTTGGTGATAATGTTTTCGATAATTTTTTAGTGGTTTTCCCATAAAATGAAATTGTTTTTTTAAATCATGTCTATATAATGATTCACGAACATAAAACAGGATATAAAACATATATAATAATTTTTTAACCATAAAATGGATTTATGACTATCCTTGAATGAATTAATTGAAAATCAAAATGTATTGTTCTTCATAGTGATAAATTAACACCTAGAAAACTATGTTTTCATTTATATAATAAGAGAGAGATGAGAAGGTTTTAATGATGGATTATTACATTAGAATAATAAAAACACATTATAATTGATTTAATATATTTATTTTACCATTTGGATTTGAGGAGGTTATGATATAATAAGAAAACTTCTTGAAAATAAAATAACATAAATGGAATGATGAATTTACCACATGAATATATCCCCCTTGGGAACATCGTTAGGCAATCGTTTTTCTCTTTTAATGATACCAGGTGCTCTTGGACATGGGGGAGTGTCTTGGGGAGATATTTCAAAATTATTTGGAAAATTCTCAAAGCGAGAGTGGGGTGAGGAGAAGAGGTGCTAAGGTGTGGTATTTATAGGGGAGGAGTGGGGTGTTTTATCATTATTTAATTCATGAGATTGTTATTTTGTCTCTTGAAAATGTATAGTTTGATAAATATCACCAAATATGAAAAAAATATTAAAATTTAAGTTCTATATTAAGGGGGTTACATTAGATATGGCTTAACTAATAGTGTATTTTACTTATAATTTTTAGAAACTGTAACTTATCATATTTTACTATTTATATATAAATAAACTATTTTTAAAAAATGCCAAAAAATCACCCTAACTAATGTTTGATGTCAATAATTTATAATTGAACTAAATTTTATGAAAATAATTTTATTAATATGTGAAAATTATTTTTTAATTAAACTCGTCATTTAGATGGAAAATTCCAATTTTAAAATTATAACTGATTTTGTAACACTTTGAAAAATTCAATAATGACCCATAAAAATATATTATAATCCTAAGATAACAAAATATTAATTTATGGATAAAGTTTATGAAAATAACAATTCTTTTAAATCATTATAATAATTATAAATGTTTAATTAAACGTTTATAACATTCAAAAATAAAAACACGTAATTACTAAATTTTAGAACATTTATTTACTTATACTATGATATAATTATATCATAATTTAATTTATAATATACACAAATTTTATTAACACATTCATAGGTAAGGTTTCTATTCTCTTGGTTGGTTTACTATTCATAAGGTTCATATTACTATTCCAAAGTTCAAGTAAATAATCCATCAATATATGTTTCTTAACCTCTAAAAATACCTCTTACTTCATTAATTTTTAATCTATAATGTTTTTATTAGGTTATAAATGTGATTTATACTATATGAGATAATTATAATTAGAGAATTCCATGGATAAAAATTTTCTGTCATTATATAGAAGATCAATGTTACCAAAGTGTAAATAATTTTTGAAAATCAATTATTGAAGAATGAATATCGGAGAATGTAGAGAAACTTGATTGAGAAAAAAGAACCTCAAACATTATTTTCACATTGATGAGAAAGTAAGACCCCTCTTAATTCCATTATATATAGAAATTCATTTCTATTACAATAGATGGGAAATAAAGGAGATGGATTCATCTCTTGAGGAGAATCATTGATGATATGGAGCTATAAATTCATCACTACATAGTAAATATGAAACTTATAAATAGGTTTATAATTCCTGTCACATATTAATACCTTGTTCATAATTTTATTTACTATATCAATTAAGGGGGGAGTGTTTGGATTTTGAGAATATAAAATAAAAGGGGTTCTTTATCACTGAACATGAACTTTCTGATGAGTTTTTTGTAGAATGTGTAGGATTTTGCATGTGGTTGATAATTTCGATAATCTAAAACCTCATTAATGATAATTGAGTCATTATAATTTATATTTCACATGCATCTTTTTTTATGGACAACATTGAAAACTTTGGTTATTTATATAATTTTTTACTATGGATTATCCCAAGAAGTCATGGAGATGACTATCTAATTTCTCTTCGATAAGAGAAACATGTGATATCATCCCTCTCTAAATTTTTCAATAAATAATCATCAAACGGAGTAGAACATTTTTTTAAGAGGTCGCACATTTCATTTCGATCTGATTTCCAATAAGAGGGTAATATTGAGTACACATATTGACTATTAAATAGTGTGATGAGGACGTATTGACAAAAAAATAAAAAGGAGGATATTTTAGTGACTAGTGTTTCATTTGTTGTCAATGATATTTCTATATTTTTATTGTAGGCTTATGATGATAAATATTGATTCAAATATAATTGTTATGGATCCATAGTATGGCATTGAAGGTCACACCTGAAAATTTATCCTTTTTAAATCAGATAGTTATTGAATATTTCTTTAGATTAAATACATGTTCCAATTGTATTTATAGCTTGTACATTCCTAGAAAATTTTAATAAATAAGTAAATTATTAGAAATATTAAAATTATTTCATAAGGAGTTTCTAATTAGATCACGATTGAGAAAATATAAATTTTCATGAGGAAATTCATTTGAATATGTTGATTTTATTGTCATAAAAATCATCAATTTTTATAAAGTAAATAATTTTCCATGAATATATATACATATATTTCATAATTAATAAGATAAGAAGAAATTAGTTGGGAAGTTTTTTGGGACTTTTTTAGATGTATTTGTATACCATTTTATAACTTTAAATTTTTCTATGTATTGAAAAAGGTTTACATAAAAAATACTCCCACTAGAGGAACAACCTATGAAATGATCAACATAAGAATCTGTGGGTCCCAAAAGTTTAAACAAAAAAAATGAACCCATCCAGGGCTAGCCCAAAGGTATCATGAGTGGGAATAAAAGCTCACCCACATTAGGAGAGGTTGTGCCATCATTTGGGGCGACACAACATCTGTTATAAGTGGTAGGAGGCAGTACCGAAGGGAGGAGGTATTTGTTCCAATCACTTACATGAAATTTTTAATTTACCAAAGAAAAGTAGAAATAATATTTTGATAAGGGACATGATTCAGTTATATATTGTTCCTATTATATTTATAAAAATGAATGTCATACAGTATGTCCACCTTTATAGATCACTTAGATCTCAAACATATAATTGAAAAGGGTCATCATTATTATTAATTTTTCCCCCGACTGAGAATCTCTAGTATGTCTAAGAATATTAAATCCTCTCATTATATGTTCTATACTACTTTGATGATCTTGTCGATAGTGTGAGGATTGTTGGATCAAACTGATAACATGTGTGCAACTATTTTTTTCTTGAATGAAATAAATCAAAGAAAGCATATTATACTAGATGTAAATAGTTGTTACATATTGTAATAAAAAAGGAAGAGTTTTTTATTCCACAATGGGAATCAGGTTATCCTCATCGTATTCATGTTAGTATCTTACTTTCGAGGTGGTTTAAGAAGGTGAGACACCATGTAATTTGACATAACATGACGATTTAATTTACCTGAGATCGTCCGTAAATTAACTGGTCGAGACTTAGCATAATTCATGGATCATTGCAGGATTACTTGATGAATATTAAAAAATCATGTATTTTAGTTGAGGACAATATTTTGTGTTCCTATTAAAGGAGAGTTATGAAGGATGACATTGTTGCATAAAACATTCAACATCTCTTGTTTTTAAAGAAACATTATGTTCTCAAAACCCATAGATTCTCTATGGGATTAGGATAACTATGAACATTATTTTTGTGATGAGAATAAATTTATGGGATTTAAATGATTTTTATCACACTTCATGTAGCTTCATAAATAACTATTTCCATTAATAAAAAAGGGACAATTCCATAATAAACCTCCCCCAATTTATCAAGGATTTGAGATCAATGAAGGCTTCCTATTTTTGAAAATGTTTTTTGAGAACCAAAAGATAGTGTATCCTTAAACTATGTTTTATAAAAAAAATTCATGCATCAAGTTTACATTTGGTAAGGATTTAGTGATAGTAGGTGGAAAGGGTGGTTCAGCCACCTCTGTGAACAAATAATAGTATAAATACACAAGCGTTGAATTAGAAGTATACAAACCTAAATATACTAAGATTTCACAAGGTTTTAATGATGAATAAAATCATACATAATGTTCAAATGAAATAGATAAGGAGTTATATATTATATTAGAGATTCCATGTATATACAATAATTGAGACACAATGTGGGCATTATGTGTGTGCATAAAAGTTTTATGTGAATAAGAATAAAGTGTAATGTCCATACACACCTCGTACACAAAGGAAATTATTAGTACATTAATGCTATCATGTTTACATACAATTCTTGAGATCTTCCAGAAACATATTTAATAATAATCTAATATTAATTAATATAAATGAATGTCGTCAATTTTGGATTCCATGAAACTCATGCATGACATGGATTTGATTTGAGATTATTCAAATTCATTACTAATGTAATATATAGAAGATGATTTTTTACACATAATTCACACATCTAAGTAAGGTCGGGACTTCTGCAAGAAGGATGAATCAGACTGAGCATTGTTACATTAACACATCTGATCAATATAAGTGATCAATATTATTATCTATGGCCAAAAGAATGTTCCATAGGGTGCGGAAGATATATGAACCACTATAAGAGATAGAAAGAACCTAAAAGCTTATGCGGGAAGATGATAGAATCTTCTTATAGTGGATCAAGACTTTATCAAAGGTGAAGTCTTCTGTTTGGTTTTGAGAGCACTTGAAGTTGTCTTGTTGGAGGAAGGAGTAAAAAGAGTCTCTCAGTTGGAGCTGATTCATGAATTATTTTGGTTGGAGACAATGGAAAATAGAGTCTCTTGGTTAGATCCAATGAAATAAAATTTCCAAGTGGGGACCATACCACAACTCCCTAAGCCCACCTCTAATAGACCTAGGGCTGGTGACTAGAGCCAAGAAGTCATATCACTAACATTGGAGCTTGGATCCTAAGTGCATGTACCGACACACAAATAGTCATGCTAATAAAATTCCAAAATATAAAAAAATATGAACCCATTCATTCATACATCTAAATACCACTTCCATAGTAAGATAAGAAGTAATGTAAATAAGGATTAATACATTCCCACAAAAAAGAGTCTAAAAATAATATCAAAATAATAGTTAAGGAAACTTGTATCTAGATACCATAAGAACACACCATATTCTTTCCATTATAGCTAAGAACTATCATGTCTGATTTTATCAAGGACTCCATCAAAAGGTTGATCATCTGCATAAGACATGGCATGTTTGGGGAAACCCTGTGTAGGGGTAGGTATAAATATACCCACTAAGTTACCACAAAAAAATCATACATCAAATGAATACATATTTACCTTTACATATGAATTTATTCACAACATAAATTAGAAGAATATATAGATATACGAAATAAAGAAACATTTTATAATGGTGAGTCGTGAACGATATAACCATCCTGTAATTACAGATCAATGGTTTGGCAAAGTACTCCCCTTTGAGAGCACAATCATAAGTCCGGTAACACTGATGAAGTCCCTCCAATAGTTAATGCCAGATTTGTCACACCATTAGAAGTTGACACTAAAATTTAAAAGTGATATGATACACAAATGAGGATAAAACCTAAAGTCTATGGGTGTATACCAATAACTCAATCTTGATTAAACAACTATGTAGATTATTGGATCTATGTATTGTTGGCCATGATTATACCAAGAACTCCACATAGGACACATGAATGAAAAGAAGATCTCACTTTCAGCCTCAAAAATGGATTCCAATGACTATATTCATGAAGTCTTACTAAATGGATTGTTCTCCAATGTTTAGGATATGATCCCATAATAACCTTCAAGGGAAAGGATATTGAGAATTCACCTTAATGAAACTAGAATATCTTACAGAGGCATGTGGCCCCTAGAAATTTCCTTAAAATTTCATGACCTGTAAAAGGGTTACACGCCATGTCCCATGACCCTATGTCCTACAAATGTAAACGATCAGTTTCCAGTGTCCTATGCATGTGTCCATGTATAAGTAAAAGGTATATCACCTTCCCATGTAATCTATACATGTAATAGTACATAGTTTAGCCCATGAACTTATCTAGGACAAGTCCTTGAATGGGAGTACAAGGTGTGATCAAACCCATATACCCCAACCTGTTTCCATGTACACTCTGTGGTACAAATCGAGTCATCAGAAAGAGGTCACATGGTGTGTGACGGTGTCATAAGTAATGTGATACTTAACTATCAACAGAGACCCTTGATTATAAAAAGGTTCCCTACATGGAATTTGGATGTGACCTACATGTCAAGTAATGTATAATTTTTCTGTTTCGTAGATATGATTCTATGTGTCTTCTCTAGTGCTTCATCCACTGATCTGACCATGCAGCACCCATAAAATAATGAAACCTCCCTGTATCATCCTCAACAATGATGAAAAACATGTTTCATCTTTGAAATACATTTAGAAAATAGAATCATTCACCATTATTTATTTAACCTTGAAGAACAGAAAATTCGGCATTCAAAACCATCGGATTCACTTCAACATCTATCTTCACACCACATTTTTGTTGTTCCAGTCCCATAACTATAGTATTTAATCATTTCACCTTGAATTGAGGGATCAACTATTGATTACATCAAGATCCTTTAAACCTCATGCCAATGTAATAATGCCTTTGATGAATGAGAATCACTGGATAAATACACAAACACACACATAAAGAAAGAAACTTGTCCATTGTTCATATTGGACTTGATCCATCACCATTATAATAATAATGAAGAATCCAAAATCATAATAAAAATCTCCGAAAATAACCCTAAATATAAATTCATCTCACATGATTCCCTATCCTCAAATCTATCCATTTTTCGATTCATTAATAATTGTCATAGGAATGAAGAATGGTAATTATTTCCAATAAATTTAATGTTCTACCTCGATTCAGATTGATCACTAATGAGGAATGATGTTGTGTTGTAGCTATTGGATAGATAATTTAATTTTTTTGCACATTAATCATTTATCCCTCATCCATTAGATGTTTTTCTAAGTTATATCCTCAAAATATCTCTCTAATGGATCTAGGGTTATGTAAATAACCCTAAAGTTTCACAATAAAATTCAATATAAAGACTCAATAGTAGAAGTGTCAATGTAATAGAAATGAAATAATTTATTTTTTTATTTTAATCATTTATCTGGTTGTGATGACTTTTTCAAAAACCACCAACGCGGGTAAATTTTATGTCACTCTACGGGAAAACTCACATTATAAACTTAACAGTTCCCTTTTATTCATAATTTGGTTCATCATATGGAATTTATTGCACTTTTTTTTTGAAAACTAGACATGTGTGTTATTTAATATATTTAATATATTTCAAAAATTTATTATGGACAGATTATGCCTCTAAATCACATTCTTCATATAAATTAGTCTCTTAAATAATATATACAATATCAGAAAATAATATACAAGAAAATATGAACAATTATTTTCTCACCACCTTGGGTTAATAAATCCAAAAAAAATCCAACACAACAGCTACACACAAAGATGTGTGTACTGATCACAAATATGAACCTCACACTACCATGTTCTCTCCTAATGATTCCCATAATGAAACCAGACACACATTAAATGAATAAATCTCTCACATTGGATCATATCCTAAAGATTCTGGATCTCTACTATTTACATAGCAATGGTAGCTCCATCCTTGATGTCCATCATACCCTAGTCGATAATGTGTGATGGGTTATTAACCTACCTCTTTAGCTGTGACACATGAATTATTCCCAATTACTGAACTAAATTTGGTTTTAGTTCAAAATGGTATTCCAACTTGAAATCTATACACAAAATCTAAAAAAGACCAATGAATCTGGAAGATATCTTTTCGCCCTAACCAAATCACTATAATCAATGTCGAGGTCAAAATCAAGGTAACACTTGGTCTCCCTCCTCAAAGTGAAAATGGCTCTGTCATCATTTAGTCTTAGAATATTGGAAGCTCTATTCAGTCTTCATCCACAACTGAATGATTTTCACCTTCTCATTAGTTGCTCGCACCATCATTTTCCCCATGAGTGTCGACTCTCTATTGTAAATCCAGCAAAGTGGTGATATGTAGGGTCTCACATACAAAGCTTCAAATGGTACGATACAGACAGTTCAACTGTAATTGATTATTTACCCAAAATATACTAGTGGTAAGTAATTGTCCCAACTATGGCCAATGTCTAACAAGAAAGATCACAAAATTCCTTATAGAATCTGAATGTACCAATCTACCATGTCATTAGTTTAGGGGTGAAATGATGTTCTAAATAATAACTTAGTCCCAAAATCATACGGTAATCCATTTGATGACCAGGATGTGAAGAGATCATCACATTTAGAAATTCTCATCGATGAAACTCCATGGGGTTGATCTATATCTTATATGTTTTGGTGTCCAATTCTCTCTAATAAACTCTTCTTCCAAATAGATAAGAAGTCAGAAAATATGGTGAGATGATATACGATCACTCAAAAGGAACCGTGTACCATTAAAAGTATGTGGTATTCCCACAATGAACTCCATGGATATCTAATCCCACATTCATTCTGAAACCTCAAGTGGTTGATCTAAACCTTCTACAATCAGGTTTTCAACCTTCTCTTGTTGACAAGTAAGCCATTGAGAGAAAAAATATCCAACTCCCTTTTTCATCCCTGACACTCTAAAAGAGAAGATGGATAAAAACAATATATTGGAAGTAAGATGCTCCATCTCCATCTAAAAAGGGATAATAACAACAAGGCTAACTGGCTTGATTCCTTGTTCAGAAACTACAAACAAGATCTCTAACTGTGTCCATCTTCTACAATGTTCCCCTTCATATAATTATATGAAATTTTGAGGTCATAATCATAGTGGAACTCTATCCATCAGCTTTGTCTCATGTCAAGATCCCTACATGAGAAGAAATACTTGATACTCTTATGATAATAATACATGATAAACCACTCACCCATCAATTTGTTTCTCCACATATTTAGTGAAAAGACTACAGCTACTAAGTCAATATCTTGGGTCATGTAGTTCAATTCATGTTGTGTCAACTATCATGAAAAATATGCAATCACCATCTACCTATGCATCAGAAAATAACCAAGTTTGGTTCTTGATGCATCACATAACACTATGTACTAGGCACCCTCCTCTTGGAATATCATGATTAGGGAACTCATCTAACTCATATCACATATTGAAAATAATTCTAGATCTTCTTTGTCACCACAAAATTATTCCCCTTTCGGGTCAAATTTTTCATTGGAGATGATATCCTAAATAAATTTTGTATGAATCTCTAGTAATATTCATAAAACCAATGTATTCTATATAGATCTATCATTCTATTTGGTGGATCCCAAGTAATCACTTCCCCATCCTTGGCTGACTCCACCACCATGACATATGATAAGATAACATGTCCTAGAAACTGGACGACCTGAATCCAGAATTAGCTCACCAAAAGACTCCAATAATGATGGTACACTTGGAGTAAATCTAGTACCATTATCCAATCTCTCAGATGAACCTCCTTGGATTCTGAGTACAAAAGGTCACCATCCATGAAGAATACTACAAACTAGTTTAAGAAAATAAAAATGGTCATGTTCATGAGTGGCATGAACATGGCTGGGGCATTCGTCAAAAAAATGGTCTTCACCAAGTATTCATAGTGACCATAGTGACATATGAATTTCATATTTGGTAAATCCCAATCTTGTAAAAATAATCGGTGATAGCATAAACTGGGGCCATCCTTCGATTACCAGTGTTCTCATATCAACTAATCATAGTGTTCATTGATCCCTAGTAGTGGATACATTTTCTTCTATATCATCTTGTTTAAGCACTTGAAGTCCACTAATAACCTCAAGCTCTCACCCATCATTTTGTATAACCCAACTGGGTCTAGATCTGGTGAAAAACTAGATCTATCAATTCCCTACATAAAAAATTCCTCTAACTTCTTTATCAGCTCACTAAGATCTATGTTAGAAATATGATATGCTGGTGCATATATTAGTGTCTTCCTGGGGTATATATCCTTCAAAAATTATATATCTTGGTGAGGTGTAAACCTGGAACAACCTTTGGGAATACTTATATATATTACACAACAACTATAAGAAAATATAAACTCATAACATCCTCCAAAACAAGGGTTATGATTAAAAATGGTGAGTAATTGGATGCACCCTTCTGTTCTTGAGTCCATCATATGCTTATTTTGTTTTCATTTCAATAATAATAGAGAACTTGTTTCTTCCATGACAGGTGAAACACATCCTCTTCCTAAAATAGACTATCTCGGCATGTATTGTGGGAAACCAGTCCATCCTTAAGATGATATTTTTTGGAATCATCACTACTATAGAGATATCCCAATAGAAACACTCACCTCCAAGAGTCATGTTACACAATCGGCAGAAGTGTATGATCAGTAATTCTTCTCTAGTAGGAGTCTCTAAATTCAAGGGTCAAGCGAATGGATGAACCATAATCAATATGTCTTGATCATGATAAGTTCAAAGAAATGAATGACTAAAATCTATTTCTATCAGTATAGATTCTAAGGTGTATAAGACAAAAATCAAACATTGATTCATTCCAGGAGCATCTAGGTTATAAGATTCGACCACCTATAGTTTCCCCCTCCCCAAGCCTCCAACTCCTTGAGCATTCCATGGACCACCTTAGGGTAGTGGTGGTAACAACTCTTTGGTATACTACCTCATGTAGTCATCACATCACCTCTTCTACATCCTCCAACATATTAACACTTCTACTCATACCACTCCCTCAACCTCAGTGTCCCATTAACATTATCTCTATCAGCTATATAGAAATTTGGAAAATCTCAAACATGATGTATCAAACAAATAGACGTCTCGAATCATCTATCTCTGGGATGACCAGACCCATCCTATGAGCCATGAATCATAGAATCTCTTTCTTTTGACCTCATCCTGAAATATCTCAAAAATCAAGTTCCCTAAGAGTGGCATTGGCTCCATATTATCGAGGTCTCTACTCCATTATTCCCACTACTGGAAACCAATAGTTGTATCTTCATATACAGGAAACATTGAACCAAAAAATATATCAATATCACCAAAGAATATATTGGAATGCATATAGGGTTGACGTTGGCTCAGATGAGTCAATGTAGAACTCACATGAAGGTTTGAGCCCTAAAAAATTAGTCACGAACATTATCCATCAAGTACCTAGAGGGGAAGGTAATACACATTGAATATACATCAATTTTATTACTATAATGTTGGATATATGAAAGATCCTAGATACTTGTTACCCCCAGTGTTGATGTAGATAAATACACTGAGAACTTGTTCTCAAAATTTAACAATTATAGAAAAACTTATTCATAATATTGGATCACTAACCCCCATCATCTCCTTACTAATCCATGAAGAAGGCTCATCGCCCTGACAACCACTTTCTCTACTATTTTCCTAAATAGATGGAAACTTTTCATTACCACATCAAGATAATACTTAGTTGCCCATTTTTAAGGAACTGCCTGACACCTGATGGGTATTTTTTAGTAAAACTCATGATGTGTGCTCAAACTAAACACCTCAACTACTGGTACTATGGTTATCATATACTTCTTAATGGTTGGTGGAATAGCTGGTGTGCCACCTGGAGGTATCACATCTATAACTGGTCCCTCCATCGATGCCTCATCATGAAGAGAATCATCCTTATGATCATGATGATGAATCCAACATAGTATACACATTTGGGAATCTTTATTGTAATCAGTATATAACATGGTTGATGATTATATCTAGACAGTTGATTCAAGAAGCACATGGAAACCACAAATCATCCCAATATGATCCATGTAACATTATTTTTTCCAAGAATTTTCCCATGTAAATAGCTAAATAGTGGGTGATAATAGTCATATTTTATGGATACATTGGCCGCAACAACAAAACTGGAGTCCCCGTACTGAAAGCTTAACTCGAAACACATTACACTATTTCCTTAATAAAAGTGACAAAATTCAATAACAAGGTAGAATAGACTCCTATGATACCACTATTTCATAAAGTTTCTTACTAGGTCCCATTTTTTGACTCCCAAATCCCACCACCAATATGCTAGGGACCAGTTACTGGCACTGATAATGTATATCACAAACATGGGAGGCCTTGTCCTGAGTACCTATAAACACGCAAACATATCTAAGACTATAAAATTCAGAAATGAAAAATGGAAAACCATGCATTAATACCTCTATGTCCCATTTAAAAAGTAGGGTAGGATGATGACAAATGTAAACTAGGCCAAATAAAAGACCAAGACAAATAGTTTGAAAACAAGGCCAACATGAAATATAAAGGGATTGCTGTCTAGATACCATATAAACACACCTAGGTGTATCTATTATAGCTATGCACTATCTGGTCATGTTCAATAAAACTATCTATCAAAAGGTAAATATTACACACAATTCATGACACATTCAGGAAAATCCCATGTAGGGATGAGTATAAAAATACCAAGTAGGACACCATGAAACCACAAAGAAAACAACAAATGAAAAGATAGTCATATCTACACAATTATATATCCACAATACACATAAAATAGTATCTAAATATTCTCAAAAAATACACATGGTATAAAGGTAATTCACAACCATAAAAACCAGCCTATGATTCCAGCTTGAAGACTCGCTAATGAACTAATCTGGGAAAACACACTTCGAAGTCTGATATCACTGATAATGTATGTCATATAGTTAATGATTGACATGTCTCGCCATTATAGGTTCATGTTGAAAGTTTGAATAGATACAACACAAAAAAAATGATCCCTCTCAAGGTCATTGGGAATACCAACAACTCAATCTTGATTAATCTAATAAGTATTGGATCAACACTTGTGTTGTGTTGGTCGTGATGATAATAAGAACTTCACCTATTTTATGAAGATGAATAGAGGATCTATCTCCATGACTCAAAAGGGATTCAAATGTATCTATCCATGAATATCTGCTGAATGGATCATTTTCCTCGGACTAGGAGGTGACTCCATAGTCACCCTTATCTAAAAGGATATAAATAATTTCCCCTAGCGAAGCATGTAAAAGATACATAGGGAAACCGATTGATGAAATATATTAGAAATTATATGGTGTGGGGAATTGCTATATGCCATGTCCCTTAACCCCATGTCCTACTCATGTAAATGGACCTTGTTTAATGTCACATATAATTGTCTAGTTTTTATCTATGTAGGGGAGTACACATTGTGCTCCCACCCATGTACCACAACCCATTTCCATGTACCCTCCATGATACAAGTCTAGTAGTCAGGAAGGTATTACAAGTCTTCTGATACGCAATCATTTTTCAAAACCCTAGCTGTTGGAAAGGGTGAACCACATGATGTGTCACTCCAACATAGAGTCTGTGGAAGGAGTAATTTTCTAGATTCTCATATATGGTTCCATGTGGCTTCTCTATTGGTCTATCCACTGATCTATCCATTTAGCTCTTAGAAAATCAAGGAATTGGCTCATCTGAGAATAACCATTGACAAACAATAAGTTTCTTCCTTCAAATCCATTTAGAAAGTGGAATCATTCATAATTATTAATTATGTGTGAATGAATATGAAATCATGAATTTGAAATAATAAAATAATCTTCCACTTCTATCATCACACAACCTTCGTATTGTACTGATCCCAAATCTACAACATCAAATTTTTGCACAAAAAAATTTGGTGCACAATGATTGAGTTTATTGAGATATGTCAAACCCCAAGACAAGGGAATAACACTAGAGAGAAATAAATAATCAATAGAAAATACAAAAATAGGAACATCAAAACATCATCTAGTTCTTGTACAAACCTTAACCCATTACTGTTAGAATAACAATGATGAATCAATAATCATGATGAAATTATCCCAAAATAAACCCACAAATAACCCCATCCAACAAGATGATTAGTCCATAAATTAATCCTTTAGTCGATTGATTTTCATTCATCATAGAAATTAATAATGGGGAAATAATCCAACCAATAAAACATCCTACCTCAATTCATATCATTTGTTGATGAAGAAATATGTGCCGTCATAGTCGTTGGTGAGATCCTTCGATTCAATTTCAGGTTGATTGTGGATCCATGATCTGATGAAACTTCATCTGAGAGAGAGCAACCAATGAAATATCTAATTTATCTAGGGTTACATGGATAAATATAAAAATTATTCATAACATCCTACTAAAATACTCTTCAATCATTTTATCAATGAAATAAAAATAAAATAAATTATTTTATTCATTAATTTATTTCTGAGCTCATGATAACATTTCCACAAACAACCTTCACCGACAAAGGTTATGTCGCACCTAGGATAAATCAAATATTCTGAACTCAATGATTCTCTTAGATTTATCATATGATATCTCATTTATATTTCATTACAATTTTATGGGAAAGGATCACGTGTGTACTATTTAGTATGTTTAATATATTTCAATCATTTAGTTCAGGCATACCATTCCTATAAATTACACATCATCTTAGTGGAAAGTCTTGAAAATAATCCATATAATATCAAAACATAATACATGGTAAATATGATTAATTAAGGAGGGGTATTTTTTAATTACTAGTTTGATAGTGAAGATTATAATGTAGAATCCATGTTGGGGGTATAACCAACAGGGAATGAATTATGCCATTATAATGATCCCTATAAATACTATGTGTTTTTATTTCCATTGATATTACTATGAAATAGTTGAGATTGAGATATAATATAGACTGGATATATAACCTTAACATGTTATATAGTTTGAATTTTAATAAAAATAAATTCATAATAATAAACCACTGATTCACCACACCCATATCAATTGTTAATCTAGCCTGGGGCTCTATATTTTTCTATCAATAACATTCATGGATGAGTGTAAATATTTATATAATAAAATTATAAATATATGATAAATATATCAGTGTAATAATTATTTACATGATGAAAGCCTGACCAAATTAAAAGGACTAAAACTTCCATTCATATACTAATAAGAAAAAGGATGGACTTATCTCCCTAAATAGAGATTTTAATAAATTACAGATAAACTAGGTGTGACAAGTTATAAATAAATCATATATGGGATGATATACATTAGTATGTCTCTATAATATATTTATAATAAATACTTATTTGTTATACTTGAGTGTTAAACACATATGAATGAATTCAAACCTTAGTGATGGGATAAAATTTACAATCTCATTATTTATCAGGATAGTTTATGATTATGTTTTAGATGAGGAAATCATATGATATAATACTAAAATAAATGATTAATATTTATTATCCTATATTAATTTCATAAAAAAACTATTTTTCATTAATTTTCCTCTATTAAAGTACTCAAGATACTAAATTTTTTTTTACAGAATATTGTATTTATTTCCTTCTTCTGATGAGAAACATTGTTCTTCCATATACATGCTTTGTAAAAATATTTTTCATGAAATTTTTCAATATTTTACAATGATTTTTTTGACATTTTTTACAATGATTAACAACATAAAAAATTGTTTTAAATGAATATTCATTTCATTTTATGAATGGGTTACTTTTTTCATTTCAAAAAATTCTAGAAGTAATTTTTCCATTTAAGTTATATGACATGAATATAATTTCTTATCATCATGGCCACCTAATTATTTCAATATTCCATTATATTTTTTGAAAGTTGTTTTAAAATAAAAAATTTTCCTTAATATTTTGGAGAGTTTTATATTTTAAATGGTTTATTTCATAGTTGAATGGATTTTTTCATCACGAAACGTTCTAGTAATGTTTTGAAGAAATATTCATCCATGATAACATATGTGATGTTACTTATGATTTACGAGCGGTATGATCCAATGATACTACACACTTTCATATTATTGATGGTTTATAATGATTATGATTTATGAATGATTATATGAAACCAATCACTTTTCCAAGGGATAATTTAGTTACTAAGAATATTTCTTTTCCAGGGGTTATGCAATGATGAAATGAAGAAATTTTTATGAAACCCATTTCATTTTCAATATATGTGATAAGATGAATGCTTTAGGTTTTTTTATCACACATCTATATGATTTTCATTGTGTGATGGGTGGGCCAAGAATTATATATTCCTAAAAAGAATTTGGTAATGATAGAAATATCATTAGATAAATAGAACTATAATAGGGAGTGAACCTAGTTTAGTAAAGTAATCTATCCACTATGATAGTTATGGGAGTGATCCATTTCTACTATGATGGTTTGGGGAGTGAGCCTAATATACTATGATAGTCATGGTAGTGATTCATGAATGCTATTAATATGATTTTTTATGCTTATATAATTTCCAGAATTTCATGTCTTATGATAATGTTATGATCTCAGGGCTCATGTTATTTGATTCCATTATGATTCATCTCTTATAAACTATCCATATTTATTCCATGAGATGGGATTATGTTCTATGTTTTGCTAGTATTTTTTTGTATGTTCATGTTCTCTTACCCTTAGACTCATGTTATGATTATATGATCCTTGATATCTCACTTTTCTACCCTTAATAAGTATATTATCTCACCCTTTATTATGTTTCCATTCCCTAAATTATCAATAATGGTATTAAATATTATATGTTAAATAAGGGGGACAATTGTGATGAAATTTATGAGAGATTTTGTAGTTCACTTTTGAACTAGTTAATTTTGTGTCTGAGTTTTCAAATTTTCTAAACCTTTATCATTATGGAATGGATCATGATGTTCATTAATGAATATTAATCTATTGATATGTAATATATATGTATGAAATGTATGGTGACTATAATTTTGGGGATTTATATCAGTTAAATGGTAGGTTGTTTATTTTTCATATATTGGATATTGATCCCCCCATTCCATGGGGGTTATATGAATTATTATTTATTTATATCCATGGGGGTAACTGATTGGGATTTAATCATATCTAATGTGAATTAGATGGTTTTTTTCTACTAAGAGATTCATGAAAATATTTGATGGATGTTAGATTGATGATCTACTTGTATGGGATCAATCATTTGGGTTTCTCTTAATAATTTATACATCATCATAGAAAATAATTCTTGATTGGTGATTCAGGAGGGACATGTTAACATTACAGGAATTGATAATTTGAATGTTAATTCTTATGGTGTTCTATTGGTGAGTTATTATATTCAAAACTTGGAGAAACTTTTATTAATTCAAATTATGTTCGGTTGTATTGGTTTAATGGACCTTGGAAATATTAATGGGTTATTTAGGTGTGACTATTATGTGAGTAGTTCAACATGAGTGAGTGATGCCTTCTAGGAAGTATCTCAGAAAATTAATCAAATGGGTAAATCCCTAGAGGACTACCATGGGAGAACATTTTTTATAAATCGTCAAATCCCTTGTTATTGGGTTGGGATGGGAGGAATGAGGGGAGATATATCATTTGACTTCCCATGGAAATCCTGCCAATTTCATTGAGGAATGTTGGAAATATGTGATTTATTTTTTGTTTTTTTTCTATAGTTGAGTGGGTTTGTAATATAAATGTATTACTTTTATAGATAAACATAGAAAAAATAAATCCATGTTGTGAAGTGTCTACGGTTTTTAATAGATCATAGTGGAATCATAACATAGTCTAGATGGGCATTTTCTGTTTTGTAATAAGTTTATTTATAGGGATGTTTAGAGCTTATATATGGTATTACAAAAGTGTAATGAGATAAAATAGAGAGTAATAAATATAATAAAATTTGTGTTCTATTGGTGGAGTGTGTTTTTACCTTACGAGATCAAGCATGTGATATAATGGTATCAAAAACCAAGAATTAGTCAGATCATGAGAGATCGATTCGAGATAGTTTTATGTCATTGGACCTATAAGATGAGCCCGCGATGTGAGTTAGTTGAGTTTTTCTGAACAAGTATAACTTCATGAAATCCCTATGGTAATTTGTTATTGAACAATAATATGTGATTATATGATGATAGAATTGATAATCCTTTGGTATAGAGGATCCTACCATATTGTTGTGTTTGATAAATACATCAGGGGATGAGAATATAACTCAAGGTTTTATTGATATCAAATTTGGATAGTGTGTGTATAAATTTGATGTGTATTATGATATTAATGATTTATTAATCCAATCTTCCTCTAGTACCATATGAGGTTTTGTTATTTATTTATAGTGAATGGAACAACCAATTTGTCAAGAAGAAGCTGAGGGATGTATTTTAGTACCCATATATGGAGAAACTTATTAGTTCTAATGAAATCATTTTAGTCGAGGAATTGTGTTTTAGAGTATGAGTTGATCCCACATCACGATAGTGTTCATTTTTTTGGAACTTTATGCATAAGTGAGGGGATTAAATATTCAGAATAAATTTGAATATGATATAATAATTTTCCTATTACATGTGATGCATATTTTTATAAACATTTTTGAGATCAGGTAAATAGTTTCAATGTGTTTTTAATTTATATTGAGAAGGCATGGTTGTGATATAGACCTAACCTGATTAGAATCAGGTATAATAAATGGTAATGGGGTTTTATGGGTTGATCATGAGTCAAGGGATCATCTCAGATACTTCTTGAGGATAATAATATCTATATTTGTGAGTTTGTGACAACCCATTTTTCTATAAGTTAGTGAATTAAATGATAATTATATTTTTTATCATGGAATAGGGGTGTTTCATAAATTTGGATTAAAATTAAAATTTTATGAGTTATAACATCTCTCAGTGTTTTTTATGTGGTTTAGGATTTTGGTGTATTTCTCTTAGATCGTTTGTAAAAGGTATAGGTGCAGAAGATCTCTCTTTTAGGTAGTAGACTCCCTATGGGTACATATTATGGGTCCATTCGGTACCTGGTGTGTAACACCCTGAGATTTTATGAAAAATATTCTTTTAATTTCATTGATGTCTTGTGTTGTAAGCTACCACAAGATTACCTTGCGCTATAAACAACACCGTATAAGCTTGCAGTATACACAACACTATTCTTGGATCATGTTACACACAATATTGATAGTAGTTATTCTGTGAAACATTGAGTGTATATATATAAATATATATATATATTCAATGTATAAATGAAATATGGTTGGATTCTGTTATATGAAAAAACGGAGGAGTCTTGCACAACACGCAACCCAGAATTGGCTTTCATTATACGCAATAGTGACCTTCCTCCATATCGTGTGTTGTACGCAATACCAGGTTTCACTAAACAATGATATATGGTTATAATATTATTATGAACAAGCCGTTATGAATAGTATCAACTACATTTTGATTTTTATAACATTATTATTCATCTAACACATTTTCTAGTACATGGTATGAGAACAAAATCAATTTTTCGAGTAAAATAATTATTTTTCAAAAAATACAGTTTTTCCGCCTTTTGATGGCACACCCACCTTAAATCTAGTTTTGGACATGACTATAAGTTCAATTTGACAAAATAAAATTCTTCTTTGGATTCAGGATATAAAAATTTACTTTGGATAACATTTTCATATTATTCTGAAACCTTTCATATTTTAATGATTAGTAAAAACACGCTATTTTTTAATTAAAAACAACTTTTTTCATCACAATAATTTATATGGCTAGATTATATTTTTAATTGGTTTTAAATTGTAATTAGAATATATTTTTACAATTTAATCCAATTTTGTTCATTGGAATTAATTTCACTTTGAAATTGGATATAAACAAGTATCAATTTTTTGATTGTTTCTGTTTCTTAAAAACACGCTATTTGTTTTGATAACAGGAATTAAATTTAAAATTAATTAATGTCACTTATATGTTATGAATTTTAAAAAATATACATCAATTTTGAATTCTTAATATCAAATAATGCTTAGGCTTAATTTTTGGTATTTTTCTGAAAAAATTCAATTTTTGATAATTATTGCAACCACTTAGTGGTAGTTAAAAAACTGATTTTTTTTAATTTAAATTAAATTTTACGACTTATGTTAATTGAATTTAAAAAATACAAGAGACACAGTTAATATCAAGGACTAAAATTTGGTTCAATGAGATTAAAATATTTTTGGTGAATAGTAACTTTTTAGTTTTATTTACCACGATTAAAAGTAAATAGGATAATTAAGGGTAACAATGATATTATTATTACCCTAAAACATGTCCTAATTCTATTGGATAAGATTAATTCGACCAAAAACAACCTTAGATATAAAATATGAACATTTAGGCCCACTTGGATTAGATTAGGACATTTAATATTAATTTATTCAATGAAGGGTTAAAATAGTTATAATCAATGTTTAATAAGTAAATCATTTCTAATATAAGGTTATACATAAGATAAATTCGTCTATAAATATTCATCAGAAATCTAAAAATATTTCCTATATAACGGTATTTTATTTATAAATTTTGGACATTAAATAATGTAATTTAATTATGACACAAAGATGATGGAGTAATTATCTTATTAATGAAATATTGACATAATTGATGTTATAAATACAGAAATAAATATAATTTGATACTTTTTATGAATTACAATACTTTTATAGGTTAATATGACTTGTTATTATTGATTTAAGTAACTATTTTAGAACTAATCATGCTATTATAAGTTTCAAAAAAATCTAGTACCAAATAGTGTCAAAATTGACATAAAATAGTTTTTAAAACAAATATTATTTTATTAATTGTTATTTTATTCCTAAAAATCTAATGTTCGGCCAAATGACTTATATAAGGATATATATATTAATAATGAACCACTTGTGGTTCGTTTGTCTTGTTATAGTAAGTTTATTAACCTTATAGTGTAAGAAAACAAGAAGACACGGTAAACGTAAAATTATTTAACTTAAGGGTAAATCTAAATGATAAGGTTAAAATAGAAACCTAAATCGGTCCAAATTATATTGGATTAGAGTATTTCGACCCCTACACACATTAGGTTTTAAATAAATGAATTTGGAGCTATTAAAAACAGAATATGACTTTATAATAAAATAATATTTTTTGTTTTTCCAAAGGTGCCCCTCTCCTCCCTTATAAAAGGGATCCTCCTCCCTCTCTTCCTCACACCAAATTGAGCCTTCACGCTCATCCAAACCCTGAAAAATTCTCTTCTCCACTTCCATAGAAACATCCTAGAGGTTCTGGTCTTCTTCGAAGTCAAATTTTAGTGCCCTAAGAGGAGGTCTCAAAGTGGCGCTTCAAAAAAGAGGTAATGTCCGTTACCGATTCTTTCAACTTTATTCCTTCTTCAACTTCTTTTTCTTTAGTTGTTTAATTATGAAGAAATAACATCATTATTACTCATAAACTGATATGTAATTATAAGTATGGAAAACCACTATTTCACCATCTATCTATCCTATGGAAAATGAAATCACCACATGTGCGTACGTACGAAATACCGTCTCCACGCCGTGGTGAAATCTGTTTTTCCACCAACACCTTACATGGATGAGTATAATGTTGTAAAGAATAACTATATATGGTTATTATAACATCATACTGATTCTTATATATTATACCATCCACTCCAATTCTATTAAATAATTTTGAGAACGATATCATCGCTCGTGCGTGTGTATGGACTACCGTCTCTACGATGTGATGAGATTCATCTTCCATGTTAACCATACATGAATGATCATAATGATTATATAATGAATAATAATGAAATATATGAAATAATAATGGTACTGGATTTATGTATGTATATATTTATGTCATCTATTTAGTTTCATTCAATTCAATAAGGAAACGAAAATAGCGTTCATGCATACGTACAGCCTACCGTCTCCATGAACTGTGTATTTCATTCCTTTTATCGGTCTATAATATATATATGTATATGATTAATATATATTATATATAAATCATTTTTTACATTCTGTAATTATTTAAATCATGATATAAGTAATAATATCAAGAACGACAAGTCAAAACACATACGATAAATGAAATGATTTTACCCAAAACGCAGCATTAACATGGATTTTACAAAAGTACGGGTAATATAAAGTCATTAGTGAGACATATATGACATATTAACAATGAATATGATTATGAAATAAGTCAATGAAATTATTTAAATCATTATACAGGAGAATCGGATACGTACGAAGATTATCGAACCTAAGGTAAGGCATAATTTTTCAAATCTCATTTTTATCCGAGATTGCTTAATCGTAAGTATTTACTGGGGATATTTCTATCATCCATGTCCATGTTTAATAAAATTGTATTCATGTATGTTTAAAGTACCTTTTACCAATTTTTACTTTTACCCCATGTTATGGAAGGAATCTTTATTTTATTTACCCTACAAGTTACTTTTTTTATTTTCTGACAAAAGTACAAGAAGAATGTTTTTTTAACGTATACGGCATGAAAGGATTTTTACAGTTTTATAAAGCATTTTTTCCATGAAGATTCCTCTAAAATATTTCATGACTATTTTGAACAAAATCATTTTCTTTTAAAATTGCATGACATTTTGTGAAAAGAAAATGATTTTGAAGAAAAAAGGATATTTTCCTCAAGAATTCATTTCAAGTGTTTTATAAAAACCATTTTCATCTAAGATGACATTATTTTATATGTGTATGTTTCAAGTATCATGTCTCTATGATTTACATGGTTTTACTTATCTAATGATGAAATTATATCCATTTTTTTAATGGATTACGTTATGATGGATTGATGTTTATGAAACCCATTTTATTCTTGGGTTATGATGAATGAATTATGTTTATATTATGGAACACGAAAGAATGATTTAAATATGAGATGGGTGGGATCTGTATCTCCCTCCAATGCATTGGGTAATGATTTATATCTCATGAGATAGACATGGCTAGAATGGAAAGTTAAACCAGTTCAGTAATACATGACTTGAATGAGGAGTGAACTCGATTCAGAAAGGGACTTTGTCCACTAAGATGGTCATGGCAGCAATGCCTTTGTTACTATGGAAATCTTATCATGTGCTTAATGGTTTCCACAATTACATGATTAATTCATATTATATTTTATCATGATTAATGTTTCTTTATGATCTATGCCTTACGTACTGCCATGATTTATGTCATTGCTCAAGATTCTGATATTTAAATATTATGTTCAAGTTTTGAAGTTCAAATGTATATGATTAGTTTTATTTTATCCATGCATACCCTTACTGAGAATTTGATCTCACCCTTTATATGTTTTCTTTTCCCCAGGATTTAAAGAAAGGTTTTAGGTATGAAAACAAAAGGGGAAGCTGTTATGGGAGATGTTGAAGATCTTTCACCATGATTAGAAGAATATATTCCGAGTTTCCAAAGACACTAAACTATTATGATCCTTGTGTTTCTATTTTTGTTATGTATTATGTATTCCGTTAAAGAAATGTAATATCCTTGTATGTCAAGATTCAGGTCTCTACAGTTGGTATCAGAGGGAGGTTTAGTCAACCTTTGGAAACTAGGATTCGAGAACTTTAGTAAGATCCCTAGAGATATTTCTAAGGTATGTCTAGGGATGTACCTAAGGTTAAGTATAAGTATAGGTAATTGTCCTAGAATTAAGGTAACGATCTTTGAATTCAACATAAGATGTTAGATATGGAAGGTACTCAACCTTTATTATGTTGTTTTCCCTAGCATGATTTTGGCTCCCACACTATTCCTTTTGGGTTTTAGAAAATGGCTGGAAACAGGAAGATTCACGATAATGGAGGATATGATGGACAATGGAATGATATTCTTCATGAGAAACCAAATGAAATGGGATTTGGAAGTCCAAAAATCGTTATTATGCCTAATCAGCAGTCACATAATATGATCAATAATCTCAACTTTGGTAAGTTTCCCAACTCAGATAATAAGAGAATGATGGAGTTTCATGATGATCATAGAGAAAAGAATGTTTAATTTCCCTCATGTAAATCATGTGGGAAGAGGCATCGGGGATATTGTTTCAAAGGAACTGGAAGATGCTTTGGGTGTGGATAAGAAGGTCACAAAGCTAGTAAGTGCAAAGGAAAATGTTCTGTTAACACCATGGACCAGGATAATGGTATTGCTACGACATCAACAATGATTAGATGTTTTAAATGTAGAATGTATGGGCATTATGAAAACCAATTCCATTAGGTAAATTCTCATGAAGAGAATCAGCATGGTCATATGAGTAGTATTTATGTGGATGATGATAAAGAGACTAAAAATGAAATATGAGATGAAAGAAATGATGAAGCTTAGTCAGTGGTTTAAGAAGTTAGTGGAATGATTGTATGTTTATAAAGAATAATGTATGGTACTAAGGATTGTTACAATATTGTTTTTACTAATGTATTTGAAAGTATATGTTGAATGGTACTTGTTACCATGGAAGTTTATTCGGATATTTATGGAAAGAAGATGATATGCGCATAATGAATGGATAAGAAGATAATGAGATGTTTGATTGTATTCATGAGCTCATGACTGATATAAGGACTATGTGATATTATGGTATGTTTATATTGATTTTTTTTGGGATTTTGGTATGTGGAAAGAATTACCTTTTGAAAGTATTCATGTATTCACTAAGGTTCTATGGTAATTTATGTTTCAAGAGAATATATGACTAAGGTATTCATGTGTTTGGAATGTAACCAACACGATATATCTTATGATATATGTGGGATAAATGCTTGTATTCACATTCTTGGTAGATAACCTTTCTAGTATATGTTTTTATACTATGAGCTTGGACCGAAGTATTTTAGATAAGCCTAATGATTGGAATGGATTGTGTTGGACATAAGTTAGTATTGTTTATGGATATAAATTTTTTCAATATTATTAATGCGATGTTATAGGAATTTAGTTTTAGAAATAGGACAACCTGTAGGATGGGCGATAGCCCATCGCGTCGGACAAGGCTATGGGAATTGACCCCACAACCGAAGTGCGACTGGCCTTTATCACCTACCACTGGCCTACAAGAAGTCCCTCCTTTGTAGAAACTAGTTTTATTTTATTAAGCGGTATGATAGATGAAGTATAAGTCCATTTTTGGAATCATATATGATTAATATCACTATAGATGGACTTATTTATATTTGATAACTTTTGCAAAATTGTTCAAGAAATGACCAACGGTGGGATTGTACCAAAATCAAGAACGTATTTCTTCAAATTACGATTTATTCAAATTTATGGAAATGATCTTGAATATGAAAAAAATTTGTCCTAGTGCCCTTATATCCAATGAATCAGATGGTACCTTAGATCATCACAAATCTATGGCTTTGTGATTGATGGCTTTTTCATAGCCATGTTCTCTACCACTCTCCATCCGAAATTGATGGTTAGATTTTTCATCCATATCCATATTTTTACCTATGTTATCCTATATGGAAACCCAGTGATCGGTTACTTTGGGTAATCATTACATTACATACTTATTTTTTAAAATTAAGTTTTAGTATTCCTTTTTACGATGTGGGTTTCTATAAATAGTAAACGATTTATAACCCCGACAAATTTCGAGGGAGAAATTTATTTTAAGGGGGGTAGAATGTAACACCCCGAGATTTTACAAAAAAATATTCTTTTAATTTCATTTATGTCTTGTGTTGTAAGTTACAATAAGATTACCTTCCACTATACGCAACACCGTATGAGCTTGTAGTATACACAACACTATTTTTAGATCATATTACACACAATTTGGATAGTAGTTATTCTATGAAACATTGAGTGTATATATATAAATATATATATATATATATTCAATATATAAATGAAATATGGTTGGATTCTGTCATACTAAACAATGGAGGAGTCTTTCACAACACACAACCCTGACTTGGCTTTCATTACACGCAATCACGACCTTCCTCGATAGCGTGTGTGGTATGCAATACCAGGTTTTACTAAACAATGATATATGGTTATAATATTATTATTAACTAGCCGTTATGAATATTATCAACTACATTTTGAATTTTATAATATTAATATTCATCTTACACATTTTCTAGAACATGTTATGAGAACAAAATCAATTTTTCGAGTAAAATAAGTATTTTTCAAAAAATATAGTTTTCCCGCATTTTTATGGTGCACCCTCCTTAAATCTTGTTTTTGACATGTCTATAAGTTTAATTTGACAAAATCAAATTCTTCTTTGGAATCAGGATATAAACATTTACTTTCGATAAAATTTTCATATTATTCTGATAACTTTCATATTTTAATGAATAGTAAAAACACGCTATATTTTAATTAAAAACACCTTTTTTCCTCACAATAATTTATAGGGATAGATTATCTTTTTAATTGGTTTTAAAGTTTAATTAGAAAATATTTTTACCATTTAATCAAATGTTGTTCATTGGAATTAATTTTACTTTGAATTTGGATATAAACAAGTATCAATCTTTTGAATTTTTTTGTTTCTTAAAAACACGCTATTTGTTTCGATAACGAGAATTAAATTTAAAATTAATTAATGCCACTTATATGTTATGAATTTGAAAAAAATAGACATCAATTTTTAATTTGGAATATCGAATAATGCTTAAGCTTAATTTTTGGTATTTTTCTGAAAAACTTCAATTTTCGATGAATAATGCAACCACTTAGTGGTAGTTAAAAAACTGATTTTTTAAATTTAAATTAAATTTTACCACTTCTGTGAATTGAATTTCAAAAATACACGAGACATGGTTAATATCAAGTACTAAAAAAGTGGTTCAATGAGATGAAAATAATTTTTGGTGAATAGTAACTTTTTACTTTTATTTAACAAGGTTAGAAGTAAATAGGATAATTAAGGGTAAAAATGATATTATTATTACCATAACACATTTACTAATTCTATTGGATAAGATTAAATCGACCGAAAACAACCTTAGGAATGAAATATGAACATTTAGGCCCACCTGGATCAGAGTAGGACATTTAATATTAATTTATTTAAAGTAGGGTGAAAATAGTTAAAATCAATGTTTAATAAGTAAATCATTTTTAATATAGGGTTATACATAAGATAAATTCGACTATAAATATTAATTATAAATAAAAAAAATATTTCCTACATAATGGTATTTTATTTATAAGTTTTAGACATTAAATAATGTAATTTATTTATGACACAAAGATTAAGGATTAATTATCTTATTAATGAAACATTAATATAATTGATGTTATAAATACCCAAATAAATGTAATTTGATACTTTTTATGAATTACACTATTTTACTAGGTTAATATGACATGTTAATATTGATTTAAGTAACTTTTTTCTAACTAATAATGCTGTTATTAGTTTCACAAAATTCATGTACAAAATAGTGTCAAAATTGACATAAAATAGTTTTTAAAACAAATATTATATTATTAATTATTATTTTATTTTTTAAAATCTAAGGTTTGGCCAATAGACTTAGAAAAGGATATATATTAATAATAAGCTACTTGGGGTTTGTTTGTCTTGTCATAGTATGTTTATTGACCTTATAGTGTAAGAAAACAAGAAGACACAGTAAAAGTAAAATTATTTAACTTAAGGTTAAATCTAAATGATAATGTTAAAATAGAAACCTAAACATGTATAAATTATATTGGATGAGAGGATTTAGACCCATCCCCACATTAGCTTCGAAATAAATCAATTTGGAGCTATTAAAAACCGAATATGACTTTATAATAAAATAATATTTTTTTTCCAACGGTGCCCCTCTCATCCCTTATAAAAGGGAACCTCCTCCCTCTCTTCCTCACACCACTTTGAGCCTTCAAGCTCGTCCAACCCCTACCAAATTCTCTTCTCCACTTCCATAAATATATCCTAGAGGTTATGGTCTTCTTCAAAGACCAATTTTAGTACCGTAACAGGTGGTCTCAAAGAGGCTCTTCAAAGAAGAGGTAATGTCCGTTACCTATTCTTTCAACATTATTTTTTCTTCCACTTCTTCTTCTTTAGTTGTTTCATTATGATGTAATAACAACAGTATAACTCATATACTGATATGTTATTATAAGTATGAAACAACCCAATTTCACCATCTATACATCCTATAGAAAACAAAATCACCACCCGTGCGTACGTACGGAATACCGTCTCTACGCCGTCGTGAAATCTGTTTTTCCACCAACACCTTACATGGATGGGTATAATGGTGTAAAGAATAAATATATATGGTTATTATAACATCATTATGATTATGATATATTATACCATCAACTCCAATTCTTTTCAATAATTATGAAAAAAATATCATCGCTCGTGGGTACGTACGGACTACCGTCTACACGACGCGATTAGATTCATCTTCCATGATAACCATACATGAATGATCATAATGTTTATATAATGAATAATAATGAAATATATGAAATAATAATTCTACTGGATTTATTTATGTATATATGTATGTCATCTATTTAGTTTCATTCAATTCAATAAGGAAACGAAAACACCGTTCATGCGTATGTACGGCCTGACGTCACCATGAACGGTTTATTTAATTCCTTTTATTGATCTATAATATATATATATGTGTATATGATGAATATATATTATATATAAATCATTTTTTACATTCTGGAATTATTTAAATCAGGATATAAGTAATAGTATCAAGAACGACAAGTCGAAACACATACGATAAATGAAATGATTTTACCCAAAACGCTGCTTTAACATGGATTTTACAAAAGAACAGGTAATATAAAGTCATAAGGGAAACATATATGATATCATAACAATGAATATGATTCTGTAATAATTCAATGACAATATTTAAATCACTATACAGGAGGTTCGGATACGTACAAAGCATATCAGACCTAAGGTAAGGGATAATTTTGCAAATCTCATTTTTATCCGGGATTACTTATTCGTAAGTATTTACTGGGGTTATTTCTATCATCCATGCCCATGTTTTATAAAAGTGTGTTCATGTATGTTTAAAGTCCTTTTTACCCATTTTGACTTTTACCCCATGGTATGGAAGGAATCTTTATTTTATTTGCCCTACAAGTTATTTTTTTTCTTTTTCGACAAAAGTATGAGAAGAATGTCTTTTTTAACGTATACGACATGAAAGGATTTTTATAGTTTTATATAGCCTTATTTTCATGAAGCTTACTCCAAAATATTTCATGACTATTTTCAACAAAATCCTTTTCTTTTAAAATGGCATGACAATTTCTGAAAAGAAAATGATTTTGAAGAAAAATGGATATTTTAATCAAGAATTTGTTTCAAGTGTTTTATCAAAACCATTATCATCTAAGATGACATTATTTCACATGTGTATGTTTCAAGTATCATGTCTCTATGATTTACATGGTTTGACTTTTCCAATGATGAAATTATATCCAATTTTTTTTGTATGGATTACGTTATGGTGGAATGATGTTTATGAAACCCATTATATTCTTGGGTTATGATGAATGATTTATATATATATTATGGCACACGAATGAATGATTTAAATATGAGATGGGTGGGACCTGTATCTCCCTCCAATGAATTGGGTAATGATTTATATCTCTTGAGATAGACATTGTTGGAACTACAAGTTAAACCGGTTCAGTAATACAGGACGGGAACGAGGAGTTAACTCGATTCAGAAAGGGACTCTGTCCACTAAGATGGTCTTCGAAGCAATGACTTGGATACTATGGAAATCATATAATGTGCTTAACGGTTTCCACAATTACCTATTTAATTCCCATGCTATTTTTTCATGATTAATGTTTCTTTATGTTCTATGCCTTACGTACTGCCATGATTTATGTCATTGCTCAAGATTCTGATGTTTAAATATTATGTTCATGTTTTGAAGTTCAAATGTATATGATTTGTTTTATTTTATCCATGCTTACCCTTACTGAGCTTTTGATCTCACCCTTTATATTTTTTATTTTCCCCATGATTTAAAAAAAGGTTTTAGGTAAGAAAACAAAAGGGAAAGATCTTATGGGGGATGTTGAAGATCTTTCACCACGATTAGAAGATTATATTCTAATATTCCAAAGACACTAAACTATTACAATCCTTATGTGTCTTTTTTGTTCTGTATTAAGTATTACGATAAATAAATGTAATGTCCATGTACGTCACGATTCAGGTCTCTACAGTAGGTATCAAAGAGAGGTTTAGTCAACCTTTGGAAACTAGAATTTGAGAACTTTAGTGAGATCCCTAGAGATAATTCTAATGTATGTCTAGGGATGTACCTATGGTTAAGTATAAGTATAGGTTATAGTCCTAGAATTATGGTAACGATATTAGAATTAAACCTAAGATGTTATATATTGAAGGTACTCCCCCTTTATTATGTTTTCTTCCCTAACATGATTTTTGTCTCTCATACTATTCCTTTTGGGTTTTAGAAAATGGCTGGAAACAAGAAGATTCATGATAATGGAGGATATGACAGACATTGGAATTATATTCTTCATGTGAAATCAAATGAAATGGGATTTGGAAGTCCAAACATCATTATTATGCATAATCAGCAATCTAATAATATGATCAGAAATCTCAACTTTGGTAAGTTTCCCGACTCAGATAATAAGAGAATGATGGAGTTTCATGATGATCATAGAAAGTTCAATTTACCTCATGTAAATCATGTGGGAAGAGGCATCAGGGAGATTGTTTCAATGGAACTGGAAGATGCTTTGGGTTTGGAAAAGAAGGACACAAAGCCAGTAAGTGCAAAGGAAAAGGTTCAGTTAACACCATGGACAAGGATAATGGTATTTCTATGCCATCAGTAATGATTAGATCTTTTAAATGTGGAATGAATGGGAATTATGCAAACCAATGTCCTAAGGGAAAATCTCATGAAGAGAATCATCATGGTCATATGAGTATTATTTATGTGGATGATGATGAAGAGACTAAAAATGAAATATGAAATGAATGAAATGATGAAGCTTAGTCAGTGTGTTAAGAAGTTAGTGGAATGATTGTATGTTTAAAAAGATTAATGTATGGTACTAAGGATTGTTACACTTTTGTTTGTCCTAAAGTATTTGAATGTATATGTTGAATGTTACTGGTAACCATGGAAGGTTATTTGGATATTTTTGGCAAGAAGATGATATGTGCATAATGAAGGGATAAGAAGATAATGAGATGTTTTATTGTATTCATGATCTCATGACTAATATAAGGACTAAGTAATATTATGGTTTGATTATATATATTTTTTGGGATTTTGGTATGTGGAAAGATTTACCTTTTGATAGTATTCATGTTTTCACTAAGGTTCTATGATAATTTATGTTTCATGAGAATTTATGACTAAGGTATTCATGTGTATGGAATGAAACCAATAAGATATATCTTATGATATATGTGCGATAAATGCTTGTATTCACATTCATGGTAGATAACCTTTCTAGTAACTGTTTTCTTTATTCTATGAGATTGGACCAAAGTATTTTAGATAATCTTAAAGAATGGAATGGATTATGTTGGACATAAGTTTGTAATGTTTAAGGATATAACTTTTGTCGAAATTATTGATGGGATGTTATAGTAATGTAGTTTTAAAAAAAGGACAATCTGCAGGACGGGCGACAGCCCATCGTGTCGGAGAAGGCTGTGGGAATCGAACCCACAACCAAAGTGCGACGGGCCTTTATCACCTACCACTAGCCTACAAGAAGTCCCTGGTTAGTAGAAACTAGTTTTATTTTATTAATAGGTATGAAAGATGAAGTATAAGTCAATTTTTTAATCATATACGATAAATATCACTATAGATGGACTTATATATATTTGATTAATTTTGAAAACTTTTAGTCCGAGACAGACGGAATGACCTGTCATTCTATCATATGATTTTCTAACACTTCGTGAATGAAAAATTCAACTTCATTTCTTTATGAGATGAAGTGGAAATTGTCCATGGAACGACCAACGGTGAGATTGTACCAAAATCAAGTACGTATTTCTTATAATTCAAATTTATTCAACTTTAGGGAAATGATCTTGAATATTACAAAAAAATTTCCTAGTTCCCTTATATCTGATGAATCAGATGGTACCTTAGATCATCACATATCTATGGCTTTTTGATTGATGGATTTTTCATAACCATGTTCTCTACCACTCTCCATCAGAACTTGATGGTTAGATTTTTCTTCCATATCCATATTTTCACTTATGTTATCTTATATAAAAACCCATTGATGAGTTACTTTGGGTAATCATTACATTTCATACTTTAGTTTTTAAAATTAAGTTTTAGTATTCCTTTTTACGATTTCGGTTTCTATAAATAGTAAATGATTTATAACCCCTATGAATTTCGAGGGAGAAATTCATTTTAAGGGGGTAGAATGTAACACCCTGAGATTTTATGAAAAATATTCTTTTAATTTCATTGATGTCTTGTGTTGTAAGATACAACAATATTACCTTGCACTATACGCAACACCGTATGAGCTTGTAGTATATATATATATATGTCCTAAATAGGTATTCACCCTATCTTAATGTCAAGAGTAATCAAATTATATTCATTAATTAATAATTACATTAAATTTTATACATTTAATTTATTTATTATAATTATATTAAGTATGTTTATGTAATTTTTTTGAGATATAGTGTTAAATTTCATCATTCGAGAGTCCTTGTTTTCTTAGTTTTTGTAATTGGTTCCCTTGTATAAGAGTATGGAATTTCACATAAAATGAAAATAGAAATATATAATTGATGTAATAAGTTTTTAATGACCATCTAGAAGGTTAAATTATAATATAATTCATATTTTTATTATGGGTGAGGATGAATCATTTGATAAAATGTTGGTAATAATCTTATGGATTATTTTGCGTAGATTTGACTCACAACGAACTGGTATTATTTTATTATTTAACATCATGTGATTATAATGATTCTAGAACATCAAATATACTGTAAAAAATATATTATAAGTAGTTTTAACCATAATAATGGTTTTATGACCATATTTGAAGGAGGTAAAGGAAAATGAAAGTTTTTCATCCTTGAAGGTGATAAATTGACCCCTCACGAATGATGTTTTTATTTTAAGAATAAATGAGAGATGAGAGGGGGTTAGTGATTGATTATTTCATTAGAATAATAAATTTCTTGTATATGTTAGTTACTCTATTTATCATACAATTTTTATCAGAATTGGTGAATATAGAATGAGAAAAAAAAGTAAACATAAAAAATAAAAGAAATTAGAAATTTACCTCTTGAATTTCTCTTCCATGAAAACCTCATTTAGTAAAAGTTTTGGGTATTTTAATTATACCATGAGATCCAAGAAGTTTTGGATAGGATTGGAAAAATATTTTACTAGAATTTCAACATGGAAAATATCTTTATAGGTTTCAGGAGTAGAGGTGGTGAGGGTGGTCTTTATAGGGGTAGAGAGGGGTGTTTTCCCATTATTTATGTCATTAGTTTATTATTTTGGCTCAAGACTATGAATGGTTTGAGAATTATTAAAAAATATAATAAAATAATTAACATATGTTTGATATTTTTTTTCTTACATTAGTGATTGCATAAGTAATAGTGTATTGGACTTATAATGTATATAAAATATAAATTACTAAATTTTACAATTCAACAAAAAGGCAACTATTTTATAGAAATCCCAAAATATGAAGCTGACCATTTTTCAATATTTCGGGATCAAAAATAAAATCCATTTTATGAAAATAATTTTCTAAATAATTTGAATTTCATTTCTTATCAAAATCAACATTTACATGGAAAATACATATTTTAAAATCATAACTGACTTTGTAATACATTGAAAAATAAAATTAGGTATCAAAAAAATATATTTTAGTCAGAAGATAAAAAAAATATTAATTTATGAATACTTTTTATGGAAATAGATTTTATTTTAATTATTTTTGTTAAATATAAATTTGTAATTAAATATTAATAACTTATAAAAATACCAATAGTAAAATAATAATTTTTAAAACAATCATTTACTTATAATATGAAATAATTATATCATACTTTCATTTATACGATACAAAAATTTTATTTATACATTCATATGTAAGGTTAATATTCTTTTTTCTGGTTTAATATTTATAATGTACATAATACAATTGTATAGTCAAGTTATTATTCCTTCATTATATTTTTATAAATTCTATAAATACTGCTTATTTCATTATTTCATCATTTATAAAGTTTTTATTTTATATCTAATTTGATTTATACTATATGAAATAATAATTTAATTGGAATTTCCATTGATAAAAATTTTCGGTCATTAGATTCCTCCCCCTTATGAAATTTCTCCCTCAAATATTATTTATACATTCTTTATTGAAACCAAGTATGGATAATTTTCTATTATCACATCCTTAGGTTCCCACTATGCCTCTTTGAAAATTTGGTTCTTTCAAAGTAATTTGAGTAGGTGATAAGTCTTCTTTAATAGAAAATTATCTCTACAATCAATGATCTTCCCTAGAAGCTCCTTGTATAAGAGAAAATTTACCAAATATATCACCTCTGATTTCATAACAAGTGAATTATCTATTATATATATCAATATTTGGGTTATTTGGAATACATCGTGTATTTGGGTCGTGGTTTAAGGATGTTCTAGTTTATAGGCCAAATATCCAACATGATCAAGAATCTTGAAGGGGCTGATGTAACTAGTATATAGCTTTACTTTCTTCCAAAATCACATAATCCTCTTACATAGAGATATGTAGAGGATTATCATGTCTCCAAATATAAACTGGAGGTCTCAAGGAAGATTGTATGTATATATCTTTTTTCAATGTTGGGCTTCCCTACTGAATGGTTTTCACCTTCTGCACTATTTTATGGAAAACTTCTAGTCCTAGTATATTACCTAAACCAGCATAATCCCATTATGTTGGTGTTCTAAAAAATTTCCTCTAATAGGATTCATATAGATCCCTTTTTATTATGCAACTGAAACCATTGTTGTAAAAGAATTCAACCAGAGGGAGATAATGGTCTCATCCCCCTTTGAAGGCCACAAAACAGGATTTGAAAATTTTTTAATGTGTCTAAATAGATCACTCATAATTTCCATCAGTTTGAGGATGTAACACCCTATGCTTCCATAGTACGTTTCACTTCGAATAATGCAATAGCGTGTGTTGTACGCAACCTCGAGCTCTAACACACACCACAACTAATTAAACTAGCCGTTGTGAATAGTATTACCTACTTTTTGAAATTTTATAAATTTTATTTATCAAAATGGACTTCATTTTTGGATTCGGAATATCGAAATTAGCCTGTGTTGAATTTTTGGTATTTTTCTGAGAACTTCTAATTTTGTATGAATAGTGAAAAATACTTAAAAACAACTTTTTAAATCAAAATAATTTATAGTGATAAATTATACTATTTAGTGGTTTTAAAGTATAATTAGAATATATTTTTACCATTTTATCCAATGGTGGTCATTAGAATTAATTTAACATTGAAATTGGACATAAACAATTGCCAATCTTTTGATATAAATTGTTTCTTAGAAACACGCTATTTTTTTCTAACAGCGGGAATTAAATATAAAATTAATTAATGAAACTTATATGTTTGGAATTTTGTAAAATAGACATCATTTTTGAATTCGTAATATCAATTATAGCTTAGGGTGAAATTTTGGCATTGTTCTGAAAACTTCAATTTTTGATGAATAGTGAAACCACTAAGTGGTAGTTAAATAACTGATTTTTCGTTTAAATGAAATATTACCACTTCTGTGATTTGATTTTCAAAAATCTGACATTAATGGTTGTCATTAAGAAGTAAAATGTGGTTCAATGAGATTAAAATAATTTTTTGGTGAATAATAACTTTTATGTTCTTAATCGCGATTAGAGGTAATTAGTGTAGTTTAAGGTACAAATAATGTTGTAATAATATGAGATGAGCATGACACTTGTCCTACTCCTATTGGATGATTCATGTCCGACCAAGAAAACCCATGGGTCAACTTGGGGACCCCATGGAGCCACTTTAGTTGGAAAATGACATTAATATATATTTATTTAATGTTAAAATTAAATTGACACAAACATTAGATGTTTTACTAAAACAGTCTTTAAGTGGGGTTACACAAGTCCAAATTTTGACTATAAATATTCATTAGAAATATAATAAGATTTACTACATCATAGTATTTTTTTATAATTTGTAGACATTAAATAAATTAAATTATTTATGAAATCATTATGATGCAGCGATGACCTCATTATTTAACGATTTAAATAAAATGAGAAGATAATGCAAAATCCAAGGCTTAAACTTGTCCAAAGCCTATTGGATGAGGAGATTTCGAACCCTTATCACCTTATCCACGAATTATATAAGTTTTGGACCTTTAGAATCCGAAAATCATTGTATAATAATGTAACATTTCAATCTTTCCAAAAGAGCCCCTCCTCTCCTCTTATAAAAGGCCCCCAACTCTACCACCTTATTCACACTTTCAAGCCTTTTGGTTCGGCCAACCTCTACCCAAATACTCTCCCAACTTCTCTCCCTTAATCCTAGAATCTTTCCTTTAGTCAGAAATCCATCCTAAGGAGTCCTTTAGATCAAATCAAAAGGAAGAACCCGAAGAAGAGGTAACATTTTCATCACCCTCTTTCATGTTTCTTTCTTCTTCCACTCCCTCTTTGTTTATTATTTCAATTTTAAAATTATAACTCCAGTATATTATATATACTGTGATGTTATTCTAAATATGGAACAACCATATTCAGTAATCTACCTATCATTTTAATGACATGTCACCATACGTGTGTACGTACGGCTTACCGTCTCCACGTCGTGGTGTAATTGTTATTCAATATATTATTATTTAGGTGGGTATAATAATGATATGGAATTCATGTAAATAATAAATATAAAATGATAATTATTCTGTATATATGATATACTATCCAATTATATATTATTTTAATATCAAAATAATGATATTGTCGCTCGTGCGTACGTACGGACTATCGTCTCCACGAACGCGATGAGATTCATTCTCCGTCGTATCCATTAAAATATAATTATCATTTTATGATTTAAAAATAATGTTTAAGGACATGATATCATTCCGGATATGAATAAGATACAACCTATCCATGAAAAGAATGACTTACATAACAAAACATATAAAAGAAAACGAGTAAGTTAACACCTGAAACAACAATAAATCTAAGATATTGTTAACAAAGCAATGTTAAAAGATCATATATGATATCATATGAATGTATATGATTCTTTTATAATTTAATAACAATTATTTCACCATTATACAGGAGGTTAACCTACCCCAACCAAAGAAAAGTACAAGGTAAGGGTTATTTCACAATCTCTTCATTATCCGAGGTTGTTTATACGTAATAATCTACTGGGATCTCTTTCTCATCCACATACATGTTTATTCAAAATGTATTTCAAAACATTTTTATTTGTTACAAGAATATGGGTTAAAGTCATTTATAACTTTTTTTTTTGACTTTTTATGAGAGGAATCATTCCGTCATTTTCAAAACAAGGTCCTTTTTAACCTTTTTGACAGAATTAAGGTAATAATGTTTTTTTTAACTTATATGGCGGGTGCTATTATTTTCTGCCGTTATAAAATCTTCAAAGCTTTCCTTACAAGCTTATAAGAATATTTTCAAGAAAATGTTTTATTTTATATGGATCTTAAATGATTTCAAAAATAGTAAGAGATATTTCTCTAAAAAGTGTTTTGATTTCATCTATGTCAACATCCTTTGATGGATTTTACGCTTATTTGAAGTTGATTTATTATGATACAAAACTTCTATATTGTATTGAAGGTTTTGTGATATGTTTGACTTTGGATGTGCTATTTTTATACAATTCATAGTTTATGGTGAAATTATTGACATTTTGTATGCTAGTTTTAATATGAATGTTTATGTTATGTTTAAACCTTTTCATATGGGAATGCATTGGACTTAATATGTGACGGGTGGAGCCCGCTATAGCTCCTCGATGAATCAGTTGGTCTCATGAGACAAACTAGTGTCTTGGCATAAGGCCATGACAAAATCTTATTTGTAGTCTTGGCACGAGGCCTTGGCTATGTGGTTATGATAATCTGGCATTATGCATTCCAACATTATGAAAGTGGTTAGTGATTTTGCATGTGATTATTCAATTAGTAGAATATCCATGTGAATGAGTAAATGGCATTATTTATTTTTATTTATGCCCTAAAATGTTGAAAGTTAAAGTTTGAAAGACTTTTGTTTTATTTATACATTGCCTTAAATGTTTATTCTTATTTATGAAAGTTTCCGCTATATTGTTATCCTTACTGGGAATTTGAGCTCACCCCTTTTCTATGTTTTATTTTTCCCAGGAAGTGGAGAAGTAAATTATGAATGACCTGTAGGGATATTATGAGAGGATAATAGTGTGGACTGTGGAGACATTATGTTGTTGTAGTAGTTTTTCATTTTATGATGTAATGTAAAACTTATGAATATATCTAGTGTTTCCAAGGCTACTAAATCAATCGGTCTTTCGAGATTTGATCTTTCTTGTGATCATGCCAATGTTACGAAGTAATGCACCGACTCTGGGTAGCTGGGGTCGGGGCGTTACAGTTGGTATCAGAGAAAGATTAGTACAAACCTTGAAGCTAGATTTAGATAAACTATGATTAGAGCACGTAGACCTAAGATGAACTTTGAGGAGTAGTATAGAAGAACTTCCTAGAATTTTGGTATTATAGAGATTTTGTGAGTTTTCCGAGCAATACATCCCTGTCTGGATACGAGCAGGTAGAGGCAGCTCTGGCACAAATGTTCCTAGGGGTAAAACCCAAAAACACCGCTTTGAGCTAGACTCGAACGGGAACTGGTGCACGACAACGGGCCTTGCTGCACTCTTGGTTACGACACTCCCGGGGGATATGCTTAGGATAACTCTCATTTTCTTGACAATTCATTATAAAGGGTTTATGAGTATATAATTACTCAAATAAAACATTTTTATGATTATGGATTATATCCATAAATAGTTCAATTTATGTTAAGTGTTTTATAAGTACGAGATTATGTATTTTGATTCATAAACTGATCTAGTTTATGCCATTGTTTAGAAATGGCACCTAGTGGAAGAAATGGAAACCATATCAATGCACGCACTTCATGTAGGGATTTCCCTCCTGCTGAAGATAATTATAGTGGGGCTGGTGATGCAACTGGTGCCGATCAGCTAATCACCATACTGGGACAACTTACTCAGGTTATGAATAATAACCTTACCCATATGGAGCACCCTGATCCACAGCGTGGAGGATCAATGTTAGATCGATTCCTGAGGCCACAACCACCAACGTTTAATGGGAGTACAAATCCCTTAGTAGTCGAGCAATGGATAAATTCCCTAGAGAAAATATTTCAGGCTTTGGGGAGCAGTGAAAGGGAAAAAGTTATCATGGCAGTTTACCACCTCACTGGAGATGCTGATCAATGGTGGTCATTGATACAAAACATGAAGGAATATGATGAAGTATCAAATATGGAATGGAGGGAGTTCAAAGAGATTTTCTTAGAAAAATACTTTCCTCGTGACCATCGAGAAGATATGGAAAGGCAATTTCTGAGTTTGAGGCAGAAGGAGGATGAGAATGTCGCAAAGTATGAGGCTAACATTACAAGGTTAGCGAGGCATGCTACCGATTATATACGTAACCCAAGGAGTAAGATTGATCGTTTCTTTGATGGGTTAAAACCTTTTCTCCGTCGAGCTTTAGTATCACAATCCTTCTCATCATATGAAGATATTGTCTCGTTTGCTATCAAGACAGAAAAGGAATTCTCTAAGTCTTATGACAACAAAGTAAAGCAAGAGAAGAAGAGAATGGGGGAACAAGAGACAAATAAAGGGAAAAAGGGAAAGAAGGATTTTCCATTATGTGATAATTGTGGGAAGAATCATCCTGGTACATGCCTAAAAGGAATGGGAGTTTGTTATAAATGTTGAGAAAAGGGTCACCAGGCTCGTGATTGCAAGGGAAAGAAAGAGGCTATCAAAGTTGAATGCTATAATTGTAGATAAATGGGTCATTATGCAAATGAATGTCCTAAGTGTCAGGGAAACTTAACTCAGAAAAGTCCAAGGGATCAAGGACAATCTTATGCGTTACTACAGTTGAAGTAGAATAAATAATGTAATGGTGCTTTTGGACTCATGGATTATATTCTGGTTATTAGAATAATGTGATATATATATATAAGGATTGTACTGTAGTACTTTTTGATTTCAGTAAGGTTTTAATATGATTAAGGTAATCATATTTTTATCATGTGACAATAAGAGAAACTTTTCTTTGTTTGGGGAATCTGATGTTACAATTGATTTTGGAATTTAGAGACATTTTAGAGAATGTCTGGACGGAGGTATTTTGGATAACTATTAAGGTTGGAATGGATTAAGTTGAACCACGGATAGTATTGTTTAAGGTTAAAGCATTTCTGAAGATTATTTTTGGAATATTATAATACTATAGTTTTAGGAAAAGGACAACCTGCAGGGTGGGGAATAACCCGTCGCGTCGGACAAAGCTGCAGGAATCGAACCCACAACCATAGTGCGACAAGCATTTATTTCTACCACTAGCCTACAGCAAGTACCTGGTTATTACAAAATAGTTTTACTAATCTAAATGGTATGTGTTAATATTTGGAACCTTATACAATTAGGATAAAAAGAATATTTTTGAGTTTCGTTACCATTTGGTGTAAAAGATGGGTTTGTGATAAAAATTTATTAACGAATGGAAGTATACATAACAAGTATGTATATTCCCTTACGTTCTTAGTAAATCTCCTAAATAAATTCTTCAACATTATAAAAGGTAACTTAAAACAAAAATGTTTTCGGTTAAATTTTCCAACCTGGGATTCAATGACCATTTAACCAATCACAAGTTTGTGATTTTCTTGTAGTTAAACTTTCTCCTAATACTGTTTTCTATAACTCTCCATCAGACCTTCATGGTTTGTTTCTCCTACTTATACTTATTTTCATAGAATCCTAGAATGGGCTATATCGGGTGACCTTTGTACTTATCTTGATTTCTTTTAATGTTATATATTTATTAACCTTATTTCCGATGTGGGTTTTCCTCAAAGGTATTTTCTCTTTTCAACCTTTTATTTTCAAAGAAAAATTTCAAATTGCGAGGACTCAATTTATTGAAGGAGGGTAGAATGTAACACCCCAAGATTCCACGGTACGTTTCACTTCGAATAATGCAATAGCGTGTGTTGTAGGCAACCTCGAGCTCTAACACACACCACAACTAATTAATCTAGCCGTTGTAAATAGTAATACCTAATTTTTGAAATTTTATAAATTTTATTTATCAAAATGGACTTAATTTTTGGATTCGGAATATCGAAATTAGCCTATGTTGAAATTTTGGTATTTTTCTGAGAACTTCTAATTTTTTATGAATAGTGAAAAATACTTAAAAACAACTTTTTAAATCAAAATAATTTATAGTGATAAATTATACTATTTAGGGGTTTTAAAGTATAATTAGAATATATTTTTACCATTTATCCAATGGTGGTCATTATAATTAATTTAACATTGAAATTGGACATAAACAATTGCCAATCTTTTGATATAAATTGTTTCTTAGAAACACTCTATTTTTTGTAACAGCGGGAATTAATTATAAAATTAATTAACGCAACTTATATGTTTGTAATTTTGTAAAATAGACATCATTTCTGAATTCAGAATATCAATTATAGCTTAGGGTGAAATTTTGGCATTGTTCTGAAAAACATAAATTTTTGATGAATAGTGAAACCACTAAGTGGTAGTTAAATAACTGATTTTTCGTTTAAATGAAATATTACCACTTCTGTGATTTGATTTTAAAAAATCCGACATACATGGTTGTCATTAAGAAGTAAAATGTGGTTCAATGAGATTAAAATAAATTATTGGTGAATAGTAACTTTTAAGTTCTTAATCGCGATTAGAGGTAATTAGTGTAGTTTAAGGTACAAATAATGTTTTAATAATATGAGATGAGCATGACACTTGTCCTACTCCTATTGGATGAGTCATGGAAGACCAAGACAACCCATGGGTCAACTTGGGGACCCCATGGAGCCACTTTAGTTGGAAAATGACATTAATATATATTTATTTAATGTTAAAATTATATTGACACAAACATGAGTTGTTTTACTAAAACAGTTTTTAAGTGGGGTTACACAAGTCCAAATTTTGACTATAAATATTCATTATAAAGCTAAAACTATTTCCTAAATCATAGTATTTTTTTATAATTTTTAAACATTAAATAAATTAAATTATTTATGACATCATTATGATGCAGCGATGACCTCATTATTTAACGATTTAAATAAAATGAGACGATAATGCAAAATACAAGGCTTACACTTGTCCAAATCCTATTTGATGAGGATATTTCGAACCCTTATCACCTTAGACACGAATTATATAAGTGTTTGACCTTTATAATCCGAAAAGCATTGTATAATAATGAAACTTTTCAATCTTTCCAAAAGAGCCCCTCCTCTCCTCTTATAAAAGGCCCCCACCTCTACCACCTTATTCACACTTTAAAGCCTTTTGGTTCGGCCAAACTCTGACCAAATACTCTCCCAACTTCTATCCCTTAATCTTAGAAGCTTTACTTCAGTCAGAAAACCATCCTAAGGAGTCCTTTTGATCAAATCAAAAGGAAGAACCCGAAGAAGAGGTAACATTTTCATCACCCTCTTTCATGTTTCTTTCTTCTTCCACTCCCTCTTTGTTTATTATTTCAATTCTAAAATTACAACTCCAGTATCTTCTATATACTGTGATGTTATTATAAATATGTAAAAACCATATTCAGTATTCTACCCATCATTTGAATGACATGTCAACATATGTGTGTACGTACGGCTTACCGTCTCCACGTCGTGGTGTAACTGTTATTCAATATATTATTATTTAGGTGGGTATAATAATGATATGTAATTCATGTAAATAATAAATATAACATGATAATGATTCTGTATATATGATATACTATCCAATTATATATTATTTTAATATCAAAATAATGATATTGTCGCTCGTGCGTACGTACGGACTACCGTCTCCACGAACGCGATGAGATTCATTCTCCGTCGTATCCATTCAAGTATAATTATCATTTTTTGATTTAAAAATAATGTTTAAGGACATGATATCATTCTAGATATGAATAAGATACAACCTATCCATGAAAAACATGACTTACGTAACAAAACATATAAAAGAAAACGAGTAAGTTAACACCTGAAACAACAATAAATCTAAGATATTGTTAACAAAGCAATGTTAAAAGATCATATATGATATCATATGAATGTATATGATTCTTGTATAATTTAATAACAATTATTTCACCATTATACAGGAGGTTAACCTACGCCAACCAAGGAAAAGTGCAAGGTAAGGTTTATTTCACAATCTCTTCATTATCCGAGGTTGTTTGTACATAATAATCTACTCGGATCTCTTTATCATCCACATCCATGTTTCTTCAAAATGTATTTCAAAACATTTTTATTATTTACAAGATTATGGGTTAAAGTCATTTATACCTTTTTTTGACTTTTTATAAGAGGAATCTTTCCGTCGTTTTCAAAACAAGGTCCTTTTAACCTTTTCGACAGAATTAAGGTAAAAATGTTTTTTTAACTTATACGGCGGGTGCGGTTATTTTCCGCCATTATAAAATATTCAAAGCTGTCCTTACAAGCTTATAAGAATATTTTAAAGAAAATTTTTTATTTTATATGGCTCTTAAATGATTTCAAAAATAGAAATAGATATTTCTCTAAAAAGTGTTTCGATTTCATCTATGTCAACATCCTTTGATGGATTTTACGCTTATTTGAAGTTGATTTATTATGATACAAAACTTCTATATTGTATTGAAGGTTTTGTGATATGTTTGACTGTGGATGTGCTATTTTTATACCATTCATAGTTTATGGTGAAATTATTGACATTTCGTATGCTAGTTTTAATACTAATGTTTATGTTATGTTTAAACCTTTTCATATGGGAATGCATTGGACTTAATATGTGACGGGTGGAGCCCGCTATAGCTCCTCGATGCATCGGTAGGTCTCATGAGACAAACTAGTGTCTTGGAACAAGGCCTTGACAAAATCTTATTTGTAGTCTTGGCACGAGGCCTTCACTATGTGGTTATGATAGTCTGGAATTATGCATTCCAACATTATGAAAGTGGTTAGTGATTTTGCATGTGATTATTCAATTAGTAGAATATCCATGTGAATGAGTAAATGGCATTATTTCATTTTATTTATGCCCTAAAATGTTGAAAGTTAAAGTTTGAAAGGCTTTTGTTTTAGTTATACATTGCCTTAAATGTTTATTCTTATTTATGGAAGTTTCCGCTATATTGTTATCCTTACTGGGCATTTGATCTCACCCCATTTCTATGTTTTATTTTTCCCAGGAAGTGGAGAAGTAAATTATGAATGACCTGCAAGGATATTATGAGGGGATAATAGTGTGGACTGTGGAGACATTATGTTTTGTAGTAGTTTTTCATTTTACGATGTAATGTAAAACTTATGAATATATCTAGTGTTTCCAAGGCTACTAAACCAATCGGTATTTCGATATTTGATCTTTCTTGTGATCATGCCAATGTTAAGAAGTAATGCACCGGCTCTGGGTAGCTGGAGTCGGGGCGTTACAGAGGATGATATGTCATTCTGAATTTCAACTCAGAGTATAGAACATGTTATTGACTTTTTGAGAACATTCAGTTGAAAATCAGATCCTTATCATATTCAATTGATTTTGGTACTCCATGTAGCCTTACTACTTCTATGATATATTTTTGTGCAAGCTGGTCTTGTTAAAAAGTCCTCTAAAATTGTGATAAGATGTGAAATATTTGTATGATGATCCACAACCACCAATATACTACTATTTCCATTGGATTTATTCATATTCCTAGTGAGAATGTCCATGGTAATGTTCTACAACATCTATAATGGTATGGGTGGTGGTTACATCATCCCCTGGGAATTTTTTCATTATTTATTCACATGAAGATAATGCAGACAAATTGATATATTCCTAGTGCCTTAAATTATTATATTGTCTAACAAATACTTCTCTCAGAGGTCCCGATACATATTGTTTTCTCCATTAGTCAATATAGAAGTTTGAGCTATGTGCGTTATTCATAAGATCATTCTATATATTTGGATTAGAAGGTTCAAATAGCCATATCTGAAATCATACAACTCCTTCCTTGTCAATTTTAATCTCTGAGGATTTCACCTTTCTCATAGATTCTACCTCATTTTTTATTTCCGAATATTTTATTTGATAATAATTCATTTTATCTACATGGTATTGTTGATGATATTATTTGAGAAAGGATTGATGATGTTACTTCCTTAACAAATACCATATCCATACTTTTTAGGCATATAAAGATCAGATCCCTTTCAATTATAGTCATTGATAATGATGCTGGATCATTTATTGTTATACCATTTTCTACGTTATATTCCCTAACAAGATGGTAGTGGATTAAGAAGTCATGATATTTTATGAGATCTAACAATATTTTTGGGTTTATATTATTCTCTTTTGATGTCAAAATATATTTTAGACTCTTGTGATCAGTATATATCTCACACTTATACCCATAGTTAAAATCCCTCTATATTTTCAATGTAAATATCACAGTTTCCAACCCTAGATCTTATGTGGGATAGATTTTATCGATAATTTTAAATGGTCTTGAGGTATAGGCAATCAATTTATCATTTTACATCTCTAAAAAACATAATCCCTTAATTTAAGCATCATTGTACAACACAAAAAGTTCCCCACTTTTTGGAATTGTGATTTTTGGTGCAGTTATAAGCTTCTTCCTCAACTCTTTGATGTGATATTCACATCCACTCATCGATAAATATTCACTCCCTTCTATGTCATATTGGATATTTGGTTTAAAAATCCTGATATGTTCTTCAAAGAATCATTTATAATACCTTGTGAGACCAAGGAAACTATAGATCTCCATTATAAATGTTGTCCTTGGACACTATATGATTTCCTTTTTCTTAGAAGGGCCTACAAATATCCCATTTTCTGTGATTACATACCGCAAGCATGATACTGCCACTATCATGAACAATCGTTTACTATGAAATGCATAAAATGTCTCCCTTAACAATGTCTTTATCAAAGTATCTGAATTATCCTCTTGCTCCTCCTTTCTCTTATAGTATATCAAAATATCATTAATTAAGAGTAGTAGAATTTCTTTGAGGTAATATTTAATGTCTCCATTCCTTAAGTCCCTGAAAATTTATTGAGAATTAGGGAGTCCAAATGGAATCCCAATGTACTCACAGTTACCATAACATGTTTAAATGGAATCCTTGGGAATATCTTCCTTCCTCACCTTTAATTGGTGATATCCTAACTTAAGGTCTGCCTTAGATAAATAACTATATAGATATATCCGATCAATAAAATAATCTATTTGTGGTATGGGGATACTTTTTATTTATCATGGTTTTTTTTGTAATCATGACAATAAATGCATAGATGCAATGATCCATCCTTCTTCTTTATGAAGAGTACTGATTCACTCCATGATGAAGTAGTAATGCATATAAAACCCATGTACAAATCCTCTTGTAATTTCCTCTTTAGTTCATTCGGCTAGACATTATCCATTATATAAGGTGTATTTAATATAGGTAAAGGTCTATGAATCAATTAAATTGATAAGTCAACATCTTGATTAGGAGGATGACTAATAACTTCATTAGGGAACACATCATTGTAGTACCTCACAATGGGAATGTCTTCAAGAAGGTCTTTCTCATATTTCTCAAGAATATAATCAAGATATTCTTGATCATAAGGATTAATTATCTATAATTTATACTATGATTCTAAAGGACATCAATCATCCTCACAACTATACAAAATAATAGGATGTTTCGGGATGTGAAGATTGATCTCCATTTCTTGATAGTTGATGTTGGGTTTGTGTGAAGATAGCCAATCTATTCCCAAACATGCATCAAGATCTAAAAAAGGCAGTATTATAATATTTTTTGAGGTTTAGTCCATAGACATTAATGGGAGAGGGGTCAAAAACTATGGATTAATTAATTAATGCATTTATAGTCCTCAAAGAAAAGTCATCCAATAAATTTTTATGTAGAGATTGAATAGTTCTACTAAAATTCAATGATTTGAACGAATTTGTGGGACCATAATCAAATATTATCTTTTCAATTCTTGATTTAATAACAATCATACCTATCACTACATAATTTTAAGGATCCACCTTAGTAGTAGTAATTTAGTATGACCATCCTTGATTCCTTGGAGGTTGTTGTTTTTCATTTCCTCCAACAACCCTCTTCCTGGGGAAATGGTCTCCATAATGCCCATCTTCCTTATAGAAAAAAACACTACATTATAGGTTGGGTGTGGATATAATCCTTCCATTATTATTCTACATTAGTGGGATTCTTTATATCCCTTTAGATTTTATTATCCATATGCCCTTCTTAATAAAATTTTATGCATCTCTTAATTCCCTTTAAGCTATTTACATGATGCTTCTTTCAACACTTTTGACATGTAGAATATAGGATATCCTTTAGTTCATGGGTTTTATCATCCATATCAAACTCAATTTTCATCATTAATTCATCAGGGCCATTGGACCAATTATATTCATGGATCATTATTTCAACAAAGAGTGTACAATAGAAAAAATACTCATAACTATCTATGTCCCAAATTTCCAATGCTTTCATATAGTTTACATTATTATTTTAAATAATAGATCCACCTTTCTTTTAGTTTTGATGAAAAATCATAAGGTGTGTCTTACATGACATGTGGTGTCTGCCTCATATTCCCTAATAGACCCATATTACTTTTTCTTTATTCTAATGAATTCAATTTCTATATTGATATGGAGGGTTTGAAGAAAATATTTATCGAAAAATGATATCCCCAAATCTACCCCTTCCATGGAATCAATGTCCTCCATGTAATTTGTGATCCTGATCAGTTTGAACCATTAATTAGCTTAACAATGAAAATAATATACCTCTTGAAGAAATTTATCTTCTATTAATAACTATAGTATATATAATATCTTTTCAATGGAGTTAATCAATTATTCTATCAGGATGGTATTATTTGATCCACTACAAATGGTAGGCCTTTCTTGGATGTTTGATTTTATAGGAACTTGTTCTGACTTTAGAGAAGGAGGGAGATACAAAGGATTCATGTTATTATTCATAACTTTATCTTGTTGAGAAGGTACTTTCATAATGTTTTGAGAACCTGTGCCCGTCATATTTGGAATATCATTAGGAAAATAATCACATTGTATTTCACATTTATTATTGACACAAATTCATTTATTTCCAGCCATTAACTAATAAAAATAAAGTACAATTCGGAATATTCAACATAGAACAATTAACATATAACAAATACTTAAAACATAGAAGGATAAACTTGTAAATAAAACGTATATCCTAACATGTGATTCCCTAGGTTTTAATATAAGTTATCTATGACCTATTTACAAGAATAATTCTTATAGGTATTTTTCTAAACCCCTAATAGTGGTTCATAATGAGATTTTGAATTCACCAATAAATATCAGACGTCAATTTCAAACCAGGTGCGCAGTAAGGCCCATTTTCATGTACCGGGTTACCCAAAGTCAGGCATGAAACACCTTGTTGGTGTTGCAACTCCAAGGTACATCTATTATAGAACAATATACCATTTTATTATCCATACATGGATTTATTTTCATTATAAAAAAATTAATATATACAAACCAAAATTTAGGAATGTTTTATTATACCTAGTATAATCCATATGTATTTCACGAGAGTTTCATATTCTTAATTACAAAAATAACAAGGAATTCATCTAATACCTACTATAGAGACACAATCATTTGACACATATCATTAAATGATTTTAAGCATAATTAAATATCAAATTACAAACCATGGATCATAAAGTCTAGATTCTTTTTAAGATTATACACATAATTATACATTAAGAAAACTTCTTTTATTTAATCTCTATAATGAAATACTAACATTAATTGATCTCCTATAACATTATAGGGAAGCCTGGGTAATACATGAACTAGATGGTGAGCTAAAAATCCCTGTAAGGAAATAATAATTAGGAGAAAACATAGAACATGGGTTAAAAATTATAACACGATGACATAAAAGCACGAAAAATGAATAAAAAATATGTAATAATAACATTTATAACATTAGAAATTATAATCATGGAATCGTAGGAATGTGGAAACAATATATAACATGACATAAAGATGATTCAATGCAAACCGCCAAGACACAGTGGACAACGACCCTTAAAGGAATCAAGTTCACTACATATCCCAACATCCTATCTCATGATACAAAACATTACCCAATTCAGTAGAGTGATATCAAGGTTCACACATCATAACAGTTTAATAAATGTGTTTCACACTTTAATAATAATACATATGAAATCAAACATAAACATATTTTTTATCCAAGGAAGGAATTGGATATCATAATATTGTCAAAAGGCATAACATAAGGGAATATTATGATGGTTTTCATTAAAAGAAGGATTTAAATAATACATTGACATTAATAATTTAAAATAGGCATATATTAGGATAATTTATGTCATTGTTTTGGGATACTATGTAAAAATATAGTTTAAGAATCTTTAAAAATAAACCATTTAGTGCATTTTAAGAAACAAATAAATATTCTATAAAATGAAAAAGTCATAATTTTTGTATAGACCCCAAATTAACTAATATATATTTTATTAATAAAATTATTTATTTATTTTAAAATAATCATGGTTTAAAAATTTTTATGGGGATCACATGAAAATTAGTAATAAGTCGATATGTTTCATTGAATTTGGTTTTCATTTTGGGAATATTAGAGAAGGGAACCATATTAAAATAAGTATTACCCCATAATATGAGGATGATATGATCTGTATACCTGTGTTTGGGAAATATACACATAATTTATAAGAATTAAATAAAAAAATAAGAGTTAAATTGGGAAAATAGAAAGAAAACATAACCAAAAAAGAAAATATTGAGGTTTATATAGAATCCCTTACATTATCTGCAAAATAGTTTTTCACATCATCTTAATTACTTGAATAATAAAGTTATATTCATTAATTAATAAGTCCATAACCTTTTACACATGTAATTTAATTACTGTAATTTTATTAAGTTAATTTATGGACTTTTTGAAGAGTTATAGTGTTCAATTTCAACATTCAGGAGTCCTCGTTTTCTTAATTTTCATAATAGGTTCCCTTGTATAATAGTCTGGCTGATCATGTATAAGGTAAATATAAATCCAGAATTAATGCAATAAGTTAATAACCATAATACATAATTTTAAATGATCATTAAATTCATTTTTTTATTTTGTGTGAGGATGAATCATTATATATGATGTTGGTGATAATGTTTTCGATAATATTTGAGCGGTTTTTACATAAAATGAAATTGTTTTTTTAAATCATGTGTATATAATGATTCACGAACATAAAACAGGATATAAAACACATATAATAATTTTTTAACCATAAAATGGATTTATGACTATCCTTGAATGCATTAATTGAAAATCAAAATGTATTGTTCTTCATAGTGATAGATTAACACCTAGAAAACTATGTTTTCATTTATATAATAAGAGAGAGAGGAGAAGGGATAATGATGGATTATTACATTAGAATAATAAAAACAAATTTTAATTGATTTAATATATTTATTTTACCATTTGGATTTGAGGAGGTTATGATATAATAAGAAAACTTCTTGAAAGTAAAATAACATTAAAGGAATGATGAATTTACATCATGAATCTATCCCCCTTGGGAACATCGTTTGGCAATTGTTTTTCTCTATTAATGATATGAGGTGCTCTTGGACATGGGGGAGAGTCTCGGGGAGATATTTCAAAATTATTTAGAAAATTCTCAAAGTGAGAGTGGAGTGAGGAGAAGAGGTGCTGAGGTGTGGTATTTACAGGGGAGGAGTGGGGTGTTTTATCATTATTTAATTAATGAGATTGTTATTTTGTCTCTTGAATATGTATAGTTGGATAAATATCACCAAATATGATAAAATATTAAAATTTAAGTTCTATATTAAGGGGGTTACATTAGATATGGCTTAACTAATAGTGTATTTCACTTATAATTTTTAGAAACTGTTACTTATCATATATTACTATTCATATATAAATAAACTATTTTAAAAAAATCCCAAAAAATAACCCTAATAATGTTTGATGTCAATAATTTATAATTGAACTAAATTTTATGAAAATAATTTTATTAATATGTGAAAATTGTTTTTTAATTAAATTCATCACTTAGATGGAAAATACCAATTTTAAAATTATAACTGATTTTGTAATACTTGGAAAAATTCAATAATGACCCATAAAAATATATTATAATCCTAAGATAACAAAATATTAATTTATGGATAAATTTTATGAAAATAACTATTCTTTTAAATCATTATAATAATTATAAATGTTTATTTAAATGTTAATAACATTCAAAAATAAAAACACATAATTAATAACTTTTAGAACATTTATTTACTTATACTATGATATAATTATATCATAATTTAATTTATAATATACACCAATTTGATTAAAACATTCATAGGTAAGGTTTCTATTCTCTTGGTTGGTTTACTGTTCATAAGGTTCATATTACTATTCCAAAGGTCAAGTAAATAATCCATCAATATATGTTTCTTAACCTCTAGAAATACCTATTACTTCATTAATTTTTAATCTATAATGTTTTTATTAGGTTATAAATGTGATTTATACTATATGAGATATTTATAATTAGAGAATTCCATGGATAAAAATTTTCTGTCATTATATAGAAGATCAATGTTTCCAAAGTGTAAATCATTTTTGAAAATAAATTATTGAAGAATGAATATCAGAGAATGTAGAGAAAATTGATTGAGAAAAAAGAACCTCAAACATTATCTTCACATTGATGAGAAAGTAAGACCCCTCTTAATTCCATTATATTTAAAAATTCATTTCTATTAAAATATATGGGAAAAAAAGGAGATGGATGCATCTCTTGAGAAGATTCATTGATGATATCGAGATATAAAATCATCACTACATAGTGAATATGAAACTTATAAATAGGTTTATAATTCCTGTCACATATTAATACCTTGTTCATATTTTTATTTACTATATCAACTAAGGGGGGAGTGTTTGGTTTATGAGAATATAAAATAAAAGGGGTTCTTTATCACTGAACATGAACTTTCTGATGAGTTTTTTGATGTATGTGTAGGATTTTTCATGTGGTTGATAATTTCGATAATCTACAACCTCATTAATGATAATTTAGTCATTATAATTTAGATTTCACATGCATCTTTTTTTATGGACAACATTGAAAACATTTGTTATTTATATCATTTTTTACTCCGGATTATCCCATGAAGACATAGAGATGACTAACTAATTTCTCCTCGATAAGAGAAACATGTGATATCATCCCTCTCTAAATGTTTTCAATAAATAATCATCAAACGGAGTAGAACATTTTTTTAAGAGGTCTCACATTTCATTTCGATCTGATTACCAATAAGAGGGTAATATTTAGTACACATATTGACTATTAAATAGTGTGATGAGGACGTATTGACAGAAAAATAAAAAGGAGGATATTTTAGTGCCTAGTGTTTCATTTGTTGTCAATGATATTTTTATATTTTTATTGTAGGCTTATGATGATATATATTGATTCATATATATTTGTTATGGATCCATAGTATGGCATTGGAGTTCACACCTGAAAATTTATCCTTATTAAATCGGATAGTTATTGAATATTTCATTAGATTAAATACATGTTCCAATTGTATTTATAGATTGCACATTCCTATAAAATTTTAATAACTAAGTAAATTATTAGAAATATTAAAATTATTTCATAAGGAGTTTCTAATTAGATCACGATCGGGAAAATATAAATTTTCATGAGGAAATTCATTTGAATATGTTTATTTTATTGTCATAAAAATCATCAATTTTTATGAAGTAACTAATTTTCCATGAATATATATATATATATATATATATATATATATTTCATAATTAATAAGATAAGAAGAAATTAGTTGGGAAGTTTTTTGGTACTTTTTTAGATGTATTTGTATACCATTTTATAACTTTAAATTTTGCTATGTATTGAAAAAGGTTTACATAGAAAATAATCCCACTGGAGGACCAGCCTATGAAATGAACAACATAAGAATCTGTGGGTCCCAAATGTTTAAACAAAAAAAAAGGAACCCATCCAGGGCTGGCCCAAAGGTAGCATGAGTGGGAATAAAAGCTCACCCACATTAGGAGAGCTTGTGCCACCATTTGGGGCGACACAACATCTGGTATAAGTGATATGAGGCAGTACCGAAGGGAGGAGGTATTTGTTCCAATCACATACATGAAATTTTTAATTTACCAAAGAAAAGTAGAAATAATATTTTGATAAGGGACATGATTCAGTTATATATTGTTCCTATTATATTTATAAAAATGAATGTTATACAGGATGTACACCTTTATAGATAACTTAGATCTCAAACATATAATTGAAAAGGGTCATAATTATTATTCATTTTCCCTCGACTGAGAATATCTAGTATGTCTAAGAATATTAAATCCTCTCATTATATCTTCTATACTACTTTGATGATCTTGTCGATGGTGTGAGGATTGTTGGATCAAACTGATAACATGCGTGCAACTATTTTTTTCTTTAATGAAATAAATCAAAGAAACATATTATACTAGATATAAAAAGTTGTAACATATTGTAATCAAAAAGGAAGAGTTTTTTATTCCACAATGGTTATCATGTTATCCTCGTCGCATTCATGTTAGTATCTTACTTTCGAGGTGGTTTAAGAAGCTGAGACACCATGTAATTTGACATAACATGACGATTTAATTTACCTGAGATCGTCAGTAAATTAACTGGCCGAGACTTAGCATAATTCATGGTTCATTGTAGGATTACTTGATGAATATTAAAAATGATGTATTTTAGTTGAGGACAATATTTTCTGTTCCTATTAAAGGAGAGTTATGAAGGATGGCATTGTTGCATAAAACATTCAACATCTCTTGTTTCTAAAGAAACATTATGTTCTCAAAACCCACAGATTCTCTATGGGATTAGGATAACTATGAAAATTATTTTTGTAATGAGAATAAAATTATTAGAATTTAATGATTTTTTATCTCACTTCCTGAAGCTTCATAAATAACTATTTCCATTAATAAAAAAGGGACAATTCCATAATAAACCTCCACCAATTTATCAAGGATTTGAGATCAATGAAGGCTTCATTGTTTTCAAAATGTTTTTGAGAACCAAAAGATAATGTATCCTTAGACTATGTTTTATAAAAAAAATTCATGCATCAAGTTTACATTTGGTAAGGATTTAGTGATAGTGGGTGGAAAGGGTGGTTCATTCACCTCTGTGAACAAATAATAGTATAAATACACTTGCGTTGAATTAGAAGTATACAAACCTAAATATACTAAGATTTCACAAGGTTTTAATGATGAATAAAATCATACATTATGTTCAAATGAAATAGAGAAGGAATTATATATTATATTAGAGATTCCATGTATATATAATAATTGAGACACAATGTGGGCATTATGTGTGTGTATAAAAGGTTTATGTTAATAAGAATAAAGTGTAATGTCCATACACACCTCGTACACAAAGGAAATTATTGGTATATTAATGCTTTCATGTTTATATACAATTCTTGAGATCTTACAGAAACATATTTAATAATAATCTAATATTAATTAATATAAATGAATGTCGTCAATTTTGGATGCCATGAAACTCATGCATGAAATGGATTTGATTTGAGATTATTCAAATTCATTACAAAAGTAATATATAGAAGATGATTTTTTACACATCATTCACACATCTATGTAAGGTTGGGACTTCTGGAAGAAGGATGAATCAGACTGAGCATTGTTACATTAACACATCTGATCAATATAGATGATCAATATTATTATCTATGGCCAAAAGAATGTTCCATAGGGTGCGGAAGATATATGAACCACTATAAGAGATAGAAAGAACCTAAAAGCTCATGCGGGAAGATGAGAGAATCATCCTATAGTGGATCAAGCCTTTATCAAAGGTGAAGTCTTCTGTTTGGTTTTGAGAGAACTTGATGTTGTCTTGTTGGAGGAAGGAGTAAAAAGAGTCTCTCAGTTGGAGATGATTCATGAATTATTTTGGTTGGAGGCAGTGGAAAATAGAGTCTCTTGGTTAGATCCAATGAAATAAAATTTCCAAGTCGGGCCCATACCACAACTCCCTAAGCCCACCTCTAATAGGCCAAGGGCTGGTGACTAGAGCCAAGAAGTCATATCACTAACATTGGAGCTTGGATCCTATGTGCCTGTACTGACACACAAATAGTCATGCTAAAAAATTCTGAAATATAAAAAAATATGAAACCCATTCATTCATACATCTAAATACCACTACCATAGTAAGATAAGAAGTAATGTAAATAAGGACTAATACATTCCCACTAAAAAGAGTCTAAAAATAATACCAAAATCATAGGTAAGGAAAATTGTATCTAGATACCATAAGAACACACCATATTTTTTCCATTATAGCTAAGAACTATCATGTCTGATTGTATCAAGGACTCCATCAAAAGGTTGATCATCTGCATAAAACAAGGCATGTTTGGGGAAACCCTATGTAGGGGTAGGTATAAATATACCCACTAAGTTACCAAAAAAATCATACATCAAATGAATACATATTTACCTTTACATATGTATTTATTCACAACATAAATAAAAAGAATATATAGATATACGCAATAAAGAAGCATTTTATAATGGTGAGTCGTGAATGATATAACCATCCTGTAATTACAGATCAATGGATCGTCAAAGTACTCCCCTTTGAGAGAACAATCATAAGTCTGGTAACACTGATGAAGTCCCTCCAATAGTTAATGCCAGATTTGTCACACCATTAGAAGTTGACACTAAAATTTAAAAGTGATATGATACACAAATGAGGATAAAACCTAAAGTCTAGGGGTGTATACCAATAACTCAATCTTGATTAACCAACTATGTAGAGTATTGGATCTGTGTATTGTTGGCCATGATTATACCAAGAACTCCACATAGGACACATGAATAAAAAGAAGATCTAACTTTCAGCTTCAAAAATGGATTCCAATGACTATATTCATGAAGTCTTACTAAATGGATTGTTCTCCAATGTTTAGGATATGATCCCATAATAACCTTCAAGGGAAAGGGTATTGAGAATTCACCTAATGAAACTAGAATATCTTACAGAGGGGTGTGGCCCCTAGACATTTTCTTAAAATTTCATGGCCTGTAAAAGGGTTACACGCCATGTCCCATGACCCTACATCCTAAAAATGTAAACGATCAGTTTCCAGTGTCCCATGCATGGGTCCATGTATAAGTACAAGGTATATCACTTGCCCTTGTAATCTACACATGTAATAGTACATAGTTTAGCCCATGAACTTATCTAGGCCAAGTCTTTGAATGGGAGTACAAGGTGTGATCAAACCCATATACCCCAACCTATTTCCATGTACACTCTGTGGTACAAATCGAGTCATCGGAAAGAGGTCACATGGTGTGTGACGGTGTCATAAGTAATGTGATACTTAACTATCAACAGAGACTCTTGATTATAAAAAGGTTCCCTACATGGAATTTGGATTTGACCTGCATGTCATGTAATGTATAATTTTTCAGTTTCGTAAATATGAATCTATGTGTCTTCTCTAGTGCATCATCCACTGATCTGACCATGCAGCACCCATAAAATAATGAAACCTCCCGGTATCATCCTCACCAATGATGAAAAACATGTTTCATCTTTGAAATCCATATAGAAAATAGAATCATTCACCATTATTTATTTAACCCTAAAGAACATAAAATTCGGCATTCAAAACCATCTGATTCACTTCAACATCTATCTTCACACCACATTTGTGTTGTTCCAATCCCATAACTATAGTATTTAATCATTTCACATTGAATTGAGGGAACAACTATTGATTATATCAAGATCCTTTAAACCTCATGCCAATGTAATAATGCCTCTGATGAATGAGAATCACTGGATAAATACACAAACACACACATAAATAAAGAACCTTGCCCATTGTTCATATTAGCCTTGATCCATCACCATTATAATAATAATGAAGAATCCAAAATAATAATAAAAATCTCTGAAAATAACCCAAAATATAAATTCATCTCACATGATTCCCTATCCTCAAATCAATCCATTTTTCGATTCATTCATACTTGTCATCGGAATGAAGAATGGTAATTATTTCCAATAAATTTAATGTTCTACCTCGATTCAGATTGATTACTAATGAGGAATGATGTTGTGTTGTAGCTATTGGAGAGATACATAAATTCTGTTGCACATTAATCATTTATCCCTCATCCATTAGATGTTTTTCTAAGTTATATCCTCAAAATCTCACTCTAATGGCTCTAGGGTTATGTAAATAACCCTAAAGTTTCACAATAAAATTCAATATAAAGACTCAATAGAAGATGTGTCAATGAAATAGAAATGGAATAATTTATTTTTTATTTTAATCATTTATCTGGCTGTAATGAATTTTTCATAAACCACCAACGCCGTTAAATTTTATGTCACTCTATGGGAAGACTCACATTATAAACTTATTAGTTCCCTTGTATTCATAATTTGGTTCATCATCTGGAATTTATTGCACTTTTTTTTTTTGAAAACTAGACATGCGTGTTATTTAATATATTTAATATATTTCAAAAATTTATTATGGACACATTAAGCCTCTAAATCACTTTCTTCTTATAAATTAGTCTCTTAAATAATATATTCAATATCAGAAAATAATACACAAGAAAATATGAACAATTATTTTCTCACCACCTTGGGGTAATAAATCCAATAAAATCCAATACAACAGCTACACACAAAGATGTGGGTACTGATCACAAATATGAACCTCACACTACCATGTTCTCTCCTAATAATTCCCATAATGACACCAGACACACATTAAATGAATAAATCTCTCGCATAGGATCATATCCTAAAGATTCTGGATCTCTACTATTTACACAGCAATGGTAGCTCCATCCTTGATGTCCATCTTACCCTAGTCGATAATCTGTGATGGGTTATTAACCTACCTATTCAGTTGTGACACATGAAATATTCCCAATTACTGAACTAAATTTTGTTTTAGTGAAAAATGGTATTCCACCTCTAAATCTATACACAATATCTAAAAAAGACCAATGAATCTGGAAGATAGCTTTTCGCCCTGACCAAATCACTATAATCAATGTCGAGGTCAAACTCAAGGTAACACTTGGTCTCCCTCCTCAAAGTGAAAATGGCTCTGTCATCATTCAGTATTAGAATTTTGGAAGCTCTATTCAGTCTTCATCCACAACTGAATGATTTTCACCTTCTCATTAGTTTCTCGCACCATCATTTTCCCCATGAGTGTCGACTCTCTATTGTAAATCCAGCAAAGTGGTGACATCTAGGGTCTCACATACAATGCTTAAAATGGTACGATATAGCCGGTTCAACGATAATTGATTATTTACCCAAAATATACCAGTGGTAAGTGATTGTCCCAACTATGGCCAATGTCTAACAAGAAAGATCACAAAATGCCTTATAGAATCTGAATGTACCACTCCACCATGTCCTTAGTTTAGGGGTGAAATGATGTTCTAAATCATAACTGAGTCCCAAAATCATATGGTAATCCATTTGATGACCAGGATGTGAAGAGATCATCACATTTAGAAATTCTCATCGATGAAACTCCATGGGGTTGATCTATATCCTATATGTTTTGGTGTCCAATTCTCTCTAATAAACTCTTCTTCCAAATAGATAAGAAGTCAGCCAACATGCTGAGACGATATACGATCACTCAAAAGGAATTGTGTACCATTAAAACTATGTGGTATTCCAATAATGAACTCCATGGATATCTAATCCCACATTCATTCTGAAACCTCAAGTGGTTGATCTAAACCTTCCACAATCAGGTTTTCAACCTTCTCTTGTTGATAAGTAAGCCGTTGAAGAAAAAATATCCAACTCCCTTTTTCATCCCTGACACTCTAAAAGAGAATATGGATAAAAACAATATATTGGAAGTAAGATTCTCCATCTCCATCTAAAAAAGGATTATAAAAACAAGGCTAACTGGTCTGATTCCTTGTTCAGAAACTACAAACAAGATCTCTAACTGTGACCATCTTCTACAATGTTCCCCTTCATATAATTATATGAAATTTTGAGGTCATAATCATAGTGGAACTCTATCCATCAGCTTTGTCTCATGTCAAGATCCCTACATGAGAAGAAATACTTGATACTCTTATGATAATAATACATGATAAACCACTCACCCATCAATTAGTTTCTCCACATATTTAGTGGGAAGACTACAACTACTAAGTCAATATCTTGGGTCATGTAGTTCAATTCATGTTGTGTCAACTATCATGAATAATATTCAATCACCATCTACCTATGCATCAGAACATAACCATGTTTGGTTCTTGATGTATCACATAACACTATGTACTAGGCACCCTCCTCTTGGAATATCATGATTAGGGAACTCATCAAACTCATCTCACATATGGAAAATAATTCTAGATCTTCTATGTCGACACAAAATTATTCCCCTTTCGGGTCAAATTTTTCATTGGAGATGATATCCTAAATAAATTTTGTATGAATCTCTAGTAATATTCTTCAAACCAATGTATTCTATGTAGCTCTATCATTCTATTTGGTGGATCCCAAGTAATCACTACCTCAGCCTTGGCTGACTCCACCACCATGACATATGATAAGATAACATGTCCCAGAAACTGGACTACGTGAATCTAGAATTGGCTCACCAAAAGATTCCAATAATGATGGTACTCTTGGAGTAAATCAAGAACCATTCTCCAATCTCTCACATGAACCTCCTTAGATTCTGAGGAAAAAAGGTCACCATCCATGAAGAATACTACAAAATAGTTTAATAAAATAAAAATGGTCATGTTCATGAGTGGCATGAACATGGCTGGGGCATTCATCAAAAAAATGGTCTTCACCAAGTATTCATAGTGACCATAGCGACATATGAATTACATATTTGGTAAATCCTAATCTTGTAAAAATAATTGGTGATCGCATAAACTGGGGCCATCCTTCGATTACCAGTGTTCCCATATCAACTAATCATAGTGTTCATTGATCCCTAGTAGTGGATACATTTTCTTCTCTATCATCTTGTTTAAGCACTGGAAGTCCACTAATAACCTCAATCTCTCACCCATCATTTTGTATAACCCAACTGGGTCTAGATCATGTGAAAAACTAGATCTATAAAATCCCTACATAAAAAATTCCTCTAACTTCTTTATCAGCTCACTAATATCTATGTTAGAAATATGATATGCTGGTGCATATATTAGTGTCTTCCTGGGGTATATATCCTTCAAAAATTATATATCATGGTGAGGTGTAAACCTGGAACAACCTTTGGGAATACTTCTATATATTACACCACCACTATAAGAAAATATAAACTCATAACATCCTCCAAACCAAGAGTTATGCTTAAAAATGGTGAGTAATTGGTTGCACCCTTCTATTATTGAGTCCATCATATGCTTATTGTGTTTTCATTTCAATAATAATAGAGAACCTGCTTCTTCCACGACAGGTGAAACACATCCTCATCCTGAAATAGACTCTCTCGGCATGTATTGTGGGAAACCAGTCCATTCTTAAGATGATATTTTTTGGAATCATCACTACTATAGAGATATCCCAATAGAAACACTCACCTCCAAGAGTCATGTTAGACAATCAGCAGAAGTGTATGATCAGTAATTCTTCTCTAGTAGGAGTCTCTAATTTCAAGGGTCAAGTGAATGGATGAACCATAATCAATATGTCTTGAACATGATAAGTTCAAAGAAATGAATGACTAAAATCTATTTCTATCAGTATAGATTATAAGTTGTATAAGACAAAAATCATACATTGATTCATTCCAAGAGCATCTAGGTCATAATCTTCGACCACCTATAGTTTCCCCCTCCCCAAGCCTCCAACTCCCTGAGCATTCCATGGACCACCATAGGGTAGTGGTGGTAACAACTCTTTGGTATACTACCTCATGTAGTCATCACATCACCTCTTCCACATCCTCCACCCTATTAGCATTTCTACTCATACCACTCCCTCCACCTCGGTGTCCAATCCACATTATCTCTATCAGCTATATAGAATGTCGGAAAATCTCAAACATGATGTATCAAAACAACAGACGTGTCAAATCGTCTATCTATGGGATGACCAGAACCATCCTATGAGCCATGAATCATAGAATCTATTTCTTTTTACCTCATCCTAAAATATCTCAAAAATCCAGTTCCCTAAGAGTGACATTGGCTCCCTATTATCGAGGTCTCTACTCCATTGTTCCCAAAACTAGAAACCAATAGTTGTATCTTCATATCCAAGAAACATTGAACCAAAAAATATATCAATATCACCCAAGAATATATAGGAATGCATATAGGGTTGACATTGGCTCAGATGTATCAATGTAGAACTCACATGAAGGTTTGAGCCCTAAAAATTTAGTCATGAACATTATCCATCAAGTACCTAGAGAGAAAGGTAATCCACATTGAATATACATCAATTTTATTACTATAATGTTGGATATATGAAAGATCCTAGATAATTGTTACCCCCAGTGTTGATGTAGATAAATACACTAAGAACTTGTTCTCAAAATTTAACAATGATAGAGAATCTTATTCATAATATTGGATCACTAACCCCCATCATCTCCTTACTTATCCATGAAGAAGGCTCATCGCCCTGACAACCATTTTCCCTACTATTTTCCTATATAGATGGAATCTTTTAGTTACCACGTCAAGATAATACTTAGTTGCCTATTTTTAAGGAACTACATGACACCTATTGGGTATTTTTTAGTAAAACTCATGAAGTGTGCTCAAACTAAACAACTCAACTACTGGTACTATGGGTATCATCTACTTCTCAATGGTTGGTGGAATAGCTGGTGTTCCACTTGGAGGTATCACATCTATAAATGGTCCCTCTATAGATGCATCATCATGAAGAGAATCATCCTTATGATCATGATGATGAATCCAACAAAGTATACACTTTTGGGAATCTTTATTGTAATCTGGATGTAACATGGTTGATGATAATATCTATACAACTGACTCAATAAGGACATGGAAACCACAAGTAATCCCAATATGATCCATGTAACATTATTTTTTCCAAGAATTTTCCCATGTAAATAGCTAAATAGTGGGTGATAATAGTCATATTGTATGGATACATTGGCCGCCACAACAACACTAGAGTCCTCGGACTGAAAGCTTAACTCGAAACACATTACACTATTTCCTTAATAAAAGTGACAAAATTCAATACCAAGGTAGAATAGACTCCTATGATACCACTCTTTCATAAATTTTCTTACTCGGTCAAATGTTTTGACTCCCAAATCCCACCACCAATATGCTAGGGACCAGTTACTAGCACTGATAATGTATATCAAAAGCATGGGAGACCTTGTCCTGAGTACCTATAAACACACAAACATCTCTAATACTATAAAATTCAGAAATGAAAAATGGAAAACCATGCATGAATACCTCTAAGTCCCATTGAAAAAGTAGGGTAGGATGTTGACAAATATAAACTAGGACAAATAAAAGACCAAGACAAAGAGTTTGAAAACAAGGCCAATATGAAATATAAAGCGATTGCTGTCTAGATACCATATAAACACACCTAGGTGTATCTATTATAAGTAAGCACTATCTGGTCATGTTCAATAAAACTATCTATCAAAAGGTAAATATTACACACATGTCATGACACATTCAGGAAAATCCCATGTACGGATGAGTATAACAATACCTAGTAGGACACCATGAAACCACAAAGAATACAACAAATGAATAGATAGTCAGATCTACACAATTATATATCCACAATACACATAAAATAGTATCTAAATATTCTCAACAAATACACATGGTATAAAGGTAATTCACAACCACAACAACCAGCATATGATTCCAGCTTGAAGACTCGCTAATGAACTAATCTGGGAAAACACACTTCGATGTCTGATATCACTGATAACGTATGTCCTATAGTTAATGATTGACATGTCTCGCCATTATAGGTTCATGTTGAAAGTTTGAATAGATTCAACACAAAAAAATGATCACTCTCAAGGTCATTGGGAATACCAACAACTCAATCTTGATTAATCTAATAAGTATTGGATCAACACTTGTGTTGTATTGGTTGCGATGATAATAATAACTTCACCTAGTTTATGAAGATGAATAGAGGATCTATCTCCATGACTCAAAAGGGATTCAAATGTATCTATCCATGAATTTCTGCTGAAGGGATCATTTTCCTCGGACTAGGAGGTGACTCCATAGTCACCCTTATCGAAAAGGATATAAATAATTTCCCCTAGCGAAACATGTCAAAGATACATAGGGAAACCAATTGATGAAATATATTAGAAATTATATGGTGTGGGGAATTGCTATATGCCATGTCCCTTAACCCCAGGTCCTACTCCTGTAAATGGACCTTGTTTAATGTCACATATAATTGTCTAGTTTTTATCTATGTAGGGGAGTACACATTGTGCTCCCACCCATGTACCACAACCCATTTCCATGTACCCTCCATGATACAAGGCTAGTCGTCAGGAAGGTATTACAAGTCCTCTGATACGCAATAATTTTTCAAAACCCTAGCTGTTGGAAAGGGTGAACCACATGATGTGTCACTCCAACTTAGAGTCTGTGGAAGGAGTAATTTTCTAGATTCTCATATATGGTTCCATGGGGATTCTCTATTGGTCTATCCACTGATCTATCCATTTAGATCTTAGAAAATCAAGGAATTGGATCATCTGAGCATCACCATTGAAAAACAATAAGTTTCTTCCTTCAAATCCATTCAGAAATTGGAATCATTCATAATTATTATTTATGTGTGAATGAACAAGAAATCATGAATTTGAAATAATAAAATCATCTTCCACTTCTATCATCACACCACCTTCATATTGTACTAATCCCAAATCTACAACATCAAATTTTTGCACAAAAAAATTTGGTACACAATGATTGAGTTTATTGTGATATGTCAAACCACAAGACAAAGGAATAACACTAGAGATAAATAAATAATCAATAGAAAATACGAAACTAGGAACATAAAAACCTCATCTAGTTCTTGTACAAACCTTAACCCATTACTGTTAGAATAACAATGATGAATCAATAATCAAGATGAAATTATCCAAAAATAAACCTACAAATAAACCCATCCAACAAGAAGATTGGTCCATAAATTAATCCGTTAGTCGATTGATTTTCATTCATCATAGAAACTAATAATGGGGAAATAATCCAACCAAACAAACAACCTAACTCAATTAATATCATTTGTTGATGAAGAAATATGTGTCGTCATAGACGTTGGTGAGATCCTTCGATTCAATTTCAGGTTGATTGTCGATCCATGATCTGACGAAACTTCATCTGAGAGAGACCAACCAATGAAATCTCTAATTTATCTAGGGATACATGGATAAATATAAAAATTATTCATAACATCCTACTAAAATACTCTTCAATCATTGTATCAATGAAATAAAAATAAAATAAATTATTTTATTCTTTTATTTATTTCTGGGCTCATGATAACATTTCCATAAACAACCTTCATGGACAAAGGTCATGTCGCACCTAGGATAAATCAAATTTTCTGAACTCAATGATTCACGTAGATTTCTCATCTGAGATCTCTTTTATGTTTCATTGCAATTTTATGGGAAATCATCATGTCTGTACTATTTAGTATGTTTAATATATTTCAATCATTTAGTTCAGGCATACCATTCCTCTAAATTACACATCATCTTAGTGGAAAGTCTTGAAAATAATCCATATAATATCAAAACATAATACATGGTAAATATGATTAATTAAAGGGGGGTATTTTTTAATTACTAGTTTGATAGTGAAGATTATAATGTAGAATCCATGTTGGGGGTAAAACCAACAGGGAATGAATTATGCCATTATAATGATCCCTATAAATACTATGTGTTTTTATTTCCATTGATATTACTACAAAATAGTTGAGATTGAGATATAATATAGACTGTATATATAACCTTAACATGTTATATAGTTTGAATTTTAATAAAAATAAATTCATAGTAATAATCCAATGATTCACCGCACCCATATCAATTGTTAATCTAGACTGGGGCTCTATATTTTTCTATCAATAACATTCATAGATGAGTGTAAATATTTATATAATAAATTTATAAATATATGATACATATATCAGTGTAATAATTATTTACATGATGAAAGCCTGACCAAATTAAAAGGACTAAAACTTCCATTCAAATACTAATAAGAAAAAGGACGGAGTTATCTCCCTAAATATAGATTTTAATAAAGTACAGATAAACTAGGTGTGACAAGTTATAAATAAATCATATATGGGATGATATATATTAGTATGTCTCTATAATATATTTATAATAAATACTTATTTGTTATACTTGAGTATTGAACACATATGAAGGAATTCAAACCTTAGTTAATGGATCAAATTTACAATCTCATTATTTATATGGATAGTTTATGATTATGTTTTAGATGAGGAAATCATATGATATAATACTAAAATAAATGATTAATATTTATTATCCTATATTAATTTCATAAAATTACTATTTTCATTAATTTTCCTCTATTAATGTACTCAATATACTAAAATTGTTTTTTACAGAAAATTGTATTTATTTCCTTCTTCTGATGAGAAACATTGTTCTTCCATATACATGCTTTTTAAAAATATTTTTCATGAAATTTTTTAATATTTTACAATGATTTTTTTTTCATTTTTTCCAATGATTAACAACATAAAAATTTTATTTAAATGAATATTCTTTTCATTTTATGAATGGGTTACTTTTTTCATTTCAAAAAATTCTAGAAGTAATTTTTTCATTTAAGTTATATGACATGAATATAATTTCTTATCATCATGGCCACCTAATTATTTCAATATTCCATTATATTTTTTGAAAGTTGTTTTAAAATGAAAAATTTTCCTTTATATTTTGGAGTGTTTTATATTTTAAATTGTTTATTTCATAGTTCAATGGATTTTTTCATCACGATACGTTCTTGTAATGTTTTGAAGAAATATTCATCCATGATAACAAATGTGATGTTACTTATGATTTACGAGCGATATGATCCAATGATACAACACACTTTCATATTATGGATGGGTTATAATGATTATGATTTATGAATGATTCTATGAAACCAATCACTTTTCCAAGGGATAATTAAGTTACTAAGACTATTTCTTTTCCATGGGTTATGCAATGATGAAATGAAGAAATTTTTATGAAACCCATTTCATTTTCAATATATGTGATAAGATGAATGCTTTATGTTTTTTTTAGCACACATCTATATGATTTTCATTGTGATATGGGTGGGCCGAGAATTATATATTCCTAAAAATAATTTGGAAATGATAGAAATATCATTAGATATATAGAACTATAACAGGGAGTGAACCTAGTTTAGTAAAGTAATCTATCCACTATGATAGTTATGGGTGTGATCCTTTTCTACTATGATGGTTTGGGGAGTGAGCCTAATATACTATGATAGTCATGGTAGTGATCCATGACTGCTATTGATATGATATTTTATGCTTATATAATTTCCAGAATTTCATGTCTTATGATAATGTTATGATCTCAGGGCTCATGTTATTTGATTACTTTATGATTCATCTCTTATAAACTATCCATATTTATTCCATGAGATGTGATTAAGTTCTATGTTGTGCTTTTATGGTTTTGTATGTTCATGTTCTCTTACCCTTATCCTCATGTTATGATTATGTGATCCTTGATATCTCACTTTTCTACCCTTAATAAGTATATTATCTCACCCTTTATTATGTTTACATTCCCTAAATTATCAATAATGGTATTAAATATTATATGTTAAATAAGGGTGACAATTGTGATGAAATTTTTGAGAGATTATGTAGTTCACTTTTGAACTAGTTAATTTTGTGTCTGAGTTTTCAAATTTTCTAAAACATTATCATTATGGAATGGATCATGTTTTTCATTAATGAATATTAATCTATTCATATGTAATATATATGTATGAAATGTATGGTGACTATAATTTTGGGGATTTATATCAGTTAAATGGTAGGTTGTTTATTTTTCATATATTGTATATTGATCCCCCAATTCCATGGGGGTTATATGAATTTTTCTTTATTTCTATCCATGGGGGTAACTAATTGGGATTTAATCTTATTTGATGTGAAATAGATGGTTTTTTCTACTAAGATATTCATCAAAATATTTTATGGATGTTAGATTGATGATCTACTTTATGGGATCAATCATTTGGGTTTCTCTTAATAATTTATACATCATCATAGAAATTAATTCATGATTGGTGATTCAGGAGGGACATGATAACATTACAGGAATTGATAATTTGAATGTCAATTCTTATGGTGCTCTATTGGAGAGTTATTATATTCAACACTTGGAGAAACGTGTATTAATTCAAATTATGTTTGTTTTTATGGGTTTAATGGACCTTGGAAATATTAATGGGTTATTTAGGTGTGACTATTATGTGAGTAGGTCAACATGAGTGAGTGATGCCTTCTAGGAAGTATCTCAGAAAATTAATCAAATGGGTAAATACCTAGAGGACTACCATGTCAGAACATTTTTTATAAATCATCAAATCCATTGTTATTGGGTTGTGAAGGGAGGAATGAGGGGAGATATATCATATGACTTCCCATGGAAATCCTGCCAATTTCATTGAGGAATATTGGAAATATGTGATTTATTTTTTGTGTTTTTCTATAGTTGAGTGGTTTTGTAATATAAATGTATTACTTTTATAGATAAACATAGAAATAAATACATCCATGTTGTGAAGTGTCTACGGTTTTTAACAGATCATAGTGGAATCATAACATAATCTAGATGGACATTTTCTGTTTTGTAATAAGTTTATTTATAGGGATGTTTAGAGCTTATATATGGTATTACAAAAGTGTAATGAGATAAAATAGAGAGGAACAAATATAATAAAATTTGTGTTCTATTGGTGGAGTGTGTTTTTACCTTATGGGATCAAGCATGTGATATAATGGTATCAAAAACCAAGAATCTGTCAGATCATGAGAGATCGATTCGAGATAGTTTTATGTCATTGGACCTATAAGATAGGCCCGCGAGGTGAGTTAGTTGAGTTTTTCTAAACAAGTATAATTTCATGAAATCCCTATGGTAATTTGTTATTGAACAATAAAATGTGTTTTTATGATGATAGAATTGATAATCCTTTGGAATAGAGGATCCTACCATATTGTTGTGTGTGATAAATACATCAGGGGATGAGAATATAACTCCAGGTTTTAGAGATATAAAATTTGGGCAGTGTGTGTATAAATTTGATATCTATTATGATATTAAAGATTTATGAATCCAATCTGCCTCTAGTAACATATGAGGTATGTTATTTATTTATAGTGAATGGAACAACCAATGTGTTAAGAAGAAGCTGAGGACTATATTTTAGTACCCATATATGGAGAAACTTATTAGTTCTAATGAAATCATTTTAGTCAAGGAATTTTGTTTTAGAGTATGAGTTGATCCCACATCACGATAGTGTTCATTTTTTGGATCTTTATGCATAAGTGAGGGGACTAAGTGTTCAGAAGAAATTTGAATATGATATAATAATTTTCTTATTACATGTGATGCATATTTTTATAAACATTTTTTGAGATCAGGTAAATAGTGTCAATGTGTTTTTAATTTATATTGAGAAGGAATGGTTGTGATATAGACATAACCTGGTTAGAATTAGGTATAATAAATGGTCATGGGGTTTTATGGGTTCATCAGGAGTCAAGGGATCGTCTCAGATACTTCTTGAGGATAATAATCTCTATGTTTGTGAGTTTGTGACAACCCATTTTTCTATAATTTAGTGAATTAAATGATAATTCCATTTTTTATCATGTAATAGGGGTGTTTCATAAATTTGTATTAAAATTAAAATTTTATGAGTTATAACATCTCTCAGTGTTTTTTATGTGGTTTAGGATTTTAGTGTATTTCTCTTAGATCGTTTGGAAAATGTAGAGGTGCGGAAGATCTCTCTTTTAGGTAGTAGACTCCCTATGGGTACATATTCTGGTTCCATTCGGTACCTGGTGTGTAGCACCCCAAGATTTTATGAAAAATATTCTTTTAATTTCATTGATGTCTTGTGTTGTAAGCTACAACAAGATTACCTTGCGCTATACACAACACCGTATAAGCTTGCAGTATACACAACACTATTCTTGGATCATGTTACACACAATATTGATAGTAGTTATTCTAAGAAACATTTAGTGTATATATATATATATTCAATGTATAAATGAAATATGGTTGGATTCTGTTATACGAAACAACGAAGGAGTCTTGCACAACACGAAACCCTGAATTGGCTTTCATTACACGCAATTGTGACCTTCCTCCATAGCGTGTGTTGTACGCAATACCAGGTTTCACTAAACAACGATATATGGTTATAATATTATTATGAACTAGCCGTTATGAATATTATAAACTACATTTTTAATTTTATAACATTATTATTCATCTAACACATTTTCTAGAACATGGTATGAGAACAAAATCAATTTTTCGAGTAAAATAATTATTTTTCAAAAAATACAGTTTTGCCGCATTTTGATGGCACACCCACCTTAAATATCGTTTTTGACATGCCTATAAGTTAAATTTTACAAAATAAAATTCTTCTTTCGAATCAGCATATAAAAATTTACTTTGGATAAAATTTTCATAGTATTCTGAAACCTTTCATATTTTAATGAATTGTAAAAACACGCTATTTTTTAATTAAAAACAACTTTTTTCATCGCAATAATTTATATGGATAGATTATATTTTTAATTGGTTTTAAAGTGTAATTAGAATATATTTTTACCATTTAATCCAATTTTGTTCATTGGAATTAATTTCACTTTGAAATTGGATATAAACAAGTATCAATTTTTTGATTGTTTTTGTTTCTTAAAAACACGCTATTTGTTTTGATAACAGGAATTAAATTTAAAATTAATAAATGTCACTTATATGTTATGAATTTGAAAAAATAGAAATCAATTTTTAATTCTTAATATCAAATAATGTTAAGGATGAATTTTCGTAATTTTTCTGAAAAACATCAATTTTCGATTAATAGTGCAACCACTTAGTGGTAGTTAAAAAACTGAATTTTTTTAATTTAAATTAAATTTTACGACTTCTGTTAATTGAATTTCAAAAATCCAAGAGACACAGTTAATATCGAGGACTAAAATGTGGTTCAATGAGATTAAAATATTTTTGGTGAATAGTATCTTTTTAATTTTATTTGCCACGGTTAAAAGTAAATAGGGTAATTAAGGGTAAAGATGATATTATTATTACCCTAAAACATGTCCTAATTCTATTGGATAAGAGTAATTCGACCAAAAACAACCTTAGATATAAAATATTAACATTTAGGCCCACTTGGATTAGATTAGGACAATTAATATTAATATATTTAAAGAAGGGTTAAAATAGTTAAAATCAATGTTTAATAAGTAAATCATTTCTAATATAATGTTATACCTAAGATAAATTCGAGTATAAATAATCATTAGAAATCTAATATTATTTCCTACATACTGGTATTTTATTTATAATTTTTGGACATTAAATAATGTAATTTAATTATGACACAACGATGATGCAGTAATTATCTTATTAATGAAATATTGACATAATTGATGTTATAAATACAGAAATAAATGTAATTTGATATTTTTTATGAGTTACACTACTTTTATAGGTTAATATGGCATGTTATTATTGATTTAAGTAACTTTTTTTGAACTAATCATGCGGTTATAAATTTCAAAAAAATCTAGTACCAAAGAGTGTCAAAATTGACAAAAAATAGTTTTTAAAAAAATATTATATTATTAATTATTATTTTATTCCTAAAAATCTAATGCTCAGCCAAATGACTTAGATAAGGATATATATATTAATAATTAACCACTTGTGGTTCGTTTGGCTTGTTATAGTAAGTTTATTAACCTTATAGTGTAAGAAAACAAGAAGACATGGTAAACGTAAAATTATTTAACTTAAGGTTTAATCTAAATGATAAGGTTAAAATAGAAACCTAAACCTATATAAATTCTACTGTATTAGATTATTTCGACCCATCCCCACATTATATTTTAAATAAATCAATTTGGAGCTATTAGAAACCGAATATGACTTTATAATAAAATAATATTTTTTGTTTTTCCAAAGGTGCCCCTCTCCTCCCTTATAAAAGCTAACCTCCTCCCTCTCTTCCTCACACCACATTGAGCCTTCACACTCGTCCAAACCCTGCCAAATTCTCTTCTCCACTTCCATATAAACATCCTAGAGGTTCTGGTCTTCTTCAAAGTCCAATTTTAGTGTCCTAAGAGGAGGTCTCAAAGAGGCACTTCAAAGAAGAGGTAATGTCCGTTACCGATTCTTTCAACTTTATTTCTTCTTCAACTTCTTCTTCTTTAGTTGTTTAATTATGAAGTAATAACATAAGTATAACTCATATACTTATATGTTATTATATGTATGAAAAAACCCTATTTCACCATCTATCTATCCTATGGAAAACAAAATCACCACACGTGCGTACGTACGAAATACCGTCTCCACGCCGTGGTGAAATCTGTTTTTCCACCAACACCTTACATGGATGGGTATAATGGTGTAAAGAATAACTATATATGGTTATTATAACATCATACTGATTCTTATATATTATACCATCCACTCCAATTCTATTAAATTATTATGAGAACGATATCATCGCTCGTGCGTGCGTACGGACTACCGTCTCCATGACGCGATGAGATTCATCTTCCATGTTAACCATACATGAATGATCATAAAGTTTATATAATGAATAATAATGAAATATATGAAATAATAATGGTACTGGATTTATGTATGTATATATTTATGTCATCTATTTACTTTCATTCAATTCAATAAGGAAACGAAAATAGCGTTCATGCGTACGTACGCCCTACCGTCTCCATGAACAGTGTATTTCATTCCATTTATCGGTCTATAATATATATATGTATATGATGAATATATATTATATATAAATCATTTTTTACATTATGGAATTATGTAAATCATGATATAAGTAATAATATCAAGAAGGACAAATCAAAACACATATGATAAATGAAATGATTTTACCCAAAACGCTACTTTAACATGGATTTTACAAAAGTACGGGTAATATAAAGTCATAAGTTAGACATATATGATATAATAACAATGAATATGATTATGTAATAAGTCAATGAAATTATTTAAATCATTATACAGGAGGATCATATACGTACGAATCATATCAGACCTAAGTTAAGGCATAATTTTTCAAATCTCATTTTTATCCGAGATTGCTTAATCGTAAGTATTTACTGGGGCTATTTCTATCATCAATTTCCATGTTCAATAAAAGTTTATTCATGTATGTTCAAAGTAATTTTTACCCATTTTTACTTTTACCCCATCGTATGGAAGGAATCTTTATTTTATTTACCCTACAAGTTAATTTTTGTATTTTCCGACAAAAGTACGAGAAGAATGTTTTTTTAACGTATACGGCATGAAAGGATTTTTAGAGTTTTATAAATCATTATTTTCATGAAGCTTCCTCTAAAAGATTTCATTACTATTTTCAACAAAATCCTTTTCTTTTAAATTTTCATGACATTTTGTGAAAAGAAAATGATTTTGAAGAAAAAAGGATATTTTCCTCAAAAATTCATTTCAAGTGTTTTATCAAAACCATTTTCATCTAAGATGGAATTATTTCATATGTTTGTGTTTCAAATATCATGTCCCTATTATTTACATGGTTTCACTTTTCTAATGATGAAATGATATCCATTTTTTGTATGGATTACGTTATGATGGAATGATGTTTATGAAACCCATTTTATTATTGGGTTATGATGAATGAATTATGTTTATATTATGGAACACGAAAGAATGATTTAAATATGAGATGGGTGGGACCTGTATCTCCCTCAAATTCATTGGGAAAATATTTATATCTCATGCGATAGACATGGCTAGAATGAAAAGTTAAACCAGTTCAGTAATACAGGACTTGAATGAGGAGTGAAGTCGATTCAGAAAGGGACTTTGTCCACTAAGATGGTCATGGAAGCAATGCCTTGGTTACTATGGAAATCTTATCATGTTCTTAATGGTTTCCACAATTAAATGTTTAATTAATATTATATTTTATCATGATTAATGTTTCTTTATGATCTATGACTTATGTACTGCCATGATTTATGTCATTACTCAAGATTCTGATATTTAAATATTATGTTCATGTTTTTAAGTTCAAATGTATATGATTTCTTTTATTTTATCCATGCTTACCCTTACTGAGAATTTTTTCTCACCATTTATATTTTTTCTTTTCCGCATGATTTAAATAAAGGTTTTAGGTATGAAAACAAAAGTGGAAGATGTTATGGGAGATGTTGAAGATCTTTCACCACGATTAGAAGATTATATTCAGAGTTTCCAAAGACACTAAACTATTATGATCCTTGTGTTTCTATTTTTGTTATGTATTAAGTATTCTGCTAAAGAAATGAAATGTCCATGTATGTTAAGATTCGGGTCTCTACAGTTGGTATCAGATGGAGGTTTAGTCAACCTTTGGAAACTAGGATTCGAGAACTTTAGTAAGATCCCTAGAGATATTTCTAAGGTATTTCTAGGGATGTACCTAATGTTAAGTATAAGTATAGGTTATTTTCCTAGAATTACGGTAACGATCTTATAATTCAACATAATATGTTAGATATGGAAGGTACTCAACCTTTATTATGATGTTTTCCCTAGCATAATTTTTGGCTCCCACACTATTCCATTTGGGTTTTAGAAAATGGCTGGAAACAGGAAGATTCACGATAATGGAGGATATGATGGACAATGGAATGATATTCTTCATGAGAAACCAAATGAAATGGGATTTGGAAGTCCAAACATCGATATTATGCCTAATAAGCAGTCTCATAATATGATCAATAATCTCAACTTTGGTAAGTTTCCCGACTCAGATAATAAGAGAATGATGGAGTTTCATGATGATCATAGAGAAAATAATGTTCAATTTCCCTCATGTAAATCATGTGGGAAGAGGCATCGAGGATATTGTTTCAAAGGATCTAGAAGATGCTTTGGGTGTGGAAAAGAAGGTCAGAAGGCTAGTGAGTTCAAAGGAAAATATTCAGTTAACACCATGGACTAGGATAATGGTATTGCTACAACAACAACAATGACTAGATGTTTTAAATGTGGAATGTATGGGCATTATGCAAACCAATTCCCTAAGGGAAATTCTCATGAAGAGGATCAGCATGGTCATATGAGTAGTATTTATGTGGATTATGATGAAGAGACTAAAAATGAAATATGAGATGAAGGAAATGATGAAGCTTAGTCAGTGGTTTAAGAAGTTAGTGGAATGATTTTATGTTTATAAAGAATAATGTATGATACTATGGATTGTTACAATATTGTTTTTACTAAAGTATTTGAAAGTATATGTTGAATGGTACCGGTAACCATGGAAGGTAATTCAGATATTTTTGGAAAGAAGATGATATGTGCATAATGAATGGATAAGAAGATAATGAGATGTTTGATTGTATTCTTGAGCTCATGACTAATATAAGGACTATGTGATATTATGGTATGATTATATTGATTTTTTTTTGGGATTTTGGTATGTGGAAAGAATTACCTTTTGAAAGTATTCATGTATTCACTATGGTTCTATGGTAATGTATGTTTCAAGAGAATACATGACTAAGGTATTCATGTGTTTGGAATATAACCAACAAGATATATCTTATGATATATGTGGGATAAATGCTTGTATTCACATTCTTGGTAGATAACCTTTCTAGTAATTGTTTTTTTATACTATGTGCTTGGACCGAAGTATTTTAGATAAGCCTAATGATTGGAATGGATTGTGTTGTACATAAGATAGTATTGTTTAAGGATATAAATTTTTTCGATATTATTGATGGGATATTATAGTAATGTAGTTTTAGAAAAAGGAAAACCTGTAGGACGGGCGATAGCCCATCGCGTCAGACAAGGCTATGGGAATCGACCCCACAACCGAAGTGTGACTGGCCTCTATCACCTACAACTCGCCTACAAGAAGTCCCTCCTTTGTAGAAACTAGTTTTATTTTATTAAGAGGTATGATAGATGAAGTATAAGTCCATTTTTGGAATCATATACGATTAATATCACAATAGATGGACTTATGTATATTGGATAACTTTTGCAAAATTGTCCAAGGAACGACCAACGGTGGGATTGTACCAAAATCAAGAACGTATTTCTTCTAATTCCAATTTATTCAACTTTAGGGAAATGATCTTGAATATGGAAAAATTTTGTCCTAGTTCCCTTATATCCAATGAATCAGATGGTACCTTAGATCATCACAAATCTATGGCTTTGTGATTGATGGCTTTTTCATAGCCATGTTCTCTACCACTCTGCATCAGAAATTGATGGTTAGATTTTTCTCCCATATCCATATTTTCATCTATGTTCCCCTATATGGAAACCCAGTGATGAGTTACTTTGGGTAATCATTACATTTCATACTTATTTTTTAAAATTATGTTTTAGTATTCATTTTTACGATGTGGGTTTCTATAAATAGTAAACGATTTATAACGCCGACGAATTTCAAAGGAGAAATTTATTTTAAGGGGGGTAGAATGTTACACACTGAGATTTTACAAAAAATATTATTTTACTTTCATTTATGTCTTGTGTTGTAAGCTAGAAAAAGATTACCTTCCACTATACGCAACACCGTATGAGCTTGTAGTATACACAATACTATTTTTAGATCATATTACACACAATTTTGATAGTAGTTATTCTATAAAACGTTGAGTTTATATATATATATATATATATATTCAATATATAAATGAAATATGGTTGGATTCTATCATACGAAACAACGGCGGTGTCTTTCACAACACACAACCCTGACTTGGCTTTCATTACACGCAACCATGACCTTCCTTGATAGCGTGTGTTGTACGTAATACCAGGTTTTACTAAACAATGATATATGGTTATAATATTATTATGAACTAGCTGTTATGAATAGTATGAACTACATTTTGAATTTTATAACATTAATATTCATCTTACACATTTTCTAGAACATGGTATGAGAACAAAATCAATTTTTCGTGTAAAATAAGTATTTTTCAAAAAATACAGTTTTCCCTCATTTTTATGGCGCACCCTCCTTAAGTATTTTTTTTGACATGTCTATATGTTTAATTTGACAAAATAAAATTCTTCTTTGGAATCAGGATATAATCATTTACTTTGGATAAAATTTTCATATTATTCTGATAGCTTTCATATTTTAATGAATAGTAAAAACACGATATATTTAAATTAAAAACACCTTTTTTCCTCACAATAATTTATATAGTTAGAATATCTTTTTAATTGGTTTTAAAGTGTAATTATAATATATTTTTACCATTTATGACAATGTTTTTCATTAGAATTAATTTTACTTTGAATTTGGATATAAACAAGTATCAATCTTTTGATTGTTTTTGTTTCTTAAAAACACACTATTTGTTTCAATAACGAGAATTAAATTAAAAATTAATTAATTCCACTGATATGTTATGAATTTGAAAAAAATAGACATCAATTTTTAATTTGGAATATCAAATAATTCTTAACCTTAATTTTTGGTATTTTTCTGAAAAACTTCAATTTTAGATGAATAGTGCAACCACTTAGTGGTAGTTAAAAAACTGACTTTTTTAATTTAAATTAAATTTTACCACTTCTGTGAATTTAATTTCAAAATTACACGAGACATGGTTAATATCAAGGACTAAAATGTGGTGCAATGGGATGAAAATATTTTTTGGTGAATAGTAACTTTTTACTTTTATTTAACACGGTTAGAAGTAAATAGGATAATTAAGGGTAAAAATGATATTATTATTACCATAACACATGTACTAATTCTATTGGATAAGAGTAAAACGACCTAAAACAACCTTAGGAATAAAATATGAACATTTAGGCCCACTTGGATCAGAATAGGACATTTAATATTAATTTATTTAAAGAAGGGTTAAAATAGTTAAAATCAATGTTTAATAAGTAAATCATTTTTAATATAGGGTTATACATAAGATAAATTCGACTATAAATATTAATTATAAATCAAAAAATACTTCCTACATAATAGTATTTTATTTATAAATTTTAGACATTAAATAATGTAATTTATTTATGACACAAAGATGATGCATTAATTATCTTATTAATGAAATATTGACATAATTGATGTTATAAATACCCAAATAAATGTAATTTGATACTTTCAATGAATTCCACTAATTTACTAGGTTAATATGACATGTTAATATTTATTTAAGTAACTTATTTCGAACTAATAATGCTGTTATTATTTTCACAAAATTCATGTACCAAATAGTGTCAAAATTGACATCAAATAGTTTTTGAAACAAATATTATATTATTAATTATTATTTTAATTTTTAAAATCTAAGGTTTGGCCAAATGAATTAGATAAGGATATATATATATATTAATAATCAGCTACTTGGGGTTTTTTTGTCATGTCATAGTATGTTTATTAACCTTATAGTGTAAGAAAACAAGAAGACACGGTAAAAGTAAAATTATTTAACTTAAGGTTAAATCTAAATGATAATGTTAAAATAGAAACCTAAACATGTCTAAATTATATTGGATGAGAGGATTTCGACCCATACCCACATTAGCTTCGAAATAAATCAATTTGGAGCTATTAAGAACCGAATATGACTTTATAATAAAATAATATTTTTTGTTTTTCCAATGGTGCCCCTATCATCCCTTATAAAAGGGAACCTCCTCCCTCTCTTCCTCACACCACATTGAGCCTTAAAGCTCGTCAAAACCCTGCCAAATTCTCTTCTCCACTTCCATAAATACATCCTAGAGGTTATGGTCTTCTTCAAAGACCTATTTTAGTGCCCTAAGAGGAGGTCTCAAAGAGGCTCTTCAAAGAAGAGGTAACGTTCGTTACCGATTCTTTCAACATTATTTTTTCTTCCACTTCTTATTCTTTAGTTGTTTAATTATGATGTAATAACAACAGTAAAACTCATATACTGATATGTTATTATAAGTATGAATCAACCCTATTTCACCATCTATCCATCCTATGGAAAACGAAATCACCGCACGTGCGTACGTACGGAATACCGTCTCTACGCCGTAGTGAAATCTATTTTTCCACCAACACCTTACATGGATGGGTATAATTGTGTAAAGAATAACTATATATGGTTATTATAAAATCATTCTGATTATGATATATTATACCATCCACTCCAATTCTTTTCAATAATTATGAGAACGATATCATCGCTCGTGGGTACGTACGGACTACCGTCTACACAACACAATTAGATTCATCTTCCAAGATAACCATCCATGAATGATCATAATGTTTATATAATGAATGATAATGAAATATATTAAATAATAATTCTACTAGATTTATTTATGTATATATGTATGTCATCTATTTAGTTTCATTCAATTCAATAAGGAAACGAAAACAGCGTTCATGCGTATGAACGGCCTACCGTCACCATGAACGGTGTATTAAATTCCTTTTATCGATCTATAATATATATATATATATGTATATGATGAATATATATTATATATAAATTATTTTTTACATTATGGAATTATTTAAATCAGGATATAAGTAATAGTATCAAGAACGACAAGTCGAAACACATACGATAAATGAAATGATTTTACCCAAAACGTTGCTTTAACATTGAATTTACAAAAGAACAGGTAATATAAAGTCATAAGTGAAACATATATGATATCATCACAATGAATATGATTCTGTAATAATTAAATGACATTATTTAAATCATTATAAAGTAGTTTCGGATACGTACAAAGCATATCGGACCTAAGGTAAGGGATAATTTTTCAAATCTCATTTTTATCCGAGATTACTTATTCATAAGTATTTACTGGGGTTATTGCTATCATCCATGTCCATGTTTTATAAAAGTTTGTTCATGTATGTTTAATGTGATTTTTACCCATTTTGACTTTTACCCCATGGTATGGAAGGAATATTTATTTTATTTACCCTACAAGTTACTTTTTTTCTTTTCCATCAAAAGTATGAGAAGAATGTCTTTTTTAACATATACGGCATGAAAGGATTTTTATAGTTTTATATAGCCTTATTTTCATGAATCTTACTCCAAAATATTTCATGACTATTTTCAACAAAATCCTTTTCTTTTAAAATTGAATGACAATTTCTGAAAAGAAAATGATTTTTAAGAAAAAAGGATATTTTCCTCAAGAATTCGTTTCAATTGTTTTATCAAAACCATTTTCATCTAAGATGACATTATTTCACATGTGTATGTTTCAAGTATCATGTCTCTATGATTTACATTGTTTCACTTTTCTAATGATGAAATGATATCCAATTTTTTATGTATGGATTACGTTATGATGGAATGATGTTTATGAAACCCATTATATTCTTGGGTTATGTTGAATGATTTATATTTATATTATGGCACACGAATTAATGATTTCAATACAATATGGGTGGGACCTGTATCTCCCTCCAATTAATTGGGTAATGATTTATATCTATCTTGATAGACATGGCTGGAACTACAAGTTAAACTGGTTCAGTAATACAGGACGGGAACGAGGAGTGAACTCGATTCAGAAAGGGACTCTGTCCACTAAGATGGTCTTGGAAGAAATGCCTTGGATACTATGGAAATCATATAATGTTCTTAATGGTTTCCACAATTACATGTTTAATTCCCATGCTATTTTATCATGATTAATGTTTCCTTATGATCTATGCCTTACGTACTGCCATGATTTAGGTCATTACTCAAGATTCTGATGTTTAAATATTATGTTCATGTTTTGAAGTTCAAATGTATATTATTTGTTTTATTTTATCCATGCTTACCCTTACCGAGCTTTTGATCTCACCCTTTATATGTTTTATTTTCCCTATGATTTAAAGAAAGGTTTTAGGTAAGAAAACAAAAGGGGAAGATCTTATGGGGGATGTTGAAGATCTTTCACCGCGATTAGAAGATTATATTCCGATTTTCCAAAGACACTAAACTATTACAATCCTTGTGTGTCTTTTTTTGTTCTGTATTAAGTATTCGGCTAAATAAATGTAATGTCCATGTACGTCAAGCTTCGGGTCTCTACAGTAGGTATCAGAGAGAGGTTTTGTTAACCTTTGGAAACTAGAATGTGAGAACTTTAGTGAGATCCCTAGGGATAATTCTAATGTATGTCTAGGGATGTACCTATGGTTAAGTATAAGTATAGGTTATAGTCCTAGAATTATGGTAACGATATTATAATTAAACCTAAGATGTTATATATTGAAGGTAATCCCCCTTTATTATGTTGTCTTCCCTAGCATGATTTTTTCCTCTCACACTATTCCTTTTGGGTTTTAGAAAATGGCTGGAAACAGGAAGATTCATGATAATGGAGGATATGACGGACAATGGAATTATATTCTTCATGAAAAATTAAATGAAATGGGATTTGGAAGTCCAAATATTGTTATTATGCCTAATCAGCAATCTAATAATATGATCAGTAATCTCAACTTTGGTATGTTTCCCGACTCAGATAATAAGATAAAGATGGAGTTTAATGATGATCATAGAAAGTTCAATTTCCCTCATGTAAATCATGTGGGAAGAGGCATCGGGGAGATTGTTTCAATGGAACTGGAAGATTCTTTGGGTGTGGAAAAGAAGGACACAAAGCCAGTAAGTGCAAAGGAAAAGGTTCAGTTAACACCATGGACAAGGATAATGGTATTGATATGACATCATTAATGATTAAATGTTTTAAATGTGGAATGTATGGGAATTATGCAAACCAATGTCCTAAGGGAAAATCTCATGAAGAGAATCAACATGTTCATATGAGTATTATTTGTGTAGATGATGATGAAGAGACTAAAAATGAAATATGAAATGAATGAAATGATGAAGATTAGTCAGTGTTTTAAGAAGTTAGTGGAATGACTGTATGCTTATAAAGATTAATGTATGGTACTAAGGATTGTTACACTTTTGTTTGTCCTAAAGTATTTGAAAGTATATGTTGAATGTTACCGGTAACCATGGAAGGTTATTCGGATATTTTTGGCAAGAAGATGATATGTGCATAATGAAGGTATAAGAAGATAATGAGATGTTTGATTGTATTCATGAGCTCATGAGTGATATAAGGACTAAGTAATATTATGGTTTTATTATATAGATTTTTTTTGGGATTTTGGTATGTGGAAAGATTTACCTTTTGACAGTATTCATGTTTTCACTAAGGTTCTATGGTAATTTATGTTTCATGAGAATTTATGACTAAGGTATTCATATGTGTGGAATGCAACCAATAAGATATATCTTATGATATAAGTGGGATAAATGCTTGTATTCACATTCATGGTAGATAACCTTTCTAGTAACTCTTTTCGTTATACTATGAGATTGGACCGAAGTATTTTAGATAAGCTTAAAGAATGGAATGGATTATGTTGGACATAAGTTTGTATTGTTTAAGGATATAACTTTTTTCGATATTATTTATGGGATGTTATAGTAATGTAGTTAAAAAAAAGGACAATCTGCAGGACGGGTGACAGCCCATCGCGTCGGACAAGGCTGTGGGAATCGAACCCACAACCAAAGTGCGACGGGCCTTTATCACCTACCACTAGCCTACAAGAAGTCCCTGGTTTGTAGAAACTAGTTTTATTTTATTAAGCGGTATGATAGATAAAGTATAAGTCCATTTTTGGAATCATATATGATAAATCTCTCTATAGATGGAATTATGTATATTTGATTACTTTTGCAAACTTTTAGTCTGAGACAGATGGAATGACCTGTCATTCTATCTTATGATTTGCTAACACTTCGCGAATGAAAAATTCAATTTCATTTCTTTAAGAGATGAAGTGGAAATTTTCCATGGAACGACCAATGGTGAGATTTTACCAAAATCAAGAAAGTATTTCTTATATTTCAAATTTATTCAACTTAAGGGAAATGATCTTGAATATGATAATATTTTTTCCTAGTGCCCTTATATCGGATGAATCAGATGGTACCTTAGATCATCACAAATCTATGGCTTTTTGATTGGTGGATTTTTCATAGCCATGTTCTCTACCACTCTCCATCAGAACATGATGGTTAGATTTTTCTTCCATATCCATATTTTCACTTATGTTATCTTATATAAAAACCCAGTGATGAGTTACTTTGGGTAATCATTACATTTCATACTTTAGTTTTTAAAATTATGTTTTAGTATTCCTTTTTACGATTTGGGTTTCTATAAATAGTAAACGATTTATAACCCTGACGAATTTCGAGGGAGAAATTCATTTTAAGGGGGTAGAATGTAACACACTGAGATTTTATGAAAAATATTCTTTTAATTTCATTGATGTCGTGTTTTGTAAGCTACAACAATATTACCTTGCACTATACGCAACACCGTATGAGCTTGCAGTATACAAAACACTATTCTTGGATCATGTTACACACAATTTTGATAGTAGTTATTCTACGAAACATTGAGTCTATATATATATATATATTCAATGTATAAAATAAATATGGTTGGATTATGTTATACAAAACAACCGAGGAGTCTTGCACAACACACAACCCTGACATGGATTTCATTACACGCAATCGCGACCTTCCTCGATAGCGTGTGTTGTACGCAATACCAAGTTTCACTAAACAAGGATATATGATTATAATATTATTATGAACTAGACGTTATGAATAGTATCAACTACATTTTTAATTTTATAACATTAATATTCATCTTACACATTTTCTAGAACATGGTATGATAACAAAATCAATTTTTCGAGTAAAATAAGTAATTTTCAAAAAAATACAGTTTTCCCCCCTTTTGATGGTGAACTCACCTTAAATATTGTTTTTGACATGTTTATAAGTTCAATTTGACAAAATAAAATGATTTTTTGGAATCAGGATATAAAAATTTACTTCGGATAAAATTTTCATATTATTCTGATAACTTTCATATTTTATTGAATAGTAAAAACACGCTATATTTTAATTAAAAACAACTTTTTTCATCACAATAATTTATATGGTTTGATTGTTATTTTAATTGTTTTTAAAGTATTATTAGAATAAATTTTTACCATTTAGTCCAATTTTGTTCATTGGAATTAATTTCAATTTGAAATTGGATATAAATAAGTATCAATCTTTTGATTGTTTGTTTTTCTTAAAAACACGCTATTTGTTTTGATAACGGGAATTAAATTTAAAATTAATTAATGCCACTTATTTGTTATTCATTTTAAAAAATTGACATCAATTTTGAATTCGTAATATCAAATAATTCTTAGGCTGAATTTTTGGTAGTTTTTTGAAAAACTTCAATTTTTTATGAATAGTGCAACCAGTTAGTGGTAGTTAAAAAACTGACTTTTTTAATTTAAATTAAATTTTACCACTTCTATGAATTGAATTTAAAAAATCCTAGAAACACGGTAAATATCAAGGACTAAAATTTGGTTCAATGAGATGAAAATAATTTTTGGTGAATAGTAACTTTTTACTTTTATTTACCACGATTAAAAGTAAATAAGATAATTACGGTTAAAAATGATATTATTAATACCCTAACAAATGTCCTAATTCTATTGGATAAGATTAATTCGACCAAAAACAACCTTAGGAATAAAATATGAACATTTTGGCCCACATGGATTATATTAGGACATTTATTATTAATTTATTTAAAAAAAGGTTAAAATAGATAAAATCAAAGTTTAATAGGTAAATAATTTTTAATATATGGTTATACATAAGATAAATTAGACTATAAATATTAATTAGAAATATAATAAGATTTACTACATAATAGAATTTGATTTATAATTTTTAGACATTAAATAACGTAATTTATTTATGACAAAAAGATGATGTAGTAATTATCTTATTAATGAAATATTGACATAATTGATGTTATAAATACCCTAATAAATGTAATTTGATAATTTTTATGAATTACACTAATTTTCGAGGTTAATATGACATGTTATTATTGATTTAAGTAACTTTTTTCGAACAAATCATGCTGTTATGATTTTCACAAAAATCAAGTACCAAATAGTGTCAATGTTGACATAAAATAGTTTTAAAACAAATATTATATTATTAATTGTAATTTTATTGCTAAAAATATAAGGTTAGGAAAAATGACATAGATAAAGATATATATTAATAATGAACCACTTGGGGTTCGTTTGGCTTGTTATATTAAGTTTACTAACCTTATAGTGTAAGAAAAAAAGAAGACACGGTAAAAGTAAAATTATTTAACTTAAGGATAAATCTAAATGATAAGGTTAGAATAGAAACCAAAACTTGTGAGTCTATTGGATTAGAAGATTTAGACTCATCCCCACATTATCTTAGAAATAAATCAATTTGTAACTATTAAAAACCAAATATGACTTTATAATAAAATAATATTTTTTGTTTTTCCAAAGGTGCCCCTCTCATCCCATATAAAAGGGAACCTCCTCCCTATCTTCCTCACACCACTTTGAGCCTTCATGCTCGACCAAACCCTGCGAAATTCTCTTCTCCACTTCCATAGAAACATCCTTGTGATTCTGGTCTTCTTTGAAGACCAATTTTAGTGCCCTAAGAGGAGGTCTCAAAGAGGCGCTTCAAAGAAGAGGTAATGTCTGTTATCGATTGTTTCAACTTTATTTCTTCTTCAACTTCTTCTTATATAGTTGTTTAATTATGAAGTAATAACATCAGTATATCTCATATACTGATATGTTATTATAAGTATGAAACAACCCTATTTCACCATCTATCTATCCTACGGAAAACGAAATCACCATACATGCGTACTTACGAAATACCGTCTCCACGCCGTGGTGAAATCTGTTTTTCCACCAACACCTTACATGGATGGGTATAATGTTGTAAAGAATAACAATATATGGTTATTATAACATCATATAGATTCTGATATATTATACCATCTGGTACAATTCTATTCAATTATTATGAGAACGATATCATCGCTCGTGCGTACGTACGGACTACCGTCTCCACAACGCGATTAGATTCATCTTCCATGTTAACCATACATGAATGATCATAAAGTTTATATAATGAATAATAATGATATATATGAAATAATAATTCTACTGGATTTATTTATGTATATATTTATGTCATCTATTTAGTTTCATTAAATTCAATAAGGAAATGAAAACAATGTTCATGCGTACGTACGACCTACCGTCTCCATGAACGGTGTATTTGATTCCTTTTATTGATAATATATATATATATATGTATATATATATGTGATGAATATATATTATATATAAATCATTTTTTACATTCTGGAATTATGTAAATTAGGATATAAGTAATAATATCAAGAACGACATGTCGAAACACATACGATAATTGAAATGATTTTACCCAAAACACTGCTTTAACATGGAATATACAAAAGAACGGGTAATATAAAGTCATAAGTGAAACATATATGATATCATAACAATGAATATGATTCTGAAATAAGTAGATGACATTATTTAAATCATTATACAAGAGGATTGGATACATATGAAGCATATCAGACCTAAGGTAACAGATAATTTTGCAAATCTCATTTTTATCCGAGGTTGCTTATTCATAAGTATTTACTGGGGTTATTTCTATCATCCATTTCCATGTTTTATAAAAGTGTATTCATGTATGTTTAAATTCCTTTTTACCCATTTTGACTTTTGCCCCATGGTATGGAAGGAATCTTTATTTTATTTACCCTACAAGTTACTTTTTGTGTTTTCTGACAAAAGTACGAGAAGAATGTTTTTTAACGTATACGACATGAAATGAATTTTATAGTTTTATAAAGCCTTATTTTCACGAAGGTTATTACAAAATATTTCATTACTATTTTCAACAAAATCATTTTCTTTTAAAATTTTATGATATTTTGTGAAAAGAAAATGATTTTGAAGAAAAAAGGATATTTTCCTCAAGAATTCATTTCAAGTGTTTTATCGAAACCATTTTCATCTAAGATGACAGTATTTCACATGTGAATGTTTCAAGTATCATGTCTCTATGATTTACATGGTTTCACTTTTCTAATGATGAAATGATATCTACTTTTTTGTATGGATTATTTTCTGATGGAATGATGTTTATGAAACACATTTTATTATTTGGTTATGATGAATGATTTATGTTTATATTATGGCATTAGAAACAATGATTTCAATATGAGATTGGTGAGACCTATATCTCCCTCCAGTACATTGGGTAAATATTTATATCTCATGAGATCGACATCGCTGTAATGGCAAGTTAAACTGGTTCAGTAATACAGGACTGGAACGAGGAGTGAACTCGATTTAAAAAGGAACTTTTTCCACTAAGATGGTCTTGGAAGCAATGCCTTGGCTACTATGGAACTCATATCATGTGCTTAATAGTTGCCACAATTACATGTTTAATTCCCATGCTATTTTATAATGATTAATGTTTCTGTATGATCTATGCCATACGTACTTCTTTGATTTTTGTCATTACTCAAGAATCTGATGTTTAAATATTATGTTCATGTTTTGAAGTTCAAATGTATATGATTTGTTTTATTTTATCCATGCTTACCCTTACTGACCATTTGATCTCACCCTTTATATGTTTTCTTTTCCCTAGGATTTAAATAAAGGTTTTAGGTAAGAAATCAAAAGGGGAAGATCTTATGGGAGATGTTGATGATCTTTCACCATGATTAGAAGATTATATTCCGAGTTTCTAAAGACACTACACTATTACAATCCTTGTGTGTCCGTTTTTGTTATGTATTAAGTATTCCACTAAAGAAATGTAATTTCCATGTATGTCAAGCTTTGGTTCTCTACATGGTGATGATCCCAAATGTAGGGTATCCCCTAGGGTTACTAGGTACCTATTTTTTTCGAATTAGGTAGCTTGTGGCTTTTCTTAGTATTTTTAAAAAAACTTTATAACTATTTATTTTTTGTTTTTTGTTTAAAACACACCCCCTTTGAGAACCCCTTGACCCAAACCTCCTTTCCACAACCCCAATAATTCTACCACTCATTTTCTATATATTGATCTTTTGGATTTATTCTATTTATTATGTTAAAACATAATTAAAACTAAAAGGAAGCTCTAAGAAAGGATAATGTAATCCTTGGGACACATAATTCTATTTCATGAATTATTATAAATATTTTTGGAATAAAGAACATTTAGGGGCCAATTTTTATGATTTATTATTTTCATAAAAACAAGGTCAAATGAAGCCATGATATCAGATAATACATCTTACATAATATCAATGTGGGAGGTAACTTTAATAATTTCTCATATACCATAGGTTTGTAGAGAATTTCCATGTTTGTGCCATGGGTTCCGTATTTAGGACTTCCATGAAGGTTTCGGGTGAAACCTTATATGTGTGACAAGATAATGTAAAGCCTCATTATAGTTAATTAAGTTTGATGGGAATTTTTTTTATGAATTTAGATAATTTTTGAGGCCTTTTTCAAAATAATATAACATCTATTCAGGTTCAACATACCATGTAGTGGTTTTGATTTAGGTGATTGAATATGTGGTGTCTTTTCTGAGGATGTATGAGTGGTGTTATTTTATATTACATTTTCAATGCATTGGGAATATTTTCTAGTGTGTAATGTCCTATAGGAATTTTATGGTAAGCCCCTTTGTGTGTCTTTAGATTTTGTTACTTTCTTAATAGGAATAGTGTGATAATGATATGGATTCATTTAGATGGGACCAAATTTCTATGAGATAATTCCTTATACTACTGTGTATTAGATAATGGGTATTATTATATTTTTTGTTTGGTGTATTCCTTTGTGGTTGGAATTGATTGTAAGACAAATATGTAGGTTGATGTGTGGGATATTTTTAGATTTCAATTATTCTTAGATAATTATTAGCATGTGGAAATACTTTTTTATCCTTTAGTAGTGATGCATATTGTCCTTATAAATTGTGAAAACCTCATATAACCTAAAAGTTCATAGTGTAGGGATAGTTCTGAATAGGTTATTATGGACGTAGATACACCTTAGATTGTTGTTGTGGGAGCTACTGAGGTATTTAGAGAATGGTGATGTGAGTTCCTTGTGACATCAAGGGTAAATTAATACCTAAGAGGGGTGTTTCATGTTGGTGTATCTATTTATGAAATGTGAGTTGGGTATTGTGTATTGTGTATAACCTATGGTAATGGGATAATCATTAGTATTGTTGGATTTGAGTTAGGTTGAGATATCTTAGTATTGTTTTCTAAATAGATTGTCATTTTAAACATATTTTTATGTTTTATTCTAGAGGATCATTATGTATAGATTTGTGAATATATGAGGGATAGAGAATATGATATATCATGTATAAATAATTGATAGGTCCAAGACTGATAATGGAAACATTCAATGGTTTGGATCTGTGATGTTGAGATGTAGGGTTTGAGAATACATCCATAATCTGAGATTAAATATATATTAGATACCGTGGTTTATGTGATTCATCCATGGAACATTACCCTGAGGGATATTATTTTTATTATGAGACCCGGTTATGAGACATTACCATGAGTTAGAGGGACTTTGGGTGATATTTGGTTATAATACATCACCTAGTCTTAGAGAGTGTTGGTATGATGCCTGATTATGAGACCATGCCCTATTTAAGATGTTTTTTATTCATGGATATGAATCCCCATCGTGAGTCACATTTTTTTAATTCAAGACATCACTAAGAGACCTGAAACTCAATTATTGGGTGCTGGTAGGAGACTTGGTTGTATATCATACCATGAGTTATGTGGTATTAGTTAATCATCATAGAAGCTGTTTTCATTAATATAGTTTCTCATGATTTTCATGCATTAATATTACTTGTTTTTATATGAATATTCAATACGTCTCAAAAAATGCCTAAGGTCTGTAAATTTTAAGTGTTTTGGATACTAGATACAAAATATTATTATTTAATTAATGGTATTCAACATACCCCACAAAGAACTTCCCATTTAGTACTCTTCATAGAAATGCCCTACTTCAACATTTCATCATAACCGGTGAAAAGAAATATATTAAAGGTTGTGTTTAGATTATTTTTAAGGGTAAATAATAGATATATGAGTCGATTATCATATTGAATCTTAATATATAAAATGTGTGATATCAATAACATAACATAAAAAATTAATACCAAATATTTCATGGATCATATAAATGATACATGACATAATCATTACAATTTAAATAAAAATAATCTATAAGTGTGATAAATCATGACAAATAAATGAGGAAGAGAAATTTCTTATCATAAAATTTTTGAATCATTATAATTACATAAATAAATTCATATATAATGGTTAAATTCCCTGACCCTCAAATCCATTGGGTTGAGGACTCGGAAAATGTTTCCAATAATTTCTCATGAAAATTATATTGTTTCTTATAGAGGATTAAACACATGAAATTTTATCCCATAAATATATTATGATATATAATGCTTTACCAAATGCAATAAAAGGATATCTAAATTTCATAACACCCATAACATAACATAAATATAAATAATTCTTCCACAATATCATAAAACATTAATTATATTATATTTTTATAACTTTTGATAATAAAATGGGTTTCATATACACTCCATGAATTCAATATAGCATAAAAATGAAAAATAAGTGGCTTTCATAAACATCTCATCATCGTAATCATAAATAATCTAGGGGAAAAACAAGTATAATATCATTATATCATATATTTTTTTAAACATAATTATCATCAAAGGATGTTATCATGGATGAAATTTGACTTTAATATTTCATTGGGAAATCTATTCAAGAAAATAGGAATTCAACAATGAAATAAATTCTTTAAAAGATAAAAATGTCCCATATATTAATGAAAAAATATATTATAAAATATTCTTCAAAAATGTAAGGTAAACATCAAATCATTCTGTGTTCATGAATATGGTAAATTCCTTTCATGCCATTTAGGTTAAAATAAAACATACCCTTTATACTTTTGTAAAAATTCATGAATTGCCTCATTTAGAAAATGATAAGAATATTAAATTTAAACAATTTTTTAGAAAGTAAACCATATGTATAAATTTATTTAAAAATTTATAGGTGAGGTGAAAAAAACACATTCAGTAAAATATTTATAGAATATATTTATATAAATTAAAAAGTATTTATTATTGAATAGAGAAATAATGTAGATTTCCCTTTCAAAATATTTTTTGTCAATTGAGTTCATAAATTGAGGAAAAGTAATGGAAATTTGTATTATAAATAAATAAATAGAGGATTATAAAATTAAATAGGTTTACTAGAAATTAATCATATAATTTCTTTCAATGTAAATTCAAGCATAAACAATACTGACTAAAATGATATTTCAACAAAAAACCATTCTCAGATTACTAACGTCGAAATAGTAAGTCTAATAAAAGAATAAAAAAATGTAACATTATATATCATAAAAAAAAATATATTTATGATATATATTTTAGATTTTCTATATTTACCCCACATAAAATAAGATATCTTAAAAACATAACATTTGTCCCAAATATGACAATTTGAGAGGATTAACTCTTACATTAAGTTTTACTTCAACCATGCATGTTTGAACGACATGGATAATAAATATTGGTTTATTATAAAAATATTGCATAATAATAATATAAATCTATTTAATATATAATTATAAACATTTATCAAATGTTTATTAACAATTCTTTATTAAAATCACTATTTCATTTGATAACTTCTCCATTGTTCATAAATATTTTGGTTTGATTGTATTTATTCTGGTAAGTTTATCATCCTTCGACCACCTCTAAAATGTTAATATTGATATAAATATCATATATATATATTCATTATATACATATTTATAGTAATACATAATATATATATATATAAACTACATTATAGTTAGAGATAATAGGTCATATGTACACTTAATCATTGTTTTCATTTTTCAAGAGATGGAATAAATGAAAATTAAATAATAATATTTCTTTTATAGAATAAATATTACATAATACATATAATATATATATATATTCATTAAATCCACCACTTTTACCATACATGTAAAATAGAAATGAAAAATGAATCACATCGCTTCGTGGAGGTGGTACCATGTAGTTACGCACAAGTGATGCTATCATTTTACAATCATTTGCAAGGTAAGAAGGTATATATTATATTTTCATTAAAGAAGAATTTCGATTTCATATATATAATATATAATCATTAAATACACCATAGTAACTATCTATAAATCATGTTAATGGAAAATGAATTGTAAAGCAATGTGGAGATGGTAAGTCGTACTTATGCATAGACAATACATTCAATTCATATTTGAAGGATAAAGGGTAAATAAAGTTTGATTAATAAAACATTATATAATTTCATCATATTAAGAATAATAATGTAATTTTTTCATAGGGAATATAACATATTAAGGGTGGGGAATAGAAGTATTAAATGGAAGTTACCACTTAATGTGATTAAAGATTCTATGAAAATAATCCCTTAGATATCCTCTTAATAACCATATGGCTGATTTTTTGGGATGACCCATACCAATATAAAGTGACTATGGTAGATTAGGATATTATTTGATAGGTTTTGGTCATTCTATAAGTCTCAATGTAGTGTGAATAAGAGAATGGATGGGTGTTGTTTTATAAGTGAGGATAGGGGAACTCTTTGGAATTCATAAAATATTAAAATACAATAAATTCATTCAATAAATTTTTTTTCCAAATGGATATTTATTCAAATATAAGTTATTATGGGGTATAAATACCATCATAAAATAAAATTTTACTTTTTAATTGGTTTTTTAAACATTAAATTTCAGTTTACCCCATTAGTTATCATTTAATTAACCTTAACAATTGTAACATCTTTTTCAATCCATAAGGGTAATAAATTTTCCTATATGTCAATAATTGAATCATAAATAGAAAATGGTTAAAATTATAGGCCATATATTTTATAACTATTCCTATTTCAGTATTTTTATGTTTATTAAATAATTTTATAAATTATTATTTTTTTAAAAAAATCATTATTTTTAATTATGACACTATTCTTTAAATTTGACTTTTAAATACATTAACACAGTGTGTGAATTTGAATAAAAATGTTTAAAACATCATTAATTAGTCATTTTTGTCTATAAAAGTCATGTAATGTCATAACCTAATAAAATTATATTACATTTAATATTTTTAAAACCCGTAATTTTAAAATTCTATTTATTAAAGAATTTTTTTTGTGTTTCATAATTATGGTAGTTTTATAATTACTACATATTATAAATAAATTTCCATCATACAAAAATAATTTAATTATTTCGAATATATACATTTATATTCAATCAGAAGTTGACTGTTTCCCAATTTGGAAACCTATTAAATATTTAAATGTAGGTGAGTGATATTTTATTTTTTTAATTACTTTAAATATTATATAGGATATTTTCAAGGAAAAATATCAATTAAATAGTAATTGTTATAGAATACGATGATAAAGGTCGAATTAATATCTTACAATATGAATTAATATGAAAAAGTTTGACCATTACATTTATTTCTAACCTTGTATAACCTGATTTCCCTTACCCATGGGAAAAATTTTTCCATGGTTACTATTCATAATTCATGAACATAAAATAGTCCTATTTTAAACAAATCATCCTAATTATAAATAAGGAATCCATTTCTAATGATTAAATTTATATAACGAAAAGAAATTAATTTTAATATAGCCATGTAAGACTTGAAGTAAACATATTTTTAAATAAATATATTTTTAAGCATAAAAATGGATTATTCTTATCCCATGTATTGGAAAAAAATATAGATAATAGTTAAAAAAATTAATTGAATATATAATATATAAATTTAAATTAGAAAAGTAATCTATAAATATTAATTTAATTTATTAATATAAAAACACATTGTGTGCATAAAAATAGTTTTTTAGAAAAACATCTCCGTCATTTTCAAAAGTTTTTTATTTTCATCTCTAATTAATTTATAACCAATGGATTGATTTTATTCATATATAAGCCATATTTTCATTCAAAATTTATTTATTCCCTTTCAAACCTATCAATCCAATTTCTAGGATAAAACCATCACATTAAATTAATTTCATCCTCAAAATTATTACACTATAATGTATATAAAATAGGATTATATTGCCTCATCAAATCCTTTGGTTCCCACTTAGATTCCTCAAATTTTTTGTTTAAAGAAAAAATAATAATCAGGTAATTGGTATTTATTTGTATAAAACTCAATATAGGATCTAGAATCTCTGATTATTGTTCATTATAATAGTGATCTTGTTCTAGTGGTATTGCCTCTATGTTTATTACATGTGAATGATCATGTATATACATCCTTAATATAGATATAGAGAATCCATTGTGAACATGAGAGAGATTTTTTTGGAAGATTCAAACAAAAAGCCACCATCCTGATATTATTCAAAGAGACCTATAAAATGAGTTCTCAGCATTACTTTTTTCAAAACCACATAACCCTTTTTCATGGAGATACTCTTAGTAATAGCTTGTTAGTGACTTAGAACTCTAGATATCATCTGTGATTATCATCACAACATTTATGTTACTTTTGTGATACACATTGTGTTTAAAAATATTTATAATACTCTATATCGTTTATTACATTATTTTAGGTATCAATATCATTCTATCCCTAACTTCATCCAAACTAGTTAGAGTTATAAACATACTTCCATATTGGTCTTCATTAGGATCCATCATAATCCATATGTAAAAGATATTTTTGTAATAAAATTATATCAAGGGGAGGTCTGGATCTAAAAAACCAATGAATTCTGACGAGTGAGATCTCAACATGTTTTCTATGATTTTAATGGTCCTCTTAGTATAGACATCTTTTTGATGATTATATGAACTACCAAACCTCAACACTGTATCTATAGTCTACTCACAGTGTCTCTAAAATATATAGGCATTCCAAGGATCCCTATAAAATATAATAGAATGTGCAAATCCTTGAAATTATACAACATCCTTAACATATAGCAATAAAATATAATCAAGATAAGTATATTTTCTAAAATAAATAAAATGTGATTACTTTATAAGGGAATCAAATGCACCCCATTTTTCATTATTCTAATTAGATGTTTTGGGGTTTCCTATGATGAAATCCATAATGATGTTATTCTATTTACATTCTGTTCTGGGTAATGGTTATAACATCCCCATTGAGTTATGTATATCAACTTTATTTTGATAACATACAAATAACTGAGAATCAGACTCTACAATATCTCCCATCATGTCATCCCACCAAAAATAATCTTTCATATCTCTATAAAAAATCATACATCTTCGATGAATTAAAATGATCCTCATTCGATATCATCTTCATCAATTTTAGTATAGATAGAACATATACATGATTCATGTATCTTATCACTCAATTAATTAAAGATTAAATTCATGAACATTTTTTAACCTATTCAATAGATCTTTGTTTTTCTTTTGTTCCAATTTAATCCTAAAATTAATAGATAGCTCAACATTAATTTGAGTAAAATGATATATTTCCCCTTTTTAAATGATTTCATGTTCTAGATTCTATAAATCCATATTTATTAGTTATCTTTCATTCCATGTTATATAAAAAAAAGAATAATCATTCCAAATCATAGCATCATACAATGTGTTCTCCTTCCCTGGATGGTGAAGTATTCAACAGTCCTAAGAATTAAATAACTCCAACCAAATTATCTGGATCATATTTATATCTTTCGACATGAATATATACATCAAAAATTTAATGATCATTATATATGTCACACCATTATCAGCAATGCTAACACATCCATATCTTCATTGTTAAAATTAAAAATTGTAATCCAAATCATGAGTTGGGAATGTTTTCTCATGAAACGTCAATTATTAAGTGGAATAAGCTATCACCATATAATTATTCATTAGGAAAAATTATACTCCCTTATTTTATCTATAACTATTGATTATAAACCCTTATATGATAATGGGTACTATCACTAGAGGAACACTAACCAATATTCTATTCATATCCTTGATATTCTCTTCATATTCATCTTTCTACAAAAACATAACTCCCTTTTAACACGGTGAGTGTATTAGATAGTTAGGAGAAATTTCCCACAATGTGTCATTAAAATCCCACCAAATTAAGAAAATTATAGATCTCAATTTCAATGGTTGGTATTTTCCATTTTTAAATAACATTAATCATTCAAGGATCCACTGATATACCCTTACATGAGACTATATGAAACAAGAATATAACTTTTTGTCTCCAAAATTCACACTTGGTATATTTTTCAAATAGCTTCTCTTTCCTCAGCGTCTTCAGCACAATTCAAAAATAATCTTTATGATCTTCCAAATAGTTATAATATATAATAACATCGTCTATAAATACTACAACAAATGATTTACATAATATCTATAGATTATAATAATTAAATCTGGGAAGATAGTTGGGGAATTATTAAGACAAAATGGAATCACTATAAATTCATAGTATTCATAACTTGAATAGAAAGACATCTTGGTTATATCATCATTCATGACTCTTAATTGATGATATCCAAAACCGAGTCCAATAGTTGAAAAGTATTAATGTATGTACAACTGATCAAATAGGTCATCAATATGGGGTAAATGATACTTGTTCTAAATTGAATATTTTTTTTCTAATAATAAATTAAAAGTCACATTAATCAATTATTCTTCCTAACAAAGGAAATTTTCACGCCATGGTTATGAAAATGGCCTAATTATTCCATTTTAAATATTCTCCTAGAGATGTTTCTATAACTCCCCCAACTTGATTGGGTCCATTATCTAAATATTATTTTATGTAGGTGATGTACATTCTAGGACTTCTAAATAAAATCATCTTCATGACATGTGGGAAGCCCAAAATATTCTTCTATAAAGGCATCAACAAACTCTCCATAAATAGGTATATCATTTATATTGATTTTAATCCCATGAATATGAGATAAATAAAAATCATGGATAGGAATTAAGACAGATGATATAAAATAAATGTCCAATAGAAGTTAGTTTTCATCATCACATAGTAAAATTATCATAAGTTTATTTTTAATGTGAAATATGACTTGTATTCCTAATAAATTGATATGCGATATACATAGAGAAACATAATAAATGACTAGAATAACATACAATTAAACAAAAGTGAGAATCTAATGATTATCAACAAGCACATACAAACAAATGTAAACTAGAGAGGAACTATAAACATGATATATGACCATAATACCATTTTGTTTTTTTACTATTAAAACAATATACAATAATTGAGATATTAATTCAATACCCCTATAAAATTCCATATATATAAATGTGTGTGTAAACACAGAATAAAATAATGAATTAGTTTTTATAGAGTGGATGGAAATGGTACATTTAAAAACACCATTCTCATAACCCACATCAGCATCCATGATTTAATGATATTTCTATTTTATTTAATAATAAGAGGACACTAATGGAAATAATCATCATAACCCATTAGATTCAATCAATAGTTTGTATAATGACCATTATCCTAATATTTGATACAATGGAGCCACTATGGTGAATTAGTTTGGGCCTTTAACACTTTAATTACATTAACCAACATATTCATCCCCTACTGATATTAAAAAGATTTGTGAACTACCTTTACACGTTTAGAACACATCCTAATTCCATTCATGAAATTCCAATGAAGATTATTCCAGCATTTTCTACCACTAGATGGTTGAAATTTCATTCCATCACATGATTTATTTTAATATCCATGAGGGTTGATCTTCATTTTCTTATCTATACCATAGGGATTAGGGAATATCAAATTTCCATTTTTACCTTGAGATCACAAATTGTTATTATTTTTTTTTCACTAAAGTATATTATAGCTAATTCATTTAAAATAATTGGTATTAAGATAGCAATTATTTGATAAATTTTTCTTTCAGGTTTAATGATTAAACTAGAGGCATACCATGCTTATTTTGTAAAATATTCATCATAGGTGCCGATATACTATTCATTATTTTTCTTATATTAATGAAATTATTTATCCACATTTCTACATATAATACGAGGGAAGTACATACTGAAAAATATCATTTTAAACTCATCCGATTCTAAGGTGTAAATTTTTTCCTCTTCTCTCATATTCTTAACATGATTCCAACACTGATCTACATGTCCTTCTAAATGATAAACATTTAGGTAATTTTTTTTAATTTTAAGAACTAATGAATAAAAAATATTTTTTCAATATTGATGATCCCCCATATAGCCACTAGTGGATCTGAAGGCGCACTAAATTAATGTGGGTGTTTTCACCTGAAAGACCTAATAGTTTGTTGTCACATTCATTTCTTATTAGGAAGATTAGTATGATACATAACATGAGAATGTTGTGTGAGCATTAATTAATATTATGCATTCCATATCCCATAGAATATGGTTTCTCATGGTGACAATAATTTTATTCTCCATCAAAATCATTGTTAGCATGATGTCTTATGCTTTAATACCATTATTAATTCCAAAATGTAAAGTATAAGAAACATGATTTAATAATCATCTCTATCTATCATATTTTAATGAAATATAAATCAAAGGCTTTCCAAATCAGGACTCCCTCATCGCATTCTATGGGACCTTAGGTTTATTCTATGTAATATTGGGTAATTTAAAAAAAACTATACTATTTTATCAAATACATATACTTATCCCTAGGGTTTTCATCAATGTTTTCTAATCCTATTCTACGTGATTGACTAATCCTATCCTATGAAAGAAACTATAATAGACCAATACATCCATAGATAAATATGTAAAGTTTTTTATGAATATCTTATACATTTCATAAATAAACTCTCGAGGAAATTATTTTTTTAGAATATTTAGACACTAGATAAACAATATTCTTGTTTCAAGAATGACCTTCATTATCTCCCACAAATATTATACCATTTTTTACTCTTCATAGACATATCATAATTTATCCTTTATTCGTGGCATGCGAATGTAAAAAAAAGAAAGGGTGATATTAGATTCATCATAAGGGTTAACATGGAATTTGTCAATCAATAATCATATAATATGAAATGATAATAATAAGGGTATGAGATCGTGAACATATATTATAATGTTCATACCCAATCTATCATTGATCATAATCATGAGAAATGGAATAATACTTTACCATTTTAATATAAATGAGGTTTGGGTAAGAAATCATTATAAATAAGTCATGAAAAAATAGTTCATGTCATAAAAGTGTGTCACCATCATAGGTATATAAACCATCTCATATGTCATGGTTAAAACCCAAAAACCATAAAATCATATTAAATAATGCCTCGTCATATGTTTCCTATAATAAATTAAGCATATCGACTTGATTCCCTTAGTAAATCAAAAACGTCGAATTCTTTCCCAAAATAATCTCATGATATGTAATGATTTACCTAATGAAATAGAGGTATATATTTTTCTTTAACCACCCATCACATAATTATAACCATACATATGTTTAAAAGAAGATCATAAAACATACATCATCTCATCTCATCATAACTCATCCAAATAAAATAGTTTTCATATATATTTCATCAAGTCACCATAGAATACAGCATGAAAAATAAATGGGTTAAATAAACATCACAAAAACATAATCATAAATAAAATTGAGAGAGAATAAGTATAGTTTCTGTAACACCCCAGGTAAATAAAGAATATGACATATTTATATTTATCCATATTTGTGAATAAAATATTAATATTAATTTAAAGGGGATGATATGCTCGATGGCGTACCCAATACGCAACAACGAGTTTTTGGGAATCTTACGTTGCACTCTAATAATAAAATAATATTATTTTAAATGGTAGTTAACGCCTAGACGTTTTAATGGCGGGAATGAATAGAACTAAATACAAAATGATTATATATGTTTGTCAAATATTTTTACTTTTTATAATAAATTTTAGAAAATTAAAAATGCGAATGAATCTAATTTTAAGTGTAAACATTCTAATATTCATTAAAAGGTCGATTAAACGCCTTTTGATGGAGAACGTCTTTTAGATACACTTTTTGACAATATTATGTGTTATATTTGAAAAAATAGAACTCTTCTTTAGAATCAGGACATTAAAATATACTTTGTGTAAATTTTTGGTATTTTTCTAAAAATAGTTCAATTTTTAATGAATAGTGAAAAATGTTGTATTTTAATTCAAAACCTCTTTTTAATCTAATTTATTTATATGATTAGATTATCTTTTTAGTTGGTTTTAAAGTGAAATTAGAATATATTTTTACCATTTAATACAATAGTGGTTGTTGGAATTAATTTCACTTTGAAATTGGACTTAAACTAGTGTCAATCTTTTGATACTTATTATTTCATAAAAACACGCTATTTTCTCTAACAGCGGGAATTAATTATTAAATTAATTAATGCAATTAATATGTATTGAATTTTTTAAAATATACATCATTTTTGAATTTGGAATATCAAATATAGTTTAGGGTGATGTTTTGGTATTTTTCTGAAAAACTTCAATTTTTTGATGAATAGTGAAGCCACTAAGTGGTACTTATAAAAACTGATTTTCCGTTTAAATGAAATTTTTCCATCATTGTGTGTTGAATTTCAAAAATCCAACATACATGGTTGTCATTAGGAAGTAAAATGTGGCTCAATGGGATTGAAATATTTTTTTGGTGAATAGTAACTTATTATGTTTTTAATCGTGATTAGAGGTAATTAGTGCACTTTAAGGTAAGAATAATGTTTTAGTAAAATTAAATGACCTAGAAACATGTCCTACCCTCATTGGATGTGTCATGGCCGACCAAGAAAATCCATTTGTCAACTTGGGGACCCCATGGAGCCACATTGGTTGGAAAATGACATAAATACCTTTTTATTTAATTTTAATGTAAAAATGACACAAACATTAGATGTTTTACTAAAAAAACTTTACATGGGGTTATACAAATTATATTTTTGACTATAAATAGTAATTGGAAATATAAAAATATTTCCTACATCATAGTATTTTTTTATAATCATTAGACATTAAATAAATTAAATTATTTATGACATCATGATGGTGCAGCGATGACCTCATTATTTAACGATTTATATAAAATTGAAAGATAATGTAATATATAAGACCTACACATGTCCAAAACCTATTTTATGAGTGTATTTCGAACCCTTATCACCTTATACTAGAATTATATCAATGTGGGACCTCTTAAATCCGAATATAATTTTAAAATAAATTGACTTTTCTTTACTTTCCAAGAGTGCCCCTCCTCTCCTTTTATAAAAGGCCCCCACCTCTACCTCTTTACCCACACTCCCACAGCCTTTGCCTCGGCCAACCCCTGCCCATTTTGTCTCTCCACATCCCTCTCTTACTCCTTGATGCCTCACTTTGGGCAGAAGTCTTCCCAAGGAAGCTTTTGAGCTCAAACCAAAGGGAGTTACCCGATTTTAAGGTAATGTCTTCACTTGAGTCCTTTTGTTTTATTTTACTTATCCAACCCCCTAAACTCTTTTTATTCATTTATTTTGTAACAGATACAGCATATTCTATATACTAGGATGTTGTTATAAGAAGGTTTAGAGCTACACTTATACACACCTACATCTAATGGTTAAAGAACATACTTTTTCCGTGGATGGCGAATTTCTGCCTCCCGAAACGATGATTGTTCAACATTCTTCTAACACTTTCAAATGTGGCCATTAAGATGAAACTATATTTATATATGATATGTAATATGTTTATGTTTTACTTAAGCTTCTGTATTTTTCATTTATGTCATACCTTTATGGTTTCAATTATGGGTAAACGTGATATCTTCATTTAAGGAAGTGCGGACTACCGCCCCCTCAAAGTGATTTGATTCGTTAATACAATATGTGGTCCGTATAAATGATATATTTAATGATATTATTTATGATACCATACTGGAATTAAAATAATATTATGTATCATTATGTTTTAATTCCATTAAATATGAAATAGAAATGGAAGTAGCGTTCATGCGTACGTACGGCTTACCGTCTCCATGAACAGTTCATTTCATTTCCTAACTCTAAATGATATGTAATATTATAAATGAATGAATATACTGGATATATATGATATATATGATATATATATCATGAACAAATTTCTGGATATAATGAACCTTTGACCACACGAACAACATGTAATTGTAAGAAGTCCACTTTCGACTTAAGAACTAAGTATCGACAAAACAAACATTATTTACTTAAATGATTACATAATGTCTATTACATGGTAATAAGTGATATAAAAGGAATAATTAACTTGAAAAAGGTTCTTAAGGAAGTATAAATTAACTAAAGTTTATTATTCATGAGATTAAAGAACGATCGAGTCAAGTCGGACCCGAGGTAAGGGATCTTACTCCTCTCTTTCTTTTTAAGTACACTCTTTTTTGTCATTCCTTCTAATGCTCATATTTCTTGATATTGGGATGTTATTTTATATTACTATTACTGTAATTTTTATGTTCATATGATGGTATACCCTCTTCTCTCTCATCATTCCATTTTGGAAGTCTTGAGTGGCGCCGTTAGGATGCCGAATTTTCGTAAGAGATCTAACCTCTCTTTCATTTAAAGTACTCTCCTTTATGTAACTTCTTTTAAGCTCCACTTTGTTATAATGAGGGATGTTCTTTTATATTCCTATTTCTGTAAATTTTATTTAAATTTGATGAGATACCCTATTTTATCTCATCAATCCATTTTTTGGATGTTTTAAGTGGCGCCGTTAGGCTGCCGAGTTTTCGTAAGGGATTTTTCATCTCATTTCTATTTCCGTGAGATTTATGCTACATTTTCCACAATTTCATTTTAGTGGTGTATGTACTACCCATTATTATACACTTTGTGCAGTATAATTTCATTTATGGGTATTCACATTATCATTGTATGACCCTTCTTCCATGGGGTGTACGTTTCGAAAGTTACCCAACTCGGTAAGGGGACCTTTCACCCTCCTTTTTTTTAAAAAGACTTCTTTTGTTATGTCTTTTAATTCACATACTATTATGTTGGGATATGTTCTTATGTATCCTTATTTATGTAAATTTTATGTCCAAGTGATGAGATCCCCTTTATCTCTCTCATCAACCCTTTTTGTAAAATTTTATGTGACACCGATAGGCTATCGAGTTTTACCAAGGGAACTTCTTAACCCAATTTCGATTTCTTGGGGTTCAACATGTAGTTATTGAATATGTCATCCTTTGAATATGTTTGAATAACCTTTGATTGTTTTAAGCTTAATATCCACTTATATTGGGTGTATTTATATTTGTCACACATAATTACGAGATTGATTTATCCTTAATTTAAGGATACCTTCTTTATAATGGATTTCATCTCATTTTACATTTCTTTTGAGACTTCATTGTTGTTATGCTCCAATTCACTTTTATATGGTGTGTATACTGTCCTTTGACATATTATATCATGAATCCCTTTATTCTCATGATATTATAAAGTTTGGATTAAATGTTATTCTGCTATTATTTGTATTCAATAGTCTCTCATTTTGTTAATAACTATTTAACAAAAATATCGTTCTAAATGTTTTAAATATTTATTATTCTAAACCTTTATCTTTAATGTGCATGTTTTAGAAATGGTTTTCAGTATTTATTTATATGGACATTAATGTTTTAAAATTATAATTCCATTAAAATCTTCAAAGTGGTATGGGACACTTTGATTCAAAAATCTCTTTTAAATGGTTTCTGAAAATGGATTGATTAATTCAATATCTAGGAATTACATATTGTGATTGCAAATGAATTTTTGTTATTGAAATGTTTATATTTTCAATATTTTATGTGTAATGATGTTACTTGGACATTTTACGGGTGGTTACGTGATAAACCATATGACGGGTGGTGCCGTGAATACCAGGACGGGTGATTACGTTATAACCTCCAATGCATTGGGTATGGTAGTCGGCCGTATGGCTATTCCATTAAGTATGTATAAAAGTCGGTCGTATGGCTATTCCATTATGTATGTGTGGAATTAGACCGTATGGTTATTCCATTTAAGTATGTTTATGTCCCCAGTTACCTTTATATGTTATGTGATCTTTATATGGGTTTTATGGTAATCTTTTGGTTACAAAAGGGTAAGTAATGACCTTTTATTTTAGTGAAGAGTTTTTACTACTTCATAAAGGTGAAAAGTATTACTTTGATAAAGTATACATAGTTTACTTGTTGTTTTGATAAAATAACTATTTTCATTCTTTGTGTATCCCTTACTATGCTTTTTATGCTCACCCCATGTTTTTTTGAAATGTTTTTCACAGGACTTATTGTGGAATAGGGTCAAGGATGGGATCAAGGGAATGTCATGCTATATAAGACATGGAACTAGACATGTTTCTTTTTAAGTGTTTTTTTATTCTATGAAAACATAGTAGAAGTGTCTACTTTGTAATCTTTTGAGATGTAATAGTGATGTTCTAATTCTCTAAAACTCTAAACCTGAAAAGATCCTCAATGTGAATTACTAATTTAATTCAATATTATGTAAGGTTTAAGGTCGGTGCCTTATAGTTGGTATCAAAGGTCGGTTTAGATAACTTTAGAGGTTAGGGTATTCTTTAAGCATAAGTGACATTACCATAATGGTTAGGATTTTAGAAAGAGTCATAGTTTTTATATAAAGTGAATGAGTAAGTATATCTTCATCATTAGTACATGATTTTTTTGTTGATATACTCACACTGAACCTTTTTGGTTTTAGTAAATGGTTGGATCTAGCAGCCACCAAAGTAACAGTGGATGTGAAGGAAACTGTGACAGTTTTCTGAGTGATCAGCTAAATGATATAGGAGATGCAATGAGAACTCTTGTGCTTATCCTCAACCAACTATCTGGATTCATGATTGACTACCTAAACCTTGGTGATTTCTATAAGGCATCATATATGCGAGAAACAAATCCCTACGGAACTACAGGTAATAATCATAAAGGTAAGTGTGTACAAAAACCTATGTGTCAAAGATGTGGAATGAAACACCTAGGAAAATGTTTCAAAGGGACAGAAATATGCTATATATGGGGAAATGAAGGTCATAAAGCAAGAAACTGCCATGGAAAAGGATGCATCCAGTTTACTTGAGGAAAGGGAAAGAAGTTCTTTCTGAGGGATCAATTGAATGTTTTAAATATGGTGTGCATGGTCATTATGCAAACACATGTTTTATGAAGAATTTTCGTGAATGGGATCACCATGATCGTACAAATGTTCGTTTACTAAAACCTAATACAATTTCGATTGAGGAGGAATAAACTAAAAATGACCAATCAAAGGTATGAATTATTTCATAACTATTGTTTTACTATTTTGGAATCTTAGGATATGATTAATGATTTTTTTTGTAGGAAAGAAGTGTTTCAGAATAAGTTGGAAAGGAATGTTTAATGGATCATGAAGAATGTTGAATGAGTAAGATGTCAACATATAAGGGCTTCAAGAGTTATAGTGAAATTCTTAAGAGTATTAAGTCTCTTTTGATGATGGGGTTACATTAGAAGACTTTTTATATTATGTGTAACCCTAATGTTTAATATATGAAAATTTTATTCAAGGAATAGTTATATTTTCTTTTGTGGACAAAGTTATAAAGAACCATTTGGGTTTATATGATCCTTACTTTTGAGGTAATTATGGGTTACTATATGTTATGATTGAATTGAAAGGCATGAGATAAAATTGAGGTTAAATTATGTTATGGTTATTTTTGATGATTTCATCCCTTTTTGGGGAATGATTTGAGAATTATATAGTTTTGGAAAAAGGACAACACGCAGACCATGTGACTACCCGTCGCGTCGGACAAAGATGCGGTAATCAAACCCACAACCAAAGTGCAACTGGTATTTATCGCCTACCACTGGACTACGTGAAGTCCATGGTTAGTTTGACTGATTATTTTTAGTTATATGATTTTATGAATTAAGAGTAAGTTGATTTTGGGATATTTATGAAAATGATTAACCTATCATGGAGGATATGTGATTAGGTTAATTACTTTTCAATACGAGACGTTAGGAGCAACTGATGTTGTTTAGTGATAAATGTTACAATTTAACTTGGAAGACTATGTGACTAAATCCTTCAAATATTTGGGTTTCAATATTAGTTTGGTTTACTTTGAAAAATTTTATGGACAAATTGTTTCTCGGATGGTTCTTGTTGAAGTTTGGGTTTTGTTGGACAAATTTTAGAGATTAAGAATACATTTGTTTTTAAAAAAAAAATAGATTATCCTTTTTGGGTATTATCTGATCTTGTACTAACCTTTTTTGTTTTGGTTTTGGTTAGAGTCTAAAGAAATGTGAATTATATAGTTCTCTATTGTGGATTAGGTGATTCTCTAGAAATTGATTATAGTACTCTTAATGCGAACAAGTCTTCCTAAATACTCATCTTTTGGAGAAAATATGAGTTTGATTAAGGAATCTAGTAAAAGTTGAAAGTGAACATGATAAGTGATTATGTTTCCTCATGAATAAATTCCTCAATAAAAAGTAACTTATTGCAAAAAAAATTTCTATTAACATTTCCTACTAGGGAATCAAATACCGTTTAACCCATCACAAGTTTGTGGTTTTCATATGGTTAACTTTCTCTTAGACATGTTTACTATCACTCTCCCTCGAGAACATGACCCTTTTCTTTTTCTTCCACGTCCATGTTTTCCTACATGTAATCCTAGTATGGGTTAACTCGGGTGACCTCTGTACTTATCTTTCTTTATTTTAAAGTGGTTTTTTTACCGACTCTTGTTTCGATGTGGGACTTTCAAGGATGTTTCCAAGCTCAATTTTAAAATTGCGAGGACGCAATTCCCAAAAGGGGGGAAGGATGTAACACCCCAGGTAAATAAAGAATATGAAATATTTATATTTATCCATATTTGTGAATAAAACATTAATATTACTTTAAAGGAGATGATATGCTCGATGTCATACCCAATACGCAACAACGAGTTTCTTGGGAATCTTACGTTGCACTCTATTAATAAAATAATATTATTTTAAATGGTAGTTAACGCCTAGCCGTTGTAATGGAGGGAATGAATAGAACTGACTACAAAATGATTATATATGTTTGTCAAATATTTTTTCTTTTTATAATAAATGTTAGAGAATTAAAAATGCGAATGAATCCAATTTTAAGCGTAAACATTTTAATATTCTTTAAAAGGTCAATTAAACGCCTTTTGATGGAGAACATCTTTTAAATCCACTTTTTGACAATATTATGTGTTATATTTGAAAAAATAAAACTCTTCTTTAGAATCGGGACAACAAAATTTTCTTTGTGTAAATTTTTGGTATTTTTCCAAAAAAAGTTCAATTTTTAATGAATAGTGAAAACTGAAGTATTTTAAATCAAAACCACTTTTTAATCTAATTTATTTATATGATTAGATTATCTTTTGAATTTGTTTTAATGTGAAATTAGAATATATTTTTACCATTTAATACACTAGTGGTCGTTGGAATTAATTTCTCTTTGAAATTGGATTTAAAGTACTGTCAATCTTTTGATACTTATTGTTTCATAAAAACACGCTATTTGCTCTGACAATGGGAATTAATTATTAAATTAATTAATGCAACTAATATGTTTTGAATTTCGTAAAATAGACATCATTTTTGAATTCGGAATATCAAATATAGCTTAGGGTGAAGTTTTGGTATTTTTCTGAAAAACTTCAATTTTTGATGAATTGTGAAACCACTAAGTGGTACTTATAAAAACTGATTTTCTGTTTAAATGAAAATTTTCCATCATTGTGTGTTGAATATCAAAAATCTGACATACATGGTTGTAATTAATAAGTAAAATGTGGTTCAATGGGATTAAAATAATTTTTTGGTGAATAGTAACTTATTAAGTTTTTAATCGCGATTATAGGTAATTAGTGTAGTTTATGGTAAGAATAATGTTTTAGTAAAATGAAATGACCTAGACACATGTACTACCCTCATTGGATGTGTCTTGGCTGACCAAGACAATCCATGGGTCAACTTGGGGACCCCATGGAGCCACTTTGGTTGGAAAATGACATAAATACCTTTTATTTAATGTTAAAGTAAAAATGACACAAACATGAGATGTTTTACTAAAACAATTTTTACATGGGGTTATAAAAATCAGATTTTAGACTATAAATAGTAATTGGAAATATAAAAATATTTTCTACATAATAGTATTTTTTTTATAATTTTTAGACGTTAAATAAATTAAATTATTTATGACATCATGATGATGAAGCGATGACCTCATTATTTAACGATTTAAATAAAATGGAAAGATAATGTAATATCTAAGACCTAAACATGTCCAAAACCTATTTAATGAGTTAATTTAGAACCCTTATGACCTTATCCTCGAATTATATCAATGTGGGACCTCTTAAATCCGAATATCATTTTAAAATAAAGTGATTTTTCTTTACTTTCCAAGAGTGCCGCTCCACTCCTTTTATAAAAGGCACCCACCTCTACATCTTTACCCACACTCCCAAAGCCTTTGGCTCGGCCAACCCCTACCCATTGTGTCTCTCCACTTCCCTCTTTTACTCCTTGAAGCCTCACTTTGGGCAGAAGTCTTCCCAAGGAAGCCTTTGAGCTCATACCAAAGGGAGTTACCCGATTTTAAGGTAATGTCTTCACTTGAGTCCTTTTGTTTTATTTTGCTTCTCCAACCCCCTAAACACTTTAATTAATTTATTTTGTAACAAATCCAGTATCTTAAATATACTATGATATTGTTAGAAGAAGGTTTCGAGCTACACTTACACACACCTACAATTAATGGTTAAAGAACATACTGTTTCTGTGGATGGCGAATTTCTGCCTCCCGAAACGATGATTGTTCAACATTCATCTAACACCTTAAAAGGTGGCCATTAAAATGAAACTATATTTATATATGATATATATTATGTTTATGTTTTACTTAATCTTCTGTATTTTTCATTTATTGCATACCTTTATGGTTTCCATTATGGGTAAACGCGATATCTTCATTTAAGGAAGTGTGGACTACTGCCCCCTAAAAGTGATTTGATTCGTTAATACCATATGTGGTACGTATAAAGGAAATATTTAATGAAATTATATATGATAACATACTGGAATTAGAATGAAATTATGTATCATTATGATTTAATTGAATTAAATATGAAATAGAAATGGAAGTAGCGTTCATGCGTACGTACGGCTTACCGTCTCCATGAACGGTGCATTTCATTTCTTAACTCTAAATGTTATGTAATATTATAAATGCATTAATTTACTGGATAGATATGATATATATGATATATAAATCATGAATAAAATTCTGGATATAATGAACCTTTGACCACATGAACAACATGTAATTGTAAGAAGTCCACTTTCGACTTAAGAACCAAGTATCGACAACACAAACATTATTAACTTAAATGATTACATAATGTCTATGAAATGGTAATAAGTGATATAAAAGGAATAATGAACCTGAAAAAGGTTCTTAAGGAATTATAAATTAACTCACATTTATTATTCAGGAGATTAAAGAACGATCGATTCAAGTCAGACCCGGGGTAAGGGATCTTACTCCTCTCTTTCTTTTTAAGTACACTCTTTTATGTCATTCCTTCTAAAGCTCATCTTTCAAGTTATTGGGATGTTATTTTATATTACTCTTAATTTAATTTTTATGTTCATATTATGAGAGACCCTATTATCTCTCATAAATACATTTTGGAAGTTTTGAGTGGCGCCGTTAGACTGCCAAATTTTCGTAAGAGATCTAACCTATCTCTTTCTTTTAAAGTACTCTCCTTTATGTAACTTATTTTAAGAACCTCTTTGTTATAATGGGGGATGTTATTTTATATTACTCTTGCTGTAAATTTTATTTATATGTGATGAGATACCCTATTTGTTCTCATAAATCCATTTTTTGGATGTTTTAAGTGGCGTTGTTAGGCTGCGGAGTTTTCGTAAGGGATTTTTCATCTCATTTCTATTCCCGTGAGATTTATGCTACATTTGCCACAATTTCCTTTGAGTGGTGTATGTACTGACCATTATTATACAATATTTGTATTATAATTTCATTTATGGGTATTCACATCCTCATTGTATGACCCTTCTTCCATGTGGTGTACGTTTCGATAGTTACCCAACTCGGTAAGGGGACTTTTCACCCTCCTTTTTTTAAAAAGACTTCTTTTGTTATGTGTTTTAATTCACATAATATTATGTTGGGATATGTTCTTCTATATCATTATTTATGTAAATTTTGTTTCCAAGTTATGAGATCCCCTTTATCTCTCTCATCAACCCTTTCTGTAAAATTTTATGTGACGTTGGTAGGCTGTCGAGTTTTACCAAGGGAACTTCTTAACCCAATTTCGATTTCTTTGGGTTCAACATGTAGTTATTGAATATGTCATCCTTTGAATATGTGTGAACAATCGTTGATTGTTTTACAATTAATATCCACTTATATTGGGTGTATTTATATTTGTCACACATAATTATGAGATTAATTTATCCATAATTTAAGGATACCTTCTTTATAATGGATTTCATCTCATTTTACATTTCTTTTGAGACTTCATTGTTGTTATGCACCAATTCACTTTTATATGGTGTGTATACTGTGCTTTGACATATTATATCATGAATCCCTTTATTCTCATTATATTATAAAGTTCGTATTAAATGTTATTCCGCTATTATTTGTATTCAAGAGTCTCTCATTTTGTTAAAAACTATTTAACAAAAATATCGTTTTAAATGTTTTAATGATTTATTATTCTAAATCATTATCTTTAATGTCCATGTTTTCGAAATGGTTTTCAGTATTTATTTATAAGGACATTAATTTTTTAAAATTATAATTCCATTAAAATCTTCAAAGTGGTATGGGATACTTTGATTCAAAAATCTCTTTTAAATGGTTTTTGAAAATGGATTGATTAATTCAATATCCGGGAATTACTTATTGTGATTGCAAATGAATTGTTGTTATTGAAATGTTTATATTTTCAATATTTTATGTGTAATGATGGTACTTGGACATTTTACGGGTGGTTACGTGATAAACCATGTGACGGGTGGTGCCGTGAATACCAGGACGGGTGGTTACGTTATAACCTCCAATGCATTGTGTATGGAAGTCGGCCGTATGGCTATTCCCTTAAGTATGTATGGAAGTCGGCTGTATGGCTATTCCATTAAGTATGTGTGTAAATTGACCGTATGGTTATTCCATTTAAGTATGTTTATGTCCCAAGTTACCTTTATATGTTATGTGATCTTTATATGGGTTTTATGGTAATCTTTTGGTTACAAAAGGGTAAGTAATGATCTTTTATTTTAGTGAAGAGTTTTTACTACTTTATAAAGGTGAAAAGTATTACATTGATAAAGTATACATAGTTTACTTGTTGTTTTGATAAACTAACTATTTTCATTCTTTGTGTATCCCTTACTGAGATTTTTATGCTCACCCCAAGTTTTTTTGAAATGTTTTTCACAGGACTTATTGTGGAATAGGGTCAAGGATGGGATCAAGCGAATGTCATGCTATATAAGACATGGAACTAGACATGTTTCTTTTTAAGAGTTTTTTTATTCTATGAAAACTTAGTAGAAGTGTCTACTTTGTAATCTTTTGAGATGTAATAGTTATGTTATAATTCTCTAAGACTCTAAACCTGAAAAGATCCTCAATGTGAATTATTAATTTAATTCAATATAATGTAAGGTTTAAGGCCGGGGCCTTATAGTTTCATTAAATAATATCCATAGTAAAACATAATTAACATCAAAGGATGTTATCAAGGATAAAAATTTTCTTTAAAAAATCAATGGAATTTTTCTTCAGGAGAAGAACCTCCAACATTGAAGTTGATTAATTAAGGACTATAAATTTCAAAAATATTATGAAAATCATTTATTTTAAATGAAACATAATAAATTTTACAGGAATCCCCTAATAATATATTTTTAATAAATCTAGAAAAAAATTTCGTTCCACATTAGTTAAATGAAAATTTTTCATTCAGTCTTTTATAAAAAATCTAAAATGTGCCACTTTAAAAAATCTACAAGTACCATCAATCTTATTTTTTTGTAATAAATCAAACATTAGTAAGATATAATTTAAAAATTATAATATATTATTATAAAAAACATTAAAACATTTTTAGAAAACATTTATATGGAAGAAAAAATGTTTTTTGACTGAAGAAGGAAATAATATTAATTTTCCTTAAAAAGTTATTTTTGGTATGTTCAATACATAAGGTTGGGAAAATGAAAGGAAAAATATATATTCATGAAATAACTATATAATAATAAAATTAAATCAGATTACTAGAAAATAAACATTTAAATTCCTTCAATGGAAATTCAAGAATAAATAATCTCTCTTAAAATGATATTATAATGCAAAACCCATACCACATTGGTAAATTATGAATCATAAGCCCAATGGAATAATAAAATCAAATGAAACTTTAAAAAAATTAATATATACTAACGAAAATTTAGGAATGATTTATTATACATAGTATAATCCTTATGTATTTCCCTTGAGTTTTGTATTCCTAATTCCAAAAATAACAAGGCATTCATCTAATACCAACTATAGAGTCCCAATCATTTGACACATATTATTACATGATTTTAAGCATAATTAAATATCAAATAAAAACCATGGATTATAATGTCTAGATTCTTTTTATGATTATACACACAATTATACATTATGAAAACTTATTTTATTTAATATCTATAATGAAATTCTAACATTAATTGATCTCTTATAACATTATAGGGAAGACTGGGTAATACATGAACCGGATGGATGAGCTAAAAATCCCAGTAAAGAAATAAGAATAGGGAGAAAACGTATAACATGGGTTAAAAATAATAACACGATGACATAAAATCATGAAAAATGAATAAACATAAGTAATATTAACATTTCTAACCTTGGAAAATATAATCATGGAATCATAGGAATGTGGAAACAATATATAACATGACATAAACATGATTCAATGCAAACCACCAAGACACAGTGTACAAAGACCCATAAAGGAATCAAGTTCACTCCCTATCCCAACATGATATATCATGATACAAAACATTACCCAATTTAGTAGAGTGATATCAAGGTTCACACATCATAACAATATAATAAATGTGTTTAACACTTTAATAAACATACATATGAAATCAAACATAAACATATTTTTTAACCAAGGAAGGAATTGGATATCATAATATGATCTAAAGGCATAACATAAGGGAATATTATGTTGGTTTTCATTAAAGTAAGGATTTAAATAATACATGGACCTTAATAATGTAAAATAGCCATATATCCGGATAATTTATGTCATAGTTTTTGGATACTACATAAAAATATAGTTTAAGAATCTTTAGAAATAAATCATTTTAGTGCATTTTAAGAAAATAATAAATATTCCATAAAATGAAAAGTCATAATTTTTGTATAGACCCCAAATTAATAAATATATATTTTAATAATAAAATTATTTATTTTTTAAATTAAAATCATGGATTAAAAAATATTTTGGAGATCACATGAAAATTAGTAATAAATTGATAAGTTTCATTGAATGTGGTTTTTATTTTGGGAATATTTTAGAAGGGAACCATCATAAAATTGGTATTAACCCATAATATAAGGATGATATGATCTAAATACCTGATTTTGGGAAATATACGCATAATTTAATAGAAATAAATAAAAAAATAAGAGTTAAATTGGGAAAATAGAAAGAAAACACTACCCAAAGGAAATCGAGAGGTTTATATTGGATCCCTTACATTATCTCCATAATAGTTCTTCACATCATCGAAATTACTTAAATAATAAAGTTATATTCAATAATTAAAAATTATATAACCTTTTACACATGTAATTTAATTACTTTAAATTTATTAAGTTAATTTATGGTCTATTTGATGAGTTATAGTTTTCAATTTCAACATTCAAGCGCCCTCGTTTTCTTAATTTTCATAATTGGTTCTCTTGTATAATAGTGTTGATTATCATGTATAAGGTAAATATAAATCCAGAATCAATGTAATAAGTTAATAACCATAATACATAATTTTAAATGATCATTTAATTCATTTTTTTATTTTGTGTGAGGATGAATCATTAGATATGCTGTTGGTGATAATCTTTTCGATAAATTTTTAGCGGTTTTCCCATGAAATGAAATTTTTGTTTTAAATCATTTGTATATAATGATTTAAGAACATAAAATAGTATATAATACATATATAATAAATTTTTTAACCATAAAGTGGTTTTATGACTATCCTTGAATGCATTAATTGAAAATCAAAATGTATTGTTCTTCACAGTGATAAATTAACACCTAGAGAACTATGTTTTCATTTATAGAATAAGAGAGAGAGAAGAAAAGGGTTTAATGATGGATTATTACATTAGAATAATAAAAACAAATTATAATTGATTTAATATATTTATTTTACCATTTTTATGTGATGACGTTATGATATAATAAGAAAAGTTGTTGAAAATAAAATAAAATAAAACGAATGAGGAATTTAACTTTTTAATTTTTCCCCCCTGAGAACATCCTTTGGAAATGGTTTTTCTCTTTTAATAATACCATGTGCTCTTGGACATGGGGTAGAGTCTTAGTGTGATATTTCAAAATTATTTGGAAAATTCTGAAAGTGTCAGAGGTGTGAGGAGAAGAGGTGTTGATGTGTGGTATTTATATAGGAGGAGTGGGGTTTTTTATCATTACTTAATTCATGAGTTTGTTATTTTATCTCTAGAAAATGAATAGTTTGATAATTATCACCAAATATAATAAAATAATAAAATTTATGTTTTATATTAATGTGGTTACATCAGATATGGCATAACTAATAGTGTATTTAACTTATAATTTTTAGAAACTATAAGTTATCATATTTTACTATTCACAGAAAAATATACTATTTTAGAAAAATAAAAAAATCACCCTAACTAATTTTTGATGTAAATAATTTAAAATTGAACACAATTTTATGAAAATGTTTTTATAAATAAGTGAAAATTATTTTTTGAATAAATTCATCATTTACATGGAAAATACCAATTTAAAAATTATAACTGATTTTTTAACACATTGAAAAATTAAATAATGACCCATAAAAATATATTTTAATCATAAGATAAAAAAATATTATTTTATTGATAAATTTTATGAAAATAACTGATCTTTAAATCATTATAATAATTATATATTTTTCATTACACTTTTATAAATTTAAAAATTACAAACACGTAATTATTAACTTTTAGAACATTTATTTACTTATAATATGATATAATTATATCATAATTTAATTTATAATATACACCAATTTTATTAACACATTCATAGATAAGGTTTCGATTCTCTTGGTTGGTTTACTATTCATAAGGTTCATATTACTATTGCAAAGGTCAAGTATATAATCCCTCAATATATGTTTCTTAACCTCTAGAAATAACTCTTACTTAATTATTTTTTAATTAATAATGTTTTTATTAGGTTATTAATGTGATTTATACTATATGAGATAATTATAATTAGAGAATTCCATGGTTAAAAATTTTCTGTCATTATAGAGAAGATCCATCTTACCAAAGTGTAAATCATTTTTGAAAATCAAATATGGAAGATTGAATATCGAAGAATGTAGAGAAACTTGATTGAGAAAAAAGAACCTGAAACATGATTTTCACATTGATGAAAAAATAAGACCCCTCTTAATTACATTATATATAGAAATTCATTTCTATTAAAATATATGGGAAATAAAGGAGATGGATGCATCTCTTGAGGAGAAGCATTGATGATATGGAGCTATAAAATCTTTACTACATATTAAATATGAAACTTCTAAATAGATTTATAATTCCAATCACATATTAATACCTTGTTTTTAATTTTATTTACTATATCAATTAAGGGGGGAGTGCTTGGTTTATGAGAATATAAAATAAAGGGGGTTCTTTATCACTGAACATGAACTTTCTGATGAGTTTTTAATGTATGTGTAGGATTTTGCATGTCGTTGATAATTATGATAATCTATAACCACATTAATGATAATTGAGTAATTATAATTCTGATTTCACATGCACCATTTTTTATGGACAACATTGAAAAATTTGGTTATTTATATCATTTTTTACACTGGCTTATCCCAAGCAGACATAGAGATGACTAACTAATTTCTCTTCGATAAGAGAAACATGTGATATCATCCCTCTCTAAAGGTTTTCAATAAACAATCTTCAAACGGATTATAACATTTTTTAAGAGGTTGCACGTTTTTTTTCATCTAATTTCTAATAAGAGGGATATATTGAGTACACATATTGACTATTAAATAGTGTCATTTGGACGTATTGACAAAAAAATAAAAATGAGGATATTTTTTGGCCCATTTTTGAATTTGTTGTCAATGATATTTCTATATTTTTATTGTAGGCTGATGATGATAAATATTGATTCATATATAACTGTTATGGATTCATAGTATGGCATTGGATGTCACACTTGAAAATTTACCTTTATTAAATCGGATAATTATTGAATTTTTCATTAGTTTAAATACATGTTCCAATTGTATTTATAGATTACAGATTCATAGAACATTTTAATAAATAAGTAAATTATTAGAAATATAATTATTATTTCATAATGAGATTCTAATTAGATCATGATCAGAAAAATATAAATTTTCATGAGGATATTCATTTGAATATGTTGCTTTTATGGTCATGAAAATCATCAATTTTTATGAAGTAACTAATTTTCCATGAATATATATATATATACATCATAATTAATAAAATAAGAAGAGTGTAGTTGGGATGTTTTTTGGGACATTTTTAGATGTATTTGTTTACCATTTTATAACTTTAAATTTTTCTATGTATTGAAAGAGTCTTACTTAGAAAATAATCCCACTGGAGGACCATCCTATGAAATGATCATCCTAAGAATTTGTGGGTCCCAAAAGTTTAAACCAAAAAAGGAACCCATCCAGGGCTAGGCCAAAGGAAGCATGAGTGGGAATAGGAGCTCACCCATATTAAAAGACGTTGTGCCACCGTTTGGGGAGACACAACATCTGGTATAACTGGTATGAGGCAGTACCGAAGGGGGGAGGTATTTGTTCCAATCACTTATATGAAAATTTTAATATACCAATGAAAAGTATAAATAATATTTTGATAAGGGACACGGTTCAGTTACATTTTGTACCTCTGATATTTATAAAAAAGATTGTTATACAGGATGTACACCTTTATAGATCAGTTAGATCTCAACCATATAATTGAAAAGGGTCATCATTATTATTCATTTTTACCTCTAATGAGAATCTCTAGTACATCTAAGAATATTAAATCATGTCATTATATCTTCTATCCAACTTGGATGATCTTGTCGACAGTGTGAGGATTGTTGGATCAAACTGATAACATGTGTGAAACTATTTTTTTCTTGAATGAATTAAATCAAAGAAAGCTTATTATACTAGATGTAAATAGTTGTAACATATTGTAATCAAGAAGGATGAGTTTTTTATTACACAATGTAAATCATGTTATCCTCATCGCATTCATGTTAGGACTTTACTAACGAGGTGGTTCAAAAAGCTGAGACACTATGTAATTCGACATCACATGAGGATTTAATTTACCTGAGATTGTCGGTAAATTAACTGGCTAAGACTCAGCATAATTCATGGATCATTGCAGGATTACATGATGAATATTAAAAAATGATCTATTTTAGTTGAGGAAAATATTATTTGTTCCAATGAAAGGAGAGTTATGAAGGATGACATTATTGCAGAAAACATTCAACATCTCTTGTTTCTAATGAAACATTATGTTCTCAAACCCCACTGGTTCTCTATGGGATTAGGATAACTATGAACATTATTTTTGTGATGCGAATAAAATTGTGGGAATTCAATGATTTTTTATCACACTTCATGTAGCTTCATAAATAACTGTTTCCATTAATAAAAAGGGACAATTCTATAATAGCCCCCCCTCGATTTCTTAGATATTTGAGATCAATGAAGGCTTCCAAGTTTTCAAAATATTTTTGAGAACCAAAAGATTGTGTATCCTAAGACTATGTTTTATAAAAAGTGAAATTTCATGCATCATGTTTACATTTGGTATGGATTTAGTGATAGTAGGTGGAAATGGTGGTTCAGGAACCTCTGTGAACAAATAATAGTATAAATACACATGCATTGAATTAGAACTACAGAAACCTAAATATACTAAGCTTTCACAAGGTTTTAGTGATTAATAAAATAATACATTATGTACAAATGAAATAGAGATGGAATTATATATTATATTCGATCTTCCATGTATACAAAAGAATTGACACACAATATGGGCATTATGTGTGTGCATAAAAGGTTTCTGTGAATAATAATAAAGTGTATTGTCCATACACACCTCGTACACGAAGGACATTCTTGTACATTCATGCTTTCATGTTTACATACAATTCATGAGATCTTCAAGAAACATATTTAATAATAATATAATATTAATGAATATTAATGATTTTGCTCAATTTTGGATTCCATGAAACTCATGCATGACATGGATTTGATTTTAGATTATTTAAATTCATTACTTAAGTAAAATATAGAAGAAGATTTTTTACACATCATTCACACATCTATGTAATCTCGGGACTTATGGAAGAAGGATGAATCATCCTGAGCTTTGTTATATTAATGCATCTGTTCAATTTAAGTGATCAATAGTATTATCCATGGACAAAAGAATGTTCCAAAGAGTGATAAAGATACATGAACCACTATATCATATATAAAGATCATAAAAGATCATGCGGGAAGATGAGAGAATCATCATATAGTGGATCATGACTTTATCAAAGGTGAAGTCTTTTGTTTGGTGTTGAGAGCACATGAAGTTGTCTTGTTGGAGGAAGGAGTAAAAAGGGTCTCTCAGTTGGAGCTGATTCAAGAATTATTTTGGTTGGAGACAATGGAAAATAGAGTCTCTTGGTTGGATCCAATTAAATAAAATTTTCTAGTGGGGCCCATACCACAACTCCCTAAGCCCACCTCTAATAGGCAAAGCACTGGTGACTAGAGCAGAGAAGTCATATTATTAACATTAGATCATGGATCCAATGTTCTTGTACACACACACAAATATTTGTGCCAATAAAATTCAGAAATATAGAAAACCTGAAACCCATTCATTCATTCATATAAATACCACTACCATAGTACGATAAGAAGTAATGTAAATAAGGATTAATACATTCCCACTAAAATGAGTCTAAATATAATACCAAAATCATAGGTAAGGAAACTAGTATCTAGATACCATAATAACACAAATTATTTTGTCCATTATAACTAAGAACTATCTTGTCTGATTATATCAAGGACTCCATCAAAAGGTTGATCATCTGCATAAGACATGGCATGTTTGGGGAAACCCTTTACAGGGGTAGGTATAAATATACCCACTAAGATACCCCAAAAAATCATACATAAAATGAATACATAGTGACCTTTACATAGGTATTTATTCACAATATAAATAACAAGAATATATAAATATAGGCAATAAATAAACATTGTATAATGGTGATTTCTGAACGATATAACAATCTTGTAATTATAGCTCAATGGTTTGGCAAAGTACTCCCCTTGGAGAGCACACTCCTAAGTCTGGTAACACTGATGAATTCCCTCCAATAGTTAATGCCAATTTTGTCACACCATTAGAAGTTGACACTAAAATTTAAAAGTAACATGATACACAAATGAGGATAAAACATAAAGTCCAGGGGGGTATACCAATAACTCAATCTAGTTTAACCTACTATGTAGAGTATTGGCTCTGTGTATAGATGGCCATGATTATACCAAGAAAACCACATTGTACACAAGAATGAAAAGAAGATCTCACTCTGAGCATAAAAATGGGATTCCAATGACTATATCCACGAACTCCTACAAAATGGATCATTCTCCAATGTGTAGGGTATGATCCCATAATAACCCTCAAGGGAAAGGATATTGAGAATTCACCCTAATGAAACTAGAATATCTTACAAAGGGGTGGGACCCCTAGAAATTTTTTTAAAATTTCATGGCCTGTAAAAGGGTTACACGCCATGTCACATGACCTTGCGTCCGACAAATGTAAACGACCAGTTTCTCGTGTCATATGCTTGTTTCCATGAATAAGTACAAGGTATATCAGCTGGCCATGTAATCTAAACATGTAATAGTACATAGTTTAACCCATGTACTTATCTAGGCCATGTCCTTGTAGGGGAGTTCAAGGTGTGATCAAACCCAAATACCCCAACTAGTTTCCATGTGCACTAGATGGTACAAATCAAGTCACCGGGAAGAGGTCACATAGTGTGTGATGATGTCATAAGTAATGTGATACTTAACTATCAAAAGAGACCCTTGATTATACAAAGGTTCCCTACATGGAATTTGGATCTGACTTACATGTCATGTAATGTATAATTATTCAGTTTCGTAGATCTGATTCTATGTGTCTTCTCTGGTGCTTCATCCACGGATCTGACCATGCAGCACCCATAAAACAATGAAACCGCCCTGTATGATCCTCACCAAGGATGAAAAACATGTTTCAGCTTTGAAATCCATTTAAAAAATGGAATCATTCACCATTATTTATTTAACCCTAAAGAACACAAAATTGGGCATTCAAAACCATCTGATTTACTTCCACTTCTATCATCACACCACATTTGAGTTCTTCCAATCCCATAACTATAGTATTTAATAATTGCACCCTGAATTGAGGGAACAACTATTTATTAGATCAAGATCTTTCAAAACTCATGCCAATGTAATAATGCCTTTAATGTATGAGAATCATTGGATAAATACACAAACACACACATAAAGAACAAACCTCATCCATTGTTCATATTTTCCTTGATACATCACCATTATAATAATAATGAAGAATCCAAAATTGTAATAAAAATCTCTGAAAATAACCCGAAATATAAATTCATCTTGCATGATTCCTTATCCTCAAATCTATCCATTTTTCGATTCATTCATACTTGTCATAGGAACGAATAATGGTAATTATTTAGAATAAATTTAATGTTCTACCTCGAATCATATTGATCACTAATGAGGACTGATGTTGCGTTGTAGCTATTGGTGAGATAATTTGATTCTGTTGCACATTAATCATTTATCCCCGATCCATTTGATGTTTTTCTAAGATATATCCTTGAAATCTCTCTCTAATGGATCCAGGGTTACATAACTAACCTTATAGTTTCATAATAAAATTCAATATAAAGACTCAATAGTAGATGTGTCAATGAAATAGAAATAAAATAATTTATTTTTCTTTATTTTAATCATTTATGTGGCCGTGATGACTTTTTCACAAACCACTAATGCCAGTAAATTTTTTGTCACTCTATGGGAAAAATCACATTATAAACTTAATGGTGCCCTTATATTCATTATTTGGTTCATAATTTGGAAGTTATTGCACATTTGTTTTTGAAAACTAGGCATGTGTGTTATTTAATATATTTAATATATTTAAAAAATTTATTATGGACACATTAAGCCTCAAAATCACATTCTTCTTATAAATTATTATCTTAAATAATATATACAATATCAAAAAATTATACACAGGAAAATATGAACCATTATATTCTCACCACCTTGGTGATTTACATAAAAAAATCCAATACAACAGCTACACACAATGATGTGGGTACTGATCACAAATATGAACCTCACACTACCATGTTCTCTCCTAATGATTCCCATGATGACACCAGACACACATTAAATGAATAAATCTCTCACATAAGATCATATCCTTAAGATTATGGATCTCTACTAGTTACACAGCAATGGTAGCTCTATCCATGATGTCCAGCTTATCCAAGTCGATAATGTGTTATGGGTTATTAACGTACCTCTTTAGCTTTGACACATGAAATATTCCCTATTACTGAAATAAATTTGGTTTTAGTTCAAAATGGTATTCCACCTTACAATCTATACACAATATCTAAAAAGGACAAATGAATCTAGAAGATAGCTTTTCACCATGACCAAATCACTATAATCAATGTCGAGGCCAAACTCAAGGTAACACCTGGACTCCCTCCTCAAAGTCAAAATGGCTCTGTCATCATTCAGTATTAGAATTTTGGAAGCTCTATTCAGTCTTAATCCATAACAGGATGATTTTCACCTTCTCAGTAGTTGCTCGCACCATCATTTTTCCCATGAGTGTCGACTCTCTAGTGTAAATCCAGCAAAGTGGTGACATGTAGGGTCCCACATACAAAGCGTCAAATGGTACTATATAGACGGTTCAATGGTAATTTATTATTTACCAAAAATATATATATGGTAAGTGATTGTCCCAACTATTGCCAATGTCTAGCAAGAAAGATCACAAAATGCCATATAGAATCTGAATGTACCACTATACCATGTCGTTAGTTTAGGGGTGAAATGATGTTCTAAAGAATAACTGAGTCCCAAAATCCTATGGTAATCCTTTCCATGAACAGGATGTGAAGAGATCATCACATTTAGAAATTTTCATCAATGAACCTCCATGGGGCTGATCTATATCCTATATGTTTTGGTGTCTTATTCTATCTAATAAACACTTCTACCAAATAGATAAGAAGTCGGACAACATGGTGAGATGATAGACGATCACTCAAAAGGAATCGTATACTATTAAAATTATGTGGTATTCCCATAACAAACTCCATGGATATCTAATCCCACATTCATTCTGAAACCTCATGTGGTTGATCTAAACATTCTACCATCTGGTTTTCAACCTTCTCGTATTGACAAGGTATTGAGAGAAAAAATATCCAACTACCTTCTTCCTCTCTAACTATCTAAAATGGAAGATGGATAAAAACAATATATTGTAAGTAAGATGCTCCATCTCCTTCTAAAAAATGATAATAACAACAAGGCCAACTAGTCTGATGCCTTGTATAGAAACTGTGAACAAGATCTCTAACTGTGACCATCTTCTACAATGTTCCCCTTTATATTATTATAGGAAATTTTGTGGTCATAATCATAGTGGAACTAAATCCATCAGCATTGTCTCATGTCAAGATCCCTATATGAGAATAAATACTTGATACTCTTATGATAATAATCAATTATAAACCACTAACCCATCAATTAGTTTCTCCACATATTTAGTGAGAAGACTACAACTACTAATTCAATATCTTGGGTCATATAGTTCAATTCATGTTGTGTCAACTAACATGAATAATATGAAATCATCATATACCTATGCATCAAAACATATCCAAGTTTTGTTCTTGATTCATCGCATAACACTTTGTACATGGCACCCTCCTCTTGGAATATCATGATTAGGGAACTCATCAAACGCATCTCACATATTGAAAATAATTCTAGATCATCTCTGTAGACACAAAATTATTCCCCTTTCGGGTAAAATTATTCATGGGAGATAATATCCTAAATAAATTCTTTTTGAATATCTTATAAAATTCTTCAAACCAATGTATTCTATGTAGCTCTATCGTTATATTCGGGGGATCCCAAGTAAACACTACCTTAGCCTTGGCTTACTCCACCACCATGTCATATGATAAGATAACATGTCCTAGAAACTAGACTACCAGAATCCATAACTGGCACATAAAGAAATTCCAATAATGATGGTACTCTTGGAGTAAATCTAGAACCATTCTACACTCTCTCACATGAACCTCTGTGGATTCTGAGTACAAAAGGTCACCATCCATGAAGACTACTACAAACTTGTTTAAGAAAATAAAAATGGTCATGTTCGTGAGTGGCATGAACATGGTTGGGGCATTCGTCAAAAAAATGGTCTTCACCAAGTATTCATAGTGACCATAGAGACATATCAATGACATATCCAGTAAATCCTAATCTTGTAAAAATAATCGGTGATAGCATAAACTGGGGTCATCCTTCAATTACCAGTGTGCCCATATCAACTAATCATATTGGTCATTGATCCCCAGAAGTGGATACATTTTCTTCTCAATCATCTAGTTTTAGCACTGGATGTCCACTCATAACCTCAAGCTCTCACCCATCATTTTGGAAAACCAAACTGGGTCTAGATCAGGTGAAACAGTAGGTCTATCAAATCCCTACATCAAAAATTCCTCCAACTCCCTGATCAGCTCACTATGCTCTATGGTAGAAATATGATATGCTGGTGCATATATCAGTTTCATCCAAGGGTATATATCCTTCAAAAATTATATATCATGGTGGGGTGTAAACCTAGAACAACCATTGGGAATAATTCGCTGTATTTCACCACCACTATAAGAAAATATGAACTCATAACATTCTCCAAACCAAGGGTTATTCTTTAAAAATGGTGAGTAATTGGCTGCACCCATCTATTCTTGAGTCCATCTTATGCTTATTGTGATTTTAGTTCAACAATAATAGAGAACCTACTTCTTTCAAGAGAGGTGAAACACATCCTTTGCCTGAAATAGACTCTCTCGGCATGTATTGTGGATAACCAGTCCATTATTTAGAAGATATTTTAAGGAATCATAACTACTATAGTGATATCCCAATAGAAACACTCACCTCCAAGAGTCATGTTACACAATCGGAAAAAGTGTATGATCACTAATTCTTCTCTAGTAGGGGTCTCTAAATTCAAGGGTCAAGCCAATGGATGAACCATAATCTATATGTCTTGAACATGATAAGTTCAATGAAATGAATGACTAAAACATCTTTCTATCAGAATAGATTCTAATGTGTATAAGACAAAAATCATACATTGAATCATTCCAGGAGCCTATGGGTCATAAGATTCAACCACCTATAGTTTCCCCCTCCCCAAACCTCCAACACCCTGACAATTCCATGGACCACCTGAGGGTAGTGGTGGTAACAACTCATTGCATATACTACCTCATGTAGTCATCACATCACCTCTTCTGCATCGTCCACCCTATTAACATTCCTACTCGTACCACTCCCTCAACCTCGGTGGCCCATCAACATTATCTCTATCAGCTATATAGAAGGTTGGAAAATCTCTAACATGATGTATCAAATCAAGAGATAAGTAGAATCATCTATCTATGGGATGACCAGACCCATCCTATGAGCCATGAATCTTAGAATCTACGTCTTTTGACCTCATCCTGAAATTTCTCAAAAATCTAGGTCCCTAAGAGTGGCATTGTCTCCCTAATATCGGGGTCTCTGCCCCATTATTCCCACTACCGGCAACCACTAGTTGTATCTTCTTATCTAAGAGACATTGAACCAAAAATATATCAATATCACCCAAGAATAGATAGGAATGCATATAGGGTTGACGTTGCATCAGATGTATCAATGTAGACCTCACATGAAGGTTTGAGCCCTAAGAAATTGGTCACAAACATTATCCATAAAATACATAGATAGGAAGGTAAACCACATTGAATATACATTAATTTTCTTACTATAATGTTGGAAATAAGAAAAATCCTAGATAGATATTACCCCTAGTGTAGATGTATATAAATACATTGAGAAATTGGTCTCAAAATCTAACCATGATAGAGATACATATTCATAATATTGGATCATTATCCCCCATTACCTCCTTGCTTATCCATGGAGAAGGATCATCGCCATGACAACCATTTTATCCACTATTGTCCTAAATAGATGGAAGCTTTTAGTTACCATTTCAAGATAGTACATAGTTGCGTATTTTTAAGGAACTACTTGAAACCTGATGGGTATTTTTCAGTAAAACTCAAGAAGTGTGCTCAACCTAAACAACTCAACTGCTGGTACTATGGGTATCATACACTTCTCAATGGGTGGTGGAATAGCTAGTGCGCCACCTGGAGGTATCACATCTATAACTGGTCCCTCCATCTATGCCTCATCATGAATAGAATCGTCCTTATGTTCATGATAATGAATCCAACATAGTATACACTTTGGGGAATCTTTATTATAGTCAGGGTGTGACATGGTTAATGATTATATCTAGGCATCTGACTCATGAAGGACATGTAAACCACGACTCATCCCAATATGATCAATGTAACATTGTTTTTTCCAAGAATTTTCTCATGTAAATAGATAAATAGGGGGTGATAATAGTCATATTGTGTGGATACATCGGCCACCAAAACAACACTGGAGTCCCTGGACTGAAAGAATATGTCAAAACACTATACACTATTTCCATAAAAAAATTGATAGAATTCAGTACCAATGTAGAATAGACTCCTATGATACCAATCATTCATGAATCTTCCTACTGGGTCCCATGTTTTGACTCCCAAATCCCACCACCAATAGGCTACGGACTAGTTACTTTCACTGATAATGTATATCACAAACATGGGGGGCCTTGTCCTGAGTACATGTAAACATGAACACATCTCTAAGACTATAAAATTCAAAAATGAAAAAAATGGAAAACCATGCATGAATACCTCAATCTCTCATTGACAAAGTAGGGTAGGATGTTGACAAATGTAAACTACGCCAAATAAAAGACCATGACAAAGAGTCTGAAAACAAGCCCAACATGAAATATAAAGGGACAGCTGTCTATATACCATATAAACACACCTAGGTCTATCTATTATAACTAAGCACTTTCAGGTCATGTTCAATAAAACTATCTATCAAAAGGTAAATATTATACCCAAGTCATGAAACATTCTGTAAAATCCCATGTATGGACGCGTATAACAATACCTAGTAGGACACCATGAAACCACAAAGCATAAAACAAATGAAAATATTGTCAGATCTACACAATTATATATCCACAATACACATAAAATAGTATCTAAATATTCTCAACAAATACATATGGTATAAAGGTAATTCCCAACCATAACAACCTGCCTATGATTCCAACTTGAAGACTCGCTAATGAACTAATCTGGGACAACTCACTTTGAAGTCTGAAATCACTGATAACGTTTGCCTGATAGATAATGATTTACATGTCTCGCCATTATAGGTTCATGTTGAATGTTTGAATATATACAATACAAAAACATTGATCACTCTCAAGGTCATTGGGAAAACCAACAACTCAATCTAGATTAATATAATATGTATTGTATCAACACTTGTGTTGTGTTGGTCGGGATGATACCAAGAACACCAACTAGATTATGAAGATTAATAGAGGATCTATCTCCACGAATGAAAAGGGATTCAATTGTATATACCCATAAATTGCTGCTGAATGGATCATTTTCCTCAGACTATGAGGTGACTCCATAGTCACCCTTAGAGAAAAGGATATTGATATTTAACCTAGAGAAACATGTCAAAGATACATAGGGAAATCGATTGATGAAATATATTAGAAATTATTTGGTGTGGGGAATTGCTATATGACATGTCCCTTAACCCCATGTCATACTCATGTAAATGGACCTTGTTTAAGGTCACATATCCTTGTCTAGTTTGTATCTATGTAGGGGAGCACACATTGTGCTCCCACCAATGTTCCACAACCCATTTCCATGTACCCTCCATGATACAAGGCTAGTCATCAGAAATATATTACATGTCCTCTGATACTTAATAATTTTTTAAATCCCTAGCTGTTGGAAAGGGTGAACCACAAGATGTGTCACTCCATCATAGAGTCTGTGAAATGAGTAATTTTCTAGATTCTCATATATGGTTCCATGTGGCTTCTCTAGTGGTCCATCCACTGATCCAACCATGTAGCTCCTGGAAAATCAATGAATTAGCTCATCTGAGCATCACTTTTGACAAACAATAAGTTTCTTCCTTAAAATCCATTCACAAAGTGGAATCATTAATAATTATTCATTATGTGTGAATGAACAAGAAATAAAGAATTTGAAATAATAAAATCATCTTCCACTTATATAATCACACAACCTTCGTATTGTACCGATCCCAAATCTACAACATTAAGTTTTTGCACAAAAAAATTGGGTGCATAATGATTGGGTTTATTGAGATATGTCGAACCACATGATAAAGAAATAACACTCGTGATAAATAAATAATAAACAAAAAAATAAAAAAATAAGAATATAAAACCTCATTTATTTCTTCTACAAACCTTGACCTATAACTGTTAGAATAAAAATGATGAATCAATAATCATGATGAAATTATCCCAAAATAACCCCACAAATAAACCCATCCAACAAGATGATTGGTCCATAAATCAATCCGTTAGTTGATTGATTTTCATTCATCATAGAAATTAATAATGGGTAAATAATCCAACCAAACAAAAATCCTACCTCAATTCATATCATTTGTAGATGAAGAAATATGTGTCGTCATAGTCGTTGATGAGATCCTTCGATTCAATTTTAGGTTGATTATCGATCCATGATCCGACGAAACTTCATCTGAGAGAGAGCAACCAATGCACTCTATAATTTATCTAGGGTTGCATGGATAAATCTAAAAATTATTCATAACATCCTACTAAAATACTATTCAATAATTGTATCAATGAAATAAAAATAAAATAAAATATTTTATTCTTTTATTTATTTCTGGGCTCATGATTACATTTCTAGAAACAACCTTCACAGACAAAGGTTATGTCACACCTAGGATAAAAAAAATATTCTAAACACAATGGTTCGCTTATATTTCTCATCTGATCTCTCATTTAGATTTTATGACAATTTTATAGGAAAACATCATGTGTTTTCAATTTAATATTTTTAATATATTTCAATCATTTAGTCCAGGCATACCATTCTTCTAAATTACACATCTTATAAGTGGATCGTATTGAAAATAATCAATATAATATAAAAATATAATACATGGTAAATATGATTAATTAAATAGGGGTCTATTTTAATTACTAGTTTGATAGTTAAGATTATAATGTAGAATCCATGTTGGGAGTATAACCAACATGGCAAGAATTATGCCATTATAATGATCCCTATAAATACTATGTGTTGTTATTTCTATTGATATTACTACACAATAATTGAGATTGATATATAATATAGAGTGGATATATAACCTTAACATGTTATATACATTGAATTTTAATAAAAATAAATTCATAATAATAAACCACTCATTCAACCCACCCATATCAATGGTCAATCTCACATGGGGCTCTATATATTTCTATCAATAACATTTGTGGATGATTGTAAATATTTATATAATAAATATATAAATATATGATACATATATTAGTGTAATAATTATTTACCTGATGAAAGACTGTCCAAATTAAAAGGACTAAAACTTCCATTCAAATACTAATAAGAAAAAGGACGGAGTTATCTCCCTAAATAGAGATTTTAATAAAGTATAGATAAACTAGGTGTAAGTAGTTATAAATAAATCATATATGGGATGATATATATCATTATTTCTCTATAATATATTTATAATAAATATTTATTTCTTATACTTGAGTATTGAACACATATGAAGGAATTCAAACATTAGTTAAGGGATCAAATTTACAATCTAATTGTTTATCAGGATAGTTTATGATTATGTTTCGGATGAGGAAATCATATGATATAATACTAAAATAAATGACAAACATTTATTATCCAATATTAATTTCATAAAAATAATTGTTTTTAATTAATTTTCCACTATTAATGTACTCATGATACTAAAAGTATTTTTTGAAGGAATGTTTTTTTATTTCTTTCTTTTGATGAGGAATATTGTTCTTCCATATAAATGCTTTGTAAAAATATTTTTCAAGAATTTTTATAATATTTTACAATGATTTTTTGATGTCATTTTTTCCAATGATTAACAACATAAAAAATTACTTTGAATGAATATTCTTTTCATTTTCTGAATGGGTTTCTTTTTTCATTTCAAAAAATTATAAAATTAATTTTTCCATTTAGGTTATATGACATGAATATAATTTCTTATCATCATAGCCACCTAATGATTTCAATATTCCATTATATTTTTTCATAGTTGTTTTGAAATAAAATTTTTTCATTAATATTTTGGTGAGTTTTATATTTTAAATAGTTTATTTCATAGTTCAATGGATTTTTTCTTCAAGAAACGTTCTAGTAGTGTTTTGAAGAAATATTCTACCATGATAACATATGTGATGTTACTTATGATTTACGATTGATATGATCTAATGATACAACACACTTTCATATTATGGATGGTTTATAATGATTATGATTTATGAATTATTCTATGAAACCAATCACTTTTCCAAGTGAAAATTAAGTTACTAAGCCTATTTCTTTTCCATGGGTTATGCAATGATGAAATGAAGAAATTTTTATGAAAACAAATTCATTTTCAATGGATGTGATAAGATTAACTTTTTATGTTTTTTTAGAACAAATATATATGATATTCATTGTGTGATGGGTGGGCCAAGAATTATATATTACTCAAAAGAATTTGGTAATGATAGAAATATCATATGATAAATAGGATTATAATGGGGAGTGAACCCAGTTTAGTAAAGTAATCTATCCACTATGATAGTTATGGGAGTGAACCTTTTCTACTATGATCATTTGGGGACTAAGCCTAATATACTATGATAGTCATGGTAGTAATCCTTGACTGCTATTGATATGATTTTCTATGCTTATATAATTTCCATAATTTCACATCCTATGACAATGTTATGATCTCAGGGCTCATGTTATTTGATTCCTTTATGATTAATCTCTTATAAACTATCCATATTTATTCCATGAGTTGTGATTATGTTCTATTTTGTTCTTCTATGGTTTTGTATGTTCATGTTCTCTTAACCTTATCCTCATATTATGATTATGTGGTCCTTGATATCTCCCTTTTCTACCCTTAATAAGTATATTATCTCACCCTTTATTATGTTTCCATTCCCTAAATTATCAATAATGGTATTAATTATTATATGTTCAATAAGTGAGATAATTATGATGAAGTTTTTGAGAGATTATGTAGTTCACTTTTGAACTAGTTAATTTTGTGTCTGAGTTTTCAAATTTTCTAAACCTATATGATTATGGAATGGATCATGATGTTAATTAATTAATATTCATCTATTAATATGTAATATATTTGTATGAAATTTATGGTGACTATAATTTTGGGGATTTATATCAGTTAAATGGTAGTTTATTTATTTTTCATATATTGTATATTGATCCCCCCATTCCACGGGGGTTGTATGAATTGATATTTCTTTCTATCAATGGGGGTAACTAATTGGGATTTAAACTTATCTGATGTGAATTGGATGGTTTTTTTCTACTAAGAGATTCATCGGAATATTTGAAGGATGTTAGATTGATGTTCGACTTGTATGGGATCAAGCATTTGGGTTTTCCTTAATAATTTATACATCATCATCGAAATTAATTCTTGATTGGTGATTCAGGAGGGACATGTTAACATTACAGGAATTGATAATGTGAATGTACATTCTTATGGTGTTCTTTTAGAGAGTTATTATATTCAACACTTAGTGAAACATGTATTAATTCAAATTATGTTTGGTTTTATGTGTTTAATGGACCTTGAAAATATTAATGGGTTATTTAGGTGTAACTATTATGTGAGTAGGTCAACATGAGTGAGTGATTCCTTCTAGGAAGTATCTCAGAAAATTAATCAAATGGGTAAATCCCTAGAAGACTATCTTGGAAGAACATTTTATATAAATCATCAAATCCCTTGGTATTGGGTTGGGAATGGAGGAATGAGGGGAGATATATCATTTTACTTCCCTTGGAAATCCTGAAAATTTCATAGAGGAATGTTTGAAATATGTGATTTATTTTTTGTGGTTTTCTATAGTTGAGTTGTTTTGTAATATAAAAGTATTACTTTTCTAGATAAACATAGAAATTAATAAATACATGCTGTGAAGTGTCTCCGGTTTTTATAGATCATAGTGTAATCATAACATAATCGAGATGTACATTTTATTTTTTGTAATAAGTTTATTTATAGGGATGTTTAGAGCTTATATATGGTATTAGAAAAGTGGAATGAAACGCAATATAGAGTAATAAATATAATAAAATTTGTGTTGTATTGGTGGAGTGTCTTTTTCTCTTATGGGATCAAGCGTGTGATATAATGGTAGCAAAAACCAAGAATCTGTTAGATCATGAGAGATCGATTCGAGATAGTTTTATGTCATTGGACCTATAAGATGAGCCCGCGAGATGAGTTATTTGTGTTTTTATGAACATGATAATTTCAGGAAAACCCTATGGTAATTTGTTATTGAATAATAAAATTTGTTTGTATGATGATAGAATTGATAATCCTATGGTATGGAGGTTCCTACCAGATTGTTGTGTGTGATAAATACATCAGGGGATGAGAATAGAACTCAAGGTTTTAGAGATATCAAATTTGGATATTGTGTGTATAAATTTGATATTTATTATGATATTAAATATTAATGAACCGAATCCGCCTCTAGTACCATACAAGGTTTTGTTATTTATTTGTAGTGAATGGAACAACCAATGTGTTACGAAGAAGCTAAGGGCTGTATTTTAGTGCCCATATATGGAGAAACATATTAGTTCTAATGAAATCATTTTAGTCAAGGAATTATGATTTAGAGTATGACTTGATCCCACATCATGATAGTGTTAATTTTTTGGAACATTATGCATAAGTGAGGGGGCTAAAAATTCAGAATAAATTTGAATATGATAGAATAATTTTCTTATTATATGTGATGCATATTTTTTAAAACATTTTTTGAGATCAGGTCAATAGTTTCATTGTGATTATAATTTATATTGACCAGGTATGGTTTTGATATATACATAACCTGATTAGAATCAAGTATGATAAATGGTAATGGGGTTTAATGGGTTGATCAAGAGTCAAGGTATCATCTCACATACTACTTGAGGAAAATAATTTCTATGTTGGTGAGTTTGTGACAACCCATTTTTCTATAAGTTAGTGAATTAAATGATAATTCCAATTTTTATCATAGAATATGGGAATTTCATAAATTTGGATTAAAATTAGAATTTTATGAGTTATAACATCTCTCAGAGTTTTTTTATCTGGTTTATGATTTTTGGGTATTTCTCGTAGATCCTTCGGAAAAGGTAGAGGGGTGGAAGAGCACTCTTTTAGGTAGTAGACTTCCTAGGGGTACGTGTTATGGTTCCATTCGGTACCTGGTGAGGCTCCCAAATGTGGGGTACCCCCTAGGGTTACTAGGTACCTATTTTTTTCTAATTAGGTATCTTGTGGATTTTCTCAGCATTTTTTAAAAAAAAATTATAACTATATTTTTTTTATGTTTTATTTAAAACACATCCCCCTTTGAGAACCCCTTGACCCAAACCTCCTTTCCCCAATCCCACTAATTCTTCCACTCATTTTCTATTTATGGATCTTCTAGATTTATTCCATTTATTATGTTAAAAAATAATTAAAACTAAAAGGAATCTCTAAGAAAGGATAATGTAATACTTGGGACACATCATTCTATTTCATGAATTATTATAAATATTTTTGGAATAAAGAACATTTAGTGGCCAATTTTTATGATTTATTATTTTCATAAAAACAAGGTCAAATTAAGCCATGATATCAGATAATACATCTTACATAATATCAATGTGGGAGGTAACTTTAATAATTTCTCATATACCATAGGCTTGTAGAGAATTTCCATGTTTGTGCCATGGGTTCCGTATTTAGGACTTCCATGAAGGTGTCGGGTGAAACCTTATATGTGTGACAAGATAATGTAAAGCCTCATTATAGTTAATTAAGTTTGATGGGAATTTTTTGTATGAATTTAGATAATTTTTGAGGCCTTTTTCAAAATAATATAACATCTATTCAGGTTCAACATACCATGTAGTGGTTTTGATTTAGGTGATTGAATATGTTGTGTCTTTTCTGAGGATGTATGAGTGGTGTTATTTTATATCACATTTTCAATGCATAGGGAATATTTTCTAGTGTGTAAAGTCCTATGGGAATTTTATAGTAAGGCCCTTTTTGTGTATTTAGATATTCTTACCTTTTTAATAGGAATAGTGTGATACTGATATGGATTCATTTAGAGGGGACCATTCTTCTATGAGATAATTACTTATACTAATGTGTATTAGATAATGGGTTTTTTTATATTGTTTGTTCGGTGTATTCCTTTGTGGTTGGAATTGATTATAATACCAATATATATGTTGATGTGTGGGATATTTTTATATTTGAATTATTATTAGAGAATTATTTGCATGTAGACACACTTTTTTCCTTTAGTAGTGATGCATATAGTCCTATAAGTTGTGAAAACCTCATAGAACCCATATGGTCATAGTGCAGGGATAGTTTTGAATAGGTTATTGTGGACTTAGATACACCTTATATAGTTGTTGTGGGAGCTACTGAGGTATTTGGAGAATGGTGATGTGAGTTCCCTGTGACATCAAGGGTAAATTAATGCCTAAGAGGGGTGTTCAGTGTTGGTGTAGGTATTTATGAAATTTGAGTTGGGTATTGTGTATTGTGTATAACCTATGGTAATGGGTTAATCATTAGTATTGTTGTATTTGAGTTAGGTTGAGATATCTTAGTATTATATTTTTAATAGATGATCATTTTAAACCTATTTTTTTGTTGTATTCTAGAGGATCATAACGTATTGATGTGTGCATAGATGAGGGATAAAGAATATGATATATCATGTATCAATAATGGATAGGTCCAAGCTTGATAATGGAAACATTCAATGGTTTGGATCTGTGATGTTGAGATGTAGGGTTTGATAATACATCTAGAATATGAGATTAAATTTATATTAGATATTGTGGTTTATGTGAATCATCCAGGGAACATTTCCCTAAGGGATATGATTTTTATTATGAGACCCGGTTTTGAGACGTTACCATGAGTTAGAGGGACTTGGTGTGAGATCTGGTCATGATACATCACCTTGTATTAGAGAGTGTTTGTATGATGCATGATTATGATACCATGCCCTATTTAATATGTTTTTTTATTCATGGATATGAATCCCCATCGTGAGTCACAGGTTGTTAGTTCAAGACATCACTAAGAGACCTCACACTCAATTATAGGGTGTTGGTTGGAGACTTGGTTGTATATCATACCATGAGTGATATGGTATTAGTTAATCATCATAGAAGATGTTTTCATTAATATATTTTCCCATGATTCTCATGCATTAATATTACTTGTTTTTATATTAATATTCAATACATCTCAAAAAAGGCCTAAGGTCTGTAAATTTTAAGTGTTTTGGATACTAGATACAGAATATTATTATTTAATTAATGGTATTCATCATATCCCACAAAGAACTACCCATTTAGTACTCTTCATAGACATACCCTACTTCAACATTTCATCATAACCTGTGAAAGGAAATATATGAAAGTTGTGTTTATATTCTTTTTAAGGGTAAATAATAGATATATGACTCAATTATCATATAGAATATTTTTATAAAAAATGTGTGATATCATGAACATAACATAAAAAATTCATACCAAATATTTCATGGATCATATAAATGATAAATGAGATAATCATTAAAATTTCAATAAAAATAAGCTATAAGTGTGAGAAATCGTGACAAATAAATTTGGAAGAGAAACTTCTTATCATAAAAGTTTTGATTCATTATAATTACATAAATAAATTCATATATAACGGTTAAATTCCATGACCCTCAAATCCTATCAGATCAGGACTCAAAAAATGATTCCTATAATCTATCAAGAATATTATAGTGTTTCTTATAAAGGATTAAACACATGAAATTTTATCCCATAAATATATTATGATATATAATGATTTACCAAATGCATTAAAAGGATATCTAAATTTTATAACACCCACAACATAATGTAAAAATAAATAAGTCTTCCATAATATCAGTAAACATTCATTATATTATAATTTTATGACTTGTGATAATAAAATGGATTTAATATACAGTCCATTAATTCATCATATCATAAAAAATGAAAAATAAGTGGATTTCATAAACATTTCATCATCATAATCATAAATCATCCCGGGAAAAACAAAGATAATATCATTTTATCATATATTTTTTAAAACATAATTATCATCAAAGGATGTTATCATGGATTAAATTTTACTTTAAAATTTCATTGGGATATCTATTCAAGAAAATATGAATTCAACAATGAAATAAATTCTTTAAAACATAAAACATTCCCATATATTAATGAAAAAATATCTTATAAAATATGCTTCAATAATGTAAGTTAAACATCCAATCATTGAGTGGTTATGAATATGGTAAATTCCGTTCATGCCATATAGGTTAAAATAAAACAATACCTTCATACTTTTGTTAAACTTCATGAAGTCCCTCTTTTAGAAAATGGTAAGAATATTAAATTTAAATAATTTTTTAGAAATTAAACCATATATAAAAATTTGTTTAAAAATTTATAGGTGAATAGAAAAAAAATTCTGTAAAATATTTATAGAATATATTTATATAAATTAAAAAGTATTTATAATTGAATAGAGAAATAATGTACATTTCCCTTTCAAAATATTTTCGGTCAATTGACTTCATAAATTGAGGAAATGTAATGGAAATATGTATTATCAAGAAATAACTAGAGGATTAAAAAATTAAAGAGGTTTACTAGAAATTAATCATATAATTTTTTTCAATGTAAATTCAAGCATAAATAACACTAATTATAATGATATTTCAACATAAAACCATTCTTAGATTTCTAACATCGAAATAGTATGCCTAATAAAAGAATAAAAAAATGAAACATTATATATCATCAAAATAATTATATTTATGATATAGATTTTCAATTTTTTTGTATTTACCCCACATAAAATAAGATACCATAAAAGCATAACATATGTCCCAAATATGACAATTTGAGAGGATTAACTCTTACCTAAAGTTCTACTTCAACCATGCATGTTTGAACGACATGGATAATAAATATTGGTTTAATTTAAAAATATTAAATAATAATAATGTATCTATATTTTATATACTTATAAATTTTTATCACATGTTTATTAACAATTATTTATTAAAATCACTATTTCATTTGATAACTTCTCTATTGTTCATATATATTTTGGATTTATTGTTTTTGTTCTGGTAAATTTATCATCCTTACACCACCTCTAAAATTTTAATATTGATATAAATATCATATGTATATTCATTATATACATATTTATAGTAATAAATAATATATATATATATAAAAACTACATTACAGATAGAGATAATATGTCATATGTACACTTAATCAATGTTTTCATTTTTCAACATATGGAATAAATGAAAATTAAATAATAATTTTCCTTTATAGAATAAATATTATATAATACATATCATATATATATATTCATTAAATCTACCACTTGTACCATACATGTAAAATAGAAATGAAAAATCAATCACATCGCTTCGTGGAGGTGGTACCATGTAGTTATGCACAAGAGATGCTATAATTTTACAATCATATGCAAGGTAAGAAGGTATATATTACATTTTAACTAAAGAAGAATTTTTATTTCGTATATATAATATATAATCATTAAATACACCATAGTAACTATCGATAAAACATGTTAATGGAAAATGAATTGTAAAGTAATGTGGAGTCGGTAATTCATACTTGTGCATAGACAATACATTCAATTCATATTTGAAGGATAAAGGGTTAATAAAGTTGGTTTAATAAAAACTTATATCATTTAATCATATTAAAAATAATAATGTAACTTTTTATAGAGAATATAACATATTAAGGGTAGGTGATAGAAGTATTACAAGGAAGTTACCACTTAATGTGATTAAAGATTCTTTGAAAATAATCCCATAGATATCCTCTTAATAACCCTATAGACGATTATTTTGGGATGACCCATACCTATATAAAATGACTATGGTAGATTTGGATATTATTTTATAGGTTTTGGTCATTCTATAAGGCTCAATGTAGTGTAAATAAGAGAATGGATGTGAGTTGTTTTATAAATGAGGATAGGTGAACTCTTTGGAATTCATAAAATATTAAAACATAATAAATTCATTCTATAAGAAAAATATTTCCAAATGGATAGTTATTCAAATATAAGTTATTATGGGGTATAAATACCATCAAGAAAAAAAATTATTTTATAATTGGGTTTTTAAACCTTATACTTCGGTTTAACCCATTAGTTAACATTTTTTTATCCTTAACAATTATAACATCTTTTTCAATCCATAAGGGTAATGAATTTTCATATATGTCAATAATTGTCTCATAAATAGAAAATGGATAAAATTATAGGCCATATAATTTCTAACTATTCCTATTACTGTATTTTTATGATTTTCAAATAATTTTATAAATTCTTATTTTTATAAAAAAATTCATTATTTTTAATTATGACACTATTCCTTAAATTTGACTTTAAATACATTGACACATTGTTGGAATTTGAATAAAAATGTTTAAAACAACAATAACTTTTCATTTTTATCTATAAATTTCATGTAATGACATAACCCAATAAAATTACATTACATTTAATATTTTTAAATCCAGTAATTTTATACTTCCATTTTTTGAAGAATTTTTTTGTTGGTGTTTAATAATTATTGTAGTTTTATAATTACAACAAATTATAAATAAATTTATATCATAAAAAATAATTTAATTATTTTGAATATAGACATTTATATTCAATCATAAGTTGATTGTTTCCAAATTGGGAAACATATAAAATATTTAAATGTAGGTGAGTGAAATTTTATTTTTTTAATTACATTAAATATTATATAGGTTATTTTCAAGGAAAAATATCCCTTAAACAGTAATATTTATAGAATAATATTATAAGGGTTGAACTAATATCTTTAAATATGAATTAATATGAAAAATTTTTACCATTACATTTATTTTTAACCTTGTATAACCTGATTTCCCTTACCCATGAGAAAAATATTTCCATGGTTACTATTCATAATTCATAAACATAAAATAGTCATATTTTAAAAAAATCATCCTAATTAAAAAAATGGAATCCATTTCTAATGATTAAATTTATATAACTAAAAGAAATTAGTTTTAATATAAGCATGTAAGACATGAAGAAAACATATTTTTTAATAAATATATTTTTAAGCATAAAAATGGATTATTCTTATCCCATGTATTAGAAAAAAATAGATAATAGTTAAAAAATTAATTGAATATATAATATAAAAATTTAATTTAAAAAAATTAATCTATAGTGATTAATTTAATTTATTAATATAAAAACACATTGTGTTCATAAAAATAGTTTTTTAGAAAAACATCTACTTCATTTTCAAATGTTTTTTTATTTTCATCTCTACTTAATTTATAACCAATGGATTGATTTTATTCATATATAATTCATATTTCCAATCAAAATTTATTTTTTCCCATTCAAACCTATCAATCCAATTTCTAGGATAATACCATCACATTAAATTAATTTAAACCACAAAATTATTACACTATAATGTATATAAAATAGGATTATCTTGCCTTATAAAATCCTTTGGTTCCCACTTAGATTCCTCAAATTTGTTGTTCAAAGAAAAAAAATAACCAGGTAATTGGTATTTATTTGTATAAAACTCTATATATGATCTAGAATCTCCGATTATTGTTCATTATAATAGTGATCATGTTTCAATTGTATTCCCTCTATGTTTATTACATGTGAATGATCATGTATATACATATTTAATGGAGATATAGAGAATCCATTTTGAACATGAGAGATATTTTTTGGAAGATTCAAACAAAAATCTACCATCCTGATATTATTCAAAGAGACCTATAAAACGAGTTCTCAACATTACATTTTTTTTAAAACCAGATAACCCACTTCCATGGAGATACTCTTAGGAATACCTTTTTAGTGACTTAGAACTATAGAATTCATATGTGATTATCATCATAACATTTATATTACATTCGTGATACACATTGTGTTGAAAAATAGTTATAATACTCTATATCATTTGTTACATTATTTTAGGTATCAATATCATTCTATCCCTAACTTCCTCCAAACTAGTTAGAGTTATAAACACCCTTCTATATTGATATTCATTAGGATCCATCATAATCCACATGTAAAAGATATTTTTGTAATATAATTATATCAATAGAAGGTCTGGATCTGAAAAACAAATGAATTATGAAGCGTGAGATCTCAACATGTAATCTAGGATTTTAATGGTCCTCTTAGAATATAAATCTTTCTGATGATTATATGTACTACCAAACCTCAACACTATATCTATAGCCTACTCACAGTGTCTCCAAAACATATAGGCATTCCAAGGACCCCTATAAAATATAATAGAATATGGAAATCCTTGAGATTATACAACATCCTTAACATATAACAATGAAATATAATCAAGATAAATATATTTTCTAAAATAAATAAAATGTGATAACTTTATAAGGGAATCAAATGCATCCCATTATTTATTCTAATTAGATGTTTTGGGGTATCCTATGATGAAATCCATAATGATGTTATTATATTTACATTATGTTGTGGGTAATGTTTAAAGACCCGTAAAATTCATGGGAAATTTTTTCTTAATTTTCTTTGGAATTTTACAAGAACGTGGTTTCTGACGGCACCTGATTCCGAGACCCGGTGTTCCTGGAATAAATTTCCAAAGTTTGGCTCGGGTACGTTCAGTGAACAAACGAGTGGGTTTTTCTATATTTTGAACCGGTGCCCGGAATCGAATTCTGAGGGCACCGATGGAACCGTAGCGCCGGTAATTGCTTAGGAACTCTTGTTCCGGAGTTGCGTTTACACGAGTGTTGATAATAAAAATTGTGGAAATTTATTTTATAATTACACTACAATATTTATTATTTTACTCTAAGTGTAAGTTCTTGATGGATGTTGGATACCCACCCAACCTCCCTTGGGAGGTTATTAGGGTGGTGGGGCCCACATGAACCCCAACCCTTCATATCCTCTAAAACCCCCCTCAACTCCCAATTTAATTTTTGTTAACATAAGTTATAACTTATGATGTTAATGTAATAAGTTTAATGAGGTGAGTTGTGTGTGGTTATTGAATTTCAAACTCTTGAATTTCAAAAGAGTTGTTCTGTTAATAAAATAAGAAAGGGTCTTATTTTATTTTTGGTTAGAGTTTTGTCACCTTGAGAGGATTTGGGGGAGAGGTCTTCTTCTTCTTCAACCACGAAGAAGAATGCGAAGAACACCGTTCTTCAACGAAGAACATCTCTTCCGAAGAACACAGTTCTTCCACGACGCCGTATCCGCGACGTGGCGTTCATCTTCCACGTCGTCTCTTCCGCGACGGTTTTCCGCGACGAAATCGCCGTCAATGACTTCGAATCCTCGCTTCACGATGTTGAAATTCTCCCGCGACACCCGACCTCCGCGACGCTCGTCTTCCGCGGCTCGTTGACGAAGACCATTCCTGAACCGAGGTAGGGGATTATTTTATTTAATTATTTCCATTCATGATTTTAGTTTATCGATTATCGTGGATTTTTCGACTAGATGTTATCATTAACGAGAGGGGGGCCGGACCGCAAAAACATGGCCGAACCCCCCTCCTATGTTCATGTATGATTTCTTTTGTGGATGGAACGGGATGGTGTGGTGCAGTCGCACCACGCGGGAATCACACGGCAAGTATTGCGCGGCGTCGTCGCGCCGCTCCATGGAAATATGTTTAAGAACGGGGTGTCGTCGCGCCGCGTCGAAGAAAATCGAAGGCACCGCGACCAGAGCGGGGCCGCGGCGGAGGGGCGCGGTGCCATCGCACCGCGCCGGACGACAAGGCCGCGGCGGAGCAAGGTGACCGATGGCTAGCCGGGCCGCCAGTGTTGGAGTTGGAAGGGGACCAGCCACCGCCGGTCCCGTTGAGAAGGAACCCGCCGGCCAGGTCGGGCCGGCCGGAAAGGGGGAAGCTGGAGGAAATAAATTCCCCCGGCCGGCTCAATGGCCCCCCATAAATTTGGGGGGGCCGCGATTACACAAGGGGGACAGGCGCCCCGCCCCCTTTTTTCCAACAGCTCGACCGAAGGCCGAGCTGGCAGTGCGCTGTGCGTGCTGTGCCCAGCCGGTCCGGCGCCTGGCCGGTCTTCCAGGCCGGGCCGTGACGGGCCGGGCCGACCTTGTCCAGGGCGGGTCGACCCGGCTCGGGCAAACCGGGGGGTCTCGGGCCGGGTCGGTCCGGGCCCGAAACCCCCGTTAACGGACCATTTGGGTTCAAATGCCCATAACTCGGGCTACGGACCTCCAAACGACGTGCCGTCAGCAGTGACATGATCCTTAGAACGAGACAGTCGTTTTGAAATATCGCACTCAAGTTTTCTGATTACTTTTTGTTTGGCCGAGTTGGTTCGTACACGAAACCAACCGGGCCCTCGGAGCGGAAACGCTCATATCTTGAGCTACGGACGTCCTATTGACGTGTCGTCAACTTTGTTGAGTTCCTATAAGTGAGGCAGATCATTTGGCATACTTTTCCTGAGGTTTGGATGCAGGTGGAGTATGGTCGGGTTGGTTTTTCCTTAAAAACCTACCGGGCCCCTGGGATGAAAAAGCCAATAACTCTCAGACCGGGCGTCTGATTGACGCGTCGTCTATTTCGTTGAGTTCCTATTGACGATACAGAACATTTGGATACATCAACTCTGAACTATGTGACAGTTGATGTATCAGCCTCTCGGCTCGTGGAGCGGCCCCACCCGAACGAGCTTGTTGTGTGCGGAAACCCTAGTGCTGGTTGCGACTGCTACTGTGATTGCGACGACGACTGTGTAGAGATCCTCAGTGGATTCGACGACGACGACTACAGCACTCAACGATCCTATGTGGATCAGTGCTACCGATCCTGTGTGGGTCTGATCCTGTGTGGGTCAGCGCTCTGCGGTTCTGTGTGAGCCAGCGCCTACAGATCCTGTGTGGGTCTGATCCTGTGTGGGTCTTTGCGGGGATTAGTACCTATGGATACATTGTGGGTCCGACGACTTAGATGGATCAGTGATCATCTCTATCGTCTTTCAAAAAAGTATACCTGTGTGAGCTGAATCCTGTTTTCTTTCTTGTGTGGATTTTGTTGTGCTATCCTGTGTGGATTACGTTTTTCTTTCATGTGTGGAATACGAATACATTCATGTGTGGACTGGGTTGTACATGGGCTTTGAGGCTGGAGCATATTAGAATTAATGACTTAGGTATATGTATGGGAATATACCTAAGCAGTGTCGATTGTTACATCGTTATTGTATCTTTCCTTTTTGGTTTATCCTTTGTGGATTTTGGGAGACCTTCGTGGGTCTCGGGGTCCCTACTGAGTGTCTTATACTCACCCCTGCACGGGCTATGCCCACACTACGTTGTGTTGGTTGTAGACGACGGACAATGTTGATCGTGGTTGAGGCTTGCAGAGTAGGACGGTACCTGGAGGTGGACCACTGGGCGGGACGCACTCGGAGCGGACGATGGGACCCGAGGAGCAGTGGAGCTATCTGTACCCACCCATCAGGTGAGATTTCCAATGGAAAACTCGGCGTAGCAGCTTTTACTTTTCAGTTGCTATTTTCCCTTTCGAGTTGTACTTTACTTTTAGTTTGGGTTTGTATACTGGCCCACTTACTTTTCCGCACATACTGTTGTACCAGGTTTTACTTAGTGTTTACTTTTCCGCTTGCTTAATCTTTGGTGCTTGTTTACTTTACAAAGGAAATGCCTTCCCTTTTTACCAGGATTTACGCCTTGGTGCTAGTCGCCAGCCCCTGGCCTATGGATGGTGGGCTTGGGGTAGTCACGGCACGGGCCCCGAGGATGGGTTGTGAAAAATTGGTATCAGAGGAGTTCGGTTCTACCGCGAACTCTGATCTTTTCTATATGAAGTAATAGTTTTTAGCGTATTGAGTGTGGTTATCAGTCCAGGGAGTCCAGTGTTGGTGCGGCGGTCGACGTATCCGAACACCAAGACCCTGTCTTCTGATTTCTGACTTAATGCACGAAAACATTGATTGCCTGTGTGTTTCAGGTTTTCTTTGTGATTACTTTGTATCAGCTCACTAGGTATACTGTTCTGACCATGGGACACCTGATTCCTTTTAAGGATGGCCCCACGACGGCAGCCATCTAGGGTTCCGAGAGTCGAGCGTGACGATAGCCCACCGAGCGATGAGGCCTTGGTGTAGGGCCCTTTGTCAGCAGTGGCATCGGCGGTAACTCAACCCTCCGAGCCACCGATACTTCCAGCACTAGACGCTGATGATGAACGTCGGCTCAGCGCACTGCATGAGTTCCAGCGCCAGTGACCACCCAGGTTCCATTGGGAGACGGACCCCCAGGCAGCCGAGGACTGGCTGGAGGTAGTCGTACGAGTTTTCAGTCTAGTGAGGACACCAGCAGACCTCATGGTGATCCTCGTTGCGAGCCTACTGCACGCAGCAGTGGGCCGATGGTGGAGCTTGATGCTCCATGTGCATGATGAGGAATCTCTACTTTGGACGGACTTTGAAAGCCTCTTCCGCTCAGAGTTCGTCCCAGCCACCTTCCATGCGGTGCGCATTCAGGAGCTTCTTCATCTGCGGTAGGGCAGCATGACGGTCGCTCAGTACTCGGCGAGATTTACTGATCTCTCACGCTACCCGACCGACATGGTACGGGACCCATTCTTCCGGGCCCGGACCTTGAGTAGGGTTTGAGACACGAGATCGGGGCATTGCTGACCTCCCTCAGCATTCCGACTTAGACAGGATTACTGTAGTGGGCCCTTTTGATCGAGAGTTTTCTTACTGAGTCTACACCAGTGCTGAGACCCACCACAGGGCAGCACGTAGCAGAGTCCTCTGCAGCAGGCAGTCGACGAATGACTCTTGGGTCCAAGCAGACCAGACCCTTAGGCAGACGACCTCAGGACACAGGCTCAGCAGTGCGGGGCACACAGCGTGGAGCCAGTCTTTCGAGAGGCAGATAGTGCTACTCATGCGGCGGGCAGGGCCACATGGCTCGTGATTTCCCAACCCGCCATGCCGAGGACTAGCAGACAGTTGAGGGACCACCGAAGCAGAGGTAAAGGGTCGACCATGGCGGTCCGCAAGGAGGTGGTGGACGAGGCAGAGGAGCTGGCCGAGTAGCAGGTGGTGGGAAAAGCTTTGAGGCTCTACCACCACAACCACCAGGAGGTCCACCCCGACCACAGGGAGATGGCGGGCAGAGACCGGCACAACTCCAGGTAGCGGAGGCCTACGACCACGGCGTGCCTGAGATGATTTGAGGTACTATCGGTGTCTATTTCACCCTTGATGCAGTACTTATAGACACAGGAGCAAGTCACTCTTTCATAGTCGCTGCCCTTGTTCAGAGCTCGAAGATTCTGACAGAGCCGTTGGCTCGATCCTTACTGCTAGAGACTCCTACGGGAGCAGACTCGACGATTACGCACTAGTGCCGGCAGTGTGAGCTTACTCTAGGAGGTGAGAGCTTCGGCTGGGATCTTCTTGTTGCAGCGTCGAGGCCTTAGGACGTCATCTTGGGCATGGATTGGTTATCTATGGTCCATGCACAGATTGACTGTTTTAGGCACAAGGTGCGATGTGTACGCACCGACGGGAGCAGGTTCACCTTCACCTGTGAGAGGGGAGCCTTTGCAGCACAGGATGGAATTCCGCGGAGGAGAGGACAACCCATCATTCATCAGTTGGCTAGCCTCATCCTAGGAGCCGTTGATGTGCGGAGTCCTGGTTTTCCTGCAGTGGTGGATCAGTTTGAGGAAGTTTTTCCCGACGACGTTCCAGGGTTACCTCCTCGCAGAGAGGTATACTTTTATAATGACTTGTACCCCGGGACAGCCCAGATATCATCCCTAGCATTTCGGATGGCCCCCACTGAGCATCGAGAGCTACGGATACAGTTGGAGGACTTGCAGGGCAAGGGGTTTATCCGACCAAGTGTTTCACCCTGGGCTTCCCCGATATTGTTCGCCAAGAAGGCAGACGGGAGTTTGCGACTGTGTGTCGATTATCGTCGCCCGAACCAGGTGACAGTGAGGAACAAGTATCCGCTAACGAGGATTGATGACCTCTTTGATCAGCTCAAGGGAGCATGGTGGTTCTCGAAGATAGACCTCAGGTCAGGCTATCATTAGCTCAGAGTTCGAGACGAGGACGTGCAGAAGACGACCTTCAGATGTCGGTATGGCCACTATGAGTTCTTGGTTATGCCATTAGGCGTAACCAATGCTCCAGCAGTGTTCATGGCCCTCATGAATAGGATCGTTCAGCAATACCTCGATCGATTTTTCATGGTATTCATCGACGACATTCTGATTTACTCGACGACTGGGGAGGAGCACACCTACCACTTACGGGTTGTACTAGACACACTCCGAGAGCACCAGATTTATTGTATGCTCCAGATGTTCCAGTTCTGGATATGTGAGGTCCACTTCTTGGGACACGTCATCTCTGAGGCGGGAGTTGCAGTGGATCCTACGAAGATCGATGCAGTATCAGCTTGGGAGCCACCGAGGAGCGTGACGGAGGTGCGGAGTTTCTTGGGTCTAGCTGGATACTACCGGAGATTTGTTCCAGACTTCTCCAGAGTTGCGTCACTACTCTTATATTTGACGAAGAAGGGGAAACCATTCATGTGGTCAGACAGATGTCAGCAGAGCTTCCAGGAGCTGAGATAGAAATTGACTAGCGCACCTATCTTGAGGTTTCCTGAGGAGGGAGTAGGGTACGTAGTCTACTACGATGCATCAGGGACCGGACTCAGGTGTGTTCTGATGCAGGAGCGGGCAGTGATCGCCTATGGATCACGAATGTTGAGGCCGCATGAGCAGAACTATGCTACCCCTGACCTGGAGTTAGCAGCAGTGGTCTTCGCTCTGAAGACATGGTGACACTACCTGATGGGCGAGCGCTTTACAGTCTTTTCTGACCATCAGAGTCTTAGGTACATCTTCTCTCAGAAGGACCTGAACCTGAGACAGCAGAGATGGCTCGAGTTCCTCCAGGACTATGACTTTGAGATAGTATATACTCCTGGGAAGGGGAACGTACTAGGTGATGCCCTCAGTAGGAGGACGGGCATTCAGCTACTTGAGGAGGCGACAGAGCAGCTAGCCACTTTGCAGATATCCTTTGTGGATAGAGATGGAGCAGTCTTCCTTCAGTCTCTCACAGTCACTCCTCCACTACTACAGCGGGTCAGAGAGGCATAGCGTGGGGATGCTGACTGTGAGATACGCATGCGCATATATCCTCAGGACAGGCAGCTGATGGTTTCTCTTTTGGAGCAGAGCATTACATCCATTTCAGAGGACGTACCATGGTACCCGTTGCTTTACGAGAGGATGTGCTGAGAGAGTTTCACACTTCTCCTTTAGAGGTACATCCTAGAGTGGAAAAGATGTACCAGGATCTCAGAAGATAGCACTGGTGGCCGGGCATGAAGAAGGCTGTGGCAGAGTTCATTTCTCGATGCCTCACCTGCCATCAGGTGAAGGATGAGCACCAGGTACCAGCAGGCTTGGTACAGCCCTTGGAGGTTCCGGAGTGGAAGTGGGATGGCATATCGATGGACTTCGTGACTGGACTTCCACATACTTCTAGAGGTCACGACTCCATTTGGGTGATTGTTGACTGACTCACCAAGTCGGCTCACTTGTTACCCATCAGAGAGCAGGGCTCAGTGGAGAGCATGGGACGACTTTACGTTCAGGAGATTGTTTGGATTCACGGTGTGCCATCATCTATCGTCTCCGATGGAGATGCTCATTTTACTTCCCGGCTATGGAAGGGATTGCAGGAGGCGTTCGGAACACAGCTACGTCTGAGCATAGCCTTTCACCCTCAGACGGATGGTCAGATGGAGAGGACCATTCAGACTCTCGAGGACATGCTCCGCACATGTGTCCTCGACTTTGGTCGTTGCTGGGAGGACCACCCACCCTTGGTGGATTTTGCGTACAACAACAGATACCACTCCACCATCAGGATGGCACCGTACGAGGCATTGTATGACCGACCTTGTAGATCTCCTTTGTGCTGGACAGAACCTGGGGAGTCAGCACTTTTGGGACCAGCGATGGTCCAGGCCATGACAGAGAAGGTCCAGGTCATCCAGGAGCAGATGAGGATAGCTCAGAGCCGGCAGAAGTCATATGGTGATAGAAGGAGGAGGCCACTAGAGTTCGAGGATGGCGACCACGTCTTCTAGCATGTCTCACCACGATGTGGTTTACGGAGATTTGGCCGAGGCGGCATGTTATCTCCGCGCTTCATCAGACCCTTCCAGGACCTCAGCAGGATTGGCGAGGTGGCTTATCGTCTGGCTCTACCACCTCAGCTGCAACAAGTGCACGATGTCTTCCACGTATCTCAGCTGAGAAGATACTTGCATGACCCGATTCACATCATTGACCATGGGGAGCTTGACGTTGATGATGTGGCGACTTTTGCGGAGGTCCCAGTGGAGATCGAGGATCGACAGGAGAGGGTCCTATGTGGACGGTCGATTCCTCTAGTGCGCATCAGGTGGCAACACGATAACCTCCAGGAGATAACTTAGGAGTGGAAGGCTCAGATGCGTGCTCGGTACCCTAATTTGTTTCCCTAGTTTTGATGTATCTTTACGGGGACATAAAGCACTGAGGTTGGAGTAATGTAAAGACCCGTAAAATTCAAGGGAAATTTTTTCTAAATTTTATTTGGAATTTTACAAAAATGCGGTTTCTGACGGCACCTGATTCTGTGGCACGGTGTGCCCGGAATAAATTTCCAATGTTTTTTTCAAGTACGTTCAGTGAACGAATGAGCGGGTTTTTCTATCTTCTTGAACAGGTTCCTAGAAAATAATTCTGAGGGCACCGATAGAACCGCAGCGCCTGTAATTGTTTAGGAACTCATGTTCCGGAGTTGCGTTTACAAGAGTGTTGATAATAAAAATTGTGGAAGTTTATTTTATAATTACACTACAATTTTTATTATTTTACTCTAAGTGTTAGTTCTTGATGGATGTTGGGTAACCGCCCAACCTCCCTTGGGAGGTTATGAGGGTGGTGGGGCCCACATGAACCCCAACCCTTCATATCTTCTAAAACCCCCCTCAACTCCCACTTTAATTTTTGTTAACTTATATTATAACTTATAACATTAATGTAATAAGTTTAATGAGGTGAGTTGTGTGTGGTTATTGAATTTCAAACTCTTGAAATTCAAAAGAGTTGTTGTGTTAATAAAATAAGAAAGGGTCTTATTTTATTTTTGGTTAGTGTTTTGTCACCTTGAGAGGATTTGGGGAAGCGGTCTTCTTCTTCTTCAACCTCGACGAAGAACGCGAAGAACACCGTTCTTCAATGAAGAACTTCTCCGCCGAAGAACACCGTTCTTCCGCGACGCCGTACCCGCGACGCGACATTATTCTTCCGTGTCGTCTCTTCCACAGCGGTTTTCCATGATGAAATCGCCGTCAACGACTTCTAATCCTCACTTCGCTATGTTGATGTTCTCCCACGATGCCTGACCTCCGCGACGCTCATCTTCTGCGGCTCGTTGACGAACACCGTTCCTGATCCTAGGTAGGGGATTATTTTATTTAATTATTTCCGTTCATGATTCTAGTTTATCGATTGTCGTGGATTTTTCGACTAGATGTTATCATTAACGAGAGGGGTGTCGGACCACACAAACAAGGCCAAACCCCGCCTCATATGTTCATGGTTGATTTATTTGTGGATGGAACGGGATGGCGCGGTGTCGTCGCACCATGCGAGAATCACATGGCAAGTATTGCGCGATGCTGTTGGGCCGCGCCGTGGAAAAAAGTTTAAGAATGCAATGCCTTCGCGCCGCGTCGAAGAAAATCGAAGGCACCGCGGCCGGAGCGGGGCCACAGTGGAGGGGCGCGGTGCCATCGCACCGCGCCGGACGACAAGTCTGTGGCCGGTTTCGGGCCACGACAGAGCAAGGTGACCGACGGCCAGTCGGGCCACCAGTGTCGGAGCTGGAAGGGGACCGGCCACCGCCGGTCCCGTTGAGATAGAACCGGTCGGCAGGTCGGGCCGGCGGGAAAGGGGGAAGCCGGGGGAAATAAATTCCCCCGGCCGGCTCAACGAACCCCCATAAATTTGTGGGGGGGGGGGGGCGGTTACACAAGGGGGGAAGGCTCCCCCCATTTTTTCCAACAACTCGGCCAAAGGCCGAGCTGGCAGCGCGCTAGGCGCGCTGTTCCCAGCCGGTCCGTGCCGCGCCCTGCCGGGCCGGGCCGTGCCGGGCCGGACCAACCCTGTCTGGGGCGGTTCGACCCGGTTCGGGCAAACTGGGGGGTCTCGGGTCGGGTCGGTCCGGGCCCGAAACCCCCGTTAACGGACCGTTGGGGTTCAAATGCCCATAACTCGGGCTACGGACCTCTAAACGACGTGTCGTTAGCAGAGACACGATCCTTAGAACGAGACGGTCGTTTCAACATATCGCACTCACGGTTTCAGAATACTTTGAGTTTGGCTGAGTTGGTTCGTACACGAAACCAACCGGGCCCTTGGAGCGGAAACACTCATATCTTGAGCTACAGATGTCCGATTGACGTGCCGTCAACTTTGTTGAGTTCCTCTTAGTGAGACGGATCTTTTTGCATACTCCTCCCGAGGTTTGGACACAGGTGGAGTACAGTCGGGTTGGTTTTTCCATAAAAACCAACCGGGCCCCTCGTATGAAAAAGCCAATAACTCTCAGACCGGGCATCCGATTGACGCGTCGTCTGTTGCGTTGAGTTCCTGTTTACGATACGGAAATTTTGGATACATCAACTCTGGACTATGTGACAGTTGATGTATCAGCCTCTCGGCTCGTGGAGCAGACCCTCCCGAATGAGCTTGTTGTGTGCAGGAACCCTAGGGCTGGCTGTGACTGCTTCTGTGACTGCGACGATGACTGTGCAGAGATCCTCAATGGATTCGATGACGACGACTACATCACTCAGTGATCCTATGTGGATCAGTGCTACCGATCTTGTGTTGGTCCGATCCTGTGTGGGTCAGCGCTCAGCGGTTCTGTGTGAGCCAGCGCCTACAGACCCTGTGTGGGTCCGATCCTGTGTGGGTCTTTGTGGGGGTTAGTACCTATCGATCCTTTGTTGGTCCGACGACTTAGATGGATCAGTGATCATCTCTATAGTCTTTCGAAAATGTATACCTGTATGAGTTGAATCCTATTTTCTTTCCTGTGTGGATTGTGTTGTGCTATCCTTTGTGGATTTCGTTTTGCTTTCCTGTGTGGAATACGAATACATTCCTGTGTGGACTGGGTTGTACTTGGGCTCAGAGGTTGGAGCGTATTGGAATTAATGACTTAGTTATATTTATGGTAATATACCTAAGCAGTGTCGGTTGTTACTTCGTGATTGTATCTTTCCTTTGTGGTTTATCCTTTGTGGATTTTGGGAGACCTTCGGGGGTCTCGGCGTCCCTACTGAGTAGCTTATACTCACCCCTGCACGGGCTATGCCCGCACTACGTTGTGTTGGTTGCAGATGACGGAATGTGTTGATCGTGGTTGAGGCTTGCAGAGCAGGACGGTACCTGGAGGTGGATCACTGGGCGGGACACACTCGGAGTGGACGACAGGACCCGGGGAGAAGTGGAGCTATCTGTACCCACCCTTAAGGTGGGTTTTCCAGTGGACATCTCGGCGTAGCGGCTTTTACTTTTCAGTTGTTGTTTTCCCTATCGAGTTGTACTTTACTTTCAGTTTGGGTTTGTATACTGGTCCACTTACTTTTCCGCACATACCGTTGTACCAGTTTTTACTTAGTGTTTAATTTCCCGCTTGCTTACTCGGTGGTGCTTGTTTACTTTACAAAGGAAATGCCTTCCCTTTTTACCGGGATTTACCCCTTGGTGCTAGTCGCCAGCCCCTGGCCTATGGAAGGAAGGTTTGGGGTAGTCACAACACGGGCCCCGAGGAAGGGTCTTGAAATAATGGTTATAACATCCCCAATGACTTCTATATATCAACTTTATTTTGATAACATACCAAAAACAGAGAATCAAACTCTACAATATCTCCCGTCATGTCCTCCCACCAGAAATACTCTTTCATATCTCTATAAAACGTCATACATCCTCGATGAATTAAAATGATCCACATTCGATATCATCTTCATCAAATTTAGTATAGATAGAACATATACATGATTCATGTATCTTATCACATAATTTATTAAATATTAAATTCATGAACATTTTTTAACTTCTTCTATAGATCTATGTTTTTATTTTGTTCCAATTTAAACCTCAAATGAATAGATATCTCAACATTAATTTGAGTAAAATGATATATGTCTCCTTTTTAGAAGATTTCATGTTGCAAATTCTATAAATACATATTTATTAGATATCTTTCATTCCTTATTATATAAAAACAAGAATAATCATTCCAAATCATAGCATCATACAACGTGTTCTCCTTCCCTGGGTGGTGAAGTATTCACCAGTCCTAATAATTAATTAACTCCAACCAAATTATCTACCTCATATTTATATCATTCAAAATGAATATATAATTCAAAATTTAATGATAATTATATATGTCACACCATTATCAGCAATGCTAACACATCCATATCTTCATTGATAAAATTAAAAATGTAATCCAAATCATGAGTTGGGAATGTTTTCTCACGAACCTTCAATTATCAGGAGGAATAAGCTATAATCAGATAATTCTTCATTAGTAAGATTTCTACTCCCTTCTTTGATATATCACTATAGATTATGAACCCTTATATGCTATAGGGTACTATGAACAGAAGTACACTAACCAATATTCTATTAATATCCTTGATATTATCTTCATATTCATCATTCTACAAAAAAATAACTCCCTTTTAACATGGTGAGTGTATTAGAAAGTTAGGATAAATCACCCACATTGTGTCAGTAAAATCCAACCAACTCAAGAAAATTATAGATCTCAATTTCTATGGTTGGTATGTTCCATTTGTAAATAACATTAATCTTTCAAGGATCCACTGATATACCCTTACATGAGACTATATGTAACAAGAATATAACATTTTGTCTATGAAATTCACACTTGGTATATTTTTCAAATAGATTATATTTCCTCAGTGTCTTTAGCACAATTCTCAAATAATCTTTATGATCTTTCATACTCTTATAATATATAATAACATCGTCTATAAATACTACAATAAATGATATACATAATATCTGTAGATTATAATCATTAAAACCAGGAAGATAGTGGGGCAATTATTAAGACCAAATGAAATCACAATAAATTCATAGTATGCATAACTTGAATAGAAAGTCATCTTGGTTATATCATCATTAATGAATCCCAATTGATGATATCCAAAATAGAGTCCAATAGTTTAAAAGTATTAATTTTTGTACAACTGATCAAATAGGTCATCAATATGGGTTAAAGGATACTTGTTCTGGACTGTATATTTTTTTCTAATAATAAATTAAAAGTCACATTAATCAATTATTATTCCTAACAAAATAAATGTGCACCCCATGGTAATGAAAATGGCCTAATGATTCCATTTTAAATATTCTCCTACAGATGCTTCTATAACTCCCACAACTTGATTGGGTCCATACTCTAAAGATTATTTTATGTAGGTGATGCACATTCTAGGACTTATATAGAAAATCATCTTCACGTCATGGGGGAAGCCCAATAAATTCTTCTATAAAGACATCCACAAGCTCTCCAAAAATAGGTATATCATTTATATAAAGTTTAATCAAATGAATATGAGATAAATAACAATAATGGATAGGAATTAAGACACATGAGATAAAAGTAATTTCCAATATAAGTTTGTTTTCATCATCATAATGAAAAATGATCAATGGTTTATTTTCAATATGAAATATGACTTTTATTCCAAATAAATTGATATGTGATCTATATAAAGAAACATAATAAATGACTATAATAACATAAAATTAAACAAATGGAAGAATCAAAAGATTATCAAGAAGCACATACCCACAAACGTCAACTGGAGAGGAACTATAAACTTGATATATGACCATAATACCATTTGGATTTTTTACTATTAAATCAATATAAAATAAATGAGATAGTAATTCAATACCCCTATAAAATTCAATAAATATTAAAGATTGTGTAAAAACAGAATCAAATAATGAATTAGTTTTTATAGTGGATGGAAAGGGTACATTTAAACACACCATTCTCATAACCCACATCAGCATCCATGATTTAATGATATTTCTCTTTTCTTTAATAATAAGAGGACTATAATGGAAGTAATCATCATAACCCATTAGATTAAATCAATAGTTTGTATAATGACCATTCTCCTAATATTTGATACAATAGAGCCACTGTGGTGAATTAGTTGGGGCCTTTAATAATTTAATTACATTAACCAACATATTCATCACCTATTGATATTAAAAAGATTTGTGAACTACCTTTACACATTTAGAGCACATATTAATTCCATTCATGAAATTCCACTGATGTTTATTACAACATTTTCTACCACTAGATGGTTGAAATTTATTTCCATCACATGATTTATTTTAGTTTTCATGAGGGTTGATCTTCATTTTCATATCAATACCATAGGGATTGGGGAATCTCAAAATTCCATTTTTACCTTGAGATCACAAATTATTATTTATTTTTATACACTAAAGTATTTTATAGCTAATTCATTTCAAATAATTGGTATTAATCCAGAAATTATTTGATAAATTTTTCTTTCAGGTTTAATGATTAAACTAGAGGCATACCATGCTTGTTTTGTAAAAGATTCATCATAGGTGCCGATATACTATTCATTATTTTTCTTATATTAATGAAATTATTTATCCAAATATTTACATATAATATGTGGGAAGTACATACTAAAAAATATCATTTTAAATGCATCCAATTCTAGGGAGTAAATTTTTTCCTCTTCTCTTATATTATTTACATGATTCCAACACTGATCTACATCTCCATCTAAATGATAAACTTTTAGGTAATTTTTTTTAAGAACTAATGAAAATAGAATATTTTGTCAATATTGATGATCCCCCACATAGCCACTAGTGGATCTAATGGTGCACTAAATTAATGTGGGTGTTTCCACCTGAAAGACCCAATAGTTTGTTGTCACATTAATTTCTTATTAGGAAGATCAGTACGATACATAACATGATAATGGTGTGTGAGCATAAAAAAGATTATATATTTCATATCCCATAAAATACGGTTTCTCATGGTGACAATCATTGCATTCTCCATCAAAATAATTATTAGCATGATGTCTTATGCTTCAATGCCATTATTAATACCAAAAGGTAAAGTATAAGAAACATGCTTTAATAATCAGATCCATCTATCATATATTAATGAAATAAAAATCATAGGATTTCCAAATCTGGACTCCCTCATCGCATTCGATGGGACCTTAGGTTTATCCAAGGTAATATTATGTCATTTAAAAAAACTATAGTATTTTATCAAATACACATACTTATCCCTAGGGTTTTCAAAAATGTTTTCTAATCCTATTCTACGTGATGGGCTAATCCTATCCTATGAAAGAAACTATAATAGACCAATATATCCATCGATAAATATGTCAAATTTTTTATGAATATTTTATACATTTCATAAATAATCTGATGAGAAAATTATTGTTTTAGCATATTTAGACACTAGATACACAATATTGTTATTTCAAGAATGACCTTCAATATCTCCCACAAATATTATACCATTTCATACTCTTCATAGACATATCATAATTTATCCTTTATTCGTTGCATGTGAATGTAAAAAAAATAAAGGGTGATATTAAATTCATCATAAGGGTTAACTGGGGATATATCAATCAATAATCATATAATATTAAATGATAAGAATAAGGGTATGAGATCATGCACATAAATTATAATGTTCAGACCCAATCTATCTTGGATCATAAACATGAGACATGGCATAATACATTACCATTTTAATATAAATGAGGTTTGGGTGAGAAATCATTATAAATAAGTCATGAAAAATTTGTTCATGTCATAAAAGTGTGTCACCATCATAGGTATATAAACCATCTCATATGTCAAGGTTAAATCCCAAAACCATCAAATAATATTAAATAATGCCTCGTTATATGTTTCCTATAATAAATTAAGCATATCGACTTGATTCCCTTAGTAACTCAAAAACGTCAAATTCTTTCCCAAAATAATCTCATGATATGTAATGATTTACCCAATGAAATAGAGGTACATATTATTCTTTAACCACCCATCAAATAATTAAAACCGTACATATGTTTAACAGAATATCATAAAACATACATCATCTCATCTCATCGTAACTCATCCAAAGAAAATATTTTTCATATACATTTCATCAAGTCACCATAGAATACCGCATGAAAAATAAATGGGTTAAATAAACATCACAAAAACATAATCATAAATTATATAGAGAGAGAATAAGTATGGTTTCATTAAATAATATCTATAGTAAAACATAAGTAACCTCAAAGGATGTTATCATGGACAACAACTGTCTTTAAAAAATCATTGGAAGTTTTCTTCAGGGGAAGAACCTTAAACATTGAAGTTGATTATTTAAGGACAATAAATTTCAAAAATATTATGAAAATAATTTCTTTGAAAATAAACATAATAAATTGTACAAGAATCCCAAAATAATATAATTTTCATAAAAGTCGAAAAAAAATTCGTACCACATTAGTTAAAATAAAAATTTTCTTTCAACCTTTTATAAAAATCCAAATTGTGCCACCTTAAAAAAATTACACGTAAAATCAATAATATTTTTTTGTAATAAATCAAACATGAGTAAAATTTATTTAAAAAATGATATTATAATATGATAAAAAAACTTTAAATCATTTTTAGAAAACATTTATATGGAAGAAATTTTTTTACTAAAGTAGGAAATAATATTAATTTTCCTTAAAAAGTTATTTTTGGTATGTTCAATACATAAGGTGGGTAAAATGAAAGGAAAAAATATATATTCAATAAATAACAATATTATAATATAATTAAATCAGATTACTCGAAAATAAGAATTTAAATTCTTTCAAGGGAAATTCAAGCATAAATAATCTCTCTTAAAATGAGATTATAATATAAAACCCTTACCACATTGGTAAATTATGAATCCTAAGCCCAATGGAATAATAAAATCAAATGAAACATTACATATCACAAAAATAATCATATTCATGATGAAAAATATGAAATTTTTGGTATTTAATCCACATAAAGGAAGAAAAGTTCAAATAATAATATATTGTACAAAATAAGACAATTTTAGATGATAAACCCTTACATTTGGTCCGAAATCTTCTATATTGGTTCAAAAATCATGTATAATAAATTTACATTTATTATTAATATATTCAAGAAAAATAAAAATATATATCATACCCTAAATTATTTTCTTATAACCATTTATCAATAGTTCATTAATAATTCTTTAACAAAATCATTATTTCAGGTGATAACAACAATGTTTTTAATGAATGTTTCATTTCGGTAGTTTTGGTATTTGTAAATTGATCATGGTTATGACATTTCCATAATTTCAATAATTATACTAATCAAATATATATTCATTAAACACACACATATAGTTATACATAAATGTTTTAAATAAAAAAGAACAACATTGTTCATTAAGAGGGTAGGTCGTACTTATTCCTGAAGATTGTTTTCATTTTTCGACAGAATGAAAAAAAATTAAGGTAAATGATAATTCAACCTTAAGTAATCATTTAAATATTATGTATATCATATATATTCTTTAAATATATCCTTATTAGAATCTATGAATAATGGAAATGAAAAACTAATAACGTCACTTAATGGAGGTGGTGGTCCACATGTACGCACTAGCGACTTTACCGATTTCAAATGGATTGTAATGTTTGAAGAAAGATATGATATTATCATTCGAGAAAAAAAAATTCATAAATATAATATAGAAAAATTAAACCCATCATAATAATCATACATTAAATACGGTGACAATAAAATAATTGTATCGCTACGTGGTGATGGTAGGTTGAATGTACGCACGAGCAATACATTCACTTCCGATTTAATGGATAGAGGGAGAATAATGGTGGATTAATAATCGTAATAAAATTTTAGAATATTTAGGATATAATATTTATTATTTTATAAAGAACATAATATATATATATATATAAGCTAAAATAATAATTAGAAATGAAGTGGCCAGTTAAAGCGATTACCTACTAATTGAATAAATACCTTATGATCTCCAGTTGAAGAACATACAGTTGGCCTTTTTTAATACCAACACATATTTAATGTGTATAGATGATGGTAGAATTTAATTTTTGTAATTTTGGTCAATATATATGGCTCAATGCAGTGTGAATAAAAGAAACAAGGGGTTTCCTTTAATAATTGAGGGGAGGGGAACTCTTGGGATCTCAAAATGATTCAAACATAATAAAGTCATTATCAAACAAAATGATTCAAAATAGCCTGAAAATATAATCCATGGTAATATGGTATTTTAGTACCATAAATAAATAAAATTATTGTAGGTCTACGTGGATTTTTTCCCATTATCTTTTGGTTTAATCCATTTATAAACAAATTTTAACCTTAGTCACAGTAACATCTTCTTCACTTTTAATGGGTTATAATTTTACTTATAAGTGTATAATTCAATCAAATATGGATATTTTATATAATTCATGAAAATATCAAATCCCCCTTATCCATTTTCTATATTTTAACTTTTTAAAAATTATTTAATAAATTATTATTTTGATAAAATATCATTAATGTCAATTTTGACACTATTCATTTAATTTTACATAATGAATATAAGTAAAAATATGAAAGTAAAATATTTACCTTTAACCCAAAACTAATATTTCATATTTATCTAAAAAATTTAGTTAACACCATAAACCATTTAAACAATATTACATTTAAAATTCTTAATATCATTTATTTTATTTTTACATAAATTAACGATATATTATGTTGGCATTGCATAGAATTTAACGTAATAATATAAATACTAAATATTATAAATAAATTTTCTATATTAAAATAATTTTATTATAATAAAAATATAAATTTATAAACATTCATAAATTGTTTTTGACTATTTGTGGACACATAATAGTGATTTAAAATCAAGGGAGTGACATTTTATATTTTAATTTATCTAAATATTATACTAGTCATTTTCATGGAATAATGTACATTAAAATAAACAATTTTGTTCCTTAGATAATAAGGGTCTAATTTGATCCATCTAATATTAATTAATATGAAAAATGATGAACTTAAAATTTGGTTTTTGACATAGATTGACCTGATTTACCACTTATTGGGGTTACTATTAATAATACCAAAAAATAAACTAGAACTATTAAAAAACATGAAAATATTGATTCCAAAGTTAGAATCCATTTTTTAGGATTCAATTCCCATAAGTGGTAGAATGTATTTTCAAAATAATTTAAAAAAATGTGATGAAAACCGCATTTTAGAAAAAATAAAATAATCATAAATCATGATTTATTCATTTCACGTGTCCAGAATAAAAAAATTAGATGTTATTTAGGAATATTTATTTAATATATAATATATAAATTTCATTTAAATAATTCAATAACATTTATCTATTTAATTTTGTAAGATAACAACACATAACATGCATAAAAACTCTTTTAGAAAAAAACGGCTCCTTTATTTTCAATTTATTTTTATTTACAATTAAAATTAATTTATAAAAAATGAGTTTGTTTTATTCATATAAAAAACAATTTGTTTATATAATTTATTTACAATTATTCATACCCACCAATCCAATGGCTAGGATATTAATATCAAATTAAATAATAATATTTTAAGAGTATATTATGGTTAATTTAATATTTTTTTTATGTTACATAAGATATAAAAGAAATCTATTTTATTTATAGAGAATTATTTCATAAAATCTCATGGGGTTTAAAATGTTCCATCCCTATATTGTTTTATTTATAATACTCTGATGATGTTGTGACTATGAAATATCCATTTTATGGATTTGAAAAGTCATGATATGTAATGCCCCGACCCTAGCTACCTAGTGTCGGTGAATTATTACATATAATTGGCATGATCAAAATATATCAAGTCTCAAAATACCAATTAGTTTAGTAGCCTTGGAATAATTAGATACATTCATGAAGTTTACATTACATCATAAAGTAAAAAAACTACAACAACATCTTGTCTTCATATCCCCTTATACCATCCCTACAGGTAATTCATAAATTACTTCTTCACATCCTGGGAAAAATAAAACATTGAAAGGGGTGAGCTCTAATGCTCAGTAAGGATAACAATATAGAGGAAACTTTAATAGATAATCATAACCATTTAAGGCAATGTATAAGTAAAACAAAAGCCTTTTATACTTGAACATCAACATAATATGTAAAAGATAAAATGAAATAATTCCATTTACTTATTCACATGGATATTCTACTAGTCTAATAACCACATGCAATATCAATAACCACTTTCATAATGATGGAATGTATAATGCCAGACTATCATAACCACATAGTCAAGGCCTCATGCCAAGACTACACATAAGATTTTGTCAAGGCCTTGTGCCGAGACACTAGTTTGTCTCATTAGACCTTCCGATGCATCGGGGAGCTATAGAGGGCTCCACCCGTCACTTAATAAGTCCAATGCATTCCTCATATGAAAGGTTTGAAACATAACATATACATTCGTATTAAAACTACCATATGAAATGTCAATACTTTAACCACAAACCATGAATGGTATAAAAATAGCACATCCACAATCAAAAATAACTCATTCGATACAATATGGAATTTTGTATTGTATCAGATCAACCACAATCGAGAATAATGATAGATATTGACATAGATTAAAATAATCATCAAACTATTGAGAGAAATATCCCCTATTTCCATGAAAACATTTAAAAGTCACACTATTTGTCAATAAGACATTTAAAATAGATTTTTGAATCAAAGTGTGTCATTCCACTTTGAAACATTTAAAAGGGATTTTGATTTAAAAAATATAATGTCAATATAAATAAATCCTTAAAACTATTTTTAAAACATGGACATTAATGAGAAAGATTTAGAAAAATAAATCATTAAAACCTTTTAAAATGATATTTTAGTTAGTGTTCCTAACCAAAAGAGAGACACTTGAATACAAATAATTGAGGTTATAAAAACATTGTAATATAGTGAGACTAAAGGAATTCAGGATATATTATGTAAAAGTATACTATATACACCATATAAAAGTGATTTGGTGTATAACAACAAATGAGTCTCAATGGAATGTAAATTGAGATGAAATATCTCATAAAGGTCATATACTTAGGTTAAGGATAAATAAATGACATTATTATGTGTGAAAAATATAAATACACTCAATATGATGGGATATTCAGTGTAAAACAATAAAAGGGCATTCACACATTTTCTTGTAAAAACAACACCAATGAATTGGATGTTTAACTCAACAAATGGAGATTGAGTAAAAATTACTCTTATCAAGTTCATACCACTGACTTGAGAATTTATAAATAGTGTGATTATGTGTATCAAAAGAATATCCATCGAATGGGTAGTGGAAATTATGAAATAAGAAAATGATTAGTGATTCCACACATAATCTTGGTGTAAAATCATCAATGTGGTATGTGTTAAGCCAAATGAGTGGAAATTGAAATTTCAAATTCCCTTATTTATTTGGTAACTTATGAAACATACACTCATGAATGAAAGATCATACAATGATGATGTAAATATCCATGAATTAATGTATATTACACAATGAATACAAACATGGGCAGTACACACACCACATGCAATAAATAAGTGGTGAACATTGGAAATATCACGAAATTAAAAGTGAGATAAGAAAAACCTTACCTTTTTCTTTTTCATTGTTAAATTGTAGGTTATCCTATTGTATATTGGTGAATAATTTTTATTGAATTATACAATGATCATATACATTAATATGATTTCATAGATGATCTTTTTGTTACTAATATCTTAGTATTATCATCGTTTCAGGTGTTAACTTAATCGCTTTCTTTTATATGTTTTTTTACATAAGTCATGTTTTTTGTGGATTGGTTGTATATTATTCATATTCAGAAATATATCATGTACTTGAAAATTATTCTTAATAATCAAATTATAATTAGACTTGAATGGATACGATGGGGAATGAATCTTATCGCGATCGTGGAGATGGTAGTCCGTACGTTCGCACGGGCGACTATATCATTATTTTGATATTAAAATAATATATAATTCAATGGTATATCATATATAAAAGAATAATTATCATGTTATATTTATTATTTACATGAATTACAAATCATTATTAAAACCATCCAAATAATAATGTATTGAATAACTATTACACCATGACGTGGAGATGATAGGCCGTACGTACGCACGTATGGTGACATGTCATTCAAAGGATGGATAGAATAATGAATATGGTTGTACAGTATTTTTAATAACATCATAGTATATAGTAGATACTGGAGTTATTATTTTAGAATGGAACAATAAAGAAAGAATAAGTTGAAGAAGAAAGGAACTTGATAAAGGGTGGTGGAAACATTAAATCTTCTTCGGGTTCTTCCTTTTGATTTGATCAAAAAAGATTTTTAGAATGGCATTATGAATAAAATAAGGCCTATAGGATTAAGGGAGGATAGTTTATAGGGTATTTGGTAATAGGTGGGATGAACCAAAAGGCTTTTATGGTATGAAGAATTGGTAAGAAGTTGTGTCCTTTTACAAGGGGATGGATTGGATCTTTAGAAAAAACTTAATATATTAATTTATAATTAATTTATATTCAGTTTCTAATGGATCTGAAGTGAAATATTAAAATTCCTAGGTGGGTATGGGTCTAAATCATTTCATCCAATAGATTTTAGATAGGTTTGTGTCACTATGTTAACCTTATCATTTATATTTAACTCTTTGTTAAATAGTTTGACATTTACCATGTCACTTTGTATTTGTATATTATATGGTTAAGAAACAGACTATATACTTCCAAGAGACCCCCCAAGTGGTCCATTAATGATACAAATATAATTATATATGTCCTTTGGCCTAACCTTAGACTTTTAGGAATATAATATCAATTAATAATATAATATTTTTTAAAAAAACTCATTTCTATCAATTTTGACAATATTAAAAAATTGATTTTCGTTAAAGTCGTAAATACTTTATTAATTCTAAAAAATTCATTCAAGAAATCCTAAAATGTCATATTAACTAATAAAATTCTTGGATTACATCAAAACTTTCAAATTATATTTATTATAATATTTATAATACTAATTATTTGATTCATTCAATAATAAAGAAAAAATTAAATCATTATTGTGTCATAAACATATTTAATTATTCAATTTCTAAAAATTATAAATAAAATATCACTATGTAGTAAATATTTTTATCTTTATAATTAATATTTATAGTCTAAAACATATCATACATAACCCTATGTAAAAATTGTTTTTCTAAAAGATATATGCTTATCTCATTTTGGATTTTTACTTTAACTTAATTAATATAAAGTGTCATTATCACTTACAAGTGGATCCATGGGGTCCCAAAATCGACCCAAGGATTCCCATGGTCGTACATGTATCAACCAATAAGGTTAAGATATGTTTTAGGGTAATTTATTATTATTATAATATTATTTTTACCTTTATTTACCGGATTTACTCTGTAACCATGGTAAATAAAATTTTTACCGAACTAATTATTCAAAATGTCTAAAAGTAAAATATACCTATTTACACATTTTGGAACTTCGAATTATAAATATGGAATCCATTTTTCTAAATTCAAAACATATAAGTGGCATAAAATAATTTAAAATTAATTCCCATTGTTAAAACAAAAAGTGTGTTTCTAAGATATAATAATTACCAAAAGATTGGCACTTGCTTATGTCCAGTTTAAATGAGAAATTATGTCCAATGACCAACATTGTATTAAATGATAAAAATATAATCTATTTATTATTTAAATTCACTAAAACTAATAATTTATCACTATTAATTATTTCGATTAAAAATTTTGTTTTAAATTAAAATTTAGTAATTTTCACTGTTCATAAAAAATTGAATGTTTTCATAAAAATACCAAAAATTCACCCTAAGTTAATTTTGATATTACGATTCCAAAAAATGAAGACCATTTTGAAAGATAAAATGTATAAAATTTCAAAAAGTGGATATTACTATTCATTATGGCTAGTTTGATTAGTTATGGTGTGTGTTATAACTCGAAGTTGCGTACAACACACGCTACTGTATTATTCAAAGAGAAGTGTATCATGGATGCTTGGGGTGTTACATTATCCCCTCCATAAAATAATTTCATCCTTGAAGTTTTCAAAATTGGTCTTGGGAATGTAATGGAAAGTCACATATCGGAAAAAGTGTCAATAAAACTATCACCTTAAAATAAATAAAGATAAGTACAAAGGTCACCCAAGGTAACTCATACTAGGATTCCATGTAGGAAAACATGGTTATGGAGGATAAAATAAGTGTCATGTTCTAAAGGAGAGGGATAGAAAACATGATCAGGAGAAAGTTAACAATAAGAAATCCACAAACTTGTGATGGAAAAAATGGTCATTAGTTTCCTAGTAGGAAATGTATATAAACAACATTTTTTTAGTTACATTTCATAAAGATGATGAATTCATTTATGAGATTGAATAATAAAATAAATATATATACTTAATTTTTAAGTAGAGTTTCATTCTTTAATAAATTTCCACCACTAGCACATTTTTTTAAATGATGAGTATTCAAGAAGACTTGGTCACAATAGAAGAGAGAGAATAAACTTCTATAGATTCACATGATCCACGAAGGATAAACTATATATTTACCTTTTCTTTAGAGATTAATAAAAACCAAAATAGTTATTACAAGATCTGATGATCCCAAAAATGTATATTGCTTTATAGAAAAAAACACTAATCTTAATTTATGAAATTAAATCAAAAATACCCCAAATTTAAATAAATACCATTCAATAAACAATTGTCCTTAAAATTCATCAATATAATCCAAAGTAATATTGAAACCCAAAACATAGAATAATTAGGTTATGTAGTCTTCCATGATAAATTGTATCTCCAAATGACATCAACAACTCTTAAAGTCACATACATAAAAGTAATTATCCTAATCACATATTCTCTATTATAGGTTAATCAATTCCATATATAACCCAAATCACTATAATCCATAATAAAAACATAGATAAAAATCCACCATTACTCTTCAAATGAAACCCCATAGAATTCTATTTTCCTTGGGTATATAGTGTTCCCAACAAAGAGAACATCTTCCAAAATAACATTTATCAATTAATCACCAAATCATTTTCCTATGCAAGGGTATTCATTTAATAAGACATAAGATCCAAAATCAACTGATTATTGATCAATAAAATCATTTAACTAAAAATAATTAGTCACACTAACCAGGTACTTCGCGTAGTCTAGTGGTAGGCGATAAATCCCAATCACACTTTGATTGTGGGTTTGATTCCTACAGCTTTGTTCGACGCGATGGGTTGTCACATAGTCTGCGTGCTTTCCTTTTAAAAAAACTATATTTTATAACATTACCAAAATGAGATAAATTCCTCAAAATAACCATAAGATAATTTAACAACAAATTTTATCTCATACCTTTCATTTTCATCCCAAAATATAATAACTTATATTTCCCTCAAACCCAATGATCATATAATACCAAATGGTTATTTATAACTATATCCACAAGAGAAAAGATAAGTCTTCCTCAAATATAATTCTCACATGGAAAACTATAGGGTTACAAATAGATGTGAAAATTATTCCAAAGTAATCCCATAAACAAGGAGATCTAATACTTTTACACAATTCTCCAACCATTTACTTCAACATAGCTTCTTCTTTGACCAAGAAAATATCCTATAGAATAGGGCATTCATTTAGGTAATGGATAGGTCCCCTAAATTTATTCCAAATGACTGTAAATGGATTCTCAGGACCATTTTTATTTTCTTCCATAGTACTGTTCAATTTTCATCTGAAATTCATCACTTTTTGTCCTTCATTCCCGCACTTAAAGCATTTCTTTGTTCCTTTGAGACACTTTCCTGGGTTTCTCCTTCCACATTTCTTGGACGATGAAAATTGAGTATTCTTTTCTCCATGGTCTCCACTAGTGGAGCTCTTATCATTAATCACCTTTCTCTTCTTTGTTGAGTCCAAGAGTTGGTTAATATATTTGTTTTTGATCATATTTTTGGAAAACTGATTTGGCATAAACATGATATCTTTTACGCCTATCAGTATTCCGTTTTGTTTCAAATTTCCACCACCGTTCCCACCTTGTACATCATTCTGAAAGTTACTATGACTTCCTCGGAATCCATCCATTGACTAAAACCAGAAAGCGTTGTGTGAGTAACAGTAGTCATAAAATCATTTAGTGAATATCATGATACCATATTCTCAATTTGAAACACCTTAGGATTAACCAAGGTCATTTATTCTCATCCTATATTAAAATACTTAAAATTTGTTTGCAAAGAAAATTTAAATTATCCTAAGAGTATCCCCCAAGAGTGTCATAACAAAGAGTGCAGCAAGGCCCGTTATCGTGCACCAGTTCCAGTTCGAGTCTAGCTCAAAGCGGTGTTTTCGGTTTTTACCCCTAGGTATATTTGTGCCAGAGCCACCTCTACCTAGTCATATCCAGACAGGGATGTATTTCTTGGAAAACTCACAAAATCTATACAATACCAAATTTCTAGGTAGTTCATCTATAGTAATCCTCAATGTCTATCTTAGGGCTATGTTCTCTAATCAGAGTCTATCAAAATCTAGTTTCCAAGGTTTGTACTAAACTTCCTCTGATACCAACTGTAACGCCCCGACCCCAGTTACCCAGAGTCGGTGAATTATTACATACCATTGGCCTGATCACAAAAGATCAGGTCCCAAAATACCGATTAGTTTAGTAGCCTTGGAATAACTAGATACATTCATAAAGTTTACATTACCTAATAAAGTAAAAAAAACTACAACAACATCTTGTATTCATATCCCCTTATACTATCCCTACAGGTCATTCATAAATTACATCTTCAAATCCTAGGAAAAATAAAACATTGAAAGGGGTGAGATCAGATGCCCAGTAAGGATAACAATATAGCAGAAACTTTTATAGATAAGCATAAACATTTAAGGCAATGTGTAACTAAAAAAAGCATTTTAAACATGAACTTCAGCATAATATGGCAAAGATAAAATGTAATAATTATATTTACTTATTCACATGGATATTATTCTAGTCGAATAACCACATGCAATATCAATAACCTCTTTCACATTTATGGAATGCATAATGCCAGACTGTCATAACCACATAGTCAAGGCCTCGTGCCAAGACTACAAATAAGGTTTTGTCAAGCCCTTGTGACAAGACACTAGTTTGTCTCATGAGACCTAACGATGCATCGAGGAGCTATAGAAGGCTCTACCAGTCACTTACAAAGTCCAATTCATTCCTCATATGAAAATTTTGAAACATATCATAATCATTTTTATTAAAAATAGCATACGAAATGTCAATACTTTAACCACAAACCATGAATGGTATAAAAATAGCACATCCACAGTCAAACATAACTCATTTGAAACAATATGGAATATTTTATTGTATTAGATTAACCTAAATCTAGAATAATGAAGGCTATTGACATAGATTACAATAATAATCAAACTATTGAGAGAAATATCCCCCTTTTTCTTTAAAACATTTAAAAGTCACACTATTTGTCAAGAAGCCATTTAAAATAGATTTTTTGAATCAAAGTTTCCCATACCACTTTGAAACTTTTAAAAGGGATTTTGAATTTAAATCTTTAATATCCATATAAATAAATCCTTAAACTGGTTTTAAAACATTTTCATTAATGAGAAAGATTTAGAATAATAAATCTTTTAACCATTTTAAAATGATATTTTAGTTAGTGTTCCTAACCCAAAGAGAGAAACTTGAATAGAAATAATTGAGGTAATAATAAATTTATAATATCATTAGAATGAAGGTATTATTGATATATTATGTCAAAGTACATTATATACACCATATAAAAGTGATTTGGTGTATAACAACAAAGGAGTCTCAATGAAATGTAAATTGAGATGAAATCCATCATAAAGGTTGTATCCTTAGGATTAAGAAAATAAACGACATAATTATGTGTGAAAAATATAAATACACTCAATATTATTGGATATTCAGTGTAAAACAATAAAATTACATTCACACATATTCTTCTAAAAACAACACCAATGAATTGGATGTTTAACTCAAAAAATGGAGATTGAGTAAAAATTACTCTTATCATGTTCATACCAATGACCTGAGAATTTATCAATGAATTAATTATTTGAATAAAATTATATCCACAAAAAGGGGAGTGGAAATTATGACATAAGCAAATTAATAGTGATTCCACACATAATCTTGGAGTAAAATAATCAATGAAGTATGCGTAAAGCCAAATGACTGGAAATTGAAATTTAAAATTCAATTATTGATTTGGTAACTTACGTAACATACACCCATGAAAGAAGATTCATACAATGAGGATGTAAATATCCCTGAATTAAATTATATTACATAATGAATACAAACATGGGCAGTACACACACCATGTGCAATAAATAAGTGGTGAGCAATGGAAATCTCACGGAATTAAAAGTGAGATAAGAAACCTCTTACCTTGTACTTTTTCCTTGGTCGAATATAGCTTAGCCTCATGTATAATTGTGAAATAAATTTTATTGAATTATAAAAGGATCATATACATTAATATTATATCATATATGATCTTTTAACATTGCTTTGTTACTAATATCTTAGTATTATCGTCGTTTCGGGAGTTAACTTACTCATTTTATTTTATATGTTTTGTTACAGAAGTCGTGTTTTTTATGGGTAGGTTGTATATTATTCAAATACAGAATGATATCAAGTTATAAATAATTATTTTTAATAATAAAATGACAATTATACTTGAAGGAATACGATGCTGAATGAATCTCATCACGTTCGTGGAGACGGTAGTCTGTACGTACGCACGAGCGACAATATCATGCTTTTGATATTAAAATAACTAATAATTGGATTTTATATCATATATACAGAATAATTATCATGTTATAATTATTATTTACATGAATTACACATCATTATTATACCCATCCAAATAATTATGTATTGAATAACAATTACACGACGACGTGGAGACGGTAGGTCGTACATACGCACATGTGGAGACATTTCATTCAAAGGATGGATAGAATAATGAATATTGTTGTAACATACTTATAATAACATCACAGTATATATATGATACTAGAGTTATTATTTTATAATTGAACAACAAAGAAATATGAAGTTGAAGAATAAAGTAACATGAAAAAGGGTGGTGAAAACATTACCTCTTTTTCAGGTTCTTCCTTTTGATTTGATCAAAAGGGATCCTTAGATTGGATTTATAACAAAAATAATGCCTCTATGGTTAATGGAGGATATTTGATAGGGTATTTGAGTATATTTTGACCGATCCAAAAGGCTTTGAAGGTATGAAAGAATTGGTTAGAAGCGGTGTCCTTTTATAAGGGGGAGGAGGGGCTCTTTAGAAAAAACTTAAAGTATTAATTTATAATCAATTCATATTCAGTTTCTAATGGCTCAAAAGTGGATTATTCAAATTATATGGTGGGGATAGTTCTAAATAAATTCATCCAATATAATTTAGATAGGTTTGGGTCACTATATTAACCTTATCATTTATATTTTACTCTTATTTAAATAGTTTGACATTTACCATTTCACTTTGTATTTTTATATTATATGGTTAATAAACGTACTATATACTTCCAAGAGACCCCCAAGTGGTATATTAATGATAAAAAGATCATATATAATTCTTTTCTCTGAACCATAGATTTTTAGAAATAGATAATCAATTAATAATTTAATATTTTTTTAAAACTCATTTTTGTGAATTTTGACGATATTTAATAATTGATTTTGGTTAAGTCATAAAAACCTTATTAATTCGAATAAATTCATTTAATAAATCCTAAACTGTCATATTAACAACTAAAATTCGTGGAAAGAATCAAAACTTTCAAATTATATTTATTTTAACATTTATAATACTAATTATTTGATTCTTTCATTAATAAGAAAAATAATGCATCATTATTGTGTCATAAATATATTTAATTATTCAATGTCTAAAAATAATAAAGAAAATACCATTATGTATGAAATTATTTTAGCTTTATAAATAATATTTATAGTAGAAAATCCAACATATATTACCCTATGTAAATGTTGTTTTGCTAAAACATATATGCATATGTCATTTTTGTGTTTACTTTAACTTAATTAATATAAAGTGTCATTATCACGTACTAGTGGATCCATGGGGTCCCAAAATCGACCCAAATATGGACATGGTCAAAAATGTATTATCCAATAGTGTTAGGACACGTTTTAGGGTAATTTATTATTATTATTATATTATCTTTTACCCTTATTTACTGGATTTACCCTTTAACCATGGTAAATAAAATTTTTACCGAAATAATTATTCAGAATGTCTAAAAAAAATAGTTACCTATTTACACAATTTGGAACTCCTGATTATAAATATGGAATCCATTTTTCTATATTAAAAACATAGAAGTGGCAGAAATTAATTTAAAATTAATTACCGTTGTCAAAACAAAAAGCGTGTTTTAAGAGATAATAGCTATCAAAATATTGGCACTTGCTTATGTCCAGTTTAAATGTGAAATTATGTCCATTGACCAACATTGGATTAAATGGTAAAAATATAATCTAATTATACTTTAAAATCACTCAAATTAATAATTTATCACTGTTAATTATTTCTATTTAAAAAGTTGTTTTTTATTAAAATTTATTAATTTTCACTATTCATAAAAAATTGAATGTTTTCAGGAAAATACCAAAATTTTACCCTAAGCTAATTTCGATATTCCAAATCCAAAAAATAAGTCCGTTTTGAAAGATAAAAAGTATAAAATTTCAAAAATGTGGCTATTACTATTCATAACGGCTAGTTTGATTGGCTGTGGTGTGTGTTAGAACTCGAAGTTTAGTATAACACACGCTACTGTATTATTCAAAGAGAAACGTACCCTGGATGCTTGGGGTGTTACATGATATGTCAGGTGTCATAGTGTTTAGGTCAGAACACAGTAACCTGACGTGATTTCTTTTTTTTTATTTCTTCATTAATTCCTAAATGATATATTTTTATGTATATGAGTAACCCCTCTAGTGGTTCCCAAGTTATATGTATTTTTCCCACCCTATATATTCTTTCTGTTGAGTTTGAAAAAATATTTTCTGGATTTTAGATGACTAATTATACTAAGGATCTGGAAGGATTATCCTGCTAGGTGTTTAATGATATGATTGAGGAGGTCCATGGGTTTTGTGATTATGTCTCCACTATTTATATTGAATTATATTTTTTACTTGATCATCCCAATAGATTATCATTTTATTGTATGTTTGTATGTTCCATATCAATGTGATTAATATTTCTTATTTAAATTTTTATATATTCAAAGGAGACATAGCTCGGTTATTAAGGACTATGTAAGTGCATCCAGGAGACCAGGGGTTAATTCTGGCAGAGGCAGAATTTCCGGGGTATTGTAACAGTACTGTAGCTACTACTATAACAGAAATGGTAGAAGGCATTGTTTGGCACTGTAACAGCTGTGATTATGCCCCTATTTGGACCATTGGGCCACCGATTTAGTCTGTGATCCCTATAGGGCCTTCGTTCCACCCGGGCCTTTGTGGAAGTAAGGCCTTGGGGCCACCTCATGGCCTTCGAGCAACATTAAGTGTTGATGAAAACCATAAAACCTACAAGGAACAAGCTCAGGAAGGAGGATGAGCAAGGAGCATTCACCACAATAGAAGTAAAATGGATTGCAAGAATGAGAGGGTATGGAACATGCCATCTTGAAAAGCATGTTCATGAATGGGAATGTCTAGCCGAATAGCCATGCGAAGGTGGAGAGATGATTTCACGATGAAGATGCTAGGGAGGAACAGTTCCATATAGTTAGTCTGGGTTGTATGTAATGTTTGAAGCCTATGGGAAATGAATTCCTTTAAATCCTATGGGCCATGTAATACATATGCCTATAGGCATTGTACGGGTTCCAGCTCACCCCTTTAAAAGAGGATTATCAAAAATCAATAAATATTAAGGCCTTCGGGCCATTGGAGGAATTTTTTATATATTATCAATTGTTTTCATTTTACTATAATAAGATGAACATACACTATTGTTTTATACTGATTAAATTATTTAAAATTTCATTTATATAATGATACTGATTTTATAGTGTAACTCCCTGACCCCAGTTACCCAGAGTCGGTGCATTATTAGATAACATTGGCATGATCACAACAAAGATCAAATCTCGAAAGTCCGATTGGTTTAGTAGCCTTGGAATCACTAGATATATTCATAGTGATTTACATTACATCATGAAGTGAAAAACTACTACAACAACATATTGACTCCATAATCCACACTATTATTCCCTCATAATATCCCCGTAGGTCATTCAAAATTTACTTCTTCACATCCTGGGAAAAATAAAACATTGAAAAGGGGTGAGCTCAAATGCCTAGTAAGGATAACAATATAGTAGAAACTTTCATAAATAAGAAGACACATTTAAGGCAGTGTATAACTAAAAAAATCCTTTTAAACTTTAACTTCAACATAATATGACAAAATAAAATGAAATAATGCCATTTACATATTCACATGGATATTCTACTAATCAAATAATCACATGCAATATCAATAACTGCTTTCATAATGATGGAATGCATAATTCCAGACTATCATAACCTCATATCCAAGGCCTCGTGCCAAGACTATAAAGAATATTTTGTCAAGGCCTTATTCCAAGACACTAGTTTGTCTCATGAGACCTACCGATGCATCGAGGAGCTATAGCAGGCTCCACCCGTCACATATTATGTCCAATGCATTCCCATATGAAAATGTTTAAACATAACATAAAAATTCGTATTAAAACTTGCAAAAGAAATGTCAATACATTCACCATAAACCATGAATGGTATAAAAATAGCACATCCAAAGTCAAACATATCACAAAACCTTCAATACAACATAGAAGTTTTGTATCATAATAAATCAACTTCAAATAAGCGTAAAATCCATCAAAGGATGTTGACATAGATGAAATCAGAACTCTTTTGGAGAAATATCTCTTTCTATTTTGAAATCATAAAACATTTTCTTTGAAAATATTCTTATAGTCTTGTAAGGGAAGCTTCAATGATTTTATAATGGCAGAAAATAGCCGCACTCACCATATAAGTTAAAAAAAATTCTTACCTTAATTCTGTCGAAAAGGTTAAAAAGAACTTTGTTTGGAAAACGAAGGAAATATTACTTTATAAACCACTTATAAAAGTCAACAAGGGTATAAATAACTTTAAACCATATTATATTAAATAGTAAAAATGTATTGAAATACATTTTTAAGAAACATGAATGCGGATGATCAAGAAATCCCAGTAGATTATTGCGTATAAACAACCTCGGATAATGAAGAGATTGTGAAATAAACCCTTACCTTGTACTTTTCCTTGGTTGGGGGTAGGATAACCTCCGTTATAATGGTGAAATAATTGTTATTAAATTATACAAGAATCATATACATTAATATGATATCATAAATGATCTTTTAACATTTATTTGGTAATAATATCTTAGTATTATTGTTGTTTCGGGTATTAACTTACTCGTTTTCTTTTATATGTTTTGTTACATAAGTCGTGTTTGTCATGGATAGGTTGTATCTTAATAATATCCATAATTATATCATGTCCTTATATGCTATTATTAATCATCAAATTAGAATTAGACTTGAATGGATACGATGGAGAATGAATCTCATCGCGTCCGTGGAGACGGTAGTCCGCACGTACGCACATGCGACAATATCATTGTTTTGATATTAAAATAATATATAATTGGATGGTATATCATATTTAAATAATCATTATAATGTTAAATTTATTATTTATATGAATCACACATCATTATTATACCCATCCAAATAATAATTTATTGAATAACAATTACACCACGACGTGGAGACGGTAAGCCGTACGTACGCACGTATGGTGACATGTTATTCAAAGGATGGATAAAATACTGAATATTATTGCACAATATTTATAATAACATCATAGTATATATAAGACACTGGAGTTATTATTTTAGAATTGTAATAACAAAGAAAGAAGATGTGGAAGAAGAAAGGAACTTGAAAAAGGGTGGTGAAATCATTACCTCTTCTTTGGGTTCTTCCTTTTGATTTGATCAAAAGGGCTCCTTAAGATGGCTTTCTGAGTAAAGGAAAGACTCTAGGATGAAGTGAGGGATGTTGAGAGTGTATTTGGGCAGAGTTTGGACGAACTAAAAGGCTTTTAAGGTGTGAGTTAATGAGAAGGTAGAGTTCTCTTTTATAAGAGGGGTGAGGGGCACCTTTGGAAAAGCTCTAAATATTATTTTATAATAAATTCATATTCGGTTAATAATGGCTCAAAAGTGGATTATTTAAATGTTAATATGGTTATAGGATGAAAAACACCCAACCAATAGAATTTAGACAGGTTTGGGTCATTATAATAACCTTATCATTAAGTATTAACTCTTAGTTAATTAGTTTCACTTTTACAATGTCTCTTTGTATTTTTATATTATATAGTTAATAAATTTACTATATACTTCCAAGAGACCCCTAAGTGGTATTAATGATACACCTATCATGATATAAGTCTCTTGGCCGATCCTTATATTTTTAGGAATTTAATATCAATTAATAATATAATATTTGTTTTAAAAACTATTTTATGTCAATTTTGAAACTATTCAATAATTGATTTTTGTAAAAATCATAACAGAATTATTACTTCAAAAAAAGTAAATTAAAACAGTCCTAATATGTAATATTATCCTATAAAATTAGTTTAATTCATTAAAAGTCTCTAATTATATTTATTTGGGTATTTATAATATCAATTATTTTAATTTTTCACTATTATGGTAATTACTACATCATCATTGTGTCATAAATAAATTAAATTATTTAATGTCTAAAAATTATAAATAAAATATCATTATTTAGGAAATATTGTTACATTTCTAATGAATATTTACAATCTAATTTATGTAATTTATAACCTTATATTAAAAATGTTTTAGTAAATAAACATTGATTTTAACACTTTTAACTCTTCTTTGAATTAAATAATAATAAATTTTCTAATCTAATCCATGTGGACCTAAATGATAATATTTTATTACTAAGTTTGTTTTTTATCGAGATACACTTGAACAATATAATTTGGACATGTGTTAGGGTAATATTAATATCATTTTTACCCTTAATTGCCCTATTTACTTTTAACTGTGGTAAATAAAAGTAAAAAGTTACTATTCACCAAAAATTATTTTCATCTCATTGAACCATATTTTACTCCTTTATATTAACTGTGTCTCTCAGATTTTTGAAAATCCAATCACAGAAGCGGTAAAATTAAGTTTTATGAAAATTTCAGTTTTTTGACTACCACTTAGTAGTTTCACTATTCATCAAAAATTGATGTTTTTCTGAACAATGCCAAAATTTCACCCTAAGCTACAATTGATGGTATGAATTCAAAAATTATGTCTATTTTACAAAATTACAAACATATATGTTTCATTAATTAATTTTATAATTAATTCCCGTTGTTACAACAAATAGCGTCTTTTTAAGAAACAATATATATCAAAAGATTGACAATTGTTTATGTCTAATTTCAAAGTGAAATTAATTCTAATGATCACCATTGGATAAAATGGTAAAAATATCTTATAATTATACTTTAAAACCACTAAATAATATAATTTATCACTATAAATTATTTTTATTAAAAATGTTCTTTTTAAGTATTTTCACTATTCCTAAAAATTGGAAGTTCTCAGAAAAATACCAAAAATTCAACTTTGGATAATTTTGATATTCTGAATCCAAAAAATGAAGTAAATTTTGAAATATATAATATATATAATTTCAAAAAGTAGGTATTACTATTCATAACGGCTAGTTTGATCAGTTGTGGTGTGTGTTTCAACTCGATGTTGCGTACAACACATGCAATTACATTATTCAAAGGGAAATGTACCATAGAAGCTTAGGGTGCTACATTCTCCCATCCTTCAAATAATTTTGTCCTCAAAATTTCTAGAATACTACCACTTGAAAAGACTCGGGTGGTTCTTCATCATAAGTTCCTCGGGTTCCCACGTTGCCTCTTCCATCTTATGGTTTCTCCATAAGACTTTTACCAGACGCGTCGTCTGGTTTCTCAGTACTTGTTCTCTCATATCAAGAATCTTGACGGGCTCATCCCAATAAGACAGATCAGGTTCCAGTTCAAATTCTTCATAGGTGAGTACATGTGTTGGGTCAGGCATGTATTTCCTCAATAGAGATACATGGAATACATCGTGAACTTTGGAGAGACTTGGCGGCATTGCCAATCAATAAGCTACAACCCCAATTCGTTCTAGAATTTTGAAAGGTACGATATACCTTGGACTCAATTACCTTCCTTACAAAAACGTATGACTCCCTTCCAAGGAGATACCTTCAGGAAAACATGATCACCAACAAGAAATTCCAAATCCTTCCTTAGATTATCAGCATAGCTATTCTGCCTACTTTGAGCTGCTTTGATGTGATTTTGGATTAACTTCACCTTTTCCATTGTTTCCTCTACCAGTTCTGGACCTACAAGTTTTCTTTCACCAATGTCATCCCAACAGGTTGGTGTGCAACATATCTTTCCGTATAATGCTTCATATGGTTCCATCTGAAAACTCGAATGAAATATATTGTTATAGGAAAATTCTACCAGAGGTAAATATTGATACCACATACTCTGAAAGTCATGTGGGAAGGATCTCAACATGTATTATAAGGTTTTAATAGTCTGTTCTAATTGTCCATCTGTCTGAGGGTGGTAGGCAGTGCTCAAATTAAGTTCAGTATCCAGGTATTTCTGAATACTTTTCTATAATCTTAAAGGAAAACAGGGATCACGATCAGAAACAATCGATAGGGGTACTCCATGAAGTCTCACAACTTCAATAATATATAGTCTTGATAGACATTCCAGTGGTAGATCTTCTCTTATAACAAGAAAATGTGCTAACTTGGTAAGACGATCCACAATGACCTATATTGCATTGATCCTTCTAGTAGTATTTGGTAGCCCCATGACAATGTCCATCGTAATATTGTCCCATTTCCACTCCGGTATGGGAAGAGGTTGCATGACTCCTCCAGGCTGTTGCCTTCCAGCTTTCACTTGTTGACAAACCATAAATCATGACACAAAATCAGCAATCTCCCTCTTCATGTTGTCCCACCAAAAATGTTCCTTCAAATCTCTATACATTTTGGTGCTCCTAGGGTGTATAGAGAAATTGGAACTTTGAGAATCATCCAGCAATTCCCTTTTTAGATCAGGCATATCGGGACACAAAGTCTCTTCCCGAATTTCAAAATTCCATCTTCATACACAAAGTCTCTCAATCTCCCATCATTCACAGCTTTAATATTCTTTTGAAATTATTCATCGTCGGTCTGCAAACTCTTAATCCTTTCTTGTAAGATGGTTTGGCAACCATTTGTAGAAGCATTGATGTTTCACCTTCCCTGGTTATTCCCATGTCCATCTTCACTAGATCCATGAAAATTGGATCCCTTTCAATTCTCATATTCTTCAAAACTCCATGATCTTTTCTGCTCAAAGCATCTTCCACCATGTTTTCATTCAACTGGTGGTAGTGTATCGTACAATCATAATCCTTGAGTAATTCAAGCCATCTACTTTGCCTCATGTTGAGTTCTTTTTGTGATAAAATAAAATTCAAACTCTTTTGATCAGTATAAATCTCACGTTTTTCACCATAGAGGTAGTGCCTCCATATCATCAAAGCAAATATCATAGCTACTAACTCAAGATCATGAGTAGGATAGTTCTGCTCATGAATTTTCAACTGTCGTGATGCATAGGCAATAACCCGATCATTCTGCATAAGGTCACAACCAAGTCCTTTCTTCGATGCATCACTATAAATAATGAACCCATCATTCCCCGATGGTAGAGTCAATATAGGAGCACTGACTAATCTTCTCTTCATTTATTCGAAACATTCTTCACACTCCTTGGTCCAAACAAATTTAACCCCTTTACGTGTGAGCTTGGTTAATGTGTTTTCTAATCGGAAAAAATTCTGGGTGAAACATCGATAATAACCTGCCAAACCAATAAAAATGCGTACCTCAGTTATACTCATAGGTACTGGCCATTCTTGGATTTCCTTGGTCTTAGAAGGATCAACATAGATTCTATCTTTAGAGACAATATGGCCAAGAAAATAAATCTCATGAAGCTTGAATTCACACTTGCTAAACTTCCCATATAATTCATGTCTTCTCAGTGTCTTCAAGATAATGCGCAAGTGATTTTGATGATCCTCATAGCTTTTTGAGTATACCAAGATATCATCAATAATTACCACCACAAATTCATCGAAATATTCCTTGAAAACTCTATTCATCAGATCCATGAATACAGAGGGTGCATTAGTCAATCAAAAGGGCATTACAATAAACTCGTAATGCCCATACCTGGTTCGAAATGATGTCTTCGGAATGTCTTCCTTCATTACTCACAACTAATGGTATCCAGATAGAAGGTCAATCTTTGAAAATTATTGAGCTCCATGAAGTTGGTCAAATAAATCAACAATGAGAGGTAGGGGATACTTGTTCTTTATTGTTATAGCATTGATCTCCCTGTAGTCGATACATAACATCATAGATACATCTTTCTTTTTAACAAAAAGAACAGGGTCTCCCCATGGAGAAACACTAGGGAGAATAAATCCCTTATTACTCAATTCCTCTAGTTGTTTCTTTAGTTAGACTAATTCTATAGTGGCCATTTTATAAGGGGTCTTCGATATAGGCCTTGCTCCAGGAATTAAGTCAATGGAATACTCAACTTCTCATTCTGGAGGATGTCCAGGTAAATATTCTGGAAATACATCTACATATTCTTTCCCAACAGGTACATCCTCTATTTGAAAATTCCTTTCCTCACCCACAATAATTTCATTCTCTTCCTCCCTGATAATTGAATTTAGTTGAGCTATTGGGTGTGAATCTAGATAAAAATTAGGTGGTGACGATTCTGCTCTAAAGATAAGGTGTTCCTTATCATCATCCTCAAGAATTGTAACCTCTTTCTTCTTACAATAAATCTTTTCATAATAGTCCGAAATCTAGTCCATACCGAGGATTATATCAAACTCAATCATAGGTATGATGATGAAATTAGTAGATAAAGAACATTTATGTGCTCTAATGGGGACTGATTCACAAAACTTTGTTGCAATGATACTTCCCTTAGGAGTTTTAACTGACAAATCCCTTGTTACATCAAATTGTAAATATCTAATTTTTTTAGAAAAATAGGAAGATATGAAACAATGCGATGATCGAGAATTAAATAATGATTTTCATAAACTTGAGAAACAATTAAATTACCTGCCACCACGTCTTTTGGAGCTGCTACCTTAGCAGTAGTGTCAGCATATGCTTGGCCTTGATCCCTTGGACTTTTCTGTGGTAAGTTCCCCTAACACTGAGGACATTCATTTGCATAATGTCCCATATCCCTACAATTGTAGCATTGAACATTGGTAGCTTCCTTCTTCCCTTTGCATTCACGAGCTTTGTGGAATTTTTCACCACACTTATAACAGACACCCATTCCCATCAAGAAAGTATCGGTGTGTTTTTACCACATTTACCGCAGGATGTATATATTCAACCTTTCCCTTCTTACCCTTATTTCCATTCCCATATTGATCAGCAGATCTCTTCTTTTCTTGCTTTTATTTAAATTCATAAGACTTTGAGAATTCTTTCTCTATCTTGATAGCACATGAGACAATGTCTTCGTACGAAGAGAAGGATTGTGAGACTAATGCACAACTCAGAAATGGTTTTAACCCATCAAAGAAACGATCAATCTTACTTCTTGGGTTACATATATAATCTCCAGCATACCTTTCTTACCTTGTAATGTTAGCCTCATATTTTACGACATTCTCATTATCCTTTTGTCTCAGACTCAGAAATTACCTTTCCATATCTGCTCGATGGTGACGAGGAATGTATTATTCTAAAATCAAATCTTTGAACTCCCTCCATTCCATATTTGATACTTAATAATCTTCCTTCGTGTTTTGAATCAATGACCACCATTGATCAACATCTCCAGTGAGGTGGTAAACTGCCATGATAACGTTTTCCCTTTCACTACTCCCCAAAGCCTGAAATATGTTCTATAGGGAATTTATCCATTGCTCAACTACTAGGGGATTTGTACTCTGATTGAACGTTGGTGGTTGTTTCCTCATGAATCGATAAAAAATTGATCCTCCACACTGCGGATCAGGGTGCTCCATTCGGGTAAGGTTATTATTCATAACCTGAGTGAGTTTTCCAAGTTTGGTGATTAGATGATCAGCACCAGTTGCATCACCAGCTCCACTATAATTATCTTGAGCAGGAGGGCAATCCCTACATGGAGTGCGTGCATTGATACGGTTTCCATTTCTTCCACTAGGTGCCACTTCAAAACAATGGCATAAACTAGACCAGTTTATAAATCAAAATACATAATCCCATATTTATAAAACACTTAACATAAATTGAACTATTTATGGATATAATCCATAATCATAAAAAAATGTTTTATTTGAGGATTATATACTCATAAACCCTTCATAATGATTTGTAAAGAATATGGGAGTTATCCTAAGAATATCCCCCAGGAGTGTCATAACCAAGAGTGTAGCAAGGCCCATTGTCGTGCACCAGTTCCCGTTCGAGTCTAGCTCAAAGCGGTGTTTTTGGGTTTTACCCCTAGGTACATATGTTCTAGAGCCGCCACTACCTAATCGTATCCAGACAGGGATGTATTGCTCGAAAAACTCACAAAATCTCTACAATACCAAAATTCTAGGAAGTTCTTCTATACTAATCCTCAAAGTCCATCTTAGGTCTATGTGCTCTAATCAAAGTTTATCTAAATATAGATTCCAAGGTTTGTACTAAACTTCCTCTGATACAAACTGTAATGCCCCGACCCCAGTTACCAAGAGTCGGCGCATTATTACATAACATTGGCATGATCACAAGAAAGATCAAATCTAGAAAGACCGATTGGTTTAGTATCCTTGGAAACACTAGATATATTCATAAATATTTACATTACATCATGATGTGAAAAACTACTACGAAAACTTATTGTCTCCATAATCCACACTATTATCCCATCATAATATCCCTGTAGGTCATTCATAATTTACTTCTTCACATACTGGGAAAAATAAAATGTAGAAAAGGGTTGAGCTCAAATGCCCAGTAAGGATAACAATATAGAAGAAACTTTCATAAAGAAGAATAAACATTTAAGGCAGTGTATAACTAAAAAATAAGCCTTTTAAACATGAAATTCAACATAGTATGGAAAAATAAAATGAAATAATTCCATTTACATATTCACATGGATATTCTACTAATCGAATAATCACATGCAATATCAATAACCACTTTAATAATGATGGAATGCATAATGCCAGACTATCATAACCACATAGCCAAGGCATCGTGCTAAGACTACAAATAATATTTTGTCAAGGCCTGGTTCCAAGACACTACTTTGTCTCATGAGACCTACCGATGCATCAAATAGCTATAGCGGGCTCCACCCGTCACATATTAAGTCGAATGCATTCCCATATGAAAAGTTTTAAACATAACAGAAACATTCGTATTAAAACTAGCATACGAAATGTCAATACTTTCACCATAAACCATGAATGGTATAAAAATAGCACATCCACAGTCAAATATATCACAAAACCTTCAATGAAACATAGAAGTTTTGTATCATAATATATCAACATCAAATAAGCGTAAAATCCATCAAAGGATGTTGACATAGATGAAATAAAAACTCTTTTTAGAGATATATCTCTTTCTATTTTGAAATCATTAAACATTTTCTTTGAAAATATTCTTATAAGCTTGTAAGGGAATCTTTGACGATTTTATAACTGCGGAAAATAGCACTCACCGTATAAGTTAAAAAAAAATTCTTACCTTAATTCTGTTGAAAATGTTAAAAAGCACCTTGTTTGGAAAACGACTGAATGATTCCTTTATAAACCACTTTTAAAAGTCAACAAGGGTATAAATGACTTTAACCCATATTCTAGTAAATAGTAAAAAATGTTTTGAAATACATTCTTAAGAAACATGAATGTGGATGATAAAGAAATCCCAGTAGATTATTACATATAAACAACCTCATATAATGAAGAGATTGTAAAATAAACCATTACCTTGTACTTTTCCTTGGTTGGGGGTAGGTTAACCTCATGTATAATGGTGAAATAATTGTTATTAAATTATACAAGAATCATATACATTAATATGTTATCATATATGATCTTTTAACATTGATTTGTTAATAATATCTTAGTATTATCGTTGTTTCAGGTATTAACTTACTCGGTTTCTTTTATATGTTTTGTTACGTAAGTCGTGTTTGTCATGGATAGGTTGTATCTCAATAATATCCAGAATTATATCATGTCCTTAGATACTATTATTAATCATCAAATGAGAATTATACATGAATGGATACGATGGAGAATGTATCTCCTCGCGTTCGTGGAGACGGTAGTCCGTACGTACGCACAAGCGAAAATATCATTCTTTTGATATTAAAATAATATATAATTGGATGGTATATCATATATACAGAATCATTACCATGTTACATTTATTATTTACATGAATCACACATCATTATTATACCCATCCAAATAATAATTTATTGAATAACAATTACACCACGACGTGGAGACGGTAAGCCGTACGTACGCACGTATGGTGACATGTTATTCAAAGGATGGATAGAATACTGAATATGATTGTACCATATTCGTAATAAAATCACATTATAAATAAGATACTGGATTTATTATTTTATAATGGTAATAACAAATAAAGAAGAAGTGGAAGAACAAAGGATCTTGAAAATGGGTGGTGAAATCATTACCTCTTCTTTGGGTTCTTCATTTTGATTTGCTCAAAAGGGCTCCTTATGTTGGCTTTATGACTAAAGGAAAGACTCTAGGATGAAGTGAGGGAAGTTGATAGAGTATTCGGGCAGAGGTTGGCCGAACAAAAAGGCTTTTAAGGTGTGAGTTAATGAGAAGGGAGAGTGCCCTTTTATAAGAGGGGTGAGGGGCACCTTTGGAAAAGCTAGAAATATTATTTTATAATAAATTCATATTCAGTTTCTAATGACTCCAAAGTGGATTTTTTAAATTTTAATATGGGGATAGGTCTAAAAATACCCAACAAATATAATTTAGACAGGTTTGGGTCATTATACTAAACTTATCATTATGTATTAACTCTTAGTTAATTAGTTTCACTTTTACAATGTCTCTTTGTATTTTTATATTATATATTTAACAAACATACTCTATAATTCCAAGAGACCCCCAAGTGGTCCATTAATGATACACATATCATGATATAAGACTCTTGGCCGAACCTTATTTTTTTAGGAATTTAATGTCAATAAAGAATATAATATTTGTTTTAAAAACTCTTTTATGTCAATTTTGACACTATTCAATAATTTATTTTTGTAAAAATCATAACAGAATGTTTACTTCGAAAAACTTAAATTAAATCAATCCGAATATGTCATATTATCCTATAAAATTAGTGTAATTCATTAAAAGTCTCAAATTATATTTATTTGGGTATTTATAATATCAATTATTTTAATTTTTCACTATTATGGTAATTACTGCATCATCATTGTGTCATTGATAAATTAAATTATTTAATGACTAAAAATTATAAATAAAATATAATTATGTAGGAAATGTTTTTTTATTTTTAATGAATACTTACAATAGAATTTATCTTCTGAATAAACCTATATTAAAAATGTTTTCGTAAATAAACATTGATTTTAACTCTTTTAACTCTTCATTGAATTAAATAATAATAAATGTCCTAATCTAATCCAAGTGGAACTAAATGATAATATTTTATTACTAAGGTTTTTTTTGGCCGAGATACACTTGTCCAATAGAATTAGTACACGTGTTAGGGTAATATTAATATCATTTTTACCCTTAATTACCCTATTTACTTTTAACCGTGGTAAATAAAAGTAAAAAGTTACTATTCACAAAAAATTATTTTCATCTCATTGAACCACATTTTACTCTTTGATATTAACCGTGTCTCTCGTATTTTTGAAATTCCAATAACAGAAGTGGTAAAATTATGTTTTATGAAAAATTCAGTTTTTTAACTACCACTTAGTAGTTTCACTATTCATCAAAAATTGAAGTTTTACTGAACAATGCCAAAATTTCACCCTAAGCTATAATTGATAGTCCGAATAGAAAAATGATGTCTATTTTACAAAATTCCAAACATATAAGTTGCATTAATTAATTTTATAATTAATTCCCACTGTTACAACAAATAGCTTGTTTTTAAGAAACAATATATATCAAAAGATTGACAATTGTTTATGTCCAATTTCAAAGTGAAATTAATTATAATGAATGCCATTGGATAAAATGGTAAAAATATATTCTAATTATACTTTAAAACCACTAAATAATATAATTTATCACTATAAATTATATTTATTAAAAAAGATGTTTTTAAGTATTTTCAGTATTCATAAAAATTGGAATTTCTCAGAAAAATACCAAAAAATCAACTTATGATAATTTAGATATTCTGAATCCAAAAATGAAGTTAATTTTGAAATATAAAATATATATAATTTCAAAAAGTAGGTATTACTATTCATAATGGCTAGTTTGATCGGTTCTGGTGTGTGTTAGAACTCAATGTTGCGTAAAACACACGCTATTACATTATTCAAAGGGAAACGTACCGTAGAAGCTTGGGGTGTTACATATAGTCTTCCCATGTTGATCATATACTATATCAACGAGTTGGTATCCTTTAGATTATGAGGAGGAGCACAAGAGATCTAGTGTCACCATCAGCTCAAGTCGGTATTTGAGTTCCCAGCATGAGGTGCTATAACATTGAAGATATAAAATTGAAATCACATAAGGTTGTTATGATGCATTATCATTTTAAAAAAGGAGTTCACTATTATATCCTTGTGTTTGGGACAATAAATGGATTTCTGACATTTTATAATTTGTAATGGAATTGCATTAAAGGAATTTACATTATCATATTGCTGAATACATCACACAATCAGTAGGGTTGTAGTATTTTATAACGATTCTTTTTATTATAAATAAATTTTTTTAACCCAAAAAAATAAATATTTACCATGTACAGCAATATTTTATGGGGTGTTAGATAATGGTTTGACACCTTAACCATTAACAAGTGATAAATAGTTTCGGATTTTGAAGTCTATATTGTCATTTATTGAAAAAAGTTTATAATTTTTTTTATGGAAATTAGTTAAATATATATATTTAATATCTTTAAATTACTATATTGAAATTATTTTAATGCTATGAATTTTCATGATTTCATGCATATTAGAAAAAAAATTCTGTTTTTTGGATTCATTTGAATGTTACTATATTCAACAGGTAAATTAAATGATGGAATTAATGTTAGTCTAGACATGATTAATATGGAGATAGGGGATGAGTTGGAACTAGTATAGAAGGGGAGATGGACTTTTCAACCTATAATGGTTCCCACTATTTTTTTTTTTGAAAGAGTGATTTTAGTTTTGAAATATCCACAATGGTTCAACTATTCTAGATGAGAATTTATCAAATATGAAGGATATTATGTTGATTAATTACATTAACTAAAATTAAATAATATATCATGACTCTAATGATTTTATGTATGCTTTAATACTTTTGGATATAAATTATATTTTACAAAAAAAATTACAACACATAATAACTAATATTGTCAACCGTTTAAATGTTATATCAATAAATATTATAGATCATTTTATTTTTCTAATAATGATAAAATAAATTTTTATCATAAATTATGAATAGGAAATTTTATTTCCAATATAATTATTTTATACATTCATTAAAATGGTGAAATAGATCTGATTATATGGTTCAGTACATGGATGTACCCTCTTTAACTGATATATGATTATTCATAAAGGTTATATCAAACATTGAATTCACTAATAATGTTTTATTTTTGTTATGTATATTGTTAAAGAAGAAATATAATTTTATAAAAAATACATATCCAATGAAGATAACATTGGACTCCTAAAATCTCATCATAGCATGCATCTTGAGGGTGAAGGATGATTAGGAAGTCAAGTTATCGCAATTAAAATAATATATTAAGCAAAATATCATAATTATATTTTATAAAACAATATATAAGTTTATCCATATATTTAAAATCATAAATAAATATTTTATGAATTTCATTTCATCAAGGACTGAAAATTGGATATCAAATACCCATAGTCATTATTTTCAATAGTGGATTTGAGAATATACTTTAAAGAAGTTATTTAAAAATTTAAAATCAATTTATTAGAGACTATGACTGGTAGAAAAAATACTAATTCCACGTGTGTTATCATATAATGTTGATGTGACTAACAATTTTACATTCCATAAAATGTAACATGATGAAAATAATATAGTCACTATAAAAAATTCCTACTAGAAATCCGTTTTACATTTTTTCTAAAAAATTATATTCATTTAGTCATGTGATATTTACTTTTTTTATAAACCATGACTAATTGAGACACCATTTATAAAATTTCATATAAAATTCAGAATTTTTTTTTTCTTTGTTTGCCTAATTAAAATTTTTTTTTGTTAGTTTTTTATTAAATATCATCCCTTCCACACCCTAACACCCCTACACGCATCAACCTATTCTCATATTCAATCATGTAACCCATGTTCCCATCAACTACTATTCTTGACCAACGATACCTTCCAAGGTGTTCTAACCAAACTCATTTCTAAACTCACACTAGCACATGGTTTTCACCATAACATTCCATATATCTAAAATTGAATTGAGCATTTCTTTGGGTGGTGTGAAGCATCTTTCAAATGCACATAAAACTATTCCTGGAATCTCATTATGTATATATATTTGTTTTTATATATTAATTCATGAATTAATATAAATATATTGATAAATTATTATATTAATATACATAAAATATATGAATATATATATATATATATATTAATAGTATGTCCACCAGGGATAGGGTGATCCTATGGTTAATAGGGCTTATACTCTACTAGTATTTCCCCATCCATGTGTTTTTATAGTAGTAGTGATGAATTTCATCTTCCATGTCTACACCCCCCCCCCCCCCATCAGTATGAAGATTCCAGTTTCTATTAGTGTTTCAATGGAAAACATCTTTATGAGTTTATGGGGGAGGTACTGGTTAAATGATAAGTAAAAAAGTTTCCATTAACACTAATAAATGTGATAAGCCCTTCATGGTGTATATGATTTACAATTTAGTTGTTGTTAAAATTATAAAAAAAAATATCCATTTTACTTGAATGTGAACAAAATCAAACTACATTATGATAAGTGCCTGAAAGAAATATTGTCCATAAGAGAAGTGTGATCAGGCCCCCAGATCATCGAATTAATTTGGGAAAAATATAAGTGAAATATGATCCTAAACATAACATAATCATTCAACAATCACTATGTTTTAATATAGGATCTAAAAAGAATTATAATTTACAGAATATCACATTAACCTTAACACCTTTATGGGTTTCCTTAAAAATCCACTTTATATGCAGACGAAAACAATATTTTCAGAATTTCAATATTTGCATCAAATTTTTTATCGATTGGATTTAACATATCCAATCATATGACAGATTTTTTTATTAGAGTTTTCATCGACAAGACGGAACCTCTTCCGGTTGGATCATTTCATTCCATGGAGGATTGTCAGCAATAGATCCAGTTTGAATTTGGAAAGCTACCAATAATATAATTTTTTTCTGGGAAAAATTGGTTTCTTCCCTAGATGATTTGATGTTGTTACATAATGTGTCTATTACATATCCTTCATCATTAGCATTAATTTTAGCCTCATAATGATCTTCCCTTCCTCTAGGGAAATATTTTGGGGATATTCCCTTTCCCTATCACTATTCATCTTTATGTTCATTGTGTTTTCTAATCTCACTTTAGCTTTAGTGAAGGATAATATCCTTCATAGTGTGGAAGCCTATCAATGGGGACCAATTATATCTCACATATATTTATTCTATGACTAAATGCACTTCTATAGAACAACATTCAATGATTTAATTAATCTTTTTATTAATATTCATATTTATGAGAAATCATTAGAGAGAATGACCAATATTTCTAAAAAAAATATCCTTGAGCACTAAAACTCTCTCTTTTAGGAATAGAATCTTCTATTATGTTTTATGAATTCAGATGAATGAAAAACATAGGAAATATCTCATACATCCTACTATATTTGGATTTTAAAAAATGGAGATTTTCTTTTTCATCCAAGACATTGTGGACTAAAAAAATCCATAGCTGTAACTTCAAAAGGATGTTTAAAGCATGAAATAGAATACTCATTAATGTATTTGCACAGTATATCTATTTTTATGTCATGGCCATCTTATAAATTACTATAATTATCATTTAACATCTCCATTCATGTATTTTCAAAATTTTAGTGGGGCTCAACTACTAGGGGAAAAATCATTAGATTGTATGGGACTAGCTCTATAAACCCTACAAATATAGTGGAATGGGGTTGATGAATTCATGCCTCTTTGAAAACACATGACTTTTCAATCATGGATATAATTTCATCCAACTATAGGAGTCCCTATGTGAAAGGTTTATACATGATAAATACTTAACCCATTATGATCTTTGTAGTGCTAAATTAAGCACCCTCCCTATCATTATCTAGTGTAGTCTATGGGGATATTGTGGGATCCCACTAAGGGGGATTTAATAGAGAATTGGAGATTGTTCATTTATTATGTTTTGGAGAAACCTATGTTTGTTTGGTGGAATGAAAACATCCCCACCACAAAATGTGTTATATAAGAAAATGTCCCCTCTCTAATCAATGTGGCTCTAAATGGTTGGTGTGGGGGCCACTACCAATTAGGGGAGACATTATATATCATGGGAGTCTTCCCTTTTGGAAAGAAGGTTTAGGATTTCATGGTGGGCCGCCATTGCAATTGTCGAGTAGCTGACAACATGGATAGCAGTTGGTGGAGGAATTCTTTAGGGTAGATGAATTACCCACCAATATGGAAAAAAATTGTTTCATTCCTATGTTTATAATGGGATTGAATCCCATGATTTGTAAGTAGTGGTATAATATTTGTTCCATACATTATTTAGTTGGATACAGAGAAGAGTGGAATAAAAGAGATGCCCCCTTTCTCCCATGGATGTTGGAAACCTGCTGAACCATGTTAAAAACAGTTTTTTATTCAGTTTTCTCTTTTTTTGTGTGATTTTTGGTTCCATGCACCTCATATCCTACCATTCAAGTGATATATGAGGCATCCAGAAGGTGTGAGTTCGAAACGCTGATGCGACCATGAGTTTTTCTGGCCATAGGAAAATTGAAAATGGCCGAAAAAAATATCAGAGGCTAGATCTTTTAAGAGGACAATGATACAATTCCAACAGCTCAAGAGGTGTTGAAAACAGAGTTGAAACGATCCTTGTAGATCCAATCAAATTTCAGATCAAACTACATTTGAATAGTAAACCTATTCCAGAGAAGTTGGTGTTCTTTCTGATGTTGGTGATATTTCCGGCGAGATTCTGATAGGTGCTCCGGAGTGCCACATCAGCACCACATCCTCACCACATCAATAGGCGATCTCGACCATTGAATTTGATTTTATGATATCTCGACCAATCGAACAATGTTTTTTGCAATACAGAATTTGATTCTCACTATATCAACTATTTTGGATTCTTCATTATGGTTAGTTTTTCAAAATTATTACTCTATAAGTTGATTTTAGAATGGTGCGACATCAATAATGGAAATTGTGTTTTGTGACATTTACAATGTCTGGTGGTGGTGCGCCACCAAAATTTGAGTTTGAGAAGTTCGATCGTCAAAACAATTTTATCTTGTCACAAACAATAGAGAAATATACTCTTGTCCATTGTGGCATGATAATACCATTGATCAAAGAAAAGCCTAAGAGAACTGATTATGATGAGTAACAAGAGCTTAATATGTGGTTCATAAACACAATTCAAATGTGTCTCGAAAATGACATAAAATACTCGGTGTTGGACGATACCTCGCTGAAGGAGATATAGAATATGTTGGATAGTGATATATCACAAAGTCACTCACCAAAAAAATATTATTGAAGAATAAATTGTACTAATTGCGCAAGGATGAGGGAATGAATTTGATTGATGACACCAACAAATTCAAAAATTTCCTGACATAGTTATTGGGGCTCGTTGTGAAGGATGGAGAGGAAGATATTGTGTCATTTATATCAATCTCATTTGATGGGCTAAAGAATTCATTTCTAGTGAAAAAGGAAACATTGATGTTATACGAGGTCATTGTGTCTCTTAAAGATTCAGAGGCATTTCGAAGACCTACGACACATTTAGGCACGAAAACCATGGTGATTCGAGAGGATCAATGTGGGAGGAGCTGATAACAAAAGTTGGGAGGTAAATAAAGGCAGCAAAAATAGCGGTTACATGTTGCTAGAAAAATCACATGTTTTTGTGTGAGAAAAAGGGTCATTATAAAATAGACCAGGAAGAGCGTAAATGGTACAATTATGGGAATGTAAAAGTTAAACAGAAGGATGTAAACATCACAAAATTATCGGTGGATGATGAAGTCTTCATCAAAATGGGAAGCTTGCCCTCATATTAGATATTTGAATGGGAGAAGGGAAACGTCATTACTGCAAATGATATGGGCAAATGAAGCAGGATTGTGGATCTCTAAAAAGAAAGAATGAGTGGGCTCAAAATAAAAAGGAATGAAAATGGGTTTTGGATTCCAGGAGATCAGAACACATATATATGTCCAAAGGTGCATTACATAAATTATTGTAGGTGAAATATTTAGTTAGACATGGTGATGATTCAACATGTGATGTTTGAGGAGTCATGATAGTGAAATTGAAGACACCCGATAGAGGAGTTTATAAACTGGCTAATGTGAAATTCATTCCAAGGATGAGACAAAACATAAGATCATTAAGTTGGCTCGATTTGAGAGGATACAAGGTTTCCATAGTGGAAGGAGTGTTCGAAGTCTCATATGGGGATGCATCGATTCTTATAGGGAATTTGCCCCAAGGATTATAGCATTTTATGGGGACCAGAGTCACCACAAGATCAATTGAAGAAAGTGGATGTGGAACGTCATCTGGCATGGAAACGTGTGTTTGATTTGATGATGAAGTTTTCAATGCCTGCAAGGAGACTATAGGTCCTACTTCTACCCCAAATTGGCCATAAGGGGAAGATTTGTGGGGGTGGGGAACTCCCCAACAAGGGAAAATTTTCATTTCATGGGAGTCATCCCTATTGGTTAGAAGGTTAAGGATTCCAATTGAGTAGCTGATGTTGTGGATAGCAGTTGGTGGTGGAATTCTTAAGGGTTGATGAACTACCCACCAACATGGAAAAAATGTGTTTTATTCCCCTATTTATAAGGGGATTCAATTAAATGATTTGTATATAGAGGAGTAATATTTGTGTGATCATTTTTCGATTTGAATATGGAGAAGATTGTAATAAAAGAGAATCCCCTTTCTACTAGGGATGTAGGACAACCTATTGAACCACGAAAAAATCCTAATGTTCTTTTTTTCTCTATTTCACTTTGATTTCTGATGCCATGCACCTATGTTGTGCCCTTACAGTAGGTTCATGGATAAACACTTCTTCTGGTTTAATTATGAGGATAATATTATTATCTTAATCATCTATATTGTTAGAGATATGGATATAGATAACTAAATACAGAGTATGGAAATAATAGTAACCTATAACGGGAAATACAGTTACTCTCTATCTATTAAAACACTATTTTTTGGAGAGTATTTGTATTTAGAAAACCATTGGGTTCCTCCCCATCCCACCAAAAGTGTGGTATTTCTTATGGAATTCCATCTCTGTAATCCTTCCTTCCATGGAGTTATTAACTATTCTCCTAGTTATAAAAAATCCATTGTGTCAATATATATGGCCAAAATTGAATCCTACATTCATTTTAACTTCAATTATTTAAATATTGGGATGTCTTTTATTCATACAACCCCAATGATGATCACCTCTTGTTCATGGACTTTGGCATCACTAATTTTATCCCAAAATTTTAATCACTTCTAATCATCATGCACCGGAGTTCCAAGTCTACTATGTCATATATTATCTAGGTAAGGTGTAATAAAATTCTCGTTACGCATGTGTTCAAGATATAAAACTCATAATTTTATCGTGAAACCTATTTTTCATTCATGTGGATCAATAATCAACATCACCATGATGGACCTACAATCAAGAGTGATCCGTGCACCTAGTTCCCTCCCATCACAGGCACCCAAAAATAAGTATAGATGCATATCCCTTAGACAAAGTCATTACTAGTTTTGGTGTGGTTACTCCTGACTCTTATGTACTAATAGTTTCTATAATCCAAAATTCCCTTAGGGAATCATTTTTACCCGCTTCTATAGAATCACAATTAATTATAGTTGGCATGGAAATCTATATTCAGTGTAGATGGGATTATGTCACCCTAGAGTAAGACTTAATCACAATTATTAATGTTATCTCTAATTTAGAGGTCGTCTACCTACCATTGGGTCTATTAGATTAAAATATCCATTCCCTACAGTTTATCATCTAAGATTTCTTCTTCTCCTTGACTAATAAGGATTTTAATAGACTATCTCATCATTTGGACACTAGGAGTCCTTCAAAAATTTCCTAAGACTGGTTGGATTTTTTATCTAGATTCTTTACTTCCCTTATTTTTCTTGATCATCAATCTCTTTATATATGAGTCCATTTTTCTCTTAAAATATAAATATAATTATATATAGATATATATATAAATTTTTTATACCTATAATTGGTGATTTTAAGTGACAATATATATATATATATATTCACATCATTATATATATGTATTAATATAATAATGTGTAAATAATATTATAATGATATATAAGCATATATATACATGAATTTCTCTAATTATACTTATTAATTAATTTTGATTATTAATTATATTTTAGTTGGTTATAATTAATAAATTTTAGTTATGTTTCAACTTGTAATTAATATTAGTTAATTTTAATAATTAACACATAGACACGTACACATTTTTCTGTATTTATATGTATGGTTATATTGGTTTATATATATAATTGTACTATACCCACAATCAAACACACACACATCTATATGTATTTTAGTATGTTTGTATATATGTTTATATGGATGTAGATGTGTGTATGGAACAATTTTTTTAAATGAAAGTTATTATTAATATTATGTAACACTAAGATATGCAGTATATATTTACATAGAGATATATATATTATTCTTATATGTTATTTTTAATATTTATAATATTATTATCTTAATATTACAATTATATATACATATACATATATATATATTATGTAACTATTGAATGATATATTATGTTCAAACATGAACTCACCCATAAATATATTATTAGTTTTTATAATTTTAATTCATAATGGTTAAAAATATTATAAATTTGGTAAAAAATTAATAATGGGTGATGGGGTTCTCTCTAAAATACAAAGTGATCATTGATATTATGTTGATTATGGTTTCCATTAGTATTACTAGTAGGATTCAATATCAAGGATTAGATTCCTCTTTTGGGGTTTATCAGATTGTTTTGGCTAAGGATAGAGATAGCTTAATTGATGATATTTTGTCTCTGAATGGGAAAACATGCAAGGTATGTGGGTCGAATGTCAAATATATCATAAATATTTTTATCTAATTTGGGAATTATATTGGAAGTATCATCAAGAATGTATTGATGAATAGCATTGCGGAAAATTATATGTTTATTTCGAGAGGTTGTATCTGGTTAATAACTCTCTAGTTTCTAGGATTGTTCTACTTAAATGCCCAAATCAGTGTTGTCTTATGGAACTGGTACACCAATTTTTTTTAATTGGGATATTTCTTATGTAGAATTTGTTTCAATCAGATGATTTTTTTCCAATATCCAATTTCTTTTACGTGATATAAGGTGGTGAACATAGAGTTTTCTTTTCTTATTTTTAATACCTGGTACGCTTCTACTCTTTGAATGGACTATGCACTTAAATTTTTAAATGTTAGGAATAATTTTTCATTTGATTAGAAAAGGATACATTGTATTAAATAAATTATATGGAATATAAGAACACTTCAAAAAAATGGCTACAATTTGGATTCAAATTCATCTGTATAGAGATACAGGATAGGATAGGTTCAATCATTTTTCAATGATGTTGGTAGACGTGGATCATAGTACCATCCTTATTAACATGGAAATCATCCCTATATTTAATGTTGGTATTAATATTTAGTTAGATAATGAGAATATTCTACAATTCAATATGTAATGTAATGCTGTAGTAATTTTTTTCACTGCCAACCAATGGAATATTATTTGTAGTGTACATTGTATGAAATATCCTCATGTTTAGGATTTTCATAATCCTAAGGGTATGAATCATGTTGTTTTTTTTATTCAAATAGAGTTCTTTCAGGACATTGGTGGCATGTATAGAAAGTACGAGAGTAAGGGGAAGAATTATATTGGTTATGATACTAATTTATATGATCTGTTGGATGACTATTATAGAGGTTTATAGTTTCTAATGATCCAAATTTAGGTTTGAGAGACTATTGTCACCTATTTTGATGAAATTTTAATGTAGTCCAACCCGAGACATGAGAAGATGGCCTCTGCAATTGGAATTATTTTTGTGACATGATTTGGTACTCCTCATGGGATATTTTGATCTATTAAGAAGCAACATAAGAAAGCTCTTGTGACCCCTACATATTCCAAACCTTGAGAGAAAAATAACATACTGATTGGGAGTTATATGATTTAATTTATTTGGATAGATAATGAGGATTGAAGGACATAAATTAATTATTCTCTTGTATAGAACTTTGTGACGAGGGAGATGAAGATGATATCATATAGGCTAATTGTGACATAGATTCACAAGATGAAATTTATTATCGGTTGGTGTAGGAGAAGAAATTTTTAGTTATAGATGATCATAATGGGAAATTAAAACATGAAGTTAAATTTAAATTGAAACTAATCCAAATAAGGGTCTTTGAAATGGGTAAGGTCTATGTGGATACTAAAAATTATTTATACACAATATTGGATCACCAATTCCTGATGTGGTTAGGACCATATAAAGCTAACATTAATCTAATTGTGGTTAGATTCCGTAACTACTATTTGTGAACTAACAGTAAGGTTATTGTGAGAAAATGCAGAAGTTAGATCTATAGATTGATGTTTGAAGCATTAATGAATCATATTATGATGTTAGTGCATCAGTTTTCCCATTTTTTTGAACAAAAGTTCATGAAGTTGATGAAACAGATAAAGAAGCCAAATAATCTCATTCAAATGTTAATTATTTAATTTAGTGGGGTACTCTTGAAAACATTATGGTTATTTATTCTTAAAATTGTAAATATTCATAAGCAATGGTCTTTAATATACACATAACCAAATATAGAACTATTAGGACCACAATGGTTCAACATAACACTGTCATGGGTGAATCAATATGTGTATATTCATCAACTGATTTAATCTATTATCCCTTTTTCACAACATCACTTATTTAGTGAATGGATCTCTCTTTCTATTTAACCTTATTTATCCATTGGTTAGCATTCAAAAATAATAACATAAAATAACAGAATAAAATATGAGTTTCATTAATGAGGTTCCCCTTCAAGATGGATGACTATGTCCCTAGTGAATCTTGTTTGTTATCCTATAAACACAATATAAATTTAATTATCAAAGGAAGATCAAGAAAGTTTGAAACCATTGAATCATTATTTTCTAATAAAATCAATATAAATAAATAAATATATTGTTATTCAATAATCTATATAGAATATATGTTTTATCCTTCTCCTTGTGAAGTTGATCAATAATGGAACTCTAGTGTCCTTATTGAATAATTTGAATGATTTTCTTCTTTAATAACCAAAATCAAGTGGGATGCCTCAATATAATTTTGGATTATATAAAAAATGTTGTGGGATGGGTTACTCAATATATGATCCTGTATATGATTTGTATAATCATTACCATACTGATTCTTCTTATTTATCCATTTTTTAATGTTTATGAATATATCGGTCAAAATATCCAACATTTAATGCACATGATCTACAGTCAAAAGTTTTATATGGTCTCTCATAGTGTCTTCAATATAAAGGTAATACTCTTAAACATAGTATCATAATAACATTTATTTATTTTATCTCCGAATATATATTCACCCAAACTATATGAATTTTGATCAATAATATTGTCATTTGAATCCACTTAAAGTATCATCCTTTATATTCTCCTTCATACTTGGTCATTAATTTAAAAACATTTAATCCTAAAAAAAATTTCTATAAATTTTCCAAGAGACTCAATAGAAAAATTTCATGATATCAAAGAAAACCATAGCCTTCTTCTATCCTTTTCTGATGTTTGAATTCCCATTTCACCAATGATCAACCACTTCGATTACACCAACATTTCCTTATTCACTCACCTATAAATATCCAAAAATACCATATAAATAAAATATATTATAAATTCATGGAATACAATAATAAAATATACCTGGTGTATCTATTTTAAATGTGGAATAGAACCCCCCAATATCATCTATACTTATCTTCACATAAAAACTAATATAATAATGATATGAGTTTTATGATATTTTGTTATTTTAACTAATATCATGGAATATTCATGTTAAATATTAATTTTATCATAATTTGTTTTGTTATATTTTTCATAGTATTTTTATTATTAATTTAAAAAATCACAAATAAGAATTTATTACATGTTCTGAAACATCGTATGACCAGAATTAATATTATATGTGGATCAAAATAATTTATGATATATAAACTATCATTTATGTGGATAGAATAAAATATGTGTTTAGTGTCTTTCATACATGGGAGAAATTTATAATGAAAACATATAAAACATCATATCTATTTCTCAAACAACTTCAGTGATAAAAAAATATCTTATGTCCAGACTACTTTTGAGGTCATGTGTTGAAAAATCCGATCCCAAATTTTGGTATAGTAAAATATATTACATCTATATCATCATATTTATCAGAAGACCATTCATTTACAAAATTATGAAAAAGTCAAATTTCATACACATAGACTTAATTTCATACTTGACACCCACTTGAAATTCATAAAATCTACAAATTCATATGAAACATGAAAATGATATAAATAATAAGAAAACATACATAGGAATCTATCATTATTATACAATCCATGTGTGAATGTTATGTATGCATTATAATTATCAATAAATTTTATGTTGGTGATTTATTTTATACTCTATAACCCAAAAGGCATTATGCGCAACAAAATTAACCAAATTTATAAATTAACTACAAAAAATATAATTTATTAAAATTAATTTAAAACATATTACAATGTCTCTTGGGCTTCATAAATCTTATGAAAACCTCATCCGATGTATTTCCTCAATAATTATTAGTAATATTCTAGATATGATTCATTGAGATGGGTTCTGAAAAATTATGTCACATCAAAATCTAACTCAACATAGTTGTAAAATTTGTTAATAACAAGTCACAAGCTATAAAAAATAGATAGAACCATCAAAAAATTCCATGATCCTAACAAAATTACATCATCTCCATTAACATGTGTGATGGATTTGATAATCAACTCAAATAATTTACACATTTAAAGGATTCCAACATGAATTTATCCTGACATGTTATTCAATGTAACATGTGAATATCCAAAACTCCCTAAAAACATTTGTATTGATCATAAAAAGATCTTCAATGTCTGCATATTAATCATCATTTTAATTTTACATACTTAATGGTAGTTGATCTCTTTAACTCACAACTACAATCTTTCTTACCCTCATATAACTAGATCTCCTAGAATCACATGACAACACACATTTTTACCTTTTTATTTTATTTACATGAAATTGGTTGTGGAATATTACTTCACTTAAAAGATTCAATATAAACCAAAAACCTCATGTAATCTGTAAAATACATTACATATTATAATACCAAATGAGAGAACCTCATCTATATTTGGAACTTACAACTTCATTCTATGTTTTCTAACATAAAACTACTTATAAATGTGATTATGAAGATTATAATGCATCAAAGACATTGTACATAAATATATTGACCTGAGAAAACTATTATCTTGATGAAATAAATACCACTCAAACGAATGGTTTGTTAAAAAAATCACCCATATTTTTTTTTGAAATTACCTCTTGATAGAAATGATATCCCAATATGCGATATAACATTTCCTATGACAAATTTTCAACATTATAGTAATTAATTATCTTCTCTCACATATTGATAATATATACAATGTTCATTTGATGGATGATGGAATCACATCATACTTATGTAATTTTTTTTAATAATTTCAGTCAATGTCTATGTGAGTAAATATCAGGGTGAAAAAACATGGGGGTTTTCTTTTAACATTAAAGTTTTCTTTGATTAAATGAATATGATACTTACTCATACCATTTGAAAATATAATTCCTTTGGTGATGTATAAACATTTTTAGGCTAAGTTCAGTGCTAAAAATTGATATAAATTTCATTATGAGAACTAAAACATGAAATACCTACACTCAAATCAACACAGAAATTAAAACATTCAAAATAGTATCTTAATAGGTTTTATATTTTGCGATTAACCTCATCACACCTTCATATTTCCATAATTTCATATAATTTATTAATTTAAATTTATCCCCACATAAAATTATACTTTTTTATTTTATAAAAATGGATTGTTGAATATAAATACATACCGTATTAATTATGTTTTCCATAAACCTTCCAAAAATATCATGTTTGTTCAAATTATATTATTCAATTAGATTATCAGGTCTTATTAGCACTTTTATCCACAACAAGGTTACACTTATCAAAGTATTCATCAAGAAAAATCATTTCATAAATTTTTTATTATAATAATAATTTATAAATAATGCTAAGATAATGACTTATTAAAATTTTCATTATTAATTCCATATTATTTCACTAATCATTTCTCATTTTGATAACTAGAATCACCTCTGATTACATATAATTAATGAAATAAAATACAAAACAACTAATATTTAAATACGGTGGATGATATATTTATCATTAATGTGAGAAACATGTTAGAGAGTTTATGTTTAATCATGAAACTATTTCCTTTTCATCTCTAATGTTATTAATATTCCTCATAATGACTTTTTTAGATACCATAGATGTTTAGGTAGTATTTATTATCATCTTCATCCCTTAAGTGTGGTCTTATTTTTAATATTATACTTCTATAAACATGCATAAATAGTTTCATTCATCATTTTTTCAAGATTTATTCGATGAATTTTATAATTTTCATCAATTTATTGAATATTTTCAAACAATATTTCACCTCCAAAACAACATTTTTTAATCCCTTTAGTCATAATTTATTGATGACCCCAAATTAAATTCCTAATTTTTTATGTGGAATTTTTTCTTTCCCTTTGCACCTTTAATTTTAATGAGCCTCATCCATTATTATTTCCTTTTACAATTAAGATAAAAATTAAATAACGATACCTAGGAATGTACCAAAATGTTTTGTTTTTTTCCATAATGTTTCATTTAAATTCCTTTCAGTAAGGTGCCACTCTTATACCATTCATGGACTATTCATTCATTCTTCTCATTCGTGATTGTATTTATAAAAACTCTCATGGATTGTTTAAAAGTACCCATGATTTTCCCTCTCCTCCCACAAAAAAATTAGTTTATATACTATTGTGTATAACTTATATACGGAATTTTAGGATTTATTTTATCTAAATTCTTCCATTGTTTATATTATTGTATAACTTATAAAAATAATTTTCTAATATATGGGGAACATTAACTTGAACTATTGTAAAATACTTCTTTCTCAAGGTTATCAGGTATTTCATCTATATATTTTGGTCAAATTTTTTTTATGGAAACATAGTTGAGTTGAAAAAGTTTTCTCCAACTCAATGCACACCTCCTTTGTATTCTCCCAAAAAATAAATAATTTATAATTTATTTAATGTAATCATATTTTACATTTAAATTGTGTTTACTTACATAATATAGCTTTTATTCGTATTAATGTGGGTTTCTTAATTATCATAGTGACTAATAAATTATGCAAGTGATAAAAATATTTATACCTAATTTTGTTATAGTGAAAGTAGTAGATGATAAACCCTAATATTATATGACTAGTAGGCTGCTGAGATTTTTCATCCTGATATTTTCTCAAATTATATTCCACTAAATAATCATTATTTATTAAATAATTCATATTATAATTTCATCAAACAAATTTTTATATATTTCTGGATTTTCAATACTTTACTTCAACCAATTTTGTAAATTTTTTATTTTTTAAACCAATAATTTAAATGAAATAGTAATTATAAAAAACATAACATTCTCAAATGGATGGTAAATTGTGTTTAATTCCTACTAAAGACTTATCAAGGAATGACTTCATGACTTTATTTCTACAATATAGAGTTATTTTTGAAAAAAAAAATCTTCTTTGAAATATTAGTGACATTTGCACTAATTTTAGATTATTTTGATATCATAGTTTGGGTTCTTTACAGATTATTTAGTTTAATCTCAAGGTCCGAGAATGTCATATGGTGGATTATTTTCTCAACAATAAATTATTTTAATTTATGTTCACAATTCATTCTCATCACTTTAATTTAGTCTTCCAACATTTTTTTTCTTTTCCTACAACAATCCTTCATACTATTTAATCATGTTTATCTTCACTTATAGTTGAACCCTTTTGACATCATTAGTTTAATGTTTCTTCTGCAATAATGTATATATATTTCTATCAAGTATTACCATATATTCATAATTATAAAGGATTTATTGAAGAAAATATTTTATATCATGTTAGTGTTTTTATTCATGAGACAATTGTTTTTCACTTTTATTATTGTATTTCATCATTATATCAACAAAAATCAGTAACTTTGGAGGTAGTTTCCACTCTTTTTTTCCGAATTCTTCAAGTTGGGATATCTTATTATAAATTACAATAAAATTTACTTAAATAAAAGTGATAATATATTTTTGGTAATTTATTAATAATTTATTTTAATGACAACATTTACTCATCTTATGAATCTAATATTGTAAATTATTTCCCAATTTTACATGGATCATTATCTAGAAAATGATGAGTTGAATTTTTAGTTGCATCTTCTTTAATATAAATATTGATAAAAAATAATTTATAGTTTAATAGTCAAACACATTTTTAGTTGATGTATCTACCATTTTCTAATCTTCTATGCCAGATATGTATTCAATTGAAGCATAACATTGAAAAATTATATCCTATTTCTATTAACAAAGGATGTATAAATTCTTTACTTTTTCAATTCATTTATTCATCTATTTTCTAGAATTGGAATATATAAAAAATTAATATGTTTCTGAATCATATCAATGTTTACACTATATTTTTCTTTGAAAAGAGTATAATTTCAAATGTTGAGACAATTGAGATTATAATAAAATGCATACCCTCTATCTAATACAAATTATTTTAGGGTAAAATCAATGTTTCTATATTCTTTATCTAATTTAAATCTGTATTCCTTTTTCACCGCTTCACATATTTATTGAATAAATTTGTAATTTTATTTTAACTTATTTCTCATATGATAAAAATATAAAAATAATTAAATGTAAGCCTGAAAAAATATAGTTTCGGTTAATGAGGTTCATATATAAGATGGATGATTACATTGGTAATACATTTTGGATATTATCCCAAGTACCCAAAATCCATTTTTATTATTAAAGAATCAATATGAAGGGTATGTTATTGAAAAATATATTTTGGAACCAACTTGATACAATGTAATTGATGTCATACTATGATTTAATTTAATTATAATACAAGTTTTAGCCTACCCCTATTGATGTCAATTAGAAATGGAACATTACTATCTCTTGTAGAAATTATGACTGACCTTCTTCCTTGTTTTCAATAACAATGTGGGATTCCTCAAACTATATCATACATCTACAATAAAATATTATAGGATAAATTTATTCATGGTATCAGACTTAATATGATATTTACAAGGATATTTAACATAATTATTATTTTTCTTTTTTCCCCAATGAATAGAAATGAAAATAGGTCACACATTCTATCATCGATATACTATATTTGAAATAGGGTTTTCTTTCATGTCCCTCATAGTTTTTTTGTTACATATGTAACACTATTGAACACATTATCATAAAAATTTATTCATTTTATATAAAATAATATATTCACATGACCCTAATGAATATTTTCCATAATATTTTCTATTTAAAACTCCTAAAATCTTATTCTTTAGGTTCTCCCACCACTAGGGTCTTCAAATTAATACCATTTAAATATTAGTTAGTCTTATTTAAATACTACTAGAGACTCATTATAAAACATACATGATATATGAGTAAATTATTAACTTGTTCTACCAGCATTATTAATTTATAAATACCATATAAATTACAAGATATTATAACTAAATCTAATAACAAAAAAATAATTTAATAAATACATTAAATTCTATCTAGAACTCTCCATATTTATCAACATTTATGTTAATTTATACACTGATAGAATCATGACATGATTTTATTGAAACAGATAAATTTAAATGAAAAACATGTTATCAACATTTTTAATCTTAAAATTATCATAATTTTCATTTTGGTATTTACCAAAATATATAAATTTTAGATTTCAAAAATATCAAATTAGTGTATTTTTCATGATCTCAAATATCATACAGCCTAATAGAATATCATAAAAATGTCAGAAATATCTTATGAGATCTCAATTATCTCTTCACCATACATAATATCATATGTGTTTGTTAAAAGTATTACTCACCATAAAAATATCTTACAAACATCAAAAACATCATTTTCATTTTTCAAAAAATATATATCCTCAATAAATTTCTTATTTATACATACTTTTAATGTTTTATTCTATCAATGGATTTGAAAAAACATTAATACTCAATTATCTTACACCCATATCATCAAATTAAAATGTGGTCCATGCCTTGAAAAAAATATAGAAAACATAAATTTCCATAAAATCGACTAAAATTCATACATGAAACCCTCCAGCAATTCAAACCTGATGCAAAGTTGTATACATAACGAGAAAGTCATATTCAACTTATAATGAATCATTTAGGAATATTTAATTAAATTTAAATCTCTATGTGAAATTCATATATTTATTAGAATTAGAAAATTTTCATATAAAGGTTCATAAAGTCATAGTTGCCTCCCAAAATGTTTTATGTGCATCCAATTAGTCAAGTTACACTATTAAAAAATACCTAGAATTTATTCATAAGATTCAATAACTTCTTACAATGTATCTAGGGAATCATAAAACTTCTACAAACTCATCCAAGTTATTTAATCACTTATTTTGGATAACATTCAACCTCTATCTACATGAGATAGTTTCTCCCAGATCGTTAACACTTTAAACTCCTAATATAGAATGATTTAAAAGTTTTTAATAACATCTCTCTAGTTGAGCACATTATGTACCACCTTAAAACCTCTCTACTATATTTTAGATTATACATCGACATAATAAATACTATTCATGGATTTAAATATCATCTATAAAATTTAATCATTTAATGGTTTTCTCCTTGAATATATATATAAATCTTCTCCAAGGTAGTTTTACACAATCCAAATCTATATATCAATAGATATATGAACCATCAATAGATATTAAATTACAGTAACTTTATTAAAAGTTTCCATATACGTACTCAATTTATGTAGATCACTTCATATCACATCTATAATAATCCTTTATATCACGTGATAGAATCATGTTGAATCTCATTGAAGAACTTACATCCACCATTTAATTTATTTAACACACAAATAGTGGTGTACGATTACATATCTACCAAGATTGAAGTTAAACTAGAAAACCTATAGTAATATTAATAGTTAATTACATATCAAAATACCTTTCATGGGATCTTCAACTGGTATTCCAACTTAATGCTTACTTTCCTATTTTACATCATCCAACTTCTTATTGATGTGCATGAAAACATTGAACTACTTAAAAGACATTCTTTATCAACATGTTTACATGAGAAAAGACATGAATTATTGTGAACAGAGTATAGAATAAACAATAATTGGGTATATCAAGGTCCACTCAGACATATTATGGATGAAAATCATGTAACTACTTATAACTATTTCATCATACTTTATGTTTCTAAAACTATTACAATGGAATAGAAAAATAATCTTACTAGGGAAGATGAGACCCTTCTAATCAGTGATTCAATCTATACTAAAAATGACCTTGAAATTAAATATAACTATCCACATATGGTGTAAAATTAGATATTTGGAAATCGACATCATGGTTCAGGTGGTTGGGGTGTTATAATAGGAGTCTTCCTTTTTAATCTATGATATAAAGAAAATCTTCATTGAACATTGATCCACTATTTTGGTCTACCATTTTTTTAGTATTCAATATTCATTTTCATTTCGTAATATGGTATGAGGTATGGTTTTCATTGTCTAATTATATAACCCACATGAACTATGTTTCTTCATTTCAATAATAATGTGTCATTGACACCATCTTTTTTTAATAAATTATATGTTTGTGTAAATTTTTACGGAGTTAAAAAATTATATATGTATATATAAATCTATATTGCAAAAATTGAATTAATTTGTTTTGTAATATACTAATTTTCTTAATCACCACTTAAATAAAAATTTGAAAACTTTTTAAAATGAATATAAAGATAATATTAGCAATTTTTTTTAAAAACATGGAAGAATTAAAAATTCTGATATATTTTTAAAATATTGCTTACAAAATATTGGTAAATTAGCTATGTTATAGTAATGTTGGATAAATTTTTCATGATTTTAGAATATATAAATAAATTAATAATTATCTGTAATTCAAGAAAATATATATAAATATGAGTTTCATTTTGGATCCAAAATATTCAAGATACTCTAATGGTGGAGGAGACTTATATATCCAGTGAAAATGAATAAATATATAATTTACTTATATATATCATTCTATAATCCTAAAAAAGATATCTGAGTTTTATTTTTTGATATTATAGGTGATGTTTTTTATGAAAACGGATTGGGGACATGAGTGTGGTTATAATTATTGAATTTGGATTCATTAATGTGAATTTTAGTAAATAAGGGTGAAATGATAAACCCTTTAATAATTAAGTTACATTAATTGAAAGTATTTTATACAATTTTTATTTCAAACACAAAATGGTTCATTATTATATTAATTTTAAAACCCATGCCTTAAACAAATAATAATTCAATATTTTTAAAATTATCTTCCAATAAATACAATCTAAATATCTATAAGTATAGTGGATTTTTAATTTTAAACACATAAATACATCATCGTAAGAGTAATAATTATTTAAAAATAAAAAATTTTCTGTCATATCCAATGTGTATTTTTAAATAGTTATATTACCCTGGGGAAAATACAAAAGTAAGATGGTGTCAATAAAAGCCTAGTAAGATAATAAACAATGAAATAAAGGATAATATAACATTCATGTGAAAAATATGGTATCAGATATAGAATTATTATAATAATAGAGACATATAATATTGGAATGAAATCATAAAATCATGGAATCATGGAATTAATAGAAACAATTTAACTCATGAAATTATAAACATAATTAAGGGTCACTCCTAATACCATCATAATAAATAAGGAAATGTTCTTTGGTGGATTAGGTTCACTCACTAATCCCATATATAATACCTCATAATATAAAAATAATTACCCAATGTAATATTAGGGAATATATTTCTATGACCACCCATCACACAATGAAAATCACACATATTCATGCCACATGTTGAAACAAAACCATGCAGAAATCATAAGAATGATCAAATCAATGAAAAGAAATTGAGTTTCATACTTTTGATTCAAGGCCTAATTGAATGATAAATTATAAGGATTATCTAAATAAGAAGGAATACAATTATTTGAATTTTCCATAATTAAAAATGTTTATAGGTTTTTAAAATGGTGTTATAATGATGAAAATTAGAGAGAGGTATCTTAGAGAGGAAATAATAAAAATTAAGTATATGGGTGATGCTTTATGAAATAAGTAAAGGATATTTTAAAATAAATAAATTTATTACTATTTCCTATAAAATAAAAATTGAAATGCAAATTATACCCACTAAATAATGGGTGTTATGAAATAATATTCATGGTTTAGAAACATTTAATGGGGTTTATTCATCAAAATATACAAGAAATAGGCCAGTTCCATTAAATTGGTTCTACATAAATGTGGGAATTTTTATGGGAACTAAAATCAAGTATAAACATATAAAAGAAAAATATTTTTAACTTGAAATATAATTTTTGGACATATATAAATAAAATAGAATAATTTAGTTATGATAGTATTGTTTAAAAAGAAGAATAAAAGATAAAATTCAACTAATAAGTAATGAGGGTGGTACTGAAGATCTCATACGTCTGGTCCTGATTCACTCTAAACATTCTCATAACTCATGAAATAATTAAATTATATTTATTAAATTAATTACTAGGAAAATAATTCATTTATATTTAATTTTAAACATTCCATTTATTATCATTTTTTTATTTTTAATAGAATTAATTATTATATTGGTTACTTGGGATTGTTCAATTAGTTCTCTATAATTCCATATGTTCATTGGATAAGGTATGATGTGTTGTAAAATAGAATCATAATCTATAAAATATTTATATTTAATTAAAATATTGTTAATATATATTAAATTAATTATTATATCGTTCTATGTTTTTTGGTGACGAGAAATGTAATTTTTTCACTTGGTGATGAGGTAGTCCACACACACACACGATTAATAATTCCATTTCTCCAGGAAAGATAAAAAAATATGGTATATGATAATTTGAAATTTCATAATAATATTTATTTCATACATATAAAATTATTCCTATAACACATCATAAATAACTATAATTATAGATGGTTATGAAAAAAATACATTGATTCTTAGATGTGGTAGTTTGTGCATAAGAAAAAACGATGCTTTTATTTTTCTTAATTGATGAAGTTGAATCAATAATGGTTGTTTCATCCATACAATAAAATAAAAATATAACAATAATTATTATATAATTATATTGGTAAGGATATAAGAGGTTACAAATATTAATATCAACAAGAAAATATTCAGAAGAAGTTAATACTTATATTGAGAGTGATAGTTTTCTCTTAGAAATATTCTTGTAAATAAAGGACTTAATAAAAATAATTCTGATTAGAGGAATCCGTAAGTGGGATAGGGATTTAAGTGGGATGAAATTTTTTAATTTTATAAAATAAATCACAATAATTGTTTAACATAAATTTATGTAAGGACCCATTTTTATAAATGAAGAAGATAGAAATTTTGGAAGCACACTTTTCATTTCTGACAGTGACAAGTAACTAATCAATGGTAAATGGATCTGAAGTGGAAAACAAGGAAGGGTAGGTGATTTTTTTCCAATACACAAGTAAAAGTGATTTTTGAAACATTTTATTTTGTTATTTTCTCTTAGTAAGTATATTTTTACCATAATTACATTTATTGGGGTAACTAACATTCAACCATAGTAAATAATTATTATGAACAAAATTAAAAACAATCGTCTCACCTTATTTAATGCATATCATTTCAATTTTAAAATAACATTATGAAAGAAAAGTGTGTTTTTATAGAAAAAACAAGTTTATGATAAAATGTTCAATAATTTTTATTTTCATGAAATTAATGGGTTTATTATAAATAAACTAAATTTTATGTGTCGTTATAATAAATCCAAAAAAAAATTAACCAAAATAAAGTATAATTAAATGAAAAAAAATTAGAATTAAAGTATTAAATTTTTTTATAATGTTATAAATAGGTTTTGTAAATTTGAAAAAAAAATATTTATGATTAATTAAATTATTAAACTGATAAATATTATAACATCTAAATGTTTTTATAAAATTAATATTCAATATAATATACAGATTATGTGATAAAAGTCACTATTTTGGAAAAAATAGTATTTTCCTCTATTCATGCCCAAATTAATTATATTAGGAATATAGAAAATTGTAATATTATAATAAATTAGATATATGAAATTTATAAATAATGTTAATTTTAAAAATGTAAAATTTTATATTTTAAAAATAAAATTTATATAAATAAAAATGCTATTATTGAAATATGAAGTGTTTTAGATTTAAAGGTACTCAATAATATTCTCTATTAATTTATAATTAATTACTATATATATATTTAATATAGGTTTTATTTTTATTATAATTTCATTATATAATATTTTTTCTATTCATTTTGTGGTGTTTCATGTGATCTACTAATTTAAAAAACATAATTATTGGAGGAATAAAATATATTATGACATAGATAGTTACATTTCACCCCCTTTAAAACAATTTATTCTTCAAAATTTTATTAGATTTTGAAAATGATATATGGGAATTTCTATCTCATCATTTCATGACGTTCCTATTTAGCTTCCTAAAATGTTTGATCCTTACATATACATTTTAATGGATGTTTGGTCTTGTTCAATGTCATCAAGAATCCAAAAGAGGATCAATCCACAACTCCCAAATCCCACCTCCATAGGCTAGGGTAAAGTGTCTTTCACAGAGTGAGATACCACGCACATAAGGGGCCTTAGCCTAAGGTACCTCAACATAAATACCCATGAACACCTGTATGAAACAGTCTAATGATATATAAAATTGTAAATAAATGCATTCATACATCTATCCCAAATAATAGAACATTATAAGTAGAAAAAATCAAAGATACAAGGCCCACCAAAACAAAATGTAAAATTTTTCCTCCATCATAGTAGGACGGGATTTCTATAAAATGAATCCATTGGAAATATCCTTAGTCATTATCTAGTAAACACCTCAGTTGGTCTAGCTCACCAAGATAAACATACTACTGGTCCTCATAGGACTCCTTCAAAAGGCATGCAGTCTTCAGAATAAATTGGATGAGTGGAAAAATCACATTAATGGCTGAGTATAATGATACTAAGTAAGCACCCCAAAAACCAAAATGAATAGGGAGGTGAATAAATTTGAAATTCCACTGGATGCATCTAGAGGGAATCCAAATGAGAGAGAAAATCCATCTTGATACCATTCTAGGAAAAACATAACTAGCCATCTAGTTCCACATGGTGTTTCATCCAAGATGTGACAAAGCCATAATGAAACCTGTAATATTTCAAATATACTCTTCTTATTCTACAATTCATAGGATATTATATCCTCAAATCTAGTGAAATGTTCCTCCTTGAGGATCTCCCATAACACTTGAACATGAGCACACACTCTAAGACCTCAATTATAACAACCCTTATCTTTATTATACATTAATTCATGTATAATTACTTATATTTACATATAATAAAACACAAAGTATTAATATTTTTGTGTCCATGGGAATTAGTTATATATCATAACAACTTATACATGGGATAGAAAATATTATTGAACACATCCTTTACATGGTCATAATATTCAACAATCATTTAAAATGCATGGGATATACTAGGGACAAAATAAGAAAAGGGAGAGATATAAACCCCAGTCAAGGGATAACATGGAATAACATTAAGAATATTATACATGATAGACAATAGAAATATTTATGGAGTTTAAAAGGAATCTGAATAATGAGGCATGAAATATCATGATAATCATAACATGGGAAATGTACAAACATCTTAATGCACTGAATCATAAACATAAGTAATGGTTAAATATCCCAAGACCTCTTGGTGGAAAAAGTCCCAAAGAGGTTTCAGGTACACCCCTACACCAACATGATGTCTCATGATACTAAACATAACCCTAAGCATTGGAGCTCTATCATGGTGCACCTATCATACACATTTCATGCTCGTGCTTATGCCTACAACATAGATCATACAACACGGGATAATTCATCATAATAATTTATTCTAAGATAATGGAGTGTGGAATATATATAATTAGGTCCCCAATAAATATGTATATGTTCATATTTCTTAGTACCGTTGAAATTAAAATGGCTATGGTATTCACTACGTAATTTTTTTGTCATGGGAAATCATGGTGAAATTTCACCATCATAATGACATTATATAAAATTTTATAAATATGGTTTATGATAGAAAAAAGGGTCTATAATAATGTAAAATTATATTATGAAGTTATAGGGACATGTATGATCATGTCCCAACATTATTATATTGAAATATAATGCATAAGCTTATAAAAAACTTGAATGTAAAAGAGTAGGTGAGGATCCCTTATAGAATTTCCGCATAGTTACAACTAAGGTAAGGTTCCAAAAGAGGAAGGAGTAATGATCCCTCATTTAAATTAATTCAAATGTACAATAATAAAATTATTATAAATAAATGAATATATAACCATTTAAAATTACAAGAACTAATATCAAATAATTTTCTTAAATTTGAGAGGATAAGAAGTTCCCATTATAAAAAAAATGGAAGAGTAACGAGTGTACATAATTGTTCATATGAGGGATACATAATAATGAAATTGGATACAATAATTTAAAATTAAAATGTAAATTATGGGGGATATTTAAGACCATATACCATTAGAAGAAAATGTAAATTATAAGACATAACCTAAAAGGAGTTCTTGATAAAATAAGAGAGTGGATGATCCCTTATAAAATTTCAGGATAGTAAAGGCATAGGATCATATCAAAATTAGAGATTATAAATGGGATATAATTAATATAATATCTACTTCATATTAAGGGAATTATATTTGTAGAATTAAAATATAACCATTTGAAATTATAAATACTAATTTCATGGAAGATTCATGAATTGAAATAATGATAGGAAGATGAGGACACCTACATTTAGTGTGTGACTCTAAATGCTTGGGAGGGGCTTCTTGAAAACATAGGATCAACTTAGGAGAACTTTATGGAGTGTAAGGATGATTTTGGACATTATCCGAGGATTTTTAGTGAAGATAAATGGGATTTTTTGTGGTATATTATAGGAAATGTTGGAGATTTCATTATTATTTTGTGTTTTTATTCTATATAAAAATAACCAAAACCACAAACCATACAATTTTTTTTTCTTGTTCGTTTCAATAAAATGGGATTTGATATTATTATTATATATAGTGGAGAGACTAAATTTTTAAAACATTACCTGTGGTTATGTGGAGGTAAGTTACACACATAATGAAATTTTTTTAAAATTGTATAATATATTATATATCTTGGAGGATTCATAATGGATTTAAAAAATAAATAAAATAAAATTAAAACAAACTTATTTTAATGGTAAAACATAAATTTGGTAATGGATATATTTTATATTACTTTTTTAATCACTTTGGGTCATTATGATTGCATAAAAATATGTATATTTAAATGATATTTAAATTTTTACGAGAAAATTTGGCTGTCTCAAGAATTTATGAAAAAATCTGAATTAGATAATTTTAAAATTATGATTCCAAAAATAATATAAATTTTATATAAATATTTTTATATATATATTATGATTCACTTTATAAATAATTACAGATATTTGTTAATTCTTATTTGTTTTGAAAATGACAGTTTTTGAACCCAAATAAAATTAAATTTGACATCATAAAGATTATATAATATTTTATATTTGAAAGATATTAATTAATAATAATATTCCATTGAAATATTATTATTTTTAAAAAATAACATAATTCATAAATTCATTGATTGAATTTGAATATTAACCAAAAATATAAATCATGATTTATTGTTTCAAAACAAAAATAATTCACCAATTAACTATAATCAGATGAAAATATATTCATTACTATATAAATAAATTTACATAACCATGTTGCTAAATTATTGATACATGTACCTCTAATACACTAGCATACACCCTAAGACTACGATGCGTGATGGTGGGGATTTTATGGGGTCGTCCACCAAACATGGTTTGGGCCTCATCTCAATGAGCCTAAACTTCTCCCATAATATTATTCACTTATGCTTATGTCATTGGATATCATGTTGGGCTTGGTCTAGTTAGAATCCATGAAATTATAACTCCTTCAAATGTTTCAAAAAATGGGCTTCACAGGGTATGATCCCACTAGTTCACTCCCTCGTTTCCCTTTTCTGTGTAAATTTGATTTTGTAAAAACCTATATTTATACTAGTCATGGGATCACTATTTGATGGTTATATTATCAATGGTAATGATACTTAATGGCCATTTAAATTCAATTGGATATAATAGAACTAGATTTTTTCATGTGTTTTCTATAACTATAAGACATTTAATTAAATTTAAATGGTTAATGTTATTCATAATAGTTTTGGCCATTATAATATTCACCACATTAGAAGTATTTCCCTCAAATTTTCTATTTCAACAACAAAAAAGATGGGGATTACACTGAAACATCTCCTCCTCTAGTTCCAAGGTTTCTTCTTCAAACTTTTGGTTGCTACATAACACTTTTAATAAGGCATTTGTATTATTTCATAGAATATTTTCTCTATTATATAAGATCTTCACTGGAAGCTCTTTGTAGGAAATATCATTCTCTAAGGGTAACACATCATTATTTAGTACATGTGAGGGGTCTTTTATTTACTTTCTCAATAGGGATACATGGAATACATCTTGTACATGAGATAGATTTATAGGGAGTGTTATTCGATAGGCCACTGGTATTATGCGATCAAGGATCACAAAAGGGATTATGTACCTTGAAATAAGATTTTTCTTCATCGAAATTTATTAATTTTCTTTATGGATATATAAAAAAGAATTCCATGTCTCTAATATCAAACATTAGGTCTTGCCAACAATTGCCTTTATTTCTCTTCTATCGACTCTGATCAGCCTTTATATGATACTGAATGATCTTAAACATCTCCACAGTTTTCTCAACCATTTGAGGGCCTATAAGTTTTCATTCCCCAAAGTCATCCCAATATGTGGGTGGAATGCACCTCTTCTCATAAAGGGTTTCGTGGGGATCCATTTGGATACTCGAGGGGAACTATTTTTTTAAGATATCCCAACAAAAGGAAGATGTTGGTCTCATCCACATTTCATGTCCACAGAACATGCATGCAATATTTCTTCTAGTGGTTTATTAGTCCTCTTAGATTTTCCATAATTTTAAGGATAATATGCCATACTGAAATTCAGATCAATTTCTAGAAGATTCTGGTGAATTTTCCATAACATAGAGTTGAATCTTTTCACTTTATTACATACACATTATAGTTGTACTCTATGAAACATTACTAATTCTCTAATGCATATTTATACCATTTGAACCAACGATAAATCATATCAAATCTCAATGAATTGTGTAGCCCTTGTAAAAAGATACACAACAAACAAAATAGATTTATTTACATTGGATTTCTTCCATTGACTGGTGACAATGTTCATGGGGATTTTTTCTCATTTCCATGATCATATGGGTAATGGTTTCATCATCCACTAAGACATATGCCTTTTTTCGTTCACATTCTGAAAAACCAGGAATGTTGATGTATATTATGCGATCGCATTCTTCATGTTTTCCCACCACTGGTTATCTTTGAGATGTTGATAAATCATCTTGTTTACGAGGTTAATGGATATGACATACTAGTTTTTTAATCCAATTGAACTTAGTATTTGATGGAAAACATAGTATTGACCGAAATCTCACAAATCGGCGATAGTTTCTATTTGACCCAAGGAATCTATCAATATATCTCAAAGATTCTTGTCTCATCAACATTTCAATTTCTTTTTTATTTTAAGGATCTAAAAACATCACATTTCTTGTGATTATATCCCATTAGAATTATACTTCATTTAACCAGAACTCTCACTTTTTTACAATGTGTAGAGATTATCCTTTCACATGGTCTTTATCACAGTGCTCAGGTTCTCTTCATGATCCTCCTTGGTTTTGGAGAATATTAAAATATCATCTATAAATACTACCAAAAATTTGTCTAAGTAATCTATAGATAATATATTCATCTATCCCATGTATATTTTTGGGCCATTAGTGAGCCTGAATGGAGTTACTATGAACTCATAGTGCCCATAACATATTAAAAAATCCATTTTGGGGTAACCCCATTCACCGTAACTTGGTAATATCGTGACAATATATACACCTTAGAGAAGTATTATGCACAACGTCGACGATAAAACAAGTCCTCAATCTATGTAAAATGATATTTGTTCCTCATTCTGATCATGTTGATCTCATGATAATTAATGCAAGGGAACATTGAATCATCCTTCTTTTTAACAAAGAGGACTAGTTAACCCCATGGTGAAGAACATGAGAGTATCAAACCTTTATATATATTATCTTGTTTTTTATTATTTAGCTCCACATGTTCCACAACAACTATCCTATATGGATTCTTGTATACAGACAATTCCTCAGGTTTAATATTAATTTAAAATTTAACCTCTCAGTTATAAAGATGGCCCAAAATTTACATGGGAAACACATCAATGTATTCCCTCACAATAGGAATGTATTCATGGATTTTTTATTCTGTAGACTCAATAATTTGAGAAAGATATACTTTCTCATAGTGTAGTAATATCCATTCTTGAGATGACAGTTCTAAATATGATTCAGCCTCCTCCTTGCACATTTATATAATCGGAGTTCGATTCCCTATTTGGAGAGTGATTTCATTCTCACATAAATTTATGTTGGCTCTAACTAGGGAAAGGAAATTCATGACTACAATTGCATAAAATTCAACCAAAGGAAGTCTAACTAGTTTTATATGGAATATCATCCATGAAATTATAATAAGGGAAGAGTTATAAATATGGGAGAGAATAATTTTCTCATATTCTATAATAATCAAATCCCCTACTTCCATGATTATTGTGGAGTTTTAATAGTTCTACAAAACATTATTGATATGAAGGAATGATTAGAACCAGAATAAAACAAAATCAAATTTTTTATTCTTAAATAAATAAATAATAATACTTACCACCACAACATTCTCAAATATTCACCTTTGTGGTAGTGATGGATAAAATCTCTCCCTTACTATATTGGTGGTCGTTGTTTTTCTCAGAAAACCCTAGGCATAGGGCATTGGTTTGAAAAGTTCGTTAGCTCCTTATAGTTGAAGAAATGAAAAATGAATTGTGGGATTCCAAATAATTCCTTTCCTCTTTTTCATTAACAAGTTTATCTTATCTGAAATTATTAGTTAGGTGTCTAACCTTGCCACACGTAAAGTACTTCTTCACCCCCCTTAGGTAATTTCTAGGGTCCTCCTTTCCACAACATTTACATGTGGGACTGTAACATCCCAAGTATTTGTAGAATAATATATTTTCATATGTATTAATATATTTGAATATAATATTAACATTAGTTTAAATGGGATACTATGTATGATTTCATACTCGAAACGTGACAAAGTGTTTCTCTAAAATCATACATTGTACACAACACAGTGTTGTTCCAAAAAATAATACAATAATATTATTATTATAATAAATGGTAGTTAATGCCTATATGTTGTATTAGTGGTAATGAATTGAATTAAATATATTATTATTTTACTTGTTTTTTAATGTTTTTACATTTATCTAATGAATTTTAGAGTCTTAAAATGAGAATTGATCCAACTTTCAGCATAAAACACTCTAATATTATTGAATGGTCAGTTTACCTCCTTTTAATAGAGAAACCATTTTAAAAATAGTTTTTTCCAGTTTTATATGTTTTATTTTATAAAAGAAATTTCTTATTTAAAAAAGGGATATCAAAAATTAATTTGGGAGAAAATTTGGTATTTCTCTGATAAAGTCCTTATGTTTATGAATAGTGAAAAATACTGCATTTGAATTCAAAATCACCTCTTCATATAATTTATTTATATAGTTAGATTTTTTTTGATCGATTTTAATGTTTAATTTTATTAAGTTTTTATCAGTTAATCTAATAATGGTCATTACATGTAATTTAACATTTAAAATGTACATAAACACATGTCAATCTTTTGATAGTTTTTACCTTTTAAGGACTTACATTCTATTTTTGACAATAGAAAATAATTTTAAAATAATTAATAAAACAACTGTGTTTTTAATTTGATAAAATTGATTCCATAATTGGAATCAAAGTTTCCAAATTTTATAAATAGGTAACTTTTATTTTTGGACAATATGAATAGTAACATTAATTTTTTTAAAATTTACCATAGTTAAAGGGTAAATCAATTAAATAAGGATGAAAAATAATATTATAATAATATAAAAATACCATAAAACGTTTCCTAATCATATTGGATGAGATATGTATGATTTTGGACATCCATGGGTTGATTTTAGGACTCCATGGAGCCATTAGGGTGTGATAATGACATTTTATAAAATTTATTTTAACAAAAAGGGAAATATAACCTAAACATATATCTCTTAACTAAATTAAATATAATCTGGTTTATAAAAATGATATCTTTGACTATAAAAATTAATTAAAAATATAAAAATAATTACTACATCATTTTATTTTCTTTATAATTTTATGGAATTAAATAAATTTATTCATTTATGACACAATGATGATGCATTGATTACATTATTAATGAAATATTCAAATAAATGATATTATAAATATTAAAATAAATGAAATTTGAAAATTTTTATGCCATCCAAATAAAATTAGGATTCCATTTATATGTGATGGGTCGGTTTATTTTTTTCGTAGGAATAATGTTTTTATGACTTTAACAAAAATGAATTAATAAATAGTGTCAAAATTGACATAAATTGGGTTTAAAAAAATACTATTTCCTTGAATAATATAATAGTCCAAAAAATCTAATATTTAGAAAAATAACTTATATAATATTACAAAAGAAATTAATGATCCACTTTTGGATCGATAGGTATTATTCCCGAATGGCCCGAAGGCCTTCTTTTTTATTTTATTATAGATAATCCCCATTTTAAGGGTTGAAGGGGAACCCTTACATGACCCCTAGGCCCAACACACAAGGCCCGACATGACCCGTAATACATGACCTGAAGGCCCAGAGGCATACCATGCACAATACATGAGCCATATGCCCGACCAACTAGAACTTCTCCTCCCCGGCTTTTGCATCATTGATTGCCTTTAGCTCCCCACCTACATTTCTGATCAGCAAGCATTGCCCCGTACAAAGCTGCACGGTGCCTGGTCCCGATGGCGGTTTCCATACCCTCTCATTCTTTCAATCCGGTTAGCTTTGCTTCTAGTGACTGCTATTGGTGCTCTGATCCTCATCTTGGGCCTACTCTATGCGAACTGAGCTACTTCATGGTCTTCAATGGCCCAAAGTCCCTATGGTCCGAAGGATTAAAGATAAAATATAAGATTAATTTTGTGACATAAACTTATCTAAAACCTATTTTTTGAGAGGTTTTGGACCCATCCATATTTTTTCCTTGAAATATATAAGTTTTAATCTATTATAATTTTAAATCACTTCTACAATAAAATAATATTTCAAGACATTCCAAATGATGCCCTCCTCCCTCTTATAAAAGGCCACCACTTATACCCACCAAAACACACATTTAAATCCTATTGGATTATCTAACCTCTACTAACATAATCTTACAATATCCCTACCTTTCTCCATGAATCCTTATATTGGAAATAAGGAAATTTGTGAATTCCTTTTTTCTCAAATCAAAATGAGTTATCCGATTTAGACGTAACGTCTCCTCTCAAACTCATTTCCTTTATTTTCATTCTCAAACCACTTATCCTTTGTTTTTTACATTCATTTATAATAACACCATATATCCTCAATATACTGGGATATTATTATGGTATGGTTTCTTCCTACACTTACGCACACCTCCAACTAATGGAAATAGAACATACTATTTCTATGTACCGTATACTATTGCCTCACGAAACAATGATTATTCAATTTTATCATACCACCTCTCATGTTGTCCATTATGAAAAAATTTTATTTATATATTTTATATATATTATATTTATATTTTCTCGATACTTCTATAATTTTTATTTAAAGCACACCTTTATTAATTCGCTATCCTTTAAATATGATAATTTCATTTGATGATGTGTGGACTACAACCCCCTCAATGTGATATAACTCATTCATTCCATACATCGAACATATAAAGGATATAATTAATGAACATATGTGAAATATATAACATAGGTATTATACATTAATTATAATATACATATTTTTCATTTAGTTTTCATTCTTTTAATATCATAAAGAAATGAAAATAATGTTCATGTGTATGTACGAACTACCGTCTAAATGAATGATAAATTTAATTTATTATCAAAAAATGTTATATAATATTATAAATACATATATACTATATATATATATGATATTTCAAACATGAATTTTATTTTTTGAGATGATGTACTTATGACCATATGGGAAATTTATAATCATAACAAATTCATTTTTGACCCATGTACTGAATATCAACTAAACATATGATATGAACTTAAATCATTATGTAATTTTTATAACATGCTAATAAGTAATATAAAATGAATAAAAAATTAAAATTTTCTAAAACAATTATAATGTATCTTACGTTTATTATTCCATAAGATAAATAATGAACGAGACATGTCGGACTCAAGGTAAGGGAACTTCTTAACCCAGTTTCTATTATTTGGATTAATATTCTATTTCATGAATATGTTGTACCATGATTATTTGAGAAAATAATTTTTATATATTATATTTTATTTATACATGCTTTATAGGGATTTGTATTTAATACACATAGTCTATCTATTTGATTAAAAAATAAACTTTGTAAGGGAAATCATAACATAGTCTCTCAAGATCACATATAATCTATTTCCCTTGTTTACCCATACTGAGCTTTTTTTTGCTCATTATATGTTTTTAATTTCTTTTTAATGGTCTTCAGATTGGCAAGGACAACAAATATGGTTTGATGAATATATTTGGAGACTATTCTTGAAACGATACCATCTTCATTTTAAAAAAATTGAAAAAAGGATAATGACAAGAAGTTTCTACATTGTAGTAATCAAGTTGTTATGTATATGTTATGGCCTAATTATATAAATATATAAACCTGAAAAGATCATCAATGTAATTTTCAGTCAAATTATTGAATTAAATCAAGAATTAAGGTCATCTATTTATAGATGGTATTAAAGGAATGGCTCACACATCTTTAGGGATTCGGAATTTTGGATAACCACATGGTAAGTCTATATGTTGATTCTTTTAGTTTTTTTAAAGACTGATATCCTTCCCAAAAAAGTAAGATCCATTTATTGATCAGAAAAAAGCACTTACACCAGAGTAAAAGTAGGTTCCTTACATTTATCCCTCCTTAGAAAGGGAAGGAGATCACCCGGAGCTTGATCCTCCCAATGAAAACCAGATCTATTCACACCATTGTTCACAAGACCATCAGCCACCACATTTGCATCTCTATAGAAATGTGTAACAATGCGCTTCTTAGAGTAGAGAATATCCAAGCATCTTGACCATTTATTGATAAGCTTCCAAAAAGATGAAGAGAACCTGTCCTAATAGCAATCACCACTTGTGTGTAATCACATTCAACCCATAGTTTGTCCCAGCCCCTTCTCCTAGATTTCTCAACCGCTTCAATAATAGCTGTCATATCTACTTCAAGACCAGTGACGAAACCACAGGAGCCATAAAAAACCAACAACACACCCTGTATGATCATGAAAAACTGCCCCAAATCCAGAGTTACCTGGGTTACCTCGTGAGGCTCCATCCGTGTTGATCTTGATCCAGCCTTGGAAGGGAGGTTGCCAAAGCACTTCAATAGTGACATGAGGTTGAGGGAAGTTTCCCTGGACTCCCAGACTCTTTAGAATAGAGATACCATGGAAGGAATTATCACAAAAGGAAGTTCTTGGACGAACAGCCTCACGGACAGCAGCGAGCAACCCAGAAATTGCAGTACCAGTACAGAATTTCTGCTGCTCATGGATGGCCTTATTTCTATAATTCCATACAATACTATGTAATTCATCCGAATCAGATAAGAATAGATACCTGAGTTGTGGAGATAATTTAATTGAAGTCCAGGTTCGCATGAAGTCCACGATTGAGTTTCCAAGAGGTAGTAGCACTTCAAATAAGTTGGAGATGACCTGCCACATTGCTGCAGCAACCACACAGCTGAGGAAGAGGTGATATAAGTCCTCTCTGTGTTGATGACATAGAGAACATCTGTAGAAGATAGATATGATACATCTATGAATAAAGTCATCAAGGGAAAGTTTCTTGTGTTCTAGTCACGAAGCAAAAGTGGCATGTGATGGTTTCAAAAATCCCTTATTCAACTTACCCATCCACGGAGAGTCCGAATCATTTCCAATAATATGATTGTAAAAATCATTTGAGGAGAGTATGCCATTTGGTGATGCCTCCCAATCCCAGAAGCCCCCCTGGATGAGAAGGAACACTGCCTCCACAGTAGAAATAATATTGTTCGGAATACCCTCCTTATAGCCCAATTGGTCCCTGATTGATAGATCCAAATTCAAATTGGAATTGTTGTCAACAACCAAGTCATCCAGGTGTCTTCAAGTCCAGTTGCTTTTCCAGAACAGTAAAGTGGAGTCTTTTGAAACAAGCAACTGGGAATCAACATCAATTCTAGAGAAAATGTTTCTAAAAGAAGGCCAGACAGATGAATTTAGAAAATTAATCATGCCATATTTTAAATTGTGAATGAATCTGGCCTTAAGGAAGGCTATGGACTCAGATTGAGTATTGAAAAACTTCCAGATAAAACCATCTTGCAGGGAATCATTGAAGTATGTCATGTTTTTAATGCTCAGACCCCCATCTTCATATGTTTTGCAGACTGGGCTCCAAGAAATTGTGGAAAGATTTTTTTTAGAGATACTTCCACTCCAAATAAAGTTTCTGATGGAGTTGTTGATGTTATTGACTAAATAAAGAGGCCACTTTTAGACCATGAAAGTATATACAAATTTTGAAATGATGATAGACTTCACAGAATATACTCTACCATCCATGGAGAGAGACTCCCTCTTCTAGGAGAAGAGTTGTCTATGAATCATGCCAACAATGCTAGAGAAATATCATACTTTTGATCTCCCCCAAAACATAGGAACCCCCAAATAAATGAATGGGAGAGCTCCTTCGTGAATGCACAGCTCTCTGATAACTTCATTCTTCCTGCTAGAGGAGAAGTTTCTTCCAAAGTAAATAAAGGGCCTGCTCCAGCTAATCACTTGTCCTGAAACCATATCATAGTGAAAAAGGACTCTCTTCATGTTCCTAATATTTGTATTTTCTAACATACTACTCACTTGAAAGTAGTTGTTTGAGATATCAAACACCTCCTCTATACCTCGATATCATTAGAGATCTTGGGATGTATTTATTCAAATCCAATTTTTTCAATATTCTCATAATTTTGATAAAGGTATATATTATCAAATCATATTCAAATATTTTATCTTATCAGAAGATTTATAAGCATATTATGATTTTTAAAAAGGTAATGAATAAGAATCCATTTCGTAACTATTTATATTTTATTTTAAAATATAATCTTTCAGCACCTACTTATGGTATTTTAATAGGACCATTGATTGAATATTTCTACTAAAAATAGGTCCGACTATTTTATAAAAATCTTGTTCTACCAGATGTTTTGAAATTATAAACCTCAATGATTATTTTCTGAAACTATTTTTTTGTGATCACCTATATGAACCATGTTGTATAAGGTGTATTTAGTTAAAGGATAAATATGATTTTGAAGAATCTCTAAGTTGTTGTTGCAATTCAGGGAACTTCTGTATATGTGAGTAAGATGACGATGAAACCATGTGGAAAACATTATCAAGTAATGACATTCTTTATATTACGAATAATTTTATTTTATCATATACAAGTGAAATACAAAAAAAATCAACGTATATAAGACATGATGAATTATGATGTGGAGGTAATTATGATTTGGGATGAAAATGATAGGTATAAGATAACCATAATGGTTAAAACAAGTAAGAGTTATTTTTGAATTTTATAAAAAGTGACAACCCGAAAGATGGATGGCAACCTATTATGTCAAACAAGGCCATGAGAATCAAACCTAAAACCGTAGGATGACAAGGGTGTATCGCCTACCACTGTCCTACGCGAATCTCTTAGTTAGTATGACTTATTATCTTTAGTAAAATGCTTTTATAAATCAAGAAAAAGCTAATTTTTTTACTTATGTTTTACCAAATTGATATCCTTAGTATAGGAAAATGATTTGGTGATTATGTTACAATTTTATTTTGGAATATTTTCTCTAATTTGGGAACAATATATGCCTAAGGAAAAAAGAATACTATGGGATTTAGTTATAGGAGTAACAATTTAATTTTTAATTTGGAATAATCTATCTTTTTATTGTGTGAATACGATGACTTGGCCTATTTATTATAATGATTAACCTATCAAGGAGACTATGTAATTAGGTCAATTAATTTTCAGAATGATACTTTAATAGTATTAGTTTTTATGTAGAGAAAAAGGTTATGATTTATTGTTGAAGACTATGTGATCAAATCCTTATGAATTTTGGGTTTCAATCATAGTTTGAATAATTTTGATGAATTTTAAGTAAATTTTTTTATTTAATTGTTTTTGTTGAAGATAGGGTAATTTTTTAATTTTAATGACTGGGAGTATAATTTATATTTATAAAGGATTATTATTTTGTGGATTGTCTGGTCTTGTAAAATCTATTTTGGTTTTGGTTAATGTCTAAAGGCATTGGAAATATATAGTTCATCTTTGGGGGATTATATGATTCTTTAGAAGATGAATCTAGTTCTTCATGTGTGACCATGTAATCCTTAATACTCATCATTTAGGGAATAGATGAGTTTTTCGTTAAAATTTATCAAATGATGAAACTCTACTTGAGGAGTAAGTATGTTTCCTTATGTTCTTAGTCAAGATCATAAATAAATTCCTTAGCATTATAAAAGGGATATTAAAATAAAAAAAATTTCCCATTTTGTTTTTAAACTGGGAAATCAAAGACCAATTAACCCATAACATGTTTATTGTTTTTTGGTTGTTAACATTCTCCTGATCATTATTCTATCACTCTCCATCAGAATAAGACGGTTTGTTTTTCTTCCGTATCAATGTTTTTATACATGGAACCCTAGTTTTTGTTATCCCAAGTTACATTTTTACTTCTCATTATTCCTTTTTATGTTATAGTTTTATTGACTCCTTTTCTGATTTGGGATTTTAAATGTAGTTTTAGAGACCAATTTTAAAATTGTGAGGACACAATTTCCAAAATGGGGAATGATGTACATCCCAGGTATTTATAGAATATTACATTTCAATATATATTAATATTTTTTATATTAATATTAATTTTATTTTAAATTGGACACTATGTATGATAGCATACGTGACACGCAACAACAAGTTTCTTCAAAACCTTATGTTGCAAACAACAAGGGGTAATACACAAAAATAAAACAACAACAACATTATTATTTTAAAAGGTATTTAACTTGTAGATATTGAATTGAACGAAATGAAAATAATTTACAATATTATGATTTTAAATATTGTTTAAATGTTTTTACATTTATCTGATGAATTTTAGAGGCTTAAAATGAGAACGAATCCTATTTTATCCATAAAATATTCTAAAATTTTCATTTTGTCTCCTTTGATGGAGAAATTTTTTTAAGAATATATTTTTTCAATTTTATATACTCTACATGATAATATAGACTTTTTTATAGATATGGGTCATCAAAATTTACTTCGGTACAATTTTTTGTATTTTTATGATAAAATCCATATTTTTATAAATAGTGAAACATACTACATTTAAATTCAAAACTATATATTCATATAATTTATTTATATATTAATATTTTCCATTTAGTTGGTTTTAAATGGTTATTGGATTAATTTTTTAACATTTAATCCAATTATGATCATTGGATGTAATTTCATATTTAAATAAGACATAAACATGTTTCAATCTTTTGATAGTTGTTACATCTTAAAAACCTGCTTTCTGGTTTAGACGACATCAATTAATTTTAAATTAATTACTGAATCTTATGTGTTTTTAATTTGAAAAAATGGATTCCATATTTGGAATTAGAAGGTCCTAATTTTGTATACAAGTAACCTTTATTTTGTTGACATTATTAATAGTAACATGAATAAAACAATTTATTTACCATTGTTAATTGGTAAATCACGTGAATAAGGGCAAGAAAATAATATTATAATAATATAAAACAACCCAAAAATTTGTCATAATAATATTTTCTGAGATATGGACAACCATGGGCATCCCTGGGTAGATTTGAGGACCCCATGGAGCCACTTGGGTGTGATAATGACCCATTATAAAATTTATTTTAATGAAATGGGAAATATAATAGAAATGTGTATCTCTTAAAAAAAAATTAATTTTCTTCATATAAATGACATCGTCGACTATAAAAAGAAATTCTAAATATAAAAAATATTTTCTAGATCATGTTATTTAATTTATTTTATTAAACATTATATAAATATATTTATTTATAACACAATGATAATGCAATGATTACACTATTAATGAGAGATTCAAATAAATTATATAATAAATATTAGAATAAATTTAATTTGAAAATTTTTATGCCATACATGAATTTTTGGGATTCCAATGAAATTTGAGTGATGATTAAATAGATTTTTTTGATTTATTAAAGTTCTTATGACTTTATCAAAAATCATTTATAAAAGAGTGTCCAAATTGACATAAATGAGTTTTTAAAACAAGTACTATTTTATTAAATTATATAATATTCCTAAAAATATAAGATAAATCTAAATTAATTATATAAACTTTAAAATTTCAATAATTATCCACTTGTGTTTCTATTTTAATTTTATAGTAACTATAATATACATATTTTATGATAATACAGGAAGACGTGTAAAGAGTTAATGTTTCAAATGAAGGGTTAGAGCTAAAATATAAGGTTAATTTTGTGACCTAAAATATCCTAAAACCTAGTTTTTTATAGTATTTCGACATATAATCATATAATCCACTAACTATATCAATTTTTAGCTATTATAATTCGAAATCCAATTTATAATAAAATAATATTTCAAGATTTTCGTAAAAGACCCCACCTCCCTCTTATAAAATGCCACCACTTCTACCAACATAATAACACATATAAAGCCTCATGTATCAACAAAACTATGCTCATATAATCTCCCAAGATATTTAAATTCCTCCTAGAATACTTTACATGAGCCTAATGTAATTCATGAAATCCATTTTGCTCAAATCAAAAGGAGTTACCCGATTTAGAGGTAATGTCTCTTCTTAGGATCCTTGTCTTTATTTTCCTTCTCCAACCTCCTAACCTCCATTTTTTATATTATTTTATAACAACAAAAATATCCTAAATATACTAGTATTTTTTTAAGTGTTCTACCTAAACATACACACACCTCCATCTAATAGATATTGAACATACTATTTCTATGTACAACGAACACTACCTCATAAAACGATGATTGTTTGATTTTATTCTACCATCTCTCTTGTTTGCCATTATGATAGAACATTATTTATATAATTTATAAATATTATATTTATATTTTATATATTATTCTATAAATTTTATTTACAATATACATTTATGTATTTCATAATGTGTAAATACGATAATATCATTTTAGGAAGTGTAGACTACAACTACCTCAAGGTGATAAGACTCATTCATGCCATACATGTAATTTATAAAGGAATGAATTAATGAAAATATGTAACATATAAAACATAGATATTATACTAGAATTATAATATAAATATTTATCATTTTTTTATTCCTTTAGTATGACAAAGAAATGAAAGTAGCGTTCATGAATGCGTACGACCTTCCATCTCATGAATGTTGCATTTCCTTTATTATAACCAAATGTTTTGGACTATTATAAATAAATAATATATATACATATATATATATATATGATATTTCAATCATGAATATAATACTTGATATGATGGAATTATCACCCTATGGACAATTTGTAATCATAACGAGTTCATTTTTTGACTCAAGTACCGAATATCAACTAAACATCTGATATAAACATAAATCATTATCAGATAGTTATAACATAAAAATAAGTGATATAAAATGAATTCAAAAATTAATAGGTTCTCAAAAAAGTATAAATTAATTTTATTTTGTTATTCAGGATGGTAAACAACGAACGAGACAATTTGGACTCAATGTAAGGGAACTTCTTAACACAATTACCATTCTTTGGGTTAATATTCTATTTATTGACTACTTAGTTCCATTATTATGTGTGAAATAAAATTATATATCTTATATTTTATTTATACTTTAATTATGGGGATTTATAGTGAATAAAAATAGTTGATATATTTGATTAACAAAATAATCATTTTAAGGGAAATCATAACTCAATCTCATTTCATTGAGTTAAATACCCACGTCATTGGTTCTGTTTTCCCATTAATATCTATGAATTAAATATTATTGTTTTAAAATTAATATCCACTTATATTGGGTGTATTTATTTTTTCACACATAATTATTTCATTGATTTGTCCTTAATCTAATGATACAATCTTTTTATTGGAATTCTTCACTTCTCTATTCCTTTAAAGGTCTATTTTATGTGGTATGTCTTTAAAATTTCCATACCATGTACTTATTTTTATTTTATTATGTCTCTATACTCTATTATGAGTCAATTATGGATGGGATACCCTTTTACCCTCTCTTTTTAATGTTTTCTGAAACCACGTTTCATAGCCGTGATGCTACGGAAGTTTCGTCTCAATAATCCATCTCTTTTTCTCAAGAAATTCTCTTAGTTTATTTATGTGAATACCCAATACTATTTCATTTTCTGTGGTATTCATAAATACATAATAATGATATATTTGATTCTATAATTTACATACATAAAACCCCCATTCCATTTCTGTGTATTATAAATGGAATAATGATCATGTTTTTATGTAATTATTAAAACATAGGGATTTTGATTTGAACCACATTTATTTTATTCTCACTGGGTAATTTATGAAATTTATTATAATGATCTATATGGCTAATATTAAAATAAATACATAATAAGTGTGAACCCTGATAGAGATCTAATTTATTGGGTAAAGAAATTAATCTCTAGAGTTATAAAGTTTTACGATACCATGATGGATAACCAATGTAATTTTTATGACACATTGGGGATGGGCCTTGGTGGTATGACACCATTGGGATGGACCTTTATGATATGATTATGAATTCCTAAATTAAAATTTGTAGACAAATTTTCAAGATATTATCCATGTTTTTATTTTTATGATATTCCTCTTCCTCTTTATATTATGAAAGTCCTCATGTTCTTATTTATATCTCTAATGATCATATGTAAAATATTTCCCTTGTTTTCCAATACTATTATTTTTGTGCTCATATAAAAAATTTAAATGTTTTTTACAGGTCTTATGATTTTTATGGACAATGATGATTCTATGATGAAAGTATTTAAAGAGTAGTCTTGAAATGAAACCATCCTCTTTTTAGAAGATTTTTTTTGTTTTTGAAAATGTGGATAATGAGTAAATGTGTATAATTTGTAATAATAAATTTTTTATGTAAAATTTATGTTCTAATTCTCAAAATATCTAATCCTAAAGAAGATCCTTAATGTGATTGAAAGTGGAATTGTTGACACAAATAAATAATTAAGGCCGAGTCCTTATAGGGATTCTTAAATTTCACATCACAACTTGATATCTTGATCATACCACCGTAATAAAACTCTAATTTCCTCATATTATACCCACAATACCCTTGGGGCTCTCTAATCTTTATTTTACCTTTGAGGGAACATCATAAAATTTACACACCTATATCAAAGTCACAAATCACCATAGATTTTTGTAGACTATGTCTCAACTCAAAAAAGAAGTTATCAACCATGAAATTGGGGGTAATGATAAAACTAGAGGTGTATCATGCAATCATTGTGCTGTTTTCGTAATACGCCACTATAGATTCGCCATCTTTTTTCCTTTAGTACACGTAAATCCCTATATATTTTTAGATATATAGGGTGAGGGAAATATTTATCAAAAATAATTTTCTAAAATTCCATGCACTCCATTATTTCATACTCTTCCTCATTCATCATATTATTAATCAATGACCACAAATGATAAATTTCTCCCTCTATATAATTATCAGTAATAAAAACCATCTCTTATTAGGAACATTTAATGATGTATTCTCATTAGTGTTGATCCATTATCCTATAATTAAAAGATATGATGATCCATTAAACGTATGAGTCCTTTTCAAATGAAGCACTCAATTGAAGCTTGTTCTCTCTTAGAGGGTTTTGGTCACTGCACTAGATAAAATAATCAATTCGTAACCTGATTCAGCTGAGAGAGAATTTTATGATGTTCATGATTCCTTATCCCATCATGTTTCACATCGCATTGGGGCTATCATCACATTACCCTTACATCGTTTGTTAACCCGATTCCTCCAGTTTTCTCCATTAGCTAAAATAAAAGAAAAATTACGGATGATTTTCATAAACTATTAAACACATAAAGGGGATTCTAATGAAAATAAATTGATAACCTATAAATTAATTTTTTAAATTTATCAATTTATATTCTTCAATCTAGGTTATCCATGATCTATTTTCTAGAATATATTATTAATGGAAATTTTTTGGTCTCTTAATAACGTTTCTTATTAATGTTATGAATTTACCAGACAATATCCCCAAGAGTGTAAAACTATATGTGTAGTAAGGCCTATTATTGTGTACATAGTTATCTCGAGTTAGGGCCAAATCATATTATTGAAGGTATTACACCTAGGTACATCTATGGAAGAACCTCAACCACATATATCATATAGATAAGGATTTATTTTCTTGATAAAACACTTACTCAAAAAACCCAATATTTTGGGATTCTTTCTAATACACAGCCTTATCCCTAATTCCTTTTTAGAGTTTTCCAATCCTCATACAAAAATTAACTAAACCTTCCTATGATTCTACCTATAATAACTATTCTCTATATTACACATTAATAAATCATTGATTACATTAAAGTACACTTAATACAAACTAATTTTTGAGAAGTATGTTGTCTTTGGTAATTAGGCACATAGAATAACATCTTATAACATGTGATACAAAACATTATTAAACACATTCTTAACATGGTTAAATATTGCAATAAACATTAAAAAGTCATAGTATATCATGGGGACAACATAAGAAAGGATTGGGATACAAATCCCATTAAGGGAATATACAATGCATAACATGATAAAGATAATATATGTTATAGTATATGAATATACATGGAGAATAAAGAATCATTTATAGTAAGACATGATATAACATGATAATCATAACATTGGAAATATGGAAAAAACATAAAGCACAGAATCATAAACATATTTCAAGGTTAAATTTCCAATACATCATAGTGGAAATATTCTTATAATTTAATTAAGTACAATACTATTTTAAAATTATGAATCGTGATAATAAAGATTACCCAATTTGTTGGAGTGATATTTTTGTGCACCCATGATATACATTTCATGATCATGCTCATGTGTTCGACATAGATAATACAACATGGGTTCATTCACCACCATAATTTATTCCCTGATTAAGGAGTGGGGAATACATATAATTATGTCCCCAATCAATATGTATATGTGCATAAAGGTGAATATCCTAGATATAAAATTGGTTATGGTATTCCCTAAAATATTGGTTTGGCATGGATGATCACATCGAAATTTCAGCATCATAACAACACTGTATACAAAAAACTAAAAAGCTTTATGTGATTGAAGGGGGTACCTCATAATTTAAACATAAATATGGAAATAATAGGGACATGCGAGGTAATGTCACTACATTGTGAAATATAAATTGAATTCATATGTTTAAAATTAAACTTGAATAAAGAAAAGAAGGTGGGAATCCCTTATAGAATTTCAATATAGTAACGGCTTAGGTAATGGTCCAAAAGATATAGGATAAATTATCCATAAATAAAATAAAATAAAATTTATAGTTAGATAATGATTATAAATTAATGACAATTTAAAATTTTTATATTGCAAGAACTAATTTCAAAGAAGATTATTAATTTTAAAGAAGGGGAGGAAGGTCCCATATGAAATCTTTGCATGGTAACGTGTGTATGAAAATTCTCATTTTAGGGATAAATTAGATTGAAAGGGTATATAATCATTAATAAATTAATTTTAATATAATCATATGCATAAGAACATATCTCAACATTATTTTATTGAAACTAAATGATAAAACAAAAAATAAGTGCTTGTTAAAAGAGGAGAATGTAAGTTCCCTTATGAAATATTGACAAATTAATGGCTTAGGTAAGGGTAAAAATGAGAGATTATAAATGGTATATTATTAAAATAATACAAATGTTACATTAATGGAATCGGGACAAATAAAATAAAATATAACCAATTGAAATTATAAAGACTAATTTCTTGGAAGATTATAGAATTGAAATAAAGAGAGGATGGTGAGGATCAATTACTTAAGTGTGTGAATCCCAAGGCTTGTGAGGAGATTATAGAAAGCATAGTGGTGCCTTTAAAGGGCTCTAAAAAGTGGATGAAAGAGTTTTTATATGATCGAAGAAGCATTAGAGGGTAGAATTGGAGCTTGATCTGGTTTATATAGTAAAAGAGGGAGACTTATTTATTATTATTCTTTTCACTTCTACATAATAAAATATACAAAAAGAGAAATCATAACAATAGATTCTGATTCTAAAAATAATATTCATTTTATCAAAGAAAATTCTAAATAATTGAATTTTTAGTTTTAAATTATTGATCATCATTTATTGAAAATGTAGGGTTTTTTACAATAATAGTTTTTGAACCCAAATAAAATTTATATTGGAGATCATAATGAATATTTGGTCATTTATATTTGACATGAATTATTTAATGATAATATTCCATTAAAATAATTTTTTTCCAAAGTATCTATTAATTCATTATTTCATTAATTTAATTCAAATATTAACCAAAAAATAATTTTTGATTTATTATATAAAAACAAAAATCAATTATAAAGTAAAACTATTATTATGAATATATATTCAATAATTTTTATAAAAATAATGTACATAATCATATTTAATGGTTCTTGATATTTATCCCTTTAATACAGCAACATACTCCTTGAGAGTAAGAAGCGCGATAGTGGGGATTTCATGGGGTCGTTTGGTGATTATGCTCTGGGTTGTGATCTAGATTAGATTGAACATCACCAATAAAAAATATCACTAATGCTTATTTTGTTGGATCTCATCTTGGGATTGGCCCAAAAAAAGCCTAGAAATTCTATATCAATTAAAATATAAGACAAATGGGATTTATAGTGTAATATATTACTAGTTTAGGTGATTATTTCCTTTGTCTATGTGAAATGGATTTGATACAACCCTATATTTATACTAGTCATGTGATCACTATTTAAAGACTATATTATCAATGGTATTTATACTTATGGTTCATTTAAATCCAACTGGATATAATAAAACAATAAAAGTTAATTTTTTTCCATAACCGTATGAAATTTAATTAATAAAAAATTGTAATTTTAGTTATAACAGTTTGGGATGTTAACCCTATCATTCCATATGTCAGTTTCTCAAGAGATACAATCCATTAGTTATAACACATCCATCCCTAATGGTTCATTAAAGAGATAACAGTTAATCAAGTATTACTAAATTGATTAAACAACATCACCTCCACCAAGGGAATTCATTCAAGAGATATGTTTATCAGATCTCTCTACTAAGAATTTCATGCATGAACTCATGAGGTCTTGATTCTCAAAGATGGGATCTCAACAATCCAATATGGGGGATGCTCCTGACCCAACTATAATAAGAAAATGCATCATCACTCATAAAGGGGATCCCTCCCAAGATCATTCTAGGGGACACTATGAACCCCGTAAACCATGATCTCTCAGAAATAAAATAAAACTCATGATCTTCATGGGTACACAACAAATCAAACTAGTAAAACCTGATCTCTAAGGTAGGGTATCGCACCCAGGATCCACTGGTGGAAACCACAACCGTATCAAAAACCATGATGATCATATCAATTAGATAGAGGATCATCATCTAGGTAGTTTTGGTCAAGAAGATACCACAAACCCCATATGGTAACACTCAATTTTGGGGATCCTACTCCAGAAAATACCAAAAATACCCTAAATTTACTATCTGATGTGTAGGGGATCATATAACACACTATACCACAACCCTACTAATACCAACTACTTTTTAGCAGATCATATATCCCATGATGACACATCCCTACTAATATTTCCCACTATATAGGGGATCATACTCCCAATGATTCAATAAACCCTACATGGCTATCCTTCTAGATTGGGGATCACTTACTATGTAGTGTAAATAATGATGACTTAAAGAACTCGTTATAGGAAATGATATGCTATAGGATCCCACTCCAGCATCTAGATGGATGAAACCAATCTAAAAAAATGATATAGGATCTCATTATGGCCTCTCAAGGGGATTATATAACTCTTTCATTACCCATCCTATCCTGGGGATCCAAATCCTATACCAATGATGTAATTCCACACAAACCCTCATAAGGATGAACCAATGAAGGTTAATCAAACATTGTAGGTCCAAATGTCACTTAACCAAGTGACCCACAACATCCCCTCTCCTTACTTCTACTCGGACCAAACCATTACCACTATCGTTATCTACATGGAAAATACTCTGGATAGGCTACTCACAGGCCTAAATTCGAACTCCATTAGGGGAGACACATTGGGAAGAATCCCCTTCATGAACAGACAACACAGAGTGTAATAGGGACTACATTGCATGTTACCCTGCATGTCACCTGGTTGTGTCCTATGAATGCACATTTTGGATTTGCATGTGGTACCATATGGTGTGTCCTGGCAGTACACGACCTGTCTCACCTCACCAGTTCCATAGCGATGTATTCGCTTCACACATATCAGTCATTTGTGTTCACCACATGGTGTGTACCCCCTATTACATTGTGTGTCATTACTACATTGACCCTTGGAAATTCCTCTTTCTTGTTTCACACACACAGATTCCATGTTCTTCACCTTAGGCCACATTGTATGGGTTTATTACATGGAATGTAACTCTGTTACATGATGTGTAGTACCCAATACAAACCTACCCTGAATGGAAAGAATGCAGAGCATGTATTTAGAGTCTACAAATAGTTTAGATGAGAAAATTCATCCAAAATTCTCTACAAACAGCCCAAACCACCCCCTAATCTCTAAAACACAATGATCAAACAACATGGTGTTTTGAGAATGAAAATAAGGGCCCTAAACCCATAAAATGATGCATAAAAAACCAGATCAAGACATAAATCTCAACCACCTACCACATGGAGAAACCCCAAATAATTGGGTTCCAATCATAATTCTAAATATTCATTTATACAATCCAAGAAGAATATCCCTTAATATCAGTGTTAGATGGATCTTCGTCTCCTCAATTCTGTCCTCAAGCAATCTGTCAGTTGAGAGAGGGAGAGGGTAGGGGCTTCAACTCCTCTAATGTGCATACCCAAGGGGTGGGGGAGGAGGAACATAGTTTTAATTTTATTAAACCAATATCCTCCATTTCTGACCCCACCTCCAACATGCATCCTACTTGATACCCAACAATTATAATGTTTTTTATCTCACCTAGGATAGTTATGAAATTCTAAAATCAACTGAAATCTTAGAAATCTGATTTGAGACTCAACACGAGGGTTACTCACTTTCTAAATAAACTATGTCTGTGTGATAAAATATACTTAGTATTTCTTATAACACAGCACCATGGCTTTATAGAACTCAAAATCTCATACTGACTCAACAATGACATTTGAAAATATTATTCTGAATATTTCTAGGTCTTGTAGGTCAATCTCACATCCCTAAATCCTCCCCACAATAAATCATTTCATCCCCATAAAGGGAAATCCTAGGCACATGGGAACGAAACTATACTCTCAAATGGGACCCCCACTCTAATGAGCTCTTCAAAAAACCAAAAAATACCATCATGGGATCCCATGCTTCACAATAGCACACAATTAGTGGATCATCACAGCTCAACACACACAAGACAATCTCAACAAGGTCTACATCATGCAAAAAATTGGGCACATGTCTCTTTAGCTACAACATGTTCAAAATACCAAGCACCATGGTCCCTCAGTAGTCATAGGGTCTAGAGGTAAAAAACCTCACTAAAAAGGAATATAAACCAACAAAACCCAACTCCAAACACACTAGTAAGTGTAATTCATCCACCGCACCACAATACTATCACAATAGGGTGGAACTGGCTTTCTGGAATGTTTTAACATTGTGTATCAACAATGTGTCTTGGTGGGGAAGGAATCCCTCATCCTCATCAGTCTGAATCCACATAAAACCAAACCAGGACCTCATTAAGAGATTCATATAAAATCTAATGACCAATATATGAGGGTACCCATGAAAAAAATAGAACTTCCCAAGCACTCACAGTGGGTCTTACTAGGCCCCTCACGAAAACCACCAACACAAAACCCTGCCCCAAAAACACCATTTAGAGGTAATCATCCACCACACCTCGACACTATCCGTTTTTCATGTAACTGACTCACTATCATGGTCTTACTCTCATCTTAAAAATGAATCCCCATGAGTTATGGATCCCACATCATCATTCCTTAAAATCCACACTAAAAACACTATGAAATTCCCTTGACGACACCTCATGTCACCCTAAACAGACCTCAAATAATAGACAAAATGAAAAAAGTATTTAAAAACTTCATTAAGTAGGAAGGAAAAAAATCACACCTCTATACATCCTGATATCCTTTGGATGAAATACCTCTATGGTTGGTAGCTTTCATCAACCTCATCCTCCATCTCCTTGAGCTTATTGTGGACCACCTAGAAGTGGAGGTTAAAACTCCTCCCATTGGCCACCTCATGCAGCTCCACTTGATCCTCCATTATTTCCACCACAATATGGACATATATGATCAAAACACTACCTTCTATAATGTATTTTGTCGACCAGATCCCTCTTAATAGCATAATTGTATAGAAAATCTCAAAGGATATCTCCCCATCCATCGTAAGTGTAACACTGACATTCTTAAGACTGACCAAAACTGTTCTAGAAGCTCGAATCCTTATACCCTCCATCCTGGGAACACATCTTGTAGTTCCTCTCATGCTCAGATCCCTGATCTTGCCATCATGTTCTATCTACCAAACTATCTATTGAGGTCTCAGCTTCTATATTCCCAGCAACAATGGATGGAGTCTGTACCTCCAAAAAGCTCTTAACCATCAAGGCCTTTTCAAGAACCCTATAAATGTTTGGAATAAATAGAGGAACCACTAATGACTTGATCTCTTGGAAAATTCTTTTCTCAATGGTTTATTCACTGAATAACGGATCCCAAATCATATCCAAGGAGTAATGTGATAGGTCTAAAACCCTTAATTAATACTCTTCCATGGTCATGTGATTCTGATGAAGGTGTAGATGTTCCAATATTTTCATAGATGTCAATGTTTCTATGCATGAATATTCCATGAAGATCTACTCAATGTCATCCCAGGTGACCATCGCACATCATGGGTATGTGTCATAAAAATACAATAAAAGTCAACTGAGCTCTGATAAATTATAAATGATAGGACCACCATATTATCCAAATGTTTCCTCACTAGGTGTGAAACATGTATGATTTCATCAAGATAGTAATCAGCTTCTTGGGGGTCTGGATCACCTCTATTCCTCAGAGTTTTTTGCCTTCGGCACTAGTCTAGTGCACTCAACTTCTTTGCATCCTCAAATTGCACTTCTAGAACAAAATTTTGTTCGATGGGTAGTGGATCAACTTGCCAACCACATAGAGTTCCATCCGTAGAAGTAGTTTTCTACCCAGAAGCCTTGTATCATGATGGATCATTACATAAATCCCACTATGGAACCATGTCCAGTTATTATCGTGCTAGAATCCTGAAAGAGAATCAAGATTCACCATGGTCAAAGAGTATATCTTGGGAGATGACTGAAGAATGATAAGGAAAAGAAAAAAATAGTCATATATGATTCATGTAACATTATTTACCCATAACCAGGGTCCTAATTTACCATGACAAAATGAGGTTATCATGGTCAAGGTTAATGGATATGTCAACCACCACACCAACATTAGAGTTCATGGAATGAAATATAAACTTGAAACACCATAACAAAGTCTCTATGAAACTCAAACCAAACTCTTGAAAATATAGTACCAATGTGGATACCACTCTAATACTACTCATTAATGACCCGAGCCAACATGGCTTGACCTGCGACTCCCCATGTCCACCTCCATCAGCCTGGGGATGATGTCTAGCAATGAGAAGTATATCAAACACAAGTGAGGACTTAGCCTATTCACTTATACACATGAACCCACATAAACCTCCATGAAACCATAAAGATATATATATAATTAAAAATAAATGTATGAATTCATCTATCCCAGACAAGAGTACAGAAAAAGTAATCAAATTTAAAATACAGGGCCCTTAAAAATAAACCTATAAAATCATCATACCTTCTCAGTTAGAGGGGATCACTGTAAAATCAACCGACTAGAATACTCCTTGGTGAATCTTTGATAAAATACATGATTGATCTACCTCACTAATATCTTCCTCTATCAGGTCCTCCTAGGACTCCATATAAAGGCCTATGGTATGCACAAGAAAAATGTTGTGCGGAAGAAGCCCATGTAGGGGTGAGTATAAAGATACTCAGTATGATACCCAATAATAAAAATGAATAGGGAGTAGCTAAAAGCAAACAATATAGTCGACCAATATATAGGGAACACAAATAAGATAGAAACACCATCTTGAGACCATCCTTGGATAATCATAGCCATTCATGTCATACAATAAGGTGTATCATCCAATAAGTGAAAATGGTGAAAGTGAAACAAGAATCACCGATATTTTCTAATCTCTTACTCCATGTTTCATGAGGTTCTGACCTCATAGCCAGTGACAGGATCCTAATAAAGGATCTCAAGAAACAACTGACCTAGATAACACACTCTACATTCTGAGTCATTCTAGATGAAACAAATTTGAGAGATACCCTCCATCTGTTACAACACAACCATCCCAAATGGAACATCTTAGAGTTACCAATCAATCAGGTATCAAAAAACTGATGGTATAACACTTCCACCCCTGAGGGAATGAATCCAACAGAGATCTTAATTAGATATTTCCACTAAGAACATCATGTTGGAACTCACCTAATAATAGTACTCAAATAGGGGTTATCAATCATCCCTGATGGGGGACGCTACCAACAACAGTGTAATCAAAAAAGGTCTTGTCACTCAGAAAGGATATCCCTCCCTATATTAAATGGGGGAAACTACAAACTGAGTCTATAAATCTATAAATACAACTCCTCAGTAAGGTGATCATGCCTCGGATCTGTTGGAGGACAACACAGCCCTAAATGGTAACCAATGATTTCTCAGTTATGGGATTACACGCAGGATCCCTTTGGGGATACCACAACACAATTTGATATCCTTGAGATCATATAACATAGATAGAGGATCATTTCATGTATAATGTTGGTCATAATGATTCCACAAACCCCATCATGTAACACTAGATATAGGTGATCATACTCTCTATGATACCACAAACACTACATAATCCTTCTACTATGTATGGGATCAGATAAATGATGATGATGAATCCCTAATATTACTACCTATTGAGTTGGGGAATGTATTCACAATGATCACACAACCCTATTGATAATTACCACTATGTATGGTATCATAAAACCAATGATTAATTAATCCCTATAGGGTTATGCTGCTAGTTATGGGATCTTTTGCAGTGTAGTGTTGGTATTGATGATTCCAAGATCCTAATTTAGGAAAATTATAAGCTAAAGGATTATGTTAAATCCTATAGGGGGATGAAAAAACTCTAACGATATGATCGAGGATCCCACTTTGGCCTCTCTATAGGGATACTAAATCTCTATCAATAATACTCAAGGGAATTAATCTGAGCTCTGAAGGTGGATATATGTTGGGTGGATATCTCTAGAAGAGGGTACTACACAATATATAAGGGGGTCAACATGGTGTGTTACCCCACCTGACAATTGACAATATCCTCTTACTACATGGCTTTGTTGGGAATGCGGTACCACAAAAAAATTATTAGAGGTGTATGGAATATCTCACCTCACCCAAAACATAGTAGTGTATTTCATTCACATGTCTTAACCAACCCTATTCACCACATAACATGTACCTCATGGTACATGGTGTGTCCTCACTACACAACCCCTTGTTCATTCCTCTTTCATGTGTCACCCATAAAGATCATATGGCCATGTCTTTAGGAAACACAACATGATGTCACTTACTGAAGTGTAATTTTAGTGCATGGAATGTTGTTGAAAAACACATTTTCTCTTAATGGTAAGAACACGTGGACTTTCCACCTCGTTTACACATTGTGTAGAATAAAAACATCATTATAAATTCCCAAAAAAAAACTCGAATTTCCCTCTCTATCCATGAAACACATAGATTGAACCATGAAGGGGTCCTAGAACATGTCTAAGGGATCCAAAAAATTAAAATGATTCTTAAAAATGGGATCAAGACTTACATCTCAAACAACCAACCTTGTATTGAAATGGTGAATCTTTGGGGTCAGATTTATTCTCTATTGCTAAAGCATCATGGTCCGAAAGAAATCATCGTCAAGATCAAAGATCAATAGTTCCTCATTTCCTTGATTCAGTATGAGGGTCAACCTTTGGTCGAGATATTTAGAGGATAGGGTCTCCATGTCCACCAACATGTGCACCAGAGGTGTGGGGGAGGAGGAATATTGTTTTATTTTTTTTAAGAAATATCCTCCATTTTACACCCTACTGCAAACACGAATCTTACTCAAAACCTGGAATTTATAATGTTTATGTCACTCTTATGGGAAGCATGATGTTCTAAACTCAATCGTGGTCTCAGAAATGAGATTTCGGACTCCTTTCCATAGATACCCATGTTTCCAAGGAAACTATCTTTACATGATAAAATATATTTAATATTTTTAATATGATTATGTAGAGGTTCTCTAGGCCTCATTATCCCATGACGACTCAGCGACTGGCTTAGAAAAAATTCTTAGGAACATTACAATGTCTTTCATGTCAAACCTGAGTCACTAAATTCCACATAAAATTTCATGTTTTTATTAGATCTACATAGGTTCATCTTTATATAAAATGTAATTTTCCAATTCTATGTCTTTTTGAGCTCAATACATGACATGTATTTGGAATATACATCTTAAAATGTGATACATAAAACATTTCATGAATTTGAGAGATGAATAGAGAGAGTGTTAATTTTCATTCCAGGACACCAATGTGATCAATGATCTTGAAGGGACTAATATACCCAAGGATCAAATTCCCTTTCACCACAAATCTCATAACCCACATATAAGCATATATATGAAAGAACACTTTAACGCTAACCACAAACTCTATGTTTCATCAATAGTTATTAGAACAACTATTTAGTCAAATTTTCATTTCATTTATGTTATACAGAATTTTCTCGATCATCTCCAAAATTTACTAGATAAGGTGATGACCTATCATATTATGTTATCTAACTTCATCCCAGTATGTTGGATACATACATATTATCCCATATATATCCTCATCGTTTGTTACAAGAATTCTAGAATGAATACTATTTTAATATGAAAACTCTACCACAGGAAGGTGTTGATCCAAAAATCATTGGAATTACTTAAAACCAGATCTCAACGTTTCTTATATTGTTTTAATATCCCTATCATACTAATAATATATTGTTGGATTATAAATAGTGATGAAACTGAACATTTACACCAATTATTTCTAAATTATTCTCCAGAAAATTGATGTAAAACTATTATCCTGATAGATATAATAGATAGTGGAACACTATGAATTTTTACCACTTACCTTAAGTATATAATGGAATATTGTTTAAGATAGAAATATTCTTTTATCAAAATATAATGCACTGACTTTGTAAGGTGGTTGATTTAAACCAAAATAAAATTATATCATTTTTATGTTTTAGTGTTTCCTATGAAAATTTCTTGGGTAATGGTTTCCTATTTCCATACTAACATTGGGAATGGTTTCATCATACCCATATACTACTATCACCCAACCTTAACATTCCATCATTCCAAGAATCATGATTTTTATTCTACAATATGCCACTACATATTTTTCATCTAATATTTTTCTCCGGGATCATTATACATATTGATTATCCCTAGATTAATGGGTAATTTTCACCATAGAACAAAATATAAAAAATATTTTTTTTATCTCTAGATCTGAAGGTGCTCTGAGTTATTTCCTAGATCACACAACTCCTTCACCATCAATTTTGAACAGAGAGTATTTTACCTTACTCAAAACATACATCATCTTTTGAATCTCCACATCATCCCATTGATCTCTCTTAATATTATCTATGAGTAATGGTTGACAAATAATTTGAGAATGGTAATATTATTCCCCATCCTTTATAATCTCAAAGTATTCCACTTACAAGTATAAGAAGATAATATTATTCCTATCCTTCATCATATTTAAGGTTTCCAGATCCTTTCTACTTTAAGAGTCTATAACTTTTTTCACCATTCGTAGATGGTAGTAGTTTGAAAAATCCTTATTCTTTACTAGCTCTAACAATCTTCATTGGTTCATACTAATCTCCTTCTATTTTAATATATTTATCATGATTTTTTTGGGCGTTTTTATATCACACTTCTCTCTATGAAAATAATTCCTCAAAATATTCAATTTGAATATTACTATAGACAACATAAGACTTTCCTCCAAATAGTTATATTCATATACATTCAACTATCATGAGTCATATGCAACCACATTATCATTCTAAATTATTACACAACCCAAGCCATTTTTTGATGCATCGCTATAGATGCAAAATCCTTCCACAATTGTGGGTATGGATGTTACCATTATTTTGATTATCCCCTTATTAATATCATTTAATATCTCTTCACACACGTATATAAATAAATAATTTACTACATTTTGATCCATCATGTATATATAGTTTGAAAATCATTAAAGGTATCTGAGAAATCATCGATAGTACACCAATATTCTGAGGAAAATAAAGGTCTTTGTTATAGATGTTAGTATAGGACATTCCATAATCTCTATATCATTATAAGGGTATATATATATATATATCCCATTATAGCTGATAAAATTAATTAATAATTTTAAAAAATACATCAAAAACTCACATTTAGTTTTCCTAATATATATCTTCTCCTTTCTCAATGTTTAGAACTAAAATTCCCATTTTGTTCCTCATTTATTTTAGAGTATATAATAATAAATTATATAAAAACTACCACAAATTTATCAGGTAAATCATTAAAAACTCAATTTATTATGTTCATGAAGATCCCTATGCCATTTTTTAGTCCAAAATGGTAAGACTATGAGATGATAGTTCTAGAAACTTGTATGAAAGTATATCTTTGGAATATCCTCCTTCACCTTTAACTGATGATATCCCAATAGAATGTACTCCATAGAGATGTATTGATCTCCATGAAACTAATTTAAAAAGTCATAAAAATTTCTAAGGGATTATTGTTCTTTATTCTGATCATTTTGAGTTCATGATAATCAATTCATGGATACCATGACCCAACCTTCTCCATGAAAAAGAGAAATAGTGCACCCAATGGTGAAGAACCTGGGATTAATGCACCCATATATAAAAATTATTTTAATTTATACCTTATTTAATCTAGTACACTATTATAATGACCCCCTACATCCAATGTTACCATAATACGATGAGAGATAAATAACCCTCAAGTCTAGAGTATATTACACCATTGGTTGGTGACTAGAATCAAGGGTATAAAAATATCATGTATCGGAGAAATTACCCTATATAATATAAATTGTTTTAGAAGATATAATTAATCATCTAAAAATATATCCATGGAGTGATATAAATAAAACCAAAAACATCCCAAAATGCATGTATAAATAAAACGAATACATGTAAAATCTCCAATGTAAATTACTAAAAGAAAAGATAATGTAGTGACACCGCAAAATTCCAATGGTCTGAGCTAGTAATGTCCAGAACAGTATGTGAAGTCCTAGAATCCTAAAAATAGTTTTACATGCATAGGGTGATCATATATGTATACTTAGTATAAAATTGATATCCTTTCATGAACATGGTAAAAGATCATACTATAGAACCCATGAGAAACAAGTAAAACCAAACATAACCTACATTGTAATACTAACTAAAATCATCCTCAACATGGATCACTCACCAAATAATTAATCCAATTATATTAAAATAATATGAATAATATCAAAAAAGGGTACCTCACATCACATTCACATTGTTTTTCCTCTCCCGCACACAAACATCATACATCCTGACGCTTCCACCTTTTCTTAATAACATAATATAACACTACATCACACCCCTCACATAGACACCTGGGACATCACATCACATCACTTATATTGTAAATACATTAGGGACATCACATTACATAACATCTCATAGCCGGTGTATTAGGGTATCTTGAATATGAAATAAATAAACCTAATGTCTTTGAGGATGATAAGAACAACACCCTATGAATATATATATATATGGGCGCCAGAAGATGGGGCTTGATGTAGGTGGGGTTCATATATAAATTAAAGGTAATATAAAAATAATATACAAATAGATTAATATAATGCAAGCCAAATCATAAGGTCTCACAACCGTGGAATAATCCATCTCATAGATACGCCACTACCACTACCAGAACTAAATACACAACCACACAAAAAGAGAAAAAAGGCACTATTCATATTTTTGTCTTTAATCTCATTAATCTATTTCCATATTATTAGTTCCCATCCACTCCCATTATTAAAGGGACCTAGTTTCATATTTATATCCCATTATTTTATATAAAACATATTATGTTTAAACTACACAACCCATCATTAATTCATTTGTTAAAAATTACATTTAAATAAAAAATCAATTTTATGCATTTTGTTTCATTACTATTTGGGATACTATATGAACACATCACACAACATGAATCAAAACTAAGGATCCTAATAACCACACCAATTTTCAATATTCCATCACATTTCATCCACATTCACTTCCCTAATACACAATAATGTTGAAACCACTATTACAACCCCATTTCACAACCACATCACATCCCCTACCCCCACATGCATCAGAACAAATCCACCACCTATGTATCACATCAAAACCACTGATACATAATACACAAATGCATCTTCGATCATGTTACATCATGCTAATAACATTTTATAGATAGGGATAAGATCTTTAATTCAATTTTACAACATTATTTTATGGAATTATCAAATTATCATAATATCTTATGGAAAAAAATTCATTAACTATGAATAGGTGTTAAAAAAATTAATTTAAGGTGGTGTCACAATAATCACACAACAAGGGAATCACATCACATATAAACACCACAAACAATCACTTCCAATGACCATGATTTTATATCATACAAAAACTAAGATAGATTCCATATCTAAATATCATAAAGTTATAAAACCATGAAAAACTGTCCACTTTCCCATATCAAATTCATGTAACAACTTCATTTATATTATTCAATTTTGATGTAACTGTGCCCATGTGCATAAAAAAATAAAACATTCACTCATGATACGCATAAAGGGAAGAGAAGAATAACTCCCATTCTGGAAGAACAAAGCGTTGCATGGACATTCTACACTAGAAACAGGTGCGCATAGGAGGAATCCGCATTTAGGGAAAAAATAAAACCAAAAACAATAATAGGGCTCCATAACTCTAATGAAATTTCCTTTTGAACCACTATTATCAATAGAAAGTTATTCAGAAGGATTGAAGCAATGATATTATTTTTAAAAGGGCATATCTAAAACTGGTGGGAAGAGATATGGTTTTATTTATCTGTTAAAGTATGAACACATAAAAACCACATCATTGAAACATTTAAACAGTCTTTGGACATGCGAAAATAAAGAATATAATTATCCACCTTCTTAATATATGTAAAATTAGTTTATTAGGAATTAAAACCAATTTTCATCAATGAAAAATCAATAAGGAAAAATCTATAAATTTATGGAAAACTAGAAACATATTAGAGATCTAATGCCAGAGATCTATCGTTGGGGATCTATTACAAGAATTATCTACCATTGGTGATCCACCACCAGAGATATACCATTGTTGAAATATCACCAGAATGATCTACCAAGGGTACTCTATTTCCAAATATCTTCAAATGGTGATCTATCACTAGTATGATCTACCATTGGTAATCTACTAACCGCTATCTAATGTTGGTGATATACGGCCAGAATTATCTATCATTATTCGTCTATTTCTATAGATCTACCATTGGTGATCTACCTATATCATGATTTACCATTAACAATATAACACTATTGATTTACCATTGATGATATATCACTATAATTATCTACTATTCGTCATTAAATTCCAGAGATCTACCATTGGTGATCTTCCACCATACTGATGTACTGTTGTTGATCTACTATAAAAATAATATATTTTTGTTAATATACTAGTAGATATATATTTGTATCTATATATGGTTAAAATGATTTAAAATTTTTAATTTAATTCCATAATGATCTACTATTCGTGATCTACTACCTGGATTATCCTCTACCGTCTAAAACATCACTTTTTTCTCCAAACAAACACAAATCTCCCCCTTCTATCAACGAACACCTCTAGACATTACTTGAAAACATAACATACATTACTTCCTAAAAGTTAATCTTCTAAAATGTCTAGACTATTACATGAGAAACCTCTAAATATATATTCTTCCCTCAGTAATTTAAAACCAACATAGAAGGAAAGAGAGGAATGTTCCAATCAACGATCCCTCGAGATACCACTCAAAGATCTTCTTACATTGAACAAAAATACACCAATAAAACATTACAATCAGTGTTCCCACAATATCCAACAAACTATATTTTCCCAAACATACCAATCTTGTAATTCCATTATCCATGTTAAGATACTATTCACTCGAGGTGGCACTAACAAGTCCACATGGGTTTAATAAAAGTATAGTATAGTGGGTCTTGATTACGAATCAGGTCCTCCCCTTTTCGTATCCCATAATCCATTCCAAATATAACACCTAAAGTAGGAATATTATATAATATAAAGTATCATGGTCCAATCCTCACATCAATTCACAACATGGAATGATAAGGAATAAAATTACTCATAAAACCACTGAGTACTGGGGACACATCTGCCTCTCTATCTTTCATGTAATATCCTCTATACCACCATGACTCGACATAACATGAACCAACAGAATGGTCCTTCCTCATAGAAATTTATATTTACAGTCTTGTAGCACTACCGGATGCTCCATAGACATCGTATTATCCTTGATATCTAAATCTCACCAATCAATGACATGGGAGTAATCATGAAGATACCAATAGAGATGAGAGGTGTGGAAGACTTCATAAATCTACTACATTTTAGGAAGAAGTTCCAAATGATAATCCACCTCACCAATATGAAGAAACGACTCAATGGCCTCATCAAACTAGGGTGAGAACATACTCACTTAGTTAAAACTTCATATCTCACATCAAGAGAAAACCAACATGAAAACATCATCTCAAACCTCATACTCTAAGGCCCGTATCCTACAATCATCATAAGACATCCTCCAATCATATGCTTCTTTTATCCTCTCTCAGAATAACTAAACCCCCTATATATTAATTTTCACAACATTGGTTACAAGAACTACAGACTCCCCAACCTCAGTACATCACATCAAAGAACGACATTTCCTCCCATATAGTGACTCAAATGGGTCCATACCAATAGATTAGTGATAAATTACGTTATAATAAAACTATACTAAGGGTATGTTTCATTCTCATGATCTACTGAAGTCCCAGACACATGCCCACAATATGTCCTTCAGTGTTTGTATTGTCTTCTCTGCCTACCCATCCATCTAATGGTTGAATGTATTGATAAAGCATATATGATTTCCAAAAGAATGTTGCAGTACCGTCCAGAATCTTGAGTTAAAACATGAATCCAAATCCAAGACAATAGTCCTCAAGACCACCTGTCTTTGCACCACCATATCAACATACTTCCTAGACAAATCATCCACTCCACCCAACTCTTGGATCATTAAGAAGTGGACCGATATTTTCAACTGATCTATTATCACCATGTTAAAATCACAACCTCTCTATGCATAGGGTAACATAAGGTAGAAATACATAGATATTTCATCACATATACACTCATGGATTTTTAAATACTGTAAAAAACATCCATGAACATGATTCATGACCTTTACCTTCAAGAAAATGAAACAATTCTCAAACACACCTCCATTTCATGATTCATCCTACGGACTAAAAAATAAATCATGAGACCATAGTAAAACATAGAAACTCTAGGGTCTACTTCCAAAGGTGATCTATGAATCTCATAAATAACTCCATCATGCATCACTATTGTAACCATCAATATCTGAAAAAACATCATCCAATTCCAACCATCCTTTGACCATCCCGTTGGAGCATCACCATGGACAATAATATGATGCATCACCTCTGTCTCTAAGTCCATGGACTTAGATTCCTCCACATACTACATCATAGGATATTTTACCTTCATATTAAATAAGAATACCCCCGATAAACCACACTTGCATCTATGTGTATGGATTCAAACTCCTCCATCACTCTCCAAACATCCCAAGAATCCTGAACAATATCCTTCAATGAATTTCTCCTAAAAGCCTTACCCAAAACATTCAATTATAATGCGTTGTAAGATATATAAAAAATCATAGTCCTGAAGAAAATAAATCTATGTCGACTATCAAAAATTTAGATTATGCTGAAAAAATATTTACCTACAGATTTTCAGATCTATGGAGACCACAAAGCACTCCCCAATGAGGTAATGTACCTACAATTTCATTGAAGACAATATCGTAGCTCGCTCAATATCATGGGTGGAATAGTTACACTCATGGGGATGTATCTACCTAGACCCATATGAATTCACTACCTTCTGCTACATAAAGATGCATCCTAAACCTATACTCAATGTGTCACAAAACACCTCAATTATAATACACTCTTAGGAAACAGAATCAATAGAGAAATAACCAACCTCCCCTCTAGGTAATTGAATGATTCCTAGAATTGATCAATATTCAAAAATTCTTGGTCCTTCATTATTAATGTTATAAACAAAGGTCAAACGATAGATAAATAAGGCAAAAACTTCTAATAAAATCTTGTGAGACCCAGGAAGCTACAAACATCTACCTTGTTCATTGGTGATGTACAAGAATCAACTACCTCGTCCTTTGATGGGTCACTTCCACACCCTACTGAGGAATAAAATTACAATGTTTATTCACCTATAATGTCCAAAATATAAACATGGAAAAAATTCCATATATATGGTGACAACGAGGAACATGTAAAACATATCGGAGATGCTCGAAATGGTTCTCCTCTAACATTCAGTAGATCAAAATGTTTACAATGAACACAAAAAATAAATAAAATTATAATTAATGGGACATAGTTTCCAAGGTACCCAAGATCTAAGCTGGTGGGTTAATGACATCAAATGTCATGACGTTGAACTGAATGTTCCAATAGAAGAAAATGAAGCTTTTCTTCTGGATATGTCCATCCTTCACACTCAACTGGTGATATCTGGACCATAGGTCAATCATACAGAAACAAATAGCTCCCATCAACTGGTCATAAAAATAATTGATCATTGGAAAATGATATCTATTTTTTGATTTTCACTTAGTTCAACCTCTAATAGTCAACACCCAAACATATACTACCATATGTATTCTTACTAAATAACATAAGTCTTTCCCATGAGTACATGGTAGGACATCTAGAAACCCTCTACAACTAGTCATCTATATGAATCATCAACCCCCACAGAATTGAAGGTTTCATCCGATAAGAATCCATTTAAATCAAAGAAATAGGAGGCTTTAAGTCTATCCCAAACTCAATGTGATGTTGATGGGGTAGTTACACATCCTACTTAAGGAAAATAACTAGGAATTCCATAAAAAATATGTGATCCTACTCTACCCTAGTGTCCACTGACTCCAATGACATCCCTACCATGATTGATAGAATAAGCTCTAGATGATGAATTCCCACCTAAAAACCCAATCAGAAATTAAAACCACACATCATCCCTCCACATCAGAGAACATGACTCTACACTAGAAGGTTTTTGATAATATAACATATATTATAAAAACATTAGATGTCAGGATGACATTTTATGGCTACATATTAAGCATGAAAATGTGTCCAAATAACTAATTTGGAACCAACATCAGTCTACACCATCGATACACATCAAAAATGATGGTCTGGACTCCAAATGTTGTATTCAACACCCAGAAAATGTGAATCCTCTTTATTTCATGTTAAATAAATGGACTAGAGGGGGATTATAAAAGGAGTTTCAAGCTTCCTAATAAAAAAGGCACAACCAAGGGTACACGATAAACTGAGCATTCCTCAAATAATCTATAGCACCTCTATTATTTCTATCTCCACTACCTACATCTAACTACACAAATAATATGCATGTATGCATACATCCAACTCCATGACCATACCTAGGATGAGGGGCCTTAGGGATAGGGACATCCTAAGGTCTCCCTCCACCTAAAAGTTCTTCTCTTGGTAGAGCATAAGTCTTCTTACCCAGCTACTGGAATAGACTCACATGAAAATACTACAAAGGCTAATGTTAAACCTATCAACCCTACCAAAAAAGGCTCAAGAATCCATTGGAAACTGATCCTAATAATTTAAATGAACCCAAGAAAAAAACACACTAGTATGGAGTCTCCATGAAGAGTACAGAAACCATGTGCCCTATAATTCTAGAAGGGAAATTTCTAACATCGAATCCCTACTGGTCAAAACCTTGAAGGAATTAGAACCTGATACCTACCACTAAAAACTATACTCCTTGGTAATCCCTACTAGATCTTCTCCTTTGGTAATACTCCTTAGAAGTGAATCCACTCAGTCACCTCTTCCTTGTTCTGAGACTCTAGATATATGGGAAATGTAAAAGGAGAAGCATCATAATAGATCAATGGATAGAGTTCCTTTAAAAAACCTCTCACACAAGACTCCTCATCATGAAAATATCTAGGGGAAATTCAGAAGGTCCTTAATCTTGATCCCAAGATACCACACATACATGATTCCCCGATGAAGGGATAGATTCTCACACATATTCACATCCTTGGTTGATGAAATGAACTCTTCATATAACTCCTTTAGATGTTGTCCCAGGAAACATATTCCTCCTTTCAGTCACCAAGGTACATAAGCCACTACTGATGCACATTTTATCACATCTAACTAGCTTCCAAGGGGACCTAGTGCTCTATAGGGGCCATGATAAAATTGGAAGTAATCTATAGATCCTCTATCCAACTCTATGTCTCTACATAAGAAATGTTCCCTAATAATTCCCCAAATATTCCACTAAAGACCTATAAAAATCCTCTACAGTTGATCATCATCCTCAACTAGATCATCCCTCTAATGCTCAATTGGTTCAGCCAACTGGACCTCTACTACCTAAGCCTCATCAAAATAATGACCAATATCCATAAGTGAAAATGCATACAAATATTTCTTAATCTTGATAGTATGAAATTATATTTAGATTCATTTTAATTTAATTTATTCATTTTATCCTCCCCAAAACAACCCAACTCAAATTGGATCATAATTCATCATGATGAATATAATTCTTTGGGGTATCTACAATATAAATAGTACTACATTACTCGGTTGTTCAATAAGCTAAGAGTTTGTACACTGGATTACGGGGGCCCTAAAATACAATTTCATAGCCAGTATTCATATCCAATTTCATGCACCATGGTAAATTATAACTATTTCTATACCAACCCATGAAATCATCAATATACCTAACTCTAACTCCATTCTATATATCAACCATCATGATCTGATACCACTTTTCCATTACCCCTTCCCATAAATGATACTACAATGAGGGGAGAGAGATAATGAACCCTGAGTCCCACCACTAGTAGTCCTTGGGATAGAGACTAGCACCGAGGATATAAAAATCACTTGTATGGGATGAATTTTCCTCAATAATATAAATAGGATTATAAGATGACATGAGTCATCCACAAAAAATCTATGACATAATATGAAATAAACCAAAAAAATTCCACAATTAATGTATAAATATAAATAATATGGGTAGAAGTCAATTAATTAAATAATGGAAAGAAAATATAATGTAGTGAAACAACAACACTTAAAAGGTCCAATCTAGTAATTTCCACCATGGTCTAAAAATATTCTTGGAAACCAATTTTTTTTATATGTAGGGTGAACATACAGTATACTAAGTAGAAAAACCAAAGTCTCTCATGCACATGTAAAAAAGATAATATTATTGCACCCATGCGAAATAATTAGATCCATGAAGAACCTACAAAATTACACTTACCAAACCCATCCTCATTGTAGATAACTCACTAAAAAATCCATCCATTTATAATAATATTATATGAATAACATTGATGAAGGGTACACCGTTTCACTTTAACATCGATTTTCCTCTCCCACACCCTAACATAACACATTCTATTGCTCCCACCTCTTCCAAATAACATCATAGTATATTACATCACATCATTCTTGGAGACAGCTAGTCATCACATCACATCACATCTCACTCAATGACACATGTTCCATTGCATCACATCACATCTCAGAACCAGTGTAGTATGGTATTGTGATGAAAAATACATCAACCTCATGCCCTCCTCCTACTATGCACGACCCACACAATAATCCATAATGTAAAATATCAATACTTCACATGGATATAATGACACTTTTTACATATATCCATCACATCCCATGAATATCACCAACACCTAGAAGAGGGACCTGAGAAGGATGGGTAGCCGACCATCCATCCTCCCACTAGTATGTTGGGAGAAACTCCCCCAAACACACACACACATATATATATATATATATGGATTTATTAAAATGGTGCTCGATATGGGAGGGAGTGTATAGAAATCAAAGGTAACATAAAATGTATATACATATAGAGTCAGAATAAAAAAACATCCTAAGGGTTCACAACCAAGGATTAATCCATCTCATATGATCCACCACTACCACAAAAAAACTAAATGCAAATCCCCATACATGTGAAAAAATCTACATTCCACATTCTAGTCATTAATTATAATTAATATATTTTCTAGATTTTATTTTACCAACCCCTTATGTTAAGAGAAGATACTTTTTTGTATTTCTAGCCCATTAGTTTAAATAAAGACATTGAATTTTTAAACCAGACAACCCATCAAAAATTAATTATTTAAACATTCCCATTTTATAAAATCTTTTTTCATTCATTTAGTACCACTACTAATTAGGATACTATTGCGACACATCACACAATAAGCATCACAACATAACATACCAATAAACAAATAAAATTTTAACATTTTATCATCTTAAAACAACATTAAAAACCCCACTAGACAACCACGCCTCTACTACCATCACATCCCCATATCAGAAGCACATCACAACTAATGCCCCCATATGAAACACAAATAATCCACCACCCATGCATTGCATCAACACCACCAAGCCACAACACACAAGTGTATCCACACACCTGTGACAACACAATCATATCATTTTCAATATTCTTTATTAGGGTTTCATTGATATTAAATTAATTATATATGGGTTTTAACAAATAATCCATGTATCTTTGTGCATCCAATTCATTAACAGAGTATAAGTGGTTAACCATTTATTTAGGGTCGTGTCACAAAAATCACACAACATGGGAATCACATCTAATATAAACAATGTAATGAAATTCTACCAATTACCATTATTTTCAGTGATAAAACAAAGTAGATAGATCCAATATCAAAATAGAATAAAGTTATAAAAGCATGAGAAATGATCCCCTTCCCCTTATTAATTTTTTAAATAGCTAGGTTATCTTTGTTAATTTGTATGAAAACAAATCCACATAGATAAAAAACGGACCAAAACTTCATGATACACATAAATAGAAAAAAATATAATTCCATTCCAAGAGGAACAAAGCTTTACACTAAATTGCTGCATCAGAAAGAGGGGGTGTGCACATTTCATGGAAACAAAAATTTAGGAAGAAAAAAAACCAAAACTAGAAATAGAGCACTATAACTATAAGGTAAAAGCCTATAAGACCTCCCATCTCAAGAGAAAAAATGTCATAAATATAAAAGGAAGGATCCTCACTCTGGAAATACCAAATCTAAAACTAGTGTTATTATATACTTTTTTAATTAGTTCTTAAATGTGGATCTTATAAAGACTCACTTGGTTGAAACATTTTAAAATTATTTGGACATTGATTAAATAGAGGATATAATTATCCTCATTTACAATTCCTTTAACATTCAGAAATTAATTAATTAAAACCATTTTTCATCAAGTAAACATAAAATAGGGTAAATCTGTAAATTTATATAAAATTGGAAATACTTGAGTTATACTGCCTATGATATACAATAGTTGATCTATATCAATAATGATCTACCATCAGTGATATACCACTAGAGATATAACATCAGTAATCTTCCAAAAAAATGATCTAACATTATTGATCTACCTCCTTAGATCTACCACTTGTGATCTACACCCACCCCCCCGTAGAGTAATCTACCATTGCCAATATACTTTTAAAAATCTATTATTTATGATTTATTTCCAGAATGATCTATGATTTTTCATCTACTTCTATAGATTTACAAATTTTGATCTACGACATGAATGATATACTATTTTTGATCAACATATATAGATTTACCATTGGTGATCTAACACTAAAAAGATTTATCATTGTTCATCTACCGCTAGATATTTACCTTTGGTGATCTATCACCAGAATGGTCTAAAATAAATTCTATGATTCCAGAATGATCTACCATTGGTAATCTTCTAGCATAGATCAACCATTTTTTATCTACTTCTATAATTATTTTTTTATGTAATATACTTCATTGATTTTATGTTGTTCTCTAAAAAATAATTTTTTGATACAAAAATTCTCAAAAGACCTCTATTTCCTTCACCCAACACCTATGGTCTTTCTCCGAACACATCATCAACCAAATTTCCAAAAACGTATTGGGCCAGAAGGTCTATGAAATTAGAAATGGGGTCTACACTATAAAAATACATGGATATTTTTATATATATATTGGTATAATTTCAATTGAAAAGTAAATTATCTAATCAAGATGAAGATCATGAAGTTAATTAGGGAATACATCATTATTATCTATTACAATGGGCATGTCATCATGAGCGGTCCACCAATTTATTTCAATCATTTTAGCTATATATGATTTCTCAAAAGGAACTAATATTTATGCATATGAAGAAGACTTTAAAGGATTATCATCATCCTACATTCAATTTTATATAATAATAGTGTAATCTAGGATATGGAAAGTGATTTCCTTCTCCTGGTAGTTGATGGGGGATCAATTTATAGAAAACCATTCTATAACTAATATAACAATTAATTTTACTATAGTTATTATGAAAATGTTTATATATATATATTCATCCCACATATATTAACATGGGATGAATTATGTACTTGAGATGCAAGAATCACTCCATTAGTGGTTTTTGACAATAAGCTTACCTCTATATTTTGTAGTTGTATTTGAATAGTTATTATAATTTAGAAATATGAAATAATGTATAATAATCAAATAAAATAATAAATTCTATATTCATGAATGAATAAATAGAATAAAAATCACTACATTGTTGTCTTCATACATATATGCATTAATGAAAACATATCCCACCCATTCTCAACTATCCATACGGTTTAATGTTAATAATTATTTTCAACAACCCTTGGACTTCTGAATTGGCTAAAAAGTGTCCATGTAACTTGAAGTTTAATTATTGGACAAAAAGTTGAGGATTGATATGGGAATGTTTCACATTGAACACATTAGTGGTATTCTTCATCTCAATTGTACATGAATTTGCTAGATGTATCTCTTTTCCACAGAATAATCATTTTCACATAACATTGTTCATATGATACTTCTTTCATACATTAGAAATCTGTGGAGTTATATATTCTTAAATGTTTTAGTTTTCATAAGTAATCCCAGAATGTGAAACTCCATTCTCTTATTTTTATTTCTAGTCACACCAGAACACTAAGAATTACTCAATTTGATCTTAACTATACGGGTACATTTAAAATCTCCTTGAAAGATTTTAATTTCATGAATTTTGAAATATCTTCATAAACTCAAAATAATCTCACTATATAAGTGGTAAATTTTACATTTAATGCTAATGATACATATAGAGTTGTATCATATGTGACTTGTGATTCTTTCCTCATGAAATCTTACTGATTAAACCTCATTTTTCTTGAATATAAGAAAATACCTCTTTATTTTAATTTAAAGAGTGAGAGGGGAATTTTTTTTGATAAATTACATCGTGAAATGTTCCCACTCCATTGATTCTAGGCCTTACAAGGCTTCAAAATCCTAACCATTATCCAATACATATTGACATTTCCCTCATGGTGAAAAATACATTATATGACCTTCTACAACATAAATAATTAAAGGATAGAAAATATATACTAAATTGAAATAAAAAATTGTTTATACACTATTAGATTAGAATATTCAAAAAAATGAAGGTCTTTTACACATAAATAAATCAACTACAATGTTCTCTTCGAGAATTAGTTTCACATAATTTAAGTTATAATTCCTTAATTTTGTTGTTGTTCTAGTACTGAAAAGAGGTTCATAGATCTATATCCAATAATTTTAGGTATTTCATTACCGAATTAATTGTATTGAAAATTTATCAGGTTATTGAGATGACTCCTCCTACATCCAAACCTTTTCAAATATAATGGATATTTATGGATGGGAATAATTTTATTAACAAATGTATAAAAAGTTAACCATAAACATAGAAGAGGTAAATAATACATGATGTATAAAACCTAACATATGAATATATAACTTTCAATATATGTTATCCTTGGTCAATTCCCTATTATTTTATATGTCTTAATTAAGCTACACAAAAAATAATGTTATAATCATTCATATGGTTTCAAAAGAGAAGTTCATTTAACAAAAACACACCCATTGGGAATGTATATCATGGTGTGCAGTCTTAGGACCACTCGTCATGCATCAGGTGATAATTGTGTTAATACCCGAAATATTCTTTTTATGGTTAAAAACCCTAGGTTTATCTATGAAACAACTGCATCTACTTACCCATATCCAGTATAGGATGTAGTTCCTTGGAAAATAATGCAATCTATACTTTTCTAATATTTTAGGTTTTTTCTGAAAATTAATATTTTCCTAGAGTCTTCACTGTTATTATGTCATTATTATATAAAAAAACCATACCATACCATGATACCATCTATTGAAACCCAAGCCTTAACACATATTTTCTCATGACTTTTAAAATATAAAAATACAACCCTAGGTGTATCCATTAATAGGCCATGATTCCATGAAGGAGGCCCAATTCCAGAATAACCATCTAATTATGGGAAAGTTAGGCATGAAGAAATTACATGTATCAGACTCAAGCCAATCCTCTACTACATAAGGATTATGATTTCCTCACACAGCATAAGGTAACAAGCGTTTAATTCACATAACAAACTCAACATATGGGTATTCTCATACAAAATGATGGAAACATACATGTGATATGAGGACAATATTATCTATGAATAAATTGGAATGACTGTACCTACGATACCAAGAATGTAGTAATGTTATCTATGTCCCAAAAATAACACCTCATAACTCACTTATGCAAAGAGGTGACCAAAAATAGGGATATTCACCTCACATCCCTACCTAAGAATAAAAACTGGCTATCAATTGGTATCGTTGTACATTTAATTGGTTGGACCCAAATATATTTTAGTATATTTAGATGAGATAACATATAAATTATATGAATGACCATAATTAACTACTATAAGATGGATGAAATAACATATATATACCCCATAATCAATATCATACAGTTTTTGATTGAATAATATATTATTGTTGTCTTGAAGAAATGATACATCTGCAACTAAACCTACATTGGTCTCCCTAATTTAACAATAAAACCCAAGACACCCTTAACATCATTTCTCTAAATTCAAAAAAACATGCCTCACAAGATAGGTAACATGAAACATCATCACTATGGGATATCTGCTCCGACCAATCTGATAAGACACGATCTAACATGTAATGACTTTGTTTATAACATCCCTAAGATCATAAGTAATATTAATTTCATGAAATAAATGTGGGTTATATTTTATTATATTATATTATACCCATATATCACATAGATTAACCATCAAAACTCTATTTAATTAATGAAAATATTTATATTAGTCAATTAATTAACCCATTAAAATTCTAGTTATTATAATTGGAGAAAAAATTGATAATATAAAAACTATAATGGGAAAATATGGATCACCCTATTTGGTGAGAATCAACCCTTCCACGAACAACACTATAGTAATGAAGAAGACTATTAGTGAATCAATCGAAATTATAAATGAAATGGATGTATAGAAACATATATGTATTTAAGTGAATTATGAATTAATGAATGAATAAAGATGTATTTATATGAGGTAATGTGACTTTTGGAATATTAATGTGATCATTGTAATAGTAACCTGGCTTTTGGGAACCATAACATGACCATTAGAATAGTAATTTAACCAGAAAATAAAAAAATGGTATATAAATATTATTTATCATGATTAATATAAGGTAATATAAATATTATAATTTCAAAAAACAAATATCCTGAAAAAAATTAAGACAAAATATAGGCTCATTTTAGAAAACTATATTTTAAATCATTTCGTAAAAATGATAATTTTTATATTATAAAATAAATCTACCTATGTTAGATATTTAATATGATTAAACTAATATAATTTTTGAAATCATAACCTCAAATTTTTCTGATGTTGTGTTTTGGGAAATTTTCTATAATACTTCATCTTCATATGAATAGAAAAATTAGAGTGCTTCATGTAACTAGTGTATCTTAAATTACATAATTCATGATGTATTAATGTCTTAATAATTTCTATAATATGAAATCCATCCAGGATATATTTAATTTTCAAAAATCAGGTATCAAAATATATTAAACTCAATTTAAAAACCTATAATGAATTTTCCATATCCCAAAGTCAAAAGTGATTCCATGAAATAACAATTTCTCTTTTTGTCTAATTTCTAAGTGAATTAGAATTATAAAGGTTTTTAAATCCATAAAACCATTATAATTTATTGATATATTATTCAAATTTCCAAAAAAATCACTATTTAATGGTTCACATTTGATATAATATCTTATTAAATATTTTATTATTAAAATACCCCTCTCTTAAAATATAAATAACCCCTCACCCTCTACTTGGAAAACCACACATTTTATACTTTCCAAATCAAGTGTTATGTCCAAATACTCTCTCTAAATTCCATTAAAATACATATGTATGTTATTTAGTAGAAAATCTAAACATAAAGGGTGGTTTATTATCATACAAGAGAAGCCACATCAAGGAAAGTGTAAGTTATGTATAAAATTCTTCTCTTGTTTTCTTATTATTTTCTATCTTATCCCAATTTATTACAAAATTAAATAATAATAGATTTAATTATGATAAATTTTAAAATTATAATAATTTAATTATCATACTATAAAAAAATTTATTTTTTTGCATCTATATTTTATACCTCTTTCTCTTCATATTTGGACAATGTTCCCTTTAATAGTCTATTAACCCCCAATGAGTATGTTCCCAACTTATTTTTATATATCCACTATTATGGATGGTAATTATATATTATTTATCATATATAAATTTAGTAATAAATTTATTTTAATTTTTTCAACAAATTCTACTAATGTATAAATTAGATTGAACAAAATAGAGAAATAAAAAAGTAGGAGTTTCTTAAGGAAAACATGGTATCAAAATCCCTTCCATTTAACCATGGTAAAAAATAAACACAATAAAATTATAATTACTGTTAAATATTGATAAAAAGGATAATAATTCACCTTTTTATCAATGTTTTTATAAACCAAATAATATTATTTATGAGGAGGAAAGTGATAAAATTAAGCAGGAATTAATGTAATGTGATAAATGAACCCATTTATTTTTTTAGAGTTTATCCCACTCTTAATGATATATTAAGTGTGGATATTACTTTAATTTTCCTTAAATTTTATTTTATTTTTCTTACATTTTATTTTTTGGGATTCATGTTTCCATATTTATTTTAATTAATTAAATGATTTTCTAAGAAGACTACTCTTTTAAAAACACATATTTGTTTCCTTATGTGTTATTTGTTATCCAAACAAAAATTGCATTTTATTAAAATATATGATATCCATTTTTCATATAGAAGGAAAAATGTTATTTATCAATGTATTATATAATAAATTATTATGAATCGTATTACTTTCCCTACTTTATTCCATGACTATTATTGTAATATATTTTATGTGGCATGCATGATTATATAAATATTATGATGTGATAGATGGTCCCAGAAATATATAATCCTCCAATTCATTTGGTAATGTGATGTATATACTGATATTATGTGTATTGTGTGTTAAAATGATGCTACATTTGATAACAATTATGTTGATATTGTTATAAACATATGTTATGCATGAAGACGATGAAAACTTTGTTCAAAGCTATGTGTGGTATTTGACCACTATGACATGATATTTTATTTTTATACATTGATACATTCCATTCCATTATCAAATGTTTCCTTAATACATTTATTATGATGTTATTCTTTTTTTATAATGATGTTGATTATATTCAACTATTATATATTGAATCACGCATCTTATTTATCTTTTTAATGGGATTTAGATGACCTATTTTTTGATATATATCCTCTGGTGACTACATGTACTATAGAGGACGAGAGATCAATTAAGTGGATAAAGAAAATTATTTTCATAATTATTATGTTTTATTAGTTATAAGTGATGTATGATCCTATTTTTTACCAGATACTAAGCCTTTTGATCCTAGTATGTATAAATATTATGTTTTTACCACAAAAATGATGTAATAGTCATAAAAGTAACATTATTGTCATTATAGTTGGTATTAGAGGTATAGATCAATTAATTTGGTAATTAGGATTAGAAAACATCATAGAATCCCCTTAGGAAAATACAATGTATTTTTAAACATCAAATAACTATGGTTTTATAAAAAGGATAAACAAAGGGATCCCATATGATATGCCTTTAGATTTAATTGTTCAATATATTAAATTATTTATTCATTACTTGTTGAATAACATTTTTGTTCAAAAAATTTATATTTTATAAAATGTAGTAAACTGGGATAAACCATGACAAAAACCATGGGGTTACAATATAATGATTATCTGAATGACATCCCCAATTTCATGGAAGTTGGAGTTAAAAACATTATCAAAATAATTACCTAGTTGTCTGAGTCTATGAACAATTACCTGAACCACATAGAGAATCCAAATTCTCCCAAGAAGGATCAATTGTTATTTGATTCCTTTATGTTGAAAATACCATCTATGTTTAGTGGAACTTCTGATCCAACTATCATGGAATGGTCGGTTAACTCAATGGATAAGATCTTTCGAATGATCCATTGTTTTGAGAAGGAAAACGTGACCATGGGTGTCTAACATTTTAATGGATAGACTTATCTGTAGTAGGTACTGATTAAAAACATAAAACCAAACGATGAAATAAAATATATGGAGTGGGAATAATTTAGGAAAATATTTATTAATAGTTATTTTCCATGAACACTTAAAACAAAGAGGGTGATAGAATTCATAGTGCTAAAGAAATAGGAAGGATAATTTTTCATGGATTACAGGGAAAACTTCACATGTCATGAAATATATTCCTAGGGTTTTGTTATAAAAAATGATACCAAATATGTATATTCTATAATGGTTTAAAACCACAAGTTGGGAAGGATTTCTATATTTATGTCTTTTGGATATATGAAGAATTGTATTGATGTTCCCTCAATGTCAAACTCAATTTTGGTGATTAGTCCTTTGGACATGTGGACAATAATAGAAGAATGGAGTTTCAAGATGGTTTTTCAAATGAAAAATGATGAATGTGGATCCAACCACCCACATGTAAAAAATATGGAAATATACATCGTTGGAATTTCTTCAAATGGACTAGAAAATGATTTATGTGTGGGGTAGAAGGGTACAAATCTCATTAATGTCAGTGAGATGTGAATAAGATAACTGACATGGTGGAGTAATTGATGGAACCGCATAATGAAACACACATAGTCAAATACATCAACTGTTTAGAGAATGTGAACTATACAAGCTAGTGAAATAAACGACAAGTCCTTGAGGTTAATCATAATCAACAACAACAACAAAATCCAATATTTCAGGATAATGTTTATGCCATTACTGCTGTAGAATTAGATAATAAATATGAATTCACATATGGTGCACATTATATTATCTCAGAAAAGGAGAAATATTATTTGATTCTAGTTCTACACATTTCTTTTTATAGTATATATTTTTTAGAACTTTTGAATCGAATCTCTAATACATTGAAATATACCTATTTGTAAAAACACCTAGTGGTGTGACAATTGAAACCCAAGTGTATTACTCTACTCCTATTAGTGAATGTGGGATGATTTTTCCATTGAATAAAGAAATACTTCCCTCTGTATAAGTGGACTATATATTTTCAATTTACTGTCTCTCGTTATACAGATCACACATCAACTATTTAGAAAATGAAATATATTTTCATACTATAAAAAATCACAAGCTCCACTAAAAAATCAAGGATGATCGTGAATATCTTATAGAAAATCCCATCAACGTTGTTGGTATTGAAACCCTATGAAGTTGAATACCTGGACCAAATAGTTGCATCAGAGGAATGATTCTAACAAAACAAGATTCCCACATTGAGGGAATACATTGATGTATTCCTGAAATTGTTATACAGACTTCCCCTTGATCATGAAGTAGAGTTCTCAATCGAAGTAATACATGGTGCCTCTCTTATCTATAAATTTTACTATATGATAGACCCAAATGAACTAGTGGAGTAAAATAAACAACTTCAAGAGATTTTTTTCAAATGGATCATATTACCTAGTTAATCTCATTAGGGTATGAAGTGCTCTATTTAGTTAAATAAGATGTATAAATTTGGATATGTTTTGATTTCTAGGAGCTCAACAATATCACCATAATGAAAAAAAATATCCCCTAACAAGTATTGTTGTTTTTTTGATAAACTATGAGAATGTAAACAATTATCAAAGGTGGATATTCAATCTATATATCATGATCAAATGGTGAATAATTATGATATTTATACAATATCCTTCCATTCAAGGTATGGGATGTATGATTTCATAGTAATTCACTTCAAACATACTAATGCCCCTATAATCTTTATGGATTTGATAAACATAGACTTCAAAAACACCCTCAAAAAATATGTGGTAGTGTTTGTTGACAATATTCTCATATACTCTAACATCATGGATGAACATGAAGAGAATATGAAAATTTTTCTGGTGACATTATGGAATGATAAAATGTAATCTATATTTATAAAATTTGATGTTTAAAGTCACGTTGTTGGTCATGTGCTCAGAAATGATAGAATTAATGTAGACCCTTAAATGAAAAAATAAATTGATGAATGTCCTAGACCTAATAGTGTCATAAAACTCCATTGATTTCATGGAATATCATGTTTCTGTCAACATTTTTTTAGACCATTCTAACAATTTTCTAAAACACTAACTAAGTTAACATAAAAAGAGGAAAATTATGTCTAAAAGGAATAATGTGAGGAAATATTTAAAGGGATCAACCAACAGATAATCATTGTACCTATATGAAAGGAAATAAGTAATAGATTCGGTTTTTAAAGAGAAGGTAGAAGAGATAAAGAAAAATAAGATGCAGAGGGTAAGAAATATTAATGCAGCAACAACATTTTTCATTGTTCATTAATCAAATTTTCATCAAAATTCAAGTAAAAATGGTGGATAATTATATGAAAATAAGTATATGAGAAACCATGATCAATATATTTTATCCAATAATAAAACAAAAAAAATAAATAACTAAATCATATATTTAAACACTAAACCTAAAGTATTTATATCCAGTGATAACTCTTTATTATGGTCATAAATGATTACAATTAAATTAAATATTTATATAGAATATTAAATAGTGAAGTAAATCATATATCCACTTGGAAATTACATCTTATAATATTTTTTTAACACGATCAAATAACTAATAACTATCATATTTTTAATTTAAATTCCCATTCACGTCTCCCTTAAGAGAGGTAGTAATTTCACTAGAAAAAGGAATCAAATAAATATGCATATTTGAAATAAAATAAATTCTTAACTCAATGTAGATCACTTATTGATAATTTTTGTGTTCGTGTTGATGGTCATCCGCAGTATGGATTAGATGTTCTTTGATTTCTTCAAATTATTCCATTTTTTTGTAGCCACAAATCCAATGATTCATTTATATATACATATGATATAGATATAAAGATGATTAAATAGATATGATGACAAGGTATATGGATTAAATTACCCATAAATTACTAAATTAATATATATATATGAATTTTCATTTCTACAATAATTATTGAGTTCAACCACTATAGCCAAATTTCAGGAACTCGAGTTCAAATGAATGTTTTACAACACCTAAAATAAACCCATAATTATAGATGTAATAGTAGTATTAGGTTTCCCATATAAGGGTATAATTTTAAAGAAAAATAGTTTTCATGAGATTACATTTTGGAAAAAAATTTAATATATTATTCTTAATATAGTATTTTCTTGGCTCTAAAAACATGTAATTTCAATGCAAGCTTGGCCTAAGGGTAAACACAAAAACCTTTAATGAATAGATTGATCCTATAATTTTTTGAGGTCTTTCCCTATAGTAAATGTTTTATTTTACCCAATTGGGGTCCTAGGTCTCTAAAAATCAGAATTTATCTGAGTCTCATTCAATAAAACATTGGGTTACAATAGATTACATAAGTAATATATAACAATACATTATATTCCATCCACAAACATATATCCCCAATGGGGTATTGTGATGGAAAATGAATATTTAATTAAAAAATATTTATTAACCATTTAGATAGTTATATTTTATTAATATTAAATGGATATTAGAAAAATATCATTTTAAGATAAGGAAATGATTTTAATTAAGATTGAGTTGTTTAAATATTTATAGATATCATCAAGAGGTGTTTTCTATCCAGTTTTGTAATTATTTTTCTTTTTGAAATTAACTTCATGTACATTTCAATCTTTAATATTCAAAATCCTTTTTATGGATTTTCCTTTTTTTCATGTAATAGGCCAGAACCTTTTCAGTTCCATGGCCAAAATCAAGGACTCATATTAAAAATATACATAATACAGAAAAATTATTATTGAAAATGAATTTACCGTTATTAAAATATATGAAGACATCAATGGATTTTTCACCATAGTATATTCTTACTAATATTCCATTCATGATTCAATTAATGAAATCATCAATGTGAACAATATTAGTTCATAAAATTTTGATAAAATTAAGTATTGAAAATACATTTTTCATGGTTAAAGATAAGGAATATTTATTTTTCATAATAAATTCACAAATATACCATTTTCTTATCTAGATTTAAACTTGAATATTATATTATACAATTCCTTCTTGTATTAATGGATTTTATTATAAAAGAATCAATTATCAATCAAAATAATCTAATCATAAATATGAATTTATTTTAAAATATCACATGAAATGGAAATTTATATCTAGAATTTAAAATATATGTTATTAATGAAATACTAGAATAATAAATGGTCATATAAATGATTTTTTTATTTAGGGTGAGGGTGACTCTTTAATTAAGATGTTAGTAACAATCATATAGATTATTTTCACAATTTTTTTTATCATCACAAAATAGTTTTGTTTCATTAATTAATATTATCTATATATATTAGTTATAGATTATTAGATAAGATTCACTATATATATTATGATATTTTATAACCATAAATTTTTTTTATGACCATCATTGAGGGATGAATTTAAAATTAAAAACACGTCATCCATGGAGGAGGTAAATCGACACCCAACCTAATATGTTTTCATTTTTCTCATAAAAAATAATAGGTGAAGAGAATTGATGGTGGATTTTACATTGACATAATAAAATTCCAGTATATATTAGATCTTGGAATTATAATGCATGTTTTTACAAAGGATGTGAAGAGTGAATAATAAAATAAAATAAATTGAAAAGAAATTAAAAGAAAAAATATAGATTTTTACCTCATGAATTATTATCCTTATGAACATAGTTAAGGGGATCGGGATGCAAGTTCCATGACCCTCGTGCTCATACCAAAGGTAATGGACCCATGTGCCCTCCTTTACTATAGAACAGTGAGTATCTGAAGCTTCCCCAACAAGATCCTCACAAACACCATCAACGTGACGTTGTCTATACACTTTCCCTGATGGGTATCCATCAAACAACATTACTTTGTGAGGTTCCAATCTATACAATAGCTATTTTCTAGGAACAAGAAGTTCTTAGAGATATTAATAGTATGACTCATGGATCTAACATGGAAATTATGTTTTACATTAACAAGAAGTATTAAATAATTTAAGGGGTCTTCATCAACTAGGTTGTGTCAAGCATAGGAACCTATCATAGGGTATCTAATCTTATATTCATATGCTTTAGCTCTTCCTGGATGGTTGTCACCATCATAGGGATAACCCCTGGCATCTTTATGGTATCTCGGTTTCTACTCCAAGAAGAACCTATATCCATGAGTATATTCATCCTCGTGAAATATATACTCAGTCCCTTGATTAACAAATGGATATAAAGTGGGGGACTTCAGCTTTACTAGAGAAAATAAAGCATACTTCCCATCTCCCACATGATGTTCATAGATGAAACAATCATCTTCTAAAATGATGGGAAGAGGAATGTGTAATTCATTAAAAGTCCATTGAAGGTATACATCTATTGGAGCAGACATGTGATAAATAATGCCAAAATAAAACTATATATATCAAATAAATATGGTGCAAACCAGGCCATTTATCTATGCAGTAGATTATAAATGCAATGAGGCACCTTTCCAATAAATTACATCATAATGGCTATATCTCTAGGAAGAGTGTGCATCCTAGATTTCAACCAAGTGGGGAATAAGATAATTCTCTGAAAACTTAATTGGAAAAACCATTTTTTTTCATTTGGGGGACGTATTGATCTGGTGAACAGTGTTGTATCCACCATAAAGGTGCATGTCCTGGATTCTACTTCAGTACCACAAGGGGTGATAAAAGCTATGGACCAGGTTTTGGCTAGTTCTATATGGGATGTTATTTTGAATGAAATTAGGCACCCGATATCATGGGATACGATGTCCCGTCCCATTAATAATGGTGGAAACAATGAAAGATTCATTGAGTCCACTATTCATTGTATACATGATAAACTAGAGTGGGTAGTGATTGAAAAATGCACACTTTGGGGAGGATTATGTCCCAAAACTATAGAGGAATCATGGAAGATGTTAGAGCACGTGGATCCCTCTTCTAGTGTAGAATTTCCCCCCACATTTTGACCCTTAAACAACATGCATGTTAGATTGTGGGAGAAGGGAAACTTATCTTATGGAATCAAAACAGGGAAGGATATGTGATCGGGTTTCTGAGGTGACCTTCTCCCACAATATCCTTAATGGAGGAGAGCTTGAACTATCCATTATTTAGGAATGTTTTAGACAAGATCCAATAAGTTATATTTGATTCTATTGAAATCAACTCAGAGGTATATGGATGTGTGTTTACCCCATATTACTCAATTAACATTACTCTTAAGCTCATTTAAAGATTATCTACATCCTCAGAGACTCATGAAATACGGAAGGAGATTCTGTGGTGTAATAAGATCCCAAAAAAATACAACTTCGCCCTATGGAGAATACAACACCATGAAGTAACATCAAATGATAATATCAAAAAAGTGGGGATCATTCTAGCATCATGTTTCCATCACTATAAGAAAAAATGAGATTAAATCTAGAATCATATCTTCTTCGAAGGAGAATAGGCCCAACACATGTGGAGGTTATTTGGGGCCTTCACCGCCCTTTCATCCAATTTCCACCATGATGCTCCATTCATGGGGAAATAGTTTCAAGGTGCTACTGATTTAAGCTAGGTAAAGGGCATGTTCTGTTATCTTGAGTGCAGGCTGTTGGAGTTTATAGAAATCTCTTAAACAGGACAGATACAAGGGGACCCTCTACAGAGGTATGTCTGTTATTATTGGAATGATGAGCTTAATGATTGACACAGTCACTCTCATTGGGAACTGGAAGGGGGATCATTCTCTTTGTCTTATTCAACCCAGTTCTTCCTTGTCCCCACATTCCACACCCAGGCCGCAAGGCCATTGGATATGTTGGATCCCTCTAAAAAAATGCATGATGCTTAATACTAACAAATCATGTATATCTGGTGACATGCATAGTGGAAGGTTGGTCTAAGATATTCAGGGGAGTTTTCTTCTAGAATTCATAGTGCACATTAGTAGTGGAACCTCTCTTCATGCTGAGGCTAATCTACTTCTTTCTGGGATATCTCTTTGCAACCAGAAGAATATGGTTCTTATTCAAGTGGGAACAGATTATTTGATTATACATGAATCCCTACCTAAAGAAGGCTTTATCCCATGGTCGGTCTCATACATTATTAGGAAATGTAAAAATCTTCTCAACATGAATTTCCAGGTAACTCATACATGGCGAGAGGGGAACAAAGTTGTGGATCATCTTACATCGTTGGCACAACATGGGTCCAATGTCACATGCCTTCCCAACATTAAATTAAATAAACCTAAGGGAGTTGACAATATACGTGGGGATTCCCTTAGCCTCCACTATTTTAGGCCTCCTTAGAGATAGGCATGATTTACTCCATGCTTCCTTGTTTTCTCTTGTTTCTTTGTTCTTTCCTCAAATAAATTTAATGATTAATGATGATGAAAGGAGTGTTTTCTCATTATTATTTTCAATAATAAATTATTTTGAATAAAGAATATGAATAGTATTATAATTATCACTAATTATATTAAAATAATATTTCATATTTCTATATAATTATCTTATATCATCCATACATCATCTATGAATCAATAAATCATGTATTTGACAAATACCGTAAATTGATATATTTTACTATTCACCAAAAATTAAACAATTTTAGAAAAATATAAATAGTCACCCTAATAAATTATCTAACTATATAATTAATAAATAAACTGAATTTTTCAATAAAAAATTTCTAAATATGAGAAATTTAATTTCTCTTTTAAATATTCATTTATTCAATGAATAATGATTTTAAAATAAAAACTGATATTATGACACATTGTTAAATTAATTAGGGTCTCATAAAATTATCTTATAATCATACAAAAAAAAATTTAAATCATGTATCTATTTTATAAAAATATATATTCTCTTAAATAATTTTTTGAATTATATATTTTATAAAAATCATTTTTGTTTCGCAAAAATATAAAAAAATAATTTATCATTTTTAAAATATTTATTTACTTATTGTAAGATATAAATATACTACATTTTAATATATTAGATGGATAAATATTATCTATACCTTTATAGTTGAGTATATTATTCTAATAGACACATTATTATTCGTAACGACCACATTAGTATTTTGATGGTCACATTATAGTTCATCAAAAATGAAACTTATCGGAAAATTAACAAAAAATTAACCAAAGTAAATTTTGATATTATGTTTTAAAAAATAATGCTTATTTTTAAAATATAATTTATAAAAGTGTCAAAAAATATATTGAAAACAATTTCTCCATTAAAAGACACAAAAATTGTCTATCCCTTTAGGTGTAAAATTATATTTATTCATATCTTATGCCACCAAAATTATTTTTTATGAATGTAAAAATATTTTATTTTATATATTATATATAAATTTCATTAACATATTTTTCAAATTTGGATTAATTTAATTTATTTTCATTAGATTCGATTTTGGGAAATAAAATTATTTTTATAAAATTATATCCTTTATATTCAATTGGTTTTCATTTCTTATTAATTTATATCCAATTAATTAAATTTACAAACATGTTTAATCTATGTTTTAATAAATTTAATTAATCTCATTCAATCTATCGATTCCCAACATTTGGGATACAACTATAATAATTAAATAATAATATTTAATCATTTTTTAATCTCGTAAGCTATCGAAGAAGTTAAATTGCAAATATAAATATCATAAAATCTTGGGGTGTTACGATCTCCCCACCTTCAATAAATTTCATCCTCAAAATATTAAATTTTACTTTAAAGAAGTAGATGATGATAATTAAAAATTACATTGTGTAACCCCCTAATCGTTAAATTTTTTTTACAACACATCCTTTTAAAAGAGGTAAATATAAATTCTAAGTTCATATGAAAACAAAGATTCCAAAATAGGATATGATTTGTGAAAATATTAACTTGGACGAAAAATATACCTATTTGGTTATGATTGAGAGTGATAACGAACATGGTCATTTGATATTATACCACCAAAAAATCATAAATTTGTGATCAGTTTAATGACAATTTATTTCCCATATGTAGAATTAAATGAATGACATTTTTTTATAAAATAATTTTCCTATAGTTGAGGTTTTCATTTAATATTCAGAAAATCACATGAGAAAATAAACATATCTATTTATATTCCATGTCATAATCTCATCCTTTATTTCAGATTTTACTTATATCTACTGTCATGGCCTATCCTCCAGGGCCCGTGTGGTGCCTACCCCATGTCCGCCCTCCATAGGCCATGGGTTGGCGACTAGAGACAAAAATGTGTATCATTAAAATGGGAAGGAATTACCTTTAAACCCGTATAAACACATAGTCCAAGAACACAACATGTTGCAACCATGAAATAATATGCATTAGTAGAAGTGTTTAAGGATTGTAAAGGGGTCGGAATACAAGCCCAACTGAATGATACAATACAATAGAAAATATAAAATAGCTCCTGAGATCATCCACCAAGGATCCTATGTTATGGGTAGGTATAGCCCGTCTCCACAGCTCTCCAGGTCAGCCAGTCACCTCCATGAACAGCTTGGTCGTAGCTCTTTGGGTCTCAACCTAGCTTCTCGTCATCTTTATAAGACACAACAAGGTGAAGGCAAACCTAGTGCATGGGTGAGTATAAAAATACCTAGTAGGGACCCCAGGACAACCAAAGGTATCTCATAATTCCACAAAGGAAATCCAAAAATCATGATCTCAATCACAAATCCCAATGAAAAGAATCAGATCAAACTAGTCATAACTTATGTAGGGAAGTATATATGATTATTCGTAAAGCAATATCATATTATTCTGTCAAGGGTTCTCCTACTGATCCACACATGATCGCTCAGTATTGAACCACACAGGATCTTTAGGTGATGATCCACACATGATCTTTAGGTGCTGATCCACACAAGATCAATTGGTGTGGATCCAACCAGGATCTCTAGTTGGTGATCCACAGAATATCGCTAGGTGTTGATCAACACAGGATCTCTATTCATTCTTCACATCTCATCCAGCCACTACATTCTCGTACATAGTACGCTTGATTCAGGGAGGATTCTCTCCTCAATCCATCCATCGTATTTCAACTAGCACGAAGTCCCATGAAGAAGAAACCCAATGATCTGTCATGGCATAAGGGTTCCAATGCAACAGATGACGTGTCAATTAGATGTCTTGTCTACGTGTTATATGCATTTTAGTGTCGGGGGCCCAGTTCGATTTTGGGTATGATCTAACCCGTCCATACTCCAAAATTATCCAAATATCAGGTGGAGTATCACAAAAGTACCATCACATCCAATGGATTCCAACGCCGTAGACAGCTCATCAAACGAACGTTTGGTTTGTATGATATGACCTTTTAAGAAAAACTGGGCCCTAAAGGGTCTGGATCCAAGCCAAACTGGTTAGACCAACCTGGTCCGAACTGGCTTGGCCACAGACCGAACCTTGCTGTACCGGCTGGGCTGCGACAGGCTCGGACCACTGGGTCACAGACCAGCCCGTCCTGATCCTACTAAGCTGGGCCACAGCAGGCTCAGCCCGCTGGGTAGCGGACCGGCATAGCCCACCGACTGGGCATGACCCGTGCGAGTGGTCGCGCTGCCCGTACTTTCAAAATGGATCAAGATCCATTCAGCTCTTTAACCAATGTCGCCATATGGCATCACCTAACTGTCCATAGGACCCATTGGGTGTATGCCCCCCTACATCATGGCTTTGAAGATGTGGCATCCAAATGCGACACGTGACGGTGGGTTGGCCTTCCGCCAACACTGCTGGCCAAAACTCAGCTGCCCCTTCTGGTCCTCCACGATGTCATGTGGCACCTCCCCCATCCATGGACAGTGGGTGTTGGCCACCACCGCACCAGTACCGCACAAGTATAACTTCTGTGGGGTGACCGGGTGAGTTATGGTGGTCCATTTTCCCTTCCAAAAGAAACTATGGGCCTCTTGTGATATCATTGTCGATGTGTGCCTCTTAGTTTCAAGGATCCGTCATGTTGAGAAATTCACCCTAAAAAAATGAAACAAAAAATCACGTGGCAGAGGATATGGGCCTCGTTCGTTTGGCACGCGACATCCACATTAGCATCATAACAACTGTGAGATTAATTAATATTAAATCTTATATAATTAAATAAAGAAACAAACCCCTACCTTGTGAACCATTGGAAGACATCACAGTTTTGGAGGGATAAGAGTCCTCGTTTATTGAAGACACAAGCATTCGTCTATCCCAGAACGATTCCTCCAACGACATCATTCAAGCCTTCATTCTAATTTGGTATAGGATTCTTGGGTACTTCTTGATAGGTTTATCACATCCGTTTTAAGAACCCAATCCTAATATCCATTTAAATAGGTGAGGGAACCAACTATGTTTCATCACATTAATGTGGTTTAATTAGGAACAACATTAAATGTTCCAACATAGAGGTTACACAACCCATGTTTAATTACCTTGAATGTCCCATTTAACTCTACAGACCCTCCATGTTTCTCAACGGTTACAAAAACAATAAATAAAATTAATTACTTGAGTTTACTATTTTTTTGTAAAGATAAAAACTAACATTTCCATCTAACTTTTTCCAAACCAAGTTAATATTCTCTTAAGTGAATCCCAGTGCTGCATGTTCAATGTTTCTCTTGGATCTAAATTATGAGCACCAATTCAGAAGATAGAAAATAATGCCTGCACATTTACTGAACTTACCTTATAAAAAGTTCAAAAATCTATTCTAGTCTCTCTGGTTCAAGGAATCATGCTCCGTCAATTTTCAGAGACTCATAATAATCCAAAATATTTTAAAAAATATTATATGCAATTTCTGGGTCATTACATTCTCCCCACCACTAGTCTTTTTATCCTGAAAATCTATAACAAAACAAGGGAAATAAATTGGGGTACTAATCATTAATCTGAGCCTCCCACTCCCATATGCTCTCCTAGAGATTCTCGTGCTACCAACGAACTCGTACTAGAGAAATCAACTACCCATAATGGACTTTCTCTTTTCAATCCTCTATCATCAATGGGAACTCCGCAAATGTCACCCCATAATCAATGTCCAACTCACCCCAGTCGATATTGTGTGATGGATCATGCATGTACCTCCTCATCTATGACACTTGGGAAACATTATTCAACCGGTGCTTCTGTTGGGGGAGATATAGATGGTATGCCACCTAAGCTACTCTATTGAGGATCTGTAATTTTCTGATGAACATTGGAGAAATCTTTCCACCTTGGACAAACCACTTTAATCCTTTTTGGGATGAGACCCATAGGAATACATGGAGTCCCTCCTCAAACTCTAAGGGTATTAGTCTCGTGTTGGCATAAGACATATGATAGCACTATACAGTATTCATCTTCTCCTGGATATTCTGCACCTTCTCTGTGGTAGCCTGTACCAGCTCTGGACCTATATGTGTCGACTCCCCTAGGTTCATCCAGTATAGAGGTGATCTGAAAGGTTTCCCATACAAGGCCTCAAATGGATCCATGTTAATGGTCGAGTGATAATATTTTGTTGTATATGAACACTACCAGTGGAATGTAGTCCTCCTAACTATGACCAAAATCGAGGACCCAAGAACAAATCATGTCCTCGAGTGTCTTTACTATCTGATCTCTTTTTCCATCTATCTAAGGGTGAAATGTTGTGCTCAAGCATAGCTGAGTCCCAAACAGCACATTCAACCCCTTATACAAGTGGGATGTAAAACATGTGTCGCAGTCTGAGGTAATCATTGATGGTGTAAGAGTTGGCTTCCTATAACCAACTCTTTTTTACTTTGAATACTTGGATATTTAATGTATTATTATATATTGTTCATTGTTCTACATAAACATGATGTAATAATGTCCTAGAGTATTTGTTTCCTTGATAATGTCATGGAAGTTCCCTACTATGATGAGAACCTTGAAATGCTATAACAATATGCTTAAATATAGTTATGTGGTGGGATGGCATGCTATGATGGTACACATAGCATGTATACCATCATATGTGAGTACTCATAAGAAGATGAGACTTCATCTCATGATGTGCACACTAGGTAATCTCCAAGGTAGAAGATGATGGGAACAGACCCGCTAGTAGGAATTCTGTATGTTTTGTTGTATCAGATATTTCTATCTACAAGAACTTGTAATGATCCTTAGACATTAATATTATCATTTATATATGACTTGAATTACACACTATGATTTACTGATAAAAACTTTCACACAGATAGTTGGCAGGAAGTAGGGTACGTTGGGTGTGTCACGAGTGACATGTTATTAATGGATAAGTTGAGGAAGGATTTGTCCCTTCCATTTATTGAAGTTGATATCTCATCCTTTTGATTGAAATGGAAGCTTTACCCTAAATTTTAGGGCCATGGTGTATCAATGAGTTTATTTTAAGTAGTCAATGAATGATGTATCAAGAATAAAAAATGATGACATAATCCTAAAACCTCCTTGATGAGATATTTTGAGAAAGGGATTATATTACACAGTGAGCATTTGAATGTGGATGCCATTGTTGTGAATTTACATTATTTACCTTTGGTTCCTTGAACCATTTCTATATAGTAATCATTTAATTTAGGAAAGCCCGTATAATGCCAATGAGATAGAATCTTAATGAGTCACACAATAAGTTTTTTTGGTGGGATCAGATAAATTCTATTTGAATTATATTAATAATGTCAATATTATTCTCAGGACCATGGAATAATTTTATTCAAGCTAAACCAATCCCATAAATTAAATAAAATATATTTATTTATTTTAATGAACATTTAATAAATATTTATTTACAAGTTTGTAAATAAACTATTTATTTAAGAGAATAAATTATTTATTTATTTATTCGGGTGTCCAATAAGTGGATGTGGAGTTCAAGCGGACAATGGTTGGGCCTATAATAAAATAATTGTCTGTAAGATGGTAAATAATTATTTAACTATTTAGCACAAATTAAAATAACGCTACTATTATTTTGTGACATGAAATTTTATTTTTAATTCCAGTTTACGCAAGTTTGCACACTATAAATAATGAAGTTGTATTATTATTAAATGAATGGGTTTTCTCTAAGTTCATTAATTTATTTAATTATTTCTATGCAATTAAAAATTTTAACTTAATTTCCATATATATAAATATGCAAGTACCCTTATTGTTCCATACACCACACTACACTCTTACAGAATTGATAATTATTGAGCCAAACAATTTCCCTCTCAAATCATCTTCTCTCCCCTATCATGAATGAGAGACATTCTTCATTGCCGAAGAACAATTGATCAAGAACGAATGACGCAACACACTCTCTTCACAGCGCTAGCACGACGAGAATGAGAGGTGTCGATCAGAGGCCATCAAAACACGCATGGATCACCTCTAAAGGGTTTCTAGTTTTTATCCTTACAAGAGAAATGAAATAATCTGGAAGGGCCATTCTAGATGATAAACATCATCAATGAATAAAAATACCATTGAAATAGGTATTATTTTTATTTTTTAAATTAATTAAATTAATTATAAAAATGATGTATAAGATCCTCTCTATGGTTTCATTCATCTTTATTCTTTATATAAATATTTGATTATATTTTGTGGACACTGGAATTCATCATCGTATTGATCTCGGAATAATCATTGATCATTGTAAAAATCAATGTTGGTTGTCATCCCAACTATTCTTTCACTATGCCCGGAATATTCAAGTGGTATCAGAGGGTTTACATCGTAGTTTATATGAATTTAAGTATTTTTTATGATGAATAATGCATTTAATAATTTAGTTGTTTCAATTCAAGTTAATATTTCTGAAAATATGAATCTCGAGATCTATTCCTCCTCCTTCGTTTCTTGTTCACCTTATAGATACAACCATTTCTTTTAATTTTGATATAAATAAAATATAGTATCTCGTCCAGAGGATCCAAATCTTCCTAGCTATAAAACACTAGAAAACACAGTGTGTATTTGGCAGCACACATCGTGTAGTCAATATTCAATGAATTGGTCCAGTCTGCCAAACTAAGCCATGTGTTGGAGTATTTCTAAGTCTTAAATGAATCATTGTGTTGACCAGGAACTGGTGGAACATGGTTTTCAGATAACACATTGTGTGGCCCAATGGACACAATGTGTAGTCCGTTCGAGTTAGGGTTGGATAGTGTACCCCATACACAGCTTTCCCATATGACGATCATGTAATGAATAACTACATAGCGTGTGGCCCACTGGACACGCTATGTACACTAAATAATTCAAAAGTATTCTCATATTCTGTTTTCCTAGGTGTGTACATCAGATACATAGTGAAAAATAATACCCATTGTTTATTTGGAACTACACGTCGTGTACTTATCAAATTTACGAAGATTTATTAAAATTTGATATCAAATTATTCAAACCCTTGAGACGTGTACCATCATGCAGGAATAAAGCTGAGGTACAACATGTGATATGTGTTTTATATATATGTGTGTTTAATTTAACATATGTGTAATGTTCATTTATACTCATTCAGTATTTATGAATAGGAATTCACCAGGTTTCCACCATGGTACAAGTTACGTACAATGATAATTTTAAATTAAAATATTTGTTTATAATTATGATGGATGAAAATCCCAAGGAAATTCAGAAAAGTGTTTAACATAAAAGAATTTAATAATTAATGGTGATAATTAATTCATTCGAGCATGATTTATCTTAACCAAGAACTATTAAAGAATTGATTAATAGTTTTATTTATGTGTAAATATTCTTGCATGTATGGATGATCATGATCTAGACCAAGACCTTCATATTTGGATGGTTTCATTTTATTAATTTATTTAAATTTTTTGACCTGTGAGCCTTCTCTCCATTAATATGTAGGACATGCGTGCTAATGGTTTATTTTATGTAGAAACCCTTTTTACCCCTCACCTACACGTGAGTTAATAAAGTCATATGTAATATATGGAACACCCAATCTAGTGTAAGCGGTTAAAGCTGGAGACGAGACAAAACCAATCCCATGAGATATAGAGGTGGACAGGTCGAAGCTGTAAACACGAACACAAAAGCTTCAAGGTGTTTCTCTCCTAGGTCAGGGTTAGTTTATCAACCGCTGGATAAACTAACCAATAGAAAAGATATTTATTATCCCATTTACTTTATTTTATTTCTATCAGTTACATGGGTTATCATTATGGATGTGTTGTCACGATCACATAATTAATGAATTAAACAAGAATGCAATTTGGAAGTAATATAAAACATACATATGTGTAAATATTATAAATAAATGTTTAATCACTTATGTAAGTACCAATTAATACTAAAAAGAGTGTGATAATTATAATAATAAATTCATGCATAAGAGATAAAACTCCCTCAAATAATGTATTATGTCATAACAAGCCTTTCGTTACTTGATTAAGGGAAAAACACAATAAAACTATGTGATTAAACAACCCTTGTTGGGACACATACATTTATACAGGAAGCCCTTATGAAAGGATTCAGGTTAACTTATCCATATTACATCAAGAGGAGTATCCCTTTCTTGACATGGTGTAATATTGGCGGAAATAGAGGAGGAAATAAAAAATTCATGATTTCAGTATTGGGGAGTCCACTCAACATATCATGGATATGCTAGCCTATAGTTGGAAAGGACTTTCCAACCAAAATACCTTCTAATAGCTTGACCAACCCTTGTTGGGGTTATGAGAAGGGGAATATGGATCATTGCCACTATAATTTCATGGAAACTGGACATTCTGAGTTCAATGGTGTGGGATATTTGGACATGATAAAATATTGTGATACTTAGTAAAATTTATTATTTCATATAAAATATAATCAAGAAAGTACCGATGATTTTCTCTTTTAATTGTGGAATTAAAATGAAAAACTCTTCAACCAAACTATCCCTTTGATCAATTCTGGATAAATAAAACACCCTCACTGGTAGTAACTTCCCAGAATTATTTAAACAACTTTGGGTTATCCTAATCCATGAAAGGAAGTCTTACATGATGGAGTCAGCATTACCTAATCCACCTGCCAAAGTGGTGAGTGATGAGTGTTTCTTGGTCTATGAGAAACATATGAAGGACGCGGTCGACGTTCAATGTTTGATACTATCATCAATATCTAGTGAGCTCATGGAGTCTCATGGAAACATGGATGCTTATATCATGCATTATAACCTCCTTGGTCTTTACCAAGAGAGAGCAAGATGTGAAAGGTTTTAGATATATAAGGCACTATTTCAGAGTAATCGTGGAGAAGGTTCCCCGACTGGGCCTCATGTAGTGATTCTCATTGGATTCATTGAGTGTTTAGATTTTCTAGGGTTTAAACTCTTTGAATAACTGGGCGCTAATCTCATTCTTGCATCACTCCCTCAGAGTTTCTCTAACTTTGTTATCAATTTCAATATGAAAAAAATTGAGAAGTCTCTATCTGATCATCTTATCCTCATTCGCCACATGGAAAAAGATATGAAGTGCGAAAATACTTCTGTACTTAGGGTGAATAAGTGGAAAGGGAAGGTGAAGAGATTTAAGCCCAAATCATCTTCACAGCCTTCCAAGAAAAATACAATCAAAGGAGAGGAAATGGAACATGAGGTTGTTTGATTCACATGTGGCAAGAAGGGCCACTAGAATATGATCTTCACCCATCCTAATAAGAAAGGGGAAGCTTCAGTTGTGTTTTTTATCAAATGAGATATATTTGTTTCTACAAATTGGGTATTATATATAGATCATGGTGTTCACATATGTATCAACATATAGGAACCATGTAGATTTAGGATGATTGATCGAGGGGAGGTAGATCTACGAGCACCCAACAGAGCTAGACTTACTGCTATAGCTGTCGGGGACTACCACCTCACGTTACCAACCAGGATGATCGTGGTGTTAAAGGGTTGTTATTATGTGCCTTTTATTACTAAAAATATTATTTCTATATCTATATTAGATAAATATGGATTTTTTTCCATGTTTGGAAATGATCGTTTCTTTTTTTTAAAAGATAGAATTTGTTATGTTAGGGAACATTTATACAATGGACTTTACATGTTGGATTACACAAACTATGTAATGGAAATCGATAAAAAAAGATAATTGACATGACTCATACCACACCCAACATTGGAATCATTGGCTAGGTCATGTGAAGGAGAAATGCATGACAAAGTTACATCAAGATGGATATCTAGATTCTTTTGAACTAAAACAACTTGGTTTATGTCATGCATGTTTACAAGGAAAAATGACTAAATCCCCATTTAGTGGGAAAGTTAAAAGGGATAAATAACTTCTTAAAATGGTACATACTAATGTGTGTGGACCATTTATAGTTCATGTAAGGGGAGGGAACTCATAATTGATAACATTAACTAATTATTTTAGTAGATATGGGTATATCTACTTAATGAGGTATAAGTCAGATTCTTTTGATAAGTTCAATGATTACAAGAATGAGGTTCAGAACTATATTGGTATGATGATTAAAAAACTCCGCTCAGACTAAGGTGTAGAATATCTTAATCAAGACTTCATTAATTACTTACGGAAGTTTGGGATCCTATCCCAAATCAAACTTCCAAACAAACCCCAGGGGAATGGTGTGAGAGAAAGGAGGAACCACACCCTGTTGTACATGGTGAGATCAATGATGAGTCATGTGAGTCTTCCATTATCCATTTTGGGATATGATTTATGAACAAAGGCACACATACTAAACCAAGTACCAACTAAATCGATAAATGTTATTCCATATGAGTTCTAGAGTGGAAGAAAATCGATGTTATTGTATTTACATGTGTGTGGTAGAGAAGCATTTGTTAAGGCCTATTTAGGTAACAAACTCACACCTCGAGGAACAAAGAGTACCTTAATAGGATACCCTAAGGAAACAAGGGGATGTTAACTATATAACCCCTTAGACAAAAAGTTTATTTTCTAAATACATGCCATATTCTTTGAGAGGGAACACATCTAAAAAAGAGATAGTGTGAGTGAGATAGACTTTGATGAATTCAAGGCTCATGGTACACAAGAGTTGGTAGAGGAATAGATTATACAAAGCCCCGTGGAAGATGAATCTGTTGTAGAGCCACAAGTACTGCGTAGGAGTACAAGAGAGGTTAGAGAACTAGAATAGTATAGTTTTCTAGTTACCGAGGATGGTGCATCCTTATTAATTTATAATAGTTATCCTCTAAACTACAAGGAAGCATTAATTGGAACAGATCTTGCCACATTCCAAGAATTCATGAATTCCAAAATGGATTCTATATACCAAAACCAAGTCTTTAATTTCATATTTCCTCCATATGATGTAAAGACTGTTGGTTTCAAATGGGTAATTAAGTAGAAACTGGACATGGAAGGACAAGTCAGAACCTATAAGGAATGAATGGTTGCAAAAGGGTTTAAACAGCGTCATGAAATTGACTATAATGAAACCTTCTCACCAGTGGAAATGCTAAATTACGTCATAATTATACATACCATTACATCTTACCATGACATTGATATTTGGAAAATGGATGGCAAAATAAAATTCCTTAACGGGAACCTTCAAAAAGATATCTACATGACACAATCTAAAGGGTACGTGACATCAAAGGATTCCAATAAGGTATGACAGTTAAGGAAATCCATTTATAGATTAATGAAACCATCCAAGTCATGGAAAATTTGTTTTGATGAATCCATAAAATAATTTGGTTTTATCAATAATGAATGTGAGTCTTGTGTCTACAAACGGTTTAGTGGGAGTGCAGTCATTTACCTAATAGTATATGTTGATTACATATTATTTATTGGAAATGATATTGAAGTCTTACATTCTATTAAGGCATGGATGAATCAATGCTTCTCCATGAATGAATTGGGTGAGGCAGCCTATACACTTGGGATCAATATTCATCGTGATAGATCCAAGAGATTGTTGGGCCTATGTCAACGTACATAGGTTGAGAAGATACTGAAGAGATTCAGTATGGAAAAATCAAAGAGGGGATTGTTACCAGCATCTCATTCCATTCATCTTTTCAAGAAAATTTGTCCTCATACACATGAGGAAGAATTATAATGGAAAGCATCCATATGAATCTGGGATTAGGTCTTTAATATATGTCATGTTATGTACTATGCTAGATTTCGCCTACGCATTGAGTGTTGTAGGCAGATATCAAGCCGACCCAGGTGACCTCCATTGGATGGCAGTCAAGACTATCTTATAGTATATTAGGTGTACTAAGGATATGTTCTCGGATTATGGAGGAGATGAGTAACTAGTCATTAAAGGATATGCATATGTTTTTTGCAGACTAATCAAGATGACATGAAGTCACAAACAGGATACATATTCACATTGATTGGAGGTGCAGTGATCTAGAAGAAACCAAGGTAGAGTGTGGTTGCATATTCTATTATAGAGTCTGAGTATATCAGAACAATTAAAGTAGCTAAAAAAAGTTTGGATGTGAAGCTTCATCTAGAAGCTAGATGTGATACCTAGTAGTATAGATCCCTTCACATTGTACAATGATAATACTGCATCGCTGGATCTCACCAAAGAGACAAGTTCAGATCATTGGATAAAGCACATACATCAGATGTATCATCTCATGAGGTATTTTTATGAAAGAGTTGAGGATTTAGTAAGCAGTATTTCTATGGAAGACAATGTTTTAGACCCCTTGACTAAAGCCTTGACTTAGAAGAAACATTATCATCATGTGAGGTCTAGCATACTAAAATTTTTAGGCAGTTAGATCTAATCCAATTGAAAGTTTGTAAGAGTTGGTGTCTTGAAACCAACTAGTTTTACTTTGATTACATGGATATCTAATGAATCATTACATATTGTTCATTGTACTATATGAATATGATGTAATAATGTCCTAGAGTATTTGTTGCATTGATAAGGTCATGTCAGTTCCCATCTATGATGAGAACCATGAAATGCAATAACAATATTCTTAAATATAGTTTCGTGGTTGGATGACAAACTATGATGGGGCACATAGCATGAATACTGTTAGGTGTGAGTATACGTGAACAGATGAGACTTCCTCCCAAGAAGTTCACATTTGGTAATCTCCATGATATGAGATTATTAGAACAGACCTGCTTGTAGGAATTCCACATGTTTTGGTGTCATCAGATATTTATATCTACGAGCGTGTATAATGCTCCTTAGACATTAATATTATCATTAATAAGTTTCATGAATTATGCACTTTGATTTACTGACAAAAACTATCACACAGACTGTTGGTGGGTGGCAGGGTACGTTGGTTGCGTCACGAGTGGTATGTTATTAATGCATAATTTGAGGAAGGATTTTTCCTTTCCATTTATGGAAGTTGATATCTTGACCTATTGGTTGAAATAGAACTGTCACTCTAAATTCCATTTCCATGGTGTATCGATTAGATTATTTCAGGTATTCAAAGTACAACTTATCAAGTATAAAATTTGATTACAGAATCATCAATCCTTCTTGATGAGATATTGTGACCAAGGGATTATGTTACATAGTGATCATTCATATGTTTATGTTGTTTTTTTGACTTTATGTTCTTTCTCTTGGGTTCCTTGATCTGTTGCTAGATAGTAATCTTGACCATTAGGAAAGCCCGTATAATGCCAGTGAGAAAACATCCTAGAGGGTGACACACTAAGTGTTTTGTGTGGTATCAGTTAAATTATATTTGAATTTAATTAATGAAATAAATATTATTTTCAAGACCATAGAATAATTTGATTCAATTTAAAATGATCACAAAAATAATATATTATTTATTTATTTATTCTATTGAACATTTAATAAATATTTATTTACTAGTTTGTAAATAAAATAATTATTTCAGAGAATAAATTATTAATTTAATTATTCGGGTGTTCAATAAATGGAAATGGAGTTTGAGCTGATCAATGTCGGTGATGTAGAAAAATAATTATTTACAAGATGGTAAATAATATATTGAACTAGTTTGCACGAATTAAAATAATTCTAGTATTATTTTCTTACATGTAATTTTACTAATAATTCTGTTTTGCGCATGTTGGCACACTATAAATAATGACGTGGTATTATTATTATAATCATGGGTTTTCTTTAAGTTCATGAATGTATTTAATTGTTTCTATGAAATTAAATATTGTAACTGAAATTCCATTATATTAATAGAAAATTACACCTATTGTGCCATACACCACAACACATGCTTGGTGAATTGAGAATTGTTGAGCCAAAAAATTTCTCTCTCAAATCCCCTTCTCTCCCCTCTCAAGAATGAGATACCTTCTTCAAGGATGAACAACAAGCGATCAATAATGACTGACATAAGACACTCACTTAACCATGATAGACCCCATAGAATGAGCTGTGTCGATCAGAGGCCATCGGTGCACCCGTGGATCACCTCAAGAGGGTTTCTAGTTTTGATACTTACAAGCACAATGAGAATATCCAGAAGGGTCATTCCAGACTATCAGCATCATCAATGAAGAATAATAACAAATATAAATGTAATATTTTTCTTTATGAAATTAATTATATTAATTATAAACATGATGAAAAATATCCTCTATAAGGATTCATGGAACTTTCTTATTTATCTAAATCATTGATTATATTCTTTTGAGACTGTCGTTCATCGTTGTATTTATCCCGGAATAATTATTTATCATGGAAAAAATAAATGTTGTTTGTTATCGCAACCACACTTTTTCTATGCTCAGAACCTTCAGATGGAACCCCAGGAAGCCATACAATCTCTTGTATGTAGATACATCACACGCTCTCTACTAATCCATGCTTGAAAAATGGTGGGATGTGCGATGACTTGGTGAGTTAGTCAAAGAACACCCAGATGGAATCATGACCCATGGACGTATGTGTTTTCCCCATCAAAAAGTTCATGTATATACCATCCCACTTCCACTATAGTACCTCAAGTGGTTATACAAAGCCAAAAGGTACTTGACGCTCAGCCTTCACTTGCTGAAAAGTGATTCATCATGATACGATCTTTGCCACTGATTTCTTCATTCCAGACAACAAGTACTGGAACTGAAGGTCCTTGTACATCTTCGCCATTCCAGGATTTATCACCAAAGGGGGTGTGTGGAACTACCTCAACACCTCCTCTTGTAGAATCATTGGTACAATGGTGCATCCTCTAATGAGAATGATGTGATCTCCACATTATAAAATCTTCCAGGAGGCTGTCCTGATGATATCTTAGCATGTCGGGCCTCGCAATCCACATCCCCAAACGGAGCCTCCTAAACTAGATAAAAAAGTGTAGGAGTGATAGTCATAGAATAGAGGTAACTTCTCCATCTCTATCTTCAAAGGATATCTATAACGTGGCTAGATTCATTATCGTCTAACTCAGAAACTTTAGACGAGACCTCTTGTTGAGTGATTCATCTACTAAGTTCCCCTTCCTTGGAGTGTAGTCTATCTCAAAGTCATAGTCTTTGAGGAACACCAGCCATCTTCATTGTCTCTGGTTCAAGTCCTTATGTGAGAAGATACACTTGAGACTATTGTGTTTAGAGTAACCAATAAATCGTTCACCCATCATGTAGTGTCACAACATCTTCAGTGCAAAGATAACTACTTGTAACTCTATGTCATGTGTAGCATAATTCTTCTCGTGTCATCTCAACTTCCATGAACCGTATGAGATCACTGCACATTCTGACATTAGGAAAAATCACAATCTAGTACCTGATGTAGTACATTAGACTACATACACAATTCCCTATTCTGGTAGCCTCAAGATGGGGGCACTTGTCAACCTCTGCCTCATCTCCTGTAAACTCTGCTGGAATCTCTCCATCCACACAAAGTGGTGTCCCTTCTTTCTCAAAGCTGATAAGGGTTTCAAAAATCTGGAAAAGTATGGTATGAATGTCTGGTAGTACCCATCCAATCCTTGGAAACTTCGCACATCGATCACACTTCTGGGTGGATCCCAACCAAGCACCTCCTCAATCATCGATAGATCCGCTGAAACACCTACCTCTGAGATAATGTTCCATGAGAAGTGGACTTCCTGTATCTAGAACTGGATCTTCGAGAGCTTTACATAAAGATGGTTCACTCACGGTGTATCCAGAAATATCTATAGGTATGTGGTGTTCTCCTCCACTAATGCTGAGTATATCAAGATGTCATCAATGATGACCACAGTGAAGTGTCTGAGGTAAGGTTGTAAGATCCAATTCATGATCCCCATGAACACTACCAGAGCATTGGTTATGATGAAGGGAATTACTAAGAACTCATAATGGCTATACCAAAATATCAAGGCTGCCTTCGGTACATCCTCATCCCATACCACGATGGTGAATGCCTGATCTGATGCCTATCTTTGAAAATTATCGTGTTCCATTTAGATAGTCATAGAGATCATCAATCCTTGGGAGTGGATAATTGTTCTTCAGAGTCACCTAGTTAAGGCTCTGATAATCCACACAAATCCTTAGACTCCCATATGCCTTCCTGGAGAACAAAATCGGGGCTGCCCAAGGAGAAACATTGGGCCTTATGAACCCCTTTCTCTACAAGTCCTATAATTTTACCCGCAACTCAAAAATATCCCTGGGGGACATCTGATAGGCTGGAATAGATATCGGTGTCATCCCGGTGTATAGATCAATTTATAATTGTACCTCTCTATGAGGAGGTTGACCAGGAACATCATCAGTAAAGACATCAGCATACTGGTCCACCACTACATGATAACTCGGACTCCTCATATTAGTAGCTCTGGGGTTAAGGATAGAAAACTAATGATTGATCGACTTCACCCTCATTTGATAGAGTCCATTTAGTGCCTTATAGGTTTCCTTCTCACCAGCGAAGGAAAAAATTTATCCCTTCCACATGGGAACACCACACTTTGCACCAAAAATAGTCGATTTGAGCATACACTGTTGATAGCCAGTCCATACCCAAGACGACATTGTATGGACTTGACACTTCTACTAAGATATCACAGTCGAAGCTGTCGCCTACTAGAGTGAGATTACTCTATCTGAACTATTGTGTAAACCTCGAATCTTCTCCCGTAAGAGTCTCTAATTGTAAGTATTGAGCCAATGGCTCTGTCGGAATCTCTAATCTTTCAACATGTGTCGTGGAAATAAAATAGTGACTTACCCCTGATTCTATAAGAACCACTACTAGGGTGGAATACACATAGATCATACCTTTAATAATATCTATAGAACCATATTTTTTGGCCTCTTCCTCCTAATGTTGAGCTCACCATTTTCTACATGCTCCCTATGGTTTAGGTGGAACACCTAGGGGTGATGGTGGTAGAACCTCAAACCGCCGTCCACCACCTACTGCACGACGTACTATTCTTCCACACCCACCACCCTATGGACCCCCATGCTCGAACCATGGACACTTCTTCGGTGGTCCCTTGGTCATCTGTAGATTTTTTATGTGTGGATGCAGACACTCGTGATCCATGTGAACAAGTACTCTACAAGAGTAATATGCTTAGGCTACAGAAGACCTCCTATGACATGCAAGCACTGTACCTCCGACCATGCGTCTTGGGTTTGTACACCAGAAGGTCTGGACCGCTTGGACCTCTGCATCATCTTCCTACTGCCTATTTTAGATTAATCGACTAATTTTCGTCAGGTGGTGGCCTTCACTCTCAGTGTTTTCTCATCTAAGATGCTGTCCACCAATAATTCTTACTCGAGCACTCCCGCCAGTGTCAGGATTTTGAGTGATATCATCGATGATTTTATCTCCCACCAGAGACCATGCTAAAAGGTCCATGCCCTAAAGAATGGGTCCCAAACTATTTCATTGGAATATCATGAGAGGTTAGTTAATATCTCTAAGTACTAGTCCAGTGATAGGTAGCCCTGATATGAGTGTATAAGCTCCTAGATATGCACTAAGAATAAAGTTGCTGGTACGAACACCACCCTGAAGAGTGTCTCAAAGTTCAACCATGGGAGTGTCGCATCCTCATGAATATAGAGCATCAGACTCTACCATATCCTTGTTATGCCCTAGAAGATTCTAGCATCTAGGATCACCATCTGATCATATGGTATCTAAACTAAGAGAATAACCTTTTTCTCAGCCTCCAGCCAATAATCAGCTTCCTGGGGATCTATATCACCATAAAACCTCTGAGACATCTAGCTCTGTAACTCGTGAAATGCGCTCAGTCAGCGTGCATGGTCTTATCATGGAGTTGGTGGTAACTGCTACCCTAAAAGTGGTAGTGTTATTGGTACACCACCCGACGGTGCCAACATAGTAAGAGGGCCTTACATCAAAGCCACTTTGATTAGTAGGCCATAATCATGTACTCTTTATAGAATCATGGCCGGCTGTCTATGCAGTGGCATCCTGAAAAGAAACAGTTATGTCATAGTCAATAAGTTATACATTGTTAGTTGTCTCTAAAGAGGTTAAAAGTAAATAATTTCCAAAAACAAATGCAATCAATGTTTTTGTGCACTGAGTCAGAAATAAGAATTTTGGGTCTTTGTGTATCGAAACGTCAGTCGCCGCACGAACACTGGACTCCCTTAACATAAAACCACACTCCTAAAACTTAACACTATTGCTCCATAGGAATGATTAGAGTCATATTTCTTCAGTAAACCGAACCCCTTTGATACCACCTTGTCACGATCCATCCCCCGGGGCTCGTGCCTGACTACCCCAAGCCCACCCTCCATAGGCATGGGGTTGGTGACTATCACGGGAATGGTGTATCCCAAAAATGGAAGGCAATTACTTTATACCTATACAAACGCAATTTCTAAGAAGACAATAAGATGAAACCATGAAGTCAATATCAAATACTAGAAGAGTGTATTAAATGTTAAGGGATCGGAATAGAATTCCAACTGAAATATACAATACAAAAAAATAGAAAATAGCTCCTGAGATCGTCCAGTATGGATCCTACCTGAAGGGAAAGAACAAAATATCTCCACAGCTCTCTACATTAGATAGTCACCTCTGTGTACTACCTAGTCTTGGCTCTTGTAGTCTATTTCTAGTTTCTTTTCATCTTCACAAGATTCATCAAGGTGCGGGCGAAGCCTGTGCAGGGGTGAGTAGAACAATAACCGGTAGGGAACATAAGACACCAAAAGGTCTCTCAAAATTTCACAATGGAAAACTAAAAATCACGATCTCAATCACAAATCACAAAGAAAAAGACTTAGCCTTAACCAGGTATAACATAAGTACATAAGTATGGATGATTAGTCATAAAGCTAGATCATATTATTCTGTCAAGGGTTTTGCTGTTGATCGACACAGGATCGCACGGTGCCGATCCACATAGGATCGCTAGGTGCTGATCCACACTCGATCCATAGGTGCAGATCCACACAGGATCACTAGCTGCTGATCCACACAGGATCACTAGGTACTGATCCACATAGGATCGTTATTCATTTTTCACATCTCAACCAGCCACTGGATTCCCTTATATAGTACGATTGATTCTGGGAGGATCTGCTACTTATTCCATCAATCATATTTCAAGCATCACAATATCCCATGAAAAAGTAACCCAATAATTTGTCATGTCATAAGGGTTCCAACGCAAGATATGGCACATCAATCAGACGCCATGTGTGATAGTTATATGCATTTTAGTGCTGAGGCCACAATTTGATTCGGGTACAATCTAACCATGACATATTGAAACTTTCTCCAAAACTCAGATAGAGTATCTGAAAAGGACCATATCATCACATGTATTCCAACACCATATACATATAATCAAATATACTTCTGGTTTGTAAGGTATGACATTTTAAGAGAAACTTGACCATAACGGGTCCGGATCCAGTCCAACCCGGCCTGGGATGACCCAACCTGGTTCGGGTCGAACTGACCCAATTTGTTTTTTACTCATCCCAGCCCAAACCGACTAGGCAGTAGATCGGCCTTGCCTATACCGGCTCGGCCATGGTAGGCTAGTCCCGCTGGGAAGCAGACCGGCCGGGTCTGCCAGTTTGGCGTGACCAATGCCAGGGGTCGTGCATCCCCTCATTTAATAATAGCTCAAGATCCATTTAGATCTTCAACCGAGGGTGCCATGTGGATCCAGATCATTGTCTTTGGGACCCGTAGGGTGTGGGTCCCCCCGCCACCATAGCATTGAAGTTGCAGCCACAATATGCGACGTGAGATGATAGGGTTCCCTTCCACCAAGGTGGCCGACCGAAATCTAGCATCCCTTATTGGTCCATCGTGGTGCTGTGCGTCACATTCCCCTTCTACGGCTAGCAATATCTGACCACCAACACAAGTTTCTAGTGTCATTGGAACTTCCACATGCCACTGGGTGAGGTTTGGTGGTCTGTTTTTCCTTCCCAATGTGCCAACATGCCTCCCAGGATGCCACCATCGCTGCGTGCCTCTCGGGTTTAAGGATCTGTCATGTTGAAAAATCTACCCCTGAAAAACATAACAAAAAATCATGTGGCAGAGGGTTTGGGCCTTATTCATTTTCCCCACGCACTCCATGTTAGCATCTTAACAAGGGTGAGATTAATTCATCTTCAATCTCCTATAATTAAATCAAGAAAAAACCCCTTACCTTGTGAACCATTGGAATACATCATGGTTGTGGAGGGAGAAGAGTCCTCATTTTTTGAATTCATTGATGTTCATTGATCCCAGATCGATTCCACCAATGATATCGTTCAAGCCTCCATTCAGTATTTTTGGAAGACACCGCTGTACATCACCAGAGGTTTCATACTTCCATGTCAAAAACCTATGCCCTACCTCTATTTAAATTGATTAGGGAACCAACCATGTTTCATTACTTTAATGTTGTTCATTTATAAATCACATTTAATGATCTATATTGAAGGTTACACAACCCGAGGGTCATTCCCTTGAATGACTCATTTAAATCTATTTTCCCACGACGTCACTCAACGGTTACAAAAAATGAAATAAAAATAACTTCTTCAGTTTATTTTCATTATAATGTTAAAAATTAACTGTTCCATCTGCCTTTTTCAAAACAAAGTTAATCTCCCTTAAGGGAATCCCGGGGCATCGAGTTCAACGCTGCCCTCAGATTTTAATTCTGAGCACCAGTTCAAAAGTTTGATAACTCTTCCCACACGTTTAATGAACGTAACTTAAAAAACATAAAAATTAATTTTAGGATCTCTGGGACTCTGAATCACGTGACATCAATATTCACAAACTCGTAATAATCCCAAATAATTTAAAAAATATATATGTAATTTTTAGTTCGGTACATCTACTTTATTTCTTAAACCATATTTTGGGTATTCAAGATTACTTTTCCATACCTAAAAAACACTTAATGAATCACATGGTACTTATGTAATATTTTCATTATAAAATGTTTACTAAAACCAAAATGGTTAGCACAGGTTGTCCAATATGTAAATTATACGTTAATCTTAATTAATAATATCTTTAATCTATTTAATAATTATTTTATCTTTAGACACATAAAAAATAAGTCTTTCCAAATTCAAAGACTAAAAATTTATACGGAAGGTCACTAAATTTCCAAAATCAAAATAACATAAGATTCCCTTAATAATGTATCTCTTATTATCACATACCAAATATGTGAATAAATTATTCTTCCTTGAACCTTTATGAAACATCCATGATTCCATGAAGAAATTCCTTAAATCCAAACATCTTACACATCCACCATAATATAAACCATCAGATCAATAACCACCTTCATGGTCACCAAAACTATCCCATTATCATATATTTATTATTATCAAAACATCAAGCATGAATATACTATTACATTTCCTAATTCATGTTTTTTATAAGATTAACATACAATATAATTGCTCATCTTGATTACTGGTGCTAATCACCAAATACATCAAATTCCATTAAAAAGAACAACTGTAAAATATGTATATATAATGATTATTATTACAATAAAATTATTGATAAAATACTCAAATAGTATTATTTTTATATCCAGACATATTCATAATATTCTTTCCTTTTCATCTCTGGTAATAGAATAATATTTATCATGATCCATTATCCTCTTTTGGGATTAATTCCTTCGATGCATGAGATGTTGATTTTTATAGTGTCCCATATCCATGCAGTTGAATAATTTCACAATAGATACATTTTTATAACACTTGCAATCAAATTCATGGTTGACTTTATCTCTACACCTTTAGAAAACTATAAATCATTCAAAAAGTACTAGGGTGTTTCTTTCCAGAATTAACACATGTCAGAAAATAATTCTTTCTTAGAGATTCTTTATCCATAATTTTCTCTATCGTCCTCTTATTCTCTTGCTTCCTTTCAATATCATTAACCATGGATAATTCTTTCACCGTCTGGATATAACATGATATTATATCAGAAAATGATGAGAATTAATAAATGATTTGTTCCCTTAGAAATATTATCATAATACCGTAAAATATATTATCATTATAACATGTTAGATCATGTTCATTGGAAAGTTTATCATTCCATCTACGAGGTTCCATTTCTATAAAATGGATCACACTATATTATGTTATGAATAATAATTCATAATATATAACTAGAAAAACACTAAACATAAAATGAAAATTTATACAGAGATAATCTCATAATCACAAACATGTTTACTTTGGGGACAACTTTACTTTTAAATCCTTTATAATGGTTTGTAATGAAAATGCGAATTATCCTAAGAATATCCCTATAGTGTGTCAAAACTGGTGCAAAGTATAGTCCATTTTCATGTACTAGGTTACACTATGTGAGGCACAATGATCCATATTAGATTTATTAACCCTTGGTATATATTCTCCAAAACCAATTCCACTTGTAGTATCCGAAAAAAAATATTTCTTGTAATACCTACGTATTAGGTACCTTAACCATACTCTAGGATGTTATTATATGATTATCCTCATAGTCCTTTTAATGTTTTTGTTTCAAAATCTATGTTTTATAAATATATTTTCCAAGGTTTATACTAAACATGATATGATACCAAATATAAATACCTTGACCCTAGAAGCCCAAAACTACTTCCTAACATTATTACATTGACATAGATAGAAGACTAAAATCCCAAAGGACAAAAAGTAATAGTATTATTTGAAATTAGATTACATACATGAACATTACATTAGATCTTTAAATGAAATAAAAAATTGATACTCCATTGGAAGCATCCATAAACATTTATATTATCCCTATAATTAATTCATAATATACATCTTTACATCATGGGGGAGAATAAAACATTCTGAGTGATGATCTCAGATGCTCAGTAAGGTCACGTAATATAGTGGAAGATATTATAAATAAACATAGAATATTATAAATGATGAATAAGTAATGTCACATTCCATTAAAACATAATCATGAGTATAATATGGTCGGGATAAATCTGATTAAATAATTCCATATAAATAATCACATGAGAAAGAAATATAACCATGGATATTTTACTAGCAGAATAATCAGATGGACTATCAATTACTAAAATCATAATGAGGGAATGTATAATTGCATACATCATAAACATACCATTAATTACTCAGATAATATATCTACATAAATGGATAAGGCCTCGTCCAAACTTATTCTAGTTTGACTCATGGGGCCTACTGATGTATTGAGGGGCTATAGCAGGCCCCACCCATCAATTACGTAGTCTTAACCATTCCTCGAATATCAGATAAAAATATATAATTAAATAAAATTATCCAATAAAACATTGAATTATTTTATTTATAAACATATATGAAGGTACTCTATTAGAATTGTTGAGAAATTAATATGATAAATACCCTTTTACTTTTGCAAAGAATAGTTCTTAGGGAAAATAATTTTTATTTTTAATCAAATAAGATTATAAGAATGTTAATCATGAAAGATAATAAGGTAGGGAAAATGAAATTATATTTTATGAATAAATAATTTCTAAATGAATTGGAAACGTAAAAAAAATATTTAAAAAACATTATAAATGATCCGTTATTGTGCAGTTTAAGGGGAAATACAAAGGTTTCATTATAAATGTCAAAAGATTAGTTTTTTAAAAACCTAGAAATTAACATGGAAATTTTTTCATGATAAAATGAATGATTTTATATATATAGTGGTAGTATAAAGGAAATTATATATTCCACTTGAAAATGGGTAAAAAACTGGGAGGATCCCCTAAGTCATGCATTATTATAGGAAGGAATCTAAAAAGGGAACCTTATGAAATCATTAATTTATTTTCAAGGAATGAGGAAATGATCAGGATAAATAATTTTGGAAAAAATAACCACAATTTTTAATAAGTATATGAAAATAATATAGATCTACATTGGGATAATGAGAGAGAAATCATAACCTGAATGAAAAATGGGTGTTCTGGGAGAATCCCTTAACCCTTTGCAAATAGTCATTCCATATGCCCCATAAAATTATTTATAATCAAATTGGGAATTTAATAACATGAAAATATAGAGAATAATTATGTGATATCACAAGGGTATGTATAAATAAACCACACACAAGAAATAATGTTGAATAAGGCATATCTCATCGAAATAAAAGTGAGATGAAATAATCCATGCCTTATTTCCGAAATCATTCTCCCCTTGTACTAACTATCCACTATAATGAAATTAGATTAATTAATAATTTAATTCAGCACCTATTTAACATTTATTATATTTTTTATAATTTTATTTAGTTAAATTATGGTCTTTTTTAAGAGTTATAAGATACAATTTTGTCGTTCTAGAGTGTTCTTTTCCTTGGTTTGTGTGATTGGTTCACTTGTATATAGGTAAAAAAGATCACATTAAATGGGGATATTTATCTAAAATTTAAATAATAAATTTTTAAAAAAAATCACTATATTAAATTCTTATATAAATGATTTCGTTTTTTGGGGTGAGGATGAATCATTAGATAATATGTTAGTGATAATATTTTTAGATTATTTTGGTAATTTTTCTATCATTACAAACTAGTTTTGTTTTATTAATTAGTATTATGTATATATTTAGGTTCTAGAATAGTAGATAATATGTAATATAGATAATATTATATTTTTTAACAATAATATTTGTTTTATGACTAGCTTTGAAGGTGTAATTTGAAAATGAAAACATGTTGTCCATGAAGGCCGTAAATTAGCACCTCATGGATGATGTTTTCATCGTTATAGTAAAAGAAAGAGGATAGGATACATGATGGTGAATTATCCATTGAAAAAACAAAATTCTAGTATATATATGATACATGAGTTATTATTCTTGTTTTTATAGGGGTGTTAGATGTTAATAAGAAAAGAAAAAAATTGAAAAGAAATTGAAAGAAAAAGAAAGAGGTTTTTACCTCATGAATTATTCCCCGTGAAAACATCATTAAGGGGCTAGGGATTAATATTTTGGTGAGAAATATTACTCTTAGACGTGGGGATGATATTTGGGAAGATGATTGGTTATGAATTGGTCAAGAGTCATACCATAAGAGGTGTGAGGAGATGGGGTGGCACCGATGGTATTTATAGTGGAGGAGAGGAGTATTTTGACATTATTATATTCATTAGTTTATTATTTTGGATAATAACTGTAAGTAGTTTTAGAATTTTCACTAAATATATTAACATAATGAAGGATATTTTGATATTACAGGCTTACATCATCCATGCATCATCTATGACTCATTAAATCATGTATTTTTTAATTCAATAAATTACCATATTTCACTATTTTCCAAAACATAATATATTTTATAAAAATAAAAAAACATCTGTACCCATTTTTCAATGTGTAGAATTAAAAAAAGGAACTCTATTTTTTGAAAATGGTTTTCTAATTATCTTTAATTTATTTTTAATTAAAATTATTACTTATTCAAAAAAATCTGAATATAAAATAAAAACTTATTTTGTGACACATTAAAAATTTAATTAATGTATCATAAAAATTATATTATTATCATAAGACTAAAAAATATTAATTTGTGAATATATTTTATGATAATAATTTTTTTTTAAAATTATTATTTTATTTACAAAATTATAAACATATATTTTTTTTGCCAAAAAATACATATAATTAATTTATCATTTTTGATTTTTTTTTAATTATTACATGACATTAATATATTATATTTTAATTTATGTGATTTGAAAATTTAATATATTATTTAATAGTTGATTTTATTATTCAAATTCCCACATCATTATTCATAATGATCATATTATCATTCTAACGACCCCTTTACTATTTCTTGAATATGAAACGTATTAGAAGAATACCAAAACATTAACCAATGTAAATTTTGATATTAAAATTTCAAAAATAATTTTTATTTTGTAAAATATAATTTATAAAAGTGTCAAAAAATTTATTTAAAAAACTTATATTAAAAGGTAGTAAAAGAGTGTTTATAAATATATTGCCTTTTATGGGTAAAATTGGATTTATTCTTATCTTGTGCCGCTAAAAATATTTTTGATGTACGTAAAAATATATTATTGAATATATAATATATAAATTTCACTAATATAATTCACTAATAATGATTAATTTAATATATTATTATAAAATATCATTATGGGAATTTCCATCGTTTTTATAAATATAGTGTAATGTCCTGGAATTCCAGGTAAATTGTTTTTTAAAATTAAATCGTATTATTTCAAGACAAGGAACTGAGACAACGTGTGATTCCAAGGCTCGGAGTTCCTGGAATGTTCCATCAAGAAATTTTATGAATTAATTATCCTATGTGAGAATTTTCCCTGAAATAGTGGAAAACAGTTATACTGGTACCTAGATCAGAAACATGAGGGCACCACTGCATTCAGAATGCTGGGTTTTCCTTAGGAGTGACTTAAATTTAGTCAGTGTGTTCATCTAATGAGAAAAATAGAAAATGGAATAAACCTAAATAAAATAATTTAATAAAAATATTTTACATTTGAAATCCTTATAATCCACAAAATTGAGACTCATATTGAAAATTTGAGAGTACCGTTAAACTAATGATGGTACGATTTACTTTGGAAAAGATTAACATTGGCGAGTGCAAGATAACAATGGAAATTAGTTTATGTCCTCAAATAAAATAATTAAGAAATATTTATTTTATTTTTAAATCCTTATAACTCCTAAACGGTAACTCATATTGGAAATCCGAGAGTACAATTGCGCTCGTGAGGGTGTGCTTCCCTTATTCAAAACATAACCTCAACCGGCTTGGGTCGACTATGATAGATAGTTTTTGAAATGTTTATAATTTAACAAAAATGACGCACGTGTGAGGTTTTGGAAATCACAAAACGAATGCCTAGATTAAAAATTTGACGAAATTTTTATGTCCGGAATAATTACATTACCTATGATTGGACCTAACCTCGACCGGTGCGGGTCAAGGGGAAAATTTAATTTTCAGACATTTTAAGAGAAATAAAATATGTTGAAAAATTTTATTTTATTCAAATGAAAATATTTCACCACAACACAGTGATGAGTCGACTATTTCATTCTATAAATAAAATAGAATATCATCTCTATAACTGAAGTGTAATAGAAACGCCAATTCAAAAATGAAACAACGTAACAATGTGAAAACACAATGTAACATAAACTCAACTACACATTTATCTTATAAGAGAGTAATAGGTTGGAGAAATATCGGTAAATATGAAAATTCCTCTTTTGAATTTACGGTGAGGAATCCATTCCAAATAGGAACGTCGATGAATCACTAGAGAAAATAACACCCTCAAATAATGGGTCTAGGACCGGAGATAGATGATCACCAACCCCTACAGAAGGATTTCCATCAACAATGATTCTCCCTCCGATCGAACCTTCTCCAAGTGGGTGTTACATTTTATATTTATTGTTTGTTATTATTTATAAATCCAAAATAAATTCACCAACCCACAAATAATTTGATCCACAGGTTGATATTCTTGCGGGAGGATTGATTCCATTGGGGTTTTAATTTAGGATAAATTATTATTTTTTTCTAGAAACTAAATTCCACCTTCCAGTGTTTCAAAACATCTAAATCATAGAAATCAGGCCAACATAAACAAGGCTTGGATCCCTTATTATAAGGGAATTCTTGTGATGTTTGTGGCTGGACATTTGATTTGACGGCAAAGTGGAACCGAGGCCATAGCCGATAAAATGGAGCCCCAAGGAACTCGAGGGGCACAAAAGGTTCACAAAAATTACAACCAAAGTGAACCTGGTGGTGCACTGAATGCATTTTCTACATGCCGGAGTCCAGCGGAAGTGATGGCTAGGTGGGGCGTATGACGAAATCAGAGCTAGGTGGCACCTACGGCTAGATCAGGCCACGCCGGTGCGCCTGGAGCTACCGGCAACAGGCCGGTGGCTTTCCAAAAGGGATGTGGCCACCCATTCATGTCAATGGGTGGCCCACACTGTGTGGGATTCAATGACCCATTTGACTGAGGTTCAGTAGGGGCCGCATGTGGGACCATGATGTGACCTGCTCAAGCGGTTGTGGGGTGCTTAACAGAATTCTAGGTGGTGTTCGGGCTGCAGGACACCAACCCAATAATTATGGGCTGGTTTAGTGAGGCACGAACTAGGCCGCTGATGGAACCAGGCTGGGGTGAAGTGGCCCACTTTTTAGGCTTGTACAGGGAGATAAAACTGAGCCATTGGGTGGCCCGAGGTAGGTGATAATGGGCACACCTAATGTGGGTCTGGAAAAATGGAACCATTTCACTGGGCGACCCGGTGGGTTGGACCCATTGCTAAACTGAGCTGGGTACAGCCAGGCCTAATTGGCCTTGCCCACACGATATTCTAGAACATGTTTGGTCGAGTCAATTAAATAGTTCCAAGGCATGCGGGTCCCTCGAGTCGGGTTGGTCGGGTCGGATGGGGCACAGACACAACCATCCCCTGTTTACTAAAATGCCAAAATCATTCAGACCAGGTGTTCGATATATGGGCCGTTTGCTGTGTTAAAACCCCCATGTGAGGCGAATATTTTGAATTTTATAATGAGACTTTATTGAAGTTGAGATTTGACTAATGGATTGAAGATTTTTTTCTCCCAGAATCAAGCGGACTACGTGCGGGAGTCCTGTGGCTAGCTGAGACATGAAGACTGCTGACAAGCACCCATGGGTGGATAGTTTACAAGTAATCCTATGTTGATCAAATATAATGGCCTATGTGGGAAGAGGATCTATTTTACCTAGTAGTCCCAGAGTGAGGATCTGTTCTGTGTGACCCAGTAGAACCATGGTACTCATTAGGGATGTGTAGCTCAGTATGATGGCCTAAGGGGAAGTGGGTCTGTGTGACCCTGTAGGCCCATGGTGGGGAGCGACTCTATGTGACTTATCATACCCATTTTACTCATCAAGGAGTAGTACCTTAGAATTCGAAGGTTTTCGGTGTTACGACTGATATTATTTCTTTCTATACATTAGATTAAACTTGTGTGAGTTGACCGTACCTTGTGTATATATTCCTTTATGGTTTGGGGTCCCTACTTAGTATTGAGATACTCACCCCTGCAAAGTGATCGCTCGCATGTGTCATTTCATGTGCAGGCAATCGACGCTTCGATGAAGACCTTGGTTTTCTGGGACCAGGTGTTTCTATAGTGAGATGCGACTGACATATGCTTTGATGGAGACCATGGTGGTCCGGGACCTTGTGGTGCCCAGGGAGATGGGGCACACAAATGCTTTAAGGGATACCATGGTGGTCTAGGACTAGGTTGTGCTCAATGAGATAGGACAGATAGGCGTACATCAATGGATATAGGCATCTTCCCTTCACCTACCCTTTAGGTGGGGTCTCAAGTGGACAGGTCGTGGCAGTTATACTTTCCTTTATGGTTTTGGTCTTGTATTATGGCCCCTTTGTACTTTCAATTTGTATTGTACTCTCAGTATTTGTCTCAGTGAATGTTGGGGTTTTTTTCTGTTTACTTCATAGTGGTTGTGATTTTTCAAGGTGAATATATTTTATGGAAAATTCCTTTCCTTTTTAAGATATTCCTACTCGATGGTAGTCGCCAGCCCCTGTCCTATGGAAGGTGGGCTTGGGGTAGTCATGGTACAGACCCTTAGGGAAGTATCATGAAAATGTTGTATAAGAGGATTATTGTTCTACCATAATAACTATGATTTTTAAAATTTTGATGGGGAAATATTGTTAGGTGCTTGGAGTTTATCATTCAGGACAGAGAGTCCAGTGTTGGTGCGGTGGCCGACGTATCCATACACCAAGAACCAGATTTTTTTTTTCGGACCTGGTATATTAAAAAACTAGTTACATGTATCTTGGAATGTTTTCTCGTGATCTTTCTATGTCTGAGTCATCTCAGCATGTATAATATATTAATCATGATTCATCGTGAACTCTTTCAATATTCCTTCCCATAGATAGCTAGTAAGGATTCCGGTGTGTTACCACAAGGATGGTCTACAGAGCGATCAGGCTTTGGTACATGGACCATTTACCAAGATGGTACCTTCGACCAGTGTCCAAGTGATTCCACTATTTTCTGTCAACAGTTACTACTAGAACTACTGGTAGAGGATGTATGTAGGATTTGTTCATTAAATTTATTCCAGAGATAGAGACCTCCTAGGTTCAGGGGAGAGATAGATCCTCAGGTCATTAAGGATTGGCTGGAAGCGGTGACTAAAGTCTTCCACTTAGTGAGAATTCCTATTGACCAGATGGAAGTCCTAGTAGTGAGCCTTCTATGTGGCTCAACAAGGTGATGATAGGGATTAGATTACTTGATCTTAGGATGAGGTGACTTTTCCATGGACAGAGCCACAAAACCTCTCTCATATAATGGGCTCCTACCATAAATGATAAGGTCTATGCATGCCCAGGAGCCTATACAGCTTTGGTGGGACAACATGTCTAGAAATGTGTATTCATCGAGGCATACCGACCCTTCTAGGTACTCAATGAATACAATACGACCAGTGCTTCGGGGCTCAGACCTCCAAGAAAATATTTTTTAGGGACATTCGATCCATAAGTTTTCATCTGTGCATTTCTACTTATGATAGGGTTCTAAAAAGAACCTTTGGGGTTGAATGTCCCTTGGATGAGTAGAAAAAGCCAGTGGAAGTCAGTAGTGGTAAAGTAGGAACAGATTAATGTGCATGGTAGCAATCGTGGTAGAGGACATGGGAGAGCAGAAAGAGGTGGTATACATTTTTTCATGTAAAAACCACCACCAAAATCTATTCCACACTAGGATCGGGGTGAAAATGTATAGGGGAAGGGGTATTTGCATGTGTCCATCCTTACCTGTGTAGTAGTTTTCATTTTGATGTGATTATGCAGTTTCATGTAGTAGTGGATGAGTATGAGAACTTCTTTCCAGAGGATATTCTAGGACAACCTCCTTGTAGAGAGGTATACTTCTGCATTGATCTATACCCCAAGACGACACCAATATCTACAAATACATATTGGATGGCTCCCACAGAGCTTCAATAGATTATGGTATAGTTGGAGTACATGTAAAGGAAGGGGTTCGTAAGGCCCATCATTTGACCATGGGCATACCTATTGTTTTTTCCAAAAAGGTAGACATAATTTTGAGGTTATTAATAGTCTTTAAGCACCTATACTAAATGACCATGATGAAAAATTATCATCTACTGAGTATTGATGACCTCTTTGATCAACTGAGGGGATCGAGATGGTTCTCAAAGATATACCTCATATCAGGCTATCTCCAACTTCAAGAGCGGGATGTGGAAATCTCTAATATGTCCTTCAGATGTCACTACGGACACTATGAGTACATAGTGATGTCATTTGGCATGGATAACACTATAGTAGTTTTCATGGCACTCATGAAAATGATATTCTAGTCGTTCTTAGACCAGTTTGTATTTTCCTTCATTGATGACGTCTTTGTGTATTTAGCGTCTGAGGAGAAGCATGTGGTACACCTATGGTTGGTTTTGGTCACACTACAAGAGCAATAGCTTTATAAAAAAACTCTGTATGTTCTGGATGTAAAATTTTCACTTTCCTCAGATAGGTAATCTCAGAATCTAGAGTTGCGGTGGATCATTAACATTTAGATGCAATTCTTGCTTAGGAGCCACCCAAGTGTGTTATTGAGGTGATTAATTTCCTTGGGTTGAATGGTTACTATTGGAGGTTTGTTACCAACATTTAAGGAGTATAAATACCCTTATAGGCTTTGGCATGGAAGGGACATCCCTTCGTGTGGACTGAGTTGGTCCAACAGAGTTTCCACAAGCAGAGGGGGAGACTGATGAGTGCCCTTATCTTGAGATTACCAGAGGAGGGTGTTGGGTATGTAGTTTTCTATGACCCATAAGGGGTTGGATTGGTTTGTTTCCGGATTTAAGAGTGAGCAGTGATTACTTATGGTGCACAACAGTTGAGGGAGCATGAATATAACTATACAACCCAAGACCCGGATCTAGTAGCAAAGGCCTTTCCTTTGAAGATATGGTGGAACTACTTTATGGGAAAATGATTCATCATCTAATCTGACCACAGGAGTCTCGAGTATATATTTTCTCATAAGGACCTAAATCTAAGGTAGCTACAATGGCTAGAGTTCCTCTTTGACAATGACTTTGAGATATTCTATACTCTAGGGATGGGGAACATGGTGGTAGATGCTCTCAGTAATATATCGAGTTCACATCTACTGAATGTTTCCTCAGAGTAGTTGGCCTCACATTAGATATCCTTTTTGGATAGAGATAATGAATATTATCTTCATTTGATGGTAGTTTCCCCTCCATATTTATAGTGATTCAAGGAGACGTAACTTGGAGTTCCCTGCTGTGAGACTACACATGCCAAGATGTCTTCAGGATAAGTTCATGATGTATTTAAATAGGTGGGGAGAGCATCATCATTTTCAAAGGATGAACAATAGTACCAGTGGATTTTTAGGTGGAGGTGATGAGGGTGTTCCATACATCCCATTTTTTGGTACATCCAGGTGTGGTGAAGATGTACCAGGACCTCTAACATCAGTACTTGTGGTCAAGAATAAAGAAGGCGGTAATAGAGTTTGTCTCGAGATACCTCACATGTCATCAGGTGAAGTCTGAGCCCCAAGATTCCATATTGTATGACAAAAATCATTGAGGTACGAGAGTGGAAGTGTGATGGAATATTGATGGACCTAATGATAGGAATAACACATTTATCCTTGGGGGATGATACCATTTGGGTGATCATAGATTGACTAACCATGTTGGCCCACTTACTACCCATTCGAGAGAAGGGATCAGTAGAGGGCTTGGGACGCCTCTACATATAGGAGATAATATAACTCTATGGAGTCCCATTTACAATAGTATTAGATCGTGATGCAAAATGTAAATACTGATTGTGTAAGGGATTGTTGGAGGCGTTCGAGACTCATCTATTCTTGAGAACATCATTTCACCCATAGACTGATGGTCAGATAGAGAAGACCATAAAGATCATGGAGGACATGATTCAGGCTTTCTTTATTCATTTTGGTTGTAGTTGGGAGGACCACCTACCACTGGTGGAGTTTTCATACAATAACAGCTACCACTACACCATCGTTATGGCACCACTCGCGGCACTATACATCGACCATGCAGATCATGTCTATGCTGGACAGTCTCAGAAGAGTTAGTACTCATGGTTCCAGGGATGGTATAGGCTACCCCTAAGAAGGTTTAGATAGTCAAGGAGTAGATGAGGACTACATGGAGCATGAATAAATCTTATTCTGATAAGATACACAGGCCCTTGGAGTTCTATGAGGGGGACATGTCTTCCTTTGGGTCTCACCCCAACTGGGATTGCAGTGATTTGGCCCAGGTGGATGGTTATCTCCATGATTCGTCGGCCCTTTCCAGATTCAGATTAGAGTTGTTGTGGTGGTGTACCAACTAGCTCTTCCCCCCACAGATGCACCAGGTGAACGTTGTTTTTCATCTATCACAGATAAAGTGGTATGTGCATGATCCATTTCATGTTATCGACTGGGGCGAGCTGGACATTGATGATGGGGCAGTGTTTGCTGAGTTCTCAGTGGAGATAGAGGATCAACAGAAGTGGGTGCTTAGGGGGTGGTCAATTTCTCTGGTACGCGTTCATTGGTATCACATGAATATCCAAGATAGCACATGGGAGTGGGAGGCTCAGATTCATGCTTAGTACCCTCATCTGTTTGTTTAGACATTGTTTTTACTTATGAGGACGTAAATCCCTAATTTCGGGGGTAATGTAATGTCACAAAATTCTATAAAATTGTTTTTAAATTAAATGGTATTATTTCATGACCATTCACTTAGAAAGAATGTGATTTGGAGGCCCATATTTCTATGAAGTATCTAAAGAAAAATGTTAAGATTTAAAAAGATTGTGTAACGGTTTTTCCAGAAAAAGTGGAATAAATATTAAATGGTTTCCCAGATCAAAAATATGAGTGTACTGTTGCATTCAAAATGGCAGTTTTACCATAGGTGTGACTTAAGATTAGTTGGTGTGGAACTCTTGTGAGAAAACTCAAAAAATGGTGTAACCGTAAATAAAACAAGTATATAAAATTATTTTATTTTTCATATCCTTATAACACACAAATGGTGACTCAGATTGAAAATTTGAGACAACCATTTAACTTATGAGGATAGAATTTCCTTAGGTAGATCCTAACGATGGTCGGTTTGGGATAACAGTGGAAGTTAGTTTTTTGGCTGTAAATAAATTAATTAAGAAACAATTATTTTATATTAAAATCCTTATAAATAAAAAAATTTACTCATATTGGAAATCTAAGAGTACCATCGAGCTTTTGAGTGATTTTTTCCTGTAGGAAGAGCTTAACATCGACTAGCGTGCATTGAGGGTGAAAGATAGTTTTTGAACTTTTTTTATCTAAATTAAAATGGTGTGTGTGCATGGTATTGGAAACAACTAAACATGTTCCCATATTAAAAATGTGATGGATCCATTGCATCTGGAATGATGATATTATCTATGAAATGAACTAACCTTGAGTGGTGCGGGATGAGGTAGAAAGTTAGTTTTTGTACATTTTACGAAAATTAAAAAATCTAAAATTTTTATTTTATTAAAAATAATGTTTCTCGGCAACATAGTTATGAGTCAACTGTTTCATTACACAAATTGAATAGCATAACAAATCTTTAACTGAAGTGTAACATAAATGTTGTCTCATAAATGAAATAGTATAATGACATGATGTCGTAGTGTAACAAAAAAATTGCGATGTGGTTCTCTTTTAATGGAATAACAGGTTGGAGAAATAGAGGAAAATATAGGAATTCCTCTAACGAATCGACAGTGAGGAAACCATTCCAATGATGAACATCAACGAATCAGTAGTGATAATGATTCCCTCAAAGAACAGATCTGGGATTGGAGAGCGATGAACACCAACATCCATGGATAGATCTCCATCGACAATGTGCTTCCCTCCGATCGATCCTTCTCCATGAAGGGGTTTATTTTTGTTTTTATTGCTTGTTCATCTTTATAAAACAAACAAACGTGGACCAACCCATGAATATGTTGATCTGTGGGTCTTTAGTATTATGGGAGAACTCCTAGAATTGGGATTTTTCTTCAGGATCAGTTATTTTAGTGGAAAAAAACTAAATGTTCCCTTTCCATGATTTAAAACAACTAATGTGGAGAAATCAGGCCGTCATGAACGAGGCCACAATTCCTCAGTCTTTGGAAGTTCATGTGATGTTCATGACATGACATCTAATTTGATAGAAAGGTGACATCGAGGCTCTAGAAGTAATGATATAGCCCAAACGAACCCAGGGGCGTAGACGGTTTGTAGAACGGACCACTGGAGCACACCCAACGGTCTACGGAAGGCTCCACCAGGGCGTTGTGGCACCAGCCGCTGCCGGCTTAGGACACGGTGGTACAGCAGGAGCCACTGCCAGAAGGTCGGTAGCAAGAGGATAGGGATGTGGCCACATGGGTGCGTTAGTGTGCGGCTCACACTCTACAGGCCACGAAAACCCTTTGGATAGCGGTCCATTGGGGACCACATGAAGGACTAAGGCGTGGGTGTCTCAGCTAGAAGTGGGGCACTGAACCGGATGCCAGGTGGCATTTTGTCTAGAGGTGACTGACCCGTCAGCTGTTTGATGGTCTGTTGTAAGCAGTCGGGATAAAATTGGGCTGATATGTGGTCTGGGGTGGGAGGGTACTGGCTTGCCTGTTGAGGGCCGGGCATGATGGAAATGGGTCATTCAGTGACCCAATGGGATCGACCCATGGATGAACAAGACCCGGTCCAATAAGGCCTAATGGTCCCAGACCACTAGACATGATAGACCAAGCCGTCCCAGACCTGAACTAGGAATGTTCCGATTGGTTTAAGTAGTCTAGGTCATGCAGGGCCCTTGGTCTAGGTTAGTTGGGTAGGTCCGACCGGGTGGGATCGGACCTGAACAAAACCAGCCACTATTTTCTAAAACACAAATATCATTCAGACCATGCATCTGATTGATGAGCTGTCTGTGGCATTGGAACCCTCGCAACAAGTCAGATATTTTGGAATATTCTATGTATAATTTAATGGATGTTTAGATACGAATAATGTCTTGAGGATTGGATTATACCAGAATTACATTAACTATGTGCATGAATCATTTGACATGCTGAGACCCAAAGACTGCTAACATGTTCCCCTATGTGGATAAGCTATAATAAACCCAATGTGGACCAGCTATAATAGCCTAAGTGGGATGTGGCTCTATGTGGCCCGGCATGCCCATGGTGGAAAGCTTCTCTGTGTGAGCTGATAGACCCACAATACTCATCGAGGATGAGTACCTCATTATAATGGCCTAAGTGGGAAGAAGATCAATGTGACCTGGTATTCCCATAGTGGGGAGTAGCTCTGTGTGACCCAACATACCCACAGTACTCATAGGGGATAAGTACCTCAGCAGTCCAAGTTCTTATATGTTACGACTCATAGTCATGCTTCCTATCCCAAAGATTATACCTATGTGAGATGGTAGTACTTTGTGAATACATTCCTTTCTGCTTTGGGTTTCCAACTGAGTATTGTGTTAGTTAGCCCTACATGGGATTCACACACACGTGTCGTGTCTTGTGCATGTGATCGACACTTTGACGGAAACATTAGTGGTTTGAGACCAGGTAGTGCTAAGTTATATGGGATGGATGAACTCTTTGATAAATAACTTGGTGATCCAGGAGTAGGTGGTGCTTAGTGATATGGGACAGACAAACTCTTCTACAGAGACCTTACTAGTCTAAGACAAGGTGGTTCTTAGTGAGACGGGATGGACAAACATACTTCTACGGCTACAGGTAGATACCCTTCACCTACACATCAGGTGGGGTCTCAAGGAGACAGACCGTGATAATTGTACTTTTCTTTGTGGTTTTGGGATTGTATTTCTTCCCACTTGTACTTTTATTTTGTCATATAATCTGACTAGTTTTCTCAGTGACAGTTGTGGTTTAATTTGTGTTTACTTTTCGTAGTTTGAGCATTGTGCATGTGTATAGTTTTTAAGGAAAATGCCTTCCCTTTTTGGGATATGCCAACTCAGTGCTAGTCGCCATCCCCTATCCTATGTAAGGAGGTCTTTTGGTAGACACAGCACATGCCCTTAGGGATGGGTCGTGACATATATTCTTTAGATTTAACTAGTTTTCATTTAAAATTATTTTGTAACCAATGAATTAATTTTTTACATATTTGAAATATGTATTTTTATAATTTATTTAATCTCATTAATTCCCACCATTCAAAAAATATTTGAGATAACTATTATAATTACATAATAATATTGAATCATTTTTATAATATTAAGATATCAATGATGTTAATATTTTAAAAAAGAATACCATAAAATAAAGGGGTGTCATATTCTCCCCTCTTTAAATGAATTTCAACCTAAACTTGAAACTGTACTAAAAAAAATAAGATCTTTATTCTTGATAATTACTTTGTGGAGAACCCTCACTATTAAAAAATGTTTATAAAACTACCTCTTAAAGCAGTTAATGAGAAATCTAAGGGTCAAAAAAAATTATGATTCCAAAATAAGAGAATATTCTTGAAAATGTAAACATCGAATATAAATCTTACTATTTTGTTATAATGGAGAGTGATAGAGAAAGTGTTCATTAGAAATTCAACAATCACAAAATTTTAAATTTTTTATCAGTTAAGAAAACATTGGTTTATCAGAAATAAATGTAAACAGATGACATTTTTTATCTAAAATCCTTTTCCTATAGTTAAGGGTATATTGTACTATTCAGACTAGTACATGAGAAAATAAACACACCTTAATCATCTCCATCTCAAAATCTTGTCCTTTGGTTGTTCATAAATATATCTCCTCATTATTTTTTAAACCAAAAAGTGGAAATTCATGATGAATTATTCATACCATGAGAAATTTTAATGAATCATATGGTCCTTAAGTAAGTCCTTGTGCCTTTAACAATTTACAAAATTCCAAAAGGATACCATAGTTTATCCCATATGATGAGTAATAATTTACTATTAACAAATAATATAATCAATCCATTCCATAATTAGTTAAACATAATTCCATGAAATAAGTCTTTCAAATTTTAAAGACCACAAATTTTGATGGAAGGTCACTAAATATCCCAAACCAACATAATATAAGACTCCCAAAATAATGCATCTCTTATTTCACATACCAAAAATATTAATACCCTAATATCTCTTAAACCTTTATGAAACATGTATACATTAATGAGTGGAGTTCTTAAATCCAAAACACTATTAATTCTAGGAAAACATAAACCATTAGATCATTATCCACCTTTATGGTCACCAATTATATCATATAAACATCTATTTATTATTATCTCAGCATCAATCATGTATTTAGTGTTATCCTTCCCATGTTATGTTCTTTCAAAACAGAATAACTCTTGTTGGTTACTAGTGCTAATCATCACATGATTAAAACTACATAATAAAGAAGTAATACAGTATAATCCTTTTATATATCAAGATTCATTTAACCAAAATACTATTGAAAAATTACTCATATAACACAATTCATGAATACAAACACTGATATAATAATCATTCCTCTTTGTCTATGGTAGTAGCATAAGCTTTACCATAATCCATTTTCCCTATTTGGGATATATTACTTTGATTCTCAAGACAATCATTTTCATAGTACCTCATCTTTGTTTAATTAAATAATTTATTATTTGAAACATTTTTCTTACTATTAAAAACACAAGAAAATTATCCTTTCTCTCTACATTATAGGAAAATTACATTCCTTTCATAAATGTACTAGATTTTTTCTCTCCACAATTATCACATGTGGAAAATACTCTTTTCTCTTATTTTCTGTATCCATCATTTTGTCTATCGTTCTCTTCTTGTCTTTCTTCTTTTCAAAGACATAAAATTTGGATATCTATTTAACTATGTTGATAAAACATGATATTATATACTTATATGAAGATAATGTTTTGGAGACATGTTCACTTTGATATATTGACATAGGAAAAAAGAAGATATAATCATTCTTACTCTTTATATCATGTGAATTGTAGATGTTCTCATTACTTATATGAAAAGAACTTTCTAAAAAATATCAAACACTAAATTAGTTTATGTCTCATAATGAATAATCTCAAAATAGAAAAAAAAAACTTATCATAAATTGATAATTTAAGCATATCCAATCTGATATTCCCAAACGTAGTTTCTTTAGGGAAAAATATACTTCTAAATCCTTCATGATGGTTTTTAATTAATATATGAATTATCCGAAGAATATCCCCTAGTGTTTTCAAACCAGGTGCATGTAAGGCTTGTTGTTGTGAACAATGTTATTCTGATTCTGGCCTGACACACCTTGTCAGAGTTGATACAACTCGGTATGTCTATTACAGAACCACATCAACATGTAGTATATAGTGAGGTATATATTTCTAGGAATACCAACATAATCACTACATCACAAAAATTGCAGTATGTTCTTCTATGGTTATCCTAAAAGTACATCATATGGTTATGATTCATAATTTATATTTTCTAAACCTATTTTCTAGGGTTTCTACTAAATTTTATCTTACACCATCTATAATGACCCTTAACCGAACACCTTAGAGCCAACAACTCATTTTATTACACTGCCATATATATAAGACTTGAATACGAAAGGACTGACTCGTTTAGATGTTTTGGAATCTAGATTACATAAATTAACATTACATTACAACCTTAAATTAAATAATAAAATAGAAACTAAATTTAATACACCCATAATCTCTTACATTTCCCCTATACGTCATTAAAAATATATATCATTTCATCCTAGGGGAAAATAATACACAAGAAATGGGTGATCTTAGATGATCAGCAAGGGTATAAAACAATTGGAAGCTGTCATTAATAAACATAAATAATAAGGCCTGCGGAATAACTAAACACACATTCAATCAAAAAATAATCATGATTATAACATGTTATGAATGAAATATGATTAAATAATTCATTATAAATTATCACATTAGAATTAAACTTAACCATATATATTCTACTGGTTGAATATCAAATGGAATATAAATTACTACTACCATAATGATAAAATGAATAATGTTGTACATCGTAAACATACCATCAAGGCCTTAGCAAAGAATTCAACATAAATTGGCAAGGTCTAAGCCTAAACTCAGTCATGTTTTCCTTATGAGACCTACTGATGCATTGAGGGTATATAGCGGGCCCCTCCCATTAATTACTAAGTCCTATGAATTACTAATATGTCAACAAAAATGATATAATTAAATTAAAGTTTCCTGTACGACATTGAAATATTTTAATCATAAACATAGATGAAGGTACTATATAAAAATCTTTGAGAAATTCTTTATATAAATACCATTTTTACTTTTGAAAAGAAGAGTTCGTTTGGAAAATAAATTGTATTTTTCAAAAAATTATATTATGATCATATATATAATAAAAAAGAAAAAGGGAGGGATAATAAAATTATATTTGAGATGTAATTATTTTCTAACTTGAGTGAAAATAATTAAAAAGAGCATTTAGGAATCTTTAGAAATGAGCTGCTTTTATTCGGCTTGAGGGAATATAATAAAGAGTATTTAAAAATGACAAAGGAATATTTTTTATATGAAACCAAGAATTAATAAAGATAGTTTTTATTGATAAAATGAGTGATATTATAAAAATAATGGTGGATTAAAATATAACATGGAGTGCACATGAAAATTGGTAAGAAACAAGGAAGCTCTATTAAATCAGTCTTGCATATCAAAAGTAATTGAAAAGTGAACATGATAAAATAATGTATTTACTATTAAAGAAGGATGAAATGATCTGGATAAATGATTTTGGAACATATAACAAGAATTTTTTTGTATTATATAAAAATAATTATTAATTACATTAGGGAAATGAGAGAATGTGTAACCTGAAAGAGAAATGGGAGTTCTAGGAGAGTCTCATAACACTTTGCAAACAGTCAAACTATATGCCCGATAAAATTACCAATAATAAAATAATAAATTTACTCCCACGAAAATAAAAATATTATTGATATTATATATTAATGGTTATTCTAAATACATATCACACATGAAATAGTGGTGAAAAATATGTATCACATGGAAATAAACATGAGATGGGAAAATTCATACCTTTTGAATGAAAGTGTTATACATATCAACTAAAAATCATGGATAATGAAATTATAGTAATTAAAATTTTAATTGAGAAACCATTAAATATTTATTTTATTTATTATATTTTTTTAAGGTCAACAATGGTCCTTTGATGAGTTATATGATTCATTTGTGTCATTCAAGAGTGATCTTCTTCTTGGTTTTGGCGATTGGTTCACCTACACACATTTACAAAAGATCTAGTGAAATGGGAATAGTTTTATATAATTGAAATTATATGTTATTAAGAATTTATATAATATTAAGTGGTTATATAAATCATTTTTTTTATTTTGGGTGATGAAAAATCATTATATAAGGCGTTATGATAATCGTTAAGATTATTTTGGTGGTTTTTCAATCATCACAAACTAGTCTAGTTTCAGTAATTAGTATTATGTATATATACCAGTTCTATAACATTATGATAAGATAGAATACATTTATTACACAATGTGTTATCTAAAAAAATTATTTTATGAAGATCCTTGAGGGTGTAATTGAACATTGAAAACATGTCGTCCATGAATGCGGTCATTCAGCACCACACATACTGTGTTTTAATATCTATAAAAAATGAAAGTGGAGAAAATACATGGTGGTGCATTTTCTATTGAAATAATAAATGTCTAGTATATATAAGATTATAGAGTTATAATTATTGTTTTTATAGAGGATGTGAGTAGAGAACAAGAGAATAAGTCAAATTGAAATGATATTAAAATAAAAGGAAAGTGGTTTTTACGTCTTGGAATCTTCTCCTTGAGAACAATTTTAAAGGTTCTGGGTTATATATTTTGGTGACACCAAAGGCTCCTAGATTTGGGGAAGATAAATGGGAATATTATGACAAAGGAATTGGACAATCTCAAAGACTTATGAGTTGTAAGGAGAAGGGGTGGTGAGGGGTAGTATTTTTAGAGGATGAGAGGGGTGTTTTCTCATCTTTATATTTATTAGTTAATGATTTCTTCCTATAATGAAAGAATAGATAGGCAATTATCACAAAATATATTGAAGCAATGAAGTATATTTTGAGATTATGGGCTTACATCATCCATACACCATCTATGACTTGATAAATCATGTATTTTTTAAATATTGTAAATTATCGTATTTCACTATTAAACAAAAATTAAACTATTTATGGAAATAAAAAAATATCACCCTCACCATTTATAGATGTGTTTAATTACAAAATGAACTCCATTTTTTGAAAATAATTTTATAAGAATGATAAATTTCTTTTTTAATAAAAATTATCATTTTTCTAAAAATACCAATTTAAATTTATGACTGATTTTGTAAAACATTGAAAAGTTAATTAAGGTCTCATAATATTATATTATGATCATAAGAAAAAAATTATTATTTTATGATTATATTTTATGAAAATAAAATTTATTTTAATTATTAAATTTTAATGAAACCATTAGGATTCACAAAATTATCAACACATAATTTATCTTTTTTTAAAACATTTATTTCTTAATTAAATGATATAAATATACTATATTTTAATTTATGAGTTGGAAAAAATTATACATTAAAAGTTGAGGATATTATTCTAATGCCCACATTAGTATTCCTACCAGACACATTATTATTCTAATGTTTACATTACTTTTCATAAAAAGTGAAACTTATTGGAAAAATAAAAGAAATATTCAAAGTATATTTTGAAATTATTATTTCAAAAATAAGGTTTATTTTATGAAATATAATTTATAAAAGTGTCAAAATTTAGATTTAAAACAAGTCTTTCTTTAAAATTTGGAAAAACTACTTTTCGAAAAATATATCCTTTATATGTAAAATAGTATTTATTTTTATCTTATACCTTTAAAAATATATTGTATGAATATAAAAATATATGAGTTAATATTTAATATATTAATTTTATTATGACCACTCACTAATAGTGAGTAATTTATGTATTAATATAACATTTCATTGTGGGCATAATAATAGTTTTTATTAAAATAGAACTTTTATATTCAATTCGTTTCCATTTTTTATTAATTTGTAACCAGTGAATTAATTTTATAAACAAGAGTAAAATATATTTTCATAATTTACATAATATAATACATTCCTACCATTAAAATCATCTATGATATAACTATAATATTTAAATATTGATATTTAATCATTTTTAAGCTCGTATACTAACAAATAAGTTAAATTAATAAAATTCATATCAAAATAACTTGGGGTGTTACACATGGCCTTTATCCCCTCCCCCCATGCTTCCCTCATGGGAATCATGGAGTAGAGAGGATGAAGGCAAAAAAATATGAAAAAATTAGCGTCCCTATATTCAGACTCATTATAGAAGATACATTCATTGATAAATCTGTGAGTGAGGTAATTGGAAGATGATGTGATAGAAAATAATGAAACTCTTTGTGGGTTACATCCCTTTTTCGGTTAAATCTTACATCCTAGGAAAATAATTTTTTACCAATGATTTTTCATTTAAATTACAATTATCGATAAAAAATTACATTCTCATGAATATATATTGATCTAAAAAAGGAAAAACTTGGTAAATATTTCATTATTGTCTCTCTCATCTCTTTTTATTCCATCACATAGAGTTCTAATCATGAATTGTTCTCCTCTAAATGGTATGAACTCAGGGGCATGGGAATTATGTCATTCCATCGTCAACATCATCACCACAACTTCATGCTTACCTCACACCACTTTTTATCATTATATTACTAATTTTTTATAATTTTTCAAAAACTTTGTTAATTGTTAAAAAAAAATTTACTACTTATCGCAAATTACAATTAATTTTTAATAATTACTTCTAATATTTTCTAATTACTACTAATTTTAACTAATTATTACTCATTATCACTCATTACTTCTTATTAACACTAATTATTACTGATTACTTCTCATTAAAACTAATTACCACTAATTTTTAAAAATTTCATCTCATTACTATTAATTATAGCTAATTTTTACTAATTACAACTTGTTAATAAAAATTTAAACTAGTTTTTACTAATTATTCCTAATTATATATAATTATTGGCTAATAACCACCAAATTTTATAAATTACTACTAATTACCACTAATTACCACTAATTAATACTAATTATTTCTAATTAGGGATAATTATTGCCTTTTTTTACTAGTTATCCCTAACTATTACTAGTTACCGTTAATTCTTAATAATAACGAATAATTACTAATAATTTTGACAAATTACTTCAAATTATTTATATCTGTCAATAAGTATTACAATATACGACTAAATGATTCAATTTAACACATAATTTCACTAACCACTTATAATTTTTTATAATTAGCACTAATTTTTTCTAATTAAGGAAAATATTTACTATTTAATTCTAAAATTAACTTATCAATTCTGATTACTGTTAATTTTTATTAATTAAAACTAAATACCTCAAATTACTACTTATTGATACTAATTACACTTGATTTTCACTAATTGATAACAAATTTTACTTATTATAGCTAGTTACTGATAATTTATAATAATTTCCAATAATTATAAAAAATAATTAATTTTTTTAATTACCACTAATTATTAATAATTACCATTAATTTACAATAATTTTAACTAATTACTACTATTTTTTACTCATTTACATTAATTGAATGTAACTTTTAATAATTAAATCACATTATTTATAATCACTACTAATTGCCACTAATTGCTGCTAATTTATACTATTAACCGCACATTTTTACTATCCAGCACTAATTTTTACTAGTTATGGCTATTTACCGCTAATTATTTAAAATTAATTCTAATTATTTCTAATTTCCATTTATTTTTGCAAATAACCACTACTTATTTGTAATTACTGGTCAGTTTTTCCAATTACAAATAATTTTTTCAAATTAAAGGTTATTTTTTCTAATCACCACTACATTTTCAAAAAATATTTATTTTTTTGTAATTATAATATTATTTTAAATTTATCGTGATTTATTGTAAATTATCCCTAATTATTAGTAATTATCAATGTTTATTATAAATTTTTACTAATTATAAATACGTATTTATTAATTATCTCTAATTATTTACCAACTATTTATCAACTATTTATAATTATTCTCAATTACAGCTGATTAATATTACATATTTATAATAATTTATAATAAAAATTGAAATAAATTAAATATAAATTACCAAAAAAATACATCAAAAGTAAGGCTTTAACGAAATTAAAATAGTTTTGGCTTTCTTATTTCTTCACACCTCTTAAAAAAATTGGGATGGAATATAGAGAGTGATAAAGGAGAGAAGTGGAAGGAGATGGGTGATGAAATAGTGTTCAAAAATTTGGTCACATGGCATATATATAGGTTATATTGGTTGTGATGAGACTATTTGTGAAGGAATTTCCATTGAAAAAATGTTTATTTGTGATGTGTTCCATTGTAAGTATCAGCCGCTCTAAATACCAATGGAAGTAGTATAATACTATTTACAACAATTCATGTAGAAAATTTATCTTCTTACAAATTATTCATGGCATACTCAGTGCCAAAAATGAGTTATTAGCAGCGAACCCCGTCGTGAATAACAAATATTGTCGGTGGGACCCGTTGTGAATACCCTTGATATTAAAAAATATATTTGAGGTATAAACAATTATATTTCATGGTGAGTCGCTTCCATTAAAAAAACTCTTCCTATGATATTGTAGGCATTTAAAAAAAATATTTTTGATGGAATGTTTTTCTCATTAGAAAATAATTTAATAAAATAATTAGTTGTGATGTGAAATTATTTCCAATTGAAAATAAGTCTATATCCATGACTATTTGTGACGGGGTCATAACATGTCACAAATATCAGCTTTTCCCACAGTGAAAGAAATATTATTATTTAAATATGTCCATAATAACCTAGTCATTGAAATGTTTGGTATGAATTAAAATAACAAAATTATGAAATATATATAATGGTTCGATTAATATAAAAGTATTGATTAATCCTTGGAAAATAAGTAATAAGTTTTTAGTATGTACATTTTATTCTTCAAAAATACATTTATAAAAAAAATATTCATTCCAAATACTATAATTTATTTTTGGAAATTATTGAGAAACAATTCATTTATAAAAATAAAACCATTTTTAAAATCATCATGTCCATGTTATCATTGTGTAAATATTTTAGATTTTTCAAGAATGATTAACTTTCACATGAATAGTGAAAATACTGATTTTTATTGAAAACATTATACTTTTTCAAGCATTCATAAAGTACCATATTATTTTAAAATTTTTCAAAACAAACATTATTTCAATTATATTATGAGTAATCCAATTATGTTCACATGAATCAATTTTATAGTTTGGTTTCATTTAAAAAGACTTCATTTCATTGAACGACGTTTTTATGAAAAAATGTTTTTCATTGTGTTTTGATGTTTAATGTAAAATTTATTTATACCACTTATATTGATTAAATCATGAAAAAATGAATTTCATATTTTTTATTAGGAGTTCCAAATTCAGTAAATATGTTGCTTTTTATTTTTGTTCATTATGTATAGTAACCATAGTAAATCAATATTAGTACGGTAAGGTAAAATTGGGTAATTATTCTTAATTAAAATATGATAAGGATTATAAAATAACACTAACACATTCATTAATTTCATTTAATTAATTTATTTCTTAGACACTTACCCAGGATTCAAATATATTAACATTTGTTTTCATTTGGATGTGATTTTTACCTTTATAATATTTTAGTAAAGGATGAGGTAAAAAATGTTACTCTCTTTTTTATATTATCTATAATATTTTGTGACAGGTATAAATAAAATTTATTTTTGTTTATTAATATTTATTTTTAATATAATGATTTTTTATCGTGGTAATTTATTTCTAATTTTTAGTGATGAAATATTTTCCTAAAATATATACATAATGCCAAAAAAGTATTTAGACAATTAATAGAAAAAATAAAATAAATGATTTTAAAAATATTACAGGTAATATATTATACATTAATTATATTCTTACATGAGTTTTTTATATAAATAAATAATTTTTGGTATTTATGAAATTATTATATTCATATTAATTTTTTTCTATTCTATTTTCAATGAATAAATAAATGAATAGATCCCAAAATTATATTACTATTAGTTTAAAATTAATAAAAAATTATTAAATGATTTAATATTCCTAAAAATCCTATTTTCATCGAAATGATTTGGATATGTTCTAAAATATAAAATATAGTACATTTATAGTCCAATTTTACTTCTATATTAACAATATTGACTCTTAAAAAGTAGAATCATTGTTATCACAGTAATTACCAAAAAGGGTTATTGTAGGTTAAAATTATGATATGAGTGTCAAAACCTAATCTAAATATGTACAAATTTTAATGTGTGATATTTTTTCAATCCATCACAATCCTATCTTATGATATATTATTTTTGATCATTTCTATATGAAACTCAATTTATATTAACTTAATATTTTAAGTTATTCTAATAGTGACTCTCTCCTCACCTATAAAAATAAACCTCCTCATCTATGTTATTCAGAGTTAAAAATTCATTTGGTTCATCCATGATATACCCAAGACCCTTACTAAAATCCCTCATAACATTAGAAATGTATTAGTCTTGGAATATTACCAACCTTATAGGGCTTAATGTGTATATCGAAGGAGGTTGTCTGAAGAGGATGTATAAATTATAATTGATTTCTTTAGTTTAATTTATTCTTTTACCTCCATCAAAAATTCTTGAAAAATTATAAAATAACCACACCAATATATTCCATATACTTAAATTTCATTATGTTATTTTAATAACCTATATCTCCCTCCTCTTTAATCAAATGGTAAATGAAACCATTGTCCATTTATATAGAGGATTATCGCCTTGTGAACCAATATAATTCATTTTCAATCACCACTGCTCACTATTAGATGTAATAATAGATTATATAAATGTCTTATTTATGAAATATTTTTCATTATTGAATGATAATATATCGTATAATTTATTAGCATTCTATTCATTGAAAAAATGATAACGTTGTTTGGGCGTATGTGTAAATTACAACATCAATGAAGTGGTATGATTCCTTTTTCATAACTGCATCACATGAGTATAATATATTTGTGTGTTTAAAAAAAATAATATATTTATGATAAAATTTTATTTCATTAAACATAAAAAAATACTTACCTTTTTTCAGTTACGATCATTGAAAAATGGAAAAATTATTTATCTATACATACAACCTACCATCTCAGTGATTGTAATGTAGTTCAATATTCGTAATTATATTTCATACATGGTAGTAAAGATTTTATTTATATATATAATGAAACTTATTTAGTTGTTATGATTATTTATATGCTTTAATAATGACCTATTTAACCCTTTTCAACCTACTAAAGCCGTTTGGGATATATGAACCAAATATCACCAAATCAACCAATGTGAACGTAAATGATTAAATAATTGATTATAACAAGATAAAAAGAACAATAAAAATTAAAAATGTTCTTAATTAAGTAAATAATTAGAATACTTTTATTATTCATAAAGATAAATGATGTATGTTATGAGTTATACTAAAGGTAAGGGATCTCTCTAAACCTCACTTTTTCTTAAGGTTATGACCGTTCTCTCTCTAACATGATTTTTCTCTCTCTTTAATGTTTTTAATTGAATTTAAATTCTATATAATTGTGTCTTAAATTTATATATATCTCATTTCCATACTATTTATGGGGTAATACATTCCATATATTTATTCCCCAAATTTGGTCCTTAAAATTAAATTCAGTTAAGAGGAAATTTTCTACCACATTACACTTTTCTGTATGCTCAATTAAATATTTTATTCACAAATGAACACCTTATTTTGAGGCCTATTATTATTTACTCATATATTTACACCCATAATATTTAATTTCTTGTTCTATTTGAATCTCTATAAAAATTCCTTTGAATACTATATGAGGTATAGTTATGCAACCCATTTCACTTTATGTGTAATTGTTATGATTATGACATAATATTGATTTCCAATTGTTGTACATATCATTATGGACGTGTTTTTTTTTGGTGCATCTTGATAGTGCTTCAATTCATTGGGTAATGTTTTCATCTAATGGTATGTTATGTCTAACATCCCACCCCTCAACCATTGTCTTGGGAATAGGTGGTGGGTGTTACCAGCCATAGGTGACATCCCCAAGACACAAATGGAAAGAAATAAATATCAATGTATTCATAAATAATTTGGGTATGATTTTAAATATTAAAATAAAATGACTAAAACAAGATAATAATAACAAAATGAGCCTCTATATGATGCTTGAGTACAAATACCACTCAAAGAAACCAAAACAAACCACAACAATATCAGTGTACTAGCATAAACCCAAACATAAAAATATCTAAGACACCTAATACATCATTAAATTAAATCCCAACATTTTCTAATATTCTAGTCCAAATTACAATCCAAATGTATCAAAAATAATCTCTAAAGATATGTGATACCTTCCCTTTACCCGTGCTCTAAATGATGACATCTGCAAAGGCACAATAGTTCCTAAGCAGGGGTTAAGTCTTACTTGGATTTCCTTAATGACTTCCCAACTGATTCCTATAGGATAGAAAATTTTAGAAAATTTATATAAAATATTTTAAAAACAATTAAAATCAGTTTATATCAAAGAAAACAATAGGTTTCCAAACCAAAACACTTTCTATGTAAAGAAATCGAACAATCCTTTAAAACCACTTCTCAAATAAATTTTTTTTATACTCATTCCACACATCCCCAAATGAATTACTAGGTGATATTAGCATACTCCTAAGTGGTCTCCCATCGATCTACCATGTCACTACAAGGTAACCAATACTATGATCCCTAATGTAATATGCCACTTCCACAAGTTCGCGTCTTATGGAAATGAAATCATGCCAACCATGTATACAAAACCTCATTTCAATACATTTCAATAAAACATCAATTTTCATCAAAATAATTATGTAAAAATTTTCATAACATTAGATCCAAACCATTATTTTAAAACCATCATTTAAAAATCATAAAAAACATGCACATTCCAATAAAACCAACCAATTTTCATGAAAACATCAATAAAGAGGTTCCCATCAAATTTAACGAGGTTTTTACAGCAATTTAAAGAAAATAAATAAATATAAAATCAATCCATCATGTTATAATAAATAGGAGTTGAGATAGAATAAAACTACCTATAATTATTTGGATAAAACAATGAACAACAAAACAACATCAAAACCAATCTTAGATATTGTAAATCCGACTATAGATCAAGTTCCCATCAATTAAAACAATAATATCTCATCATGATTGAAATTGTGTAACATTAGTTTATCCTCAAAGGATTTTTTTCAATGATTATAAGATAGAGGAACAGAATATATATATGGTAGATTATAAATTACAAGCACATACCAATGAATCTGGGCCACCAACAAAATTTCATTCTCATTGGAATCACTACTAGGCTCATAGGAATTGTTTCTCTTGTTTTGGGAGGAAGATGAATTTGTGTAATGACATTTCAAGTGAAAAAAAAGCTGTTTCATTGATAAAGGAGAATAGATCCATGTTTTTTAGACCTAATATTTTACATTTCATGGTTAGGAAAATGTTTCTCTAATAGGGCATGTTCCACTATGAAAAATCACAGCTCACGTGGTTGGGTTGCATGGTTAAAAAATCATGTGAAAACAATGTTATACCCCACTATTTGGAATTATACTATTTCTTATATTAAGAGGCACATTTTGGAAGAATTTTACACCCAACCACACACATACCTAGTGTCCACTATTTAAATATCATAGTTTCTTAGAGGTGTCTCGTGGATTCTACTATCCATTCTCAAACAAAGAACTTCATGAAAATAAAAAAAAATAAGAAAAATATTCTCCAAAACTCCCAAAAATTATCCCAATAATTTTATAAACATAAATTAAAACAACCAAACCAGGGTAACCATATTCAAATAAACCTATTTATGATTCATGCGTACAAATAAAACTCAGAAAAAACCAAAAACCCCATAAACATATCATAGTAAAAGAGGAAACCAAAAAAAATATAAGACACCCAATTCTTCAAATTAGAAGATCCCATACACCTCTGAGATCCATCTTTACATGCCCAACCAATAGTATCATGAAAAATCACTAAAGAATTGAGATACCTTTCCTTTACATGTGTCCTAAAATATGACTTCTTCAAATACACAATAGTTTCTAATCAGGATATGAGTCTAAACTGAGTAGGATTTCTCCCAATGACTTTAAAACTCATTCCAATAGGATAGAACATGTTAAAAAATTATATAAATTTTTTTAGAACTACTTGATGTAGTTTATATGAAACAATAAAACATATTTCCAAACTAAAGAATTTTCAATGTAATGAAATCAAACAATACATTAAAAAAATTATCAAATCCCACATTGGAATACACATTCTGCACATCAATATATCTACAGAATAATTACAATCTGATTGTTTCATACTCAGTATCAATCTCTCATCAATCTACCAATTAATATAAAGGTAACCAATACTAGGTGGCCAAATGTCCCAATCCCATTCCATAGGTTCATGTATCATGAAAATTAAGTCACATCACCAATTAAAAAATAATATTCCAATAAATTTCGATAAAACATTTATTTCATTGAAAATAGTTTTTTAAAATTTTTTTCATGCATCAAAACCATACTATAATTTTAACACTATAATTTTAATGTCATGAACCATATTATCTTTACACAAAACAAATGAGTTTCCACAATTTCAAATAAAAATCAATAAAGGGGTTTCCATCAAATAAAACAAGGGGTTCATAAAAATTTCATTAAATTAAATCAATTTGAAACTAATCCTTCATGTTATAATCAAGAGGAGTTTATATGGTTGTCACTTACATCTCAATTTTTGGTGAAAACTAATAGTTGAACAACAACATCCAAAACCTATCTTAGATCTACTAAATAAGACCATAGAATTTATTCCCTTTAATAAATAAATAATATATCATCAGGAATGACAGAACATCTCATGAAAAAATACCCAATATATTAGATACATGATTCCAATATATAGGTGGATAAGAGATCTAAGGAAATTAATGATGAACGATCACTTACTAAAAAATCCAGGCTTCTAACACACTATAATTTTCCAAGAAACCACTCTTACATCTAAATGGATAATACCTATAGATTTTGGAGGAAGTGAGATTCATGTATTTACCTATTTAAGGGAAATAAAATTGGTTCATGAAGTAAATCAAATTATATCCATAATTTTAGGATCCATTTTTCACAGTGAATTGTTATGGAATATGGTTAGTCAAAATTTATGCTAATTGTACAAGATCTAATGCCAGAAAACACACCTCACATGGTTTTCTCACATGATTAGACAACGTGTGTGAAAACTCTTCTATATCCTATTTTTTTATCATTTCATGGTTTCTATAGGTCAGCTGTATGGTTTGGCCAAATCATTTTTCAGTGTCCACTATGTTAAGTTCACAGTTTCCAAGAGGTGATTCATGATTTTTAATGGACATTATCAAATTGTGTACCTATATAAAAGCCACAAAACACAGCAAAATATCCTATGATCCTCCTAAAACCTAACCCAATGATTTTATATAATTAAATTCCTAAATAAATGGTCAACTACATAAAACATGGGGGTGATACATTATTCCTGGGATTAGGGTGTTAACCAAATCCAATATGGTACTATGTACATTATATGATGTTTTATTGGTAGTTATCTTTGACTTATGATAATGTTATTTTTTTGTTATTGAAAAATTTACAATGTTTCCACGATCATATGATACAATTTTCTTTATGTTATGATCCCATTTTAGAGAAATGAATATTATATTCTTTCTAATAATTTTTTCTAAAAATTAATTTCTTTCAAGAGGTATGTTAATGGTATTTTATTTTAATGGAAATATTTCTACCTTTTAGGGTAAAATATTTTCTTTTTATGAAATATATTTTCATTTGTTATCATTTTTTCTATAAAATAATCATTATAAGTATTTTTTCGTTATGTTTTCTGATAAACTGTTTTATGAAAAACTTTTTATAGTGAAGTTGATTTAATGAAAAATTAAATGATTATTTGATCTCAATTTTTATTATGTTAATGGAAAATGCTCTTTTATGATTGCATGGTGATTAAATGGACTAAATATTTTCTTTCTTCTTTCATGTCCCTTACTGAACTTGTTGTTCTAACCGAACATTTTAAATTTTTTTCAAAAGTATTTATGGATAAGTAACATAAATAATGAGGTCAAGATAAAAATTATAATGATATGTAATTAAATAAAAACTAATTATATCTGTAAATTTATTTGGGTGGAGGAAATGGATACTATGTGGAAGTTTCCACTATAATATGTAATATTTAATTATGTATGGATGATGGACTAATTCTATTAAAATCCAAAACTTCAACATTAAATAATTCAAGATAATAAATTATTGATTAAATTACTGTGATTATTTATTCATTATGGGTGGTTTTAATATGAATCATGATACTCATCTGGAGAAATAAGATATCATTCCGTTATATTTTTCATGAAGAATAATGTTTATATATGAGACAAATTTAATATTTAGGGTGTCAATAATCATAACTAGTTTATAATACCATAGATACTTCCAAACACATGCCACAATTACAAGAACTCATTAAATCATAGTTCAAAATATAATTTAAACAAAAGAGAGAAACATTATAAGAAATTTATCAATTTAAAACAATTTTAATAAAAAGTAGATAAAAATTATACATTTATTCAAATTTGAATAATCATTACTCTTTTAATAAAAACACATATCTACGCATACCATGATAGTCCCAATTCTCATTATAAGTGGTGCTTATATACACTAGGCTGGTCACTAGTGATAATTTATCCAATGCCTCCATTTTACCCCCACAAACCTTTATATGGCTATTTCCAATACAAATGAACACACATCACTCCATGTATACCATGTTCTCCAATAAATGTATTCCACATTTATCAATTCCTACCCTTAAAAATTTTAATCAAACATCATAATTATTTAAAACCAAAATAAAAATTTAAAAACATATATTAAAGGTGTTTTTCCAAAATACCATTCAAAATTCAATGATTCCAAATCATAAAACAAATGTATTTATCTTAATGAAACCATCAAAAATTTCGTTTCAACATTCAAGAAAATTGTTAAAGAAAAAGTAATACTTTATGTTATAGAACATGTGGAGATGAGGGAGAAGCCACCCTCCATCAAAAAAATCTCAAGGAACATAACGAATTGAGATATTATCTAACTGATCTCGGGTCTATTTCTAATTAGTTCATAAAATAAAAAATAAAATTTCAAAACATGATAGATCTAATAAATATTGGTATAGAAACCCTAATATATGGTTTTGTTCTATGGAAAATGAGAATATCTTGAATGAATAGAAAATAAAGCAGGGGAAAGTCTCTTAACTTAAATATACAATATACAAAACAATAAAATTTGTTAAAAATGGGTTTTAGAGGTATATGAGTTAAAAAAATCAAGTTAATGAGTCCTTTGGTTTGATAGACTAGGACTATAGGAGAAAAGTAATAATATATTGATGCGAGTCAAAATAAAAAACCAATTGTAAGATGTTTTTAATGTTGAATCATGATTATTCTACACAAAATAAAAAACCCATGAATTAATTGTATGGGTGATATATGACAAAACCCATGGCCACATGATATTGTCACATGGTTTTAAAACCTATATGATGACCATTCAAAACTCATATACCTAAAAATTATCAACTTGTATATTTTATCATACAGTTTTTCCAAACAATTTTCCAACCATGTGCCTTACTAGAAACTCCCAGAATCCCGTACACGGTTTTATATAGAAGCTACATGATTTTGGCTATTGATTCTGAAATTACACACCATAATAAATGATTTTAAAACACACCAAAACCAACTGAAATCTCCCAAAACTCAACCAAAAATTTATATAACATTAAAATACATAATAAAAGGTAAAATTACCTCAAAATGGATGTATTATATGATAATAGTGGTTTTCCATTAATGGTATGAATTTCATTAACGTACTAACCCAGGATCCACATAACATGTTCCCCGAGTCAGTATGTCGCATAGGGGACATGATTTGGCTGCACAATTTGGCCAACTGTTCACCAATCGTACACCTTGACACTGCCAAAAGTGGTCCCCTAGATGGATACACACATTTTTTTCCCAATCGGACACAAGACATGTTCAATGCACTATCTCAAGGAGGATCACTACTAAAAATTATGGCTGTATCGACTGCCATTGGCGGTATCTACAACCCTATAGAGACCGCCCAGCGACCGCCATTGGCGTTCGTGTTGGTGTCGTTGAAATAGGCCAACAATGACTGCCAATGGCGGTCTCTCTAGGCTGCCTGTCGGGTCAACATTAGTGACCGGCAATGGAGGTCAATGTGGGTGGATGAAATTTCAGCCTATAGCGACTGCCATTGGCGGTCGCTAATGTGGACCCAGGATGCAGCCTATACCGACCACCACAGGCGGTCGCATGTCTGGGAATTTTTTTTTAAAAAAAATCAGTGCATATAAATGAAATATTTTTAAGATTAAAAATATGTTTTATTATAATAAGATATAAATAAAATACATTTATTTAAGGTTATTAGTGAAATATATATATATATATATATAATATTAGATAAAATTTTGTTTGTATTCATCCAATAGGTTTGTTAAGCATATGGTAATAATAAATCATATTTTATGCTTAAAATTTTTATTTCTCTAAAAAGGTAATTTTACTACCTCTTAATGGAGATCATATTTTAAATATAAATTCTAGCACATTTATAAATTTTTATTTCAATATAAACTTATATTTTTAATAACTTAACATAAAAATGTGTTATGGTTAATTTGTGGTATTTTTTGTGGATTTTCATTTTTTTAATGAAATGTACAAATTGTGTTTTTTTAATTCATGGTGAAAAATCAGAGATAAAACAAGGTAAAAATCATAAAAAATTGAAAACAATTTCAAACAGAAAAAACATCAATATCATCATAAACAATAATTGATAAACGTGCTTCAAGGATCCGAGCAAGTCCATCCATTTCAATCTTCTACTTCAATAAACCTAAAATAAGACAAAAAATTAAACAAAACAAACGTAAATTAGACATATTTATTAAGTTATTATATACATATAATAAAATTAAATCAGACATCAAATCATGGTTCTATAATAATTTAAAACCGCCAATTTAAATGCTATCATTTCATGATTTTGTTTATTTTTTCATTTAGTTTGTGAAATTGATTAGTTGTCTAAAAAGAAATGTTCTCCATGCACACCACATGTATGATTGGAATTCCATCTCCTTCTACACGTCACGAATAATATTCCTATTTTTTCATGTGGTTTTAGGTCATTTGGAGAATGTTTGCTCCAAATTCGACCGTGTCACGCTGTTTTTGTGTTTTATGACTACGGAAACACGTTTCTAATCACCACGGTCAAAATACACCTACGATTGATGTTCTGCCTGCCCGAACATTTCAAAATTCACACAACTGATGTTGTCGTATGATTTCATGGCATTCCTAGGTCGTTCGAGTGGTTTTGACCCCCAAACGCGCCCTTTTAGTACGCGCCGAGCTGCTGAAAACAACATAATCGGCCGTATCGCGCGCATCGCATGTCTAATAGGAGTGTCGTCTCCTCCTACATATCACGAATAATATTCTTATTGTTTTCATGTGGTTTCAGGTCATTCAGAGGAAATTTGCTCTGAATTCCACCGTCTCATGCCGTTTTGGTGTTTTATGACTCCAGAAACATGTTTCCAGTCACTGTTGTCAAACGAAACCTCCGATTGACGTGCAATCTACCCGACCATTTCAAAATTCTCACAACAGCTTTTTTAGTATGATTTCATGTAATTATGATGTCATTCAGGTGGTTTTGACCACCCCAACATGCCCTTTTAGCGCGCACCGAGCTACTGAAAATGACACAATCTGTAGTACCATGCGCACCACACATCCGATGGGTGTGTCGTCTCCTCCTACATGTCATGAATAATATTTATATTGTTTTCGTGTGGTTTCAAGTCATTTGGAGCACCTTTTCTCTAAATTCGACCATCTCACACCGTTTTTGTGTTTTATGTTTTCAGAAATGCGTTTCTGGTCACCGCGGTCAAACAACACCTCCGATTGACGTGCTGTCTACCCGACCATTTCACAATACACACAATGGCTGTCATCGTATGATATTATGGCATTCCGAGGTCTTTTGGGTGGGGGTGACCCCCAATGTGCCCTTTTAGCGCGCACCGAGCTACTGAAAACGACACAGTAAGTCGTACTGCGCGCACCGCACGTCTAATGGGTGTTCCGTCTCCTCCTACATGGCACGAATAATATTCCTGTTGTTTTCTTGTGGTTTCAGGTCATTTGGAGCACATTTTCTCCAAATTCGACCATCTCACACCGTTTTGGTGTTTTGTGACTCCGGAAACGCGTTTTCGGTCACCACGGTCAAACGACACCTCCGATTAATGTGTCCTCTGCCCAAACATTTCACAATTCACTAAAAGGATATTGTCGTATGTTTTCATGGCATTCTGAGGTCGTTCTGGTGATTTTGACCCCCCCCCCCCCAACGCGCACTTTTAGCGCGCACTAAGCTGTTGAAAATGAAACAATCTGTCGTACCGCGTGCACCGCTCATCCTATGGGTGTTCCATCTCCTCCTACACATCACGAATAATATTACTATTGTTTTTGTGTGGTTTCTGGTCATTCAGAGAACATTTTCTCCAAATTCTACCGTCTCACGCCATTTTGGTGTTTTTTGACTCTGAAAACGCGTTTCTGGTCACCGCGGTCAAACGACACCTCCGATTGATGTGCCGTATACCTGACCATTTCACAATTCAGAGAATGTCTATTGTCGTACGATTTCATGGCATTATGAGGTCATTTGGGTGGTTTTGACCACCCAACGCACCCTTTCAGCGTGCACAGAGTTGCTGAAAACCACACAATCGATCGTACCGTGCGCACCACACATCTGATGGGTGTTCCGTCTCCATCTACATGCCACGAATAATATTACTATTGTTTTGTGTGGTTTCAGGTCATTCAGAACACGTTTTCTCCAAATTCGACCGTCTCACGCCGTTTTGGTGTTTTATGAATACGAAAACATGTTTCCAGTCACTGAAGTCAAACGACACCTTCGATTGACGTTCTCTCTTCCCAACCATTTCACAATTCACACAACGTCAATTTACGTATGATATCATGGCATTTCGAGGTCGTTCAGGTGGTTTTGACTCACAACACGCCGTTCTAGCACGCGCTGAGCTGCTAAAAACAACACAATCGGTCATACCGCGCGTACCGCATGTCTGATGGGCATGTCGTCTCCTCCTACAGATCACGAATAATTTTCCTATTGTTTTCATGTGCTTTTAGGTCATTCGGTGCACGTTTTCTCTGAATTTGACCGTCTCACGCCGTTTTGGTGTTTTATGACTACGGAAACACGTTTCTTGTCACCACGGCCAAACGACACCTTCGATTGACATTCTGTCTGCCCGACCATTTTACAATTCACACAGCGGCTATTTTAGTATGATTTCATGGCATTCTGAGGTCGTTTCTGGTGGTTTTGACCCCCCAACGCGCCCTTTTAGCGCACATCGAGCTGCTGAAAACGACACAATCGGTAATACCACACGCACCGCACATCTGATAGGCATGTCATCTACTCCTACACATCATGAATAATATTCCCATTGTTTTTGTGTGGTTTCAGGTCATTCGGAGCACGTTTTCTCCAAATTGGACCGTCTCACACCGTTTTGGTGTTTTATTACTCCAGAAATGCATTTCGGATCACCACGGTCAAACGACACTTGCAAATGACGTTCCGTCTTCCCGAACATTTCACAATTCACACAACAGCTATTTTCGTACGATATCATGCCATTCCAACGTCGTTCTGGTGGTTTTGACCTCCCAACGCGTCCTTTTAACGCGCGCTGAGCTCCTGAAAACGACACAATCGGTCGTATCGCGCGCACCGCACGTCCAATGGGCGTGTCTTCTCCTCCCACACATCACAAATAAAATTCCTATTGTTTTCGTGAGCTTTTAGGTCATTCAGAGCACATTTGCTCCGTATTCGACCGCCTCACACCATTTTGGTGTTTTCTGTCTTCGGAAACGCGTTTTCGGTCACCGCTGTCAAACAACACCTCTGATTGACCTGCCGTCTTTCTGACCATTTCAAAATTCACACAATGGCTATTGTCGTATGATTTAATGGCATTCTGAGGTCGTTCGGGTGGTTTTGTACCCCAACGCTCCCTTTTAGCGCGTATCGAGATGCTGAAAACAACACAATCGGTCGTACCGCGCACACCGCACGTACGATGGACGTGATGTCTCCTCCTACACGTCAAAAATAATATTCCTATTTTTTCGTGTGGTTTCCGGTCATTCGGAGCATGTTTTCTCCGAATTCGACCCTCTCACACCATTTTGGTGTTTTATGACTCTGAAAACGTGTTTTCAGTCACCACGGTCAAACAACACCTCCGATTGGCGTGCCGTCTGCCCGACCATTTGACAATTCACACAAATGGCTGTTTCCTCACGATTTCATGGCATTCTGAGGACATTCAGGTGGTTTTGACCCCCCAACGCACCCTTTTAGCGCGCGCCGAGCTGACCAAAACGACACAATCGGTCGTACCACACGCACCCAATCTGATCGGCATGTCGTCTCATCATACAAGTCACGAATAATATTCCTATTGTTTTCATGATGTTTCAAGTCATTTGGATCAAGTTTGCTCGGAATTCGACCGTCTCACGCCGTTTTGATGTTTTATGACTCTGGAAACGTGTTTCCGATCACCGCAGTCAAACGACACCTCCGATTGATGTGTCGTCTGCCTAACCATTTCACAATTCACAAAACGGTGGTTTTCGTACGATTTCATGGAATTTTGAGGTCGTTTGGGTTGTTTTGACCCCCCAACGCGCACTTTTAGTGCGCGCCGTGCTGCTGAAAAGGACACAATCTGTCGTGCCGCGTGTACCACATGTCTGATGGGTGTGTCGTCTCATCCTACACGTCACGAATAATATTTCTATTGTTTTCTTGTTGTTTCAGGTCATTCAAAGCACGTTTGCTCTGAATTCGATCGTCCTACGCCGTTTTGGTGTTTTATGACTCTGGAAACGTGTTTTCGGTCACCGTAGTCAAACGACACCTCTGATTGACATGTTGTCTACCCGACCATTTCACAATTTACACAACGGATGTTTTCGTACTATTTCGAGGCATTCTGAGGTCGTTCGGGTGGTTTTGACCCCCCAACGGGCCCTTTTAGCGCGCGCCGAGCTGCTGAAAATGACACAATCGGTCGTACCGCGGGCACCACATTTCTTATGGGTGTTTCCTCTCCTCCTACACGTCACAAATAATATTCCTATTGTTTTCGTGTAATTTCAGGTCATCTAGAGCAGGTTTGCTCCGAATTCGACCGTCTCACACCGTTTTGGTGTTTTGTGACTACTGAAACACGTTTCTGGTTGCCGCGGTCCAACGACACCTGTGATTGACGTGTGGTCTGCCCGACCAGTTTACAGTTCACACAATGGCTGTTTTCGTACGATTTCATGGCATTCTGAGGTCGTTCGGGTGGTTTTGACCCCCCAACACACACTTTTAGCGCGCGCCGATCTGTTGAAAACAACACAATAGGTCGTACCGCGCATACTGCATGTCTGATGGGTGTGCCATCTCCTCATACATGTCAAAAATAATATTTCTATTGTTTTCGTGTGGGTTCATGTCATTTAGATCACTTTTTCTCCGAATTTGACCGTCTCACGGTGTTTTGGTGTTTTATGACTCCGGAAATGCGTTTCCGATCACCGTGGTCAAACGAAACCTCCAATTGAAGTGTCGTCTGACCGATCATTTCAAAATTCACACAAAGACTATTGTCGTATGTTGTCGTGGAATTCTGAGGTCGTTCAGGGGGTTTTGACCCCCCAATGCGCCCTTTTAGCACGCGCCGAGCTGCTGAAAATGACATAATCGGTTGTACCATTCGCACCGCACATCCGATGGGTGTTCCGTCTCCTCCTACATGTCACGAATAATATTACTATTGTTTTCATGTGGTTTCAGGTTATTCGAAGCACGTTTACTCTGAATTCGACCGTCTCAATCCATTTTGGTTTTTTTGACTCCGGAAACGCATTTCTGGTCACCGCGGTCACACGACACCTCCGATTGACGTGCTGTCTGCCCGACCATTCCACAATTCACAAAACAACTGTTTTCTTACGATTTCATGACCTTCTGAGGTCGTTCGAGTTCTTTTAACCCCCCAAAATGCCCTTTTAGCGTGCACCGAGCTGCTAAAAATGACACAATCGGTCGCACTGCGCACACCGCACGTCCTATGGGATTTCTGTCTCCTTCTACACATAACGAATAAAATTCCTATTTTTTTCTTGTGGTTTAAGGTCATTCAGAGCACGCTTTCTCCGAATCTGACCGTCTCATGCCGTTTTGGTGTTTTGTGACTCCGTAAAATAGTTTCCGGTCACTGCGGTAAAACGACACCTCCGATTGATGTTCTGTCTGCCCGACCATTTCAAAATTCACACAACGGCTGTCATCATAAGATTTCATGGCATTCCGAGGTCGTTCGGGTAGTTTTGACCCCCCAACACGCCCTTTTAGTGCGCACCGAGCTGCTGAAAACGTCACAATCGGTCGTACCGCACATCCGATGGGTGTTCCGTCTCCTCCTACATATCACGAATAATATTCCTATTTTTTCGTGTGGTTTCAGGTCATTCAGACCATGTTTGCTCCGAATTCGACCGTCTCATGCTGTTTTGGTGTTTTTTGACTCCGGAAACGCGTTTCCAGTCACCATGGTCAAACTACACCTCCGATTAAAGTTTTGGCTGCCCGAAAATTTCACAATTCACATAACGGCTATTGTCGTACGATTTCATGGCATTTCAAGGTTGTTCGGTTGGGTATGACCCCACAACGCACCCTTTTAACGCGCGTCGAGCTGCTGAAAACGACACAATCGGTCGTACCGCATGCACCACACTTCTTATGGGCGTTCCATCTCCTCCTACACATCAAAAAGAAGATTAATATTGTTTTCGTGTGGTTTTAGGTCATTCGGAGCATGTTTTCTCTGAATTCGACCGCCTCATGCCATTTTGGTGTTTTATGTCTCCGGAAACGTGTTTCTAGTCACCGCGGTCAAACGACACCACTTATTAATGTTTCGTCTACCCGATCATTTCACAATTCACACAACGGCTATTGTCGTACGATTTCATGGCTTTCCGAGGCCGTTCGGGTGGTTTTGAGCCCCCAACGCGCCCCTTTACCGCGCGTTGAGCTGCTGAAAACGACACAATCGGTCGTACCGTGCACCACACGTCCGATGGTTGTGTTGTCACCTCTTACTCGTCACGAATAATATTCCTATAGTTTTCATGTGGTTTCATGTCATTCAGAGCACGTTTTCTCTGAATTGGACTGTCTCACACCGTTTTGGTGTTTTGTGACTCCAGAAACGCGTTTCTGGTCACCACGGTCAGAGGACACCTCCGATTAACGTTTCCTGTGCCCGACCATTTCACAATTCACACAAAAGATGTTCTCGTATGATTTCGTGGCATTATGAGGTCGTTCGGTTGGTTTTAACCACCCAATGCGCCCTTTTAGGGCGTGCCGAGCTGCTGAAAACGACACAATCGATCGTACCGCGCGCACTGCACATCTGATGGTCATACCGTATCATCCTACACGTCACAAATATTATTTCTATTTTTTTTGTGTGGTTTCAGGTCATTAGTATCACGTTTGTTCTGAATTCGACCGTCTCACGTCGTTTTGGTGTTTTATGACTCTGAAAAAGTATTTCCAGTCATCGCGGTCAAATGACACCTCCGATTGACGTTCTGACTACCCGACCATTTCACAATTCACACAACGTCTGTTGTCATACAATTTCATTGCATTCCATGGTCATTCTGGAAGTTTTGACCCCCCCCCCCCCAACGTGCCCTTTTAGCGCGCACTGAGCTTCTGAAAATGACACAATCGGTCGTACCACACACACCACACATCTGATGGGCTTTTCGTCACCTCCTACACATCACGAATAATATTCCTATTGTATTTGTGTGGTTTCAGGTCATTTGGAGCACGTTCTCTCTGAATTCGACCGTCTCACACCGTTTTGGTGTTTTATGACTACGAAAACGCATTTCCAGTCACCACGGTCAAACGACACCTCTGATTGATGTGTCGTCTACCCGACCATTTCACAATTCACACAGTGGCTGTTGTCGTACGATTTCATGGTATTCCGAGATCATTCGAGTGGTTTTGACCACCCAACACACTCTTTTAGTGTGCGTTGAGCTGCTGAAAACGACACAATCGGTCATACCATGCGCACCGCATGTCCGATGGGCATGTACTCTCCTCCTATATGTCAGGAATATTATTCCTCTTGTTTTCATGTGGTTTCATGTCATTCAGAGCATGTTTGCTCCGAATTTGACCATCTGACACCGTTTTGGTGTTTTATGACTCCGGAAATGTGTTTTTGGTCACTGCGGTCAATAGACACCTCCGATTGACGTACCGTCTGCCCGACCATTTCACAAGTCACACAACAGCTGTGTCTTACGATTTCAGGGCATTCCGTGGTTGTTCAGTGGGTTTTGACCCCCCAACGCGCTCTTTTAGCGCGTGCCGAGCTGCGGAAAACGACACAATCGGTCGTACCGCACGCACTACACGTCTGATGGGTGTGTTGTCTCCTTCTACAAGTCGCGGATAATATTATTATTGTTTTCACGTGGTTTCAAGTCATTCGGAGCACGTTTTCTCCGAATTCGAACGTCTCATGCCGTTTTGGTGTTTTATGACTCGGGAAACGCGTTTCTGGTCACCGCGGTAATACGACACCTCCGATTGAAGTGTTGTCTGCCCAACCATTTTACAATTCACACAACGGATGTTTTCGTATGATTTCATGGTATTCTAAGGTCGTTCGGGTAGGTTTGACCCCCCCAATGCGCCCTTTTAGCGCGTGCCGAGCTGCTGAAAACGACACAATCAGTCGTACCGCGTGCACCACACATCCGATGGTCGTTCTGTCTCCTCTTACACATCACGAATAATATTCCTATTGTTTTCATGTGGTTTTAGGTCATTCGGAGCACGTTTGCTCCAAATTCGACCGTATCAGGCCATTTTGGTGTTATATGACTCCGGAAACGTGTTTTCGTCACTGTGGTCAAATGACAGCTCCGATTGATGTTCCGTCTATCCAACCATTTCAAAATTGACATTATGGCTGTTGTAGTAGGATTTCATGGCATTACGAGGTCATTAGGGTGGATTTTAATCCCCAACATGCCCTTTTAGCGAGCACCGAGCTGCTGAAAATGACACAATCGGTCGTACCGCGTGCACCGCACGTCTGATGGGAGTTACATCTCCTCCTACACATCACGAATAATATAACTATTGTTTTAGTGTTGTTTCAGGTCATTCAGAGCACGTTTTCTCCGAATTCGACCGACTCGCGATGTTTTGGTGTTTTTGACTCTATAAACGCGTTTCTGGTCACCACAGTCAAACTACACCTCTGATTGATGTTTCGTCTACCCGACCATTTCACAATTCACACAACAGCTGTTTTCGTATGATTTCGTGGCATTCTGAGGCGTTCAGGTGGTTTTTATGCCACAACGCGCCCTTTTAGCAGGCGTCGAGCTGCTGAAAATGACAGAATCGGTCGTACCGCATGCACCGCACGTCCGATGGGCGTTCTGTCTCCTCCTTCACATCATGAATAATATTCCTAATATTTTTGAGTGGTTTCAGGTCATTCGGAAACGTTTTCTCCGAATTCGACCGTCTCACGCCGTTTTGGTGTTTTATGTCTCCAGAAACGCGTTTCAGGTCACCACGGTCAAACGATACCTCTGATTGATGTGCTGTCTACCCGACCATTTCACAATTCACACAACGGCTCTTGACCTATGATTTCATGGCATTCCGAGGTCGTTCTTGTGGTTTTGACCCTGCAACGTGCCCTTTTAGCGCGCGCCGACCTGCTGTAAATGACACAACTGGTCGTACCGCGCGCACCGCACATCCGATGGGTGTTCCATCTTCTCCTACACGTCACAAATAATATTCCTATTATTTTCGTGTGGTTTTAGGTCATTTGGAGCACGTTTTCTCTGAATTCAACCGTCTCACGCCATTTTGGGGTTTTATGACTCCGTAAACGCGTTTCTGATCACCTCGGTCAAATGACACCTCTGATTGATGTTCCGTCTACTGGACCATTTTACAATTCAGAAAATGGATGTTTTCATACAATTTTATAGCATTCGGAGGTTGTTCGAGTGGTTTTGACCCCCCAACATGCCCTTTTAGCGCGCGCTGAGCTGCTGAAAACAACACAATCCATCGTACCACACTCACCGCACATCCGATGGGCGTACCGTCTCCTCTTACACATCATGAATAATATTCCTATTGTTTTCGTCTGGTATCAGGTCATTCAAAGCACGTTTTCTCCGAATTTGACCGTCTCACGCCGTTTTGGTATTTTATAACTCTGGAAACACGTTTCCGATCACCGCGGTCAAATGTCACCTCCGATTGACGTTTCATCTACCTGAACATTTCAGAATTCACACAACGGCTTTTGTCGTATGATTTCATGGAATTCTGAGGTTGTTCGGGTGGTTTTGACCCCCAACGCGCCCTTTTAGCGCGCGCCGAGCTGCTGAAAACGACACAATCGGTCGTACCGCGCGCACCGAACGTCCGATGAACGTGATGTCTCATCCTACACATCAAAAATAATATTCATTTTTTCCCTGTGGTTTCAGGTCATTCAGAGCACGTTTTCTCCGAATTCGATCGTCTCACGCCGTTTTGGTGTTTTATGACTCTGGAAACGTGTTTCCGGTCACCGTGGACAAATGACACCTCCGATTGACATGCTGTCTACCCGACTATTTCAAAATTCAAACAAAAGCTATTTTTGTACGATTTTATGGAATTCTGAGGATGTTCGGGTGGTTTTGACACCCCAACGCAGCCTTTTAGCGCGCGCCGAGCTACTCAAAACGACACAATCGGTCATACCGAACGCACTGCATAACCGATGGGCGTTCCGTCTCCTCCTACACTTAAAAAATTATATTCCTACTATTTTCCTATGGTTTCAGGTCATTTAGAGCAAGTTTTCTCTGAATTAGACCGTCTCACGCCGTTTTGATGTTTTGTGACTCCTGAAACGCATTTTCGGTCATCGCATTAAACGACACCTCTGATTGACGTGCCGTCTGCCCGACCATTTCACAATTCACAAAATGGCTGTTGTCGTATGATTTCATGGAATTTTGAGGTCGTTCAGGTGGTTTTGACCCCCCCCCCCAATGCGCCCTTTTAGCGCGCGCTGAGCTGCTAAAAATGACACAATCAGTTGTACCGCGCGTACCGCATGTCCTATGGGCATTTCGTCTCCTCATAAACATCACGAATAATATTCATATTGTTTTCGTGTTGTTTCAGGTCATTCAGAGCACATTGTCTCCGAATTCGATCGTCTTATGCCGTTTTGGTGTTTTATGACTCCGGAAACGCGTTTCCGGTCACTATAGTCAAACGACACCTCCGATTGACGTGTCGTCTGCCCGCCCATTTCACAATTCACACAATGGTAGTTTTTTTACGATTTCATGGAATTCTGAGGTCGTTCGGGTGGTTTTGACCCCCCCCCCAACGTGCCCTTTTAGCACGCGCCGAGTTGCTGAAAATTACACAATCCGTCGTCCGCGGGCACCGCATGTCTGATGGGTGTGTTGTCTCCTCCTAAACATTACGAGTAATATTCCTATTGTTTTCATGTGGTTTCAGCTCATTTGGAGCACGTTTTCCCCAAATTCGACTGTCTCACGCCGTTTTGGTGTTTTATGACTGCTGAAACGCGTTTCTGGTCACCACGGTGAAACGACACTTCTGATTGACATGTCTTCTACCTGACCAATTTACAATTCACACAATGGCTATTTTCGTACGATTTCATGGCATTCCGTGGTCGTTCGGGTGGTTTTGACCCCCCAACGCGCCCTTTTAGCGCGCGCTGTGCTGCTGAAAACGACACAATCGGTCGTACCACATGCACCACATGTCCGATGGACATTCCTTCTCCTTCTACATGTCACGAATAATATTTCTATTATTTTTGTGTGGTTTCAGGTTATTCAGAGCATGTTTGCACGGAATTCGACCGTCTCACGCCGTTTTGGTGTTTTTTTACTTCGGAAATGTGTTTCCGATCACCACGGTCAAACAAAACCTCTGATTGCTGTTTCGTCTACCATAACATTTCATAATTCACACAACAACTTTTTTCGTATGATTTCATGGAATTCCAAGGTCGTTCATGTGGTTTTGACCCCCCAACTTGCCCTTTTAGCGTGCACCGAGCTGCTGAAAATGGCACAATCGGTCGTACCATGCGCACCGCATGTCGTATGGGCATTACGTCTCCTCTGACACTCCACGAATAATATTCCTATTGGTTTTGTGTGGATTTAGGTCATTCGGAGCACGTTTGCTCCGAATTCGACCGTCTCACGCCGTTTTGGTGTTTTATAACTCCAGAAACACGTTTCCGATCACCGCGGTCAAATGTCACCTCCCATTGATGTGGCATCTACCCGACCATTTCAGAATTCACACAAAAGATTTTTTTTGTATGATTTCATGGAATTCTGAGGTCGTTCGGGTGCTTTTGACCCCCAACGCGCCCTTTTAGCGCGCGCCGAGCTACTGAAAATGACACAATCGGTCAAACCACGTGCACCGCACGTCCGATGGGTGTGTCGTATTCTCTCACATGTCACGAATAATATTCCAATTGTTTTCGTGTGGTTTCAGGTCATTCGGAGAACGTTTGCTCCAAATTCAACCATCTTACACCGTTTTGGTGTTTTGTGACTCCGTAAAAACGTTTCCGGTCACCGCTGTAAAACAACACCTTTGATTGACGTTTTCTCTGCCCGAACATTTCAAAATTCACAAAAAAGGCTGTTTTCATATGATTTCATGGAATTCTGAGGTCGTTCGGGTGGTTTTGACCCCCCAACTTGCACTTTTAGCGCGCGTCGAGCTGTTGAAAATGACACGATCCGTCGTATCGCGCGCACCACACATCTGATGGGCATGTCGTCTCATCCAACATATCACTAATAATATTCCTACTGCATTAGTGTGGTTTCAGGTCATTCGGAGGACGTTTGCTCTGAATTTGACCGTCTCACGCCGTTTTGGAGTTTTATGACTCCGGAAACACCTTTCAGGTCACTGCGGTCAAACGACACCTCTGATTGATGTTCCATCTACCAGATCATTTCATAATTCACACAATGGCTATTTTCATACTTTTTGATCGCATTCTGAGGTCATTTGGGTGGTTTTAACCCCACAACACGCCCTTTTAGCGCGCTCCGAGCTGCTGAAAACGACACAATCGGTCGTATCGTGCGCACCACATGCCCGATGGGCATACCGTCTCCTCCTATATATCACGAATAATATTACTACTATTTTCTTGTGTTTTTAGGTCATTCGGAACATGTTTGCACCGAATTCGACCGTCTCACGCCGTTTTGGTTTTTTATGCTTCCAGAAATTCTTTTCCGGTCACCGTAGTCAAACAGAACCTCAATTGACATGCCGTCTACCTAACCATTTCAAAATTCACACAACGGCTATTGTTGTACAATTTCATGGCATTCTGAGGTCGTTCGGGTGGTTTTGACCCCCCAACGCGCCCTTTTAGCGCGCGCCGAGCTACTAAAAACGACACAATCAGTTGTACCGCATGCACTCCATGTCCGATGGGTGTTCCATCTCATCATACACGTAATTAATAATATTCATATTGTTTTTTTGTGGTTTCAGGTCATTCAGAGCATGTTTTTCCCGAATTTGACCATCTCACGCCGTTTGGGGGGGGGTGGGGGCTGTCTGGGGTGCGGGGAGGGGTGTCCGGGGTGCGGGAAGAGCTGTCCGGGGTGGACCGGGGACTTCAAATAGTTAACCTCAGCTCATTCATAAAAAACAATTTAATGGATTATATTAGGAATCAAATGGTTTTTTCAAAAAAATTACAGAACATGCTATTGAAAACATTGAAGAATTACATGAACAGAAAATATCCAAATCATTAATCAGTTCCATGGTTACTTCTCAATTCCTGCACACAAACATTGCACCATGAAAAAACACGCATGATTCCCTCAAATAACAGAAAATATCACTAGAAACACAACCTAAATATCAATAACAACCCCACCATTAAAAATAAAAACACACCTCATAAATATGATGCATCATGCGTGGTCATGACTACTACCTCCATCTGGTGGGTCAGGGGCCTACAAAAAAACATTTTGAATATTTTCATAAAAAAATAATATAAATTTAATAAATAAATACAGTATAAACATGCTTTTTCTGATCCCCTGAACCATCATCTGGACGCACATATTGCCGCAATGCTCTAACCTCAGTGATCAATTGCACATTTACCACCTCGGAAGTGCGCAGCCGTGCCTCGAAATCTATCAACTGTTGTGTCATCTGAGCAACAGCAGGACCGACAACCGTAGAGCATGACACTATAGAACGAGGAATCCATATTCCATAGGTCAAACTATATCCATTCCCATCCCGACCAATAATGAGATGAAAGATATCATCCCTTTCCATGGGAAGTTGTCGCTGGTCCTCTGTCAGATGTTCTATCTCAGCCTCAAATTGAGCCTGTGAAATATTTAAATATATATACATTTATTAATATATAGATTTTCTGTATGTATTGGTAATGAGTACAAGCACTTACTATCAATGCTGCAGCCTCTGGAGCATTGTGATCACGAGTCCTCATCCACACCGATATTTTATCAATCGGTGCACCTTACTCCCACAAATGTATATGAATAGAATATAAACACAAAACCATATTAATTAATAAATTAAAAAATGAATAATAAATACCTCATGTAGGATCTGAGATAGGTGATGAGTCTCGAGCCTGTGAGGTGGTCCCTAAAATTCTCGATTCTCAGAATGGCATGTTGACACCTCCTACATTCAATTCATTCAAATTTCAAAAAAATCACACATTCTTGAAAATATATGTAACTAAATAAATATACAAACAAAAACACCCTAAGTAGACCAATATGCAACTAAATCACACCACTAATCTAGGAGGACACCTCTAGGGACTTTTTCCAGAATGTATGGGGCACCCACATTTGGTACCTAGTGGTCACTCTTGACTTTTCTTTTATAGTCTTTCAACATCTTACGACATTTTCTCATACACACTGGCCGAAACTCATCGGGAAATACTTTCAAATGTTTCTATTAATGAAAAAAATCACATATGTTATTATTGTTTATACATAGGTAATAATGTTAAATGGTCTTCTTACCTAAACCTCCCTCCAAAGATGATCTAATGTGTCCTCAGGGATAGAATCCCAGTCGCACATGGTCAATGGAAATTCATGTGGGTCACATATGATATGACCTATCTAGTGAATAAATTTAGGGTAATTCCATCCCATAGGATGAAATACCATATCAAATGAAACATCAAAAGTCATGTTGGAATTCCATGATAATATTCCACGACCAGGGCCTCTCTTGCATGAGGAAAAAGAAGTCGAGTCTGATCCTGTTGAAAACAATTTTATATATAAATTGATAGATGTTATAAATATATATATATGTTTATCAATTACATAAAAAATAGAGACAATGATATTCAAACATACCTCTCCCTTGAGATGTAGAAGCCTCAGATGGATGATGTGGATTTGCTGCCTCTTCCCCTGACATGCCTGCAGTCATGGAAAACATTAGTAAGGGGATTATCCAAAGTGTACAAATGATAAATTGGATTGTTTTTAAAAAAACCAAACTTGTATAGTTGTTAATCAAACAAAAAGGGATTGAATAATTATTTGTGAATGAACTTTAAAAAATAAAAAATTTAACAAAACAGATAAAGAATTTATGTACAAAACCAATCAATGTATAGCCAAATTTCAAATTGAATTAATAAAAATTCAAGCAGCACATGAAACAAATGAAGAATATCTAAATGGGAAGATACACCGACAATAACATCAATATAACATGAGTTAAATCACAATAAATATTTATAACTAAATAAACTTCCAAAAGTGAGGATTAAAACTTACAGGGATTTATAAAATGGTTTGATAATTTATGATATCCTAGGCTGAATAGCGGAAAAAAATTATTCCTTTCATTAAGCATGAAAATAGACCAATTCTTTTTCAACAATTGCTCTGAACCAATAAATATCTTCTTCACATTGAACTATGGTTTGTTGATCAAGCTGTTGGGAAACAAAAGGAATAGTCTCGGGTTCATCGTGTTCAAATAGAAACACTCCTCGTCGAGAAATTTTGACAACAACTTGCCAACTTAGATTAGAAGGAAAAGTAACGAAGAATACTTGTTCCACTTGTGATGTCGAAAAGGAAGATTCATTATCAACTCGTTCATTTCTGTATAACATATAGATAAAATTCACCAATGAAAACTGATATTGATCAGCTTTACATCCACACACTCGATCAATCCAATTACACTTTAACAACATATACTTCCACCCATGTGTGTATACAACTTCAATGATATCTATCAATTGACCATAGTAATAACCGGAATCGATAAATGGACAACTGATCACACTGTTTTGTCTTTCTCGTTTGCTGTGAACGTCTTTAATGTGAAATCGAAAACCATTAGCATCAATAGATTTATAAAGACGAGCCGTTATAGATGGACCCTCAGCCAGATGGATAAATTCATCAGTTTGTGTGGGGTCCCCTAACTCCATCAGCTTATGAACCTACATTATTAATTGAATTAAATGATGATATATGCAGAAGAAAATTAGTATAATAATTCATTCATAATGAAAATCAATTTATACGTACATAATTCTTGAACCAATTATGAAATGACGCATAATGAGATTGTTGAATTTGAAACTCCGTCGCACGATACATCTCTTATTTTATCTCATTAATGTGTTTCCTGCAAATGATAACGCGATGTTTACATGATCAACTTATGCAAACAAAACTTGTAAAAGTTAAATAATAAAAGTGATAAGATAATTACTACATTAATGGTGAAACTGATAGAGTATTGAACAAGATATATCGATATGCTTGTATCCACTCTATGTTGTCCATATCATATGTGGTTCCTTCTCCAACTGGACCATAATGAATCTGATAGGGCTTTTCTAATTTTGTTTCAACATCCATAAGATATGATGCACAAAAATTACTACACTCATCCATCAAATAACCATTGGATATTGATGCCTTCGGATGTGCTCTGTTGTGTACAACGTTTCAATGTACTCAAATAACGCTGAATAGGATACATCCACCTGAATTGCACTGGACCAGTATCCATTACTTCCTCAGTTATGTGCACTATCAAGTGGACCATAACATCGAAAAATGATGGGGGGAAATAGTTTCTCAAAGTGACAAAGCATAAGTATAATTCAGTCCTGTAAACTTTTTAAATCACTCAATCGTTGATTTCTTAAACAAAGATTTCTAAAAAAATAACTCATTTCAATCAAGGGCTGAAAAACATTGGGGGATAAAAAATCAAAAATTGTGATTGGAATCAACTGCTGATATAGTATGTGATTGTCATGACTTTTCAACCCTTGCAATGTATTTCTCGCCAGATTCACACACTTTGAAATATTAGAAGAGTAACCATCAGGCACCGTGAGTATCTTCAAAATGGAAAGAAATGTCTCTATCTCATTTGTAGTCATCGTATGCTGTGCAGCAGGCATATATGCCATGTTTCCCTCAACTAACTATAAATGCAACTGTTTCCTTAAACCCATTTCTTCCAAATCACGGTGTGCATTATCATGGTCCTTTGATTTTCCATTGACACTTAAAGTGGTCCACAATATGTTGTCACAAAATTTTTTTTCAATGTGCATGCCATCGAAATTATTCCTCAGCATGTTAGATTTCCAATACAGAAGACTATAAAAAATAATTTTCTTTTTCCAATTGTGACTGCGCTGTCTACCCGCAGCCCGAATATTACGTATCGGAGGAGACACCAAATCCTGAATTTCATATACCATGCGGATTTTTTCTTCCTAAATCTACGATAACATTTCGACTCCTGTCATGATCTTTGGTGCTGGGTTTAACTCTCTAGAACCATCAAATGCCACTCTGTACTTTCTGAACCTATGCTGAGGGGGGAGAAAATGTCTCTAACCCATGTATGCCAATTTTTTGGAATGCTTAAGCCATACAGATTTTTTATATTTTTTGCAACAAGGGAAAGAAAATTCCCCTTTCATACTCTAGCCTGATAAATTTTCATAAGCTAGGAAGTCATTGATTGTCCACAATAAATCAGCCTGCAGTTTGATCATTTCATTTGTTTCACAGTCAGAAGTCATCAAACCATCACCCCAAAATTCATTCAACTCATCAATCAATGGCTAAACATAAACAACAATCTTATCCCCGAACATTTAGGTCCATCAATAAGAGTAGAAATTAATGTAAATTGTTGCTCCATACAAATCCATGATGGAAGATTATACGGAACCAACACCACGGGACATGTGCTATGAGCTGCACCAACCATAGACTTGAATGGATTGAAACCATCTACTGCCAATCCCAATCGGACATTACAGACATCCTTAGCAAATTCGGGATGTCTCTTATCAAAATCCTTCCATGCATGAGAGTCTTCCAGGTGGGTTAACATATCACATTCATAAACTCTTTCTGCATGACGTCTCATTAAATTAGAAACTTTAGATGACATAAATTTTTTTCCAAACTCGGTTTAAGGGGAAAGTAATGCATTTGTTTTATGGTATTCAGTTTCCCCTGTATCGTAATCAGACATTGATGAGTCTGATTTTCCCCTATTCTCTTTCCACCAGGAAGCACCACAAACCATACAAATATCCAAATGGGAAGTTTCCTTTCTAAAAAACATAAAGTTGTCTACACATGCATCTATGGTCTCGTATGTAAAACCTATGTTCTCTATCAACTTACGAGCATGGTAATAAGACTCGGGAATCATAGCATCGACATGAAGAACCTTTTTCAATAACACCAACATCATGTCAAATGATGTGTCTGACAAATGATCCAATGTCTTCAAATGAAAAAACTCTAAGATAAACGACAATTTATTGTAATAAGTACATGTAGGATATAATTCTGTTTTTGCATCATCAAGTGATTCATAAAACCTCCTTGAATCATGATCTTCACCAGAGCGACAATTTATCTCACCGGTCTCAAGATTCTGGAGGTCAATGCCTTCAGGATCCAATCCATTTACCATTTCAGTAAGAATTGCATGCATTGGATCATTAATCCTTGCATCAACATCCATCTGAACTGCATCCATATTTTGACAACGAACATATTCTTCTCCATGAATAGTCCAACTCTTATAATTTTTCAGAAACCCATTAAAGAATAGGTGCTCCCTCATAGTATCTCATGTGAATTGATATCTATTAGCACATTTTCTACATGTACAACTAATATAGTCACGTTCGAATCCTTTGGTGAAGTCAATAAACTGCATAATTCCATTGAAATGTTCTCTAGACGTTCGATTTGGAATAACAATCCAACTCTTATCAATAATAATATACCTATAACAAACATTTACACAAGACATATTACAATTTCATTTTTCATATCAAATATATTTAAAATAAATATGAATTAATTTTTTGTGAACCATTTAAAAAATAATAATGTAAGTGAAATCCCTTGTCATACATGATTGTGCTATAAACCTGGATGTGAGGGGAGCCGAAGGAACTGCTGCGAGGGAGAGGAGAGGCAGCGGAGGGGAGCCAGTTCCGTAGGTGGTGCGGTGAGGGAGGGGACGGGTGGTGGCGACAACAGGGAGCTGGAGGAGAGGAGGCGGTGAGGTGGAGACAGTGTAGTGAATGTGGGCCGATGATGGAGGTGACCAAGGATAGGGGAGCCAGAGTGGATGAGAAACAACAGAGAGAGGACGAGTAGCGGTCGTGCGGGGAGGGAGGGGACCGGGCGGCAGCGGTGTGGCAAGGGAGAGGATGGTGAGGGAGCGGATGGGCGACAATGGTGTAGCGAGTGTGGGGAAGAAGACGGAGGGGACGAGAGTTGGTGGGGTGCGGGTGGGGTGGTGGCTTAGGGGGCGGAGGGCCGAGGGCCGAGGCTAGAGGGAAGAGGGGTCGGAGGCCAAAGGGGCTGGAGGCTGGAGGCAAGTGGCGGGCAGCCGGAGGGCGGCCGGAGGGCTGTCGGAGGCTGGTGGCGGGAGGCCTGATGAAAGAGGGAGGCCGGAGGGCGGCCGCTGGGCGGCCGCTAGGTAGAGGGTGGCTGGAGACTGAGGAAGGCTGGAGGAGTGGAGGGTAGGGCGGAGGGTATAAATTATAATTGATTGCTTTAGTTTAATTTATTCTTTTACCTCCATCAAATATTATTCAAAAATGATAAAATAACCACACCTATATATTCCATATACTTATATTTCATTATGTTATTTTAATAACCTTTATCTCTCTCATCTCCTATCAAATGGTAAATGTAACCATTTTTCATGTATACATAGGATTATCACCTCATGAACCGATGTAATTCATTTTCAATCACCACTGCTCACTGTTGGATGTAATGATAGATTATATATATGTGTTATTTATGAAATATTTTTCATTATTGAATAATAATATATCGTATAATTTATTACCATTCTATTCATTGAGAAAATGATAACGTTCTTCGTGCATACGTGTAAATTACATCTATAAAGTGGTATGATTCCTTTTTCATAACCGCATCACATGAGTATAATATATGTGTTTGTTTAAATAAATAATAATATATTTATGATATAATTATATTTCATTAAACATAAAAAAATACTTACCTTTTTTCAGTCACGATCATTGAAAAATGGAAACATTATTCATTTATACAGACAACCTACCATCTCAGTGATTGTAATGTAGTTCAATATTCATAATTATATTTCATAAATGGTAAGAAATCTTTTATTTATATATATAAGGATAATTATTTAACCATTATGATTATATATATGGTGTAATAAGGACCTATTTGACGATTTTCAACCTACTAAATCCATTTGGGATATATGAACCAAATATCACCAAATCATCCAACGTGAACATAATTGATTAAGTAATTGATTATAACAGGATAAAAAGAACAATAAAAATTAAAAATGTTCTTAATGAAGTAAATAATTAGAATACTTTTATTATTCAGGATGATAAATAATGTATGTTATGAGTCATACTCAAGGTAAGGGATCTCTCTAAACCTCACTTTTTCATAAGGTTATGATCAGTCTCTCTATAACTCACTTTTTTTCTCTCTTTAATGTTATTACATGATTTTAAATTATATATAATTCAATCTTAAATGTGTACATATCAAATTTACATACTATTTAAGGGGTAATACATTCCATATGTTTATTTCTCAAATTTGGTTCTTAAAATCAAATTCATTTAAGAGGAAATTTTCTACCCCTTTACACTTTTATGTATGGTCATTTAAATATTGTTTTCACAAAGGAACACATTTTTTTGAGGCCTATGATTATTTACTAATATATGAACACCCATAATATTTAATTCCTTGTTTATTTGATTCTCTATAAAATTTCATTTGATTATTATATAAGGAATTATTATGCAACCCATTTCACTTTATGTGTAATTGTTATGATTATTAAATAAGATTGATTTCCATTTGTGGTATACATAAAAGTGGAAATGATATTATGGGTGCATCTTGATTTTGGTTCAATTCATTGGGTAATGTTTTCATCTAATGGTATGTTATGTCTAACATCCCACCCCGCAACCATTGGCTTGGGAATAGGTGGTGAGTGTTACCGCCCATAGGTGACATCCCCAAGACATAAAAGGAAAGAAATAAAAATCAATGGATTCATAAATAATTTGGGGATGATTTTAAATTCTAAAATAAAATGACTAATACAAGATAATAATAACCAAATGAACCTCTATTTGTTTCTTGAGTTGAAATACCTCTCAAAGAAACCAAAACAATATCAGTATACAAGCATAAACCCAAACCAAAAAATATCTAAGACACCCAATACATCAACATAGTAACTCACAACATTATCTAATATTCTAGTCCAAATTACCATCCAAATGTACCAAAAATACTCTCTAAAGATATGGGATACCTTTCCTTTACCTGTGCTCTAAATGATGACATCTGCAGAGGCACAATAGTTCCTAAGCAGGGGTTGAGTCTTACTAGGGTTTCCTTAATGACTTCACAACTCATTCCTACATGATAGAAAATTTTGGAAAATTTATATAAAATATTTTAAAAACAATTAAAATCAGTGTATATGAATTAAAATATTATGTTTCCAAACAAAAAAACTTTCCATGGGAGGAAATTGGACAATCCCTTAAAACCACTTCTCAAATAAAAATTTTCTATACTCATTCCACACATCCACAAATGAATTACTAGGTGATAGTAGCATACTCCTAAGTGGTCTCCCATCGATATACCATGTCACTACTAGGTAACCAATACTATGATCCCTAATGGATGATTCCACTTCCATAAGTTCACATCTTATGGAAATGAAGTCATGCCAACCATGTATGAAAAACCTCATTTCAATACATTTCCATAATGAGTCAATTTTCTTCAAAATAACTATGTAAAACTTTTCATTACATTAGAAAAAAACCATTATTTTAAAACCATCATTTAAAAATCATAAAAAACATGCACATTCCAAAAAACCATCCAATTTCCATGAAAACATCAATAAAGTGGTTCCCATCAAATTAAATGAGGTTTTTACAACAATTTCATGAAATGAAATAAATATAAAACCAATCCATAATGTTATAATCAATAAGAGTTGAGATAGAATACACCTACTTCTAATGATTTAGAGAAAAAAATGAACACCACAACAACATCAAAAACCAATCTTAGATACTGTAAATTTGACCATAGATCATTTTCCCATCAATTAAAACAATCTTATCTCTTCATGATTGAAATTGTGTAACATTAGTCTATCCTAAGAGGATTTTTCAATGATTATAAGATAAAGGAAGAGAATATATCTATGGTAGATGATAAATTACAAGAACATACCAATGAATCTGGGCCTCCAACAGAATTTCATTCTCCAAGGAATCGCTACTAGGCTGATAGGAATTTTCTCTCTAGTTTTGGGAGGAAGATGAATTTGTGTAATTACATTTCAAGTGAACAAATGTGGTTTCATTGGTAAAGGAGAATATATCCATGTTTTTAGAACTAAATTTTTTTAGTGCATGTTTAGGCATAATGTTCACTAATAGGGCATGTTCTACTATAACCACACTACACATGGCTGGGTTACATGGTTAAAAAAACCATGTGAAATCAATGTTATACCACACTATCTAGAATTATACAGTTGCTTTTATTAAGAGGCACATTTTGGACAAATTTTACACCCAAACACACACATACCTCGTGCCCACTATTTCAATTTTTTAGTTTCCTAGAGGTGTTTCGTGGATTCTAATAACCATTCTCAATCCATGAACTTCATGAAAATAAAAAAAATAAGAAAAATATTCTCCAAAACTCCCAAAAATTATCCCAATAATTTTATAAACATAAATTAAAACAACCAAACCAAGATAAACATATCCAAACAAACCTATTTATGATTCATGAGTACAAATAAAACTCAGAAAAAACCAAAAACCCCATAAACATATCAAAGTAAAAGAAGAAACAAAAACAAAAAAAAGATATAAGACACCCAATTCATCAAATTAGAAGATCTCATACACCTCTGAGATCCAAGATGACATGCCCAACCCATGGTATCAAGAAACATCACTAAATAATTGATATACCTTTCCTTTACATGTGTCCTGAAATATGACTTCTTCAAATACACAATATTTCCCAATTAGGATATGAGTCTAAACTCAGTAGTATTTCTCCCAATGAATTCAAAACTCATTCCAACATGATAGAACATTTTAAAAAATTATATAAAATTGTTTTAGAACAATTTGATGTAGTATATATCAAATAGAAAAACATATTCCCAAACCAAAGCAGTTACAATGTAATGAAATCAAACAATACTTTAAAAAAATTATCAAATCGCACATTGGAATACACATTCTGCACATCAATATATATACACAATGATTAATATCTGATTATTTCATACTCAGGATCAATCTCTCATCGATCTACCAATTAATCCAAAGGTAACCAATACTAGGTGGCCAAATGGCCCATGCCCATTCCATAGGTTCATGTATTATGAATATTAAGTCACATCACCAATTAAAAAAACCCACGCCAAAAAATTTTAATAAAACATTAATTTCATTGAAAATAGTTTTTTGAAAATTTTTCATGCATCAAAACCAAACTATAATTTTATCACTATCATTTTAATGTCATGAACCATATTAAATTTACAAAAAACAAATGAGTTTCCACCATTTCAAATAAAAATCCATAATGGGGTTTCTATAAAATAAAAAAAGGGGTTCACAAAAATTTCATTAAATTAAATCAATTTGAAACTAATCCTTCATGTTATAATCATGAGGAGTTTATATGGTTGTCACTTAAATCTCAATTTTTGGTGAAAAGAAATAGTGGAACAACAACATCAAAAACCTAGCTTAGATCTTCTAAATAAGACAATAGTAATTTTTCCCTTTAATAAATAAGTAATATATCATCATGAATGAAAGATCATCACCTGAAAAAATCCCAAATATATTAAATACATGATTCCAATATATAGGTGGATAAAAGATCTATGGAAATTAATGAAGAACAATCACTTACTGACAAATCCAGTCTTCCAACACACTATAATTTTCCTATAAATCACTCTTACATCTAAATGGCTAATACCTATAGATTTTTGAGGAAGTGAGATTCATGTACTTACCTATTTAGGGGAAATAAAATTGGTTCATGTGGTAAATCAAATTAAATCCATAATTTTAGGATCTAATTTTTCATAGTGAATGGTTTGGGAATATGGTTAGTCAAAATGTATGATAATTGTACAATATCTAATGCTAGAGAACACACCTCAAATGGTTATCTCACATGATTAGACAACGTGTGTGACAACTATTATATAGCCTATTTTTTATCATAAGCTGGTTTCTATTGGTCAGCTGTATGGTTTGGCCAAATCATGTGTTAGTGACCACAATGTTAATTTCATAGTTTCCTAGAGGTGATTCATGATTTTTAGTGGACATTATCAAATAGTGTACCTATATAAAAGCCACAAAAAACATCAAAATATCCTCTGATCCTCTTAAAACCTATCCCAATAATTTTATATAATTAAATTCATAAATAAATGGTCAACTACCTAAAACATGTGGGTGATACTTTATGCATGGGATTAGGGTGTTAACCAAATCCAATATGGTATTATGTACATTATGTGATGATTTCTTGGTAGTTAGATTTGACTTATGATAATGTTATTTATTTTGTTATTGCAAAATTTACATTGTTTCCATGATCTTATGATACAATTTTCTTTATGTTATGATCCCATGATAGCAAAATGAATTTTATATTCTTTCTAATAAGTTATACTAAAAATTAATTTCTTTCAACAGGTAAGTTAATGTTATTTTATTTTAATGGAAATATTTCAAACATTTTGGGAAAAAGATTTTATTTTTATGAAATTTATTTTCCATGGCTGTCATATATTATATAAAATAATCATTATATGTATTTTTTCATTATGTTTTCTGATAATCTATTTTATGAAAAACTTTTTATATTGATGTTGATTTAATGGAAAATTAAATGATTATTTGAGCTCAATTTTTATTATGTTAATTGAAAATTCCCTTTCCTGATTGCATGGAGATTAAATGGATTAACTATTTTCTTTCTTCTTTCATGTCCCTTACTGAACATGTTTTTCTAACCAAACATTTTAAAATGTTTTTCAAAAGTATTTATGCATAAGTAACATAAATAATGAGGTCAGGATAAAAATTATAATGATATGTAAATAAATAAAAACTAATTATATCCCTAAAGTTATTTGGGGGGAGGAAATGGATACTATGTGGAAGTTTCAACTATAATATATAATATTTATTTTTGTATTGATGATGGACTAATTCTATAAAAATCCAAAACATCAACATTATATAAATCAAGATAATGAAATATTGATTAAATTACTCTGATTATTTAATCATTATGGCTGGTTTTAATATGAATCATGACACTCCACTAGAGAAATAAGAGATCAGTCCATTATAAGTTTTATGAAGAATAATGTTTATATGTGAGGAAAATTTAATATATAGGGTGTCAATAATCAGAACTGGTTTATAATCCCATGGATTCTTCCCAACACATGCCACTATGACAAGAACTCATTAAATCTTAGTTCAAAATATAATTTAAACAAAAGAGAGGAAAATTATAAGAAATTTATCAACTTAAAAGAATTTAAATAAAAATTAGATAAAATTTATTCATTTATTCAAATTTGAAAAATCATTACACTTTTAATACACACACACATATACACATTCCATGATAGTCCCAATTCTCATTATAAGTGGCTCTTATATACACTAGGATAATCACTAATTATAATCCTTCCAATTCCTCCATTCAACCACCACAACCAATGATATGGCTATTGCCAATACAAATGAACACACATCACTCCATGTATACCATGTTTTCCAATAAATGTATTCCACATAAATCAATTCATACCCTTAAAAATTTTAATCAAACATCATTCTTATTTTAAACCAAAATAACAATTTAAAAACATATATTACAGGTGTTTTTCCAAAAAACCATTCAAAATTCAATGATTCCAAATGATAATCCAAAAGTATTTATCTTAATGAAACCATCAAACAATTAGTTTCAACATTCAAGAAAATTATTAAAGAAAAACTAAACCTTTATGTTATAGAACATGTGGAGATGAGGAAGAACCCACCCTCCCTCAAAAAATTCTCAAGGAACATAACAAATTGAGATATTATCAAACTGATCTCGGGTCTCTTTATAATTAGTTCAACAAATCCTAAAAAATGAATTTTTAAAACATGATAGATCCAATAAATATTGGTATAGAAACCCTAATATAAGGTTTTGTTCAATGGAAAATGAGAATATCTACAGTGAATAGAAAATCAAGGAGGGGAAACTCTATTAACTTAAATATACTATATATAAAGAAATAAAATTTGTTAAAAATGAGTTTTGGAGGTATATGAGTTAAAATAATCATGGTAATGAGTCCTTTGGAATGACAAACTTGGACTATAGGAGAAAATTAAGAATATCTAGATGTGAGTCAGAATAAAAATCCAATTGTAAGATGTTTTTAATGTTGAATCATGATTATTCTACACAACATAAAAAACCCATGAACTAATCGTGAGAGTGATATATGACAAAACCCATGGCCACATGATATTGTCGCATGGTTTTAAAAACCATATGATAACCATTCAAAACTCATATACCTAATAATTATAAGCTTTTTTATTTTATCATATAGTTTGTACAAATAGTGTTCCAACCATGTGCCTTACTAGAAACTCCTAGAATCCTATACACGGTGTTATATAGAAGCTACATTATTTCAGCTATTCATTCTGAAATTCCACACCATAATAAATGATTTTATAACACACCAAAACCAACTGAAACCTACCAAAACTCAACCCAAAATTTATATAACATTACAATACATAATAAAAGGTAAAATTACCTAAAAATGAAGGTATTATATGATAATAGTGGCTTAACATTAATGGTATGAATGTCACTAACATACCAACCCAGGATCAACATAACATGTTCCCCAAGTCAGTATGTCGCATAGGAGACATGATTTGGCTGCACAATTTGGCCAACTGTTCACCAATATTACACCTTGACACTACCAAAAAAGGATCCCCCCCATATGGATAGGCACATTTCCCCCAATCGCACACAATACATGTTCAATGGACTATCTCAAGGAGGATCCTGCCTGAGCTAAGCTTGTGGTCTTTGTTACTGTGTGCATCCCATAAAAATTTACTCTACAATTTTTCTAATAAAAATTGGACGATCATGTGTTCATGATCTCATATATTCATAAAACTCTTCTTCCTCTTATAGACCACAAAGATACCTATATGGATACACCACATGAGTATTACGATTAATTCCTAACCATATAGCCTACCCTATTTCCCAAAATCCCAGAGCTATGGGCTTTGAACAAGCCCCAAATGCTCTTGGAAACTTCCGTAGGTCATATTTAATGTTAACTAAAAGAAAACAATATTTCAATTGAAAACAAATGAGTTGTACCTTGGCAAAACACTACGTCAATACAACCTATCAACTATAATGAAACTCATGACCAAGTTTACCTTATGAGTGAAAAGAGGTATCGTCTAAAAAATGTTATGGAAAATGATCTCATATATCATCTTCCCACTTCCAGGTATCATCCTGTAATTTTTCATGCTTATATAACACCTGTACTAAAGGAACTGACCTACCATAGAGTGTCTTGATGCACTAACCAACAATACACATGTAATACTCCTTGAAGGAAGCGTAATCATCATCTAACACAACCTAATAGGTATGGAACATTAGTAAAAGGTCTAGATAATATAAATGAAGATTATATATGTGAAATACATCATGAATACATTGGTATATCTGAGGATGTCTAATCAAGTAATCCACTAGTTTGATACATTTCAAAACATAAAAAGGTCCATTGAATCATGAAAAAAGCTTACCCTAACTCTGAATGAGTTGATGGCCCAACCTAGGTGAAACTTGTAATAAAACCTGATCTTCAACTTTGAAGTCAAGTGGTAGTCAGTGTATTTTTTCATATGACTATTTTCTAGACTGATCTATCAGCATTCTATTTCTAACCAACCATACATGTTCTAAAGTATCTTTTACAAGACAAGGTCCACGAAATGATTTTTCACCTACCACTAGCCGAGATAAAGGTGAACAACACAGACTACCATATACAGCCTCATAAGGATACATCTGATTGGTATAATTAAAGATGTTATTATAATATAACTCAAAAAGGGGTATCTATTTTTCCCATGAATCCCCAATGTCAAGGACATATGTATGGAGGATGTCCCCAAATACCTAAATCATATACTCTATCTGACCATTGGTATGAGAGTCATAGGTCATAAAAAGTACCACCTATGTACCCAAAGACTTATGAAACCTCTAAAAAACTATGTCACCAAACTAGTATCCATTTAAGGTATGATAGAACATGGAGATACATGGAGACGTATAACATCTGTGACATATGGACACCCTAGACCATCTACCAAAAAGGTATCTCACGCAAGTAAAAACTGTGTAAGCTTCATAAAATGATCAATTACTACCCATACCATATCATTTCCAAGTGGTGATAAATGAATAAAATAATGAAATACATATAAACATTGTCCCATATCATCTTGGTAATGGAAAATAGATGTAAAAATCTTATCATTCCCTAATGGTCCACCTTCACTTATTGATATGTGGATCACCGAGCAAAAAATATAGAAATCTCTCATTTCATACCAGACCACCAATATTAGTGATGTAAGTCTACATACATCTTCATGAAACTGATATGTACATCCCAATACAAGGAATAAAATAATCACATCATATCCTATCTAATGTCATGTGAGACCAAAATATCCATATTAAAGCATAGGATCTCATCCTCATCGATAGTCCAACCAAATGATGAATCATTATCTATGATACTTCACCTTAGAGCCAAGATATTAGGATTATATTATTTCCTTATTATTACCCACTCAATAAGGGTAGAGGTCCCTACAATGTATGAGAGGATAGTATTCCCATGATCCTCTTGAACCTCAACATGCATCCCTGAAAACAAACTAATGAGATTTCATTCACCACAAGCCTAGAAAATTTTATTCTCCTAATAATTCAAGCACATAGAATCTACTAAAACATTTCCCTTTCCTATTATATAAGAAATAACGAAATTGAAGTACTATAGATACTCATCCCACATGCACTACCTTACATTCAGATCATGTTGTGTAATGATATACTTGAGGCTCTTTGGATATTTTAATACCACAAAATGACCTCAAAGAAAATATTGTCTATAATAGAATAGAGAATGAACTATTATATCTAGATAGAGGTCTTGCATCATGTAATTACACTCAGGATTCCTCATCTAATGAGACATGTATGTGATGACTCACTCTTCCTACATCAATACTGCTCCAAGAACAATACCTTATCAACACAATAAACTATATAGATCTTGACTGGATCTGGTAGAATTAGGATTAGTGATAAATTCAACCTTCTATTCAACTCCTAAAATGGGTTTTTAACAATATTAAAACCATTTTAATTTTACACCATTTTTAGTTAGAATATAATGATATGTTTTAAGTCATGAGAAATCCTCAATGAAGGTTTTGTAATACCATGCCAGACCAAAGAAACATTTAATGTCAGTGATATTCTTCGACTATTCCAAGAACACTAAAGCTCTCACTTTCTCTGGAAATACTGAATATACAAACTTTGAGATGATATGACATAGTACATATATGATATCGATCAAAAAGTGGCATTTATTGAATTGTGAAAAATGCTGGTGCTCCCTTATTGTATTCATCACGGTCTCAGGATGGTTTGCATGGTCATGTTTAGTGTGTTAATACACTAATATTTTGTCCATGAAGACTACCATGAATGAGACTATGTATATTTGTAAGATATGGTTCGTATATAAATGAAAATAGAAGGGGTGTTCATGATACCCAATGAAATAACTAGGTACTCATAAAGACAATAACTTCCCATAATCATTGTGTGTGGTATGTTTGAGGACCATAAACACACTTGATAATAGCCCAACCTCAAATAAATCATTTATAACACTCTCATTCATTTTTTTGATCAAATATTTCATCTATTTTAGGTAGTGGATACTGGTTCTTAACCATGAGATGGTTTAATCGATGTTAATCTATCCAAAGAAGAGGGTACAATCCTACTTCTTGGAAAAAATGACTGGTGAATCCCATGAAGATGTGATGAGGCATATAAAACCTATGCCTTCTAGAAAAATCAATATTTTCTTGAGTTCATAATATCCATAGGTGTCATCGTATAAGGAGGAATGAACAGTAAGGATACTCCTGAAACCAATACAATAGAAAATTCTACATATTTTATTATAGGTATCCCCAAAAAGTAATCAATGAAATCATCCCTAAAATGATATACTACTGGAAGGAAAATAGAAAGTTTTAGCTGAAGATAATCTAATAAAATACTATCAATATGGGTTGTCAATCTACCCAACAACTACTTCTTGAGTCTTCTCACGTTGATAGAACCTCCCTTTCTCTCTTATAAACATATATACATCCCTATAGTGATGTAAACATCACACTCCAATAATAAAGGTCAATATGAAATTGATATGAAACTAACTAGTCTATCCTCATGATTAAATCAAACCCTGTCATGTCAACAATGAATAGATTCCATATGAAAAGATATCATCTAATCTTTTTGGTAAAATCCCTACAACAGTGTACTCTCTTAGATCATAATCCTAGTGGGGTATTTAGTGGAATCACACCAATTAAGTGTTATATATCATGGCCATGGCTCTCTATAATTGTCTCAGATTTAAAGGAATGTGATTAACATCTATCAAATAAAGAAGATACTAATGTATAGGCTACTAGAATAGTACCTCATACAATAGAATGTCTTGATCTATTCTCTATTGAAATTGGATGCACTACATGTATCTAGCCCATACAATGGACCTATGTCAGAGCCGAACTTCCCTATGAAATCCTGCTATAATGGTGCTAAAAATCATGAGTCTAACGTACTCCTCTTAGACCATATTTTTTTCCTAAGTGGATGATGGTATTTCAATATCCTTCTTGGTGAGATACTATTGGACCTACTTTGAAATATTGGGTGGGTGTAGATCCCCTCTTTCTAGGAACTTATGGAAAAGTCTTACAGAAGCATTGAATATTTCCCTCCTCCAAAAACCTATGTATTCTAATCAATATCATAATCATTGGGGGTTTTTATGTCTCATTTTCTCACACTGGTGACATATAAGATAGTTTCTAGTCTAAACATCCTAAATATTTCTACCTCCATGAGAAACCATAAAGCGATTATTTTTCCATCTAGAAGAGACACTAGTAGGTCATGTTGTTGAACCTCCAATGTTCCCACCATCATCTTCCCTCAAAATGTTTTCTACAATAATGGTCAAGTTGAATATCTTATAAATAATAGTTATATTGAAAATATTAACCTGTGATTGGATGCCATACACAATCCCATCCTCAAATCACCTAGTGGTTATAAGATCATGGCTGGATAGAGTCTTTAATAACTATTGAAGATCATCAAAATGAGTAGAATAATCCATCATAGACATGGATCCCTACATCAGGTTAATAGACTCTCTATCCTTGTCTGCACTGATTGTCTATGGAAAGATGAATTCATAGAATATCCTCTATAAATCTGCCAAGACCATGTCTCGATGTCGATCATCCTAGGTAAGAACATCTGGCCTTCTCATGGAAAAATCATGTATCATATAAACAAATATTTTTAACCACCAATATTTATGTTTCTCCATATTGTTAATGATAGAAAACATGACTTATATCCATGAATTTGAAGCATATTGTCTTCTATCCCCCAAAAGGTAGAATGTTTTTGCTGGATCAACTCCTAATTCAACTCTTCCATGGTCAGGTCAGGTCAACAAACACCTTCCATAGATTGAATGATAAGGAAAAAACCTTCACAAATCTAGGTGTATGTTTCCATATAAATAACAAGATGAGGTTCCATAGGTGGCACTAGAGAAGGAATCACCAACGACTCAGGGCCCGCCACCTTAGTTGTATGGTCACCAACGCCTTCTGGGAATAAGAACCAAGGCTTCCATGGTGGAATGATTCTACAATTCCAAACACACACATCATTAAATTATTTAATAGTCAATAAATCATAGAGAGAAAACTAGCACTGGAACATAGCCTTCATATTAAAATATCAAACATATCAGCTACTCTGAAATCCATGTCTAGGTGGTATGGATAGATATCAAAATAGGTTATAATAATTTCATAGATATCCCACATACCTACTACTAAGTCCAGGTTAGGTCTAAGGTCTCACACCACATGTATAAGAATATCATTTCATTTAAAATTTATTTTCACTTTCAATTTTTCTCATTTATGTATTCAAAACAATTTAAATGGATGAATTAGTTGGAACAACATTTACATTTTATAAGGGCCCATACTTCTTATGAAATAAAACTTTGTGTCCACTTAATACTAACCATAACACGTTCTAACCCATGAAAACAATGGTTCATGGAACAATATTCCATAATTGACTACTCATTATGTATGCTTTGCCTGATGTAGGAAAACACAGTTAGGTTAAATAAGAAACTTGAAGGGTCAATTATTTTTTTCTCAGCCATACAAAAATCATCATCACATTTCCAAACATTACAATCAAGTCACAAATAATATACAACAGTTAAATGCACGTTGAAATTAAAGGTGGAATGAATAATTCATGGAATAATGTAATGATGCATGTAATGAGAACCTTCATATCATCAGGCCATGTAAATGAAACCCCATAGACGTAGCACCAATAGTAATAACATCGGGATGCATGTGTGTCACCGAATGGTGTAGTCATACCAATTATAACATGCATAATCAATAACTAAAATTACCCATCCTAAGAAATTTCATTTTCCCTTATATGTGGGTTAGGTACTCCTAGGCACAAAGTCATTATGAGATTAAATAATCTCCTAGTCCCTTTTCTAATACCCAATAGCAAGAAAAAATAAATGAAACACCTATAATACCACTTTGTAACATCCCAATCGAAGATCCACATAACCCATGCCCTGAGTTGATGGGTCACGTGGAATCAAGCACAAATCCCCATATTCCAGAGGCTACCAACTTGCAGTGATGATGTAAGGTTGGTATAGTGGGGAGACTATATCATCATATCATAGTGGGATAGTTAATACAATACATATACACAATATAATTGAAGCATATATAAATAAATACTATGAAAATAGAACCAGTATCCCACCGTATAGGAGTTGGAATACAAATTGATAATTACAAAAAAAAGTGGATACTTAAAAAAGAAAAGGTTACTATAATAATATCAAAATCTAATAAGATGATTAATTTAAAATGGTGTAATGGAATTCATATATAAAAATAAATTGGGAAAACATGTTACATGCCTATACAAAACGTTATATAATACAAGTGAGACAGAAAGATGGTGTTTTATTCAATTAATCATTTCAATATATATAATGAATTAAGCCTACACAACTAAGGGGTGTTTTTGAATGAGGTATACATCTTCTAATAACATATATAGGATCAAAGATAGTGTTATAAAATGAATATATCAATTTATAATGAAATAACATGTTTTAAGAAAATGTGCCTCAATGGCCAATGCGTGGAATAATAGAGGAGCTATGAAAAACAGAATAAATTTGGGAATAAATTATAGAACACCCACCTTATGGCATTATAAGACTCTTATTTCAATGTTAACATCAAATTAAAATATATTTAGAAGAAAATTAAATAGTGGTCTAACTACTGACATGGTTCCAATACCTCTAAAGGAGAATGATTCGGTGTCTAGATCTTGGAGAAATGGTGATCTCTATATAGAGGTGTATGAGAAGTAATGGGAGGAATAAAAGAACCCATCCAATGGAAAATAAAATATATGGAATTTGGATTAATATTTTAAGCATTTTAATAGAAAAAATTTAATTTCAACCATTCTAATTGGGGAGAACAGTTTTATTACACGGTTGGCCAAACTGTGTACCAACTATGTTCCATACCACTTCCCAAGGATGGAACCCAATATAGATAGTAAAATGGTATTCTCAATCATGCACAAGTCATGTGCAAAGAACTTTCCTAATGAGGACCCTATATTGGATAAGAACACATTTTCAGTAACCGTGCATATCTCGTGCAAATTTCCATTGTAATTTGACTAAGAAAAATATAAAATTCATGCACCCAGGCTCAGAAAATTTAATAAAACTATACATCCTCCTATAGAACACTAAGATACCTACATGGTTATAGATCATGGTTAGTACTAACTGTGTGATAACTAGGTAACCTACCATATTTTACCAAATCACGGACCTACATTCTCTGAACAAGACATATACAGTCAGGGAAACTTCTTTAAGATGTAGTTTAATTTTACCAAGATAAAAAGTTATTTGAACTGAAGAAAAAATGATATAACTTTGAAAAATGTTAGTTCTTCACCACCTCCAATCATTAAATAAATGCATCTATGTGTTTTCCTTTTGAGGTTAAATAGGTATTTTATTTGAATAGTTACATACATTGATCCTGTATATCATCTTCTAGAACCAAGGTATCATTCCATACTCATTTTTTCTTCCCTAGAACCCATACTGATGTAACTGACCTGCCTTGGAGTTTCTTGTTGCACAGATACAAAATACACACTGGAAACTCCTCGAAGTAACCATAAACAGCTAACTCAACCTTGTCTTGATGGGCTATGTACGATGAGTCTAGATAATGTCTATGAAGTTGAGATCCATGAAACCATGCATATACCTGTATCTCTGAGGGAATAAAATTTGTTAAGCCACTAGTTTGATCTAATTCAAAACCTAAAAGGGTCCAACAAATCATGGGAAAATCATACCATGCCTCTGAATATGTCAACAGCCCATGAAGGGGGAAACGCACAAGAAAATCTAATCTCTAACCTAAAACTCAATATTTCATCAGTGTCGTTTGGTGTGTGACTATTTTATGGACTAAAAGCATGAGATCTCTAATCAACTCGACCTACTATAAAGTCTCTTGGACATGGTGTGGTACAAAAAAGGCCACCTCCCTTACCTCTAGATAGCATAGAGGTTAATGGAAGATAATACCAAATAAGTTCTAGTAATGATCCATGTGAATGGTATACTAAAATATTTTATTTTAAGAAAACTCAACAATGGGTATGTGTTTCCACCATGAGCTCTTGGATTTTAGGGCTCATTCATAGAGAATGTCCTCTAACACCTAAATCATATACTCTATTTGACCAATGGTATGAGGGTGATAGGTCCTCCTCATAAGAACCTATGTAACCAAGGCCTTATGAATCCTTTTCTAGAACCCAGACATGAAGTTATCAACCCTATCAAATATGATAGAACATCAAGCTCTATAGAGATGTACAACCTCCTAGAAGTATATCCTCCCTATATCATCAACCAAAATGTCTCTTTAATAGGTAAAACATTTGTGTTAACATTCAAACAATCAACAATTACTGACCCCATGTCATTTTTATGAATATATATAGGTAATTTTTTCATTAAATCCACAGAAATATTTTCCCACTTCCACATGGGAATATACAATGACTATAAGAGTCTTTCTAGTCACTGATGTTCTTCCTTCACTTGTTTCCATGTGGAAAATCAAGTGATAAATCCATGAATGTCCCATTTAAAACTACACTATAAATACTGGTGATGTAAGTCTCTATACATGTTGTGAAAATCAGAATGTACGTCCACTGCTTAAGGATGAAATTCTCACATCAACTCATACATGATATTAATTGGAAACCAAACACTCCCATGAAAACAAAGGGTCTCATCATAATCCTTGATATGGAAATAAGATGAATCATCGTCTGATATAATTTTCCATATTAATATTTATTTAGGAAAAAACATTTTTCACATTCTCACCCACTCAATAACGTTAGTGGTCGCTGCTAATGGTGGGATAATATTCTGACCATGATCTACCTAAACCTCAATGTGCATCTTTTATTATAACTTCAACAGCTTCCATTCATCATTGGACTCCTAAATTTTCTATGTAAGAGTCCTCCGACTCATAGAACTAGAAACATAATTTCCTTTTATTGTTATATAAGCCTGATCTAAATTGAAGGAATGCAGATACTCAACCCATTTTAAATTATTCATATTTAGATCACACTTCATAATGATAAACATGTTGATTTTCTAATCAATGAATTTAAAAAAATGATCTCAAACAAGATACCATCACCGAAAATGCTAAGAATAAAATATGGTAGATTATTTGGAATTTTTGAGGTATGTAATTCCACTTGTGAGGCCTCAACTGACAAGGAATGTATGATATGACTTATTCCTATTCATCAAAACATCTTCCAACCAAATACCCAATGAATCACAATAGTGTGTATCACTCTTTCATAAATCCTTCAGAATCAGGATCAGGAATAAATTCAACATTCCCTTTAACCCCTAAAAGAATAATTCAAAAGCTTTTAACCCTTATAATTTCACACCCTTTTTAGTCAGACTAGATAGTTGCGCTGAAGGAATTGAGAAATCTACGATGAAGTGTTTGTAATACACGAATAGACCAAATAAACTCTTTATGTCTATGAATTTCATGTTCAATTACTACGAAACTATAGATATAACATTATATAAGTATACTGAAACTATTAAATCTGTGATGATATGACCAAGGATGTCGACTTTGTTGATCCCAAAATCGAATTTACAAAGCTTAGTGTAATTTTTTGCTCCCTTAGTATATTCAACATAATCTCAAGATATTATGAATGGTTATATTGGGAGGGTTAATACACTAAGACATCTTGAATAAATACTACAACAAATGAATCTAGTAATGGGTATGGAAGATACTTAATCTGAGCCATGAAAATAGTATGTGAATTAATGCGATCAAATGGCATAACAAGGTACATGTAAAGACCATTCCTACTCCTAAACATTGTGTGAGGTATGTCTGAGAACCTGACATACCCCTGATCATATCCTAACCTCTAATCAATTGTTGAGAACACCCTCAGTCCTCAATTTTTATCAAAGAATTCTTATATTATAGGTATTGGATACTAGTTCTTAATCATCAGATGGTTCAATCAATAGTAATCCACACAATTTCAGATGTTACCATTCACCTTCTTTGAATAATGGACTGGTAAACCACATAGAGAATTTTTGGGGCATATAAATCCTTTATCATCCAGATCATCCAAAATTTTCATTAGTTTTAGAATCTCTATACATGAAATCTTATGAGGAATGGAAAATTATTATTCTCCTAGCATGAGCTCAATTGTGAATTATACCTCTCGCATTAGAGGTACCCCATAACTATTCCCATTGAAGATGACTATGAAATGATCCAATATGGGAGGTACAAAAGGATGTTGAAACCATTGATCATCAAATAAAAAGACATTAAATCAAAATAGTCACTCTACATAGCCTATTCTTCTTAGTTCATGAATGAGTTAATAGAACATCTCATTCTTCTTTATAAACATACATACCCCCTCTAGTGATGTGAATGTCACCCATTGATAATATAATTATAAATGGACCCAATAAAAAACTAACCAGTCCACCCTAATGATTACAAAATACCATATCATGTCATGGATTAAGAGATTCCATAGTAAGAGATATACTTATATCTCATATGGACAATCCCTACAACGTCTTATGCTCTCAAATTGGATTACCAATTCGGTGTTGAGGATGATCCTGCCATAAAAGTGTTGTATATCAAGTCCCAAACTCTACATAATCATATCATATATAAATTAATGTGATGTGACTATATCAAATACAACTTTTTAAAAATTATAGGATACTAGAATAATACCTCATATAGTAAAAGGTCTAGCGCTCTTCTCCTCAGACACAAGATACACTACATATAATTGGCATATACCACGATCATAAGTCACAACCCGAGTTTCCTGAGTATGTCATCTCTACAGGAACTAAGAATCTTGAGTTTGAAAACCCCTACCTCAACTATATCCTTGGCTTGAGTAGAATGTGGTATTTTGGATTCCTAACTTGTGAGATACTATAGTCACTGCTCTAGAACATGTGGTAGGTGTATATCCCTCCTCACTATGGACTGATGGAAAAGTTCTACATAATAATTAAATATGCCCTATCCTTTCACAGCTCTACATTCTAATGGATATTCTAAACATTTGTTTTTTGAATGTAATGGTTGGCCGCACGTTTGAGAGTTAATAAATATTTCAGTTCAATCTATACAACTGATTATACCCCTTTGATAATAGTCTATGTGATGCTTCATTCTACTAGAAGAAACAACGGTAGGTCAGGTTGATGTGCCTCCCTAGTTCACACCATCATATTCCCTAAAATATTTCACTATAATAAGGTCCTAGTTGACTATATCAAAATAAATTTTCATCTTGAAAACAATTACCTATATTCTAATAGTGTGTACCATATCATCCTCGAATCGTATGGAATTCAAAAGATCTTCACTGAATAGAGTTTGGGGGAACTACTAAAGCTATGAAAAATGACCCAAATACTCCATGACAGATATGGATCGCTGATGTAGGTTCACAGAATCTCCCTCTCATTAAGACCTTAGAGTCTATGTAATTAACTAGTCATATAATATCATCTGGAAATCCCCCCAGATCATGTCTTGATGTTTCTTCTCCAGGGTAATAATATAAGATCATCTCATGGCAGAATAGTGTACCATATAAATATAAATTTTGACCCTCCACTATGAAGGCATGTCTAGAGGGTTAATGATATATTGAATCGTCTCCAACCATGATTCTACAACATTTGGTCCACCATCCTCCAAATAGTTGGGAGCATGATTCTTCCTAAACCCCTGAGTCAACTCTTCCAGGGTAAATTTATGTTGAGAAACACCTTTCATAGACTAAATTATACAGAAAAATCTTTTTGTGGAATTGGTAGTTAGTGCCCATATCATGAACAATAGGTGTTTCCATAAGTGGACTTTTTGGAGGAATCACAGGTGTCTTAGGGCCCTCCACCTTAGGTGTGTGGTCATTACCACCTTTTTGGAATACGACTTGAGGCTGTTATGGTTGAATGATTCAACAATTCCAAATACACACATCATAAAATAATTTAATGGTTAAGAGATTGTAGAAAATATAAAATGGATAGGTGACTTCATATTAAAATATCACACCTCTCTACCCATTCCAAAATCTATGTCTCGGAGGTAAGATGAAATTCTATAAGAGGTTGTACGAACATAAAATACACCACATATACCTAGTACTAAGGACGAGTAATGGTCAAGGTCCCTCACTACATGTATTGTATTTATATTTTATTTAAAAGTAATATACATTTTTAATTGTTCTCATTTATGTATTAAAATATCTTTTAATGTTTAAATTATATGGATTACCATTTCAAATTTATAAGGTCCCATACACATTATAAAAATAATTGTGTATTCCCCTTAATCCTAATCATTACATGTTCCATCCCTTGAAACCAATGGTCCATGGATCAACATTCAATATCTAACGACTCGTGGTGTCTACTTTAAACTACGAAGGATAACACTATTTGGTCAAGTCAAACACTTTAAGGGTCAATTATTATTTTCTCATTCATATAAAGAAAGGAAACATATTTTCATATATAACAAGAAAGGCACTAAAAATATGAGATAGGAAAATTCATGTTGAACATCAACATGACATGGAGAAATGCAAATCATATTAGTATTGTTGTTACTATACTAATGAATGTAATATACATCCCCATTTCATCCGGACATGTAAAAGAAATACAATAGAAATAATTCCAATAATCATAACATTATGATACTTCTGAGTCACCTAATAGTGAATACATACCAACTGTGTAAGGCATAATAAAAAAATAAATAACCCCCACTAGTTAATTTGGGATTCCCTTATACATGGGTTTGCTACACCCGGGAACATGGTCATTAACATATTTCAGAATCTCATAGACTCTTATATAATACCAAAATAGTATGGAAAAGGAAAAAAACCTCTAATATAACATTGTAACGTATGGACCCGAGAACAACTTAACCCATCCCTCGAGCTAGTGGGTCACATATCCTCATGCGTGCCACCCCATATGCCAGAGGATATCGACTAGCAGAAAGGGTGTTAGGGATATACATTTGGTAAAATATAACCTCATATTATATTGGCACATAAGATATAAAAAATAACTAGTTTATAGTGGAATCATATATAAGAAATCACTATGAAAAATGGACCAGTAACTCGCCGTAGTGGAATAATATTTCCATGTAATAATAACAAGGAACTGCATAAATATAAACAATAAATAGTAACAATAAAAATATAAAAATAAAACATGATGAATCATATATAATTATTTCTTTTAATGCTAATATACAAATAAAAGGGGAAATCATGGGACATGCATATACTACATGTTATAAAAAATAATAAATGGTCAACAGACTTATCCACTCGCATCATGAGAATAATCCTAGTCCTCTCATCCAATGATCCATACTATAAAAAATTAATCAAGAATATCTAGTAGGTAGATTTCACATATGATTACCTGAAAACAAGTAATCTTCTCGATTACAATTGGCAGCTTTAGTAGGGTGTAAGATAAAATCCCAATAGGCTACCACCAATGATGACTCTAAGGAATCCTTCCTGTGTACATATAAATATTAGTGTGAAGGTGTTCATAAAAATGAAAAATGTTGTATAAATAAACACTATGTGTCTCAATTTCTTACAAAACACATGGATGGCTCTACCTTCTTTGATAGAGGGTGGTGTATGAGCCAGATCAGTAACGATACATATATATATTTATATATACATTATATATATAGAATAGTTATATTATGTATTGAGGTATATTAAATGAGTATGTGAGGACATATGTATCCATATACATGGATACTTTGTGTTAACTAGACTCTGGTTGTAACATAGGTATCTATGACCAGATTAATGAGTAATAGGCTTAAACAGAGAGTACGTTCCCTGAATCTCATAGTGAATGTGTGGTCTACTGATAAACACTTGTGATAGGTGGAGTGATATTTCATTCCAAACATCAGATTAAGAGGAACATGGAATGTCATTCCCATTACCCATATAATAGTGTAATGGGGAGAGACATAATGCTCAACACCCAATTTAAGGGAGAGGGAGATGTTATTTCCCAAGAAGTCCCTTATCCATCATTCCAAATCCAATATAAATAGAGTATCCTAATAATAATAATAATTATAATAATAACAACAATAATAATAACTTGAGGGATCACCTATAATATAGTTATAACCGACAATCCCAATATAACCAAGGTATCACAGTTAATAAAATCCACATAACATGTCCAACATCAACTATTGTGGCCTTTCCAAAAATTATTATTCATTGTTATTAATATATTAAATTAATTTAATCACTAGAACACATATTTAATCAATGTAGTTATATATCAAAAATCCATTTGTTTGAGCATGGAATGGAAATTCAATTTCATGATATAACAAGCACTTAAAAGGTGAATTAGACAACATGACAGGGATACCAGAGTGGGAAAATCGATTTACAATACATGTTGAAAACATGGAAGGTGTTTTGATCATTTAATCAATTAAATATAGGTTGAACTAAGATAGCACATCCACGGGGTGGCCATTAATGTGTTATATATCCTCTGATCTCATAACAAGGCACAACGGGAGTGTAATAACATTAAAATATCAATTTTTAACAAAATACCATGTTTTAATGTAGCTCACAACTATAGTCATAATGTGACACATTTTCCAGGATATGAAAAACACTATGACATTGAGAATAAATTTTAGACCACCCACATTTTTTCCATAAATGGTACATTATCTAGTATCAGCTTCATATTCAAAGTCGTGTAGAATAAAAATGAGGTGTTGTCCACAAACAAATATAGTTTAAATGCTTCCAATGTCAAATGATTCACTGTCCACATCTATGAGAAATTGTGATCCATATATTGATTTAGAATAAATCTCATGATAGGATGAAATGATGCCATCCACAGGAAAATAATAAATAATGAATGTGGTATATGATTTTAAACATTTTAAGGGAAAAAATGTATGTTCACCCATTCTAATAGGGTAACCCGTTGTGGGTACATGGTTAGCCAAACTGTGCACCATACCACTATAAAATGGGGGACCTCAGTATGGATAGGCCCATTGTTTTCCCAAATGTGTGCAATCCATGTTCAAGGAAATATCCTAAGGAGGACCCTCTATTGTATAATCTCACAGTTTGGGTAACCATGCACATCCCATGTAAATTTCCTTTCAATTGGTCTCATACAAATTGAAATTCCATTCTCCCAGACTCACATGGTTTTAGATAACTATCTAGCCTTCTACAGAACACTGAGAGCCTCACACGATTAAGCCGCATGGATGGTACTAACAATGTGGATACCATGAATCCTACACTATTTCCCAAATCTCAGATCATTAGGATTTCAATAAGCCATGGATGCTCTGATAATCTTCCTTAGGCTACAATGCATGTTTACCTAAAAATGGATTTTAATTGAAAACAAATGATACATACAATTTCGAAATTCAGAGCTGTAACCATTTCATTGAAAAAAACTATATATTTTTATTCACTATCTTGTGAGTTTACTACGAATATAGAAGCAACTAAATAAGTGATTTAAATATTCTCACACAATTTATATGTACCATAATAAATCATAAAATTACCATAATCTTGAATGAATTTTGGGTGGCCACTAGCAATCCTATAAGAAGTCACTACTAGAATTTTTAATATTTTTTTCATGGATTACAAAATCTTGATAATAAATAACTTTTACAATAATTTTTCAAAACCATGGGGGTATCATTCACCTATGTGGGTCCAAATATAACCCTATAGTGATGGTTTTTAAAATATTGTATATAACAAGATAAACCATGGGTTTTTAAAACTAAATTTGATTCTTTTAGATTTTTAATTATTGAAATATACAATAGAAAATATAAATATTATTAATGATTAATATTTAAAAATAATTTTTTATTATTTAGATAATTATAATTAATAATAATAAATACCTATTAATTAAAATTTATTAATTTCCAACTAGTATGTTTTATAAATGTAATATAATGATTAATATATATCAAATGAGTTACATGAAGTTAATGTTTACTGTGTCTAATCACATAGGTGTGGTCATGCAATCAAATATAATGTATGTAATTTTTTATGAAAAAAATCATTCACTATGGTTTCAATAACCATTCAAATAACATCCTTTTTCTAATTTTTTCTACAATTTTTTCAACAGTTTCTATGATGATGACACTCTCACCCATAATACATAAAAACATGTTTGTAGGTAAAATACACATATTACTACCATTTCATATTCTACTTCAACTTTTTTGATCTATTAAAATGGGTTATTTTTTGTAATTTTTTATGGATAGATAAAGGGGAACCATGTGTATGAGAGAGTGTGAATTAAAATTATTATAAAGATTAAATATATATTTCCATAACATGAAATATTAATTTGTTTGAAAATGAAAAAAATTTAATACTAATTTAATATTCATTAATAATTAATTTTAATGTTCTGAATAAAATTTTCAATATTCTTACAATCAAATTAATTTTTTATTTCTTGATATTTATTCATGTTGATTTGTATGATTCCATTTTTTCTTATGAACTATGAAGAAATTTGTTTTATAAATAGGATGAATTAAAATTTAGATCACAAAATTAGTTTAATAAAACATATATTGGCTTCTAACAGACATTAAAAATAATTCAAGATGGGAAATAGTGATATATTATATTTTTTATTCTATATTATATAAAAATTATAATTGAATATAGAATAAATGTTGTTTATTATTATCATTTTTCTAATTTATACATCATTTTTTAAATTTTTTTATATAGTTATGTGATGTGTTTCATATTGAATGGGTTGAAGATAGATATCGAGGTGGTGGGATGGTAGTAGAGATGGTCGAGTGATGATAGAGTTGGTATTAGGATGAACTCATCTGGACATATAATATTGATTATATAGGGATGATAAGGTAGCTTGTGATTTATAACATCTATATGATTTTGATGTGTATATTTTTTATTGTATATATTAGTGGTTTATATTGTGGTTGAATAGATTGTTTATATCCTTAATTGATTGTTGTTTAATGATATTATATTTTAATAATTATTTGTGTTGTTTTTTATCAATTAAGTGATTTTTATCTTATTGTTTCTCATAAGAACTCCTATGAAATATTTCACTAGTTACTTTTCTAATAAATTTTTTAAATAAATGAAACTATTATTATATTTTTAATAGTGGATTTGAATATTTTTTGAAAAAATTAATCAATTAATTTTATAATATAAATTACTAGTAATGAATATAAAACCATTTCTAAATAGGTTAAAATTAAACTACCATATACCATCACTAAATAAAATTAAACCACATTGAATATACTAACAGTAATGATAAAGACCATTCATTCAACACATTCTATGTATTAAATTTATATGTAAACAATGTTCAACCAATATCCATTGTTTTTGAAATGGTTCTTGCATGAATAATTTTAATATAAGATATATCAAACACATATAACATGATTGAACCAAGTACACAAATGTATATTGGTCAAGAATATGTAAACAGGTTTCACATAAGGGAAGAAAATTTTCTAAATCTATTTTTTCACAATGCCTTTTTTATATTTTTTCCACAAAAAAAATTAATAAAAAAGTTACAGCATGTTGTATATTGAATTGTATACAGTGAATTTTCATGAATAAAGGACGAATTACATAGGTTGTGGAAAAAATAGGTACGCCACTATGGTGGTTAAGGGACCTCAACATTGCGGTCCAAGTCTATTAGGCCACATTTATATGTCATGTTTTAATGAAGAATAATAGACTTCATTTCAAATATGCTTAAATAGAGCACAAAACGAGTTCAATGGTTTAATTGTATAACCTCAACATATGTTGGTCATCCTGGAGTTCATGAATAATTTTTTTATATTTTTTTATATAATTATTTAAATGTAATATATATTTATTATTCCAAAGAAATATTTTTTAGATATCTAATGAATATGTTTGTGTGTGTTGTAATTTAATTGATAAATATTATGGGTTTAATATTTACTATTTTTAAGTGATAATAGTATTTTTACTTTCTTAAAAAGTTTTTAAACTTAATCAAAATGCTTGGATGGACCATTTATCTATATGATGAAATTTTTTATCAAACTAGGATTAATTTTCGAGGCCAGAAATTTTTAGATCCAAATTGGCATCGTCTACATCATCACAATCCAACCCATTAAGCACCCATAGTGGCATCCTTGAGTATTCCACACAACACTCAGATGGAGAAGTGGGAAATCTCCATGTGAGATGTGTGTGAGTTTCATTCCAGGAAGTATAAATGAATGAATGGAGGGAAATCCCTATGAATTCCTTTTTTTGAGTCACTGTTAGTGTCGTTGTGATAATTTTTAATTTCACCAATATGGTGAATAAAAGTAACTCTGAGTAGTATGGTGCGATAATTTTCATGGGGAGATCATAACTTGAAGTAAATCCTACACTAAGATAGATTTCATAGATACTGTATTAATTTTTTTATTTTATAATAAATATTTCAATGTTCTATTATGGAGCAGGATTCACACTCAAAAAAGAACCAATTTCATAACAGTTATTTTAGAATTTTGAGATTGTTAAATCTAGCACTAAAGGATACCGGAAAATTCAATAAAAACACTATTTATAACATTGTTAATATTTTTTCCATAGTTTTTTTTACAATAATTATTTTTTTGTGATATTTATTTAGTGATGTATTTTATTTTTAAAATTTTATTAAATGATTTTTAATATTTTTATATAATCTTATTATTTTATAAATTAAATGTATTACACATAATAATATATAATTTTTTATTTTTATTTTATTATCTTAATGAGTTTTAAATATAATAAATCTTATTTTGTTTTCATTTCCCACCTTTGTCGTCCCTCTCCTAACCCACCTCTTGTCCCTGTGCACCTCATTCCCCTACTCACCTACAACAACTTTACCTGCCTACACAATGAGGAAATACAAGGTTAACTCTTTATCACAATATTATTCCCACCTTGGGTGATAACCTCCATACATTACTCACCCCTTCCTAAAACACATCATGAAAATGGATGAAAATGGATTCAAACCCACTCACCTTTTTAGGATAAGTTCTTGGATCATCTTGTCTGGGTGTTTCATTTTCATATTTTTACGTTTTTATATAGTTATTCTGATTACCACAGTATATATATATATATATATATTCTTATTAAATTATATATTTTTTTAAATATTTTTTTTAATTTTATATATATAGATATATATATATATTTTAATTATCTTATATATACAAATATTTTTTTGTTCATTTGTTAATATGATCCTCGAAAATGGTTTTACAACCTCCTCATAAATTAATTATCTATTACATGATTTAGTGTTTCTCTAATTTTTCTAACCTCATCAAAACCTCCTCCTCTTACCATATCTCGTATTTCATTCTATATTGTCTCAAATGGTTCAATTTCTCTCATATTTTAGGTATTTGACCATTATTTTTTCATATGTCACTCTGGTGTCACATTCTGACTCTGAGGATCCTAAATACCTTTAACTATTTCTCTTTCTACTGGAAGCATCACTCTATATGTTTTAATATGTAAAGTGTGATTTGGTTGACATTTTTTGGGATTTAGTAGGTTGGATGTTTTTTTGATGGACCTCTGGTTTCAATTTCAGCTGCATTGGATCTATTTTCATGGTGGTGGCTCTTTATTAAGTCCTTATATCACTTCATCTATAATATTGTTTCTTGATCTTGTCATATACCAACCCATAGAGACCCTTCTTGGGTTGGAAGTATATTTAGGATAACACCCAAGCCTTCCTTCAATAGGTCCGAGAATATCAACAATCTCCTTGTATGAATAACTCTAAAATGTGATTCCCTAGCATAATTTACCTGTTCACACTCACACCATCTCAATTCTATAGTGTCGAGATATAATAAAATACTGAAATGTCTATAGTATAAACAATCCATTAAATAAACTATAATAAAATACATCATAGAGAAATGGGGTAATAAAAATGATATAAATGGGAAATATACACTCCCTACAGGAAATTATATCCCAACCTAATAAGTAATGGTATAGTGGAAATCTAGAGAGTGACTGACTCAAAATCTTCAATATTGACCACTGAACATGGTCATCACCAATATGAATTTCTATGAACCTCTATTATGGTGTTCACCAAATCCATTATCAATCCTTATGTGGTTTCTATATAAAACAAAACTTATGGTCACAACCCATTCAAAGGTAATTAAATACAACTCATGTAGGACTCGCTAAAAAGAAAGAGGGTGAAATGGAATAAATAGTAGCCAACCCCTCTCATAGACATTGTGGGGAAATAAATCTATCAATAGATATTCTCATATAGAAAAAAATGAATGGAGAAAGGATATCTCCTGTTGGAGTTGGTGGCCTAGAACCAACTAATTTGTACTTTATTTATTAATAAATGCCTTATCATATCCTGATTGTTCTTCTGCATGAAAATGCATGTGTTAATGTCCTAAGGACAGCTGTTTCATTAATGGGTTATAGTGGATCCATGCTATGATGAGAACCTGGAAGTTCTATAACACTGTTCTTGAATATATGTTCTATGGTCGGATGATATTATATGAGGGACACTAATAATACAGGTCATTAGGGGTGAGGAATCATAAAATGTTGAGGAACCTTCTCATGGTGTGCGCCCATGGTAATATCCAGGAGGATATTATGAGAACGAGACCCGCCAGTAGGAAATCCACATTTCATAGTTTCATTGGATGTTCCTATCTGTGGACATGTGTATTGGTCCTTAGACTTTAAGATTATTATTAATTGGTATTAAAACTCGCGCACTTAGATGTATTGACGAAAACTGTGACGACACACTATTCGCAGCGAGGTAGGATATGTTCGCTGCGTCACGAGAAATACTACATTAATTGATAATGCGAGAAAGGATTTGGCCCTTCTGTTCCAAAATGGAAGTAGATATCTCAGCCCCTTTGATGGAATTGATATATCCTAAATAAATCCATGGACATGGTAAGGTATGTGCGAGTTCAATTCTGGGAAGACAAAGAAAGAATAATCAATCACATGGCTTAATGGCACTAGCATGAAACCCGCTTGATTGGAGATATTGATACAAAGGGATTATATTACACGGTAACCTTTCGTATGAGGTGACACGTCATTGCGGCGTTAACTTCTTTCTCCATGGGTGACAGGGCATGTTTCTAGACTCTAACCTTGGACTTTAGGCAAGCTCTACCTAATGCCACTGAGAAAGAGGCCTAGAGGGTCACACACTAAGTGTGTCAATGTATCTCAGTTAAATATTAATTTAACAAGTTAAATAAATATTATTCCCAATTGTGGTTTAATAATTATTTAAGGATTCAGGATCTCATTTATTTCAACATTAGTTATTCGAGAGAATATATTGTGGGCGAAATAATATATATTTATTAGAGAGTAATGCAGTTACATTTATTTAAGAAATAAATATCCATTACTCAAGGTCTAATAAATATGGTGGAGGAAATAAATAAAATGAAAAATAAAAGTACACTCCATCTATATTTATATACACGCCGTGTAGTTTGTTTTTTGGGATTCGTGAGAAAATATTGTTTATTTAATTAAATGATATTAAATGTAATACATTGGGAACATGTCAATTAATAATGATGGTCAACTATCATTATTAAGGCATGTGGTATTACTAAGAATTAAATGAAATGATTAAATGCTTTCGGGCAATTAATTCATTTTATTATTCTAAGTATTATAATCTCAATTATATTATTCTCATAAAACAGAGCCATTGATGTGCACAACAGTTTGGAAAAATACTCTCAATCCAGGAGAGAATTCCTTTTTTCACCAAGAACGCTTTCAAGTTACGAAAGCAAGATCCTCCACCGGATTAATGCAGTTGAAGGCGGACATCACAAGTGAAGGATCTTCTATGCTAGCACCCGGAGATCCCTTCAGCGACATCCAGAGATACGTGGAGCACGTGTGGCTCACTGCTAGAGGAATCATGTACATGGATTCTACAACGCAACAAAGGATCACAAGATCGTGACCAGAGACTCCAACGAATAAAGAATTACATCGAGTTAATTCTTATGAATTAATTAAAATAATTATAACAAACATATGATGATCCTATCTCAATGGTTCGGGGACTCTTCTTTTCTTTTTCGTTCTTCGTTTTAATCCGATGATTTGGAATTTTATATCATGATGGATCTTGGATTGAACGTCGTTTAACGCTAAAATTAAAGTTGGGGAAACCCACCAACGCGCTTCCACTACGCCCGGAACCTACAAGTGCTTTCAGAGCGGTCATATCTTGGATTATAATTATTTAGTTTTTCGTTGGTAATTTACGCATTTAATAATTTATTTATTTCAATTCAAGTTTAATCATTCTGGAAATTTGAATATCAAGATCTGTTCCTCCTCCCTCATTTCTCGTTCACCTCACAGAAATGAATTTTTCTTTTAACATTGATTAAAATACAATAGAGGAACTCATCCAGAGGAGCCAAACGTTTCTGGCCGTACAACACCAGAATACATGGCATGTATTCCGAAGTACACATCGTGTAGTCTAGGTTCAATTCATTGACTGATCCGCTAAATCAGGCCATGTATTGGATTATTTCTAAGAATTTAAGACACCGTGCGATGACCAGAAACAGGTGGAACATGGTTTCCGGAATACACTCTATGTGGTCCAATGAACATGGAATCTAGTCCCTTCGGGTTAGCGTTGGGCCATGTACTCCATACACGGTCTGCCCGGTTGGAAACCGTGTAACGCGGAAACTACACGGCGTGTGTCCCACAGTACACGTCGTGTACTCCAAAAAATTTAGAAGTACATATACACGCCAAGTCCCTAGGCATGTACTTCAGATGGATGGTGAAGAAAAGTAAACGTCGTGTAGTCAGAACTACACGCCGTGTACTCACCCAAATTACACTGATTTATTAAAATTTATTATTATATTATACAAACCCTTGGGACATGTACCATGGTGTAGGTATAAAGCTGAGGCACAACACATGATAGGTGTTATATATATATCTATTTAATTTAACATATGCGTAATAAATGGGAATTCACCAGGTTTCTTCCAAGGTACAAGTTATGTACAAGGATGATTTTAAATTAAATTATTTGTTTAAAATTATGATGGATGGGAATCTCATGGAATTTCAGAAAAATGATTTAAGATAAAAGGATTGATTAATTAAATATAATTAATTTATTCGAGCGTGATTTATCTTAAACAAGAATGATTAATGAATTCAATTCTAGTTTTATTTATGCATAAATATCATTGCAAGTATGGATGATCATGAGCTAGACCAAGACATTTGTATGTGAATGGTTTCTTTTAATTTATTTATTTAAATTAAATTTGTTGGCCTGTGAGCCATCTCCTCATTAATATGTAGGTCCTGCGCACCCAATGATTATTTTATGTAAAAACCCCTTTTACCCCTCACATGTGTGTGAGATAAATACATATGTAATGGATGGAGATCCCAAGCTAGTAGAGGCGGCTAATGTCTGGAGCCAAGGTGAAACTAATCAAAGGAGATACAAAGGTGGACAGGTCGAAAGATATAAACACAAACCCGAAATGTTCAAGCTGTTTCTCGCCTAGGTCTTGGGTTAGATTATCAACCGCTAGATAAACTAACCAATAGAAAAGCTCATGATCATACCATTTATTTTATTTCTGTCAGTTTCAGGGTTTATTTATTTTGGGTGTGTTTTCACGATCACACAATTAATGAATTAAACGATCATGCAAGATTGAACTAAAATAAAACCAGATTATATGTAAATATTATCTTAGACATGGTTAATCACTTAAGTATATCCCACTTAATATTAACAAGTATGTAATCAAAGATAATAAAATGGCAATTTATGTATAAGTATAAAATCCCTCAAAAGAAATATTAAGTCGGCATAGCCTTCCATGTTCTTGGATAGAATCGAACCATAGTTCAAAGTGCTTGACCAACCCTAGTTGGGGTGCTTTCAATTGACAGGGAATTCTAATTCAAGGTTTTGGGTTGACTTGACTTGGTTCACATCAAGGGTTGACTGCCACAATAGGACATGGTTTGACCAAGAGGCAAATGATGAGGAAATATAAAATAAAAGGATTTCAGGACTGGGGAGTCCACTTAGCAGATCAAGGAGCTACGAGTTATTGCAGTTGGAATTTGGAATGGCTACCTAAAACCCTTCAGGTTTCTTGACCAACCCTAGTTGGGGTAATGTGAATGGAAATATGTATCCCTTCTACTAGAATATTCATGCAACAGAATATTCCGAAGTCAATGGTAAGGGATATTGGATTTCGATAAAATAGTGGGAGACTAATAAGTATTAATTTATTTATTTGTCTCAATTTTTGTAATAATGTATTAAACCTTTTCTCATCTCATTTTGTAGAAAAGACAAGAAAATGACTTGAAACATATCATTTCGCACCATACTCAAAAAGGAAAACCATCTCACCCGGACCAATTTCCAAGAGTGGCAGAGGCGTTTACGCGTCGTCCTCCGATACGAAAGGAAATTTTATGTGCTGGAAGAGCCTATTCCAGTTGCACCTGGGAAAGTGGCTAGTGATGAGGAATTATCTCTCTACATGAAATAGATGGATGATGCCACAGATTTCCAGTGTTTCATGCTATCGGCCATGTCTAATGAGCTCTTGAAGCAACATGAAAACATGGACGCGTATAGCATGATGTATCACCTTAAATATATCTACCAAGAGAAGGTGAGACAGGAGAGGTATGAGATCTCCAATGCTTTGTTTACCATGAAGGTTGGAGAGTCTGCACCAGCTAGGCCTCATGTAGTCAAGCTTATTGGATACATTGAACACTTGGACATCTTAGGGATTAAATTCCTAAATGAGTTGTGTGAAGATCTCATCCTATCATCACTGCCCAATACCTTCTCTAGAATCATTATCAACTATAACATGAGAGAAAATGAGAAGAGTTTGTCAGAGCGTCTGACCATGATTCACCCGGTAGACAAGGACATGGGGTGTGACAAACCCACATTCTTTATGGTGAACAAGAAAAAGGAAGGACAAGGCAATGGGGACAAAGACTTTAAAATGGTCTGAATCCCCCGAGCACCGTCCCTCCAAGAAGGGGAAGATCCAGAGGTAGGGAAAGGAACGTGAGGTAGTGTGTTTTGCATGTGGCAAGTAGGGCCACTGGAAGAGAAACTACACCCAGAAGTGTGGGGACGCTAAAGTTGCATTTGTTATCGAGTGGAATCTTTCTATTTCTACAAATTGGGTATTAGATGCAGCTTGTGGGGCTCACTTCTATATTCAAATGCAGGAACCACGTATATTTAGAACGATTTCCGGAGGAGAGGTAGATCTTCGAGCTGCCAATGGTGAAAGGCTGGCTGCGTTGGCTATTGGCGACTAAAACCTCTCATTGCTGACTAGGATGATTCTGGTTTTACATAACTGTTATTATGTTCCTAGTGTTACCAAGAACATAATTTCTATATCTTTTTTGGATATGGATGGATTTTTTTTTAAAATTTCGAAATATGGGTTGTATCTTTTATAAGAATAATGTATGTTATTGTATAGAACATTTAAATAATGGTTTGTAAGTATTGAATTACATAAACCAAGTGTCGGAAATCGATAATGAAACAAACTAACATTACTCATACATCACCATGTTATGGCCTCACCACCTTGGTCATGTAAACGAGAAGTGCTTGATGACGATATGAAAAGATGGCTATTTAGACTCTACAGAGATAAAACCACTTGATAGATGTCACACTTGTTTACAAGGAAAAATGACCAAGCCGCCTTTTGGTGGACCAGGTGAAAGGGCCACAGAGCTTCTAGGATTGGTACACATGGATGTGTGTGGACCATTTCCAGTAGAAGCTAGAGGTTGATATTCTTACTTCATTAATTTTACTGATGATTTGAGTAGATATGGCTATGTATACTTAATGAGGTATAAGTCAGATTCCTTAGAGAAATTTATGGAATTCAAGAATGAATTAGAGAATCAGCTTGTTAAGAAGATAATTAATCATTGATCAGATCGAGGTGGAAAATAACTGAACCAAGAGTTCATCGATCTTCTATGGGAGTCTGGGATTCTATCTCAACTCACTCCTCCTGATACACCACAGTGGAATAGTGTTAGTGAAAGGAGGAACCACACCTTGTTGGACATGGTGAGGATGATGATGAGTCATGCGGATCTTCCATTATCCTTTTGGGGATATGCATTACAAACTACAGCATAAACATTAAAATGAGTACCAACTAAGGCAGAAAATAGGATTCCTTACGAGTTATGGAATGGAAGGAAACCCATTTTGTCACATACACGTGTATGGGGATGTGAGGAGTTTGTTAAGGCCTTCTCTGACAACAAACTAGCACCCCAGGGCACGAAGTATAACTTTATAGGATATCCCAAGGAAACGAATGGATATTACCTATATAACCCTCAAGACAATAATGTGACTATTTCTAGACAACCCGTCTTTCTTGATAGGGATCAAATCCTCAAGAAGGATAGTGGGAGAAAGATTGACATCGAAAAAGTTGATGCTCAAGATACACATGAGTTTGTACAGCAACTAGTTCCACAAGTCCCTGGGGAAGAGGTTCCATAAACACAAGTACTGCGTAGGAGCTCAAGAGAGGTAAGGGAACCAGAGAGATTTGGTTTCCTAGTCACCGAGGATGGTGAATCGTTATTGTTGGAAAATGATGAACCTCTCTCCTACAAGGATGCAGTAGAAATCTTAGAAGCAGAAAGATGGCTAGAAGCTATGAATTCAGAGATGGCTTCCATGTATCAGAACCAACTTTGGGTTCTGGTCGATGAGCCAGTTGATGTAAAGCCTGTTGGAAGAAAATTGGTATTCAAAAGAAAGAGGGACATGGAAGGTCACGTTAGCACCTATAAAGCAATGCTAGTGGCTAAAGGATTCAGACCGCATCAAGGAATTGACTATGATTAAACCTTCTCGCCAGTTTCCATGTTTAAATTTATAAGAATCATACTTTCCATAGCAGCTTGCCATGACTATGAGATTTGGCATATGGATGTCAAAACAGGATTCCTTAATGGGA